>JAUPFT010000005.1:14047054-15367054 GCA_036936625.1 Parnassius smintheus behrii | reverse complement strand
TTTTTAAAGTACAGGGACGCTTTTAAAACAATTTTTGCCATTTTTAACAATAATTGTAGTAATAGATTGCATTTTCTTTTTCAACCATGCTGCTCTGGAACTAACCAGGACCGCACGGTATGTAACTTTACTTAAATACCTATAAATGTGTGTCCTTACAATCGTGTTGTTTATCATATTCTTATTCATATTTTTTTATTTTTCCATGCTCGAAGGATCTTTTGAAAAAGTATTTAGTAAGTAAAAAATATTTAATTGTTATTACCTACCTGCTTTGTGTTTTACACTATGTTGTTGATTTCGGAACGAGTTTTTAATCCTTTCTTTTAATACAAAATATATTTTTCTATGAATAAATACCGTTTTTGTGTTTCCGTTTTCGCTTCGAACTGAATAATAAGTAATAAGCTTTATTTCGTTGCCTTTTGTTTGGTGTTTACACTCAATTTTTGTTTGAAAACGATATCTTTTACTTTTTAAGGAAAAAATTAAATTTATCCGTATAATCAAACTGACAGAAAAAAAAAACATCAAGGGATGTTTTTGCTTTTGTGATTCAAAATACTAAACGACTTTTTTGTTTCTGTAATTAAGAATGCTTGATTTTAATTATCTTCTTTAAGCTTACTTATAACTTTTAATGTTTTGTTATTATCAGAAACATTACTTTATTCTGTCAGTTTGATTATACGGATAAATTTAATTTCTAATATATATATATATATATATATATATATATATATATATATATATATATATATATATATATGGCAATTGAATATAATTTTAAATAATAAATGCTTTTAAGCATATAGTACATCTATGTATAAAACTTATACATTTACTATAATGTTAGATGAAGTGTTAGTTAATATGAAAGTTCAATAGAGTGGCTTCATTTATATATTATTACCTTTTCCGTTTCCAATTTTATCAAAATTTTTTCTACAAGCTAATAACTGATTAATTGCAACATTTTTTCTTTGGACGTCATTGCCTATGCAATAAAAAGCGACCATGAATTCGTTTCTCTGGTGCCTGGTGTGAGAAAGTCGTAGTGTTCTTGGCGGCAAGCCAACATATTTCAGTGTTTCGGTTAAATTACAAACACTCAATTGTGCCTCACGTATGAGTTAAAAAGATTCCAATGATAAACAGGAAGAATTCAAAGAAGTGAATGCAAAAGCACATAATTTACTCACAAGAGTTATTTTGTTTCCCCTTTGACTCTATAAATAAATTAAGGATTATAGAATGTAAATGGTTTTAATTTGTAAATAAATGTTTATTAATTAAACTCTACACTACAAAATTATTTGACAATGATATGTGTATAATTTTTTACAAGTGAATCACACAGGGTATGAATATAAATTTTATATAATTTTGTGTAAGTGTCGACAAATGTTACGTGAATCAACTATCAATGCAATTTTTCGGTCCACCATCTTAAAATTTTACTCTTGCGTTTTTTACACAATTTTTTATTTAAATTAAAAGTAAAGCCATAATTTTACACTTTGCGATTGAGTGTGCTTTGCTTATTGAAGTTTCTTTGGTATTGCATGCATAATTGCTTCTACTAATCCGAAGTTTGAATTTTTAAACTCTTCTAAAATTGATGCTCTACTATAGGATACCATGGCCACTGGGGGCGGTGGCTCCACACCAGAGCAGCAAGCGATGGCTATAGCCGAAGATGTGCTCGCTCGGTTGCCGGACAAGATTTTGCGAGGTCCCTCTCACGAGGGTGATATTAAGCCCACTGATATGACACCAATGTCTATCGTTGTAATACAAGAGGCCGCTAGATATGAGCGCCTCGTTCGAGTCATCAGAAGTAGCTCCAGAGCTGTTATTGGAGCTATACAAGGTCAAAATTTTTCAACCATTCTAATTTTTTTTATAGTTTTAGGTGTCCTTTATATAATGGTTTATAATACTTAAGATTTTTAATCTGTTATTTCCGACATTAGAAGTAAAAACAACGCTTAAACGTTTTGCTTCATAGTTCGTCATCCGTACACCAAAATAGTGGAATAAGTTGCCAGAATTTGTTTTTTCATCCAATTACAATAAGTAATTGTAATAAGTCAGTGCGCTTAACTATCTTCGGCTGCATCTCAAATTACCATCAGGTGGGATAGTACCTAGTCATGCACTGCTTTAGAAGAGTTAAAAATGTACGGTTCAATTTTAACCCGATCGTGGCTCAAACTTTTTCCGTGTAGTGGCGGTGTGAGGATATCCACTACACCATATCGTCCCGTGGGTGTCGTAAGAGGCGACAGAGAAAGGAGATGGGCAGCAGCATCTTCCTTGTAATAACTTAAAATAATCAAAAAACTGCGGTTCATAACTCGCCCGCCGAGCGTGTAAACTATGGCGAAATTACACCAATGAGACAATCTATGGGGAAGGCCGATGTCAGCAGTGTTTTATAGGTTGTATTGATGTGGTTGAAACCATGAACTTAAAAAAAGCTTATTACCCGCTAGCAGAGCGGTGAAACGGAATTCTTAAATGTCTTCTCAAACACAACTCTCAAAACATAATTTTTCATTTTTCGAGTCATAAGTATTTGCTTTTGCAAACTTCAATTTGTTTGTTATAAAAGCATGTCGTACAAAATTCTATAGAAACTGTCATTAAAGAGTAGTGTATATATTTATATATACTTCATCGCACAAAAGGAAATGCAATGAACATGTGTTCACAGAAAATCACTCAATAAAATGAGATAATTATATTTCGTCAACATACAACTAGGTGTGAGCGTATTGACTGACATAACGGAGGAGGTGCTCACAAGCATGGTGCGAGGCCGCATTCCTGCGCTATGGGCTGGCAAAAGCTACCCATCCTTGAAACCTCTTGCCGCTTACTTCAACGATCTCTTGGCCAGACTGGAATTCCTACAGGTATTTTTTTTAATTAATTTTTCCTTTTTATATTTTCCTGTTAATTTATAAATCGAAAGAAAAATTTTTGGTTGAAAGAAAATACAAAGTTTATGGGAACGAATAATGTCTTATTATTGTTACGCGCTCCAGTCGACGATATACTAGCGCCATCTAGTGTCAGGAACGAGAGCGAGTAGAGCGTTACAGAAAATGACATCACAGATCTCTCAACCGACAGCGCCACCCGAAGAACTAAGTTTCTAGAAAATCTATACTCGAACTCTCGGTACCTTGCGCGTGTTTACTTGAACATTCCGGATATTTTGCTAATTTAAATAAATAGGTGGCGCAAGATGCGATCGAGACAGAGTTGAACTCGGCGACACAAGCAAAGCTTCGGAGCGGAATTAAGTGAATTAGTGTGTTTAATTATTAGTGTTTTAACTTTAATTTGTGTAAAGTAAATTAAAGTGTTAATTTAGGTAATTTTATCGGCAATTTTTATTGTCACGAACCTCAAGCTCGTAACAATTGGTGTCAGAAGTGGGATAAAATAATGCCGATTTTACCCAAGGAGGAAACGGAGGGTGTCCGTACCCGAAGTCAACGCCAGCAGGAGACGGACCAGAGGAGATTTGGTGGTGCAACGCCGCAGATGTCTGAGGGCCAGCCGCCGGCCACGGAAGCCGGTCCGTCAGCAGCTTCTACGTCTGTGGCACCTGACTTAGGTGCTCTGATGGCCATGCTACAGGAGCAGCTGCAGCGCGGACGAGAGGAACAGGCCCGTCTGTTGAAAGAGCAGCAGGAGGAACAGGCTCGCCGACAGAAGGAACAGGCTCGCCGACAGGAGGAACAGGCTCGCCGACAGGAGGAACAGGCTCGCCGACAGGAGGAACAGGTCCGTCGGTTGGAAGAGCAGCTGCGGGGTGGACAGGATGAACAGGCCCGCCGACAAGAGGAACAGGCCCGTCGTTTAGAAGAGCAACTACAACGCGATAAGGAAGAGCAGATGCTCCTCATGAAGGACCTTCACGCTATCTTCGGAAAAGAGATACGGGAGGTGAAGGATAAGGTTGCTCAACATGACAACCGCCTGTCGGAGGCCGAAACCCGAATTGACCAAGTAAACAATCGGGTTGACAACGTAATGGCTGACGTGAAGAAAACGCTGGACGACCTCAAACGGGGGGATGGAACAACAGCTCCCGTAGTAGCTACTACACCTTCGCTACGTGGGTTCAAGGTGCCACCATTCGACGAGACTTCTTCCTGGTCAGCCTACAAAATCCAGTTCGAAGCTGTTATGAAGGCGAACGGCTGGAATAAAAGCCAGGCCATGACTGCTCTCACACTAGGCCTGCGCGACCAGGCCTTAACAGTTCTGGAAGCTCTCGGTGAGGAAGTGACTGAAGTGAGCAACTCCTTGAGGCATTGGAGGCGAGATATGGCGACGCTCACCTGGAACACGTCTTTCGTGCGCAGCTTAAAGATCGCGTGCAGCGCATCAATGAAAACCTGCAGCAGTGAGCTCTAGAGGTGGAGAAGCTGGTGCGAAAAGCATACCGGTCTGCACCTGCGCTCATTGAAGGGAACCTGGTGCAGACATTCATCGACGGCATCCGTGACCTGGAAGTCAGAGCTGCTGTGAGGCTCGGGCGCCACGAGACGCTTAAGGACGCCTTGGCCCATGCACTGGAGGTAGAAGCCGTGCGGCAGGATCTTCGTTCCCATCGCGTCAGGGAGGTTGCAGCAGCTACAGTTCGCGACCGCAACAAAGGATACAGCCCAAGGTGCTATGGCTGTGGGGAAAAGGGCCATCTTCGATCCAGCTGCCCTAAGCGAACCGTGGAAAGGAGAGTTGATCGACCTTGAGAGGGTAGTGCAGCTAACGGCACCGCCTGGCGGCGACGGGATCATCGTTCACCTCACGCTAGGGAGGATGCAGCAGTTACGGTTCGCGACCACAATAAAAGATACAGCCCTAGGTGCTATGGCTGTGGGGAATGGGGCCATCTTTGGTCCAGCTGCCCTAAGCACACCCTAGGAAGGGAAGCTGAACGGTCTCAGAGAAGAAGTGCGGCTAACAGCACCGCCCAGCAGCAACAGGAATACGACTTTACTATCAGACACTGCAGCGGGAAATCTCACGGCAACACAGATGCATTGTCAAGAAGACCTTGTCCTGAAGATTGCAACCATTGTAGTAGGCAAGAGAGTAAGGAAATGGTATCCGTGAGGATGCTCTGGACAGACCACCTCAGCAATGGGTGGAAGGACAGCCTACGTCATGCACAGCAGGAAGATCCGGACATCAAGCCGATTCTGGGATGGATGAAGGCCCGTGCTACCAAGCCTAAGTGGAGGGACGTCTCAGCGATGAGTTCAACCACAAAAAGCTATTGGGCCCAATGGGACAGCTTGCTGCTTCAGGATGGAGTCCTGTGCCGTAAATGGGACAATGGTCGAAGAGACAGCTGTCGTTTGCAAATGGTTGTCCCTAAAGCTAAAGTGCCGAATGTTCTACAGCTGTGCCATAATGGTCGTTCAAGAGTCCATTTGGGAGTTAAACGAACTCTACTGAAGGTCCGAGAACAGTTTTACTGGGTCCATTATCGTGACGATGTCGAGGATTGGTGTCGTACATGTACAAGTTGTGCGGCCGTGCGGGGACCTCAGACACGTAGTAGAGGAGCACCGAAATTGTACAATGTTGGTGCACCACGGGATAGGACAGCCCTTGACATGGCGGAGCCGTTACAGAAAGGCGCAAGAGGGACTCCTAAGATCGTCCATGTGGATCGCTTGGCGCGTTATCAGGGGACGGATAATGCTCGGGACGAGCATGTCTTAGGAGGGGGCAGTGTTACGCGCTCCAGTCGACGATATACTAGCGCCATCTAGTGTCAGGAACGAGAGCGAGTAGAGCGTTACAGAAAATGACATCACAGACCTCTCAACCGACAGCGCCACCCGAAGAACTAAGTTTCTAGAAAATCTATACTCGAACTCTCGGTACCTTGCGCGTGTTTACTTGAACATTCCGGATATTTTGCTAATTTAAATAAATAGGTGGCGCAAGATGCGATCGAGACAGAGTTGAACTCGGCGACACAAGCGAAGCTTCGGAGCGGAATTAAGTGAATTAGTGTGTTTAATTATTAGTGTTTTAACTTTAATTTGTGTAAAGTAAATTAAAGTGTTAATTTAGGTAATTTTATCGGCAATTTTTATTGTCACGAACCTCAAGCTCGTAACATTATTATTTCAATAAATACAATAACAAACAATAAAATAAATACGATGGCGGCGTATCCATCACATCATATTGTTCCTTAGGTAGCGTAAGAAACGATTTTTGCGCTTTTGATAGATAGTGGTATTAAAATTTATTTTACGCCAAACACAAAATTCTTAGACCAGTGACAGGGCGCATTATCACAAGTTCGAAAATTCGGTGTTGCGATCAGCTATTGGCCATGTGTGGCGATTATGAAAAATTCTCCCTAAAAAGAAGAAGCGTATGTCCAGTAGTGGAGTTGTACTTGCTGACATAAAAGAACATTTTCTGTATACTCAAGCATTATTTTATGTAATATCTTTGGAAAATCTATACGATGGATATGTTGCTAAAAGTAACTGAGTAAACATTCTAAATCGGTTTACTTCATTAATATTAATTTTGGTAAGGTTTCATTACGCTAATAATGCAGTGAATGACAATTCCATATTTGAGATAATTTTAGATGATAATACATTTCGATCACGTTGCAAAAGAATGATCACGAGTTGCTCGATCTTTTAAGGATACTATTGAAATCCCAAGTAAGCTCAGAAGGCTCGTAAAACAAAACTAGTCTAAATAGTTTTGTTTTTATTATGTTCTTAAACCAACCTTTCTGGTTGTCTAAATAGTTTTGTTTTTATTATGTTCTTAAACCAACCTTTCTGGTTAAACTACTGGTTTGGTTTACAAAGAAGAGGAGATAAACTGTAACATGCGGTGATTATTTCCTTACCTTTAATGCAAAGAAAGTTATAATATACAGGACTGGTCAAAGATTTTTTATAATAACGTTATCATAATTATTAACTAGTTGCAAAATATGCGTAAATTCTGTGAAGCTCTGTGAAAACTGTATTAACTGTTTTAACTTCAGTGAATTGAAAAAATACAAAAGTTTTTAATGTTAAGTTAAACTTTAAATAAAATTAAAAGGCGATTTCAAATAACTAAAAGGAATAACATAATTTCCACAAAGTAGAAGAAGTAAAAGTTCAAAGTAGAAGTTCTGAATTTGGTGCTAAGACATAGTGTAAAAAAGAATGAAAGCACCGACCGAAAAGTGATTATCTCGAAATTCTTTCATTCCTTTTAGTTCGTCGAAGTCAGCATTTACTTTCTAATAATGATTTGCTTTTTTGACCCCTTGAATATCACCAACCTAAAAGTAACAACTAGAATGTCGCCCAAATAATTAACACTATCTCATATTATGGGTGGCTTTGACCAATTTCTTATCGTACCCCTATGTAGTAAAAAGGAATCATTAAATTGGTTTACAAATCGCATCTCCTATATAGAACCTCCTAAAAATATGAATGTGGAAGTAACCACAAAATGAATTTAAATAATTTGTCCTCATTGTGGTCATTTTAACTGTAATATTTTAGCGCATATATTTTACAGAATTTGAACTTGAAACCTTAATATATATTAGTTTCTAGTTTAATTTAATTTATAAGACTCTTAACAAGTGTTTTTTTTTTAAATAATAGTTGGATTATAAATTAAAAATGTTCTCGAAACATTTGAACTATGAAATGTTTATGGCAAGTGGACAATATATTGTGTTGTACAATCGTACATCATGGACACTTCATTGTTGCAAACAATGAAGCTTTCAGCGCTGGTTGCAATGGTGTTGAAAATTATGCAGGGTAGCACTTTGTCTATCCACAGATTTATTACACTTTTTATAATTAAAATCGAGCGCTTTATGTATGAAAGAATATTTTAATAGAAAACTTGGGAATCATGAATACATTGATTTCTATAATATAATTTTAATCTCTATACAGTCCTTCAATGAAATTTGTTCATCGTCCTCCTTTTAAATTTGACTTAACTGTGGCTATCCCTCAAACTAAAATGTTCTTTTATTAATAAAGTAATTTTTATTCAGCCGACTTTGTTGAACTGAACACATATTTATGTGAAATCGACTGGGCCACTCATTTACACACTGGACACTTTCTTTTACAAACAACTTAATTATTGCATAGACAAATATGTACCAAGTGTAATATCTCTATTTCAAAATACGAAAAGACCCCCATGGTATAATAAAACATTGATTAATATCTTATAGAAAAAATCTAAAGATCACAAAATTTGGAAAAAGTGTCATAACTTAGCTGATTACAACATGTTCTCTTTATTGCGTAAGCGTGCATCAATATATAATAAATAGTGCTATTACAAGTATTTAGATACTACTCAACAAGCTTTACTGAATAACCCTTAATCTTTTCGGTGTTTTATAAAATCAAAACGTGTTAATACTTTTTGTTATCCAAATAAAATCTTGCATAATATTATAACGTACAGAGAAGGTCCCGCAATGGTAAAAGCCTTCAACACATTTTTCAAAAGTGTTTTTTTATTCTGCCTGCTATTTCGTATCCTGATGTTTTATGACCTATGCCTTCCAGTAGCAACGACCAACAATTACATTGGATTTGGGTTCCAAGGCAGAGGTTTTTAAATGGCTACAGCATTAAAGAACGACGTCAGACATACGAAGGCGTATGTGTATACCATAAATTCTTCTCATTAGCAGATAGAAGATAAATGCTTGGTTAAAAGACACTTTGACTTGTCAACTTCTCCACGCCCATATATCGTACTATACATACCGAATTGATTTTCATTTTTTACTTTCATACAAAATATACCAAAAACTCACCTATATATCGGATGTGTTGCACTTATAAACAATTTCTTGCAAAGATTGATATTTTGCGAAAAAGAAAGAAACTTTTAAAACCAACAAAACCAACCAAATAAATAAAAAACTCTTTAATAGTTATTTATGATTAAGGTATTAAATCAGTTCAAACACACAAGCACACACACACTCACAAGTACGCGCACAAGCAGACGCGCGTGCGCGCTTACACACACACATACACACGCACACACCAACACACACACACACGCTTTATGTTGTTGTATGTACAGTATGAGTGACCGACATAGACCAACGGATTAGTAAGCTGAAGTAACAATGGGCCAGACATATAGCTCGAAGAACCGACGACAGATGGGGAAAAATGTTTTCGAGTGGCAGCCTCGTACGTGTAGTCGAAGTATAGGGCGACCTACCACTAGATGGAGTGATGACCTGGTAAAACATGCAGGAAGTTGATGGATGCTGGTGGCTTAGTACCGTGCTTTGTGGCATTTCTTGGGGGAGGCCTATTTTCAGCAGTGGATTTGTAAAGGGCTGTAATGATGATGATGATGATGATGTTTAGTGTGTATTGAAGTACCACCAAAATAGTTATTGATTGCTTATTATTTTTGTACTGAGAATCTAAATTTATTTTGTTAAAACCTGTTGGTTTTCTAAATAAACAAGTAAATAAAAAATTGTAACTTCCTGTTATGTAGCATAGATTAAAATACAATTTAAAACTTCACTTGAGCTAAGCTTAGCCATGTAGTGGAGATGTTAGAATTTAATGGCATGGTTATGGTAATGGGTAAGCTTAGTATTGAAGACACATTAGCAATAACGTTATTACTTTTATAACAATAATCTGATTAATAAACTGATTGTAAGCGGCTACTTCAGCCCATGGACATATTAGTCTCACAGATAATTACCAGATTAAGGTACTATGGCCATTCTTTGTACAAGAATCAATACGAAGTGACAGTAAACGTTGATTGTGGTGGCAGTGATTAGGACCCGGCAAACCACACGCTCGTGTATGCCTAGCTTGAGAACAAGAACTGTCAAACTTGTTGATCTAGATATGACAGAACCTCACCCTATTAACAGTCGTGTCTGCTAAGTGATGATCCACTGCGCTGATCCAATGTATTTTAGCAGATTTAACATGTCCTCGATTTTTTTTAATTATTTCAGAAATATAGGTCTCACGACGTTTTATTTCCCACATCAGGTGGGCAATTAAATTTCTAATCGCATGACGGTATCTCAACCTTTATCATAGTATTAAACAATAAAAGCAATATTATATTTGTTTAGTAATATAGAACGAAAACAATAACTAATTTTCACCCTTTGTTGATCTCAGCACTGGCATCAACACGGCCCGCCAGTTATTTTTTGGTTGTCTGGTTTTTACTTTCCGCAAGCGTTCCTCACGGCAGCCCAACAAAGCTATGCTAGGAAATACAAGATACCTATCGACCAACTGGACTTCCACTATGAGGTGAGGTTCTTACAAACATCAATAGCAAATCACACTGTTACTAGTAATATTTTAAAGTTCATACATATTATAAAATACTAATGCTTTTAAGAGTCTTGTTTCCACTATCTATTTTTAATCAAAATACATAATTGCGTTTTGAATGTTCATATAATTACTTTAAATAATTTGAATATAACGTTATGTGTGAAATAATCAAATCTTTATGCAACGCGAAATTAATTCGACTTTTTTATCATAGTTTCGGGAGCAATTTGAATGCATGTCGAAATACAAATGTGAGAATTAAAACTTAACCTTTAGGTATCCTACTAATTTTGACATGTTTTATAACAATAAAGAAGTAATAATTGATCCTACTGTCCACGTGATGGTAAGTGCAGGCCTATGGACAATTGCAAGAGTGAAAAGAATTCTGTTAAATCAGTGCGCTTTACCATCTTCGGCTACGCCATCATTCACCATCAGGTAGTTATAGCAGTCAAGCATTGACTTAAAAATCGTTTCAAACCTACCGTCAGACAAAGAATGCTAAAGTGGTGTTGTCATCTGTTAGAACTAAGATAGAACGCCTTATAGCTTATATTATACTGTCTGATCCATTTATCGGAAAACAGCAGTAAATTTAGTGCTATTTGACCATAGAGTTATGTAACAGGCTGATACATATCTAGTAAAATGAGTATCTTTTTGAAATATTTCTA
Organism: Parnassius smintheus behrii; assembly: GCA_036936625.1. NCBI lineage: Eukaryota > Metazoa > Arthropoda > Insecta > Lepidoptera > Papilionidae > Parnassius > Parnassius smintheus. The sequence goes on along the minus strand of JAUPFT010000005.1, from coordinate 15,355,983 downwards.
AAAGATTATTTAGACAACACTTGAAATAGGTAACCACAGCATACATTTGAAATGATCTTTACACCTTCTATCCTGTTTAGTAGTATGCAATCTTGTGTCACGTCAGGTGTACTATAAAAAGCAGGTAACTGAACTTTCAAAAATTAGATGTGTTATGTTAAAATTAATGAAATATTGAACCTCTTCAAAAGAATAACAATTTTTTTTATTATAGGGTTGATATATTAATCAAAATGACTAGTTTTTTTTTATATATTAAATGCAAATGTATAATTCCTTTATTATGCAGCGTTGGAGGTTCAATAAATGCCAAAATGTTTTAAATTAGTACGTTTAATAAATAACATTTTATTATCTTTTTATAAATTATACCGGTCGTGCAGGTTCAACGCACTACAGATTTGAAGAAACCTCCACCAGAGGGTGTGTACATCCGTGGTCTGTTCATGGAGGGGGCGCGTTGGAACATGACTAGCTACATAGTTGATGAGTCCTTCCCAAAGATACTCTACGATGACTTTCCACCGGTAAGTTTCCACACGTATTACATGACATTGATCCAACATTTGAATCGGTATTTTCTCATGTCAGTGATCGATTTATACGAAAAGCCACGTCCAAGGTACAAGGTTATCTTACTTCACAGAATACCATCGTAAAATAGCAGCTTAATAGCGCTGTGTTTCATATGGTGAATGTAGAGATCCGGAGAACCTTTTTTACTGGAAACGAGGCATTACATCTCAGTCCTCAGGGGTGACAATGCATCTGCGTTTTGATTCTGATTCTCGGATAAATGTAGATGTCTATGGGCCACAGCATCCATCTACCATCAGGTGGACTGTGTGCTCGTTAGTCACCCTTATTCTATGAAAAAACACCTGGTACTACGGTTGTTAAAGCTCTGCTACGCGTAGCTATTACGGAAAATCAATTAAAGGTAAAGAGATAGAGATAAAAGTAAAAAATTGTTTATTTGCATGAATAAGATGCAGAAAGATATTAACAAAACGATTAAATCCCTTATTCTGACTTTAATTTCGGTGTGCAATCTTTACGTTATTTTTATTTGTAATTGAAGCTTATAGACTGTGTACAATACAGCAATAATATATTGAATTAATTTTAATTAATTTCATACAGTAACCATTATCACATGAACCACTTACAACTATTTAATTTTAATTGATAGATCCATTATAATAAAGATATTAATAGTTATTTTGCAACCATTCGCTAAATTGAATAAAATGATGTGTCTTCCCTAGTTTAAAGAGCACCTACCGCCCTCCATCAATTGCGTGCATTATCCCGTCACCACCAATCCCAGCACCACTACTCCCAACACCACTACCGTCATACTGTGTGCTCGTTTGTCACCCTATCCTATAAAAAAAAACACGAAAATTTTTATCAAAATCGTTTGAGCCGTTTTTTACATTTAGCGAGACTCACGTACAGCAATTAATTATTATATATATATATTTATATATATATATATATATATATATATATATATATATATAGAGAGAGAGAGAGAGAGAGAGGTGAGATTGACTAACGAGCACACGGTAGCGGACGGTAAGCGGATGCTGTGGCCCATAGACACCTAAAGCTAGGCTCGATCACAATTAATCAAAATGTAGAATATTTTAGATGCGTTATAATACAGTGAAAAGCTCTCTGGTTCTCTACAGTCACCTTAGGGAAAGCAGCAATATCAAGCTGTTATTTTAGGATGATACTCGGTCAAGCCGACCCATTCGTGCTGCTGCGACCATAATATACCTGCAGCGTGGCTCTACCACGAATAAAATCTGTACATGTATATCTATACCAATAAATAAAATGTCTGTTGGGTCTGGGTCTGTTTGTAATGTAAAACAACAACTTTTTACTGAATGCATATTGATACTCGTAGTATATACGGTACCTTATAACAAGTAAACAATTTTCAGAATTTTTGGTCTGTCTTTCTGTTTGTTCAGACTAATCTCCGAAACGATTGGACCGATTGTGACGGGACTTTCACTGGCAAATAGCCGATACTATAAGGAGTTACTTGGGCTACTTTTATTTTAGTAGTAGAATTAGGGTTCCGCGCAAAAAAATTAAAACCCATGAAATCGTAATTAATTCTACGCGGGTGAAGTCGCGGGGAACAGCTAGTTTTACAATAAAATTGTGCTTTTTGTTCACACATGGTATACATGTTTGTGAATAAATTCATAATTTTCTGCTTTTTATTATTTGAGTAAAAACATGAATGTAAAAAGAAGTTAAATATTAAATTACTCTTAACATCCAAATATTTAGGACAATAAATAAAAGGAATAAAAGACATTTTAAATCTTTTATTAAGCCTCAGGAATTTTTTTTAATTAAATTCTTGGCGTCACTAAGGAGTTATCGTAGAAGGGTTGGATTAACCGGGTAGCAGGGTAACCACCACAAGATTTCAGTTTCGGTAATCCGATTATTGATCAAAGAACTTTTTAGTAGACAAATTTTGGTATTAACGAAATTATTTAATGGGAGAGCAATGAAACAATGAATTCATTGCTCTCCCATTAAATAACACACCATTCCATTAAATGAAACACCACACCCACCCTTGCTCTCATCAAAAGACTCAGTTGAGTTGTAGTTACACCCATGCCAAGGACGTCTATTATGTAGAATATAATTTAATAGAAGAATCGTACATACACCAAATACATTACATATAATACATATTTTCTGGGACTTTGTTGAAAAAACGTATAAATTGCCCCATGAGAGAATTACTGACTCCTTGGAGTCGAGTATGTAACATCAATATATCATCATATCAACATACTTGGGGAATTTGATACCATTACCTTTATTGACAGGTTGATTAGCATCCGCAGCACTCAATAGATTTAACTTTGTTCTCCATTGGTTGGAGTACTTTAGGTCTTGCATATCTTTTTATTTAGCCTGAATATTCCCATACTGAGTTATCTCGGATTCGAATCTCTAATCGGGCCAATATCAGTTATTTTGTCTATCTGTCCAGAAACTTTAGGTAGCAATCCGTAATCAGAAATTTGGAGGTGTTTTACAACCGTGCCTTGAAAACCACATAAAGGCCAACATGAATGGATACTCTCTCGTCGGATTACCCTACCATCGCAATATGAGAGTGAGGGAATACAGAGTGCACCTGTGCTTTTGCACACACTCGTTCAATTTAATCCTGTCCTTTGCAGATAAGCATCTGTCGATCACGGCGGCGACTCTCAATGGATGACATTACGCTTTTCATTATATATTTTTAGTGTTTTTTAAAGACTACGGTTTTTGTTTAGGTGTGGCTGATACCTCTAAAGCGTGAAGACGTACCGACAGACGTGTTCTACAACTGCCCGCTGTATAAGACTGGTGACCGACGAGGAGTCCTATCCACCACTGGACACTCCACCAATTATATCCTGTTCATGCGTTTGCCGACGGCACGGGAGCCGGATCACTGGATAATGCGGGGAGTCGCTTTACTAACACAATTACCGTTTTAAAATAATTGATAAAATAATACTTTATAATAATTAATAGGTATTAATCCCTTTTAGATTTAAACTTCCAAAAGGATAAAAAATATCATCTAGTCAATGTACACACAAAAATATGATAAAAACTATTGCTTGGTTGCTAAAAATATATGATAAAATAAAAGAATATATTATAAAACTTCGATTTGTTTTTTTTACCATTTTCATTTTAAACCACTTTTAACTATACAAATAATAAATTAATTATTTTTGATTGTAACGTAATGACGTTATTGAATTAGACAACCTATGTGTTCCATGTTCTGTTTATACTGACTTATATATATAATATATATTATTTATTTACGTGGTAGAGTCACGCTGCAGCTATATTATGGTTGTGGCACGAATGGGTCGGCTCGACCGGGGAAAAGCCACGCTCTCACATAATATCAGCTTAAAATAGCAGCTTAAAACTGCAGTGTTTCGTATGGTGAGTGTAGAGATCCCGAGACCCCTTTTTACTGGAAAGGAGGCATTCCATCATAATCTTCAAGGGTTACAACTCATCTACATTTTGATTCTTAATCGAGGATAAATGTATAGAGGATGGATGAGGATAGATGTCTATGGGCCACAGCATCCACTTACCATCAATTGGAATGAGTGCTCGTTGTTCACCCTTATTATTTAAAAAAAAAACACAGCTGCCGTAGGCCACACTACAGTAATCTAAATATAGTGATAAAACTTAATGTGTCTTACCTGAATAGATCAATTCAGGGAGATACGTAAAGTAGTGGGTTCTAATTTGTAATTCGACTACCGTGAAGCACTGCATTAACGCAACATGAAATAAAATGGTTACCATCACGCTTCTCCTACCTTATTATCAATTATTGTATAAGCGCCCTACTAGCGTTTGCCGACGGCAAAAAATACTTACGTGTTTATTGGTTTTTTAAAATGGATGTAAAACTTTACTAAAGATAGCAATGTAAGCAATGTTCTAATTATGTATACTAAGCCAAACATTTCAAAGTTGTTGTCAAATACGTGGTAGTACCTGGTAGAGCCACGGTACAGCTATATTATGATTGTAGCACAAACTGGTCGGCTCGACCGGGGAAGGACCATGCTCTCACAGAATATCAGCGTAAAATAGCAGCTTAATGTTGCTGTGATTCGTATGGTGAGAGAACCGAAGACCCATTTTGCTGGAATCGAGGCATTCCATCTTAGTCCTCAGGGCTGACAATGCATCTGCATTTTGATTCTTAATCGAGGTTAAATGAGGATATCGATGGGCCACAGCATCCACTTACCATCAGGTGAACTGTGTGCACGTTTGCCACCCTTATTCTATAAAAAAGTGAACTGTTCTAAACCTTGTAGTTGCAGCGTAAGAAAATCAACTACTCCATTATTATCCCGTAAAATAATTTCTCTTATTTACCATCTTTTCTAATAACAACTCAAAAAAAAAGACTTCGGTTGGTTGGTTCTCGTACTAAGCGTGGCAACTATGACAAATATTTCCCTCCTAGAAGTCAATCTCCTCCTAAGTGGGTACCGTGGTAGCTCAGATGGTTAACGCTCGCTGTAAATTTCACAGTATGCGAGTAAACCGGGTTCGATCCCCGCCAACACCAAGGAAATTGTTAATTGCAATTTCAAGTGCTGGTTTACCACATGCTCGGCGGTGAAGGAAAAGATCGTGAGGAAACCTGCATGTCTGAGAAATAAGAAAAAAAAATTGGTTGACCCTGCAGGCCATCCCTGGAACTTCCTGCTAATTTCAGATGCAAAGCGCTCCAAATTTCACCAAATTATTTCTCCTTCGATATCTTACGAACGAATGAACCGATTTTTATTTTAGAAACAGCTAAATAATCAGCTAAACGACACTACACAATACAATCAGCTCACCTATATAATAAAATTAATAAAATCATTGAAATATACCCTTTAAAATTAAGAGATAGTAAAAATAAATTATTTGATTGGTTGCAGCCACTAAGTTATACTGACACAGAAGATCTTCTCTCAGTGTGAATTAGTGGGTGTAATAAGATATGTATTTTACAGCCGCTGGTCAATGCGACAGTTGTAATTATATCTCTGTTATATTATCTCTTCCATATTACCTCTGTTCTTAAATATTATAAAACTTAATTTAAAATGTTTTCAGCTCTAATTCCCTATTCTAAAAATTATGATAAATTTTCTTTTGTAAATTTAAATTCTGGATTTAAAGAAGCTCGAAACATCCAATGTATAGTATGTAAGCATCATGAAAGGGCGGAGCTGCCTGCCACAAGTATATATATATATATATATATATATATATATATATATATATATATATATATACGCTTACACACACACATACACACGCACACACCAACACACACACACACGCTTTATGTTGTTGTATGTACAGTATGAGTGACCGACATAGACCAACGGATTAGTAAGCTGAAGTAACAATGGGCCAGACATATAGCTCGAAGAACCGACGACAGATGGGGAAAAATGTTTTCGAGTGGCAGCCTCGTACGTGTAGTCGAAGTATAGGGCGACCTACCACTAGATGGAGTGATGACCTGGTAAAACATGCAGGAAGTTGATGGATGCTGGTGGCTTAGTACCGTGCTTTGTGGCATTTCTTGGGGGAGGCCTATTTTCAGCAGTGGATTTGTAAAGGGCTGTAATGATGATGATGATGATGATGTTTAGTGTGTATTGAAGTACCACCAAAATAGTTATTGATTGCTTATTATTTTTGTACTGAGAATCTAAATTTATTTTGTTAAAACCTGTTGGTTTTCTAAATAAACAAGTAAATAAAAAATTGTAACTTCCTGTTATGTAGCATAGATTAAAATACAATTTAAAACTTCACTTGAGCTAAGCTTAGCCATGTAGTGGAGATGTTAGAATTTAATGGCATGGTTATGGTAATGGGTAAGCTTAGTATTGAAGACACATTAGCAATAACGTTATTACTTTTATAACAATAATCTGATTAATAAACTGATTGTAAGCGGCTACTTCAGCCCATGGACATATTAGTCTTACACAGATAATTACCAGATTAAGGTACTATGGCCATTCTTTGTACAAGAATCAATACGAAGTGACAGTAAACGTTGATTGTGGTGGCAGTGATTAGGACCCGGCAAACCACACGCTCGTGTATGCCTAGCTTGAGAACAAGAACTGTCAAACTTGTTGATCTAGATATGACCGAACCTCACCCTATTAACAGTCGTGTCTGCTAAGTGATGATCCACTGCGCTGATCCAATGTATTTTAGCAGATTTAACATGTCCTCGATTTTTTTTAATTATTTCAGAAATATAGGTCTCACGACGTTTTATTTCCCACATCAGGTGGGCAGTTAAATTTCTAATCGCATGACGGTATCTCAACCTTTATCATAGTATTAAACAATAAAAGCAATATTTTTTGTTTAGTAATATAGAACGAAAACAATAACTAATTTTCACCCTTTGTTGATCTCAGCACTGGCATCAACACGGCCCGCCAGTTATTTTCTGGTTGTCTGGTTTTTACTTTCCGCAAGCGTTCCTCACGGCAGCCCAGCAAAGCTATGCTAGGAAATACAAGATACCTATCGACCAACTGGACTTCCACTATGAGGTGAGGTTCTTACAAACATCAATAGCAAATCACACTGTTACTAGTAATATTTTAAAGTTCATACATATTATAAAATACTAATGCTTTTAAGAGTCTTGTTTCCACTATCTATTTTTAATCAAAATACATAATTGCGTTTTGAATGTTCATATAATTACATTAAATAATTTGAATATAACGTTATGTGTGAAATAATCAAATCTTTATGCAACGCGAAATTAATTCGACTTTTTTATCATAGTTTCGGGAGCAATTTGAATGCATGTCGAAATACAAATGTGAGAATTAAAACTTAACCTTTAGGTATTTAACCTACTAATTTTGACATGTTTTATAACAATAAAGAAGTAATAATTGACCCTACTGTCCACGTGATGGTAAGTGCAGGCCCATGGACAATTGCAAGAGTGAAAAGAATTTTGTTAAATCAGTGCGCTTTACCATCTTCGGCTACGTCATCATTCACCATCAGGTGGTTATAGCAGTCAAGCATTGACTTAAAAATCGTTTCAAACCTACCGTCAGACAAAGAATGCTAAAGTGGTGTTGTCATCTGTTAGAACTAAGATAGGACGCCTTATAGCTTATATTATACTGTCTGATCCATTTATCGGAAAACAGCAGTAAATTTAGTGCTATTTGACCATAGAGTTATGTAACAGGCTGATACATATCTAGTAAAATGAGTATATTTTTGAAATATTTCTAAAAGATTATTTAGACAACACTTGAAATAGGTAACCACAGCATACATTTGAAATGATCTTTACACCTTCTATCCTGTTTAGTAGTATGCAATCTTGTGTCACGTCAGGTGTACTATAAAAAGCAGGTAACTGAACTTTCAAAAATTAGATGTGTTATGTTAAAATTAATGAAATATTGAACCTCTTCAAAAGAATAACATTTTTTTTATTATAGGGTTGATATATTAATCAAAATGACTAGTTTTTTTTAATATATTAAATGCAAATGTATAATTCCTTTATTATGCAGCGTTGGAGGTTCAATAAATGCCAAATATGTTTTAAATTAGTACGTTTAATAAATAACATTTTATTATCTTTTTATAAATTATACCGGTCGTGCAGGTTCAACGCACTACAGATTTGAAGAAACCGCCACCAGAGGGTGTGTACATCCGTGGTCTGTTCATGGAGGGGGCGCGTTGGAACATGACTAGCTACATAGTTGATGAGTCCTTCCCAAAGATACTCTACGATGACTTTCCACCGGTAAGTTTCCACACGTATTACATGACATTGATCCAACATTTGAATCGGTATTTTCTCATGTCAATAATCGATTTCTATATATCGACTATGATGCTATAAATAATTCTTTGTCAACTGAAAGGTGGCAAAACTTTTTTAATATAACCGATGCACATATTGCTGCAGAAGTTTTATTGACAAAATTGCAAACCGTAGTTAATAATAACACAATCATCAAAGAGCTACCTAAAAAATTTAGACCACTTAAACCATGGATTACACACGGTATTATTATTTCCATACGTAAAAGAAATAAGATGCACCTAAAAGTTAAATTACATTCTGATAGTGAAGAACTTCTCGCTAACTATATAAAATACCGTAATATGTGTAATAAGTTAATAAAATTTACTAAGAGGCAGTATTATAAAGAAAAACTACACGTGAATGCTAAAAATAATAAAGAAACATGGAAAATAATAAAGGACGTGTGTAACATACATAAGAAAAAGGAATCTCCGCAGGAATTACTTGATGTTGATATTTCTCCCACTAAATCTCTTGACAAAGTTAATAGTTATTTTGCATCAGTGGGGCATAACTTGGCTAACATTACACTTCAAAAACTAAACACCAGTGAAAATGAATTGGCAAAAAAGGCTAGAATCCCGAATACACCTCTTATGTCTATGTCCCTCAAACCCACAGATATCGAAGAAATAAAACGGATTATACTAAGTTTAAAAACAAATAGTGCCCCTGGATTTGATTCTGTTAGTTCATATTTCCTAAAGAAGTATATTAATGTGCTCTCTGAGCCAATATCGTATGTTTGTAACTTAAGTTTAGAGCAAGGTGTTTTTCCTGCCATTTTCAAGGAAGCTACGGTTTGTCCTATATACAAATCTGGTGATAGGCAGCTCCCTTCAAATTATAGGCCAATTTCACTTCTTAGTACTCTGTGAAAGATATTGGAAAAGGTCGTGAGTAAACGATTAATACGGTACCTTGAAAGAAATAATTTTATTGATAATAATCAATTTGGCTTTCGATCGGGCAGGTCAACAGAAGATGCCGTATTAAGATTAACATCTCTGGTATCAAAATATCTTAACTGTGGTAAAAAATGTGTAGGTGTTTTCTTGGACCTACAAAAAGCTTTTGATACAGTGTCGATTCCTATATTGCTTAGCCGTTTGGAAAACATGGGTATAAGAGGTGTTGTCTACAACTGGTTTAGGGACTATCTATCTGATAGGCGACAACGAGTCAGGATTGACAAGTATGCAAGCAACACTTCCACTTGCTCTTACGGTGTACTACAGGGGAGTACCTTAGGACCTTCGCTCTTTATTATTTATGTAAATGAATTGTGTAAAATCAATATCAAAAATGCCGATTTAACTATGTTTGCTGACGATACTGCATTGATTTTTCATGGTGACACTTGGGATAAAGTTGCAAAATACACAGAAAATGGTCTTAGGTTAGTGACTAATTGGCTTGAAGACAATTTACTATCACTTAATGTTTCTAAGACCAAATACCTATGTTTCGTTAAGACCAATGCTACTCTTCCAACTAACAACTTTAAAATTACTTTACACACGTATCCGTGCAATCGTACTATAAACTCTACACCATGTCAATGTAGTAATTTAACCAAAACTGATTCTATGAGATATCTAGGAGTGATAATTGATAATAAATTAACTTAGGATGCCCATACTGATGCAGTAGCTAATAAGCTAAGAAAACTCATTTACATATTTAAAAATTTACGAACAGTAACCGATAGCAAATTACTAATCAAAACATACAAAGCATTGGGAGAGTGTCTCTGTACCTACTGCATTTGTGCCTGGGGCGGTGCCGCTAAAAGCTATTTAATAAAGGTTGAACGCGCACAAAGAGCTATTTTAAAAGTCATTTTTCGTCTACCATTTCGCCAATCAACAGTGTCTTTGTATGACAAAGCGAAAGTTTTATCCGTCCGCAAAACTTTTATTTATCAATGTTTAAGGAGGTATCATCGCGTCACTGTCCCTAAACTAATACGAAGCAACAAGAGAAAAGAACGATGTCCTGTTCCAAAACCCAAAAGTGCTGTGTTTAGAAGACATTTTGACTTTTTAGCACCTAGGCTGTATAATAAACTTAACAGATGTCATAACATAAGATCACTAAACAACTTTGAAGTGAAAAGCAAAATTACAGACTGGCTGAAAATTTTTGATTATGAAGGCACGGAGAGCCTTCTTTCTTTGGACATGTAAACAACACACGCTAATACAGACAGACACACACACACACACACACACACACACACACACACACACACACACACACACACATACACACACACACACACACACACACACACACACACACACACAATGCAATAGTGCCAACATAATTTTATTTTTTTCATCCCCCTTTTTACTGTCATAAATTTTACATTTTAAATAATACATTGTTAATATTATATAATAAATAAACATTATAAATATAATACATAGATAAACAAATTATAGAAATAGAACTAAGAATAGGGAAGGAAACTAGCCCCTGAAATACAGGTATTATATCCTAGTTTAGGGGCTAATGACCACTGTAAATTTGGTGCATGTAATATGTTTATCAATAAAGATTATTATTACGAAGAGCCACGTCCAAGTTACAAGATTATCTTACTTCACAGAATACCAGCGTAAAATAGCAGCTTAATAGCGCTGTGTTTCATATGGTGAATGTAGAGATCCGGAGAACCTTTTTTTGCTGGAAACGAGGCATTACATCTCAGTCCTCAGGGGTGACAATGCATCTGCGTTTTGATTCTGGTTCTCGGATAAATGTAGATGTCTATGGGCCACAGCATCCATCTACCATCAGGTGGACTGTGTGCTCGTTAGTCACCCTTATTCTATGAAAAAACACCTGGTACTACGGTTGTTAAAGCTCTGCTACGCGTAGCTATTACGGAAAATCCATTAAAGGTAAAGAGATAGAGATAAAAGTAAAAAATTGTTTATTTGCATGAATAAGATGCAGAAAGATATTAACAAAACGATTAAATCCCTTATTCTGACTTTAATTTTGGTGTGCAATCTTTACGTTATTTTTATTTGTAATTGAAGCTTATAGACTATGTACAATACAGCAATAATATATTGAATTAATTTTAATTAATTTCATACAGTAACCATTATCACATGAACCACTTACAACTATTTAATTTTAATTGATAGAATCAGGCGTTACTTTGCGGAAATCCATTATAATAAAGATATTAATAGTTATTTTGCAACCATTCGCTAAATTGAATAAAATGATGTGTCTTCCCTAGTTTAAAGAGCACCTACCGCCCTCCATCAATTGCGTGCATTATCCCGTCACCACCAATCCCAGTACCACTACTCCCAACACCACTACCATCATACTGTGTGCTCGTTTGTCACCCTATCCTATAAAAAAAAAACACGAAAATTTTTATCAAAATCGTTTGAGCCGTTTTTTACATTTAGCGAGACTCACGTACAGCAATTAATTGCTATATATATATATATATATATATATATATATATATATATATATATATATAAGACAGAGAGAGAGAGAGAGAGAGAGAGAGAGAGAGGTGAGATTGACTAACGAGCACACGGTAGCGGACGGTAAGCGGATGCTGTGGCCCATAGACACCTAAAGCTAGGCTCAATCACAATTAATCAAAATGTAGAATATTTTAGATGCGTTATAATACAGTGAAAAGCTCTCTGGTTCTCTACAGTCACCTTAGGGAAAGCAGCAACATCAAGCTGTTATTTTAGGATGATACTCGGTCAAGCCGACCCATTCGTGCTGCTGCGACCATAATATACCTGCAGCGTGGCTCTACCACGAATAAAATCTGTACATGTATATCTATACAAATAAATAAAATGTCTGTTGGGTCTGGGTCTGTTTGTAATGTAAAATGACAACTTTTTACTGAATGCATATTGATACTCGTAGTATATACGGTACCTTATAACAAGTACACAATTTTCAGAATTTTTGGTCTGTCTTTCTGTTTGTTCAGACTAATCTCCGAAACGATTGGACCGATTGTGACGGGACTTTCACTGGCAAATAGCCGATACTATAAGGAGTTACTTGGGCTACTTTTATTTTAGGAGTAGAATTAGGGTTCCGCGCAAAAAAATTAAAACCCATGAAATCGTAATTAATTCTACGCGGGTGAAGTCGCGGGGAACAGCTAGTTTTACAATAAAATTGTGCTTTTTGTTCACACATGGTATACATGTTTGTGAATAAATTCATAATTTTCTGCTTTTTATTATTTGAGTAAAAACATGAATGTAAAAAGAAGTTAAATATTAAATTACTCTTAACATCCAAATATTTAGGACAATAAATAAAAGGAATAAAAGACATTTTAAATCTTTTATTAAGCCTCAGGAATTTTTTTTTATTAAATTCTTGGCGTCACTAAGGAGTTATCGTAGAAGGGTTGGATCAACCGGGTAGCAGGGTAACCACCACAAGATTTCAGTTTCGGTAATCCGGTTATTGATCAAAGAACTTTTTAGTAGACAAATTTTGGTATTAACGAAATTATTTAATGGGAGAGCAATGAAACAATGAATTCATTGCTCTCCCATTAAATAACACACCATTCCATTAAATGAAACACCACACCCACCCTTGCTCTCATCAAAAGACTCAGTTGAGTTGTAGTTACACCCATGCCAAGGACGTCTATTATGTAGGATATAATTTAATAGAAGAATCGTACATACACCAAATACATTACATGTACTACATATTTTCTGGGACTTTGTTGAAAAAACGTATAAATTGCCCCATGAGAGAATTACTGACTCCTTGGAGTCGAGTATGTAACATCAATATATCATCATATCAACATACTTGGGGAATTTGATACCATTACCTTTATTGACAGGTTGATTAGCATCCGCAGCACCCAACAGATTTAACTTTGTTCTCCATTGGTTGGAGTACTTTAGGTCTTGCATATCTTTTTATTTAGCCCGAATAGTCCCATACTGAGTTATCTCGGATTCGAATCTCTAATCGGGCCAATATCAGTTATTTTGTCTATCTGTCCGGAAACTTTAGGTAGCAATCCGTAATCAGAAATTTGGCGGTGTTTTACAACCGTGCCTTGAAAACCACATAATGGCCAACATGAATGGATACTCTCTCGTCGGATTACCCTACCATCGCAATATGAGAGTGAGGGAATACAGAGTGCACCTGTGCTTTTGCACACACTCGTTCAATTTAATCCTGTCCTTTGCAGATAAGCATCTGTCGATCACGGCGGCGACTCTCAATAGATGACATTACGCTTTTCATTATATATTTTTAGTGTTTTTTAAAGACTACGGTTTTTGTTTAGGTGTGGCTGATACCTCTAAAGCGTGAAGACGTACCGACAGACGTGTTCTACAACTGCCCGCTGTATAAGACTGGTGACCGACGAGGAGTCCTATCCACCACTGGACACTCCACCAATTATATCCTGTTCATGCGTTTGCCGACGGCACGGGAGCCGGATCACTGGATAATGCGGGGAGTCGCTTTACTAACACAATTACCGTTTTAAAATAATTGATAAAATAATACTTTATAATAATTAATAGGTATTAATCCCTTTTAGATTTAAACTTCCAAAAGGATAAAAATTATCACCTAGTCAATGTACACACAAAAACATGATAAAAACTATTGCTTGGTTGCTAAAAATATATGATAAAATAAAAGAATATATTATAAAACTTCGATTTGTTTTTTTTTACCATTTTCATTTTAAACCACTTTTAAGTATACAAATAATAAATTAATTCTTTTTGATTGTAACGTAATGACGTTATTGAATTAGACAACCTATGTGTTCCATGTTCTGTTTATACTGACTTAAATATATAATATATATTATTTATATACCTGGTGGAGCCACGTTGCAGCTATATTATGGTTGTGGCACGAATGGGTCGGCTCGACCGGGGAAAGGCCACGCTCTCACAGAATATCAGCGTAAATAGCAGCTTAAAACTGCAGTGTTTCGTATGGTGAGTGTAGAGATCCCGAGACCCTTTTTTTAATGGAAAGGAGGCATTCCATCATAATCTTCAAGGGTTAAAACTCATCTACATTTTGATTCTTAATCGAGGATAAATGTATAGAGGATGGATGAGGATAGATGTCTATGGGCCACAGCATCCACTTACCATCAATTGGAATGAGTGCTCGTTGTTCACCCTTATTATTTAAAAAAAACACAGCTACCGTAGGCCACACTACAGTAATCTAAATATAGTGATAAAACTTAATGTGTCTTACCTGAACAGATCAATTCAGGGAGATACGTAAAGTAGTGGGTTCGAATTTGTAATTCGACTACCGTGAAGCACTGCATTAACGCAACATGAAATAAAATGGTTACCATCACGCTTCTCCTACCTTATTATCAATCATTGTATAAGCGCCCTACTAGCGTTTGCCGACGGCAAAAAATACTTACGTGTTTATTGGTTTTTTAAAACGGATGTAAAACTTTACTAAAGATAGCAATGTGAGCAATGTTCTAATTATGTATACTAAGCCAAACATTTCAAAGTTGTTGTCAAATACGTGGTAGTACCTGGTAGAGCCACGGTACAGCTATATTATGATTGTAGCACAAACTGGTCGGCTCGACCGAGGAAGGACCATGCTCTCACAGAATATCAGCGTAAAATAGCAGCTTAATGTTGCTGTGATTCGTATGGTGAGAGAACCGAAGACCCATTTTGCTGGAATCGAGGCATTCCATCTTAGTCCTCAGGGCTGACAATGCATCTGCATTTTGATTCTTAATCGAGGTTAAATGAGGATATCGATGGGCCACAGCATCCACTTACCATCAGGTGAACTGTGTGCACGTTTGCCACCCTTATTCTATAAAAAAGTGAACTGTTCTAAACCTTGTAGTTGCAGCGTAAGAAAATCAAACTACTCCATTATTATCCCGTAAAATAATTTCTCTTATTTACCATCTTTTCTAATAACAACTCAAAAAAAAAGACTTCGGTTGGTTGGTTCTCGTACCAAGCGTGGCAACTATGACAAATATTTCCCTCCTAGAAGTCAATCTCCTCCTAAGTGGGTACCGTGGTAGCTCAGATGGTTAACGCTCGCTGTAAATTTCACAGTATGCGAGTAAACCGGGTTCGATCCCCGCCAACACCAAGGAAATTGTTAATTGCAATTTCAAGTGCTGGTTTACCACATGCTCGGCGGTGAAGGAAAAGATCGTGAGGAAACCTGCATGTCTGAGAAATAAGAAAAAAAATTGGTTGACCCTGCAGGCCATCCCTGGAACTTCCTGCTAATTTCAGATGCAAAGCGCTCCAAATTTCACCAAATTATTTCTCCTTCGATATCTTACGAACGAATGAACCGATTTTTATTTTAGAAACAGCTAAATAATCAGCTAAACGACACTACACAATACAATCAGCTCGACTATATAATAAAATTAATAAAATCATTGAAATATACCCTTTAAAATTAAGAGATTGTAAAAATAAACTATTTGATTGGTTGCAGCCACTAAGTTATACTGACACAGAAGATCTTCTCTCAGTGTGAATTAGTGGGTGTAATAAGATATGTATTTTACAGCCGCTGGTCAATGCGACAGTCGTAATTATATCTCTGTTATATTATCTCTTCCATATTACCTCTTAAATATTATAAAACTTAATTTAAAATGTTTTCAGCTCTAGTTCCCTATTCTAAAAATTATGATAAATTTTCTTTTGTAAATTTAAATTCTGGATTTAAGGAAGCTCAAAACATCCAATGTATAGTATGTAAGCATCATGAAAGGGCGGAGCTGCCTGCCACAAGTATACCTATATATATATGCTTACTAAGCAGCTCCAACAATGAATATCGAATGGATATAAGTTTTTTGATGAAATAAATATATTTTGATTTTTGATGAGCTGATTAGTTTTTGAAATCGATTGGTAAAGTTAGCCGTTTAAAAGTTATTCCAAAAAACAGTTTTTAAATTTTTTTTATTTTTGAGATTTCTCAAAATCTTTGTCCGATATTATCACCAAATCTATTCCAGAGAATCGGGGTGAAACCATTAACTTCCCTATTTTTGAAAATTGGCAATTATCTGAGCGGGAAGTTAAAAATATTTCAAAAACATGTAAAGTTCGCCAACATGTTGGCGAACCTCATCCTTGTCCTAAAATCCCCTCAGAAATTAGCGGAGGTCTGTGCCCAGCAGTGGGATGTGTATAGGCTGTAACTTAATTGAAAATCTATGGAAACGACTATATTCAGCATTGGACTTTTGATAGGTTGTCCAAATTAATAAATAAATGAGTTTTCAAAGTGAACGTACATATTTATAAACAAAATACTTCTACCTGGAGATAGATTTCTCCGGGTTTAACAATGACATCGGGACGTCAGTCATCTCAGTCCCCCGTGAGCATGGGTACTGGAAAGCGCCCGAAACGTCGGAAATTAAAAATAAAAGTAATTAAAAGTAAAATTAAACGCGATAAAATCCGTAAAAGTAGTTTTAATCAAAATACTTCCAATTTCAATACTTATCTAAAATCCAATATTGTAAAAAAGTGACACAATGAAACCGCGCCCGTTTTCTTTGTTCGTTGCCAACTGTTACGAGGTTTCTTTATTATTGTTCTGTCTGGCATGACCACTTCGATAAGGTCCAGTACACATGAAAAAAAAAATATTTATATTTTAAATACTTATATGATTGTCAATTTGTATAGGTAAAATTTAGTAAAATGTCAGTACAACATACAATATATGTTGTATTGACTCGTTGTTCTAGTGGTTGTAATAGTGCGACTGTTGATCATGAGGTCCTGGGTTTGAATCCCGGGTCGGGCCGAAAAATCAATTATTGAGTTTTTCTGTCAAGAAATTCTCAGTAGCTGCCCGGAGTCAGGAAGTTGGCGGTGTCTCACCCCCGTGCCTCGGAAAACACATAAAGCCGTTGGTCCTGCGCCTGATCTCTCACCGGTCGTGTCGGTTTACCGTCCTGTTGGATTATGAGAGTGAGGGAATAGAGAATGCATCTGTGCTTGCACATACACTTGGGCACTATAATCCTGTCCTGCGCCGATGGCTAGCCTCCGTTGAGGTAGGCTGCCGTTGCCGAAATTCGGTCTGGAGGACATTATTATTATTACATATTATATATATTGTACCGTAATAAAGACATCGTAACCGGTGCTACTAATATTCTATGTACCATGAATAATAGCGTATAAAGCTTTTACGTGGTAGAGCCATGTTGCAGCATAGTTGTAGTACGATTGCTTGGACTTGACCGGAAAAGGACCACACTCTCACAGAATTCGTATGGTAAGTGTAGAGAACCAGACACCCTATTTATTGATTCCATCTTAGTTCTCACGGGTGACAACGCATCTGCATTTTGTTTCTTAATCGAGGATAGACGTAGATGTCTATGGGCCACAGCACCTACTTACTATCAGGTGGACTGTATGCTCCTTTGTCACCCTTATCCTATTAAAAAAATATTTTTGTTTGTTTTAAGTTTTAAGTTATTTAAAAAAATAGTGAATTAGTTTGTCTCTTATAGAAAACTCTAGTGAAAAACGAGCGTACAGACACGTAGTGCGCTTAAAAGTGTACTATTTAAGTGCACTACGTTTGTCCATGGACACCTGCAGACATTTCAAGTAAAGAAAGCTACAGATCCGTTGTTACCTGTGAGGTCTAAGATGGAATGTCTCACACCTTTCAATTATACTGGCTCTCAATAATTTTCAGACTGGAACCCAGCAGCAGTGCTTGCACTGCTATTTGGCCACAGATATGGGTAAGAGCGTGGTTCATACCCTGACGGACAGAAAAAGAGTCTCTTTACTTACTACTACTAACTAGTACTTACTAGTATGAACTTACGACTTCACTTAATTCTTTACAATAAAATAACAATTGCATTAACCATTATTAATGGCGTGATTATCTCTTAAAGTTTTAATATATTTTCTTTGAATAACATGCTTTATTCAGTTTTGTAAATACATAACTGGTATATCTTCGACACAAAATGGAACTGCTAGTAATTTTTTATTATCGTGTAATATATTAATTTATGCTAGGAAAATATATGTAGTCATCCTTTCATTCGTTTCGTTACCGTGTTAATATAGCAGTATATCAAGTTTAAGTTATTCATTACGACTTAGTTAGATATTCTGTGACTATTTTAGTCTAGTCTAGACTTGCTTGAGCGCTCACGTATAGAAATAGGTGACAGGTTGTTTAAAATTAGGTAAGTGACCAAAAACGATCAATATTATCAACTCCAGTATCTAACTATACCTACCATCTATATATTCCCTTACTATATGAAAATTTATTAAAAACCACACAATTTTTAACTTATTATTTTTTATAAATGACAAGCTTAGGTATAAATGGTAATAGTAATATGTGATAGAAACATGCTGCAGCTACGTAGTTGTTTCTTAATGCTTTAATACATTAAGCTACAGCATAAGTTGTCAGCTCAACACTACTGTGTTTTAGCGAGTGTAGAGAATCACAGATCCTATTTGAGGTGTGACAACTCATCTGTATTTTGATTCTGAATCAAGAATAGATGTGGCTGTCTATGGGCCACAGCATCCATTTACCATAAGGACTGTGTGCTCGTTCGCCATACTTATTTTATAAAAAGTTGACAGTAATGCAACCTTGTCACATTGGAGAAGGTTGTCGTTTGAAAAATAATTTTACAAGACAGAAACAGAATTCCTACATAATCCTTGTTGAAGACACTTATTTTTATCAGATACAAAATTATTGAGTGGTAAGTAAGCACAATAATTTACCATTTCTGCATAATCTCAATTATTCCACGTTTTCAAACATTTTACTAAAGATTTAAGATTCCTTTGTTGCTAGTTCAAAATTATTTTACACTAAATCACAAGCTGACCTATTTTAAAGATGTTGCCTCATTTCACTAAAATTTTGGCAGACTGTACTGTAACGGGTGATGTTTATTGCCTGTATCTGTTGGGGTCAATGCTTCTATAGTGATTGTTGGTTTTCCCGTTACTTCACGAGATGGTGGCGTAGGTTCTTCAAATCAAGGTCAATGTCACGGCAAGAGCGTGTGGATTTTTCTTCGACCTTTGAGCTCATAATTCAGATGTAGATCAATAATTTATAATGTTGCCAATTGGAAGTTAAAGCGCATTACGGCAACCTGTCATTTAACATGAAAAAGCTCGCATCTCAGAATACAGCATGTATTAAATAAGCGAGCAGTGGGCAGATCGGGGGTCGGGTGGGAGAGGGCGTAGTACGGGAGGCACTCGGTCTGGCGCGGCGTCACCCCAGCAACGCGAGATATTGATCTGCGCGTCCGCTCGCGCAGCATCCCGCCCCCTCGCGCGCCTCTCACCCGCGCCCTTGATTCCACCACTCGACCGCGGCCACCCCACGCACCCACCCCACACAAATACTTATTACGCTTCGCACTACATACTCCACATAATCCGATGAAGAAATTTCACTTGTGCTTTGGGAACGACACGACCTACTTGGTCGTATTCTTTGCATACAGATTATTGATAGTATAATAGAAATAATGTTTCAAATATCTTATTAAAAATATGTATTTAAAAGGCTGAGAGTAATAATTTGATAAATTAATATACCTACTGACGTACATACCTCGTAAGAGACGAAAAAGGGATACTGAATTAGACGGGCAGCATCTTCACAGGTAACTTAATAATCAATAAAAAAACTGCGATGCCGATCTCCTTGTCAAACATGGTATCTATTGCAAATATAACTCCTATTAGGCAGTCAATGGAAGAGATCTATTTTCAACAGTGGACTGCAATCATTGATGTATGAGATAAAGATAAAAACACACGCACGCTGTGCAACTGTTTGATAAACGAGGACCTGAGGAACAACTTTCAGCGGGTAGCGATTCCAATCAAACGCTTAAATCGCATAAACGGTTTATTTTTTACAAAACTGAAGTAATAAATGAACTTAGAGTCCACTTGATGGTGAATACTGCAGACTAATACAGCTGCAACGAACTTCAAACAAAGAAAGCTACAGATGCGTTATCATCTCTGAGGACTGAAATGAAATGACTCACTGCTCATGATTATACTGGCTCTCTTTTCCCTTTATCCAAAAATACAACAGCTGATGCACTGCTTTATGGCGACAGAAATAGGTCATGCTGGTGACCCAGACAGACACCAAGGTTGAAATGGAGTCCTGCCACTTGGTGATGAGGAACAGCATTACCACGTATGGCCAGGTTTTCCAAAAAAACGCCTGCTGTATGCGGCATAACTTGGTCAGCTAGATCGTGAAAACACTAGGCTCCCACATAATACCAGCAAAAAAAGCTGCATTGTGTGTCTGTGTTTCTTATATTCTTATGTTTTGGTGACAATGCATCTGAGTGTTTGTGAGGACAAAGGCTGGCCAAGTCTAAGGCTTATAATAAAAATATTTTAAGGTACAATAAAAATATATAGATTTGTCACATTTTTAAAATGTCTATTTACAGCATAAGGTTAATAAGACCAATAGAGAAGATAAGAAAAATCGTAGATGTAACTCAAACTTCACTCATAAAGGCGTACATTCCAAAAAAAAACTAATAGTTCATATTCAGTCGTATTGCAGAACAAAGGAATGATAAAATATTTTTAATGTTGGTACCGTACATTTTAAAACTTTGCCTATTATTATTATAATAGGCAAAGAAAAAAACACAGTATGCTGTTAATATTTCAAATGAAAAAGATCTTTGAGATTTCTTTCAACAATTTTGAACAAAGTTGTAACAAAGAAAATTGCTTAAGCTTTCCATCGTTCCTTTATATAAGCGATGCAAAAGTTGTTATAGTATTAAAGACCTAATGAGTCGTTGCTACTTCGAGTAAGTATTTAATAATTTTTATAATGCATAATCGACATACTTGGGATTTTGTTATGTTCCAAAGTATGTGTGAAAGAAAACGTTTTTAGCAACAAAATTAACTTACAATCTTATATTAGATTATATTTATACGCGGTAAAGCTACGCTGCAGCTATATTATGTTTGTAGCTCGAAAGGGTCGGCTCAACCGGGGAAGGGCCACGCTCTTACAGGATACCAGCGTAAAATAACAGCTTGATGCTGCTGTGTTTCGTATGGTGAGTATAGAGAACCGGAGACCCGTTTTACTGGAATAGAGGCGTTCCGTCTTAGTCCTCAATAGTGACAACGCATCTACATTTTGATTCTCAACCGAGGTTAAATGTAGATGTCTATGAGACACAGCATCCACTTACCATCAGGTGGACTGTGTGCTCGTTTGTCACCCTAATTCTACAAAAAAAACCTACTGCACTGCCTTTTAATTTAAAGTGGTCCTTTATATTTTTAATACAATATGACAAGTGTACATACATTCCATCTTATGGTAAGTGGATGCTGCGGTCCATGAACACCTACATCCGTTCTCGATTAAAAATCTAAAGATGCGTTGTCACCCCTTAGGAATAAAATAGAATGCGTTGGTAGCAGTAAAAAGTTTACCCAATTCTCGTAATTTTCCATACAAAACATAGCAGTATAAGGCTGCTATTTTGATATACTAAGCGTTTCCTTCTCCGATTGAACTTATACGTACTACAGCTATAATTAAATAAAATTATTATTTCTTATTTTATAATCAGTAGTCCTTATAATTCAGTAGGTAAAAAATTATAAAATCAGTACATTATTTTCTATTAAATTTACACGTGCTACAGTCGAGTCTTTGCGACCCCCACACCACCTCGTGCATAACTCACACTACAGATTCCAATTTCTATCCAATTTTACGTTGCCATGGCGAGAGACATACCATTCAAATAACGGGCTTCACAGGTATGCTTTTACATTGGGCTTAACTAGGGGAGGACTCATTTTACAAAGGGGTAATAATTTAGTGTCTACCCCTTTGATATTCATGAAGTTCGGCAATATGTCCGACCCGTACAAAGCCGATCGTATTATTATTGCACGTCATTAATGATATTAATATATGAGTATGTAATATTGTATTATTGTATTAACATATAAAGTATGTTTTAAGGGTAATCCTATAATACTATTAAACGAGCAATTCTTGTACATATATATATATATATATATATATATATATATATATATATATATATATATATATATATATATATATATATATATATATATATATATATAATCGGGATCTCGGAAACGGCTCCAACGATTTTCATAAAAGTCCAGGGAGTTTCGGGGATAATAAATCGATCTAGCTAGGATTTATTTTTAGAAAATGTCTTTTTGTCCGTGTTTTTAGGCAAAACTGCTTCAATATCGTTAGAATAAGAAGGTAAATTTTGACGGATTGTTAGTGATTATAAATAGCTTAATTGGTATAATAGTCGGTCGCAGAATCTTAAAACCCCGGTTCGAGCCCAGACCGACCGACCGACTTTTTTTAATTTTTTTTCATGTTCTTTTCTTTTTTGAGAAAAATCTATTTTTTCGAGCCCTTTTTTAGTATTTTTTAAAAACACGAAAATTTAAATTAAAATAATTGCACTCATGATTTTTTATTCAAATAACCAGTTCTGTTTTTTCTGTTATGTCGCTAAGATCAAAAAATATTATTTATATTTCATCAGTATGTAATTTGTATCTAAATATAATTTCCAAAACACACGAATTAAAAAAAATCGAGCGAAAAATACCGAGCAAAGCTCGGTCAACCGGGTACTAATATTTAACTCGATTAAGTGTGAAATATGAATTAAATAATAATATAAAGTCAAATAAGAAGAATGGTAGTTGTTAGTTTTGAGGTTTGTACGTTTAGGATGAGTGCTTATCGGGGATGGTAGATAAGACAAATATATGGAACGAAGGGTAAATTCAAGACATACTCGTAGAAAGAAAGGTATTTTTTCTCTATTGTGGAAAGTCATAATGTGTCAAAAATACCTGCTTTTGAATTCCCAATGCTGTGTTAGTGCCTGGTTATAATTATATTTTGGGCTAAACTTTCCAATATGGACCATCGATTTCAAATCCCATATTTTTTTTGTAGATAGTACTCACTAAAAGAAAGCGTTCTGCAAAGTTTTAGGTTGCGGAAACTTAAGGTTCATGAGATATATTTTTTTAAACTTTTCATACAAATTGGTAAATAACACGCAATTACTAAATAAATTTGACAAATGATTGATGTTAAACGTCAGTTAGTGCAGGGTTCCGAATATTTTGAAAGTATCGATACCTACTCGATAACAAGTATCGTATCAAAAATATCAATACTACTTGGTATCGAGTACATTTCGTTAATTTTGGAGACGAAAAATTAGGACAAACCAATTAGATGCATAGGAAGAGCTGATAAGTGCAATTATAGATGTATATAAAGTAGAATAAAGTTTACTCTATTTAAGTTCCACCTTAGTACTTGTATTTCATTGTTTGCAACTTGTTTGTATATCTTAATTAGTACAGCTTTTGTACTTTTATTTTATTGTTTGCAACTTTCTGTATTATCTAATTCTTACTACAATAAAGTGTTTACTGACTTATTGACTTACTTATTTAATATTCAAAAAGTACCCAAAACCGAATCAGAGCACCCCAGTATCCACGTGGTCTTGTCTGCCCTACCCCTAGAGTGTATATAAGAGCCCGGAGGCGCGGAGGGAGAGCAGTGCCCGCCCGCCGTAGCAAAGCGCAGGCACCGAGATCGCCGTAGCGGCTGAGGCTGGTGGTGAGGCGACCAAAAAGCCGAAGCTGCGAAGGCGAGCCCAGGTGCCTGTGCTTCCCTACGCTAGGGCGGAGGCACTGCTCATCCCGCAGCGCCGGAGCTGCCACGGAGCGCCGGAGCACAACTTCCCGGCTTCTTACCCCCCCCCCCCCTAGTCTCCAAAATGAACGAAATGTACTCGATACCAAGTAGTAGTGATACTTTTGATACGATACTTGGTATCGATACTTGGTACGACACTTGGTATCGAGTACGTAGCGATACTTTCAAAATATTCGGAACCCTACACTAATTGACGTTTGATATCAATGATTTGTCAAATTCATTTTGTAATTGGTGTAATTGCGTGTTATTTGCCAATTTGTATGAAAAGTTTAAAAAAATATATCTCATGAATCGTAAGTTTCCGCAACCTAAAACTTTGCAAAACGCTTTCTTTTAGTGAGTACTATCTACAAAAAAAATATGGGCTTTGAAATCGATGGTCCATATTGGAAAGTTTAACCATATTTTGTTATAATTATATCTTAATGTATGGTTCTAAACGTCGGGTACGAGAGAAGAAGCATGAGAATAAAATAAAAGCTATAGAAATGCGGTCATTAGTAAGTATAAAATAAAAGCTGTGTCACGGGTGACTTTGAATAATGGGAGAGAAATTGTGTAAGGAAAGTGCTGTTTGCAAGAAGATGTTGTGACCAGCAGTAAGAAAGAAATGCATCGGTGGCTTGGACAAGAAAATATGATGAATGTAGAACGAGTGATGAAACAAATGTATGCTGAAGAACTCAGTGGCAAAGTCGACAATGACCAAATTGGCGATATAACCAATAGTCAACCAGGTTAAGAGTACCCTTAACCGGCGAGCGTGTATACGTAGATAATATTTGGATAAAATGAAACAGTGTCAGGGTCGTGCCAAATGGAAGTCTGTAATTTTTGCCTAACCCTCTTTGTGACAGGCGAAAATTTATTTCAACTATATTGACATGTTTTGAATATTTTTAACATTTTTAAGATATTCAAAACTAAGAAAATTTATATAGAGTGTACCTTGATTTTGATTTGAACTTAAATATTGATTAATTCGAAATCAATAACACAAATTTAAGTATTTGGGTCTTGTTGTTTTGTGATGATATTAATTTCGTTTTTAATTCTTTTATTTTTTATCAACAAACAGTTCATATAATAAAGTAGATGGAAAATCTGACTATTATAACATTGCAAAAGGCTTTTCTCTCCAGCCTTGGCGACACGTACATTTTAATCGAACGGAAAACAGACGTTGGTAGATTATTTCACTTCGTTGTTGTACGCCATGGTTAGACATAACAGGAATTCTATGGATGCAAGTGGCATGAATCCATTTTTGTGGCATTCCTTGGAGTAAGCCTATTTTTATCAGTAAAATTAGTAATTAAGTAATTATTATAATGATGGTTTATTATAATCACTACGCTCTTATAGTTACATCGAATAATGATAGATTAGAACGAGCAAGTGATTCTGTGTTTACTCGTACACTGATGGCAGGATATCTTCTTGGCAATTTACAGCAGCATTCGATTGTATTTAGTTTGTTCGTTGGCCTAGTTGTGGCGCAAGTAATGATTATGTAGTTCTGGGTTCAAATCCTTTAAGATTTTCTGTTAAGAATTTATCAGTAGCAGCCCGGAGTCAATAACTTTCCCGTGTGTCACCCCAGTGCCTAGCAAAGCACATAAAGCCGTTGGTCTTGCATCTGACCTCTCTCTGGGCGTGTTAGATTGCCGTCCCCTTAAACCATGAGAGTGAGGGATTAGAGAGAACGAGATTTTATTTTACTGCGTCGAAGAAATAAATCTATATCGTTCGTTTATTTTCATTTCACAATTGACAAAAGTACTTAAGAACATTCTCCCCTTAGGTATTTTCTGTACTCTATTTGGAGGATCAAATTTTTACATAAAAGTTTTTGCCATAGTTACCACGCAGGCAGGTTCAATCCCAGTTTTTTATACTATCGGGTTGTTATCAGGAAGATGTTGCTGCCCATCCCTTGATCTGTTTCCCTCTATTGCCTCTCACGATATTGTTGCGCGCCTAAGTTGACGTCATGTACCCGGCACTAGCGCCATCTAGTGTCGAAACGAAGAACTAAGCCTCTAGAAGCCGACACTCGAACTTTCAACGCCTTGAGCATATTTACTTGAATGTTATGGATGTTTCGGTGCTAATGTGTATTTATAGGCGCTGCAAGATGCGATCGGGAAAGTATTGAATTCAGCGAGACAAGCGAAGCTTCGGAGCGGAATAAAGTGAATCAGTGTGATTAATTATTAGTGTTTTAAGTTTTAATTAGTGTAAAGAAAATTAAAGTGTTAATTTAGGTAATTCTATCGGCAATTTTTATTGTCACGAACCTCAAGCTCGTAACAATATCAACGAGATGATATGGGGTAGTGTCTATTCTTACACCGTCACTATATGTTTATTATCGTTATTACAATATTTTACACATTGAAAACAATTAAAAGTGAAATAAAGTTTAATTTTTTAAATATTTATTTTAATTTATGAAGAGTTTTTGTGCTACTTTCTTTCTTTTCATTTCTTAATCCTTTGTTTAGATACGTAAACTCCAAAG
This sequence comes from Parnassius smintheus behrii, assembly GCA_036936625.1. NCBI lineage: Eukaryota > Metazoa > Arthropoda > Insecta > Lepidoptera > Papilionidae > Parnassius > Parnassius smintheus. The sequence goes on along the minus strand of JAUPFT010000005.1, from coordinate 15,329,083 downwards.
CATTAAAATTCTGTGTATTTGACGGTGTGGAAGTAAGAAAACATTTCAGTAATTATAATTCCCTATCACGTAAACGTGAACGTGAGCCGAAAATCAAAACCACGCTCTCACAGAATAACAGCTCAATGCTGCTGTGTTTCGTATGGCGAGTGTAGAGAACCGAGGTCCATATTAACTGGAAACGAGGTATTCCATTTTAGTCTTTAGGGGAGTTAACACAGCTGCATTCTTAGTCGAGAATAGATGTAAATTCTCATCTACCACAGCATCCACTTACTATCAGGTGATTTATACATATATACAATTGACCTATCAGATGAAATTTTTCCCGTTCAAACATTGAAGTCACTTTTCACAAAATATCCAGTAAATTATATCCAGGGAGCTCAGTACGAAGAAGTTTAACGTCTACAGGCTCTTCGTCGCCGCCCCGATTTATCCGATCGACCTCTTATTCAGTTTTTCGCCGTGCACATTTTCAATAAAATTCTTGTCGAGCTTATACTGATGCGAGAATCAGTTATTTATAATGTAGTCGTTCTAAGTATTATCATGGGAAAAATGATAGTGATGCGAGACTTAAATCTACTTAAATTTGAATGACCATAGCAAATTTATACAAAAAATAAAGTGGTAATTTATTACTACTCCATGTATTTACTGTTAAAACTACACGATCTAATTAAACTAAACTTTCATCCATAGAAACGTATTTCTCTGTTTTTCTTTGGATGATGACACAAGAGCAAATATTTTTTATCATACAATCATACACTGCCATATTCGATTTGCAGTGGCGAAGCTAGAGCTCCAAACTAGGGCAATCCCAAGATATAAATTGATAAAAATATAGATTGTTATTTTTAGCAGTTTTAAAAAATACACCAATCTTGATCTGTCTCCACTCTTCAGTTTCATATTCAGTGCTGTCAAGGACGTGTTTAACAAAGCACACAGAAGGCATACTACTGCTAGATATATTGTATTACATATCAGCAATTGCATAGCTTCGGTGGCTTTGAAGAAAGACGTTTGGGTTTGTTTAAGCAAAAGAAAAAAATATTTACATCCAATACAATACATGAACAAAAGTAAAACATGAAGAAAGTACAAAAAATGTACAAAATTAAAAAAAATTATTTACATTCTAATGGATAATCTGTTTTTCAATTAATCTGTTTAATCTGATTAATCTGTTTTTTAATTGCGATAGGTAATTGATAAGTCTGAAATACAGTCTTGACCTTGTGTATTATCTCAAATCAACAATCCCTCTATTATTTTTCTTGAAAAAAAAATGTCGGTCCTGTTTTGAATGAGGAAATAGGGAAATACGGAATATTGTTTTCGTAAATTTTTCATAGGTATAATCAGTTCAAGATGCAGCTCCCTCTACTCTTGTTTAATCGTTAGCACATAGCGATAGCAACAGATCGCAAAAACCCATTCTTCAATTATCTTGCAGCCCAGAAATCCTTTTAATACGTAAAACACTAAACGCTTCATAATCGATTTTCGTTCGTATATGGATAATCACTTCTTTGATGTTCATTTCACTGATGTGGGATACCAATTTAAATGCGTGGTTGTCCAACCCTATATAATTTTCTCGGACGTATGAAATATTTCACTAATCCGAAAAGTTTAAAATCTAAGTAGCAGATATTAAACTAGAGTATATCTAGAAATGTAAATAGAAGGGAAATTTAAAATGATTACGAATTTCAGCAATGGTAAGGGCGAACGCAGCGGCTCGCTTGACTTATTGGAAAGCTGCCATCGTCGATCGGCGTCTGACATGTCAATAGAATTTAATTTTCTCATTATTAAAAATATTACGTTAAGAATATCAACGTGACTCATAACTATAATAATATCTAAATGAGATAGCGTATTTTCCGCCGCCTATTATCTATAGGGGTAGGCAGAGATTACAGACTTTCATTTGGCATGTTAATGACATACTTTTTTCGCTTCTTTTACATCCGTATACCTACGCATATAAGTTTGTCAGTTAACGATACTCTTAATTTGGCCCATCTTTGTCCCTTGATGACTCTGTTACTCACTTTTGTAGCATAAATTTGATTTATCACATTCATTTTTTATACGTATCCAAAACACCGAAGCATTCGTTTCTTAATCCTAGTCACAACATCTGCTTACAAACCACACTTTACTCTTATTACACAATCACTCACCCTAATTCAGAGTCAGGGTTCCATAAACTGTATTTAAGGTCAAATAAGTATTATATGATACATTCATGCATTTCTTAAGTTACGGACTTTATACGTCTCACTGTATAAGTCTGCCTGGCGGACACCAGCCTCTTCTTTTCTAAAATGGGTTTAATACCAATAAAAAGTGCACCACTAGGCAGACTACTCATATCTTCAAACTTTTTTTTAATTCTCAGACATGCATAATGTTTTTCTTGACTTCTGAGCACGTTAGAAGTACTTTAAAACTCAGTACTTTAAAACGCAATTAACAAATTCATTGGTGTTGACGGGGGACGAACCCGAAACGAACGAGTCCTATTAAATATTATATTAATAACGGATTCCAACGTGTAACCTATCCGTATTGCTTACAAGTAATTGTTCTAGGACTAATTATTTATTTAAAATATGTACATTATACAAGATAAATCTGGGATAATTTTTAAATAGAAAATAAGGTTACAAAAGCGGACGATATAAGCCAAAGGAGTATTACATAACCTTGTTCACAGCCGGCCTCATAATTAGATCAATAAATATAAAGCACATCTCAATTAATTAGCAAATGTCACATTATCATTTATTTCTGATAGCCAAATGAACGGTGTTGACATGCGGGCAGAGGAACAATATTACTATACATATTTGATGTATACTAAAGTAACTACACGCAACGTTGGTATAGTTTTATGATTACACTCATCGCTTTTCGGTTTTTGTGTCACATGCTTGATAGATTCTCTACTCATCCCTTAAGTATCTATAATAGTACCACACAAAGACTAAAATCCGATTCTTATATTTAATTTGCCTCTTGGTCCAGTATTCGTAAATGCAATTTCTGATCATGAGGTCCCCGGTCGGTCCAAAATCAGTAATTGATTTTTTCTGTAAAAAGATTCTCACTAGCAGCCTAGAGTTAGAAAATTGGCAGTGTTTCACTCTTGTGCCTCGGAAAGCACATAAACAGTTGGTCCTGCGCCTTATCTCTTTCCGGTCGTGTCGAATTACCATCCCGTCGGACTATGAGAGTGAGGGAATAGAGAGTGTGTTTGCGCATACACTTGGAGACTATAATTCTAGCGTCCAACTCGGCTCTCGATGATGGGGGGAATACACCGCAGACCATCCTGCGGTGTGAGTGCTCCATGCTGGATGTACGGTTTACACAGTGCTCAGTTCACAAAGCACTCTTCTCCCTGGACGTCAGCAATCGAGTGGGCCTGATGGATTCCCTTCCATTGTGCTGAAGACGTGTGCTCCGGAGTTGGCATCGGTTTTAACGCGTCTTTTCCGGTATTCCTACTCCCAAGGCGTAGTCCCGAATTCTTGGAAGACAGCTTTGGTCCTTTGGTTTGGACAGCAAGATGGCGACCGCTCAGACCCGTCCAACTACAGGTCTATCGCCATCACCTCCTCGTTCTCCGAAATAGTGGAGTCTATTGTAAACTGCCAGCTCATGAAGTACCTTGAGGATCACCAGCTGATCAGTAACCGCCAATACGGTTTTCGTCGTGGTAGTCGTCGTGGCTCAGATGGCTAGTCTCCATTGAAAGCTAGTCGCTAGTCGTAGTGGGAGTTGTTACAATGTGTCTAATATTCTGAATTCTTAATTTTGATATACATCCTATACGACTCGAGGTATTTAGACTTTGATTCTACTGTTTTAACGAAAATGAAAAATGAATAATAACCAAACTGTGTATGTATGTATGTATGTGTATGTTATCTTTCGTGGTAGAGCCATGCTGCAGTTATATTAGTAGTATAGTTGTAGCACGAATGGGTCGGCTCGACCGGGGAAGGACCACGGTCTCACAGAATACCAGCGTGAAATAGTAGCTTAATGCTGCTGTATTTCGTATGGTGAGTGTAGAGAACCGGAGACCCTTTTTACTGGAAATGAGGCATTCCATCTCAGTCCTCACGGGTGACAACGCATCTGCATTTTGATTTGTAATGGAAGATAGATGTAGATGTCTATGGGCCGCAGCAACCACTTACCGTCAGGTGGACTGTGTGCTCGTTTGTCAGCCTATTCTATAAAAAAAAATGTCATCATCATCATCATTATAGCCCTTCACAAGTCCACTGCTGAATATAGGCCTCCCCAAGTAATGCCACAAAGCACGGTCCTGAGCCACCTGCATCCATCGACTTCCTGCATGTCTCAACATGTCGTCGCTCCATCTAGTGGGGGGTCGCCCTACACTACGCCTACCGGTACGAGGCTGTCACTCGAGAACCTTTCTTCCCCATCTGTTATCGGTTCTTCGAGCTATATGGCCTGCCCATTGCCACTTCAGCTTACTAATCCGTTGGGCTATATCGGTCACTCTGGTTTTACTGCGGATATCCTCATTTCTGAGTCTATCACGCAGAGAAACTCCAAGCGTAGCCCTGTCCATATCGTCGGCAAACCGAAGGTGAGTGATGTACTCACCATTGATGTTAATACCGTATCCTTTCCAGTCCAGTAGCTTGAAAACGTCTTCCAACGCAGCGGTAAAGAGTTTCGGGGATATAACGTCACCCTGTCTTACACCTCTCTGCAGTTGGATAGGTTTCAAACTCTGGTTCTGTACTCGGATAGCCATCGTAGCCCTACTGTACAAACACTTCAGCACTTCGATATACCGGCACTCAACTTGGCACCGCTGAAGGGACTGTAGCATTTTATATACTATTGCCATTGTATAAGTAAAGTAAAGTAAAGTTACAGCCTATATACGTCCCACAGCTGGGCTCAGGCCTCCCCTCATTTCTGAGAGGGTTTAGGGCAAGGAAGTGTCCGCCGCGCTGCCCAAATGCATGTTGACGAACTTCACATGTCTTCGAAATATTTTTTTTCTTATTCCTCAGACATGCAGGTTTCCTCACGATGTTTTCCTTCACCGCCGAGCACGTGGTAAATCAGCACTTAAAATTGCAATTAACAATTTCATTGGTGCCGGCGGGGATCGAACCCGGGTTACTCGCGTTCTGTTATATTTACAGCGAGCGTTAACCACTGAGCTACCACGGCTCAGCCATTGTATGTTATGTAATATTATTGAACTATTTGATCCACATATTTCGAAGAAAGTCGACTACAAAACAATGTTATTCGACTCATAATTACATAAGGAACACAACATAGGTTTTCATCAAAGTCTATTCTGTAGTTTTATTAAAATAAATAAAAATAATTGATCATTAATCAACAAAATGAATGGTTGCCGATAGTGAGAGCATACGGAAAGGCCATGGATGACACATTACATGGATACTAAGTCTGAGAAAAGAACATGGTATTTATATTAATTTTACGAAAATATTTTAAGGCTTACTGGTATATACTCTGTGTAAAATAGTTTCGAACGTATTAATAATCTCCCTTTTAGCTTACAGAATCGTTAATGGCGGCGCTCGGCCCGTTTAAACTGTCTGATCCGATAAAAGCTCTTACGTGTCCGCTTACCTACATCCGTATTTGCACAGACTATTCTAGATGGTCGTTTCATATGGACCTACCAGAGTGAAATTATATCAACCTTTGGTAACCAAGCGCTTATTGTGATTGGACACAAAGACACTTTTTTGTTGCAGCGATCCCCGGGAGCCACCCAATTTTAATGCTCATATATATAAAACCGAACCGAATTAATTACAGTACAGACCACCGATGCTAGTTCAAACACTCGCCCCTGCGTTTCAATCTCGTGTAAATATTGCTTTTGAACTATGAAATAAGGCTCGCGGTCGAGTTGTAATTAAAACAGTCCGTCCAATTTCGAAATTCATTTTGAAATGCGGTTTTAGTCTGTACCTATATTTATTGCAATTTCGTTTTACAAACAGCGTCATAACGAGATTAATATTCGTACGTTTTTCATCAGCCAATGAGACCATATCATCTCGAGTAATCAAAATGATTTGAAGTACGATTGACAAGATTTTTAATGCCGGGATCAGCTTAATTGAAAGTTTCTCTTCGAGGCAGTTGTTTAATTCGTGAGTATTTGTAAAATATAAATTTCATAGCAATCACGGCAGCAAGTTTCAGTATTTATTAAAATGCTTTGACTATCATAAAGACATTTATTAAGTTCTTATAATTTATCTTTCAAAGCTATGATCATCATTTAAAGATTGTTTTTTTGCTTTTAAATATTGCCATTGTGTAAGAAAACGCAGCCAGTGTTCTTGGCACAATTCAGTTACATATGTACACACACCAAAAAAGTTTGTGAAAAACCTTGCGATTCGTCAATGAAGGGACAGTTTTGCCAAATACTTTCCTCCTCAACTTCTTCATTTTGCCGGAGCCTAACCCACTGCAAACTCTGTAGCTGACTTTGACACGAATTAAGAGGTGCTCGCCAATACCTCCGTGCTTGTAGTCCAGCCTGGTGTTAGCAATTCCGAATGGTCTAAGCGCTAACTTCAAGTCCAGAGACGGCCCGCACTTCTGCTTCTATTGTAGTGGCGTTAAGTGTTGATTGTAAGTCATATTTCTGAATAATCGTAAGCTTGGATTGAATTCGTTTTCATATGGAAACAATTGAATCTTAATGTTTTATATTCTAATTCTATATTGTTAAGTAAAGGATCTAAAAAGAATAATAAATTATAATATAGTCTACCTTAACAAAAAAAAAATCGATTTTTCAAACTGATCGCAACCTTTTTTTGATGTGTTTACGTTGATATTATTAGTCGATATTTGTTGTCAAGATATGGTACCTAAATACGTAGTTAAAATTAAATTAATATCTCAAAATATAGAGGCATTTTCAGGTTATTTAGAAATAAATGATCATGTGTTATCACCGATACAACATCGATCGATGCACCGCGCATGCTAAACGAGCACACAGTCCACCTGATGGTAAGTGTGGTTGCTGTGACCCATAGAAATCTACATCTATCCTTAATTACAGATCAAAATGCAGATGCGTTGTCACCCGTGAGGACTAAGATGGAATGCCTCGTTTCCAGTAAAAAGGGTCTCCGGTTGTCTACACTCACCATTCGAAAAACAGCAGCGTTAACCTACTATTTCACGCTGGTATTCTGTGAGAGTGTAGTCCTTCCCCGGTCAAGCTAACCCATTCGTGCTACAACTATACTTCTTATATAACTGCAGCATGGCTCTACCCCGTATAAAAAACGTAGCCTTATGGTTAAAATAATTGGCTGTGTTTGCAGCATTTAACACTAATATTGCAGATGATGACTTACTTTACTTGTTTTTTTTTTTTTTTTTGTTTTTATAGAATAGGCTGACAAACGAGCACACAGTCCACCTGATGGTAAGTGGTTGCTGCGGCCCATAGACATCTACATCTATCTTCCATTACAAATCAAAATGCAGATGCGTTGTCACCCGTGAGGACTGAGATGGAATGCCTCATTTCCAGTAAAAAGGGTCTCCGGTTCTCTACACTCACCATACGAAATACAGCAGCATTAAGCTACTATTTCACGCAATTAAATTATTTCTTAAAAACTTGATGTAAATTTTAAGCAACAGCACTTTGAAAGTAAATATTACGTTATATCCGTGTTTTAAACGATTTCTAAAAATGACTATTTGGGTTCTTTAACGCCTTACTATCTCGACCGAGTATTATTTCAGACTACGCAATTAATTCAAATGTTTTTCATTTGCAAGATAATGGAACTGCTCTTTCAAAAAGTCCGTTGTCTACCACGCTCAAAGCAAGACTCGCAAAAGGATAAAGAGAATCATAACTAATCCGCGAATCTGTCCGGCACAGACGATGCACACCGAGATCTTATTACTTGTCAACTTCCACCGTGCTTCCTTTGAGTCGGCCACCGCTACTAATTAGTACGACTCGTTAGTTCGTCCAAAGGAGAATATTCGTTCCAACAATGTTTCTGTGCTGAGAATACTGGATAGCTTATTATACACGGGTATTGCCTTCAATTTTAGCGTCTTTTTAGGGTTCCGTAGTCAACTAGGAACCCTTATAGTTTCGCCATGTCTGTATGTTCGTCTGTCCGTCCTCGTTTAATCTCTGTGACCGTTAGCACTAGAAAGCTGAAATTTGGTACAAATATGTGTATCAATCACGCTGACAAAGTGGTAAAATAAAAATTGGAAAAAAATGTTTTATTAGGGTAGCCCCCCTATATGTAAAGTGGAAAGTGATTTTTTTTTAATTTCAGCCCTAAAGTGTGATATATTGTTGGAAAGGTATTTAAAGATGAATAGGGGTTTACTAAAATCATTTTTTGATAATGTCAATAATTTCGGTAATAATCGCTCCGAAAGTAAAAAAACAATGTGTCCCCCCCCCCCTCTAACTTTTGAACCATACGTTTAGAAAATATGAAAAAAATCTGAAAAGTAGAACTTTATAAGGACTTTCTAGGAAAATCATTTTGAGCTTGGATGGAAAGTCGGAGCACCTGCAGCGGAGCGTGCAATGTTGCACGCTTCATGTTCGCGCACGTACCCACTACCGGGAGCAGTTGCAGGAGCGCGGAGCGCTGCTGGAGCACGAACATAATGGATACCCACCTTTAAACTCATAAGTGGGAATACCTATTGTGACGGACGGGAAACTACGCAACCCTACACTGAGCGTGGCCCGACACGCTCTTGGCCGGTTTTTCCTCTTTATTTCATTGTCGCAATTGCTACTCTTTGTTACCCAAAGAGAAACGGATGCCACTTAAGACTTAATGTTCTTTAACAGTACATAAAGCATCCTTAAGATTGATTTACCTCAGCATAGTACTGTTTTCTTTAAGTTTTCTTTTACAGTTCAGGCAAGACTTCTCTTAAACGCCTTACCCGTTGAACCCGTTGATAAGAAAAGCATCGAATAAGTACACGTTTAAAAAACTAGTCCAGCAACACTATCTTGAGGAAAACTCCATTTGACCATTCTATTTCTTTTTATTTTTATTTCTATCTTTATATTTATTTACAATAAAGTACATATATATAAATGCCTCGTTGGTCTAGTGGTTGCAGTAGTGCGACGCTGATCATGAGGTCCTGGGTTCGAAACCCGGGTCGGGTCAAAAAATTAATTATTGAGTTTTTCCGTCAAGAAATTCTTAGTAGTTGCCCGGAGTCAGAAAGTTGGCGGTGTCTCAGCCCCGTGACTCGGAAAGCACGTAAAGCCGTTGGTCCTGCGCCTGATCTCTCTCCGGTCGTGTCGGTTCACCGTCATATCGGATTATGAGAGTGAGGGAATAGAGAGTGCATCTGTGCTTGCGTATACACTTGGGCACTATAATCCTGTCCTGCGCCGGTGGCTAGTCTCCGTTGAGAGGCAGGCCGCCGTGGCCGAAATTCGGTCTGGAGGACACTATATATATATATATATATATATATATATATATATATATATATATATATATATATATAGTGTCCTTATATACCTATATTCATAATTTATTTATTATTTTATTTTCTATATGTATATTAGTATGTGTGCATGTATATTTATTTACAATGTATGTCTAGTCATTTTAATATTTTTAGCACCTACCAACTATTACATGTCGAATTCTCCCAGGGTTGACTGGTAGAGAATGTAATAAGGCATTAAGTCCGCCCATTGTAACCTTTAGATTGAGGTGTAAAACAATAAAGATTAAATAAATAAATGTCCTGCTGGACATGGACCTCTCTTACCGCAGGAAGCTTTGACTGCCTCGCTTCTCGTGTGAATTTCAAGCACCAGACATCTCACACCTTTGGTGCTGCTCCTCGTTTTAGGTTGTGGTATTTCACGTCTGGCTTAAACAGGATGGTTATACCGCCATGAATCGAGAGCCATGAGATCTTTTAGTTATTTTCATCGTCACCTCTGACGACTCCCACAAGCCGGAATCGTGTGATGGATTATTTCACACCGCTACCACAGCACACATTAGACTGCTATTGTTGATGTTAAGTTTGTGTTAAAAAAGTAATAAAAGTAAAAATTTATTAATGCCTAACAAACGATATATAGCTTCTCCAACCCATGTAGACCTGCAACCATAATCATAATCTTAAATAAATAAATAAAGCTGTTAATCTGAATGCTTATTATTGAGATTAAATAATCATTCAAAGGGTCTGGATTTGTACTATAAGTGTATTATAGAAATTTTGTATATTAAAATTTGTATATTACAGAAATATTCGAAGTTCAAATGCGACTAATGTTAAATATAACATAAAAGTTTACACCTACCACTTAAATATGTGTTAGTTTTTGTTTCCTTTAACTTTTTTCTATGTCGTAAACGATGTATATGAGAAATCCACTCTTACATAACATCGGCTACTTTATTAATTTCTAAATAAATGGAAAGACTGGTCTCCACGACGCAGGGAATTCTAGTGTGGAGGCCAGTGATACTGTCTGAAATTATAAATAATAAAATATAAGGCTTATAAAATATGTAACATAACAGTAACTTAGTCAGTATCTGTGTACTATTTGAACTGAATAAATATTTCTTATTCTTATTCAAACAACTTTAATAAAAAAGGCCACAGATGCTTTGTTCATCCTGAAGACTAAGACGGAATGCCTCGCAGCTTGTAAATATACTGGCTCTCTATAATTTAAACCGGAATATAGCACTGATATGATGCTTTCCGGCAGAATTATAATATCCCCTCCTTCTTCATTCAGTCTCGAAGCGTCGTGATTGCTAAAAGCAAGAAAGATTTTTAAATGCATGGTCTATTTTAGCAGTAGCCTGTTTTGAGGTTTATAGTCACAATAAAATAACGAAACGTTATAATTACAGAAATATACAAAAAATAATCTTAACATCCTTTGAATGTTTGGAAAATGTTTCTTAGATATGACTAACTGAATTAAGTGAGCTTGGTAGTCTAGGTACCAACCGTTTATCGCTCCGACGGTGATCCCTGGACCTGTTTACGTACTTATAGTGATGGTGATTGCTGTGGGCGCTCTATCTTTCTTTGTTGTACATTTCAGGTGACGCCTAAACTAAGTCAAAAGCATGCTCAACTTATTGTAACTACACGCATTTACGCATACATATGCATCTAAATCATTTGTAATTTTAGGTGCATATGTGTGTGTCAAGAAGTTGAGCATGATTTTAGCGTTAACTCTAATGTATTAAAACCTATACAGTGTTCCGTCTATATTTATTACTTAATCTGAGGTTTGGCAGGCATGCTTCAAGCATTCTATTTTAGTCCTCAGTGGTGATAAAGCAGAAGTTACTTACCATGAAGTGAATTGCTACTTAGTTTGTCGCTAGAATGCAATATAAAAAACGAGCTGTACTTTCATTATTCAGCGTATCGAACCGTAAGTAATATAATTTTAGGAACATACAGTCAGGTGCGTCCGTTAATCCGAATCATAGGAGCACACATAATGCGCGTTCATCATAGCGAACGTGTGAATCATTGTTTAATTGAGGTGCGCGGGGGAGCGGGCGGAGGCACATCGATCGTCTCGGGTTGTCATGGCAACGCGCCTCCGCCCAGTCTCATCCCCCGCACCCAATTCATTTGTAATCATTTGTTTCGCAACCGTCGGATAATGGCTGTTGTCGAAACGCAGAAATTTGATGAATTACTGTAAACAAAAGGTAAGTAGTACGTGTAGCCGTATGAAGGGAGAGTAAGACCCTCGCAGAGAACCTTGCGCTCTATGGAGTAAGATCGTATTTTATTAGAGCTTACCAGAGCGTACCATCACCACACCACGTCACTTTTAAATCGAAAGCTCTCTCAAGCGAGAACTTTAATGTAATTCCCGTATAAAGCGAATTTTCTCACGGTGCTGCCTGCGACTTTGGTTACTATTTTATTCCTAGTTGTATATAGTGAATTAATTTTTAATTTTATTTCATAGATCGATATAAATATAGAATCGCTTGACATATACTAGTTATGTCAAGACTGAGTTAATCGCTGACCTACGGATTAAAACTGAATAAATCAATAACTTGAGATATTTTAAGTTAGATCGGCATCGGCCGGGTTTAAGAATAACATTTTAAGTCTGTCTGTATGGAAATGTATAAGTATAAAAACAGCAAAAAGTGACGACAATTTATTTCAAGGGCACACGGTATTTGTTTCTATTATGTTAATGACTAGAAAGCCACGCTGTAGCTATTAGTTGCAGCACGAATGGGTCGACTTGACCGGAGTAAGACCACACTCTCATAGAATATCAGTGTAAAATAGCGGCTTAATACTGCTGTGTTTCGTATGATGAGTGTAGAGAACCGGAGACCCTGGAAAAGAGAGACCTCAGAGAAGACCTCAGAGACGTTAACGCATCTGCATATTGATTCTTTATCATTTCTATGGACCATAGCATCTATTTACCATCAGATGGACCGTGTGCTCATATGTCATCCTGATTCTTAAAAAAAAGATAAGTAAAACATATAGATGTTTTACAACACGCAAGCAGCGCGGGTTCGAAAACATATGAAGTACACCAACACGCATTGGCGGCGGCTCTAAAACTCTTTCATAAATAAAAGTTTTGTGCGCGGCAATGGGACTTAAAGGTGGTAACTTTACTTTTTAGTAAAAATTTGGAGAGAAGCTTAACGTGCCACCATCACGGGTAAAACAAAGTCTGCAAGGCCGGCTAATATAAAATGTTTAATCGCTAATGCGTCTAATATCTTAACGACTATTGACCGATTAAGATCATAATGTTCACACAATATTATGTATTTTTGTTAAGCGATGGTTGGTAGAGCTATGTTAGGACCCGATAGGTGGCGCTGTGGTTGATTAATTATTATAGTTTGTGTTTACACCGTGATGATATGGTGGCGGTGTAAGAATATCTATTACCTCATATCTTTCCGTGAGTGGCGTAAAAGATGATAGAAGGAAATCAATACAAGAGATGGGCCAAAACTGCCTATTCTCAGCAGTGGACTTTAATAGACTGTAATGATGATGGTGATAATATTTATACTAAAAACTCCGATCGATCGATTCGTAATCCGAAATCGTCTGATCGATTTTTTATTTTAATTTTATTAACGCACTATACTTACAAATAACGTATTCTAAATTCTTTCAAAGTCGTATAATATAGATTATACATATACATTAACTCGTTTACTTGTTGCTATGGGAGAGTTCCACACCTGCCGACATTGCGCGTGATAAATTTCCTCATCTCGTTGCAGACTAGCCCGCTTAAAAAAAAAAAGAAAACGTTTTTTTTTTGTACAAGGTTGTACATTTGCCGTGCTGGTTCAAATAGATGATCACCATATTTACGAGTATTACACATATTTCTTATAACGATTTACTGTCTTAAAACTGGTTTTTCTTTATTTATTTACTATCTTATACTGAAGTATCATTATTTCACAAAGCTAGTTGATCGTGCTATTATGTTGGTTGGGTAATTCCGCACAGTTTTAAGTATGATATCCCTAACCAGACTTATTATTTTATTTTTTATCCAGATAAAGCACAATTTTTAGTAGACAAAAAACAAGTGAAAGATCCAAATTCATTCTCTAACTTTATTGACCTTATTAGTGGTATGGTATAGTACGTGAGGGTAATGTGGTCATCCGGATAATATGATAACTTTATTATAACTCAAAAACTAGAGTCTTGTTTGCATAGATTGTTCTGTGATACGATACGCTCTTCATCAGTCCATCAAATAATAAAGGTTCAAAAGGGCGCTGCTTTATCGACGCCATTTTGACAGTAGACATTATTGTAAATATTTTAGTCAATTTTAGTATTGTGTAGTGTTGTTAATTCTTTTCATATTCATTCTCCGATGTGTTCCTTATTATTACCAAAACTTGTTTGCTAATGTTTAAGCTATTGCATAGCTTTTAGCGCGGAGACCGAATCAAGAAATTCCGTAACGAAAATAAACCTGACAACCCCCACTCCGACCGGCACAGCTGTGCGGATGAAAGCCGTGCATCGTCTAACGTCGTTTTGCTGTCGTGTGTTTTATGTGTGTGCGATTAGACGTATGCGTGTAGCTATAGTTTCAATGATAAAAATTCCTGAATAACCTACATGTATTGTAAGAAAGTAAAAATATTTTAAACAATATTAACCTCTCATTTATTCAATAAAAGAAAAAAAGTTGTTTTCTTATCGGTCACCACGCTCAAAAAGTATAACTTGAATTTACATCAAAGAAAAAACTTGAATTAATATCAAAGAAAAAAAGTACTGCATAAATAAAATAAATAAATAATTATAATTGCATAAGTTGATAAAAAATGCTATGCATTGCTTTATCGCGGCAGTCCCCGAATTACAACTTTGTGTTTTTGTCTCTGTCCTCCTCCAAGTTTTGGTTTTATAAGGTGGCAAAGCTTAACGTGACCATATTACCCGCACGTACCGTATCAGTAGTTTTAGTTAAGTTTGTTTCAAGAAAAAAGTCCTGCGAAAATTTGAGATCTAAAATATAATGTAATATGTAGTGTAATAGTGTGGATTTTGACAACATATGTAAAATTTCGCGAAAATTGTGGCACCGCTGCTAAGGGACATCTTTAGTTAGAAGGACTATTTTAAACCATAGTTTAAACCCGATACTTTCAACAATCTTTTTAATAAGACGGTATGAATTCAATTCATATTGTAACTTGTTTTATATAGCGACTGACGGAAAATTATACAACGCTGAAATTTCCTCGTCGCAGCAATACAAATGAAAGAAAGAACTTTCGAAGTCAGCTTTCCGTACCAATAGCCTATTGTGTGAAATCTGTTAGATCCTTTAATGTAAGATAAGCAATTGTTATGCCAGTAACCTCGTCCTTATATTATATATTATATGTTAGTTATATAGCGTTGTGTAATGGTGACTAAATGGAATCCATTACCCCATATCAACTCGTGGGTGTCGTAAAAGGCGATAGAAAGAAATTGAAACAGGAGAGCAGCATTTTGCTGATAACAACGTATCCCCCCCCCCCCTTAGACGCAATCTATGCTAGAGCCTTATTTCAGTTATTTATTCAGTTAATTTTAATTTTGTGATGATTATTATTAATCATAGAATACTATAATACATACATATTAATAGAACGGGGGAGTGGGCAGAGCCCGTGTAGCCACTAAAATGTCACTAACACGTCAATTTTAACGTATAAATGTCAACACTAAATGTGTTTTGACGTTACATCGTTAATCGTTTCCAAATTTCGCATGCAAATTATTTAAAAAATGTCAAATTACACCCTATTTACAAATAAATACGTATTAAATTTTAAACGATTTTTTTAGTGATGATCTTAAACATTAATCAAAAGTCTTAAATATTATGTAAATTTATTCAGTCTGTCAATACAGTGAATCGGGTTTGGCGACGCCAAACCTCGTACAAAATAAAGCTGACAGCCATTCTATGATTATTATAGAACTCCTCATGAATAAATAGCCCAAACTAGCGACGAGATTAGTATCAAAGATGAAAGCCAACTTGTTATGAAGTAATTAAACTGACTGTCAAGGATGGATGGAGGAAGGACATAGCTGAAGGATAGCGAAGAGGAAGATAGGACTTTTGATAAAGATAAGAAGAATAAGCGCGGTTCTATTTTCTGCAAAATTTTAAACTTCTATCCAAAATGACAAATATTTACACTTTTTGAACATACACTTTGAATATTATATCACTTGAGCTTACAACGTCAATATGTGTATGTCAATATGTGTCTGTGGGAATTACATTATTGTCATAAAAGCTATGGTTTTTATGATAATAATATGATTCCCTAAAAAATTTATTCCTTAATATTTTTTTAACATGCTTAAGTATAGTTTTGATCAAATTTTTCAAATAGTGAAATACTTAATTCATAATTTTATTTTACCCACCTGGGTACAATACAAAAATAAAATTATGTAGTTAATATATACCTAGGTAGGAACTGTAAGATTTTCTTATTGGTGATAATACTGGAAATCGATTTCAGAATGATGTACTGTGAAATTAAAGGGGAATACTTATCTTAATTACATAGCTTGTAATATTGAGATAGCTATGAGCTGTCACAGGTAATATATAATTATATAAATTAAAATATAGTAATATTTCTGTATAGAGCAGTTATAGTAAACATAATATTGTATTACGCAGCAATGCGAAAATCTTCGTATAATAAAAATATATAAGAAAAGAATGTTCATGTAGTGGAGGTCGCTCTGGACAAGTGTCAGATTTTCTTAAATAATTTTGATATAAGCCCTATCCGGGCGCTTGTGGGTGACAGAGCGTGGGCCGAGGGGGAAGAGATCCCTGCAAAATGAGATTTCCTTTGAGCTACAGCCGCAATGACTGCCGGCGACCGCGAATTTCGACACCCCTCATATGACATTCGAAGCAGAGTTTCGTGGATATTTTGTAATATTCAAGTTTTACAAATTTAATTACTTTCGGAGCGTGAGCTTTTTTTTAAACCCACTTTTATGCTATAAAAATTTAAGACGGCAATGGTAAGTTGTAACAAATAGTTGATTAAGATAACATACGTAAGTATGTCAAATATTAACGATTACGTGAGATCATTAACGTTCGTTAAATACAAAGAGTTGTTCCATTGCCATCCATTTTTTGAAAATAAAATGATGTGAACTAGTGGGAAAAGCGTTTATTTTAATTGATATTTTTTAAGTGTAATACGTTCGTTAATGCGAACAACTCTTATTCTAGATTAACGAAATTTTTAGCGTAAACGGCGGCGTTTTTAGCGTAAACGCGCGCGTGAAGAAGAGGTAGAACAACCCGGCCTTATCCACAGCGCAATCTACATAATTAGAGGCATGATTGTGGACTTAACATCATTTAGAAAATTTGCTAACTATTAGCAATAGTGTCAACGATGCTTGAAAAGAAAGAGGTGACACATATAACCTTGCGGATTCTCTTGTGCTGATAGATCTTAAACGAGTTTAAGCTTTTTCGTACGGTTAGTAGCAAAGAACTTCATCACCTTTGTCCCGTAACTTTGCCGACGATATATATCTGTCAAGAAAAACTCCTAATTATTTTAATGAGAGTGAGTATGTAGCATTCATTTTAACAAAGAAATTAAATTTTCTATCAAATTTATTCCAAAGTCAGTGGTAACACGCGATGATTTCTTCTTATAAAACGTCGAGTTCTGTATATAGATTGAAACAAGTCATAATTTTTTTAATGGTGTTCAACGAAATTGGAGTTACCTGTTGGCTTCTGTAGTCGGTTTATCTTAACCGATCGAATACGCGAGGATTTATATCTACAGAACACGTAACATTTTTATAGTGGTTCATTTTTACCAAACGGTAAGTCGATTCCGGATATTTTGTTTGTTCTGCGTGGTTTGTTTCTAGCAGTGCTACACTGAAGCTGTATTATAGCTTCAACGCGAAATGTTAGTTTCGACCAGGGAAGGATTATTCTTAAAAAAAAAACACTGTCAAATATGATCAAAATCCTGCTGTATTACTTATGGTGAGTGACAAAAACTCGAGACATACTTTAGTGGTAACAAGTGATAATTTTTGCAAGTCTTTGGGGGTAACAATGCATTTATATTTTGCTTTTTTCGGAAATATTTTGTAGAATGTCTATGAGCATACGACATTCACTTACCATCAAGTGGTTTATGAGGTAGTTTTTTTATTTTTACTAAGTATCAAGTATTAATTATGCTACTAACATTACTAATATTTCCTTGAACCACTCCTGGTAAGCTTAAAATGAGTGGTTCACGATAGTACAGTCTAATGTCTCATTCGAAACAACGAACTTCTGAGTTCGCGGCCTCGCGGCGCGATGCTATTAGGCTATTTTCGCTTCAAATCATATATATGTATGTATGTATAACCAAGAAATCCTTGCTTAGTTGTGTAAATTTATTTATTTTGCTTTTGTAGCTTATCAAATAATTTAATTGTGTGCCTTGTTCCTTGCACATGCCTTCTGTTGCGCTTTTTGTTGTTGGCTTTTTGTTGTGCTTTTTTCCTAAATATTAACAGTTTTACGTTAATTTTTAAATTGTTATAAGTGTGTTTTTTTGTATAAGTAAAGTTTGTATTTTTATAAGTGATGAAACCTGTGATTTGTGTGATTATTTGAGTTTATTTTATTCCACCTATGTCTCTGGCGTTTACTGAAAATCAGTAGTTGTAGTTACCACTATGTGGTTTCTACAGCATTTTTGCTCACTAGACGCCTTTTTAGTTCTATTCCATCAAATTGTTATATTATTTTAATTTGTGTGTATATTTGGAACTAAATATTTATTGTTATTGTCATTATATCTACAATATTAAAAAACTATAATAAAAAATACTAAAGCTCATAACTTAGATTGTCATACATACCTACTCCCCGTGGTACCGTGGCACACCGGCTGCGTTTTCTTGCTGAAGGACTATACTTAGCCTTTGAGCGAGAAAAGATCCAGCCATCTTATCACCAAATCTGACTCGAAGCTGACGAGCAACGACCAGTTGTGGATAGAGTTCCTTTAGGAACTTCGCCGCACGTGGACCGCACAGACCGACAGTCTTAGAGATCATATTTGCGTCACTTAGTTCAGCTGCCTCTGATGCCGCTCGGGCTCTAAACGAGAAATTTAAGTGAAACTTTTATATTTTTAGTTACCTGCGTTTTGCAGCAGATATAACCACTCCGTGACCAAAGCTGTAATGTAAATCTGTAGTGAATATAAATTTATTCTACTCTATTCATTCATTATTTTTCCTATAAGATTCCATTGCTAATTGCTGAACATCCTCTCTCAAGATTCTACTATATGCTTTCATGCAATTAAAGTTAACTAAATCCGATTAATTAAAAAAAGGCATATTACTTCAATACCACTAAGCTCATTATAATTTTAAAATAATATACATTAATAAATACAAAAAAGAACTTGTACAAAGTGTTGCGATGGTAAAAATAAAATCCAAACATGAAAAACATTTTTGTATTTCGAATTTATTTGTTAAGCATTTTTTATGATACTTAAAGAGGCGTTTCTTAACTTAGATTAGCTTAATTAAAGCGCACTTATCTTAAGTCCGAGGGAATTTTGCAATCCCCTTTCAGAGTTTTCTACAGAGTTGAGAGACTGTAATCGCATTAGTTTTCGGCGAGAACGGATAAATCTGTCATGGCCTTACTACAAGTAAAAAGAAAAGCAGCTAAGGCATTTTTAACCTGCAAATTGATTTATTCCTAAAATGTGTTTACGGTTTTTTTATGGGATAAGGGTGACTATCGAGCACACAGTCCACCTGATGGTTGGTGTGGCCCATAGGCATCTACATCTATCTTCGATTACGAATCAAAATGCAGATGCGTTGTCACCTCTGAGGACTAAGATGGAACGCCTTGTTTCCAGTAAAAAGGGAGACCCTTTTTACTGGAAGCAAGGCATGCCATCTCATCGTTCTCTACACTAACCGGTTCTAAGCATAACAGCGTTAAGCTGCTATTTACGTTGGCCTTCTGTGAGAGCGTCGTCCTTCTCCGGTCGAGCCAACCCATTCGTGCTATAACTATACCAGTAATATAGCTGCAGCATGGCTCTACAACGAATAGAATAAACTAATATAAACATCTGAAAATTTAACAAAATACGCGAATGAGACCTTTTTCATTTAAAAAAAGAGTGAATTAGAGCCGACATAATTATACACCTGAATAAATTAGAATTAATAATATTAGGTCTTCCTACGAAATTGCCATGTTTTGAACTGGCCACTTTGAACCATATCTCTCTACGATTTAACTTGCAATTCTACATTCAAATAACTCTTATATTTAAGGCATATTATTCCTTTTTTAATTAATTCATTTGTTTCTTTTGCTCTTATTTAAGAGTGATTATTTTGAATTTGTGTTTCGACGTGGTAACAAGACGCCTTAAACAAATATTAATAACGTATACGGATCTAGCACAACTAACGGACAAATTATGCCTTATTAGTTCAATCGATTTCATTCGGGAAATTTTAACCGCCAAATGTCGTAGCTGCCCAGAGAAGAAGGTTAGGTTAGAGGCACAAAATAACCTCGCAGCTGCCAGAAGAAGAAGGTTAGGTTAGTTAAGGTTAGCCACACAAATGAACTTCGTAGCTGCCCGGAGAAGAAGGTTGATAATGATGACCTGAAGGTGAGATATTGGAAGCAGATACGTCTCAAACTACGGCTAAGCTAGCATCAGCTTTGAAGTAAGCGTCATAAAAAAATTATTTGTTAATTAAGAATGTCACGAAATTGGTGAAACACAGCGAGAGGCTCGCATCGGGGTTTGCATCATATTGCTTAGTCGGTTAAAATGTAGAATTTTGTAATATACTTTAAAATTTATTCAGCGCGAATTACAGAACAAAACAAACAATATTTTTTCGGTGCCTAGAAATTTGCAGTACAGTGAACGATATGAATGACAACCTCGTAGAAACTGATCATGATGTCGGAACTAAATTCTGCGAGACCTGTCACGGAAGACCTAAAAATTCACCTATCACACTCTGAATCTCATGGCTCTTAGACGGGAAATGAAGCTGCAGTCTTCATCAAATATGACCACATAAAGGCAACTGAACAGACAGACAGATGGTAATGATAATGATTATTGTTAAAATACATGAAATATTCCCGCTACTATGATATTAACACTTAATGAATTTTAATAAAAGCGATAAGGTAAACATTATGTAATTATTTAAAGCGAATTTTAATATCGAACGTAAAATAAACGGTGTATAGAGTAGTTGTTATCTTAACAAACTACTAGTGATGCTAATATTGCGACGAGCGGTCCCCGGGCGTGTTTGCTCTAGGTCCCCGGGCACAGCCTCGCATGATCCCCATCCCCCAGCCACTTCGGGCCGACCTACTCCACCCTCCCCATCCAGACCCATTACAAGTTACTACCTATATCGGAGAGATCCACTCAGTCCCGTCGGACACCCGTCAATTTTGTATGCGCTCGCCGCCGGCCTTTTCAGATTATTTTTCACCCCTCGAACACCCCGTGCAACTAAAATTCCCTTTACCACGTATACTTACTTACTAGTACTATAACGAACTTTTAATACTAGGCATTATTAAAGGATTCCAAATGCTAATTAATTTTCATTTTCATAATTAATAATATATATGAATATTATTCATAAATATGACTTAATATTCTTGTGAATGTCATATGTAAGAATTATTTATAAATGAATGTGTAGTGTAGGTGTGAGCGAATACACTACACTTTCTCATTCCGTGGGTGTCGTAAGAGATGACCCAGGAAAAGTGACCAAGAGTAAAAACATTAATAATCTCAGTGTAATATGTTCAACCGCCGACCGCAAGGCCTAGCGGTCAGAGTACTTAGTACTGCGCCGAGGAGCCACGATTTAATTACCAGCTAGAGGCAAGATTTGGTGATTCAAGGCGATTTGTTGGTTTTCGAGTCGCTGACAGTGACAACCTGCCTTCGGTAGTATAGCATGACATTGGACGTGGGTATATGTATAGAATAATTGAATACCATTGTATCTGTGCACAAATATAGCATCTTCTTTGTTGTTGATAGTTTTCGATTGTTCCACTACTGAACAATGTCTCATAAAGCCATAGTTCAATTTGTCAATCTTGGCAGGCGTTGTCAGCGGCGTTTTTTTTATTATTTTTTGCTGTTTATTATTTTATGAGACCATTTTCTAATTTTTCATCCATTGCCTCTTATGAGACCCACAGGATGTTATGGGTTAGGGGATATTCTTAAACCACCACTACTTTAGAATTTAGGTCCACTTCCGTGGGGACGTAGAATACATATCAAAGCAATCTGCGTCCTTTGTCCAGCTACAGAGCATCACGACGACATCGATCTCGTACTATTATATACATAATTATACAGAAGGAACCGTTAATACATGATAAAGCTCGAACTAGATAAACCACGTTGCGGTAATTAAAAATCAAATAATAACCATGAAAAGTAATGCCGTATTAGGTTTGAGTGTATTTATTCATTTATTTAACTTTATATGCATTGAAATATTGTTTTATAGAATAAGAGTGACTAACGAGCACGTAGTCCACCTGATTGTAAGTGGATGTTGTGGCCCATATACATCTACATTTATTCTCAATCGAGACCCAAAATGTAGATGCGTTGTCACCTCTGAGGACTAAGAGAGAGATGGAATGACTCATTTCCAGTAAAAAGCTCCGACTCTCTACACTCATCGTAGGAAACATAGCAGCATTAAGCTGCTATTAGTAACGTACTACGTATAAGAATAAATATCTAAATGTGTGGGTGGAAAACGAGGATTAAAGAGATAAAATGAGGTAAGTGCAACAAGAAGTACTAACAAGTGGTAAAATTAAAAAAAAATGTATAAGTGATTTCAATACCTACAAATCAATGTATTCGAAGTCAATTAAATATGCAATATTTAAATATTCCAATATCCTTAAGGATAACTCAAAAACTACTGGTCAGATCTTGATAAAATTTGTACAGGACCACATAAGAAGCACCAGCTATCAAATAAAAAAAATAATCATCAAAGTCGGTTCATCCAAAAAAAAATCTAGGGTAACACACATAAAAAACCATACAGGGGAATTGAATATCCCTTCCTTTTTGAAATCGGTTATAAATTAAATAAATATCGATATGCAATATGGATATCTTTAAACATACATTTATATAAACAAGAAATTAAGGGATAAATAAATATAAAGTGATGTACGTAATTATATATTTTATATAACTCATAATTTCTACATACATATGCATGTCAATATACAAAGGGATAAAACTGATATCATACAGCTACAGTTTTTGTACTACAGTTTTTTTTTTAATTAAAGTCTTCTGTTGAATATAGGACTTCCATATGTTTTCTCATGGGGAGGATATTTGCCACTTTTGCCACGCATGCAATGATATGGTGTAGTAGATATTCTTACACCAACACTACTCAGATAAAGTTAGCATTACAATAAATTCTCATGAATAGAACTGCAAATACCAGTTGTAGAATAATCTAATCATCTACCGTTTAAGTAAGGCAATTCAAAGCACGCGTGGAATTTTCGAGTTATAACAACAAGTTAGTAACGTAGTGCTGGTAGTGCGCTACGCTGAGATTTAATATTCTCTAGGATCGTACGTGAACATTAAGCCGGCGCAAACTAGCTCAGAGCATAATCATACCTTTCAATAATACCGTCTAACTTATCTGGCTTTCAAAATGTAATTAACGTATGCTACGCAGTACAGATTTGCAACTCCCTTTACATGCCACTTTTCACTTGATTATCCTCGTAACGTACATACCTGCATACTTTGCAAAAACCTAAGCTTACAGAACTATAAAGATGAGTAGTGATTTCACTTTTGATGAACTGCTACAACGAACTCTCGTGTTTTTATTGTTCGTTGGGCTATAAATAGTTCATCATTTCATCATTATCATCATTACAGCCTTTCACAAGTCCACTGCTGAACATAGGCCTCCCCCAAGTAATGCCACAAAGCACGGTCCTGAGCCACCTGCATCCATCGACTTCCTGCATGTCTTACCAGGTCGTCACTCCATCTAGTGGGGGGTCGCCCTACACTACGCCTACCGGTACGAGGCTGCCACTCGAGAACCTTTCTTCCCCATCGGTTATCGGTTCTTCGAGCTATATGGCCGGCCCATTGCCACTTCAGCTTACTAATCCGTTGGGCTATGTCGGTCACTCTGGTTTTACTGCGGATATCCTCATTTCTGAGTCTATCACGCAGAGAAACTCCGAGCATAGCCCTCTCCATAGCTCGCTGAGCGACCTTAAGCGTCCTCATACGGCCAGCAGTGAAGGACCACGTCTCAGATCCAGAAGTCATCACTGGCAACACTCACTGGTTGTACAATCTAGTTTTTAGAGATTGAGGTATACCTGACGAAAAGATATGTCGTAATTTCCCGAACGCTGCCCAGCCGAGTTGAATCCGTCGATTGACCTCTCGGTCGAAGTTGGACTTACCTAGTCGGACTATTTGTCCCAGGTAAACGTACTCGTCAACAACTTCGAGCATAGTGCTCCCAACAACTACCGGCATAGGTGTGACATGGACATTGAACATGATCTTTGTTTTGTCCATGTTCATCTTAAGACCTATCCGTTGGGAGGCACTATTGAGGTCATTGAGCATAGTGCTTAAGTCCTCCAGCGATTCTGCCATAAGGACTATATCGTCGGCAAATCGAAGGTGAGTGATGTACTCGCCATTGATGTCAATACCGTATCCTTTCCAGTCCAGTAGCTTGAAAACGTCTTCCAATGCAGCGGTGAAGAGTTTCGGGGATATAACGTCACCCTGTCTTACACCTCTCTGCAGTTGGATAGGTTTCGAGCTCTGGTTCTGTACTCGGATAGCCATCGTAGCCCTACTGTACAAACACTTCAGCACTTCGATATACCGACAGTCAACTTGGCACCGCTGAAGAGACTGTAGCACCGCCCAAATTTCGACGGAATCAAAGGCTTTCTCATAGTCCACATACGCCAGGCAAAGTGGCAGATTGTACTCTTCAGTCTTCTGTACAATCTGCCGCAGGGTATGTATGTGGTCTATGGTACTGAAGCCTTTTCGGAAACCGGCTTGTTCGGGAGGCTGGAAGTCGTCAAGTCTGCGTGCGAGACGATTCGTAATGACTCTCGAAAACAGCACGTAGACGCGGCTCAGAAGGGAAATCGGTCTGTAGTTCTTTAAGAGAGCGTTGTCGCCTTTCTTAAAGAACAAGACCACCGCACTTCTGCTCCACGCCTCTGGAGTAGTGCCACCATGGAGGACGGAATTGAAGAGCTTCTGAAGGACTACAAGTACCGGTGTTCCACCCGCTTTCAGAAGCTCCGCTGTAATTCCATCCTCGCCTGGGGCCCTGCCGTTTTTAAGGTGCTGGAGAGCCATTCTAATCTCGCTTAGACTGACGTCCGGGATATCATCGGAATAGTGTCGGATAAGACTTGCTCTTGGATCGTTACTCACACTTGCGTGTGGCTCCAGCGATGATGTGTACAGCTGCCCATAGAACCTCTCAATCTCACTCAAAATCTCAGGTGTCCCGGAAACGATGTTGCCACACTCAGTCTTCAGCTTTGACAGTTGGCTCTTTCTGGCAGACAGATCTCTGGCAAAGACTTTGGAGCCCTGGTTCCGCTCGATCGCTTCTTTAATACGAGAAGTATTAAAGTTACGTAAGTCTCGCCGCATGCATTTGGAGATCTGTCTGTTCAGTTGCCTGTATGCTGTCAAATCTGTTGACGATTGCAGCCTCATCTCCCGTCTAACAGCCATGAGATTAAGAGTGTGATCGGAGAGTTTTTGTGTTCTTCTGCGGCGGGTCCTGCAGAACTTAGCTCCGACCGCATGGACAGTTTCCCCGAGCTTGTCGTTCATATCGTCCACTGCATTGCAATCTTCTAGGCACTGGAAGCGGTTACGTAACTCGAGCTGAAAGGTTTCGGGATTCTGGATTAGAGCACGAGGGGGACGGAGCGTTGACTTCATTAGACGAGACCTCTCCAACTTAACGTTTAGGTTCAGTGTGCCTCTAACCATTCGGTGATCGCTGCCAGTTTTCACCCTTGCGATCACTGAGACATCACTGAACAGTTGGCGTCTGGTCGTCATAATGAAGTCAATCTCATTTTTTGTCGAACCGTCGGGGCTCGACCAGGTCCACTTCCTGTGGGGCCGCTTCTGGAAGAAAGAGTTCATCATAAAGAGTCCCTCTTTCTCCATAAAGTCGGCCAGCTGCTGGCCCCTTCAGTTCCGTTGCCCTACTCCAAATTTCCCTACCTTCAGCTCACCGCTTTCTCTTGTGCCTAGTTTTGCGTTGAAGTCTCCCATCAACACCGTGTAGTGGGTTTTGGAAGAATGTATGGCTCTGGAAATATCCTCATACATTTCCTCCACCTCCTCATCGGGGTGTGCCGAGGTTGGTGCGCAAACCTGAATGACCTTCAGCGAATACCGTTTGGTGATTCTGAGTATCAGGTACGCGACCCTCGTCGACACACTCCCAATCTTTACAACGTTGTTGACGAGAGACTTGTGGACGATAAATCCGACACCTCCTTGGGACAGATGGTCGCCCTCCCGGTGATAGAACAAGTTGCCGGACTCGAGGATTGCCGTGTCCTCCCCCTCTCTTCGGACCTCGGATAATCCAATAATATGCCAGCGCAACTTGTCTACCTCTTCTTCCAGCTCCAGTATCTTCTCGTCAGTCCTCAGGGTGCGTGCGTTATATGTTGCCAGGTCGAGTCGTCGTAGGTGGCAACCGAACCTCCACCGGAGATTCTTAGCACCCCCTGCCCCGCCGTTACCATGGTCGCCACCGTAGCCAGGAATAGCGGGGCCGCCGGGGACTGGGGGCCGTCTTTTTGTGTAATTGTTCATTGGGGGGTATTTGCCGTAGTTGCCACGCTTGGCAAGCGGGTTGGCAACCGCAGTTTTTTATTACGTCACAGTTGTCATCAGGAAGATGCTGCTGCCCATCTCCTGCCTGTCTCCCTCTGTCGCCTCTTACGACACCCACGGGAAGATATGGGGTAGTGGATATTCTTAACCGCCACTACACGGTGGATATATAATATAAATAGTAATATAAATAGTTAATTAATGAGTATTAATGAGAGAAAAGACAGAATAAGATATATTTTGTCTTTTTTTAAAAGAGTTGTGAAAAAAAGCAAGAATATACCACACTGTTGCTTCACATACCTTCGAATTGATTTTATACATATATTTTAGGATTTGTTTATGTATTTAAAAAAATCTTTAAGTATAAATGCAAAAAGTATATGAAGAAACTATCTATAAAACCGAATTCTGATTGAACAAATTTCAGGGGCATATTACAAATACGTACTCAAACGCTACTCAATTTTAAGATGCGGTTAAGTATCGTGCTATCTCTATCACTTTAAGTAAAAGTGACTGTGACACCACGAGACTTAAAGACGACACACACGGTCAGAACTGACCGTGTGTGTCGTACACACGGTCAGTTCAACTGGTCATTCCAACTCATCATCATCATCATCATCATTACAGCCTTTCACAAGTCCACTGCTGAACATAGGCCTCCCCCAAAAAATGCCACAAAGCACGGTCCTGAGCCACCTGCATCCATCGACTTCCTGCATGTCTTACCAGGTCGTCACTCCATGTAGTGGGGGGTCGCCCTACACTACGCCTACCGGTACGAGGCTGCCACTCGAGAACCTTTCTTCCCCATCGGTTATCGGTTCTTCGAGCTATATGCTATATCTTACTGACGATGTACTAACCGCTCAAGATGAAGGAAAAGGCACAATACTAGTAATACTAGATTTTTCTCGTGCATTTGACTGTATAAATGTTTCCCTTCTCTTATCAAAGCTTCATTACTATGGATTCAGTAGCAGCGCCGTACAATGGTTCGATAGTTATTTTAAAAACCGACTACAAACTGTAGAACTGAGCGATGACCGAGGAACATTAATACGTTCGCAATCAAAAAAAATAAAAGCCGGTGCGCCCCAGGGATCGAACCTGGCTCCAATATTGTTTTCAATTTACAGTGCCGACTTAGTAAAAAACATTAAGCACTGTAAATTTCATTTATACGCAGATGATTTGCAAGTCTACATGTCATGTAATCCGCGTGATACTCAAGAAGTCGTTAATAAAATTAACGAAGACCTCGAAAGTATAGCCGCGTGGTGCGACTCAAACTGCCTTGTACTAAACGGAACTAAATCTAAACTACTAATTATGGGTTCTAAAAATCAAATAAAAAAATTATCAGAAAGAGGGGCATGCATCCAAATTCGAGGGGAAATCGTAGAACGTGTAAATGAGATTCGCAATCTGGGCTTACTAATGGATGACAAACTACAGTTTGAGAACCACATACTAAGTACTAGCAGAAACTGCTTTTATAGGCTTAAAGTTCTTTATCAAATAAGGGAGTTTTTAAATTCGGATATTCGGGTAAAACTGTGTGACACACTTGTCCTTTCGAAATTTAATTATATGGACATTGTATATGGCCCGAGACTTTTAGCGCGGTCGCGACGTCTAGTGCAACGTGTTCAAAATGCATGTGCAAGATTTAGTTTTACAATACCGCCCCGCACGCACGTCACCCCTTACATTAACAATGCCAAAATGTTAAAAATGGAATATCGCCGAAAACTGCACATGGCAACTCTCCTATTCGGGGTATTAAAAAATAAAACACCTCCTTATCTTGCTGACAAATTCATATGGTCACGTGATGTAAAAACTTATAATACGCGCATCAGTGGGAATACTCTCGTCGTGCCTCGTCACCGCACTCACGCTTTCCGAGGAAGTTTCAAATACGCCGCATCCAAGTGCTGGAACGATATACCGCCTCCTTTGCGAAATCTGAAAGCAGTACACACATTTAAAAATAAATATAGAACACAATTACTGCAAAGTCAGATTGACTTTGATCAAAGTTTATAACGTTTTGCACGATTACGTACCTCATCGTCGTAGATTATTAACAACGGAGCAATAAAAATCGTCCTCTTGAATGCGGCTTTTGTCTTCTTATATACTTTTATATTCTTCAATAATTACATAGTGTAGTATATAGCTCTATATAGTATTTTAATAATCTCCCCTTTTGTGGTATTCGTATAGACCTTCTAAGAGCATCTGAAAGCAACATAAACGGGACGTGCTGTGTCGAAGTGGCATTCGACCTTGAACGCTACTCTCTCCCTCTCACTTAAAATAGTTACTATCTCTTTCCCCCTTGTTGTGCATAATTCTGTTTAAAAATAATAAAATGAGTATACATATAGCACTGATTTCGGTAAGTCACTGGTTGGACACACTGAAAATCAGCGCCATGGAAAAAAAATTCATGGCATTATGCTGAGTGTGCTCCTGTTCCCAGATGACGCCTTGACACATACTAGTATAGGTATTGTATAGTTTGTAATATGTAGTATATTGTAATTTGTATTGTATAGCCAACATTATTTGTAAATTGTGTGTTTTTTTTTATGTTATCTGTGATGGCGTCATTTTGGAGAATAAACCTTTCTTTCTTTCTTTCTTTCTATATGGCCGGCCCATTGCCACTTCAGCTTACTAATCCGTTGGGCTATGTCGGTCACTCTGGTTTTACTGCGGATATCCTCATTTCTGAGTCTATCACGCAGAGAAACTCCGAGCATAGCCCTCTCCATAGCTCGCTGAGCGACCTTAAGCGTCCTCATACGGCCAGCAGTGAAGGACCACGTCTCAGATCCATAAGTCATCACTGGCAACACGCACTGGTTGTACAATCTAGTTTTTAGAGATTGAGGTATACCTGACGAAAAGATATGTCGTAATTTCCCGAACGCTGCCCAGCCGAGTTGAATCCGTCGATTGACCTCTCGGTCGAAGTTGGACTTACCTAGTCGGACTATTTGTCCCAGGTAAACGTACTCGTCGTGTGTCGACGAGGGTCGCGTACCTGATACTCAGAATCACCAAACGGTATTCGCTGAAGGTCATTCAGGTTTACGCACCAACCTCGGCACACCCCGATGAGGAGGTGGAGGAAATGTATGAGGATATTTCCAGAGCCATACATTCCTCCAAAACTCACTACACGGTGTTGATGGGAGACTTCAACGCAAAACTAGGCACAAGAGAAAGCGGTGAGCTGAAGGTAGGGAAATTTGGAGTAGGGCAACGGAACCGAAGGGGCCAGCAGCTGGCCGACTTTATGGAGAAAGAGGGACTCTTTATGATGAACTCTTTCTTCCAGAAGCGGCCCCACAGGAAGTGGACCTGGTCGAGCCCCGACGGTTCGACAAAAAATGAGATTGACTTCATTATGACGACCAGACGCCAACTGTTCAGTGATGTCTCAGTGATCGCAAGGGTGAAAACTGGCAGCGATCACCGAATGGTTAGAGGCACACTGAACCTAAACGTTAAGTTGGAGAGGTCTCGTCTAATGAAGTCAACGCTCCGTCCCCCTCGTGCTCTAATCCAGAATCCCGAAACCTTTCAGCTCGAGTTACGTAACCGCTTCCAGTGCCTAGAAGATTGCAATGCAGTGGACGATATGAACGACAAGCTCGTGGAAACTGTCCATGCGGTCGGAGCTAAGTTCTGCAAGACCCGCCGCAGAAGAACACAAAAACTCTCCGATCACACTCTTAATCTCATGGCTGTTAGACGGGAGATGAGGCTGCAATCGTCAACAGATTTGACAGCATACAGGCAACTGAACAGACAAATCTCCAAATGCATGCGGCGAGACTTACGCAACTTTAATACTTCTCGTATTAAAGAAGCGATCGAGCGGAACCAGGGCTCCAAAGTCTTTGCCAGAGATCTGTCTGCCAGAAAGAGCCAACTGTCAAAGCTGAAGACTGAGTGTGGCAACATCGTTTCCGGGACACCTGAGATTTTGAGTGAGATTGAGAGGTTCTATGGGCAGCTGTACACATCATCGTTGGAGCCACACGCAAGTGTGAGTAACGATCCAAGAGCAAGTCTTATCCGACACTATTCCGATGATATCCCGGACGTCAGTCTAAGCGAGATTAGAATGGCTCTCCAGCACCTTAAAAACGGCAGGGCCCCAGGCGAGGATGGAATTACAGCGGAGCTTCTGAAAGCGGGTGGAACACCGGTACTTGTAGTCCTTCAGAGGCTCTTCAATTCCGTCCTCCATGGTGGCACTACTCCAGAGGCGTGGAGCAGAAGTGCGGTGGTCTTGTTCTTTAAGAAAGGCGACAACGCTCTCTTAAAGAACTACAGACCGATTTCCCTTCTGAGCCGCGTCTACGTGCTGTTTTCGAGAGTCATTACGAATCGTCTCGCACGCAGACTTGACGACTTCCAGCCTCCCGAACAAGCCGGTTTCCGAAAAGGCTTCAGTACCATAGACCACATACATACCCTGCGGCAGATTGTACAGAAGACTGAAGAGTACAATCTGCCACTTTGCCTGGCGTATGTGGACTATGAGAAAGCCTTTGATTCCGTCGAAATTTGGGCGGTGCTACAGTCCCTTCAGCGGTGCCAAGTTGACTGTCGGTATATCGAAGTGCTGAAGTGTTTGTACAGTAGGGCTACGATGGCTATCCGAGTACAGAACCAGAGCTCGAAACCTATCCAACTGCAGAGAGGTGTAAGACAGGGTGACGTTATATCCCCGAAACTCTTCACCGCTGCATTGGAAGACGTTTTCAAGCTACTGGACTGGAAAGGATACGGTATTGACATCAATGGCGAGTACATCACTCACCTTCGATTTGCCGACGATATAGTCCTTATGGCAGAATCGCTGGAGGACTTAAGCACTATGCTCAATGACCTCAATAGTGCCTCCCAACGGATAGGTCTTAAGATGAACATGGACAAAACAAAGATCATGTTCAATGTCCATGTCACACCTATGCCGGTAGTTGTTGGGAGCACTATGCTCGAAGTTGTTGACGAGTACATTCCAACTGATCAGTTCAAATTAGAAATGTTGATATTTTTTAAAGTATCGCATTTTCGATATATTGATCAATATTCTTACATATAAAACTCCGATATTGATATATTTATAGTTATCGATATATCGAAAATACGATATTTTAGAATAGAAAAAAAAATAAAAAATAAAATAGAAATAGAAAAATAGAACTGACCGTGTGTGGCGACCATTAACGACATATTAAAATTGAGTAGCGTTTGGCTATTTGGCCAATAGAGTTTTTTCTTTTTAAGTTTGTTGTATTTGTTACATTCATGACTTTTGCATGCACTTTTTTGTAGCAAACAGATCGATAGGGGAACTAAAGGCTTCTTCATAGCCCTTCTTTAGGTTCAGTCACGGTGTCTGTATTTGCTCAACGTGCAATAGTAATTAATGGTTTTCTTCTATCGCCAAGCTTGCGATGAATCGGCACTGAAAATCTGATTTAATTTTGTGGTTTTTGAGTTGTTTGGACAATAAACGTCGAGGGTCACAAGATAATATAACTTTAATGCTCGTTCTTTCATTGTTGCAGATAACAATTTGTTTCCGGTTGCTACTTAATCCCAAATCAAGAGTTTTCTGGTATGTTACATAATATAATTTAAAGACCTTAGCTTAGCTGGTATCGTAGTAAGACTACAGACTACTGACTACAACACATTTAGTACTAGGTGAGATAACGTGCGAAATTATTATCTAAAATCTCAAATTATAATTAACTCTATATTATACTATATGTTAATTAGCATATAATATTCTAGCTCCAAACTATAGTTTGGAGCTATATAATATGCTATTGCCGTTCCTTAGTTGAAAGCAAATCCACTTCATCTAGTAGGTTATATTTTTATTACGGTTATATTTTCTACTTTAAAATAAGATATTTATATGAAAGACTTCGACATAATATTAATATTGATACATTAATATCGTACAATGAAACAAAACAAACATCAAAACGGAGCGCATCATGATTCCCAACAGCTGAGTATTAACCTTACCTGTTTCTCTATTGCTAGATTTAGGCGTTATCAGTAATGCCCGTCTGGCATTCATTACGGGTGAATATGGGTGACTTTTGAATCACCCAGTTCAGCAGACGGGTCCGTGCGCGGTAATGCTCGTCCATCACCACTATAGCAATTTAATTCAACATGTATAGAATTGTTTAACGAAGGCAATTCAAAGCTATTTAACAAGAGACCCAGTTGTGGACTATAAGCATCTAGCGAAGTTATAACACCTGTTGAAGTAAATTGAATAAAGTATTTTGATTTATATTAAATTGATTTAAAAATAACTGCAAAATATTAAAAATGCTGGCAAATAATAAAATAGTCTAAAATAGTCCGACTAGGTAAGTCCAACTTCGACCGAGAGGTCAATCGACGGATTCAACTCGGCTGGGCAGCATTCGGGAAATTATGACACATCTTCTCGTCAGGTATACCTCAATCTCTGAAAACTAAAGTGTACAACCAGTGCGTGTTGCCAGTGATGACTTACGGATCAGAGACGTGGTCCTTCACGGCTGGCCGTATGAGGACGCTCAAGGTCGCTCAGCGAGCTATGGAGAGGGCTATGCTCGGAGTTTCTCTGCGTGATAGATTCAGAAATGAGGATATCCGCAGTAAAACTAGAGTGACCGACATAGCCCAACGGATTAGTAAGTTGAAGTGGCAATGGGCCGGCCATATAGCTTGAAGAACCGATAACCGATTGGGAAGAAAGGTTCTCGAGTGGCAGCCTCGTACCGGTAGGCGTAGTGTAGGGCGACCCCCCACTTGATGGAGTGACGACCTGGTAAGACATGCAGGAAGTCGATGGATGCAGGTGGCTCAGGACCGTGCTTTGTGGCATTACTTGGGGGAGGCCTATGTTCAGCAGTGGACTTGTGAAGGGCTGTAATGATGATAATGATGATACTTCTATAAATGGTTTAATAAGTTCGAACGAGTCTGGTTGGTTTGGCTAGTCTCTCACAAATAACTGGGAAAAACGTGTCGTATGCACCAGCGCGTTACCGTAAAGGTGCGTAATCTACACACTTTTTAATTCTTTTCAACGGACAGATTATTTATTTATAATAATATCTTGATCATCACTCACAGAACTTTCAATACAAGTTTTCAGTTAATGTCACATTTTCTACTGTAGCCACTTACTGCTCTCCCTACATTTTAGTCCACTTGACCATTTTCGTGTCATCAATAATGAGTCTAAGTAAGTAGCTTTACAATTTTCTTGAACATTCATAAGTCAGGCACTGCACAAAAAATCATGTCATTCAGATAAATTTTAATATTTATACCCTAAAATAGTTACGTTACTTTATCACTTCTTTGTTTGTTTTTCACTCTTAATTAAAGTTTTTAATACACAGCTGCCCATATGTAGGTGTGCAAATCTATGCAGTCACTAACCATCAGATAGACTACCAGCCCGTTAGTCACTATAATATTAAAAGTTGGGTGTGAGAACTTTTTACTAAAAAAATACGTTGCTGTACAATTCACAATGGCACCAAAACACTGGCTTTCCATTTTTACATCATATTAATATGTACTATCAAAAATAATAATAAACATTTTTATAGTATAAGGGCAACAAATGAGCACACAGTCAGCCTGATGGTAATTGGATGCTGTGGTCCATAGACATTTACATCTATCCTCGATTACGAATCAAAATGCAAATGCATTGTCACCGATGAGGACTAAGATAGAATGTCTCGTTTCCAGTAAAAAGTGTCACAACAACCTTGAGCTGTTATTTTACGGTGGTATTCATAAGAGTTTGGTGATTCCTCGGTTAAGCCGATCCATTCGTGCTACAAATATACTAGCAACATGGCTTTACCACGTATCAAATTATGTAATATATGCTTAAAGCTAATTACGGTGTGTCATCGACTGTTCAAATTGCAATATACGTAGCTTTGAGGGCTGCAAATGAAACGCACTTCAAACGATCGGAAATTGAAACTCGACAGAGTTACACGAGCACTGCAATGCAGAGATTAATTACAAATGTCATGTCCATGCGTGTTGATTTATTAAAGGTTTGTCTTTGTAGATAGGGGAAAATTTCATGCTGCAATTAGAAACTTCGATTACTGCGTTATAATATCGTTCATTAATTTCAGTCTATTGAAAGTCTACTGCTGAATATATATACACATGGATTACTTCATCATCAGGGATATATATTACAATTTTTTATTCCTTATTTCAGTTTTCCATTGTCGACTTTTACATCCTTGAAATGATATGGAGTAAAAGATTTTTGACGCTAGCACTATATATAATCTAATTGTAGATACCTTTTTAAAGATATCCGTTCTTAAAAGAGACCTTTTTGAAATAATTTTAATAATAACAAAATAATAATACCACAATTGAAATGCATTTTAGCAAAATGTCATTTTAAAAAACCACTTAGGATTCCTTGGGAAAAATATCGTCTGCCTAGTTTCCTGAAATATCATCATCAAACGATGCCGATAATTGTGCTAGTGAACTGTTTTTCGGAAGTTGTGCAACATCAAAGCTGCCGCTCATCACCAGTCTGGCAACTTGTCCTTATCTATCAGAAGCCTTTTCTGATTGAAGAATTTTCTGGTATTTTTCGGCACGGGGTGAAATACTTTGGTTTAATTTAATCATAACCGATGCACCATCTGAATTTGTTATGGATCCTCCTTACAATTAGAAAGGCTTTAAATAATGTAAACTCTTAAAAAATTAAATATTCATATTTTATTTACCTAACTCATCTAATATGAAAATGTGAAATTTTGTGGTACTAAGTACGTCGTGTCGTTGAGGCAGAGTTGTTCTAGTTCGACGATGTAAACACTTTCCTCCGTATAATGAGGTATTTCTCAACATGCCACGTTGAATTTTCTACGAGTATAAAACTAAATAACAAGCATAATATTCCATCCAAGCGTACGTTATTCTCCGCATGTATATAAAGCTTTTACCATGTTTCATAAGTCTCGCCTAACTCATTTCGCTTACAAAACGAAATTAATTCCATGCAGTACGTACGTTGTCTATGGCTTTGAAATTCCCTGCAGCAGCTTTGCCATTTCGCTGATTGCATGTAGATACGTCCGCTGATGCATGTAGATGATGGGGACGATGCAATGTATTATACTGACATCTCGATTTGCCGCCAACTCGCAGTGCCACTCAATCGATATTTAGGGACATAGGGTACCATATAATTCAATACAGAGTAACAGATTTCAAAATATTGTTTAAGTGAAAATTGAATGCGAAAGAATATTTATTTGACGTTATGTATATCAATCGGACAAACAAAAATCGTTGAACACAAACTACTAGTATTAATATATATTTCATAATTATTCCGATTAATTCGGTTTATGTGATGGCGTACTAAAGTTTCTGAAGAAAAGTATCCACACTCGGTCGTAACCACTAGACCTAAGAAGTTAAGTCTTTACTCTATGTTGTATGGAAATAAATTAGGAAGAAGCTGGGGGTGGCAGTGAGTTCATTTTATCATCATCATCATCATCATCATTACAGCCCTTCACAAGTCCACTGCTGAACATAGGCCTCCCCCAAGTAATGCCACAAAGCACGGTCCTGAGCCGCCTGCATCCATCGACTTCCTGCATGTCTTACCAGGTCGTCTCTCCATCTAGTGGGGGGTCGCCCTACACTACTCCTACCGGTACGAGGCTGCCACTCGAGAACCTTTCTTCCCCATCGGTTATCGGTTCTTCTGTCATCATGTAAAATGAGCTATGTATATAGCTCATTTTACACGATGACAATTTAATGGTTTGATAAAAATATCTTCCCTCTCATTCCTTGCTTCCTATGCACTACCCCCCCCCCCCCCCACACACACACAGAATCGTTGCGATGCCTCCCCTACACCTGATTTTCCACATCGTTTTACTTTTGTAAAGCCAATGTTCCATTAGAAGTGATGTTAGTGTAATTCATAGTGATTTATATTTATCTACCTTAAACACTCATATATCTATTGCCATGTTTATTTCTTTTATATATTATGTAAAACAACATGTGCTAATCGAAGCCGCTGAAGTCAATTTATTTGAAATTTGAACGGTAACTTTTTTATGACGTAAGCAGTCACTAAGAAACAATTTTGCCATATTTTGTTTATTTGCCCCCAAAGGTTATTTATTTTATTCTTTATTACACCAAAGATTTTGTACAAAAGGCGAGCTTAATGCTATATGGCATTCTCTACCAGCTAACCTTGGGTAGAACAGAGAGTGAGCTATGGGCAGTAAAGTTGTCATGATCACATTCAATTCAAATATGTATATGCTACACATAATATATATATATATATATATATATATATATATATATATATATATATATATATATATATATATATATATATATATATATATATATATATTATGTGTAGCATGTATATCTCAATAAATTTATATACAAATAACTATAAACATATAAAGTAAGTGACTCATATTCGTTGGTTACGGATATATTCGTATACCATTAAAAACATAACTTGTAAAAAAAACAAGTCTCGCAACTCAGTTCTTCTACCGTAAAAGTTGTGAGATCCATGTAATACCAAGTCGGTTAATTTATTCAGTTCCTACTTAAGGGTCCTTCTGTTTTAAGTTATTACGTAATTAGCTAACCTAACAACATTTTATAATGACCATATCAATGTTAAAAGTCCTTTATGTTTATACCAATAATATTATATTTAATGAGAAATTTAAAGAGTGAGGTAATTATTCTTGACAAGTTTTTTAATTACTTGAATGATGGTGGTATCTTAGGAGAGATGCTTGAACTTTTTACAACTACAAGGGACTGTAGACCCTTATAATTGATATTAATTTCAACTTTATACCTCTTCCCTTTTCTGAGAAAAAGCGACCTGATGGACTGTCGGACAATAAATAGGAGTTCCGATTTTTTTATTTTTAGATACGTAACCCTAAATTACAAGTTTCAAATATTTTGAAAAATCTTTTATGTAGGCGAAATAGGGAATGGATTTTTTTACAAACTTAAAGATAGCCACATACCAAAAGACAGAGATGACTAATTTTAGATCGTGGTAGTTAAATCTCAGAAATTAGAAGACATTAGAGACAAAAATACAAAACACATGCATAGTACTCCACCCCAAACCGGCATACTGTGCAAACGCCGCTGAATCGTCGTGCTGAATTTTAGGAAATTGAGAACAATTTCCTAATAACGGGTGCTGCTTGAGGCGGTTCGCTGCGCGATGATAAACTTCCCATTTTTAATTATCCCCTTTTATGTACATCATAAAATATACTTCAATTACCGATGGATTTGTTATCATTTTCAGTTCTGTTAATAATACGCTACTGTAATATTAACATAATAAATGACAAAGAAAGGTAATTTTTGCCGTTTTCTATAGTCAAAGGAACCTCATTTCAAAACGTTAGTAGATTGAAAACAAATGACATTTTACAAATGAAATATTATTTTCTTACGTCAAAGAAATAAATATTTCATATCATTTAATTACTTAATATGATTTAAAATCATAGTCCTGTCTTTGCCCGATTACGTATTGTCACAAATAACGTAAGGCTGGGTCCACATTTGAACATTTTGGTGTATCTTACCCCATCGCGTAGAGCAGACATGTAATATGATCTCTGGACGATCAAGTGATATGCCGTTGTGATTCCGTATATAATACGACTCGCTCCGTATAAAACCTCATATATGATATACCTCTTGTGTCGTATAAACGTATCCTGAACGGTACTCGTAGTATAAACGTATTTATTTTGGCACTGTATCACGATACTACGATCCGATATGACACTCTGTTCCTTCTCTATTAGGTTTTACCTCGATCATCAAAGGATACTATACGCCACTTCAGGGTTTGTAAAAGTTTAGACATGGAAAAGATTTGTAGCGGCCACTTTAAATAACGTTATACTAATACACTAACAAAATACAATATGGTTTGGTGTGAACGCGTTACTTGTATGATTTAGTCAATATGGGCGTCCATATTCAAGATAGAAGTACTCGATACGATATGTCTAATCCATATACGACCAGATGATCAAACGCGGAACAAGATGTATCAGATACGCTATGCTACATATAATACACAATACGCAAAGATGATCAAATACGGACCCGATCTTAGATATTTTTTTAATTATGCTATATTAGTAGTACACAAGTGCATATTTTGAATTTTATGACATGTAACATAATTTTAAATTCATCACTGATAAAATCAAACTGACCAAGCAGACACTTTGTCACTGAATATTACATTTGTCAATGGTTTTACAAACTTCAATATTACGATGAGGAGTGCAAATTAAACTCACTTCAAACGAACGCAAATTAAATTCCAACTGAGTTGTATCAGAGTGTAATTTAGTACTTATTGCATTTCATTTGAAACGGTCTGTTTGTGAATTTAGCAGAGATTAATTTACGAAAAGCCCTCTACATTTCCATTAAAATATGAAACCGTGTATGTGGTAATAACTGCGATATATGCTAACGTGTTTTTACATAAGCTGATGATACCTATAATGTGATGTGATTGATGCTTGGATGTTATTTTTTATTTAGTAGACTTTAACGCTAACGATATAAAACTATGTCTGCATAGAATGCCATCTTAAACCCCATTAACTCTTTGCTCTATATAAAATTTGTATTTTCCTTCAGAGGTATTAAAAAGAGGTATCAAAACGCTGATTTTTGATGACCGTATGCCCAAGTAGTTAGTGTGTCTAACTTGTCTCTGCTCCTCAGTAAGAATGACATCCATAATCTCATTTTTTATATAAAAGGGGGGGCAAACGAGCATGCGGCTCACCTAATGTTAAGTGACTACCGCCGCCCATGATACCCCGCAACACCAGGGGAATTTCAGGTGCGTTGCCGGCCATTTATAAAGGAGTAAGCTCTTTTTTTGAAAGTCCCCAGGTCGTAT
Source organism: Parnassius smintheus behrii (assembly GCA_036936625.1). Taxonomy (NCBI): domain Eukaryota; kingdom Metazoa; phylum Arthropoda; class Insecta; order Lepidoptera; family Papilionidae; genus Parnassius; species Parnassius smintheus. The sequence continues at coordinate 15,289,312 of JAUPFT010000005.1, read as the reverse complement.
CGGTCCGGAAAAATAGCCGGTGGTAAACTATTCCACAGAGAGGTTGTACGCGGTAGAAAACTCCTTTTGAAACGTACAGTGGTGGACCGCCAAGCATCTAGATGGTGTGGATGGTATCGGGACGTTTGCCACGTAGTGCGTTCACGAAATTCGGCGGCTGAGATTAATCCGAACAATTCCTCAGAGCACTCCCCATGGTATATGCGAAAGAAAATGCAAAGAGATGCAACATCTCTTCGCAGCGCCAGTGAATCGAGCCGATCGGAAAGCACTCGGTCGTCGACAATTCGAGCCGGTCTGCGCTGGATGCAGTCAAGTGGAAGGAACTGGTACTGGGGAGCCCCAGCTTAGAGATGGGAACAGTATTCCATGTGCGACCGAACCTGCGCCTTGTAAAGTTGCAGGCGGTGTGCCGGCATGAAATACTGTCCCGCTCTACTGAGCCAAGCTTTTTAGAGGCCAATTTGGCCTTCTCTTTCAAGTGACCACGAAACTGCACGTCACTCGATATGTCGACGCCGAGGATTCCGATACTGGCTGAGGCAACGACGAGAATGCCTTGAAACTGAGGAGATACGACAAAGGGGTTCTTTTTAGCTCATCTCAAAGCTTTAGAAATTCTGGCAACGAACAATTCAATTTCAATAATTGTGAAATACAATCGTCGTCTCTATCATATTATTACACGTTTTAATTAATTTTTGCGAAGAGAACGAACTTTCATTTTACCAAATTGAAAATAAATAAAGCATAATGATAAATTTCCAGTCGATGGGACTAAGATTAAACGCCTCACAACCTGAAAAGCCCTTTCATCCGAAATAATGAATAGCTAAGAGAGTAGTATTCATCCAGGCGAACATCTACAGAAAAAAGAAACTCACTATTACATAAATTATCAATCAATTCATTATTTATATACTAGCTGGTACCGGGAGCGGTGCTGCCGCCAGAGAAATAATTGTGGAGTATCGCTTTTTTTTAATTTGGAAGAGTTATAATGTTTAATTAGTAATCTCAATACATTAATTGAAATTTAATGATATAATATAAGTATCAAATAATTTTTACGCGCACTACTTTCTTAATATATGATATAGTTGGTTAATTAATACCTCAATGATTACTCTTTACTTTGTTTGTTTACATGAGTGAATGAATATTGCGAGTTGCAAATTTATGCTTTTTTAAATATTTTGATGAAAATGGAGGATAATAGTGTTCTTTGTTATGAATTGAAGTGTGTTAAAGTGCTAATCGATGAGGAAAAGGTAAAATCTTTAAACTTTATTAAGAAAACACACAAGGTCAAGAGCGTCTTTCAGACTTATCAATTACCTATCGCAATTGAAAAACAGTTATTGGTACTATTAAAACGTTCACCAAAATTTAACGTGGATGTCATCAAATTTTTTTCCTAAGAAAGGGAAAAAATTCGATTTAGAACATAAATATTATTTTTTTAATTTTGTACATTGTTTGTATTTTGTTCATGCTTTTCTTTTGTTTCTACAATATTGTATGTATCTTTCTTTTTCTTTCGCTCAAGTAAACCCAAACGACATTTTCAAAGCCACCGAAGGTATGTGATTGCTGATATTTCATACAACCTATCTAGCAGTAGTATGCCTTCTGTGTGCTTTGTTAAAAACGTCCTTGACAGCACTGAATATGAAACCGAATAGTGGAGACAAATCAAGATTGGTGTTTTTTTATTAAACTGCTAAAAACAACGAAACCATATCTTGGGCTTGCCCTAGTTTGGACCCCTAGCTTCACCACTGATTTCCATTTCACCATCATCATCATCATATTCATCATCATTACAGCCCTACACAAGTCCACTGCTGAACATAGGCCTATTCTGTGTCCTGTTATTAAAACTAAGTTGTACAACCAGTGCGTGTTGCCATTCAATCATGCTTTAAACTAATTACTGCTAACACTAGAAAACCAAATTAAGGCAAAATTAACGGAATGAAAATAGGTATCACAAGTTATATTTAAAAAATGAATTACAATGTCAAGTATATGTAGTACAATGTCAAATAACTAAAACCAATACTAAAAGAACTTGTGGTCTAATATCAAATTTAGTAGTTTAATGATTGCGAACTAAGCAAATATTTTGTTGAATTAGCCTTGAAGTACTTTTTTCTTGACATTTCGATCAACTAAGTTTTCTTTTTTAATAGGAGCAAAATCTTCACTGAATTATTCGGTATGTAATAAAATTAAAAAAGAATGTATTACCATATGTTGATGTTGTGTACAAAAAAAGATAGGCCTGTGTCGAAAAAATTTAACGAATATATTTTAAATGTCACTGTAGTGCAAAGGATTTCATCAAACTCTAAATAAAGTGTGCTAATAAGGCATAATTATTTTCATTAGTACATCTTTATAATATTGATGTTTTTTTATAGGATAGGGTGACAAACGAGCACACAATCCACCTGATAGTAAGTGTTTGCTGTGGCCCATAGACATCTAAATCTATCCTCGATTACGAATCAAAATGCAGATGCGTTGTCACCCGTGAGGACTAAGATGGAATGCCTCGTTTCCAGTAAAAAGGGTCTCCGGTTCTCTACACGCACCATACAGAACACAGCAGCATTAAGCTACTGTTTTACGCTGGTATTCTGTGAGAGCGTGGTCCTCCCCAGGCGAGCCGACTGATTCGTGCTACAACTATACTTCTAATATAACTGCAGCATGGCTCTATCATGAATAAAATGATTGGAATTATTTGCCTGCGTCAGTCTTTCTGAGAATTCGACACTTTTCAAAGCAAGAGTGAATAGGTATTTTGAAAATAAACATTTACCATTTAGATTTATTAAATTTTTATATATTATCAATTAAAATTTGAAGAAATAATTACAACTAATAAAAAATATTTTAAATTAAGAATGTGATATTCCTGTAAGTTGACGGATAAATATATATATATATATATATATATATATATATATATATATATATATATATATATATGACGGATAAATATATATATATATATATATATATATATATATATATATATATATATATATATATATATATATATATATATATATATATATATATATATATTTTCGTTTTTGACATTAACCACCGGTTCTGGAAAAAATGGGGTGCACCAGCTTAATCCCTTAAACGATCTCCACCCAGCCACCCACACCAACTTCAGATTTCGATAGTTTTAACATCAGATCATATCTTGGACAAACGACCAGGTTCTTTCTTCGTATTATTGATAAAAAATTGGAATAAAAATTGGAAGTAAACCTCAAAGTTAATCAAATTTAATTTAATATTCAATGATTGGGAAATAAGATCTGCGTTCGTGACTAATAATCGGCTTATCTTTCCTTCCTGTATCGAAAAATTGCAGACAGGCGAGTTTATTAAATTCACGTAACACAAAATCTCGTAACGTGTCGCGACGAACCATTCGCTAGGGATGTGTATGTGGCTCCGAGCGAGACAGCCAACACTGCGTCAATCAAGGGCTGACACCAAATGTTTTATTAATGTTTTATTTTATTAATTTCATATTATTCTTCAACTTCACAATACACACTTCTTTTATAACTTGGCATGGGCCTCCCTCTTTTATGCAGAGTTTGCAAACAAGTCCCAAACCTATCTTCAGTTCTAAACTCTAGAAAACATTACAATATTTTATACTATTATAAATGTGTTTATGTTTAATTGATATCATTGGACACTTTCTGCGATCCACTGCGAACAATATACACATTGAGTAAAACTACTTTTACAGATTTTATCACGTTTAATTTGCTTGATTATAATACCCGACATTTCGGGTGCTAGAATCGGTTTCGGCCCGTGACCATGGGTGCCGGAAAGCACCTGAAATGTCGGGTATTAAAAATTAAACGCAATAAAATCGGTAAAAGTTGTTTCATTCAATATATATTTCTTACTTGCCGTGATTACCACGCTCGATAGTGATTTTTATTATTTTAAGTCGCCATCCACAGGCCGACATGGAATAGTGAATGCTGTTACGCCAGCAGAAAACTATTATCAAACTTCTTTATAGAGTTTCCTACGTCTAGACTTATTTACGATGTACTACTACTTGACTAAGAAGACATTAAACAAACTTATTCTAACAAATATTGTGTATATATTAAATTAGCTTTTGAATAATAAAATGTCACCCACTCCCAAGAAAATACTTTAAGGACTGTTTTGACCAATAACATTATCCAGTTTGCTGACTACAAAGCCTCAAATTGTAAAAAGCTACCAGTGGTAGCCTATGCTCTGAAAAGACCAACTTTTCAAAAAGAAATACACAGTTACGCTGTCCGCCTTGAGGACTAGGTTAAAATGCTTCACATCCTGTGATTTTATAGCATTTGGTATACTGTAGCTAGGCGACAGAAGGAGATAAGAAAGTATAAACATAAAGGAGTCCACTCCTAGACAGAAACGGTCGGACTTGTAATGTATGAAATACGCTAACCGTAAATATCCTGCGGGCGCGCGCGCGCGCGCGCGCGCGCGCGTGTGTGTGTGTGTGTGTGTGTGTGTGTGTGTGTGTGTGTGTGTGTGTGTGTGTGTGTGTGTGTGCGTGTGCGCGTGTGCGCGTGTGCGCGTGTGCGCGTGTGCGCGTGCGTGCATGCGTGCATGCGTGCGTGCGAGCGTGCGTGCGTGCGTGCGTGTTTGTGCGTGCGTGCGTGCGTGCGTGCGTGCGATAACTCATAACAATTAAGTACCAATATTTCAAACATCGTAAAAAAATATCCATAGGTTAAAATAAAACAAGGTAAATTAAAAATTACAGTTGCACGAATAAAATATTTTTTATATATTTATACTTAACCAAATCTAAGAAATACATTTTTACAGCTGTCAGACTTATTGGACGAAGCATGCCAACCAAAAAAAATGGAAACTTACAATATTCGATAATCATTTACAGTTTTGTTTCATTTAATAATGGTATAATAGTAAATACATTAGAAACGGATGATTTAAAATACAAGATTTATCAGTTTATTCGTATTTGTTGTTAGTTATTGCTTATTTCTAAAGGCAAATTTATATAAATAAATTTATGATTGAAATTAGATTAAAAATAAAATTCAATCACTTTCACTAAAACAAGTTAAGCTGTCGTTGTTTAGACTAATTTTTATTTGATTTAATTTTTAATTTTAAAATAAAATAAAGATTTAATTTTCAATAAAGCAGTAAAAATTAATTATTCTTTCAGTCATCCATAATCATTTTTTTTTGTTTTTCCTACCATTTTTGCCCAATCATCCTTTGTGACATAGGCACATGCTTTCTTGAGCGGACCTTTCATCCTTGGCCTTGAAAGGTGGCTTGGTGTTGTGTCGTGCTGCGTGGATTGTTAAAAATCATTTTGTGTGTGCGTTTAAGAAGTGTTAATATGTGAGCACTTAGAACAATTTATATAAGACCCAGCCTTTGATTTGGCCCAAATCAATTCAATAGCATTATAATGGCAGTGGTATGGTGGTAATCTTATAATTTTATACCCGTGCTCTTCTGAATTTATCAATAAATTATAAAGATTCATATGGTGTATTTTTGGCCTTACTAATTGTATTAGCTCAGCTTTCAATAATTCATGCCGGCTTTCACTCGTTTGTGCTGCAGTCATGCTACTGAATCTGCTTTCTTATTCGCTTAAGTTGACGCTTTGTCGATTTGAAAAGAATAGTACGGGGCGTTGTCCATTATTATGGTGCTATTCGAAGGAATGTTTTGTAAAAGGATGATAAACCACTCTATGAATTTTTCTGCGTCCATTTCATCGTGGTATTCTCTTGTACTCTTTGATTAGAAGGCTAATAAACAATTTTATACAAATGCTCCTCCGACGGATCCCGCATGGAAAATTTGGAGGTGCCACCTTCTCCCACGGGCACCTTCGAGCAAGATGCTGTAGTGTCTTCTGTCCATATTTGCGCCACAGTGTGGTTGTCGTTTAACCACTTTTCATCAAAGAATATGACGTTATTCCAATTGGTTATATTTTTCATTTCTCTTGAAAATTTTATTCTTTGCAAGACTACGTCATGCCCATCCATAATTACTTATACTGTCACCCAGAGGAGTAGGAGGAGACTACGGACTTCCATTTGGCGCGTTATTGGCGTTACTCGTTTATGGAGTACCCTTAACGAGAGATCCCATTTTGAAAATATCGGAAATTGATCGATAAACCTTCGTCTAGGGCGTCCCTTTCCGACTCTGCAATTCTGATCTGCAATATAAATTTGCTTTGTCACTCTTTCCTCGTTCATTCTTTCTACATGATCAAACCACCGAAGCATTCCTTTCTTAATCCTGGTCACAAAATCATTTTGCACACCATATTTTTCCCTTATCACGTAATTCTTCACCCTGTCATTCAGATTCGTAGCCCTTTTTTTTTTTTTTTTTTTTTTTTTGCGGATGGAAAATCATCTAATGACCCCTTTCGCTCTGGGTGGAGCGTAAGGGAGTGTCAGACTTTTACTGACTAAAAACCATCCGTGTTCCTTCAGTGCCCTTACGTTCCGGAGCCGCGGTATCTCTTTCGAACAGCCCGCAGCCCCGGCAGGCGTCGGCCCTTGTGGGCCCCTTCACGCTGCTGACAGCTCTTTGAGGCGCGCGTGGAACAAAACGCGCCGTCGGCACGGCCTGTCGTCATTAGATGGACGGACGACGAGCTACCCATTGCTCGCCGTCCACAGGCCCGCGCCTACGGTGGCCGGGGGCCACGACGTAGCCCCCGACGCCCGGGGCGTCTCCCGCGGCGGCCGGGGAGGAAAGCTGCTGCTCTCTCCTTCTCCCGCTCCGCCACCTCCTTCGCTAGCATCACTGCTTCGCAGAAGGTGGTGACGGCATCCCATTCCGTCTCGCTCCGGACCATGGCTTCGACCAGGGCCGGACGCGAGAGGTCGCCGCCGCCTATCGCCGCTACGAGGACACGGCGGTGCTCCGCCCAAGCAGGGCACACCTCCACGGTGTGTTCCACCGTGTCCTCCGGTCCATCCTCGCAGTGGGAGCACCCGGGCGTTTCCTCCCGCCCGATTCGGTGCAGGAACCTCCCAAACACACCGTGTCCGGTGAGGACCTGCGTCAGGCGGAAGGTGAGGATGCCGTGGCGTCTCTCAAGCCACTCCTCAAAGAGGGGTCTTATCGCCGCTATAGTGGCGTGCCCAGCACGGGGTTGCGACAGTCGCTGTCTCCATGTCGCCATGAGATCGTGCCGGAAGTCTGTCCGCTGCGCGACAACTTGCCGCGGCAGCGGGGTTTCCCCACGGCATAGTGCCTCTGCACGCCATTCGTGCAGGCGCGCGAGGACTATCGCCTCCAGATCCCATGGCGGCAATCCGGCAAGGAGGCTCGCCGCCTCGCGGGAGATCGTGCGGTAGCCGCGAACCATTTTCACGGCTATCACCCTTTGGGGCGCGTTCAGGTGGTGGACGGCAAGCCACGCGCCCACACCGGGGCCCCGTAAAGGGCCATGGACCGCACGATCCCCGCGTAGAGCCTCCGGCAGGAGGCGTTTGGCCCTCCCAGGTTCGGCAGGAGCCGCCTGAAGGCAGCCCCGGTCCGTTCCAGTTTGGGAGCCAAACGTCGGAAGTGCTCAACGAAGGTCCATCGGCCGTCGAGGACGAGTCCTAGGTACTTCAGCGTCGACTCGACGTCGATGGATACCCCTCCTACCATCACTGAGGATCCCGATGGTGGCCTGTTCCGAGGACCATGGAAGTGAATGGCCTCGGACTTGTGCAGAGCCACCTCGAGACCCAGTTGCCGAATCCTTTCAACGACTATCGCAACCCCGCGTGTCATATTTTCCGCCGCCGCCTCGTACGACCCCCCTTGTGCCAGTACCAGCGTGTCGTCAGCGTAGCCCCAGAACCGAACCCTGTGGGACACCGCACGACATCTCTCGCCGGTTCCACTCACCGTTACGACCGGGGTAGATGACGGCCCTGTCCGTCAGGTAGTCCCCGACTATACGACGGAGATAGGTCGGCACCCGGTGATACCGGAGTGCCTCCCTAATGCAGCTCCAGGGCATGGAGTTGAAGGCGTTGGCGATGTCGAGAGACACCGCCAAGACAACCCCCCCTCTGGCCACTGCATCCCCCGTCGTTAGGGCTCTCACGCGCATGATGGCGTCCACCGTAGAGCGCTTCTTGCGGAAACCAAACTGGTGTTCCGCAAGATCCGGCCCCGTCCCCGCAAGGTGCTCGGCGAGGCGGTTTGCAATGACTCTTTCAAAGAGCTTGCCCACCTCGTCGAGCAGCACCACGGGCCGGTATGCGGACGGAGAGTCCGCAGGGCGCCCCGGCTTCCGAATGAGGACCAGCTTCCCCGTCTTCCACCGAAGCGGGAATTGGCCTCTCTCCAAACATGCGCTTAAGAGCGCCTCCAGTCGGGGCCCGAGAGCCTACGAGGCCAGGACCCAGGCTTTACCAGGCAAGCCATCGGGTCCTGGGGCGGTATTCCTGGCCTTGAGCCTACGTACCGCCACTCTCAGGTCTACCCCGGTCCCTTCCGGGATGTCGTCGTTGTCGTCCTGGTGGTCCGCTTCCGGCACCGCAGGTGGCGGAGCCATAGGCGGGGGCGGATGTTCCCGTCGCGCAGGGAACAGAGCGCTCACCACGTCCTCCACGAGCTGGGGCCGGAGACTTTGCGTCAGCGGGGGGGCCCAGGTGCGGAGTTTATCCCGCACCATCTTGTAAGGGCGCCCCCACGGATCTCTGTTGATAGTCTCCAGCATCTCTTCACGGGCCCGATCCCGGGCCCGCAGGACAGCCTCCCGGAGGGCGTTCTTCGCCGCTCTGTATCCTTCGTACAGCTCCGCCTCAATGGCTGCCGCATTCGGTGGACTAATGCGGAGCCTGCGATGCCTGGTGTACAGGTGCCGCGCGGTGACACACGCCTCGCGCAGAGACGTCAGCTCACGCGACCACCAATACACCTGACGCCGGGCGCTTCCTGGCCGGACGCGGGGCATTGCCACGTCACATATCTCGGACATGGCCTCCTGGAACCACCCTGCCTCATCATTGACGTCGGCAGGCCTGTCCGGTGATGACACCCAGGCCTGCACGATCGAGGCTTCCAGGAGGAGCTCCCGGTCCAGCTGCTTCAGCGCCCAACGCGGACCACTCGGGGCCTGTTGGACTGGCGCGCTCGAGGGCTGGGTGGAGACATCAAACCGGATGTACCGGTAGTCGGAGTAGGTCTCCACCCCCTCCATGACACGCCAGTCAATGGCACGCGGCGACAGAGCGGGGCTAGCGAACGAGATGTCCACCACCGACTCGCCCCGCATCCGCACACACGTGGGGACAGAACCCCGATTTAGGACGACCAGGCCTGTCTCCAGAGCCCAGTCTTCCACCATCCTACCCCGCACATCTGTACGACGAGAACCCCAAGCCAAGTTCTTGGCATTGAAGTCCCCGAGGACAAGTACGGGGAGGGGATAACTTCCGACGACGACTGCTCTCAGCTCTGTAAGAGAGTTGTGGAGCTCGGCGAGAGATCGGTTCGGGGAGAAGTACACCCCCACAACGACGAACTCCCCGAACCGTGCTGCTACGCACCCCTGACCCCTCCTGACACCTTCAAGGGTCGGGGTACCGGCGGCGGCCGAAGAGATGATGGCCACTGAGCCGTTAAGGTCCGCCACCCAGTCCTCCCTAGGCCAGACAAAATACGGCTCAGCGACCACAGCGATGTTAATCGACCACTGTGCCATGCTCTGGAGCAACAGATCCTGAGCGCGGGCGCAGTGGTTGATATTCGCCTGGAGGAAGCTTAATGGGGCCGTTATAGGCATTCCATTTCAGCTTCCTCCACGGGGGGCCCCTCTGCGGGCGTCGGTGTCGCGGCGGCGGCGGCGGCGACAGTGACAGCGGTGGCGGTGGCAGTTGCGGCTGCGGCGGAGGCCACAGAGGCGGTGGCGGCTTTGGCCCCTACCCTACCCGCGGCCTTGGCCTTGGCGGTTGGCACGCAGGCCTTGCTTCCGGCCCGGTGATCGGCTGGCTTGCCGGTCGCCGCACATGCATCACAGTGCGGCGTGGCGCAGCAGGTCGCCGATATATGTCCGGGCTGACAGCAGCGGAAGCAAAGGCCACTGCGGTCAACCTCCGAGGCGCATCTCACTGATACGTGGTGCCCCACGAGACAGCGATAGCACCTCAGAGGTCTAGGCTCCAGCAGCTTAACCTGCGCTGAGACCCAGCCCACCAGAAGCCTTCGGCCCTCTACTATGGTTTTGGCCGCCGTAACAGGGCAGCGCACCGTGGCGGCATGCATACCCTGTTGGTCCGGGCGTATGGCGCCTGACCTGACCTGGTCAGTAGTGCACCCCCCGGACCTGGCGACGGCGGCCACCAACTCCTCCTCCGATACCGAGTCGTCCAGACCCATGATGCGCAGGTCTGCGCATCTGACGGGCCTTGACACTCGGGCCTCGTCCGCGTCCAGAGACGCTCTGAGCTTCGCAGCCGGAGCGTCCGCGGTCGCGCCACTGGATTCCCCGGGGACCTCCAGCATACGGGCCCCCGTCTGGGTGACTTTGAGCCTGAGGCCCCCAGTGATCCCGAGCTCCCCGAGGTCCACCGCCTCCTTCGCCTTCGCGAGCAGATCGCGGTAGGTAACGCCCTTCTTTTCCGCGTCCGGCTGTAGTGTAATCACTACAGCTGCGGTCTTCGGGGCGCGGAGCCTAGCCGCGATCTTGCGCGCCCTAAACTGGCGCTGCCGCTCCTGCTCTTTGGCCTTTTTGGCTGCCTTCTTCCCCTTCTTTTTATCCCCGACCACCTGCCAACCGGCTTCAGCCGCAGGAGGTGTAGGGATCTGGGGGGGCGGTGACGGCGGCGGCTGCTGGCTTGCCGCTGGCGCTGGCACATTCGCCGCAGGCACTGGGGCTGGTGCAGCCACCATCTGTGCTGCCGCCTTGCCCTTTTTCGCCTTCGTCTTGCCTCCCTTTCCCGTCGCCGGCTTAGCCGGAGCCGGTTCAGCCGGTACCGGTTTTGCTGGAGCCGGCTTTTCAGGTGGGGGAGGAGCAACTGCAGCCCCGCCCGAGGGCTGGCTGGACGGCCCCGGTCTGGATGCGGTAGCCGTGGCCGCCGCGTACGTTGCCGGCCTCGCCGCCGTCTTGTTTGCCCCTAGGGGGGGGCGCAGGACGATGCCCTCCAGCAAGGAAAACCGGTGCTGGAAGGCAGCCAGCTCCTGCCGGACCAGGTTCAGAACCTGGTTCTCCACCGGCACGGGCTGGCTTGGGCGCTGCGTCTGGGGCGCATATTCGCAGATTCATAGCCCTAGCATACTCCTTAAATACCGCATTTCTACAGCATTCATTCTGCTTTCGTGCTTCTTCTACCACACCCAACTTTCACTACTATACACTCAAGTAGGGATTAACACAGTATTATGAATTACCGTGCCTTTTTTGACACATTCTGACTCTTCGTAATAGAGTGTAAAGCCCCATTCACTCTATTCCCTGCATGCACTCGTCGTTCTATATCCTTATCATATCTATCATCCCTCTTAAATACACATCCCAAATACACGAACTCATTCAATTGCTCAATCAACTCCCCTTCTATTCTTATTTCACATGTTTTACTTTCTTCTTTTTTCAAAAACCATCACTTTAGTCTTACTTGCGTTCACTTTCATTCTCCTTTCTTGTAATGACCGGTTTATTAATGATGGTTAAACAACCATCGTGGATGCCAAACCAGTCCGAGCAGACTCCGTTGATCGTGACACAAGTACTAGAGTCCCTATAAAGAGAACTTAGTACCCGTATCAAACCAACGCTATCTATAATTATTTTGCATTTATCTTTTTTTTGTATCGGAAGCCTATACATTTTAAAATGGTTCTCAATGACTACACTGCAATTGTACAAACCGGCATCTACTAAACTTACTTGCAACTTCACCGCAGTAGGATATTTGCCCCTTATGAAATAGCCGTAGACATGTTTTCTAATAGCATCTGCGTGGAATTGATCGATATTTGTTACTGGTTTGCTCTTTTTTCGGTTTTTCGATATATGAAGTGAATTATTCTCACTGCTTTAAGGCCACTTTTCAGTGACAATCTTGGCAACGATGCGTTTTCTAGTTCCGAGTGCTTCACCTACACGATCCAAAACTTGTATCACTGGTAAAAGGGGTCCACCGTTTTGTCACTCACGTTCAAAGTATTCTTGTAATTTCACCACCAATGCAGAATCCTGACTGTTTAAGGTACGACTACCACAACTACGTCCTCTTTTCTAGATTATGATCACTTGCTTAATCAAAGTCCAGTATATAACTTACCAAGGTCAACGAATATAGAAGAAACAGTCCAAAAAGTTAAAGTCGAGTCACAAAATAAGAAGACAAACACAAAATCACAGAGTATGCTCAGTAAGCTCCCGAATTGGCGGGAGATTGAAATTACGTAGTGTTTTTTTTCAGTGCGGCCTTGGATATGACTTTTTTGCCTACACAAATTTAAATTGACAAAGTCATAGAAAAGACTTGTTTTAAAATTTAATAAAATTTTTATTAAACAAATAATACATTAAAAAATTAATGATTCGATGATTTGAATATTTTTATTGATTATTTGATATTTTGCCTATTATTCGCATAACAATGAATTTTAATCTCTAAACATATAAGGTAAGGTACATAGTTAATTCTGGTTATTTTTTTAAATATTTTGCTTTGTTTAAAAGATTCCAATTTAAATTAGTTATAAAACCTATACACGTTGTAATGAAATATAGATAATTTTGTAATTCTTCGGATTTACGCAAAAGGTTATGTTAAATCGTGTGAGTACGCTTGTGCAAAGTTATTGCGGAATAATGAATTTGAAACGACAAAAGGTATTTCTTAGATTTGATGTGTATTATTTATAATAAAAAAATAGTTTGATTTAAGTAGTTATAATATATTTAATAAATAACTTTTATCTGACGATTGAAAAATCGGTCTCTATACACAATTACCAGCGCTCTTAAAAAGAAGTATAATTCCACCTCCAGGTCATTCAAAAGTGTCATTGCTAAGGCAAAGACAGAGCACATCGGCAGAATTTGCGAGAAACTAGTTTGACTTCCTTCGGGAACACATGCATTCTGGTCTCTCGCCAAGGTCGTCCAAGGGAACTTTTGTCAACCATCTCTCCTATCTCTGCACAGGACAGACGACTCACTGGCCCATGTCGCAAAGGACAAAACTGATCTGCTGGGCTCTCTTTTTGCGTCCAACTCCACTCTTGATGACAGGGGAACACATCGACAACCATATCGCGGTGTGAGTGCTCCATGCAGGATGTGCTGTTTACCCAGCGCACAGTTCGCAGAGCACTGCTCCCCCTGGACGTCAACAAGTCAAGTGGGTCTGATAGCGTCGCTCCTATTGTGCTGAAGACGTATGCTTCGGAGATGGCGCCGGTTTTAACGTGTCTTTTCCGGTACTCCTACTCCCTACGCGTAGTCCCGAAATCATGGAAGAAGCTTTAGTGCACTCAATTCCTAAAATAGGCGATCGCTCAGATCCGTGTAACTACAGGCATACTATTATTATCACTTCTTGTTCTCCAAAATAATGCAATCCATTATAAACCGCCACCTCACAGTACTTTGAGGATCACCAGCTAATTAGTGACCGCCAGTACGGTTTCTGTCGGATTCAATCGCGTAGTTGGTCAGTATAGCCTCGATTTAGTCGCCCTCAGTCTGATACTTTGTTCTACAAAGTCTCGGACTGGGAGCGACTGAATCTAATCCAGTTCATTCCCCAAAAGACAGAAGTTTGTGCCTTTACCGCTAAAAAGAACCTCGTCGTCGTATCTCCTCAGTTTTAAGGTACTCCCCTTGTTACCTTAGTCAACATATCGAGTAACGTGCAGTTTCATAGTCACTTGTAAGAGCTCAGAAGAGTGGGACAGTATTTCATGCTGGCACACTGCCTGCAATTTAACAAGACGCAGGTTCAGCCGCACATGGAATACTGTTCCAAGCTCTGTGCTGGGGCTCCCCAGTGTCAGCTCCTTTCTTTTGATTGCATCCAGCGCAGAGCCGTTTGAATCTTCGGCGACCTAGTTCTTTCCGATCGGCTTGAGGCTCTGGCACTGCGAAGAGATGTTGCATCTAAAAAGACGGCAGAGGCGTATTTTATTGAATTTACCACGGGGAGTGCTCTGAGAAATTGTTCGGACTAATTCCAGCCACACTATTTCACTATCGCACATCGCGACGAAACTCGCGATACCATCTATACCATCTGGATTACTGGTGGTCCAACACTGTACGATTTAAAAGAAGTTTTCTTCCTTGCACAACTGCCTTGTGGAATTGACTACTCCCTGAGATTTTTCCGGACAGATACGACTTAGAGGCATTCAAGAAAAGAGCCTGTTCATTTTTAAAATGCCGGCCACGGATCTGCAATTCCCCTGGTGTTGCAGTTGTTCATGGGCAGCGGTAATCACTTACCGTCAGGTGAGTCGTATGCTTAGTGTAGGTGCAACGCGTGGAATGTCATGACCTTTTCTTATAGAATGCAGTAATAAACGTGCACACAATCCACCTGATAATAAATGGATGCTGTGGCCCATAGACATCTACATTTATCGTCAATTAGGATGAAAAATTCAGATGCTTCATCAACCATGAGAACTGAGATGGAATGCATCGTTTACAGTAAAAAGGGTATCCGGTTCTCTACACTCACCATACGAAACACAGCAGTATTAAGCTACTATTTTACGCTGACTTTGTGTGAGAGTGTGGTACTTCCTCAGTCGAACCAACTTATTCGTGCTACCACCACAATAAAGCTTCAGCGTGGTTCTACCACGTGAAATGAGTGACAAACAATTGTTATATTTCTTCTAACGCAGTTCCCCGTCGCTGATATAATTGTTTCTTGTTCATCATAAATAGCGTGGATATATACAGCCAACAGATATATACGTATGAAGCCAAGAGGTCTTCTCGGCATTTCACAGGTGAAAAAACGGACTACGTTAGTCTGACTCATGCATGACGTTTTTTCCGATCTTTGTCCGTACCTGCTTATAATAGATAATTAAGTGCTGAAAACAAAACGTTGTTTGCGAATAATTTTCTCGCGAACATTCTATACATTTTTCGTTCTTTTATTTGTTCGCTTCTATATTAGATTCTGCTCGTAACTATGACGACGCAGTACGCCCAGGCGCGCCGCCCGCCCTGGGAGCCGGCACGAGCCACTAATTCACCTGCCTCTCACCCACACACTCGCTCACCTGCCCGGCTTTGACTCTCGACGTACACCGACAACATTACACGCTCGCGTGCACTTACAATACAGCCTCTTGTCTCGTGACACACGAATACTAACCTTACTGCGTTGTGTAAAGGTCTTATTTGCAACGGTGGCGTAAATTTTGATGTGTAAAGCTAGAGCGCTCGGAGCGCGAGGTGCAGCGGCCCGGGCAAGCTGCGTCGTCATAGCGACATCAGATCGGGATATGCTCGTTAAAGTCCGCACCAGCGAACTGTAAAGTAACTGCATAGGAAGCGAAACAGTCATTTCAGAGACTGCAGCAGCCGGTGCCTCTCGTGCAATAAATTTATAGCTTTTCAATAAATAATCCATTCCTACTAAAATAATAAATCGTTTTACGTTCCGTCAGTTTCGTGCTCCACGCTTCGATTCTATTCAGGTTAGTGAAAACTTTATTTAAGCTACCGTATGTCGCATGAATGTTCGTAGTTATCGTAGGACGTTAAGGTAATCGTTTTCAAATATTGGCAGGATTCCAACTCGCTGCTACCTAAGACCATGATATGTTCGGACTTGCTTTTGTGATTTAAACTCTATTCTAGAGCATATTAAATTTATTTTACAGTTTTCTCCGAATTATGTATTAGGATTCTGATCCTAAATTTAGGAATAGCCTACACTTACCACCTAACGCACCGTATAATTTGATACATTTATTATGATGCCTTTATGTTAGGAAGATTATTGCGTTTTAATTCGAACTCGCATACAACATTACAGAACATTAAAAACAATAAATACTTGTTCATAATCTTAAACGGAAAAAATTGCTCGTAGAACTTAATTAATATCTAAAATAAATCTATTTTTCGCACCGTGACTACTTTCTATTCTCCTCCTCTTAATAGCTTTTATTTTGGTAAGGAATTGCTAGAAACACTCCAGTGCAAAATAGACTTATCGTTGCATTTTAAGCAAGCCATCCATTTATTCAGAGACTGTAACTTTTAATGAACTTCTGAATAAGAAATAATTTATTTTATTTATAATAACAAACAAATGCGCAAGAAAGTGTTATAATTATTATATATTACACAAGATTGCGTACCTGTGCAAACAGCACGGATATCGTTAACATAAAGTGAAGTATAATTATAATAAAATAAAAAATAGCAACATAATTATAAAGGTAAGTGTATGTTGGAATTTACACTCGTCAATAATGCTACTCGGTATTTCATTGGTTTTTGAGAATGTCTATAAATCTATATCAGTAAAATCATCGTAAAAACAATCGTCATCATCAGGGACAGTGGGTAAATATCTAATTAGCTTACGGCTGGAGATAACCTAGAATTGACGCTTAGCAAGTGTAGCACTTTGATTGTTGAGAAAATTTTCTTTTTTTTTTATACTGGTTGATTTTTCACCGTCTGGAAAAAAATAAGGTTTAACAGGTGAACGGAATAGAAGCCTATGGTACAGATACTTTATATTTTTTTTATTTTACATTAACATATTATGAAATTCATCTATCAATAAATACGAAGTAAGCTTTGGAATTTACGGGGAATGCCCCAAATTCAAGCTTAATGCCTCTATTTTCCAAACAAATTTACGCCGTACGAATATCAATCAAACGAAAAAGATAAAAATTATAAAAATTGTTTTTTTGGTATAAATACCGTTTATGTTTAGAAAAAGCTGTTATTTTGACATTACAAATAGACACTTCAATTTTACCGTACCGTTCGAGTATTTGGCCACTAATCGTTTAACCAATTATCTTCCGGTCCGTCTATATTTTACGTAAACACTCACGCCTGTGTGTGTCACAATAGCACACACAAAGCTCGGCAGCCAGGTGTTTACTGTCACAGATCCCTCGTGCTCTCTGAAACAAAGATTTACCCACGGTAGCTAACTGTGAAGGATGGTGGTGAGAATCACCGTTTAAATATCTATCTGTATGTGTCTTTTTTCTATACACAGTATGGCTTATCAGGATTCCGAATTACTAACACATCTCGAAAAGCTAAAGAATTGTTTGCCTTGTTTGTCAGTTCACAATGGAGTTAGAGGCAAACAATTCTTTAACTTTACTAGATGTGTTAGTATGTTTTGTATGATATTACTGCTATTACTGCTATTATGACTTTACTGCTGTTAGTAGATTACTACAGTACAATCTACTCAATGACTAACATAGGAATGATCAATTATGTGATTTGAATTTGAATCACGCCCAAATGTGTAGGTATAGACTACAGACTTCCATTTGGCACTATCCTGACACACCTCTTTTGTCTTCTCCACATCCATATCCCTACACGCATACATGTTCGGCGGTTAAGGGTACTTTGAAATAATACTCGTTTTTACGGAATTTATCGCGTATATTTAACTTTTTAATACCCGACGTTTCGAGAGCTTTACAGCACCCATGGTCACGGGAAGGACTGAGATGTTTAACGTCCAGATGTCATAGTTAACCGCGGTTACCATAGATTAAAATTTAACTTTTGTTCCGATCTACACAGTATGAACTTATTCTACTAAGTTCCGATCTACACAGTATGAACTTATTCTACTAAGTTCATACTGTGTAGATCGGAACAAAAGTTAAATTTTAATCTATGGTAACCGCGGTTAACTATGACATATGGACGTTAAACATCTCAGTCCTTCCCGTGACCATGGGTGCTGTAAAGCTCTCGAAACGTCGGGTATTAAAAAGTTAAATATACGCGATAAATTCCGTAAAAACGAGTATTATTTCAATGTGTAGTGTTCGCGTAAATATAAGAAATGGTTCAGGGTACTCTTAATTTGGCCCATTTTCCATAAATATTTTACGTAAATGTATAAAAATAAATATTACTCAACTCTTATTCTTTATTTGTTAGAAAGTGTATAAAACTAATTAGTAGTAATGTAGCTAAAATTAACGTCGGGTCTGATAACACATTTACGGCACAATGAAATTCGTCTGAGAGCAATTTCCACTAGCACCGTAAATGACTAGATCAATCTAATAAGACGCACTTAGTCCTACGAGAACATGTTCCTTCACGTAATTAAAATATTATCTGCTCTCAGAGAAATTAAAATATTTCTTCCTTGCCTTGTCTTTGACGTCCAGACGAGTATAAAAGTAAACTAAAGTTACAGCCTATATACGTCCCACTGCTGGGCACAGGCTTCCCCACCCCCCTGTCCGCCGTACAGCCTCAATACATGTTGTCTTCGAAATATTTTTATAGTTCCTCGGAAATGCATGTTTCCTCACGATGTTTTCCTTCACCGCCGAGAATCAGCACTTAAAATTTGAAATTAACAATTTCATTGGTGCCGACGGGGATCGAACCCGGGTTACTCGCGTTCTGTTATATTTACAGCGAACTTTAACCATCTGAGCTACCACGGCTCCATACGAGTATGCTGTAACTTTATTATAGAATTATTTTATACAATTTATAATAAATAAAGCTTACAAACATCTAATGTCTTTAGCATTTGCATTCCCTTCTCTTACATCTTACTTTACGTGTGATCAAACTCCAAAGAATGTATCATCAATATTTTAAACATCATTCATCATTATTATACAGCTCTTCATAAGTGCATTGCTGAAAATAGGCCTCCCTCAATGAATGCTACAAAATATGATCCTGAGCCTGATGTTGAATTTCCGCATCGCTTATCAGGTTTTCACTCCATCATCCACTATCACTCAGGGACCATTCACCATAGCCCTCTCCATAGCTCTTTGAGCGACCTTGAGCTTTCTCTTACAGCCCGCACCTGCAGTGAAGGACCACGTCTCAGATCTAAATGTCATCACTGGCTACACGAACTGTTTGTACAATCTTGTATTCAAGTTTTGAAGTATACGTGACGACACGTAGTGTCATAACCTCCCGAACGCTGCCCAGCTGAGTTGAATCCATCGATTGACCTTTCGGTCGGGCTTATTTAGTCGAACAATTTATCCTAGGTAAAAATAATCATAAAATACTTGTGCTCTCAACAACTACTGGCATAAATGTAACATGGGTGGTACACATAACCTTTGTTTTAGTCCATGTTCATTTTAACCTACCAATCCGTAGAAAGATACAATTGAAGTCATTGAGAATAGTGCTGAGGGCCTCCAGCTTTTCTGCCATTAGGACTATATCATCAGCAAATCGCAGGTCACTTACTTTGGCCATTGGTGTTAATATCGTATCCTTTCCAGTCAAGTATTCTGAAAACCTCTTGAAATTTAGGGATGAAAATTTTTATTGACACTGTCTTACACTTTTCTGCAGTAAGATAGGTTTCGTTCTTGATTCCGTAATTGGATAACAACCTCATCCCTACTGTACTGTAACTTGGCACCGCTGAAGGAACTGTAGCACAAATCAAATGTTTTCTCATGGATAACGTAAGCAAGACAAAATGGCAAATTCTTTTCTTCAGTGTTTGAAAGATTTTTCGAAGGTTTGTATGTAAACGATTTGCTAAAGGGTATGATATTAAAGCTTTTTCAGGAACTGGCTCGTTAGGGAGGCTGAAAGCCTTGGAATTTGCTTGTAAAACGATTCGTAATGTCTCTCGAAAACAGCTTGAAGACGCGATCCAATTGCTACGGGACCACTTCTGGAAGTAAGAGTCCCGCCTTCTCCATGAAGTCTGCCAGTTTCCTATCTTCAGCTCACCTTTCTTTATTATGCCTAGTATTACATTTAAGTCTCCCACTCACACCATACAAACCCATGTTTTAGAAGTATGCGTGGCTCCAGAGATTTCTACATACTTAATAATTTAATCGTAATTTTATAATAAATATTAAAGTTATACGTCGCTCGAAGTATAACGTTAATACCCTATTAGTATAACGTTTTCTCGATAAAGTCGTTACAAGCCGGTTGACTCCCGTCGGTCGTCGGCAAATGCAATTATGTGTAACGTTTGAGATATTATTTTTGATGCTTTATCAATCGTTAATCCAATGAAATGTAGTTATTTAGAGTTCGTTGAGTTTATCCAATACTAATTATACTCTATAATTAAAAACTTTATAATTTTAATGTTGTACTTTGTCCAATACAAAAATGGCGGTTTGTGTGGTATATTTCCTTTCTTTCCTAAGTGTAAGTCTAAGTGGGAACACTCTCGTACCTACATATTTCTACTACTGATGAGTTCCGGTCTAAGAGTATAGGGGTGTAGAGTCTGCATTCATTCTTAGTCTTTTGAGGTGACAACGCTTCTATGGTCTCATTTGTTTGGAGTTGAATGCAGATGTCCATGGACCACAATAGCCACTTTCCACAGTAGACTGTAAGTTATTTTCTAGGACGTTTCTTATTCTTTTTTTTTAAACCTTACCTTCACACTAGGATCTTCTTCTGTATCTTGGGGGTAATTTACAAATATACATTGAACAAAGACAAATATTCAGACGGAACAATTATTTGTAGACCATACAAATACATGTTTCGTGCGGAATTCGAACCCGCGGCGCTAGGCGACTCAACTGAGCCGAACTGAGCCGTCATATGGTCAATGGCGCATTAATTTTCACATTAATTAAAAAAACCGCGTATTTAAAGTTAGAAATGCGTATGTAAAGTAAAATTATACGGGTACACATAAAATTAAAAATATGTACACTTTTAATAATTTTCAATGGCGTGGCAAGCAACGATTTGCATTCAATTGGCATTGTTTCATACAAAAGTGTACTGAAAACTGAACAATACTTTATGACAATACTTTATTACAAAACTTTATAAACATTTTTTATTTAAAAATATAATATATGGCAGTTGCAAAAAGTTAAAATTATACGGGTACACATAAAATTAAAAATATGTACACTTTTAATAATTTTCAATGGCGTGTCAAGCAACGATTTGCATTCAATTGGCATTGTTTCATACAAAAGTGTACTGAAAACTGAACAATACAGTTTAGTGCTTGAAGAGAGTAACTAACTCGGATAATTAAGAACAGAACGGCGGTGAAATTCACCCTAATGGGCTGTTTACGGCCTTTTATGGGCCCGTTCCTGCACTCCACTGCCTCTACAATTAAATTGTCGCACAGCTAACTTTGTTTCATTCTGTCTCTAAACGTATACTTGTGTTGGGAGCTACCTCGTATTAGGAAATAATTATAACGGCTTTAGGTCAGAAAACAGTACTTAAAGTACATTTTTAATACGAGGTACTGGAGGAGATTAAAAAATTCAATGAAAATACAAAAACTAAATAGCTAAATAATAATAATAATAATATAAATTGAAAAAATATGACAAAACAGTATGTTCTGAACAATGTATATTTTCAAACGTAAAAGTCGTTTACGTACATGCGAATTAAGGGCAAAACTAAGGTACATATTCCAATGATATGAAATTAAAACTTATTACTCATATCCTGTCCTGTTTTAATTGTAGTAAAATCCATTATATTTTTCGGCTTGTCGCTAAAAATTATGTTACTTACTAATTGTTTATTTAAAAAAAGTCATTTAGACAACCTAGAAATCAATAATAGTAAAAATACCAAGAAATCTAGTAAATGAAATATAAATAGTTAAATTTTAATCCTTAGTGATTATAAATTGTAGTAAGAACTGAGTGAGTATATTCACTGTGATGACCAATAATCCCGTCAAGCATGGTGATTTTTGCAAAAGCTCTACTTTACTAACGCATTGACTTCCAATGCTCTTGAAATTACAAAACTGTGGTCTCTGCATTTACAGGTATTTATTTTATTTATATAAGTGAATAAAAATATTTACTTACTTAATAATGTATAAACTTGCTTAGTGCAGTCAAAGAGCTTTTCTACTCGGGAAAAGTTTAATAAATTTTGGTGTGCTGCATTTATCATTTTCTTTCCAACAAATTATACCAAACTTATAATTAAGAACTTATAATAAGTTAGCACTTTAATTATGCAAGGTTACAATTCTTATAGCAAAATACTGTTTTCTTATTTATATTTATCGTGGAAATATTGTGGGCTTACTCATACTATTTTATTGTCTGTAAACTGGCACGTAGGATCTTATAATTTAAAGTCTTTTTTAATCTGTTACTTAACTTAACTAATTTAATTTTGACTTATTTCTTTTAAATAAAAAAAATTAAGTTATGAGGTTCCTTTTTATATTTATTTGTATACACAAAACCTGTCCTCAAATTTCTTTTATATGTACAATTTAGGGACAAACTATCAAAAACTATTTCCAACTTTAATTATTACAGACTATAGAAGTAAATGATACAGTAATGTGGTAGTTGGCAGCTCTCAGCTACTTCGTAACGAGTCCGCAACGAGCTGACGACCCTTGAGACCGCTCTGGGGAATGTCTCCGCTTAATTTTCAATTCAAACAAGACAATACCCATTTCTATGTAGATGATAACTCGTAGCGATAGTATTTTATCAAGAATTAGGCGTGGGGTAAAAATAAGTGGCAAGAGCAATGTACGATTATGTTTTTCATAGTAAAAACACAAACACACCACCGCATTCATTTAGAATTACAATGAGAGTGACAAATTCATTCCTGGCGAGGAACTTTATGTAATAATTTTGTGAGCAAGACTATCTTGTAGCAACAGTTTTAATTTCCTTGCATTTATTTAAATTTTAAAATATATCACTCATTAAAAAAATTCTATTTTTGAAATATATTAAACCTGTTTTTCATAGTCCTCTGTAATAATCGTAGCAACAAGCTTTTTTTATCAATATCATCTGTGGACTACAGATTGGCAAAGTTTGTGTGTAAAATATATATATGCGTATAAAATCTAATAATGTTCAATACAATAAAATAATATTGCATAATTTTTCTTAACTTCTGCAAATAAAATATTAACATGGCCCGACGGATTAGTAAGCTGAAGCCGGGGCCGGCCATATAGCTCGAACAACCGGCAACCGATGGGGAAGAAAGGTTCTCGAGTAGCAGCCTCGCACCGGTAGGCGAAGTGTAGGGCGACCCCCGCGATGGCACTTCATGGGGGGGGGCATATGTTCAGCAATAGACTTATGAAGGGCAGTAATGATGGTGATGATGATGATGAATATAATAATAGTATATTTAATACGTTGTAGGAATTCTAACTTTTAAGTATGGAACCCTACAAAATATTCACAAGTGGTTGTATCAATGTTCATAAAGAATGTAGTATATTTTGTTTTATGATACAAAAAAAACTCTAAAATAATAACCCTAGGTCACAGGACTTTGTTCTGCCTAGGAGTCCGTCTGTGTAGATATCCCCCTCTTACATTTTCCTGTCACCAAATAGTAGTGCTTGTTTAGTAACTAAAGAAGTCCGCCAATAGAGCGATAAAAAAAGGATTGGAAATGGAGGTAGCCATAGAAAGAGCACTCAGAGTTAGTAGCGGACAGTGGCTTTAAGGGCGACGCGGCCAGCGGGGCGGACAACAGCGCGAGATGCACCGAGCAGCTCTTAATTGAATAGCCCGGCCGGGGCTAATCAGGGCTCAGCTGAGCGGTCCAGAAGAGGATGGGGATGGGGGGTTAAAAGGGGGTGGCTGGGGGTGCGCGGGGCGGGGCGCAGCCGGAGCCACGCGGGCTAGCCGCGCCCCCTGCGCGCGCCGTTCCGAGCCAAGCCTCATTCAAGTAGCAGGCGCGCCACGTAGCAGCCGCCACCCTCAGGTATGTCCATTTTGCTTTTGGTGTTTGCACGGAACGTTTGTGTCCCGCGAGTGTCTGTCGTTCAGTGAGTGTATCGTGAGCATCCGCTACCGAGGTACGTAAGCATGCTGCCGTGTCCGCTATATGTGCTAGAACAAACCCCCAAGTAAATGTTTACGTGACTTGAATTCATTGTGTCGTACGCTGTGACGCAATTAAAACATTTCTTTCTTTTCAAATAGTTTGATTCTTTAAATAATTTCGTGACTCAGAATTAGACAAAATGTGTTCTATGCGAATGTCACGCAGTTTTTTATTGGTATTTTAAATTTTATGAATATTTCATCGTTCAACTTTTGGCATTATCGTATTAAAGAAAATTATTTAAAGGTAAATTTTAGTAATTATTTAAATGTAGTAGCTCAATTTAAATTTATGAAGATATTTAAAAAAATGTATGCCTTACATACATTGACTTTAGGAGTTTTCATGTTGCAATAACATATAATAAAATATTCCGATCATCCTTACGCTTTTAAATTTTGCATGAATACCTGTCATTTATTGTTATGATGTATTAATTTATGTTTCGTTTTAATTTAAAATATCTGTATTCTGTTTTCAATGTTGTACCTTTAAACACTTAAACCTTAGAAAAACATTTCAATTGTTACAATTCAGTAAATATTTCACAATCAGTGGAAGGTCACTGGGCATCAAAATTATAACTGAAAATTGAAATCATCAACTCCCACTAAGTCTCAAGATTTGTGTCAGGATAAAATGTCCTCAAACGCGCTGTTATGCATGTGTGGATGCCATAAAAGGGTAGGCTGTATCTTTATAAGGGGGTGGTAAGATGGACGGGCGACTTTTACTGGCGCCGGCACTTCACCTTGTCGCCTGGCGCTGTGCCAGCTTTTCTTTTTATCCCCCGCACTACCCAAATTCTCCCCTGGAATTATTTTCCTTGTGCTCTCATATCCAATATACGACACCCCATGCATTCTTTGTTAAGCTTTGTGTTGAATGCTCAATGTATTTAATTTGAACCTTAAGCA
Organism: Parnassius smintheus behrii; assembly: GCA_036936625.1. Classification (NCBI taxonomy): domain Eukaryota; kingdom Metazoa; phylum Arthropoda; class Insecta; order Lepidoptera; family Papilionidae; genus Parnassius; species Parnassius smintheus. Next base: position 15,264,268 of record JAUPFT010000005.1, on the reverse strand, counting down.
TGTATTTATTCCAGTAGAACAAAAACAAAATATTCAAAGTTAAAAATAAAAAGGTCCGCAGATTTTGTTACAAAATTAATGTTAAATGCAAACGTTAGGCTAGAATTTTTAAAATTACTATTAAACTTAAAAGCACTCGATTATACATAAGATTTTCTATAAAAAATCCTAACTCTACCCACTATCTATCACTATCTGTGTGATAACAAGTACGCGTGAGTCGTAACTCGTAGCTCGTAGCAGTCGCTACAGGACGTTCGGCGTAGACGGCCGCCTTTGCCTCCGCCCATCGCGTGTGCTTGTAAATATTAATAATAATTTGAAAGAACATTCAACGATAGCAGTTGATGGCGTGTTTTGAAAAATCTATTATGAAAGTAATCGTCAAAGGTTGGACACTCAATAATTTCAGCATTTTAAAACCTTTTTTACTGTTTTTTAAACTATATCATTATAAACAGTTATGTTTCAAAATTAGTTCACTTGGATTAAACCCTGAATTAAATTAAACTAATTATATTTTAGGGAACCAACATTGCAGGAACGAACCGAAAAGTGTTTTTATTACGACACATTACGAAACTATGGGTTGCTTTTTTATCAGTAGTTTATCAGCAAGATTATTTTCAAATATCGACATATTATTAATATTAATTATTAAATATAGAGAATATTTTATAAAATATACAAAGTTTAGTCTCAATTCATTATATTAATTTAAAACTTTTAATCTTTTTAAGGAACACTTTTTTAAATTCCTTTTTAAAATTTTTGTTAAACCTATTTCGTAATCGCTAATTATCATAGTTATTGATATAAAATTAAACTTCATGAAAGATAATTTGACCAATGATTACTTTCATCGCCTTTTCTAATGGAAAAATTATTCCAAAATACTTCTTACATTTGAACATAATATCACGATATTGGATATTCTTAATATTTAAGAGATATTTTAAATACGTAAAAAGAGAAAAAACACATTTATATAAAAATGCAATACTTTATAGTGAAAGGCTGTTTCGTGTCGAAAACAATTTAACATTGTCCTTAATTCGTTTACTTAATGCTACACTATTAGCTAATTTACATTTTTTTACATAATAACTCTACAACTTAAATAACAATTCACCTAAAAGCTCAAACCATGACTGTCTTCAGGATAACCTTTTTTTCATCAGTGCACAAAAATATTTTCGTATTAATGTCTCTAATTTTATTAATGTGTTGCATGACTACTCGTTTTTAATTTGTTACGTACATGTTAGCATGTATATTACGCGTAAATATAGTTGGAAGCATTACAGCTGATTATGCGAACGCTATCACATCGATCGCATTTGATACGAGATAAGGTGTAGCACAGGCTATGGGGAACAAAGAGCGAACGGTGCTTTGCGAGTGGGGTCTTTACACTTACAATGCAATCACATCCGTTTTTGCTTACTTAATGTTGGCTAAAACTTTTTATCAACATTAAGAAGAATATTATTAAAAAAATATATCTGAAAGAGATTATATTTATCACATCAAAATATCCTACTAAATGCTAAATAGAAAAGAAGTCAGACATCATTTTTGGTGTTTTAATTTAATAGCCGAAAAAGCAGCAGTACAGCCCTGCAGTACACCACTTTGAATAATAAATGAATTAATATAATTATAGGCTGGGAGAGATTCCATCTTATCCCTCAGTAGCAATACCTTTATAGTCTTCTTTGTTTGAAGTAAACTTTACAGTATATGAACAACCTGGGTTCGATTCCCAACTTCCCAACTTTTATTGGTACATGGTAAAGCTTCTATAAACTTTTGATAGTACCGTAATGTATTGGTTAAGAATTTAACACTAAATAAATGAATAAAATATATTTAAAAAAAATTGTTATTTGCAACTTTAGGTGCTGATTTGCAGCGTATTCAGCGGCTAAAGAAAACATGTCTTAACAATAAAAAATGAAGTCTCACAGCCTGAGTTTATTACATTAACTTAGAAGCAAAAATAGGCAAGAGGACGGTAACAACAGAAGGACTCCTAGCTACAAAATTTATCTTATAAAATAATGAAAAAGTCAAATATGAAAAACTCATTTAAAAAGCACATTCCAACTCCAATAAGTCGATATTATTACGGCATATTACAAGCGTCACTTATCGTTGTACTTTTATCATGGCTATCGATGCGAAACTTACTTATACAACCCCCCGTTTCGTGTCACTCGCACGCGACATATGCGTCAAGGTATCAATTTGATCCGCGCCCGCGCAGCTGCTAATAGTTCACAATCCCCCCGACTCCCCGCCCCTGAGCTCTATTCTAAACCATTCTCTATATAAAAAATCACCCTATATTTTGGTGATTAATTCAAACTGCTTTGTCTAGTTTCGAAACATGCATTCGGACATTATTTGCACACGTTTCATATCAGAATAAAGAACGGTGCATATTAAAAATGCATCTATTTCATCTTTGGGTTTGTAGCGTATGACCGATGTCTGTGTGATGTGTGATGTATGTAGAGCGTGAATGCTCGAAAATAATAAACCTGTTTAAATATAAAACTCGGCATTATTAGCAAGTTATATTACATTATAAATATTTAGAAAACAAAAAAACATTGCATCAAATATATTCCAAAAATATATTCCCTGAATCTTAATTCATTTTAATAAGTCTTCGAGACAACAAACTGATGTCAATGAAAAATGATGTCTTAAAATACAAACATTAAAATATATTACTTTACATAAAACTATTAAAAAATTTTATATAAAAATATAAATAAACAGCCAAAAAAATATTTCACAATGTAACCGAATGGTACGGATATCCTATACCTTTAAACGAGCAATTCTTGTATATATGTATATATATATATATATATATATATATATATATATATATATATATATATTAAAAAATTAGGAGTACCCTTAACCGACGAGCATGTATGCGTAGGTGTATGGATGTGAAGGAGGCAAGAGAGGTGTGTCAGGATCGTGCTAAATGGAAGTCTGTAGTCTCTGCCTACCCCTCTGGGTGATAGGCGTGAGTGTTTATATATGTATATATATAATCGGAATTACGGAAACGGCTCCAACGATTTTCATAAAATTTTGGGTCCAGGGAGTTGCGGGGGCAATAAATCGATCTAGCTAGGATTTATTTTTAGAAAATGTCTTTTTGTCCATGTTTTTAGGCAATAAAAAACTGCTACAATATCGTTAGAATAAGAAGGTAAATTTTGACAATCTGTTAATGATTATAAATAGCTTAATTGGTATTTGGTATAATGGTCGGTCACATATTCGTAATACCATGGTACGAGTCCAGGCCGACCGAACGACTTTTTTTAATTTTTTTTTCAAGTTCCTTTCTTTTTTGAGAAAATCTATTATTTCGAGCCTTTTTTAGTATTTTTTAAAAAAACGAAAATTTAAATTAAACTAATTGCACTCACGATTTTTTATTCGAATAACCAGTTCAGTTTTTGCTATTATGTCGCTAAGATCAAAAAATATTATTTGTATTTCATCAGTATGTAATTTGTATCTAAATATAATTTCCAAAACACACAAATTAAAGAAAAACCGAGCGAAAAATACCGAGCAAAGCTCGGTCAACCAGGTACTGGATTTTTTAAACGAACTAAATAATAATAGTGGATGCGGTGCCCACTAGTCGTACCGCTCTTTCGACAATGAGTCCGCGAGAGGAACAATCGGCAAGGAACAATAGTTCGTGAATCAAACAATCGATTCATCGACAAGTCCATATATTATCGCGACAGCTGCGCGGGGTGGGCCGACAGGACTTGCGACGGCCCCATCTCTCACGATCGTATACAGCCCCTGCGTCTTTGTAAACAATCCCGTGTCCAAATTTTTATGCCTCTAAGCCGACTAATAGAAGAGGATATACTAGTTTTGCTTTCATTGTGAATGTACCCTTCCGTTATATAATAATAATTAATTCATTAGAGTTGTGAATGACTAAAACGTTCGGAATTATTTTTTGATAAATGCGCCTGTAGTCGCTTCTTATTATTCTTGGGCTTAAAGCCATTTTTTAAAACGAGTATTTTTCAAAAATCAAAGATTACTACTATGTTGACTATTGGAAAATTCAGATAGGGGTCGCTTATTTATATTATAGTAGCTAACCTAGCAAACGTTGTTATAAACTTTCCGGCAGGAGGTAGGGGTAAGTTTCACTCACTAGTGAACTTCTTACAGAGTAAATAAAAATGTTTTAAATTCAGAAGTTGCACGAACATACTAACGATTAATTATATAAATATGTTTTAAAGCTTCCACTGCTTTATAGGAGCAAAATTTATTATTTTTGATTCAGCTTTGTGATAAGACAATATGGCTTCTTTTTATGTATAAAATTATGTTCTATACTTTGCAAGTCAATAACAGAATAACGTGTTTTGTCATTCCGCCCGCCATTTTCGCTTCTCAACGGCAACGTATGACTTGAGTTGTGATAGTTAATACATTTTAAATAGAAAACATAAGTGTAACTTTATAAAATTTGTTGAAAAAATATATTTGCGGCCACTGTGAATGTTTGTAATTAATTATGAATAATATATGAACAATACCTTATCTACCGGATTCAAAAATTAACGATTTTTGTAATATAAGCGCGAAACAGTATCACCGAATTAACGAAGGTAAGTGTGATGTTTTTCTAATTCTTATATTAATAGATTTAGCTATTCTGACAAATATAATAATTTCAGTTTAAAAACATATTTAATTGTGATATGTATATATAAGAGTAATGGCCGTTTTCATTTTTTTTTTATTTTTTGTTAATTTTTATCACGCTTTGTTAGTTCTTTTTATTACAAAACTAAGTAAAATATTACGTTGTTTCAGACACCACGGTGGAAAATAAAAGTTCGTAAAAGAAGAACAGAAAATATAACGAAACAACGTTAAAATCAGCCATTGAAAGTGTTTTACAATCAAAATTTACTTTGTACGTGGCATCAAAAGACTTTAACGTACCTTAAAAGCCAATGTTAGAGTAAAAGAAGAACGCAAGCAGGAAATAACAACATAGGATTAACTTAGACCATTTTACTTGTCAGCGAATTTAGAACAAAGCTTACTGTCATACATAATACAAATGCAAGAGCTTGGATTTGGCCTTACTGTTAACGAGATAAGACAAATTGCTTTTTCACTAGCTCAAACAGCTGAATATAACTTTTTTTAAGCATTACTTCAACACAAGCAAAAGATATGCTGGTTGGAATTGGTGGGTTAGCTTCAAAGATCGTTACGGCTAAAGTTTTAAATGATATTATCAAAATGGTAACCTAATATGAAAACACGACAAAAGAGAACTTTTCTCAAAGCTCAGTGCTTAAGAGGATACCTTGAAAATGAGTCATAGTTTAGGGGGGCGAGGCACATCCCCTTGTCGGTGAAGCTTACGGACGACTGAGGGAGTGTCAAAATTAAAGTGATTCATAAAACGCAAATTATGAGATAGCTATACCGAGCACGCTCTCGAAAAAAAACTAAGTAAACGCTAAACAACATTTTTTTAACAAAACCTTGTTACGGATAAAAAAATGGTTTATGAGAACTTAGATATGATTATTTACTATGTCTTAAAAATAACTTCATGAACTTATTCGTAACAATATTATGGCATCATGACGAAATGTAACTAATTAGAGATAACTTTGCAATTTTTTTCTATCGAGAAAATTACATGGTATCGTGTTTTCCTTTTATCAAATCCAAGGACATATAGTCAAAAATCATACATCAAAAATTTGGTTCGTAATCTATAAAACATAAAAAATATGTGAAATAGAAAAACCACTAAATTTTCGAGGTATCACCTAAACACCGATCGCCACAACATCATCTATAAACGTATCTTTAAGACATGTCCGCCGAACAACTTTTAAAAAAGACGATCAAAAAGTGAAAGATCGACAAACACCACAACCAAAGCGTTGACGAATCTACTGGTGAATAGTAAAATAATAGGAATAATAATAGGAGTAATAATAATCGACATTACCATTCCGTATGACGAGAACCTCGTGAAAGCCGAAACAGATAAACGAACAAAATATCTGGACCTGGCTCACGAGGTGACCGACATGTGGGGTGGTATGCCGACCGAAATTATTCCTGTAGTCGTCTCTGCAAACGAGCTAATCCCAGTCAGCCTCTCGGGTCATCTGAGGCGACTGGGACTCCGTGACGGACCGCTCCGGGCTCAAATGCAGAAAGCGGTGCTCCTCGATACCGCCCACATCGTCCGCCGGTTTCTTTCCCATCTGGTTGGATCTTATTTATTTATGTAGTTTTTGTATTTATTTTATTTTATTGATATTTATTTACATTTATCTTTTCATTTTAATTTATAATTATATATTTATAGAACCCAACCAGGCGAGAAAATTATATAGATACCCCAAAAGAGTAATAATATATTTTTAAAAAAATCATTGTATTCTTTACATAAACTTTTAATTATACGTAATTAAAATTTTACGAATTCATTCCTTGTTTCTTAGCTTCTAGTTGATTAGTGAAATAATATTTAATTGGAATAAATTTGGCGAATTCTACAATGATTGAAAAATAAATACTCACCTAATTCTGATATATCACAATTGGAGTAGTACCATCACCGGAACAAAGTGATTGTCACTGAATTACACAAATCATCGTGCTATGAATAAAGTGCATTTACTTAAAGTTTATTATTTGAAATATATGATTACTATTGCTCATATGGCAAACAAAATTCTCATCTCGTTGATGCTCGTACATAAAATAAACATTTTTACTCGTACATTTCTACTCTGTAGAATGGAATTTTCGCTCTTTTTGGCACATTATATTTTGGAACTAGCACACTCGCTCATCAAAATGATCTCATTGATCTAGAATCATGAAATTCAGCAAGAATCCAAGGTCTTACAGCGAAGCTAGAGGGAAAAAACCCACAAGCTGCTAATTTGTAATAAAACCACATAAAATTATTTTTTTGTGATTACAAACTTACATTTAGAGTTGGCCGTAGTACCGACGTACGGAAGAACAATTTTTTGACTGCCAGGTAATTGTTTTCATTTTGTTCATCTACTTTTCGGTGCTTACCTTAGAATATTTACTTGGTTATGTATAATCTAAGATGCCTATAGTTCCCGTCACGGATTAAATCGGAAACCTAGAGCATAATTCCTACTCGAACTTGTCTGGTATTTTATATACATTGTTATATAAATCCAATTTAAATTGTATATTTATAAATATTTTAAACTAGTGATCTGCCCCGGCTTCCCACGGGTGCTTTGGATAGAACTCGACAACAGCGCCATCTACCGGGTCCAGCTGTAGCAAATTGAATCTAAAAGTTTTTATTCTATCTTACTTCACCTACGTCAAATTTTCACCACTCCATGGGTTGACCGGTGGAGAAAGCATCAAAACATTAAGTCCGCCCTTTCTATTATTTTATTTTAAGGGATTAAATAAACAAATGAATAAAAATCCGCCAATTTTTTTATTTATATAGATATCTATTTTTAATATCCGTTTAAATTGTCTGTATTACATTAATGAAGTTCTAAGATATCTATTTATAAAACACAATAACATTTAAATTAAAAAAAAATTTAAATAACAAAATAATATTTTATAGTCAAAAACAATATTGATGAAAACTGTAAAAGTCAAAAGGCTAACAGCAATAACATCATCCGATACCAGAGAACCAGAGAAACTGTACAAACTTGAAGAAAATAATTTCGTTTTTATATCACATGCCCACTAAATGTAACGGTGCAGTGCCCGAATTATAAAGTGGAAACCAGGTTCAACGTCCGCGCCACGCGACCCTCTACCCCTTTAATACCCTACCGTTATGCTGCATAAAAAGCAAAAAAAAAACAGGCTAAGGTCGTCGGGTTTTTTTAATACAACAATGGAGTTCCGTTGGTTTCGGCACAGAATATTATAGGAGAGTAACTTTATTGGGTGGCAATTTGACGTGGGGTTGAAATAGAACATAGCGAGGGTGTTCCTTTGTCGTCCCCATGGTTCAAATTGAAATTGAAAATATCTCAACAATCGAGATGATCGTACTTTATCGAAATTCACATTTAATAGTATTATCAAAATATGCCTATAAGACCCATTACAAAATATATAAGAATTTAGAATTACATAATATTTAAAAATTCTTTTAATTTTTTAAATGTTAGCGAATACGACAATAGACCAAAGTTTAAGGGAAAAAAGTGAAATCCTTAAAGCAGTGGGCTTAAATTCGCCGTTCCACTAGCAAACTAGTTATAACTTAATGGTAAAAAGATTAATGGTGTTTTTTAAAAAGACATAATTACGTGTCCTAATAATATTGACCGACGCAATAAGCAGATAAGGGCAATGATCCGTCGAGTGCCATACGAAGGGTAGGTGCGTACTTATATCAGTGACGTCAGCGGAAGTGTGCGGGGCTTCCCTCTCGACGGCAGCCCTCGTAGTCCGCGGTTTGTTTACGGCTATAATTCCACTATCAAACACTATTTTTAGTCAAAAAAATTAAACATAAAGTATACTTCACTTTTTTTAACATTTTCGAATATAACTTGCTCTCGTTTTTTTTTCTTTCTCTGTTGTTATTATCTCAGGAATTCTTACGTTGTATGAAAGTCTTAATGTTCAGAAGTTGACCCATAATAGGTTGTGATTATGACATCTGAAAAGCTTCCTAATATGAGAATCAATCAATTCCATTTACAAGTAAGACTGTATGACAATTTTATTTTTATGTTTTTGTTTCATTATGAATATGTATAGTATATATTATGCACAGATTATCATAAAATTATGTAAGCGAATTGTATAGCGGCCCCTACAATTCGAATCGAAAGGAAAGGCGAAGTGTAGTGATAGAGTGATGACCTGTTAAGACATACAGGAATTCAATAGATGCAGATGTTATATATGTATGTATTTTGTTTTTATGAATTTATATGGGCGAGGTCTTTTTTCAGCAGTGGACTTGTGAAGTACCGTAATGATAATAATCACGATGAGGACGATCCAATTAAAAATACATAAATCATTAATTATTTAAAGAATGCGTTTCAAATTTTTGTTAATAATTTCATATGATACTCATTCGTTTAAAACCCATAATACGTAAACAATAGCCCATCTTCTCTTATAAATAACAGCATTAACTTCCATTCATTATTTCCGCCCCTTCGCTATAGCCGGGCAGTGTTTACATTCTTTCACCATGGAGAATGCACCCGCGACTATGCCTACTCAATACTGGTATTGACTTTAACAACGTAGTGACCACAACACCAAAACTTATGGCCAAGCTATTTTAGACAGCATTCCATTAAAACAAATACTATTATGGGTTACGCACCTTGATAAACTACCATAATGTTGCCTGTTCACGTTTGTTACACTTCCGAGTAGCTTATATAATTAATCAAGCAATAGTAACGCGCTGTCGCAAACATGCTATCAAAAAGCCATTTGCTTGCATTGATTTGAGGATTTTCCCAAGAGAAAAATTAATATACATCAAGAATTATAGTAAAATTTTTACTTAATGCATTAAAATGCTAGTGCATAAGTAGTACCAATAAGATAAAACAATTTATATGATTGCACAATCATCATCATCATTACAGACCTTCACAAGTCCACGGGCGAACATAAGTCTTCCCCAAGGAATACCACAAAGCACGATACTAATAGATTAATATTTATTACACAAGAACACAAACCCAGAACCAAAAAAATTGGTTTTAAAATTTTGTACAATATTTGGATCAACATGTATTTGTGAAACAGCGTATTCCAAGATCATCAAGATTCATTAAAAATAAATTTCGATCTTGTCTTACCGATGCGCATCTCCCCGGTTTAAGACAATAGCTTGCATTAACTTATTTCCAGACTTTCTACAGATTATTCATCTTAATATTGGGTACTTACTTTGTTATTCTTTAATTAAAATAAGGATACACCTTATAAAAATATTCTGATCTATTTCAGTTTTATTCGGTAATAGATATTTTAAATCTTGGTTGCTAGTCATCTAGCAAACGGACCGCGACTGATTTATATTTCTTTTAAACAGATCCACAATTAAAATAATTGGTGATCTCTGCTTTATAATAATCGCATATTCTCATTACATGGTATGAATCCATTAGAGCCTACAAAATCGCAATTCTGAACGTAGGCCCCACTCACAGACCGCCGCCGGGTTGGCAACCGCAGTTTTTTATTATTTTGACCAGTTGTCAGGAAGATGCTGCTGCTTAATTTCCCGCCGTTGCTTCTCACGACACCCTCGGTTCAATATGGAGTAATGGATATTCTCACACCGCCATTACACGGTTACATTACATGTTAATTAAATAATAAACAATACAAATTAACGACGGGTTGATGTTGATATTGTCTTCTTTATACACGTTTTAACTGCTTAAATATTTGCCTCATAATAAAATTTCTTTCGTACAAACCAATTACATGACGACATGTCTTTTTGCGAACGAAATAATAGGGAAAGAGTGGCAGCAATCGATGGTACCACATAATGCCAGCGCAACTGTTCTATAAATATACCAAAAGTTAAGAATTAACACGAAACAACGTCGTCATATATAGCTTTTGTCGTTGCTGTAAAAATATTATTTATTTCTCTAATATCTATTTTAAGAACGACTTTCAGACACAATAGTGAAACATGATCAGAATATATAGTTCTATGACAGGGAACAGGTAGGAACAGGTGCATGTACAATATTTTTCAAAAATTTTAATATTAATATAACTAAAACAGTCGGAGACAATATTGCGTACTATGCCTATTTATAAATAATTATAAATTATTCTGTAATTTTTCAATCTCTTACTATAAAATATCGAAATAGCAACTGAATATCATAAACTTTTAATCAATGTTAGAATCCCAACCCAATATATTAAATCGCGTCGCGAACTCTCGTAACGCAACAATGATACGCCAGCTGCAGTTGTATCCATTGTGCACCTTAAAGCACCCCCGAACCATCTTGACAAATGTGCGATCATAGACAAATTTTTAGAATTCCTTCTATCCTAGTAGCATATTAACTAAGTTTACTTCTATATAGAATTTTTAAATAGTAGTCAACTAATAATTACTTATATGTTTTTGCAGTCAAAAATTGCTGTAAACTCTTTAAAGATAAAATTCCCTTTACGAACCATTTATGATGATATTATCATGATTTGATATGTACGTAACATTCATTTAGTGTTATTTTTAATAATTTCCATAAATATACACGTATTTAACACTCCTTACACATTCTAAAAATGAACCAGAGATTTATTTTTCTCCATAAGCATTATATTTTCTCTATAAATGTCCAGTTTTTGGTACAGCAAATTTTAAATATATCTCCACGTTTTGGGGTCAATAAAATTCGATATTAATATAAGAATGTTTCTGCGTGTGACTTTTGTTCGTCAGTAACTTCTAATATCTAACATAGGTATCTCGAGAACAAACGATGATATCTACAAAAATAAATTTTCCACAACATTTAAAGAGTAATAACTTATTATCTAATGAAGTTATACATATAGTCATATATACACCAGGAACATTCGGTAGACGAACCTCTTAAATATAGATTTTCTAAAATGTTGTGGAAAAAAACTAAAAAAATATTTATCTTGTGATCAAATGGAAATTTGATATAGTTAAATATATAAATGTGTGTTTTAATATATTTCCACATTTATATAACTATACAAATGTTATATTTGTCTGCAAAATGTCATGTTATATTAGTTAAATGCTTCAAAGGCTTTCGGGAGATCTTTGTTTATTTTTTAAATTTTTTTTCAAATATTTTCTAAAATTCTTTTAATTACATGTTCTTCTAATATTCAATGTGGTTATAATCAAAAACCATTACATGAACATCGATTTCATTTAAAACTAAACTTGGTGCAGATGTATCGATAAAACTTACGTATTGTATTCGTATATATGTATAATACGTACATTAACTCTGTTCGGAAAATAAAATAAAATGTTTCTTCCAATGATGATTAAGTGCTTTTAAGTTCTAGAACGAAAGCAATAACGATAACGATATTTTAATATTAGAAAATCGTAACGCCTTCTAAAAATAGTCGAGCAACAATTTCCATTACATGTATTAGTTCAGGAGGACTCCGCGCATGAGTACCGAAAACTATTCCACCTCAATTTTAATGAGATTCTCTTCAAATTGTCCTACTGATAAATGGCAACATGCCATGGGGCAACTCAGTGCCATCTTGTTTAACCCACTTTTTTTCTCAATGACAAGGAATTGTTATTTTCAAACAGGATTTTTTTTATATTCTTTGATAAAATATGATTAAAAAAGTTCTTATAACTTTTTACGATAATAAAGTTAATATTTCCGGAGTTATGTATTTTTAAAGGTTTGAAAAATTCCAAATTCGGATACTCTAGACGCAATAAGAATATATAAAGAAAAATAATAAATTATAAAAGATATTTTTTATATTCTTTAGACAACCGTTGATGTCCTGTTCTGACTCGAAACAAGATTGATAATGACAGGTTTACTCTTCTTGAGAAAAGAGAGGTGGGTCGAGACCGGTCTATAACCAGCGTGGAACTGCCAAAATAAACGAAAGTACAACTCTGAGGGTTGTGGAGCCCACCATACAGCTCTACATCTCCCGTTTTGACAAAAGTACGTCAAGAGAAGATGCCCCGCGTGTCGTGGAAGAACGAAAGCAATACCGCATAGAGGATCCGATTTCTTTACATTTGCAGCGCCTGGAATCTAATAGGTCAACGAACTTCAAATCCTACGTACTCCAGATTCCTGTTAATACAAAGAGTCATTCCTCGCTCCTGATTCCTGGCCATCTGGGGTAGTGTTTTCCCGACACAGGGACGGATCAAAGACGAAAGTTTCCAAAATAGTGTTATGTTTAAGTTTTATATATCTTTTTAGGTTAAAATATATGTTGCTATTGGTCAATGTTCTTCATTTTTAAGTCTGCTGTTGAAGTAAAGTTATTGTGTTGTATTGTATTGCATAGGAACTTTTTAATTTGTATTTTATCAAAGAATATAAAAAACTGTCCTGTTAGAAAATAGCAATTCCTTGCAATTGAAAAAAAAATCGGTTTACGGTCACGGTTTTTACGGTTTTAGCCCCATGGCAACATACATTTATATCATCTTCAAATGGTCCTACATTTGAAGAGAATCGCATAAAAAATGTAGGAGGAATAGTTTTAGGTTTTCATGCGCCGAACCTCCTGAACCATATGCCCTCCCTACAGAAATTCAAGTACAGAACATTTACTAATATCGAATATATTTGACAGGTTTACTTGTAGTTGAAAATGAGTAAGTTCACTAAAACCAACAAACGAACGAACAAACAGAGTGTGAAGATTTAACAATCTTCACACTCTGTTTGTTCGTTCGTAGTTCGCATCATGGAAATAAGTTGAGAAGCCTTCATTGGAATAATAAGAAAAAGAAGAAAAAGCAGTCCTCATCCTCGCGTTCACTGCCTGCTTTTATGTGTACATATTAATCATAAGGCACGCGGTGAATGCCAAGAGAGGACTCAAACTTCGTTCGAGAATCCATCGTAAAAGAAAATTATAACTGTTGAAGAAAATTTTGGACTCTGTGAACTCAACCAGTTGTAATTTTAGGTATTTACCCAATTCTTTCGCTATAAAAATGTTTTGGTAACGTATCTCTGATGCTATTTATCTGTTAAATTATGAACTATTTTATTGTAATTGTTAAAAGTATTATGTGTACTTAATTTATTGTTAGAATGTAAACTATTTGTTACCATTATTAATTAATAGTGCCGATAATTTATAGTTATAATTTTTAACCAATGTTCAGTTATACAAAAAATATGTATGTTGTTACTATTTGAAAACAATTCAATTTCTAATTCTTTGTCCAATATGCCTTGTGTATTTTGATGCACCAGGTGTATACAACTTTCATGACAGTTTTTATATGAAATTATAAAATTTACTATACGTGGGCTATATTCTCGTTATTTTAAATTATAATCACTACTAGATATTACTACTATACTATAGGTAACTCCAGTGTCTCATTTTCTTACTTAAATTGCTTGGAACTGATTCCAAATTCAATGTAAAGTCGTTATACTGCTTAATGGAAGCAGATGTCTGGGTAGCCAAATCCTAGGCTGAGTTAAAATATAAGTAATAACATAACATATTTGCCTATATATATTTAAGTCTTATACTATCTTGGATAGGTAAAACCTATCTCCAGTCAAAAACTTCTTCATTACATTATTTATATCATTCACATAAAATCTATTAAATTCTTACAATTAAATGTCAGATTAAAATTATTACATGTCAACTTATTCATTAATAAATTTAAATCATATTTTAGATTATTTTCCTGTGGCCACTACTGTATGTACCTATGGCAATGTAAACAAAATAACTTTATATACCTACATTTATGTAATTACGAGATTGAATATATTTTATTCAATATCGTATTTACACGGTTTTTTTATTTCAAGTATTTAATAAAATCCCAAATGAAATACGGCAACTAGATTAGAATCGATTTAGACGTAATCTATTAAAGTGGCTTTTAGAAATACAATTTTATTCGGTAAAGGAACTGCTAAAAATAAAAGAACGTTTCTATTGACTGTTAAACGCTGTTTCTTATTTGATTGTGTTTTAAAGGATTAATATTAAATATTGTAAAGTGATTACGCACGTTTAATTTTACCTAAATTTTGTATATTCTAACAATAATTTGATTAGTAAATAAGTTTTCATATACCAAAATTGGTGAAATATGTGATACATTATTATTTTATAAGAACATCCTTGTACCATATTTCTTGTGAATAAATTTATTTATTATTTTATTTATTTATTATTCGTTAATCTAAGTATGTATTTTTGTCTAAACAAAAAGTAGCTGAACAGACTGAAGTAATCGACGCTGAAGTAGGCAATGAGTATATTTCATTTATCACAAGTGTTTTAGTTGCGTGTGTGAGTAAAAATTTTGTACAACGATAAATCGGTCAAACACCTTGTTCTAAATAAACAACACTGAACATTTGCAACTAAAATGCAACGTTGATATTCGTGACTACGACATTGTTTACCTTCAGTCGATTTTCGATCCGCGAATTTTTATGAAGTGAAGAAGAATACAATCTAGTTTAGCGATGCAAACATTGCTTTAACATATTGCAACTGCTAATTAGTAGCAAAGAAAACTTAAATTGTAAACCAAACATTTTTTCTTTATAATTTTGTATTCATTTTTACTCACTAATTATTAGAATATAATTGCGATTTGGTCTGCTGTCACTACCAAGTTTCCATTTAGTCACGTAAATTTCTGTTTTTAGGGTTCCGTAGTTAAACAACAAGGAACCCTTATAGTTTCGCCATGTCCGTCCATCACTCCGCGGTTTTATTCAGAGACCCTAGGTGCTACAAACCTGTAATTTGGCATAGTTGTAGATATTAATCATGCCTACAAAAGTGTGAAATAAAATCTTTAAATTATTTTGGGTACCTCCCATACAGGTAAAGGAAAGATTAATTTTTATCACCCATCCATTCTATCTAGTGTGGTATTGTTAGATAGGTCTTTCAAAAACATTGGGGGTATGCGACAATATTTTTTCGATTCAGGGGTCCGTTTGCGAAATAATGGTATTTTTCATTAGAGTCGTGTTTAGTTAATAAAGGGGAGGGGGGCTTCCCTTTACTAACTAAACCGTTGTGTTTAGAAATGTCAAAAGTATACACAATATATAATGAAATTAAAAGACACACACAAATAAGTAGAATTAACAAGTTAACGAGTTATAGTTGACCAAATAGTAAACACTTAGAAAATGATTTAAAACTAGCTGCATTGTAACTTTGTAATGTTATTGTAAACTATAATAAATAATTAATTTATGAAAAAAACGTCTTCTATGCATTATTACTGTAGCTTTACTTTTCCTCTGCGGGATGGGCAGGGAGGATCTTTCTTACTTACATACTACTTTGGCTTATTTAGCTGTGTGTTATTGTAGGTCTGATTCAAAGTATTCATACAATCATATAGCCTCATAAAGTTTCATTCGTGATAATCTTGGTTTACGCTGGCGATCCTCAGGATAGTTTATGACAGTGGTGGTTCACGGGAAAGTTCGTTACGGTCAAATATATCTTAGTGTTGCACTGCCGGGAATATTTAGATAGAACTATGACCATCTTTGTACGGACTTAGTATGTGAATGATTTGATGTAGATTGTGTTATTTTTAAAAAGGAAATGATTTTTATTTCTTTTTTGAATACCACTCCCTATAAGTCTTATTGGAAATAAGTCCTACAGTTACCATCGTCCTATTTGGGCCCAGGTTTAGTCGTGATAGCGGTCAAACCGCGAACTCACTTAACATGTTCATTATCAAGAAAAGCCTTTCTACTCGTAAGTTCACATATTGTGACGGGCAACTACAGTGCACCCTACCTCTACAATGCGCGTGGCCCGACACGCACGTATTATTTTGTTTTAATCATTTTAAGTTAAAAATGAAGTATTTCCATTCATCGTATCTCTTCAGTTTCAGAGCCCTCCCCTTGTTGTCTCAGCCGATATTGAAATCCTCGACGTCGAGAGCTTACTGTCTATTAAGTGTAATTTTTAGTATAATTTTTGACAAAACAACGATTGATGACTAGTATAATAAGTTCCAAGTCAAGAGGAGAAGAACAAAGAAAGGCAAAGATTACGCGACGGTCAGTATTTGATCCCGCGTCAGGTTGAAATTCCTCCGCGAGTAGCCGTGGCTCAGGAAGAACAAATATTGAATTATTTCGCTCGTAATCCAACTTCAAGTCTCCGTAGAGCAGCTCGCCAATTCCGTGTACACCACAAGACTGTTCACTAAATATTAAGAAAAAACAAGCAACGGTCGTTCAAATATTTAAAGGTACTGGCTTTATTAGATAGAGATAAGCCAGTCAGGGAAGCCTACTGCCAATGGATCCTGAGCAGAGTAGCTAATGACTCTAACTTTTTAGCTAACATAATGTGGACTGACGAGAGCACATTCACGCGCAACGGAATATGGAATCGGCAGAACTTACGGTACTGGAGTGAAGAAAATCCGCAACTGTGTCAAGAGTCTATGCACCAATACAGATTTGTCGTTAATGTTTGGGCTAGAATACACGGAGATCAAATTATTGATCCCGTGTTTATCGAAGGAAACCTTAGTGGGCCTAAGTTTTTGGAACTGCTTGACGGCCCAGTGGCGGATTACGTTGATGGATTACCGTTAGGGGAAAATAGCCGGTTATGGTATCAGCTTGACGGAGCACCTGCTCATTCAGTGGTGGCTGCCAGACAGCGCCTCACTGAAATGTTCCGAGAGCAGTGGATTGGCCGATACGAACCTCCTCGGTGGCCAGCAAGGTCACCGGATCTACCACCGTTAGATTTTTTCTTATGGGGTTATTTGAAAAATGAGGTGTACTCCACGGAAGTAATTACTGTCGAGGACATAAAAATAAGGATTACTCGGGCTTTCGATTAAATAAAAAATTTTGCCGCCAATGGTGACCTTCTTCGCAAGGTCCGAAATAATATCGTGCGACGATGTCAGTTATGCATTCGGGCACACGGCGGACATTTTGAAAATCTAAAAGTTTAATTTGATTTATTTATTAAACTATAGTGACCGATAAGAGTGATTATTTGGATAAAAACAATACCATAAAATCTGTGAGTTTGTTTATAACATCGCATGAGCATCGTCTTACACGTGCCTATGTATGGGCAAGTGTCGCCGCGATGTTGCTGCTTTTACAGGTCAGTAAACTAATATTATCCAGGATGATTTATTTCGTGTAATTTTTTACGCTATTTATTTTGTTTGAAAGATGCACTTTTTGTCTTTTGGTATTATGGTTTATTTTATTATTTCAACAGACATATATCAATTTGCATTAACTGCTGTGCTATAAAATGCGATAACCTAATCGCCACCCAGTATATTTGTAGCTATTTCGCCATGCAATTTTCAAGAAATATACTGTTTACACACCGCTTCCACTGCGATGACCATTTAGCGGTTTTACACACATAGTCCAGCGTGTTGTCAGCACACCGCACCGTATAGAATGGTTTTGTTTCTTAGCCGATTTAAAAAAGGAGTTATACATAGTTAGCTTTATCTGTTTTATTTTGTATGTATATTACGCGTTTTTTTTTCATCATATGTGAACATATTTTAATGATTCAATAATACTTTACTTTACTTTACTTACAATAATATTATAATAAAAGAGTAGTCCTTTAAAAAATTGGAGAAAACCCCTAAGTGGATTGGTAATATAGGAGACGAAGTTTTACAACACGCTAAGAACTTTCACCGAGTCTGCGGCAGATAAGACCAATTGATCATGTATATGACAAGAATTTTGTCGGATCGAGCCACGAAAATTTGTCTTGTCTGCTTCAAACAAGATAAATAGAGACGTGTACACGATAAGATTGTTTTCGGTCAGTCGTGCGTAGGGTATAGTGCACTAGTCGAGTTTGTTTGTAATGAATAGTATCATATTAACTACGAAGCAAGAAGTGATTATCGTATATATATATATATATATATATATATATATATATATATATATAAATGAATATCAATACCAACTAGATAACGGGTCACGTACAAAATCATAGCTAAATACTGTCCGCATGAATATAAACTATGAAAAGACATAAATTAAATAACATATAGTGTGAAATCAACCTTAATTTATAACAAATAAAGTTCTATTTCCCGTTATTGCCTTGCGAGCCATACTCTCACATGCAAGAGCTCACGTCTTATGTGCGCTCTTATTTACTGAGATGGTACTACTTGCGCCGACACGACATCTAGTTGGATAGTTGGTATTGTTGATCGAAGTCTAGCGCAGACAAGATTTTTTCATTGTCAGCGCCGGATCATTGTACACAGTTCGTGTGTAGAAACGACACGAATACTTGCATAGACCCGGCGACTTTTCTGAGCGTGTACAAGAGCCCTTACTCGACACAGAACAAGTCTCAAAAAATTTTACTTTTCATAACATACATATATACAAGAATTGCCAATCTAATGTTTAGAATTGTTAGTCTTTTTTCCTCTACACAAAATTGTGAAGGCTTCCCTTAATAAAGTTTGACAAAAGATTGGTGACCAAATGTCTTCCTTAGGATATATCTTGGACATCGGACCATCTCTCACAGAATACTAGCGTAAAGTAGCAGCTAAATACTGCTGTGTTTCAAGTGGTGAGTGTAGAGAACTGGAGACCCTTTTTACTGGTTACTAGAAATTACATCTTAGTCTACAGGTGTGATAACGCATTTGCGTTTTAATTCTTAATTGAGGATAAATGTAGATCTCTATAGGCTACATCATCCACTTACCATCAGGTAGATTGTGTGCTCGTTTCTTAGTCTTATGCTATAAAAAAGATGACTATAAAGCTATTACCTCAGAGACCTGAATAGATTAAGATAGAATTTCCATAGGCCGCTAGTCAGAGACCATTTTGAACTTAATATCAATAATCCTTATTGTCTGTCGAGCTTATCCTAGCAGAGTATGAGCATATACTGATCAATAGGGAACGAGATAAGCTGAGACAACGGCATTTAGAAGGCTTCCACAATGCCGTTGTCTTTGCTTTGAAATTGAAGATTATTAACTTGTAGTCATTATTGTTTTCATTAGCAAAAAGCATAATTTATTGGTTATTTATTAACAGCCATACTTATTTTCTTATGGTTAGGGAACAGTTTCTCTTACCTTATTTTTATATATTCTTTTTATATTTTTCTCTTTTTACACAATAAAGTCATAAATATAGTCCATTTAACATAAAATATGGTGTGAACCAGGAGGTTTACCATTACGAATGCTCCAGTACGTGTAAGCACTACATCATAGCGCCTTAAACACTTTCAAGAGTGCAGCAAGGACAATTTCTATATTTTCATTCGCTGAAAACAATGACCATCTTATTCCCCTGATCTGAAACCATACATTTTCACGATCCGTATTCAAAATACTGTACGGCATAGTACAGTATTTTGAATATGGATAAAAATATGGATAGAAAATTTGAAATTTTAATATGTATAGAAAATTCACCGACATCTGTCTTTATTTATGTGAGAAGGATATTTTAAAGAGTAATAAGAATTCTTGTTCAAAATTTGGTATATGTGTGTGTGTGTGTGTGTGTGTGTGTGTGTGTGTGTGTGTGTGTGCGTGTACGTGTGCGTGTGTACTATATATGCACCGTTTATTAGTCACAGATATTTATTACAAATTCTCAGACATTATATAAAATAAAATAAACGCTTTTGTGCCTTGACATACACTCAACAGATCATTAAAAAGGAACATTTGAAATCACGCACACTTTCTGCACTACTCTATAAAACATTAACTATGCTAAATCTCACACTCCTTCTGACATGCAATATACTTTACAAGGGCTATAAAGTTTTCTGTATACGTATTAATATATAGATAATCTTAATATAGAGAGAACAAGAAGTCAAGAGGAGGAGAATAACTTTATAGACTACCTTGGAGACTTGAAGCTCGAAGAATATACGATGACATACAGTATTCGATATATTGAGTCTAATCATAATATCGATTATTAGTGGCAACGTAAAATTATGTTGCTTTCTCCTGGCTTATGCTGGCTGGCTACCTGGCATATGAAATAAAATTAAGAAAAAATTAAAATTAAAATACAATATTACATTTATGTAATAAATGTAATTTAAAGGTGTTTGAAAAGGACGAAGAGAGAACGAAATGTGAAATATGGGTAAATCAGGAATGTCTAGAACAGGTAAATGAAATTGTATACTTGATGAGTGCTTTCAGCCGGGATGGAAGATGTGATTTAGATGTGGATAGGCGTGTCGCTGCCGGAAACAAAGTCAATGGTGCCCTGAATGCATTAGTAAAAAGGCAAGGCGTGGTGAAGAGTGCACGCCTTGCAATACATAACGCAGTGTTGGTACCGACTTTGTTATATGGCAGCAAAACCTGGGTATGCCAGAAGAAGCATAAAAGTAAGTTGAATGCAGTGGAGATGCGATCTCTTCGTAAAATGTGTGGCGTTAGCATAGCCGACCGAAAGCGAAACGAAGAGATTCGCAATATGGCAGGATTGAAAGATGACCTTATCACAAAAATTGATAGGGGCGTACTCCAATGGTTTGGGCACGTTGAACGAATGAGTGAAGATCGAATGGTGAAGAAAATATATAGAGCGAAAGTAAATATTAAAAGGTGTCGAGGTAGACCGAGACTAACTTTCGAAGACCATGTGAGAAAATTGCTCGAAGAGGGGAGGGTCAAGAGTACTCAGATACCTAGACGTGCATGTATGAAGAAGTTAATGAACCTGAAAGAAGCGAAAGAGGTATGTAAGGATCGTGACACTTGGCGATCTGTTCTCTCTGGCTACCCCGTTAGGGATTGTGTGTGAAGATAAGTAAGTAAGTAAGTACCTTTATTACAACAATGTAAAGCTTTACGAGTTTTCTATCAACTGGTAATGTAATTCAATAAAACCAGTAAGTGAAGCCCTAACGTGAGCAATAACAGCCGATCAACAGGATCAGCATTGTGATTTTCTGTTACTCGTGTATATACCTGCTGCTCTAGAATTTTATAAACCTTAATTAGCGTTCATTACGACTACATTAAAATTGTATAAATGTTAAAATGTTTAAATGCACAATAAAAAAACTGAAATGATTTTGTGTTACAGTTTACAATCTGTAGATATGATATCATATTACTACAATCGACGTACCGCCAAAACCTCCTGACTATAGGAGGGTCATGTACAATGGTGAACTGAGCTAATAAAGAACGTAAGCAAATGATATAGGTGTAGAAACACACCAACACGCCATATTCTGGCACCCTTTTCAACCTAAGGGTGCCGTTAAGCTCATTTCTGTAAAAATAAGGGCCAACTTTGTTCCAAGTGCCAACTTCACCTGCAAACGCTGCAACCTGCTGATTAAAAAACAAAGCTCTAGCAACCAACTGGTGGCAGAAATCATATCGCAAAATTTGAACCCAAATTTAACAGATAGTTGATGAAGTGCAGCATAAAAATGTATTGGCTCTCGCTCACTAAAGACCAAAAAACATCCTCACATTGTATTTAAAAAGCCAAGCATCCGCATTTTCTATAGCATTTATGACGGGGAGTGCTTCAACGCACCTGCAAATCCCCTGGTGTTGCAGTTGTTTGTCGTTGGCGGTCGACACTTCCACCAGGTGAGGCACATACTCGTTGGCTCACTCTTTAATAAAAAAATATATAGATAGATATCTTTGCGACATCTCATGTGAACAATGCAGTACCGCCTTATCGTAGGAGGTGTGAAACTGTCATTAACGGTAAATCCATCATTTTCAAGAAACACGTAATTCAGAAATCTTTTTTCCAGAAGCTCCGGTAATAAACAAAATCTTGGCTAAGATAAAAAACATATCCACCTTATATCTTGCATATAAATCAGGCGGATTACCGGTCAATGGGTGCTATTATGGTGCTCTCCCAGTTATACCATGATGAAATTAGAACCTGCCTTAAGGGTTCAATTGCATGGCGCAATACATTACCAATTCATTTAATAGGCGTACGCAATTAGAAGGTGGCTCTAACGTGCAAGAATTTTCCGACACAGTTTTGAACATTGAAGATGGCACTTCTCCACGTGATTGATAAACAGTTATTTTGAAAAACAATTTATGTTGTCAGGTTCCATCACTGCAAGATTTTATTTCGTCTGTGTATGTAATACTATAGAAATAACTTGAACTGAAGTAGCACCATGGTTAAGTGAAAGAGCTATGTTGGCCGCTAACGGTGCAAGTGGTTGCTATAAAACAAACATTTTAAAAAACAATCGTACGAAATACGAACATAAAAGAAGTGGCTAATCACATCCTGTTGTTTTTTTTTCTGCACTAAATCTATTGTTCCTGTATATAACGGAGGCTGTACAATTTGAAATCCGGATAATTAATTTCTGTTGTATTAGAATTTTTGAAACTATGTACGGTATCTCAATCTAAAAAGAAATTCCCAAGAAAAGGTATTGTTGTTTGCCCGATTGTCTCTAATGATTTTAACCATTGCGGCCAGATTGATTTCAATGACCTACAGTCAACCCCCGACAGGAATTATAAATGGCTATTACATTATCAAGATCATGCAAAAAAATTCAGTTTTCTGCGACCATTGATTTCAAAAAGAGCAGTTGAAGTAGTAATGGAACTTTTAAAAATTTTCCTGGAAGTAGGTTGTCCCCATATACTACAAAGTGACAATGGCCGTGAGTTTACTGCTGCAATCATTCAAGAATTAACTACCATGTGGCCAACATGCAAAATTATTAATGGTAGGCTTAGACATCCAGCGAGTCAAGAGTCAGTTGAGCGTGCAAACCAAGATATGGAAGCGATGGGCAATCAGCTGTTACTGTGTTCAATTTCAAAAGAGTTCCTCCTTTCATCGTACCATTAAGCGTTCACTTTACAAGGCGTTATTTGAAACAGAACCAAAAACAGGACTCCGATCTACTCATATTTCAACAGAACTACTTGACAAGCTAGGTACTGAAAGAGGATTTGGATCAGCTTTTTAAACAGCAAAACGACTCAATTGATAACAACGCTACAACTTCTGAGGAACAATTAACTATTGAACCAAATGAAGATAACACTTCGACATGAATTATCAGCTGAACCATCTGTTGTATCAGAAAGTGAATCGTTTGTGAGAGTACAGGAAATGATTTGTATAGTTTGTGGACAAGAATCTACAGGAGCACATTCATGTGACATTTGCGGAAATTCAGTGCATGCAATATGTCGTATTCATGGGGGGATATACCACATGAATACCACATTGCAGATTAGTAAGCTGAAGTGGCAATGGGCCAGCTATATAGCTCGAAGAAACGATAACCGGTGGGAAGAAAGGTTCTCGAGTGGCAGCCTCGTACTGGTAGGCGTAGTGTAGGGTGACCCCCCACTAGATGGAGTGACGACCTGGTAAGACATGCAGGAAGTCGATGCATGCAGGTGGCTCAGGACCGTGCTTTGTGGCGTTACTTGGGGGAGAATGATGATGATGAATACGTGGTATTACGACAAGCGAAGATGGATATGGGTCGGGAGTTCTATGCTTATTATGCCAAAAAGAAGAGAACATTAAAAAGCAATAAAAAGATGCTACACAAAATTTAAAAAGATCTGCTAATAAAATGAAAGAAACTTGTTCGAAGAAATTCAAGGATGTATTAGTTGGTTCCACCGTTTTGGTTGATGTACCAAAAATAGACAGAGGTTCACTAGATGCAAATAGTATTTCAGGAATTGTATTAGATACGAAAAACAATTTATTTCAAATCGGTACTTCAGTTGGCATCATAAGAGTTTGGCTTCCTAGAAACGCTCTTCAATTTTCTACAGTTACATTAACCGATTCATTTCCATTGACTAAGCTGAGTTTGCGTGAAGTTGCAGGAAAATTATCTTTATTTGGATGTCAAGGATTCAAACATTGTTCTTGCCAAGAGTCCAAAATATGATTTAAAACGAATAAATGTGCCTGTAAGAAAAATAATGTTTTGTGTAATTCACGTTGCCACAAATCTGCTACGTGTTTTAATAAATGAATATTACAAATAGGCATATCATACGTTACGTTTTTCTATTTTTTAATTAATTTTTGTTTCTCTTTATCAAATAATTATGTTCTAGTGGTGATTTTTGAGATCAATATTGCATTGTACTACACCTGATTGTTATAATTATGTAGGTAATCTTACAAAATAAACCTTTAAAATAGGTACCACAGAAAAGTTATTTTTGTCATTTCACTGAACCAATTTTGGGATTTGTTCAAATCACTAGATTTCTTTAGTGGGATTTGTCAAATCACTAGATTTGCTTAGGGAAATAACAAAATCGTGTTGTTATTATAACATCCTCCGTGATTTGATCAAATCCCTCAGGGATTTTGTCAAATCCCTGTTTTTATCATATCCCTGCGAGCTGGCCAGGCAAACGTAGTTCTGCCCTTTCCAACGACCCTTTGTCCTATAAAAACCCTTAAATTCGCAATGAAAAATTGAGGGTCACTAATCGGAATAAAACCTATCCTATGTCTCAAGTTTGATCCAGCAATACACATTTTCAAAATTTCATTAGTATCAGCTCAGTTCCTTAGGAGTTCATCGCGGTCAAACAATGTAATAAGTACGTTGTTTTTGTACATATTGTTATTATACCATTTATGTGTTTGGGATAATTGAATTTCGAATGCGTCGACTCTTTTAATTAGTGTCATTGCCGTATCCAGCCTGTACTTTATGCTTAAAAATATAATTCCCGTCACAATTTGACGTGTTAATGTCTCAGTTTTATATACATGCTCATATTAACTCTTAATTAATAACTCTGGGTATTCAGTGCGTTATAATTGTGGTGTAACATCCTGAGGAAGCATCTTAAATCAGTTTGTAGTATACAGACCACTAAAATGTTCTTTAAAATGTAGTGATTATAATATACTCTTTCGTGTTCTGCGCTAAGCGTTCTGTGATTCTGTGGTATTGAAAAACCGAATAAAAGGTAAAAACACAGAGGTTATTTTGAGGTTATATATTTTATGGTCACTGTGTAAAAAATATTTTATTACCATAACACACCTATAATACTTTCTCTCGTATTGATTTAAGGCTTTTATTTTCTCATTTTGCCAAAAGCGCCACAAGAGTTAACATGAAAAAGGTAAGTGTCACGAACATTTTATTATTCATTTGTTTTGGGAAGAGAGTCGTGGTAGCTCAGATGGTTAACGCTCGCTGTAAATATAACAGAATGCGAGTAACCCGGGTTTGATCCCCGCCGGCACCAATGAAATTGTTAATTGCAATTTTAAGTGCTGATTTAACACGTGCTCGGCGGTGAAGGAAAACATAGTGAGGAAACCTGCATGTCTGAGGAATAAGGAATAAAAATATTTCGAATACATTTGAAGTTCGCCAACATGCATTGGGGCAGCGCGGCGGACATTTCTTTACCCTAAAGCCCTTTCAGAAATGAGGGAAGGCCTGTGCCCAGCAGTGGGACGTATATAGGTTGTAACTACTTTTTACTTTACTTTTATTATAGGAAGGCTTACGTACTAATCTCTTCGTAAAGTTACAAAATTGTAATAAGAATAGCCAATTACAAGCTTTCGAATATTATATACTTGCTCCGCACAAATTAATAGATTTAACCTACAAGGTAATGTCGACTTTACACGGATCGTCCAAACCGCCAACGAACCTTTCAACACTATGTGCAAAGGAATAATTTGCGCGCATTGGGCTGTTGCCAAGGTCATCCAGCGGTTGATAGTTGCGATGACGACGATGAATCGACACAGCATCAACTGAGATACCTTTGATCGAGTTGATCAACTATATAATAAATCAAATATGTATAATAATCTGTACTATTAACCTTAGTTATCAACCGTTTCGGGAATTAAACATTGTGATACTTTAAAACTACGCTAAAATCCGTATTTTTTCATGTGTAGAATTTTTTTATCAATCTGACACATCATGCAACTGAATAACTAATTATGTAAATATTAATATGTAATCAAAATTAATAAAAGTAGTTCTTGATAAAGGCTATCGCTGTAAAATATTTTTCATCGTATTTTATTATTGTTTTCGTTTAAATATTGCGAAATAAAGTTGAGTTGGTCGAGAATGAAGTCGTGATACCTACCACTCTTAAAAATGTTTACGAGATTTGGAAATGTATATTCCATTGTGATAATTGCTACGTTAATCATATAAAACATAAATAATCAACTGACTTATTCACAAGATAGGTTGCGTACGTTATTACGTGGTAGAGCCATGCTACAGCTATATTGTGGTTGCAGCACGAATGGGTTGGCTCGACCGGGGTAGGAGTACGCTCTCACAGAATACCAGCGTAAAGTGACAGCTTAATGCTGCTGTGTTTCGTATGGTGATTGTAGAGAACCGGAGACTATATTATTAATTGAAGACAAATGTAGATGTCTATGGGCCACAGCATGCACTTACCATCAGGTGGACTGTGTGTTCATTTGTTACATTTATTCTATAAAAAAATCTTATAATTGAATATATAAGAAAATATGATAAGGCTAATAAACTAGCAAAATTCCAACTGATGGTAAGCGGATGCTGTAGCAACTGAACATCTACATACACGTCTATGAGTATCCTCAAGTAAGAATCAAAATGCAGATGTGTTGTTACCTTAGAAAACTAACATAAAAGGCCTTGTTTCCAGTAAAAAGTCTCCATTTCTCTACACTCACTATACGAAACACAGCAGCATTAAGCGGCTATTAAATTAATTAAAAAACGTTTGATGCCGTTTTCAACTATATTAAACATATAACATTACTCTACGTAGTTCTTATCTCAAGTATTTAATGCACTATTTAGTTGCAATTTCGGCCTGGTCGTTCAACCTTTAAAACTAAATATATCTAGAATTTTCCTTAGCCAATTTCTATCACAACCCTGACTTCGGTGTAATCGAAATCGGTCAACTAACAAGCAGGAGCAGTTATATTGCTATTAATATGCTGAAATACATGGGCACTGAATAAGGATTACCAATCCTCTTTTAAAATATACAGTAAAATAGTAAGAAAATATATATAAGGCAAAACTACTTTATTTAATATTAAAAAAATCTGATGATGCGTAACGCACTAAAAATTTGAAACATATGTTTTCTTAGCCATTATATATAGTATTTTCAAGGCTACTCCAAGGGCTCGGGAGTTCGTAAAAATCCATGGAACGGGCCGGATTTCGCAGCATAATTATTAGCCTTCGTTGTCGTCTTCGCGTGTGCATCTTTGGCCCAGCACGTTTCAGGCCTCAGGGTGACCCCCATTACCCGGGTTCTCCTCACGGTCCAATACTGTAGACCGGTTGTGGAAACCGTTTATTTCCTGCATTCTCGGTCTTCTTAGCGTGTTTTGCGCCCTAAGGAAGGATCTACCTAAGGTGACCTCGAAACCTTACGGAGACGAATCTCAACGTAGGGTCGAGTAAGTCACACCGACAGGTGTGCACACCCACTGCAAGTGACACACCGGGCTCTAGGAGCTTTCTTCCCAGTATTAGCTTATATGCAGCTATGAGGTTGGGTTACGTATTACTTCACGCTTGGGACAGATCAACCCGGGGAGAATCGGGGTGACTTCAAAGCTTACCGAGATGAATCTTAGCGTACGGCCGAGTACATCGCTCCGACACGAGGCGATCGACGTTGGCCTCGGTTTTTTTTTTAAAGTTGACAATTAGGTGATAGACTTTTTCAAATTGTAGCCATATTTTATAGTATGGGTAGCAAACTCAGCCTATGTAATAATGGGTAGTGGATGCTTGGTTTCATAAGCCTATACATCTATTTATTTATTTATTTATTTCACAATTTATGTACACACAAGTCAGGGAGAGGACACATCATAATAAAAAGTTTGTAAAAAGGCTCTACTTATCTCACAATGAAATTTCTTCCAGTAGCCAGTTTCAAACACATATGATTACTAAATGATTATAAGATGTGCACTTTGTTATTATACAACACATATGGGTATAAGATAAATATATACGTCAGCTCAAATACTTACATACACATATATATATATATATATATATATATATATATACATATATATACACATACATACATATACATATATATATACACATACACATATATATACATATATATATACACACATATATATACATATATATACAAATACAAGAATATATTCATATTTAAACAAACATTAATACATACATAAATACTAAATATAATATAAAGTCATAATTAAATATATAAACATATATACACACAGACACACACACACATAAATACATATATGCACATGCATATATTTGTAACAGTATAGTACTGTTGGCGACGCGCCTATAAGAATATTTCAGTTTATTAAGTCAACCGATGACGAATAACTTTTCAAAGACTCATTGTCCAATAGAAATGTTCTGATAAGAAAATGCTTAGTTAAATCTTAAAGAAATGTCGAATTAATGATATGAAGGTCTTGGGTTCAACTCCCAGGCCGGAATAGTTTACCGTTTTCTAAGTAATATCTTTCAATAAATTCATATAGGGAATTTTATGATATAAATTATATTACCGGATTTGTTCCCCGGTTGAAATCGTCTTTCCAACGATGTAAATTCAAAGGAATATTAAAGTGAAGTTAGAGATCGGATTTGTTCCCCGGTCGAGATGATCACTCTGTGCATAAACAGAATTAACGGAAATTAATTGCATAAGTATTGTCTTGTATAAGTTTGATATGTTTTGTACCAAAACAAATGCCTATTTGTTATGATTGATTAATGAGAACATTCACTTGTATTGTTATCTGATAAGAAACATGATAACTGATAAGAATTCTATCAGAGATAGTTTCCTACAGTTCGAAAATTATGTAGAAGCACTTATTTACCTAATATTGTTAAAATTGGTGTATTTCAGACTTTCATTTTTTCTCATAGCCGAGAGCCGTGCAAAGTTAGTTGTTCAAATAGTGTGAGTTCACGGAAGCACGCTGGCCACGCCCTTAGGAGGCCGAATATGTAAAAATTTAAAATGTTTGTAATTTCAGCAATTTATGTAAAAATTACTTGTAAAACATTTCAGGTTGATTATACGTGCTAAAAAGGTGAATTCTGTGTTATTTTTATGTGAAAATTCCTGTGTATAAGTGAAATAATGATAGTTTTGTATAAGAAATTTAAAAGTGTTTTAAATAGTGAAATAAATAGAGAAAATGTAAATTAAACTATTGTATTAGTTAACATATGTATAAATTCAAGTGGGAAACATTGTTTTAACTTTCTGTGTTAAATATTTAAGAAATTTTGACTTTGAACTTGTGATTAAAATAGGCATATTTTGTTTAATAAATAAAAGGTTTTTTGTGATACGAAAATATAATGTATATCATAGTGTAGATATTGTTTTGTGCTATCTAAATAGATAAATTGTATTTATGTATGACTTATGTGAATAAAGAGATTAAGTGAAACGTGAGAGAGTAATAGAACAAATTCATGTAATTAAGTTGCGCAAGCAAGCGAATGGCGCGGTTCACTTTCGCATATAGCTCTGGGGGTAGCTTAGTGAACGGGTTTTATTGCAATTCGTTCGGGGAAATAGTTCGGAAAATGTTCAAGAAATAAATAAGAAAATCCTTCGGGAAAAGTGAGAAACCAGCAGTCAATAAGAAGTATAGGGAAGTGATAGGGAAAAGTGATTACTCTCTCACGGAACGGTTTGAAGATAATTGCTGTTTTATTCCCAAGTAATTCATCCCTCAAGTTATACAGTCCACATCGAAGAATTAAGGCGTCGGGACCGGGACAACTTCGGAAGACCCGTAATCCCTGTCTGAACCTACTTACTGAAAAAGAAGAGGTTATCGCCCTTGTGTGTTACTGCGTTGCGGAGATCACATACGTTGTTCCCGAACTTAACGTAGGCGTTATAGGAGGCCTGATCGAGAGAAACCTCGATTCCTCCCTTCTGTTTCTAAATCGAACGTCAATTCCCGTTGGTTCTTTTTCAATTGGACCTTCGGAGCCGGATTAAAAGAACCACCCGAACCCCGCCAGCTGGATCAAGGAACCAGCTGTGGACTGCTGGTTGTGGAAAAAGAAGACCCTCGGAGCCGAGTGAAGATCAGCAACCGAAGGAAGCCGGAGGTTTGAGCTGAAGCAATAGCACCAAAGGCCAGAAGACCAGGACGTCAGCGCTGAAGGACTGGACCTGGAACTACCGGAAGAAAGAAAACCGGGATTGCGGCCTGGGGCGTGTGCTCGCATGGGGCACGTATCGCAGCCGGCGCAGGTGTCTTGTGAAGGCACTCATCGTGGCCAAGCAGGGCTTGGCATTTTTCCTGTCGGGCAAGCGTGCTCGGCATTTCCTGTCGGACGACCGTGTCCGGCATTTTCCTGTTGGGTCATCAGGGTGCAAGAAGAAGCATCCACCGCTGCTGCTGCCAGGCGAGGGTGCGCGCGGGTACCTGACTGCATCGCGGCCGGAGGAGGGCGCTCGGACGAGGCGTCACCGGCAACTGGGCGGCGAGCACAGCATACATCCCGACCACCTAACGGTGCCACACGGTCGGGCTCTGGCACAACACCTTCGGGTGGAGCAGTTCTCTCGAGCGAGACTGCGCTTGCACTACCGCTCGACTGTTTCGTCATATTCCTTGGCGGGACAGTTCCTAAACCTTTCCTCCATTCCATTCCTGCACGACTCCATCCCTGGACGGCTCACCTCGGTAAGCCCCGTCCAGGATTGATAGGGCTGATAGGGCTGTTAGGGTGGTAGTAGGGTTGTAGGGTTGGGAGATAAGGGGGGGAGGGGTAGTGGTGTTAGGTTGGGGTGTAGAAGGGTTATATGTAAGGGGTTGTAGGGACCGTAGGCCAACAATCACCTTCCTGCAAGATGAAGAAGGCACAAGACCAGACAGGGAGAAGCGAAGGTAGCAGGACAAGGACAGGGCTCTCAAGAAAAGCTAAAGAAGCGGAACCATCTGGAGCGACCACAGCTACTGCGTCAAATGGAGCAACTCCTTCAAGCGGAGCCACCACCGACACGTCCAGATGCACGTGGGACTCAGGGACGTTCATGGCAACGACAAGCAACAGGACGGACACCAGTGGTACGCAGGCCAGTACCGCACAACAATCCGTTATATCCAGGAGTGAAACGGTGGTCGAAAAAGTAGGTCAAAGGACCGAAGAAGCGGCATCGTCAAGGACAGTAATCGGGCACACTAGTGATAAAGGGTCCCAGAGAGGTAGTAGATCATCGCGATCGGCAGGCTGAAAGCCGAATTAGAGGCGCGGATTAAATTCGAACGCTCAGAGCTCGAACGAGCACAGGCAGCTGCTGCCTTGGCCAAGTCTCAATTGGAGTTGGCACGACTCAACCGAGAAGAGGAGATCGACTCGAGTGCGGATGATGAAGAGCGGAATACTCAGGTGGAACCTTTCGTAAGGAGTTGGGTTCAGCAGACCATAATGAGGGCGCCGGTTAGTGTAGCACAACCCGATATTACTTATAAGGAAGCGTGTAAAGGATCACGCCGCAAGGGGGCGGAAATCAAGCGCAACCAAGGAAATGCACAGAAAACACACGCGAGTAAGGTGTCAGAATTGACCGAAGCGATTGTGAGTGCAATAAAAATAGCGGGTAAAGATAAGTCTTCCCAGCTTCATTTCCTCCAGGAATTACCGGTGTTCGATCGAATCACCGGTGTGATCTCGAGACCCGGGTGAATGGATAATTTTCAAAACGATGTTTGAAGACACGAGAAGCCAATTTTCAGGGGTGCAAAATGTTGCACGCCTTAGGAGGGCATTAAAGGGCACCGCTAAAGAGGCGGTAAAGTCGCTGTTATTTACTTTGTGTGAACCGGAAGAAATAATGAACGCTCTCGAAAGAAGATTCGGTAGGGTTGAGATGCTCATTCTAGCCGAAATCGAGAATGTAAAGCGTATGCCAAGATTGGCAGAAGATTGCCGGAATATAGGATCTTTTGCAAGTCGTATTACGAACGTGGTTGCCACGATACAAGCGTTGGATCAACCACAGTATTTATATTCACCGGAGTTAGTGAGCCGCATAGTGGAGAAACTCGGAACTATGATTAAATTTAAATGGTTTGAATATCGAGCTCAGCATCCTTTGGAGCCAGAGTTACAGAAGATGGCCAAGTTTTTAAATTTATTGAGTGAACAATTTGGAACGTCCTTAAGCAATGAAAATGCGCCTAAAAAAAGGAATCGTCCTGAATTCAGGAAGTAAACTGTACACACTGCAAAGGGAGGTGTACGCAGCTGTGCCGTGAGCGAGCGCTATATGCGCCGAAGTAATACGAGCGAGCGTCTAGAACGCCGAAATAATAAAGGGCACAACCGACAAGTGGTTATGACAACCCAGGACAAGCCTGTAAGTCGGGTAACACATAAGTGTGTTATATGCAACAAGGAGCACTCTATAGTGAGTTGTTACAAGTTTAAGGACATGAATATCCTCGAGAAATGGGAAGCAGTCAAAAAAGCGAAAGTATGTTTCCAATGTTTGTCACCTAACCATAGGAGGTTAGAGTGCAAAGCGAAAAAATGTGGTGTAGAGGGATGTAGAATGTCACATCATCGAATGCTACACCGATACCCCAATGAAAATACCTCGCCACAAGGGGACGAGGGGGGTAAAGATGCTCAGATTACAACTGTTAGTACAGTGAATGCACTGGCATGTGCATACTTAAAGATTATACCGGTCGAGTTGTATGGACCTAGAGGAAAGGTCAAGACAACAGCTCTTCTGGATGAGGGATCGACCATGACACTCATAGAGGAGTGGATGGCTCAGAAATTAGCGCCTCGCGGACGTAAAGAGGGATTACGTATCGAAGCCGTGGGAGGTAAGCGAATTAACGACGACAGTTCGTATCGCTTAAACGTTAAGATAAAAGGCATTTACTCGATAAGTGTACAAACAATTGAGTCACTTAACCTTTCTCCTCAGTCGGTAAGCCAAGAATTATTGCAACGGTGTTCTCATTTGACACCGATTAAGGATGAGTTGATGTATGAGAGGTCCAAACCTACCATATTAATTGGTCAGGACAATTGGCATCTCATAGTTACTAGTGAATTAATTTCAGGAGGTAAGAACCTACCTGTAGCATCGCTCACCAAACTTGGATGGGTTTTGCATGGTCACATATTGGGTGGTATTAAACACCATAAGGAAGAACGTGTTCTCGATTGTACCTTCATTGCCTTATTACATGTTTTAAACATTGTACATGATTTTAAGTAGTATAAAGAAAATTTAAATGGTCAAGTTTAAAAATAAGTGACGAAATAATAAATAAGGTGCTGTTAAAAATACTTTTAGCCTTTATGACGCAAACTTAAACATGTGATGGATGAAACTCAGCCCTATAAATGGTTAAAGGTCAGTATATGGTGTAGTTTTAATCATATTTTACCTGCCGATTCCTATGACTTCGTTAAGTTCTTTTTCATGTTATAATTTATGGGAATGCTGCTTATTTCACGCTACATAATCCCAGTAGGTATCTGTACATCTATATGCTTGTAAGATGAATTTAGTTTACAAGTTCAATTAGTACAAATTTACACATAATTCATATGCATTTAATGTAACATTCATATTGCATTTTGGATGTTCAAAAGTCACGTAGGGTTCGTGATCAAGGCTCAGTCGGTTTATCTGTTTGCCTTCAATCATAATCATATCTTTTATATTGTTTAAATGTCAATGCTTGAATTACTTTTTAAAAATCATACTACAAAAGTGATAAATAGTTATGGGTCGCTATTGAATGAAAGTGCTTATTTTTAAAGTAACAATGATTATTTTACTATTTTATATTTTGACCAATTTTCACTTGCGCTTTTTCTTCATCAACTCCTTACAGTCTGCTGCTGGGCGTACGAGGGTGACTCTCAAAGTTCTTAGAAAATCGAAAACTGAACGAACTAGCAAGTTATTAGTTTTATTATATCTTTTCAAAATAGTGTCCATTTACATCAATACATCGCTGCATCATATGGAACCACTGAAAAAAGCACTTTGCCCACTCGTCCTTAGGGGTCTCTTCGACGGCATTTTGAAACGCAGCACTGCTTTCTCGGCGTCAATAAAACGTTTTACTCGAAGTTTTTCTTTTATTTTCTGGGCTATAGGGCGGGTGACCCAGTAATTCCACGTCTGATGTCGCCAAATAGTCGATTGTTAGCTTGGCGGTGTGCGACGAGGCGTTGTCGTGGTGAAGGAAGATCCTACTGCGAAGTCGTTTCTCCCGAACTTTGTCCAAAACAAGTGCAAGCAATTGTTAGTGTAACCACTCTGCAGTAACTGTTTTTCGATCCTCTAAAACAATTGTTGCGTAATGACCTGTCCTTCCGAAGAACGAGGCTACCATCTTTTTTCCCACGCTTCGACCTCTCTTTACTTTAGTTGGCAATTCCTCGGAAGGAAACACCCAGACAGTAGACTGTCTTTTAGTTTTAGGATCATAACAATAAATCCAGATTTCGTCACCCGTAACTATGTCTAACACAGATTTCACGACAACAATCAACACAACAGTGTTTTAGGGCCTCTGTCAAATTATGAGGTATCCACCGGGCATAAAGCTTCCTGACAGCTAAATGTTCATGGACGATTTTGTACACTTGACTCATACCGATGCCTAAGCATGTCCGAATCTGCTATTAAGTCATTCTTTTGTCAGTTTCTATCATACGACGCAAAACACTGATGTTATCTTCAGTCGTCGCCGTAGATGGCCGTCACTCACGCAAATCATCGGTGAGATTAGTGTGACCATGTTAAAACTTATTAGACCAGTTGTAAACAGTGGAACGAGATGGGACTTCATCGTAAAAGGCCAATCAAAGTCTATCATAACTTTCTTGTTAACTTAATGACACAAAAGTCATAAAAAACCTTTGTACGAAAAAAAATTTCGCGTTAAATTCATGCTGACGTGAAAAAGACAATATTCAATTTGCCGCCAAATCGTAAACAAATTAATAAAATACATATACAATTATCGTGATAAAGAGTTCCATTTTCAAAATTTGAACTTAGTTTTTTTATTATATCGTTTACAAGTCAGTTCTAAAAACGTTCAGTGTCGCTTATTTTGCTCCTCCCTATTAAGAAGAATTTTCAATAATAGCGCATTTGGCAAATTGTCGATCGCAGTACTATACACCACGCACATTTGACGTTATGCGCCGTCGACGACCTAGTTACCTGCCTTAGGCTAATTGGTGATATCGCCACCTGTCTGTGGCCATGAATTTTTTCTGGTTAGTAGTCTTTCACGACACTCACTCACGAAATAGGATGGTGTAGTGGTGGATTATGTTACTCCGCCACTATATTTTTTTATGGAAGAAGAGTAAACGTAGCATACGGCTCACCTGATGGTAAGTGTCACCGTTGCCCATGAATATCTGTAATACTAGGAGAACTGCAGATGCGTTGCCAGCTTTGCAAAAAGGGTTTTAAAAAGGAGTAGATTTTTTAAAATTTGTAACCACTGTTTTGATTTGCAGAAGTGGGACCAATAAAAATATTCTATTATGTGGGGGAATTTAAAGTATTACGAAACTTTTTTTTCAATCGCCAAACTTACCTGCACGCAGCTGCCTGCTGCGAGCTGACGACGCGAAAACTTATGGCGTGAATTCCAACCAAAAACGTCAATCTCAGATTTTTATTATTTACGATAGGCACTATTTACGATGATTCTATTTTTGTTAAAGATAACACCCGGCTATAAGACGCATAGTAAACACCGATAATGGTAAAGTAAAAAAAAATTGTTACCATAAATAGATCCTTAAACATACTTACCTAGTATTATAAATTTTGATATAACTATTACCGTTGCAGGCAAACAAACGTCCACCGTCGAACATAGGCCTCGACCATGACAGCATTACAGGAGGGAAATTCGTCATAGAACGTTGGATAACGTTATTGCCCGGTTCCTGGTTTCTTCCTTCTGTTCCCTCTTACCACGGTACGATATGGGATAGTCGTTGTACTTATACCGCCACTACGTCACAGGTCAATCCCTACATATTTTTTTATTAAATAAGGGTGACAAGCAAACACATATTCCACCTGATGATAAGTGGATGTTGCGGCCGTAGACATCTACATCTATCCTCGACTAAGAATCAAAATTCCACCATTGTCACCGCTAAGGACTAAAATGAAGCGCCTCGCTTCCAGTAACGGGGTCTTCGGTTCTCTACACTCACCATACGAAACATAGCAGCATTAAGCTGCTGTTTTACGCCGGTAATCTGAGAGGGCATGATCGTTTCCCGGTCGAACCGACCCATGCTCAACCATAACGTAGCTACAGCGTGACTCTACCTAGTATAAAAATGTGTATCCTAGTGTGTGTTTTTTATTTTCAATCCAAAGTTTCGAGTACTTTGTATCACCCATGCTCAAGGAGAAATGAGCAAAGCAGTTTAGAGCAGTCCTGTAAAATCAGTGAAATCAATTTTATTCAATGTGTAGTATTCGCGTGAATATAAGATATGACATGAACACAACTTCGATTAAGAATCAAAATGCAGATGCGTTGTCATCTCTCATGAGGTGTTTATTAGGAGGAATGTACCGTTTCCAGAAAAAAGGGCCTCCGGTTTCCTACCCTACACTCACCTAACGAATCGCAGCAATGCTATTTTACGCTGGTATTTGAGTAAGCAGTAAGCAGAAAAAATTTTTGGTGAGAAGTCCGCCAATGTCACAACAGCGCGGCGAACTCTACTTCAAAAGCAGAATGTTCATAAAGCTGCCACTACTAATTATATATTTTTTTCTTTCTTTTTTATCGTCATGTAAAAGTTGACAATGCTAAATGTACTTGGTATGGGTATTTTACGTCTGACGTAAATATGATGGTTACAGTGCCATCTAACGAAAGACATATTCTGAAATTTCTCATAGTCGCCTCTTACGAAACCCATGGGCCGAAAGGTGAAGCATTCTCCCACGCTGCCACCACACGGTCAGAAATAGTTCACAAACCTATATTTTATAGTCTTTAGTCTACACTAGTCTACTTCAAGAACAGACCTCTCCTCACTCGCGCACTTAGTGGATAGTCGAATTAACGCATCTATTTGCTGCAAATCGGCAGGTTGAGCCGTGGAAATTTATGGGCTGACTGTGCTGTTGTTTATCATGATCAGTTACAGAGCTTCTTCTTCTTCTAAATAAAATAGAAATTTTTCCCAGAATGCACTAATTGGCCATATTATAGAGTAGCCTATGCAGATAGGCCATACCATAGGTGACTTTTTTAAAGAGAAGGCAAACGAGCATGAGGCTCACCTGATGGTAATTGTCGATTGCTGACCACGAACAACTGCAACATCAGGGGAATTGCTGGTGCGTTGTCAGCCTTTTATAAACTAGTAAGAAGTCTTTGTTAAGGACTGTCTAGCTGACCATAACGGTCTAGCCACTGTCACTGTCTTTGGTAAGGAACTTAGACCATCTAAGGTAAGGAACTATTTGTAAACGC
This sequence comes from Parnassius smintheus behrii, assembly GCA_036936625.1. Classification (NCBI taxonomy): domain Eukaryota; kingdom Metazoa; phylum Arthropoda; class Insecta; order Lepidoptera; family Papilionidae; genus Parnassius; species Parnassius smintheus. Next base: position 15,225,833 of record JAUPFT010000005.1, on the reverse strand, counting down.
TTTAATCTGACTAAATATGAGAAACATATTCAGATATCTTTAGCACACCTTATTCATTCATACTTTTACCAGTACAGCAGCACCTTATTCATCCATATTTTTACCAGTTCAGCAGTACCTTTATTCGTACTTTTTTTTTTATACTGCTACATCATCATCATCATTACAGCCCTTCACAAGTGAACTCCCTCAAGGAATGCCACAAAGCACGGTCCTGAGTCACCTGCATCCATCGACTTCCTGCAGCTATTTGGAGGTCGCCATGCACTTCGCCTACCGGCATTAAGCTGCCACTTGAGAACATTTTTCTCGATCAGTTTTCGTTTGTTTGAGCTATATGGACGGCCCATTGCAACTTCAGCTTACTAATCCATCGGGATTTGTCGGTAACTCTGGTTTTACTACGGATATCCTCATTTCTAAGTTTATCATGCAGAGAAACTCAGAGCATAGCCGTCTCCATAGCTCGCTGAGGGACTTCTCATACAGCCCGCTCAAATGTGTGAAGGACCACGTCTCAGATCCAAAAGTCATCACTGGCAAGCCGCGCTGGTTGTACAATCTCGTTTTCAAATTTTGAGGTATATCTGACAAGAAGATGTGTCATTATTTTCATAACGCTGCCCTACCAAGTTGAATCCATCGATTAACCTCTCGGTCGAAGTTGAACTTTTTTTGGTTACTTAACGTTGGACTACCTAGTCGAACTATTTGTCCCAGGTATACATACTTGTGAACAACTTCGAGCTTAGTGAAACGAGCGAGCTTGCAAACGCAGTTTTTCTTTATTACTGAGTGTTATTAGGAAAATGCTGCTGGGCATGTCTCACTTTCTCTACGGATTAATAATATTTTGTTGACTTGTTTGTTTAGATGGTTGCAGTTTCTTAATAAACACAAGTTTTATTCCAATATTTTTATTTCACTTTACCATCAATTTAACCAATAAGGTTTCTTTTGTTTTGCTTCTTTTAATAAACCAAAGCAAGTACGATATGGTTGTTGTATAAGTATACCTTCTTCTTCATCATCATCAGCTGGTAAAAGTCAACCACATGGGCCACCCCTACTGTGGTGAGGATTTGGCTTAATTGCCACGCTTGACAATCGAATTGACGACCGCTCCACCGGACGCCGCTCACCAATGATCCTGCTCTCCTTCACCGATCTGCATGTTTCACGTCTGGCGTTGATGTTGCTTATACCGTCATCTATATACATATATCTATAATAGTCGCCTCTTACGCCAGCTATGGGACGAAATGTGTTAATAATTTATCTAACGCTGACATCACACAGTTAATACAATATACGTATATCACCTATCATCAATATACTCGTAAAGTGGAACAATTTTCAATGTTGTGTTAGAGTATGGGTGACAAACGATCATACCGTCCACCTGATAGTAAGTGGATGGAATGAAAATAAATCTTTAAATAATAATCTTTAAAATATTCTTAATATTTTCACAGAATTCTCACAGAATACCAGCGTAAAATAGCAGCTTAATACTGCTGTGTTTCGTATGGTGAGTGTAGAGATCCAGAAACCCTTTTTACTGGAAAGGAGGCATTCCATCTTAGTCCTCAGGGGTGACAACGCAACTGCGTTTTGATTCTTAATCGAGGATAAATGTAGATGTCTATAGGCCACAGCATCCACTTACCATCACATGGACTGTATCCGCGTCCATCACCCTTATTCTATAAAACAAAAGAATATTGTAACTAACACTTTACTGACAATTTTTAGCAGTCAGCCACCGCAGAGTCTACTTCGTCTGAGAATGCCTCGTGTAGAGGCAAAACACGTGGCGTATTATCAACGGTGCTGGCTCTTTCCGAGTGTAGTGGTGCTGGGATTAGCGGTAACAGGGATAGTGTACGCAATTGAGGGAAGGCGGGAGATGCTCCTTAAACTTGTTAAGACCACATCATCTTATTTTATTACGCGGATCTTATTATACTGATTTTTAACATCCTTAATATAATGGATTTCGGAAAAGTGACGCCTGATTCTATTAATTAAGATTTATGAGATTTATTATTTCACTACGATTTTGCAATAAGAATAATGCAATAGGAATCACATTCTAGCACATATCACATTCAGCACTAGGATTTAACCCTTGCACGTGTATTTGAGTCATCGCTTTGGCCACGGATTTGTACGCCGGAATTTCTTCATTGTCATTCTACGATAAGTGTTTTGGCTCGTATTCAATGCTAGGTTTCACTGCTTTCAATTGTGTTTTACTTCCTTCTTAAAAATAATATTTAAATAACGTAATCCAAGAGTCAAAGTAGATTGATTACTTGCAAAAATATAGAGTATATGGGCTAAGACAATTACATAATATATAACACATTTTATATTGCATTTTATTTTATGGGAGTACCTCACTGTAATTCATTACAAGGACTGTTACAATGAGGCGTTGAATGTTTCTAACGTAATAAAAGGTTTTTCTTGAATATGGAGAAAAATTAATAAGTCGGTCAGTATCAGTTAATAACGATTTACGAGACCCTTTTTACTGTAAATGAGACATTCCATCTTAGTTTTCAGTTGTGACGACACCTCTGATATTCTAGAAAAGGTGTACTTAGGTCACCAATAGGATACACTTTTTGATATCACATAGATTGAGATCACATAGGAATTGTATATGAAATGAAAGGTAATTTAATTTATTTACTTTATTAAAAATGCCCTCCCCTATTTTGAATATATGGCCTTAAACAACGCGGCTAATCATCAATCGCAGCACGCACCACACTCATATCTGTTTCGTTGTTTGTTAGGATGATATTTTGGTACACCTAGGTACCGCGTGCCGCCGTAACAAAGCGCGGGATCTATCCAGCCTGTTTTTTTTTCAAACGCTCGTTCAAAAAATGTCCGATCTTCTTACGATAAGCTCGTAGTCCTAGGTCTTCATTGATAATTCTTTTGACCGAGGTTCTGCTTAGGCCCATCTGATGAGCTTTTTTGTTTACGTTTACGATTCGCACCTTCACTGCTTTGATGATCGCGGGTGTCCTACATGCACGAGGTCGGATAGTTCGATAAACAAATCGTAGGGTTATTTTCAATTTTTGTAGACTATAGAAAATCTCTTTTGGCGCGTAACCACAGCGTTGCAACGCGATAGCCGGTACTCTATCTTCTTTCTTCGACCATTCCAAAATGAATGAAAATTAATGTCTTTTTTATTTTCGGCAATTGCAAACGTTACATTTTTTTTTAAATGGGGAAATTCATCTAGCTAGTATTAAAAAATTTGAATAATAAGGTTTTGACAGAACTTATGACCCGACTAAGTAGAATGTGTCTACGGGCCAAACATCCACTCACCATTAGATGTACTGCGTGCTCATTTGTCACCCTTATCGTATAAAAAACGATGTATTTTTTTAGCCTTTATTTTTTAGTTGTCGCTATGGTCAAAAAATTAATATGGAGAAAAAAGTAATTAAAAAAAACAGAAATATTAACGAGGCTTAAGTAACTTAAGCTTCCTTAATATTCACATTCATAACCACATACTCGTATTGACATGGCTAGAGGTTGACGGCTCGAGTAGTGGCTAAGTGTATGGCGGCGTTGGCCCTTCGGCGTCGGGCCTGCGGGGCCACGTGTTCGAATCTCGTATTGGACATTTTTTGTACAACCTACAAAAAATTATTTCGGATCTGAACTTTTGTACATATTATGCTATTTATGTATGTAAATAGCATCTACGAAACAGGAGAAATTACTAAACAGGATTGATTCGATCCCAGTGTAGATATTTCTCCTGTATGTTTGGATGTTGTGTCGTTTATAGTATATACATATTGTTAAAAAAGGAAATGAATTATAAAAATATAAAATACAAAAACAATCGACCAATTTTATACTTAAATAATATTAAGTATTGAAGGGAAATAATTAATGTATAAAAGACCTTAGATTTAATTAGTCAAATTCTAAGCAAATTATTTATTAATAGGTAGTATTATTGTGTGTAACGAATGAATAAGCTGAAGTTGCAATGGGCAGGCCTTATAGCTCCAAGAACCGACCAAGGAAGAAAGGTTTTTGAGTGACAATCCCGCTCCAGTAAGCTACAGTTAGCTTACTGAAACGGGACTGCTATACGGGACGCCATCAGTATAACCTAGTAAGACATGTAGGAAATTGTTTTATATATATATATATATATATATATATATATATATATATATATATATATATATATATATATATATATTGATGACAAGTAAGCACACAGTCCACTTGATGATGAGTGAATGCTGTTGCCCATAGACATCAACATTGATCCTCAATTAAGAATCAAAATCGAGTCATCTCATTCGAGTTACAACCATATTATAGCCGAAACGTGGTTCTACCACGTATAAATGCAATGACTCAAGCAGTAGAACTCAGTACCATGTTTGGCGGCATTATTTGGCGGAGACTTATGTTCATGAAATTTTGAAGGGCTGTAACGAAGATGAATATAATTAGGTAGGTATGTAGAGTTACTTTATTACTAACGAGGCATCTTAGTCATCAGGGGTGACAATGCATCATTTTGATTCTTGATTGAGGATCGGTGTAGAGACGTAATTGTCTACAGACCATAGCGTCCAGTTACTACCAGGCGAATTGTGTGCGCCAAACGACAAACGTCGGTCCGTCTTCTACAAAATAAAATATTATTGACTAAAATGTAGCGTAGTATATATTAAATTCACTAACACATTGCAGCACACGGACTTAAGTAGATTTGCTTGAAAACAAATCATAAAATTCGATTACCTTAATTTCGCAATATTTGTTTATAAGTTAAACTACAACATGCTGAATCGAAAAAATATTGCGAAGCAACATTTTGCGATGCATGTAAACCACTAATCGCATATGAGCAGAAAATTCTAGGTGTGGAAGAGTGGGTGGGACGTCCCCTTCGAAATTATAGACGAGTGAACTATCAGGGAAGGCGGTAGATCGTGTGAACTCATGTGGGGAGCGATGGGAATTATGAGCTCTTCTTTAATGTGGGGTGAATGTCGGTGTACGATAAAAGTGTTAATAATATCTAAAACTGTAGTGCATTTTAACTGTTTAGCTTATGATCGTGTCCATCAATTTATAAAGCCCTGGTAGCTCAGAGGCTAAACGCTCGCCGTAAATTCTACCCTATTCGAGTAATCCTGGTTGAATCCCCGGCAGCAGCAATGAAATTATTATTGCGATTTTAAATATCGATTTTCAATAACATTGTGAAGAAACAGAAACATACATTTATCTTAGGAAATATATTTCGAGACTCACTGCCATTAGGCAGCGGCGTAAAAGACGTAATTTTATACGTGGTTGAGCCATGCCGCAGTTATATTAGTAGTAGAGTTGTAGCACGAATGGGTCGGCTCGACCGGGGAAGTACCACACTCTCACAAAATACCAGCGTAAAATAGTAGCTTAATGCTCAGACTCTTTTTACTGGAAACGAGGCATTCCGTTTTAGTTCTCACGGGTGAAAACGCATCTGCATTTTGATTAGTAATCGAGGATATATTATGTAGATGTATTTGGGTCACAGCAACCACTTACCATCAGGTGGACTGTGTGCTCGTTTGTCACCCTATGCTATAAAAAAAGAATCTAGATCATTCCAATTCGCTTTGTGGGGTTCAGAGGTGAATGTATGGAAATATCTAAATCTTATGCCTTCCGACCAATGATAGTATAACCATCTCGTTTATGTCACAATCAAACCGGCGCCGTGCAGTAGTCTCAAAGGTGCAAGAGAGTCTGGCGAGCGTAGCAATAAAGCAAAACCTCCCTACAAAAAGAAAGAACACTGTCCAGCGGTGTACTAATTGCAACCCTTCTCTAAAATGAAGCCTATGCCCACATTGGGTGTATATAGACTGTTACTTTACTATCTATAATTTGCGTTATTATTAAAATTGTTGACAAGTAAACAAATGATGAAAATACTATTTTGTTTACATACGTATTTTTATCATTTTGTGCTATAAGGGGTAACACGCACTTGAACCCCTTCTCAAAGTGGTAGGCAACAGAAAATATTGTTAACCACGTGTATAAGTAATTTTCGTATATAATGTTTTGACACAAGTGTGAATTAGCTTTTTGCGTAGCTATGTCCGATAATGGCATGTTGTGTCGGCGTAAAAGAGTTCCTCACATGATGTCATTCTGTGGGTGTCATAGGAGCAGACTGTGGGCAATACCTAAAGAATGTTATGGCTGATCATAGATGGCAGTTTAACCATCTCGTATACATTATTATTATTATTATATGATCATATATATTATCACAAAACTATAATATTATAAATATAAATACAATCTATATAAATAATATTATTCTAAACCATCGGTGAAGTTAGGCATCCAAAGATAGGAACCTTCTTACTATTCGAGCCGTATTTAATAAGGCCGATTTTTGAATTAATGCTTTCAGCCATTTGCCCAAACCTAACTTGGACAGATAATCGTCCATATTTTTACCAATAAGTCCATTGACTGATACAACTATTGGTACAATAATAGTGGAATCAACGTCCCACATAGCGACAATCTCATGAGCCAAGTCGATATATTTTATTTTTTTATCATTCTCTGCTTTTACGAGATTCTCGTCATGAGGAACACTGATATCCAGTATTATTGCCTTGCGTGTAGTTCGCTCTATCACCACAATGTCAGGTTTATTTGCCACTATAAACCTATCTGTGATAATTGACCGATCCCAGTACAGCGTGACACTTCTATTTTCAAGGACTGGCTTTGGTTCATACTTATAATATGGAACATCCTGTTGAGTAAAGCCAAATTTAATGGCAAGCTGTTGGTGTATTATTATTATTATTATGGGGTATCTATATAATTTTCTCACCTGGTTGGGTGCTATAAATATATAATTATAAATTTAAATGAAAATATAAATATACATAAATATCAATAAAATAAAATAAATACAAAAACTACATAAATAAATAAGATCCAACCAGATGGGAGCCCTCGGCAGGGGAGACCAGACGGCCGAGGGTTAGGGGGAAAGGGAAAGAAACCGGCGGACGATGCGGGCGGTATCGAGAAGCACCGCCTTCTGCATTTGAGCCCGGAGCGGCCCGTCACGGAGTCCCAGTCGCCTCAGATGACCCGAGAGGCTGACTGTGATTAGCCCATTCGCAGAGACGACTTCAGGAATAATTTCGGTCGGCACACCACCCCACATGTCGGTCACCTCGTGAGCCAGGTCCAGATATTTTGTTCGTTTATCCGTTTCGGCTTTCACGAGGTTCTCGTCGTTATTATTATTATTATAATGATAGAGGCCCATTTTAGCGGTGTACTTTTATTCTATAGAATAAAACATTTACCCACCTACATCAATTCTTGTTTAGTTTTAAATATGCACATGCGTTGTCACTCCTGAGGATTAAAATGGAATGCCTTGTATCCAGTATAAAGGGTAGAGAACCGTCTCTATATTCACCATACGAATCATAGCAGCATTAAGATGTTATTTTGCGCTATTATATGAGAGCGTAGTATTTCCTCGATCGAGCCGACCCATTCATGCTTCAACTATATAGCTGCAGCATGACTCTACCGCGTATAAAAAGATGTAAGAAAGTAACAACCTACACAAACAACAAGTTCCCTAAAAGGCACAGATTTGCTTTTATTTACGAAAGAGTTTTTCGAGCAGATAATTTCACTCAGTACCGGCCAAAGCGTCTTCCAAAAGTCACATGCTTACGAAAAATTATTCATCTTAAGACATGCAAGTTTCCTCACGATATTTTATTTTATCGATGTTTAACACGTGATAAATTACCATTTATTATTGCTTTTAACAATTACTTTACATCACATCACTTGTTTAGTATATGACGAGCGCACATCCTCCGGACTATCATGGCATGTACATGTAATAGTTAGCTTTAATGACTCAGGCTAGAAATTATATAAATATACATAAGTACCTATACAAATTTATAGAGAAGATGAGCAGAAGCACTTTCCTGATGATGATGCCAGCGTGGCATCTAAGTATGGCAAATATCATCCTATGAGGCAATCTGTGGGGTTGGGGACTATGTTCAGCAGTAAACTTGATAGTATACGTAATTAATGAATTAATAAAAATTAGATCCCACGTACAGGCGCACTCAACAGAAACAGCACAACAAGAAGACACGGCCCTCAAGTTTGGGTAGGTATGTCAACATAGTAATCATATTATATCATAACACGTGTGTCATATATCCTACTAACATACTTTAGATCAAAGGCTATTAATTAGATCAATTCAAATTCTATTTATAACATTTTGTACGTTTTTGAATAAATTGAACGTGGTAGAGCCACGCTACTATATTATGATTTCGTATGGTAAATGTAGAGTACCAGAGGCCCTTTTCGAAACAAGGCATTCGATCTTAGTCCTCAGGGATGACAACGCATTCGCATTTTTATTATTAATCGAGGATAGATATAGATGTCCATCAGCACCCACTTACCAGCAGGTGGGCTGTGTGCTCATTTGTTACGTCCTTACTGTATAAAAAAATGTATGAATGCTACTTATTACACTTTAACTGTCTTTGTGTTTTAGTATCTTGTTTGTATTCCGAGTCTTTCTTTGTTAATAATGTATTACCCAATTAAAGTGATTAATACAGAAAACGTTTTGCTTACACATACAAGCAGTTCATATCTTGTACATAGATACATCGCGCTTACGTAGTGCGAATGCACGTAGGCATAGATAAAGCCAGTTTTCCTTTTCAGTGCATAACGCACGATTGGACAAAGGAAGGCGATAATTAGACGTGGACGAAAATAGTCGCGGCGGGCCCTGGGCCAGGTGACGTCAGCGCGCCAGGGCCGCGGCGGGGCAAGACGGGCCCCGCGCCAGTGTCGCGCGCGCCGTCCGCCTGGCCGCACGCCGACGCTGCTAAGCCTGCGAACAACCGCCATCGCCAGCCGCCTCCGCACCAAACACGCGCCACATAGCTCCCGCCGCACCCGACCCGCGCCCACGAACGCTCCTTTACGAGCCCCACACGCCACCCCCCCAACCGTAAGTACATCCACCCCTAATAAGTAAGTACTGCTCGATGCATCCTATATCTTCCATTACCACTAGACCACTACTTTCTCATTGATTTTACTTCACCGTGTAAGGATTTTCCCGCGCATTTGACAACATGAACTGTTATTTTTTTATTAATTTCTAAAATTATAGGGTTCGTTTCTTATATCAGTATAGAAGAGTGAAGCCAACCTTGGCACATCGTGCATTGCAGCAGGGACCTTGCAAGTCACGCGTCATAGTAACCTCGCTTCACGCGGTGTTCGAACCGCTATTACGACGCCTCCCGACTCTCGGCGCCACTACGATAGGTTACATTTAAACATAATCCATTGCTTCTTACAATGCACCCTATACTAGCGAACTCATATCCTGCGAGTATTGGATCGACAATCATACAAATTCTTTTGTTTTTGAATCTTGTTCGTACACAAAGTATTACGGAGATTGTTGATAGACGTGTTGTAGAACGAATACAAACAGCTGACCGAACGGCACGACGCAACCACGTATTTCATTTAAACAGATAAAAAATACAACGCGGTCACTCAAGGACGGTCAACAACTATCGAGTAGTAGGTATTTCCCGTTTAACGAGGAGTCAAGTAATACATAAGTGACGTTGGTACTTATTGCAGCAGATTCTTTGTGGACTTATTTATTTATTTAATCATTATTTTATGACATCTTAAACTAAGGTTTACAATGCGCTAATTACGTGATGGGATGTAATGGATTAGTTCTAGTTTTGATTAAAGGTTATAAAAATACCAGCAATTGCAAATGTTGTTTTGTTTGTCCTGATGTTGTTCAAGTTTATTTTACTGGAAAAACACGCCATACCTACTTTATCTGGTGTTTTGCTCACTATCAGCTGAGCGAATAATGAGCTGTGTTACAACGTGGTAAGTCGGTTAGCCCCGCAACAGTGCACGCGATTTGAAACGTTAGGTGCGTAAGTTAAGAATATGTTTTCGCTTGCAAAATTATGACAATTGATGAAAACAAGTTTGAAGTAATTATATAGATACAATAGTTTTACAAAATAAGCAAATAAAATTCGATTTTATATCCATATTAATTAGTATTTTTATTCCGTAAACATGATAAATGGTTATGAGGTAGGTCGTCCGATAGGTGTGTTATTATTTCATTTGACTAAACAGAACCGGCGCAACCTAATTTTACTTCGGTTTGGTTAACGTTTCATATCTAGATGTTGTAGATTTATACTTTAATTCTATGATTTACAAAAATCTCTTTTATTGTTTAAGTAATACGGAACGCTTTACGTCAAATTAAAATCTTCGCTCACACTCATAATCATGCTCATTTACATATTTATAGCATATTGCTAAAGAATAACATTGAGTATAGCCTCTAAACAGTTTCAAGACATTTTTACCTTGCGCCGGCATTGATCGTTGTCCACAGAACCGGTAGGCTACGGTTACCCTTCGCCGAACATCAACTATGTCGAGCCACTTGTTGTTTAAATCAAACTTAAATGTTAATTCGTACTACGTGACGTTAATCTGTTCATATAATTTAATTATTTTTTAATTAATGAAAAAGTAACAATTTTTGCTAAATGGACCCTCGTTGTCTACTTAGTAAAAGAAGGTAATGGATTTCTCAGTAAAACCGATGCCTTAATTACGATACTCATTAATCGTTCCCATCGATGTAATAAGTTTGTGTGTGTGTGTGTGTGTGTGTGTGTGTGTGTGTGTGTGTGTGTGTGTGTGTGTGTGTGTGTGTGTGTGTATGTGTGTGTGTGTGTGTGTGTGTGATTTATCAATAACTCACTATTGTTTTATGTGTTTCAGCTTTCAATGGTACGTAAATACGAAAGAATGAGTGGTCGTCAGTCCTGGAGCGAAGAGGACATGGCGAAAGCCGTTGCCGCCGTGGTGTCAGGTAAGATGGGCTACAAGCTCGCGGCGAGGACCTTTCATATACCTCGCTCAACGCTGCAACGACGCGCCAGTAAAATCCGATACCAACTACCCGACGATCCCAAGCCTTTAATGGGTCATTACAGACGAGTGTTCACTGACAATCAAGAAAAGGATCTTGTTGGCTATATTAAGAGCATGGAAAAGTACTTTATGGGCGTCTCGAGACGCGATATACGAGAGCTGGCCTTTCAATATGCCGAAGACAACAAACTAAATCACCCTTTCGACGTCAACAGCAGAATGGCTGGCGAAGACTGGGTGAGAAACTTCCTAAAAAGAAACCCAGAATTACTAAATAAGTCGGAAAAGGAATATGAATTAGAGCCGGTGAACTTCGACCAGTTCTATCATTTCATGTGTCAATTTTCATGATGACTAGTCGAATATTTGTTACAATTAGTTAATTAATCAAAGAGCCTCGAACTTGTGATTCCTGTGTATCAACTATGGATAACTTAAATACCATTCCGAAATTTTGTTACCAACATTTAAAATAAGTGTGTTATATTTTGGTTACTTCGATATAAATATTTGGTGTCAGTAAAATAATAAGCATGCTTACAATTAATATTATTAAAATTACTAAATTTTATTTGAAAATAGAACGACGGGAATATAAACAGATTAACAGAGAATTGAAACAAGGAGCTAAGCTCAAAAAATGCATAATTTATATCGCAGTTAATAACGTATTATAAATGTTCTTAGATTTTTTATTGAACTACTTATTACATATTAGTACTTACGAAGTCTAATTATTTTCTAGTTATGTTTAATTTATAGTTTTAATTCTGTTGGTTAATGGTAATAAATAAATTAAGGGCTGTGATAACAGAGGAAGGTGTAACTGGGTGAGACATATCATATCGGCACGATATATTTACATATGGGAAAGGTTCTAGTTATTTTGTTTCAATATTGGCAAAGTTTGCCTTTGTTTTCTTTATATATGGCCTTTGAAACAAAAATATATTTAGGAGCGATGTACATCTATGGCAATTTCCGTGATATTATGAAAACCAATTAAAACGGATTTTTCCGTTTATCCACCCTAGTAAGTCCACCCCAGGGTGGATACTCGGAAACGTGTGTTCGTTTATCCAACCTAGACGAGGTGGATAATCGGAATTCACTTTTTCATTGTTGTTCTGCCTTTCCACACCAAGTACAGTTCAACAGAATATATATTCATACTTTAACATATTATTCATTCATTTTAATAACCACAAACTTAACCAAAAATCATATTATTTTACATTTAAACCAAATTAAACTTCCTTGTTTAAAATAATAATAAGTAGGTAATTTATAAATTCTACAACATGTCCGGGAAATGACCAACACTAATTTCATTATTGAGTAGACGTGTGTTAAGTATCTCTCAATAAAAGACGTTTTAAAATTTGTTAAGTATTACTTCCAATATTGTGTTTGTATAATTAACAATATATTTATTTAATTTAAATACCTACTTCAATAAAATATTTAATTTAAATTAATTTCAGTAGAACATTTCTTTCATCATAAGATATCTCCTAAATGACGTAAATTATGTCACATCGAATGATATGTAATTGAACAATGAAAAATATTTCAGTTTTTACCTTTAAACCAGAAGTATAATTGTATTTTGAATAAAACTAAATTTACGGATTTTATCGCGTTTATTTCACTACTTTTACTTATTTTTAATACCCGTCGACCCGTAATAAAACGTCGGTCCGATTTTACGCAAAAATTGATATTCAAAAACTGAAGGTAGCCGGACTAACTATGACATTGGGACGTCAAACATCTCAGCCTTCCCCCCCCCCCCATGACCGTGGGTGCTGTAAAGCACCCGAAACGTCGGGAATTAAAAATAAGTAAAAGTAGTGAAATAAACGCGATAAAATCCGTAAAATTAGTTTTATTCAATGTGTAGTGTTCGCGTAAATTTAAGAAATCATTATATATGTATTTTTTAAGTATGCTAATGTCTTCTAAGTAATGTTGGCCCAGTTTCTATCATGTTTTTTTTATAAACGACTGTACACAGCAGAGGGATAAAATCGGAAGCAAATTAATATACGAATTCCGATTAGGCACCCGTCTGGCGTGGATAAATTAACACGCGATTCCCAGTATCCACCCTAGGGTGGATTTCCTAGGGAGGATAATCAGAATAACCCGTTAAAACCTTTTATGACGTATGATGCCGTCCGCATTTATTTGGCCCATTACATGTACATCGCAAATATTGTTACGTATTTTGGATTTGGTTTGATAAAACATATTTTAAGCGTTAATTTTAAAAGAGTTTAAAATTTAAGAGGCAATTTCTATATACCTATATGATATTATATCATTTATTCAATATTGCGTTCCGTTAAACATTTTTATTGAAATAATTATCGTCTGGGAGAGAATAAACGAAAACTTTGTGATATTGGTGACTGGTGATAGTAGTGGGAATGCCCTATAATTGATTCGTTTATAAAAATAATGCATGTATTCACAACGCATACAAGATAAGAATAGGACTGTCCAACATTTCACTTCGCTATCGCACTAACTTCAAGTGTTTTGAGGAGAACGTGTAAAAAATCTGACTGAAGTACATTAATTAATATTTATTTTTATTATTTATTAGAAATTTAATAAAGTGAACACGTTTTTTTTATTTCCTAAAAACAAATTAAATGATGGTGTATCATGCGAAATTACGTTTATGTAGCTGGAGAATTTGACATTTAACACAATACTATTCTTATCCTGTGCGCATAGAAAGTACTTGTTCTGAAAATACTTTATGAGATATATATTTTTCTAATTTTAAATTAAAATAAAATAATTGGAGTACCTATGACTCATGCCCTACAAATTTGTCGTTACCTGATTTATGTTTGATCTCTTAAACTTAGTTTAATTACATAGTAACTTATGGATATTACTTGTTGAGGTCAATATAGGACTTGTTGGTTGTATTGAAATTTTACTTTTGAAAACAAACATTAAATGCCAAACTTGTTATTATTTTGAGATTTATATTTAATTGGTATAGTTAAGTATGTACTTAATAAGTTTTACGCACTTAAATAAATATAATGAAAATATATGCTATACTGTTTTTATTTTATGTTTTTACTATGTGAAAAAATAATGTGACAATATTATTTAACTCTAACTTTAATGTAAAAGTAAAGGAAAGTAAAGTTACAGCCTATATACGTCCCAGTGCTGGGCAAGGAAGTGTCCACCGCACTGCCCTACTGCGTGTTGGCGAACTTCAGATGTCTTCGAAATATTTTTTGCCGTGGTAGCTCAGATGGTTAAAGCTCACTGTAAATATAACGAGAACGCGAGTAGCTAGGGTTCGATCCCCGCCTTCACCAATGAAAGTGTTAATTGCAATTTTAGATGCTGATTTACCACGTGCTCGGCGGTGAAGGAAAAAAACAATATAATTCATTGAATATATTGGTTTCGTTACAGTATTAGTCCAGTCGAGATAAGAACAAACATAAACGTTTAAGCGTTTGAATTAGGGAGCAAATTTGATGCTCATATAACTTTTGAATTATTTTTCTAAAAAATCCTACAAAATCTTTGCGGAATTAGGTACCCGCCTCCATTTAAAAAAACTGATCAGGACGTCAAAATCAACAAAGAATGAGTAAAAGGACTTGCGCACCTGAGTTGACTCTTCTCCTGGCCTGGAGCTTTGACCGGGTGAAGGACTTTCAGAGCGAACGGTCTCTCCGAGTCGTTGATGGCTGCTCATCATATCTCATAGCGACTAACGCGGAGTTCCTCATGACTCCGTTCTCTCCGCTCTCTTCCTGCTGCATATTAATGACCTGCTAATGATATTTATAGGTTTGTGAACGGCAGCACAGTTGTGGAGAGATATCAACTACTCGTAATTCTTCAGGTCGGTTGGGATCAAATCCAGTCCGAAAGAGAAGCTACAGTTGAGCGAGTAAAACTTACACAACGGACAGTCTCCGAATCGAGCGTTATAAATCTTGTGAAAATCAACGCCCATAAAACACAAGCGTGTCTCGCTGCAAAAAAGGAGCCAACTCACAGTCTCAACACTCAAACTCAGAATATTGGTGCCATTTATACCTGGTAAAGCCACGCTGTAGCTGTATTATGGTTGTAGCACGAATGGGTCGCCTCGATCGGGGAAGGACCACGCTCTCACAGAATCATCATCATCATCATCATTACAGCCTTCACAAGTCCATTGCTGAACATAGACCTCCCATAAGTAATGCCACAAAGCACGGTCCTGAGCCACCTGCATCCATCGACTTCCTGCATGTCTTACCAGGTCGTCACTCCATCTAGTGGGGGGGTCGCCCTACACTACGCCTACCGGTACGAGGCTGCCACTCGAGAACCTTTCTTCCCCATCGGTTATCGATTCTTCGAGCTATATGGCCGGCCCATTGCCACTTCAGCTTACTAATCCGTTGGGCTAAGTCAGTCACTCTGGTTTTACTGCGGATATCCTCATTTCTGAGTCTATCACGCAGAGAAACTCCGAGCATAGCCCTCTCCATAGCTCGCTGAAAGACCTTGAGCGTTCTCATATGGGCAGCAGTGAAGGACCACGTCTCTGATCCGTAAGTCATCACTGGCAACACGCACTGGTTATACACTTTTGTTTTCAGTTAATTTCCCGAACGCAGCCCAGCCGAGTTCAATTCGTCGATTGACCTCTCGGTCGAAGTTGGACTTACCTAGTCGGACTATTTGTCCCAGGTAAACGTACTCATCAACAACTTCGAGCATAGTGCTCCCAACAACTACCGGCATAGGTGTGACATGGACATTAAACATGGTCTTTGTTTTGTCCATGTTCATCTTAAGACCTATCCGTTGGGAGACACCATTGAGGTCATTGAGCATAGTGCTAAGGTCCTCCAGCGATTCTGCCATAAGGACTATATCGTCGGCAAATCGTAGGTGAGTGATGTACTCGCCATTGATGTTAATACCGTATCCTTTGCAGTCCAGCAGCTTGAAAACGTCTTCCAACGCAGCGGTGAAGAGTTTCGGGGATATAACGTCACCCTGTCTTACACCTCTCTGCAGTTGGATAGGTTTCGAACTCTGGTTCTGTACTCGGATAGCCATCGTAGCCCTACTGTACAAACACTTCAGCACTTCGATATACCGACAGTCAACTTGGCATCGCTGAAGCGACTGTAGCACCGCCCAAATTTCGACGGAATCAAAGGCTTTCTCATAGTCCACATACGCCAGGCAAAGTGGCAGATTGTACTCTTTGGTCTTCTGTACAATCAGCCGCAGGGTATGTATGTGGTCTATGGTACTGAAGCCTTTTCGGAAACCGTCTTGTTTGTGAGGGTGGAAGTCGTCGAGTCTGCGTGCGAGATGATTCGTAATGACTGTCGAAAACAGCACGTAGACGCGGCTCAGAAGGGAAATCGGTCTGTAGTTCTTCAAGAGAGCGTTGTCGCCTTTCTTAAAGAACAAGACCACCGCACTTTTGCTCCACGCCTCCGGAGTAGTGCCACCATGAAGGACGAAATTGAAGAGCTTCTGAAGGACTTCAAGTACCGGTGTTCCACCCGCTTTCAGAAGCTCCGCTGTAATTCCATCCTCGCCTGGGGCCCTGTCGTTTTTAGGGTGCTGGAGAGCCATTCTAATCTCGCTCAGACTGACGTCCGGGATATCATCGGAATAGTGTCGGGTAAGACTTGCTCTTAGATCGTTACTCACACTTGCGTGTGGCTCCAACGATGATGTGTACAGCTGCCCATAGAACCTCTTAATCTCACTCAAAATCTCAGGTGTCCCGGAAACGATGCTGCCACACTCAGTCTTCAGCTTTGACCAACTGTCACTCTTTCTGGCAGACAGAACTCTGGCAAAGACTTTGTAGCCCTGGTTCCGCTCGATCGCTTCTTTAATACGAGCGGTATTGATACCAATGCAAAATAACAGCTTAATGCTGCTGTGTTTCGTATCATGAGTGTAGAGAACTGAAGACCCGTTTTACCGGAATCGAGGCATTCCATCTTAGTCCACAGGGGTTACAACGCATCTGCATTTTGAATCTTAATCGAGATTAAATGTAGATGTCTTTGGGCCACAGCATCCACTTATCATCGATTGAACTGTGTGCCCGTTTGTCACCCTTATTCCATAAAAAAAATATAGGCTGGTGCTGCAAAATGCCGGCTAGCATTTTGCAGCATCAGCCTATATATTTAATACAGCCCTTGTATCTTTGGACTCAATAGAAAGACGTGCTGGGAGGCTTATTGATGACCCAAATCTGGATAAAGGTTACCTTTCACACACAGGTCACCAGTCTCGAACACAGGCGCAAAGTAGTCAGCCAGCCTTTCTGTTTTCTACAGGATGCATTTCAGAGATTGTGCGCATGAATTACATAATTTAATTCCTCCATCTCCCTTCCGTTAACGGAAAACCAGACTCTCGGCTAGTCTCCACGCTTTCATCGTCGACTTACATGCATTCGAACGAAACAGTTTACTACATCGTTCCTCATACGTACAACAAAGGAGTGCACTAAGTTGCCGGCATTTATCTTTCCGATCCGATTACAAAGTGAGTGAGAAAAGAGTGAGTAGGACTTTGTTACGTTAGTGCGTTTCACCATCGGCTGCATCACGACTAGATGGGATAGTAATAGATAGAATTAATTAAGCGGTGGCCTAAAATAATAAAATAATCTAAATGGGATGAAAGACAATGAATAATTTTTAAATTAGCATTTATTATAATTTTCAAAATTGCATCGTCGTAAAATTGTAACTAAAGCACTTAAAAGTGCAGAAATTACTTACGTTATCATTTGTCATGTGTCATTTGTCATTTGTCACTCAATGTCCATGGAGTTTATTATTTTCATAATAAACTCCATGGACATTGTTTTAAAATCCGCGATCAAAACCTGCATCATTAAAACTCCTGCAGGAAAACATCTTAAAATTTATTTATTTAAAATTAAAGCTAATTTCTAAACGCCTAAAACTACTCAACTATTACAATGAGCAGATATAATAACTACTAATAATAATTATGTCCTCCAGACCGAATTTCGGTAACGGCGGCCTGCCTCAGCGGAGGCTAGCCATCGCCGCAGGACGGGATTATAGTGTCCAAGTGTATGCGCAAGCACAGGTGCACTCTTTATTCCCTCACTCTCATAACCCGATGGGACGGTAAACCGACACGACCGGACAGAGATCAGGCGCAGGACCAACGGCTTTACGTACTTTCCGAGGCACGGGGGTGAGACACTGCCAACTTCCTGACTCCGAGCTTTTACTAAGAATTTCTTGACAGAAAACTCAATAATTGATTTCTTCGGTCCGACCCGGGATTCGAGCCCAGGACCTCATGATCAGCAGTCGCACTACTACAACCACTAGACCAACGAGGCAGTCCCGAACGCGTAATAACTACTAAAATGCTACTAACATATAGAAAGCGGTGCAGCAAAAAAATATCAATTTAGCTAGAAAATTCTCAAAATGTAAGGATTATAAATGTGGAATACTTACATTGACTGTAATAAGATAAAGTATTTCCAGTATATTCGATAAGCACAGTTTGCCTAAGTCAATAAGAGAAGTATCAGATGTATAGAAAAATGTACAAAATAGAAGCTATTGTCCCAGTCAATCTATCTCCCTTCAGATGTATGATTTACTGGATAGTAAGTCGCGAACTCACACCAAGAAAAAAAGATAGAGTGGAAATGCACTCATTTCAAGTGAAGCCGAAACCAAGCATAAACCATGCTCATTTTATAGGCACACATATTCTTTTAAAATCTTTTGAAACTCACAACATGGTTTTAGTGTTACAGGCTAAGTCGACCTAGATCCTTTAGAGGGGTGTAGTCTGCATCATTTCTGACTGTTTCGACTATGAAACACCATACCCCATAACTTAACCGTTTTCAAGATATTGGATATATGGAGATTTTTATAAAATTTGCCAAATTTTTGTCTTTTGTACTAGTTTTTTTTGCAATTTGTGCATCTTGTTTTATTTTTCTTATATTTTTTGTATAGTAGATAAGTTGCTTTATTATTTTAAACACAAAGATCTTAGGTAAATAAACAATCTGGGTCGTAGTAGACGATTGATAGTTGGAAAAAGAAATAAATTTGTACTACGTGCTTTTTTTATTTGAGGAATATTAAAAAAAAATCTATGGCAGGTATATTGCAGATGTACTTAAAATATCTACGTTTCTTCAGCTATCTAACAAGGTATAACAATATAGGGTATTATCAGGATTCCTAGAAAAAACTTAGACGGAACGCCCACAGATAGTATTAAAAAATAACAATGCTCATGCGTCAAATTTATCACATGGCTCTACCCATTGTATAACATTTCTCCTGAAATGTGCAGGGCAACTTTAAGAGGATTGTGAAGCTGTAAATTTTCATACAAAAAGCGATAACGTTTTCCCACCAGTATCATAGTCTAATTTTCATAATTTTTGTAGTTGTGGAAAATTCTCGTATGGCCTCCGATTCGTGTTGGTTTCCATATTCGGTTGCCGTACTTCCTTTGTAATGAGTAGGTATATAGTAAGGGCGCAGTTTGCGATTTTTCCAAATTTATATGCAGTTAGCCTTTTTCTCCGTTCAATGTGCCACAAATCATTGTCTCTTTGACCACTAGTAGCCAATTCTAATTCTTTTATTTTGTCCTGGTTTTTTGCAAAGAAGCCAGAAACTCTTCCTTGTTTTCTTAAAAACATGATTGGCACTAATTTTTATGTCATTTTTGATGTTTTTAATTTTTTCCACGTCAGTGATGTCTTCGTTCTTCCAATGTTTCACGACGCCAACTATTGCTTTTTTATATAGAATAGGATGACAAACGAGCACACAGTCCACCTGATGGTAAGTGGATGCTGTGGCCCATAGACATCTACATCTATCCTCGATTACGAATCAAAATGCTGATGCGTTGTCATCCGTGAGGACTTCGGTGGAATGCCTCGTTTCCAGTAAAAAGGGTCTCCGGTTCTCTACACTCACCATACGAAACACAGCAGCATTAAGCTACTATTTGACGCTGGTATACTGTGAGAGCGTGGTCCCTCCCCGCGCGAGCCGACCCATTCGCGCTACAATTATACTACTAATATAACTGCAGCATGGCAAGCGACGCAAAACATTGCTCACAACATTTTTTCTTGTAGGTACTGGTAAGTAAACTTATTGATTCTTAGTTCTCTTCCCAACTGCTTCAATCTGGAACATAAATGTCTGAAAAGGTGATTTTTGCATTCTACTTTACTAACCGTGAGGTTAGAACCGTATGGCATAGTAATCAATAGTCCATTTATGATACCAGAGACGCCATCGCCAATCAGCATGTGATATTTAACGCCAAGTTTTTCGACGCTTTTTTGGAAACCCTCCACTATTATGCCTTCTTCCATCGATGTAGCGCTATTAGACCTCTAATATTCATTCGACGAATATTAGGAGTACATCGTCCCTGCATATTACTGTCTGATAATTCCTTGTAAAGCTCATAGTCACTGAAAAATAAATAGAATGTTAGTAGTGTAGTTTACCTTTAATTCGGTTCATTGTTAAAATTTAGATTAGTAAATTAGTAATTAGAATTAGTAATACGAACAACATTTTCTAACGGATTAATATTATTACTAGACAAGTGGTAAAATTGAAAATTTTGTACAACCGACTTCAATAAAACTCAATTAAAACATATGTCACGGTTGAAATGATTTCCAAGACATTTATATGGGGCCAAATGTGAGACATACATTATCGAAGAAAAAATAAATATTAGTATTCAAAATCAGTCCACGATGGAAAAATCAGTAAGCATACATAAAAAATAAAATAAAAGAAAAAAGATACAGCCGAACATAGAACCTCGTCCTTATATGAAGTCTTAAAAATTAACATCAGTTCCATCATTTTATATTTTGGCGAAATAAATTTCGGTTTATCACCTACCAATCAAAGTATGATCACAGAATAAATAATATGACGTATGATACCTATGTGCAATAGTATGTTATGTGGTATACCTGTTGATTTTAGAAGTTGGCGTTACCCATCCTTTGGATTTACAAAGAAAATTGAATTTTTTTTTTCGTTTTGTTGATAAACACGGTTAACTTTTTTTCCTCATCGTAAAAGCTGGCATTTGCCTTTGGCACATATAGATAGGTAGATACTTACATATAAAAATAACAGCTCACTTCTTTAGGATATATGTAGTTAGTACCTACTAAATGTCTACACACACTATGCAATAAGTATAATAAAATTGCAAAGAAACACAAACAAATTGAATAAATATGTCACTTGTCGTCAAAGACATTTAAGTATGTAGTACCTGGATGACCAAGCTTCGCTCGGTATTTTTTTTTGGAAATCGTGTTTTTTGGAAATCATATTTATTATTTAGATACAAATTACATACTGATGTAATATGAATAACATTTTTCGATCTTACCAACATAATAAAAAAACTGAACTGGTTATAATAAAACTCATGAGTTCAATTAGTTTTAATTCAATTTTTCGTGTTTTTAAAAAAATATTAAAAAAGGGCTCGAAATAATAGATTTTCTCACAAAAGAAGGTAACTTGAAAAAAAGTCGGGCCGAAGTATTGTAGTGTGCGTGAGAATTCGTTTATAATATGTCATATTTGAGTTTGTCACGCCCGGAGGGAGGCAAAGCGAGCAATATGGCCCGGCCACACTAAGGAGAAATGCCGTTAATTATCGCGTTGATGGACATTGAATGTAGGTGTAGCCACGAATTATCGCGATAATTTGACAACGGCATTAACAGTGCCGTTTCCCATTTGTCCATAACTCGAGTAGCGGTACATCAAAGGATTAACGCGCGAATTATCGCGTTGAAGCGGCCACACTACGTTTGTCTCATTGTGCACGGTGAGTGCCACGGGCTTGCACGTATGGCTGCGATGGAGTGGAGTAATGAAAAAGCTTTTCGAGATTGAATTAAAAAAATTATTTCAAAAGTACTTTAATTTACGGTATGAACTAAAAATAAGCAGGAGAAAAAAAACAATTTTTGCAGGTCAAAATTCATAGTGTACAGTGGTACGAAACCCTGGGTACGTGTATCTAATTCGCACTTGACCAGTATTTATGATTGGCTTATTAGTTATTATTTCATTAAAATATATTTACATTTGTCTTATTATTTAGCTTAAACCATTGGACGTCTTTCAAGTGCAATTTGGGTGCGGGAAAACAAAATAAAACATAAATAGATTTACAGTGTACGTTTCCTGTGCATTTATAGCATCCACCATCTTCTTTTTCTTTGTATTCTTTTTTTCTTTCTTTATTTTTTGTATTTTATAGGATAGGGTGACAAACAAGCACACAGTCCACCTGATGGTATGTGGATGCTGTAGCCCATAGACATCTACATATCTATCCTCGATTACGAATCAAAATGCAGATGCGTTGTCACCCGTAAGTACTAGGATGTTGTGATGTTTCAGCATTAAGCTACTATTTTACGCTGGTATTCTGTGAGAGCGTGGTCCTTCCCCGGTCGAAACATTTTACGCCGTTCAACGGCAAATTTAACGCCGTTGAGCGGCAAATTTAATGCCGTTCAACGGGAAACGACGTTGACCGTTCAAGTGTAGCCACTCATTTTATCGCGTTAAATTTAAGGCAATAATTGTTGCGTTTATGGGTATTGACGTTGCTCGTTAGTGTAGCCGCAGCATTATGGGTATTGACGTTGATCCTTAGTGTAGCCGCAGCATATGAAACAGATAGCATTTTTGAAAATACCTACTCGCGTCGCGTATCGGCACTTTGCGGAAGGCACATGTCTCCAATCTGCTTGAGTGTTAAATTATCCAGTTAGGCGGATAAATCTTGTCTCAAAAAGTTTTCGTCGTGTTCTCCATTTAAATTGTCAGATAGAAAGTCATTGAAGTAATATGTACTTACGAACTAGAACAGCTATCTCAAACAAAAAATGTGCTCTACTCTGTGTTCGCGGGGATGTTTTTTTATCATAGAATAAACATAGGTGAATGACCCGTAGGTAGTAGTAGATTGTATTGTTAAATAGGTAAATTATATCGATAACAATATTTAAATTTTGTCATTTATTTTGTATATTATATTTGCTTATTTAATATAATATTACATAATATTATATCACAATTACATTTTAATGATATTTTTATCTGAATATTTTAAAAGATATCTAAGTCAAATATGAAAAATATACTAAATGTATGTTTAACGTAACTTATTAACATAACATTTAAATTACAAATATATTTATTTAAATTAGAATAAAAGTCGTTCATAAATGTTAGGCACGCGAGAGTTAAAAACCGGCCAAGAGCGTGTCGGGCCACGCTCTGTGTAGGGTTCCGTAGTTTCCCGTCCGTCACAATAAGTGTTCCCACTTATGAGTTTAAAGGTGGGTATCCATTATGTTCGCGCTCCAGCAGCGCTCCGCGCTCCTGCAACTGCTCCCGGTAGTGGGTACTGTTGTTTCCATCCAAGTTTAAAATGATTTTCCTAGAAAGTCCTTATAAAGTTCTACTTTTCAGATTTTCTTCATGTTTTCTAAACGTATGGTTCAAAAGTTAGAGGGGGGGGGACACATTGTTTTTTACTTTTAGAGCGATTATTTCTGAAAATATTGACATTATCAAAAAATGATTGTAGTAAACCCCTATTTATTTTTAAATACCTTTCCAACAATATATCACACGTTAGGGTTGAAATTAAAAAAAAAATCACTTCCCTCTTTACATATAGGGGGGCTACCCTAATAAAACATTTTTCCAATTTTTATTTTACCACTTTGTTGCCGTGATTGATACACATATTGGTACCAAATTTCAGCTTTCTAGTGCTAACGGTCACAGAGATTAAGCGAGGACGGACATACGGACACACAGACATGGCGAAACTATAAGGGTTCCTAGTTGACTACGGAACCCTAAAAATGGACGAATTTATACCACTTAGACTTTGATGTGAAAACCTAAAAATAAAATAAAAGAATAATAAGCAGATTTAAACATGAATTTTTTTTAAAATTATAATAACTTACATATGTTTCTATAAAAAAATGTGTAATAATATATTCGACCTATACTTAAGTACCCACAGAAATGTCGCATCTGAACATATAAATTTCATAATCTATATTCCATGACACGAGATGGAGTCTTGAAATAATTTGTTTTATTATTATTACATAATACGTTTTATTGATTAAGTATCTTATTAACCGATGAAGAGTAATTCCTTGGTTTGTAGTGACATTTCTTGAATTATTTGTGCAATATCTAAGTACACACGACGGCATATTTTTATCACGAGATTTTTTTTAAATCAACACAACACGTGACAACTCTATAAGCGCCTAGCGAGTGACTGATTTAAGTGCGGTGTATGCACCGCAGTTGAGTGGAACAGAGTAGCTGAATGCAGTGTCGCCTCCAGTACGTAGTACATAATAGCTCAATGTAGAAAGTGAAGCTCAATCAAACGGTTCGATATTATGCCTATCCATATATTCACGCTGAATCGTCTTTATGACCCCTTTATCCGTTCCTAATTGGGATTTCCCTGTTCTTTCAGGGCTTAATAATGAGCGTTGTAGTAATTGGTTATACCATCTTTATCAAATTTGGACTCATCTGTCCCTAAGACATTTCTCAGAAATGATCGGCCTTTTAAATCTGCATTCATCATGAATTTGCAGAAATCGAACCTCCTCAAAGGATTTTCTTCTTCGATAACTTGTACTGGCGTGTAGTGACATACGTATAGGCCCGCGGTATGGATGGTAAATCACACTTTGCACTGCGAGAGTCCCGAGTTCTCGGGCAACAATGTTAGTAGAAGTAGTCGGATCCAATCATAAACGTCGAACTATCTCATTGTCTTGCTCTTCGTCATCATCAACGACACATAGTCTACGCAGGTTTGTTCATCGCCTTGAAACTGAGCCAGTCTCTCTAATTCGTCGATAAGTTCTGTCAAACACACTAACATCTGGCATTCGGCGGCCGGGATAACATGCTAATCACGAGTTCGTGCGGATACACAATTGCAGTATCCGTAACAAATTAAAATATCAGCATATTCCTCGTTCATAAATTTCGTAACGTCCAGTTAGCGAGCACAGTCACGAATCGAAAGAAAACCAGTCCAGATATACCAAGCCAAGTATCGCATCTACTACGTACGAATCACGTAAGTAGACTAATAAACTAAACACAAAAACACCGAAATGGCTTGTTGAACACCCAACACCGTTATTTTTTACTACTACCTGTGAGCCTTTAATCCTAGGATTTTTCTACGAATTCTGATAAACCTATACCTAGTTAGGACCTAGTTTTTCATTTTATATTGGTATTTTATTTGAAATAAAATAGTAATACGCCGGAGTCGCATTCGGACCATCGCAGTCGCCGGTCACCGTCCGCCGGTCGTCGGCACTCGCCTGGGAGGGAGTACGTCGTGTCACTTAGCAGCGGGTGTACGTGTCGTGACGGAGCGAGCTTGGCTTTACGTTGAGATTCGTCTCCGTGCAGCTTCATGATCGCGGCTGATTCCTCTTGGGATGATATAACCTCTTCGCTGCCTTAACCTACATACTGGGAAGCGAACTCCAGAGGCCCGGTGTGCTGCCGTTCAGGAGAGCGCACAGTTGTCGGTGACATCGGCTCTACGTTGAGATTCGGCCTTGAGGTTGCTGATCCTCTGGCAGATCCCTTCCTAGGGGTGCGAGATACGCCACAAACGCCAAGATGGCCATAAACTACACACTAGAAAGGAGCTCCTAAGGCCCGGTGTACCACAGTTGGAGTGTGCGCACCTGTCGGTGGAATCGGCTCTACGTTGAGATCCGTCTCCGTGGGGCTTTGAAGCCGCTGACCCTTCGGCAGATCCTTTCCAGGGGTGTGAAATACGTCAAAAAGCTAAGACAGCCAACAATGCCGTTCCTGAACGGCTTCCAAGACCGGTACACTGGTGTGTGCCGTGAGGATTACCCGGGTAATGGGGAATGGTCCGAGGCCCGAGACTTGCTGGGCAGAAAGCCCAAGCAGAAAACTACACGAACGATGGTACGCCACAAGTACATGGACAAGCTAGTGTGCCCCATAAATTCTTCACTGTCTATAACCCTATCAGAAATGAGGCTAGGCCTGCGCCCAACAGTGAGACGTATAAAGACTGTAACTTTGCTTTAAGAAATGTTAATACACTGGAAAAAAGTTTAAGAAAGCCCCTAGAGTTTTACAGCATGCAACAAAACTACATTGTACAGTAACAGAATAAATAGTGATAAATAGAATAAGTAGTTACGACTCGCTGAAACTCGAAAACGACATGCGTGCATGCGACCGCTCGGGATTTTGATGTAAATCGGGCGTATAGTTTTAGAGATCTCGCGATGAGTAAGTTAGTCGCGGGATTTACCGTCAGTTGCAAACAGAGATAACAGACAAGATGCGAGGCGATCCCGCGTCGGTAGTACTAAATATCGCGTTATTTCCTCTGATACTTGTGATGAAGCTTCCGCACTTTGGTTTTGTGTCTCGTCACATTCTGTATACACTGATCTTTTCGAGTTGGATTCCACAACGTGTGAAGTGCCTCTTAGTCAATATTGTATTAAAGAAATGACAGTAATTCTAAATTCAAGAAATTTATGTTTTTAATTTATTCTTAGAATATTTTCTTGAACATTTATAAATGTATAAACAATTTTTTCGATTCCATTTTGAATGATAACTTCAGTTCTCAGAACGTTTCTTTCAAGAAGGCTATTCAAAGTATGAAAGTAAAAAGTACGACAATTTGAAATCGTCATACTTTTTACTTTTATACTTTAAAAGACCGAACGTCTTAAAAGACGTTCAGTCTTTAAAAAAAAAGTATGACTTAAAAAGTATGAAATGTTGAGATATTTTCATTAGAGTACGGAAAGGTATTTATTTGCTTTGTAACATTTCTGCAGCTGCAGGCTGCTCCGTAAATGGAAAATTTTAAAGAAAAACAGCCTTTGAAAGATTCTTTAAACATTATTTTCAAATAAGCAGGAAAAGTGAACGTAAAATAATCTCTTTTTATATATACAGTCTCTCTTTAACTTATTTAAAAAATATACATAAAGCTAACTAAAGAACTTTATGTTAGGAATTAAAATACACGACACCATTATTCTAAGAATATATATTATATTTATTTAATGGAAGTATTTAACCTTATTACCTTCATATTCCTGCCATCTCGAGGGTAGATGTGAAACTGGGATCTTGACTCTACAAAGTTTTTTTTCACTGGAAGCTATGATAATCGGTGGGGCAAGTTGGAGAATGATATGTGGCTTCTAACTGCATGTCTTGTAATGTTTAGACGGTTTGTCGAGCACGTGTTTACAAGGTCTTGTGTTATCATAGAACAAAAATGCCGAGAATCAAATGACGGGCCGGGGTTGTTTCTCTGAGCATTTCAGGATCAATATTTGTAGTTCTTTACAATAGACATCTGCTGTTACTGATACACCGGATCTCAAAAATCTATAAGAGAATTACGCCATGAGGTCCTTCAAACAGTTGCCATCACGCCTTAGAGCATTGTTGTGATATTTATCTTGGTTTCAGCCATTGTATTTTTTGCTTGCGACTAGCGTAGGGAATCCATTTCTCAACTAACTTCACAATTCTGTCCAAAATCCCTTCATTTCTATACTTACTCATCATGGTAAGACAAGCTTCAACGTTTGCTTCTCTATACACGTAAGTTTATTCCACAGAAATTGTAAAATACTATTTCTGTAGTTTATTCATAAGGCATCCATATCTCTAGATTTTTTATTTTACCAATTTCATGCAAATGTGACAATTCTGGTTAAACTAACGTCAAATCATGACGGTAATTCCTTGATTGTTTGATAAGAATCGTCTTCTATCATAAGTTTTAATTCATCGTTATTTACGTAAGTACCTAGTCGTAGTGTTCCCCGTGGTTTTCACCTATATATACTCTTCAAGTCGAAATTTCTACCGCGAAAGCAATTAAACCAAAAACGCACATTGCGTTAGTTAGTTAACGATATTGCAAGCTGTCTCTGCTACATGAAATTTTAAGATCTCCATGTTTAACACGAATACTGAATGTACAAGCAATACGATATCATAAAATTTTTTTATTCAAAAAGTCTTAATCCTGAATCCTGGATTATCACCGTTATCGTTACAACCTAATAAAGGTCCACTGCTGAACATAGGCCTCCCGCATGGGCAGCCTCTTAGGGAAGGAAATTTGCCATAGTTGCCACGCTTGGCAGGTGAGTTGGCAAACGCAGTTTTTTTTTATTTTTAGCTGTTATTAGAAAGACGCTGCTATCCATCTCCCGGCTTGCTTCCGTCCGTCGCCTCTTACGACACCCGCGGGATGATACGGGATAGTTGATATTCTTACACCGACACTACACGGTCAAACTAGTCCACGATCGCATGAACAATCTTAGACTAGACAGGTTTAATTCTAACTCAAATTGACCGCTCTATTTAAACGACAACTTAATACATTAACCTCTATTATCATACGTATATGTTAATTTTGATATAATGCAATATTTTTTCTTCCATCATCCATTAAGGTTTGACTAAGTATTTCCCACTGCAGGGAGAGCGGATTCTCTGTAGTCATCAAGCAGTAGGCGGGTTGGTGTTCGCAGTACCAAACCTGCTTCTTCTTTGGCGATGCAACCTTTGACGGTGCCCCCCATCGCCAGTCTAAGTATTTTACATCGGCATGACCATGATGATGAAATTAATACAAATGTTGGAAAGCGATTTCATATGATCCTTGATATTTCCTACAAACTTTAATACCTCGCTGCACTCTATTCACGTAAATATTCATTCATTAGGGCAATATTTTAAACCATATTACAAATGCATTTTATTCATAGTAAGTGTTCAAACTGAAGATTTAATGCCACCATTAAATTTTATGTCCAACAATGAGTGGTTGGACGTAGAATTTTTTCCTTAGAATTATTCAACATTTTTATAACACGCAAACGCACATAAAGTTCCTCACAAAAGATATAAACTTTAACCCCTAAAGAGCACTTAAGAGAGGGAATTCGCTTTCGCTGTAAGACAAAAATCGCTGCCGCTGACACATCTTCAACCAAAATAACAAGAAAACCATTTGACATTCATAAATAACCTTTACTTAATATCTTATATTGTTTTCATTGTAAGAATAGAAAAGCTTGTTTAATTATCATTAATTTCTAGGTATATGAATTTTATTGGTATATCTTTTCTTAAATTATATTCTTTATCTAAAAGCTTGATCGCCTCCCACAGCGTAGCTACTAGGTAAATCCCTGCAACTGTTTATTGTAATACCTTCTATATACTGACAGAAATATTTTTTATTGCTTTTGACCGTTGGCTAATATATATAATAGTCCAATTGACTGTAGGTGATATGCAATTCATTGCCGCCTACTGTCAACAAACAAAGAAAGCTGCAAGGTTTTTATATGGTCTCTTTCTAACCTACCGCCTAAAGTTACAGTTATATACGTCCCACTACTGGGCACAGGCCTCCCCTCATTTCTAAGAGGGTTTCAGGGCAAGGAAGTGTCCGCCGCGCAACCCCAATGCGTGTTGGTGAAATGTCTTCGGAAATTTTTTTTTCTTATTCGTGAGACACGCAGGTTTCGTCACGATGTTTTCCCTCACCGCCGAGCACTTGGTAAATCAGCACTTAAAATTGCAATTAACAATTTCATTGGTGCTGGCGGGAGTGGAACCCGGGTTACTCGCGTTCTGTTATATTTACAGCGACCGTTAACCATCTGGGCTACCACAGCTCCCACCTACCGCCTAAATAAATATTTTATCTTTCTTGCACGCCGCTTTGACATTTTCTACTACTTTCTATTTCATACACTTTTGTTAAGTTATACTTTAAATTACTCTCTAATCTACTATCCCATATCTTGCGTGTATTTATAGTTGTTGTTTGTTAGGTCCGGTGGTAATACATAACATACAGTACTTCTATGGTTAAGTAAGAGGATTCCACTTTAATAATTTCTTGTATGTACGTCAACACTACACAATGCTTTGTCTGCTTTAATAGATCTAATTACTTTGACGAATTTTATCGTGCTTAATTTAACTTAATTGCTGTTTCGAGTACTTTACAGCCACTGTGGTCACAAAGTGACTGTGGTGTTTTCATGGTCTCTGTTGTAGGTGAAGTAAAAGTTACTTACCTCATATTCCACCTATTACTGAAGTCTTGACAATGCTTAGTAAAATAGATTGACGACTGCACCTCAAGAGAACATACGAGTAGGTCTCTCTGAATGAAGGGAAGATTTTTCTTATCAATTTAGTCAAATGTAAGAAATATGATGACGTTTCTTTTTCACCGCCACCACTCGATAATAAGTATGGTGGTAATTTGACAATTCCTATAATCAAATGAGAGAATCGAAAGACTATGATGAGAAATCTCGGAAATATCTCATTGCTTACGACATTATTGCTAAAATTATGTCGTTTACGACTCTCCGATCTTGTAACATCAAATTTACGACAATATACGACGTCTCGTCACACGATCGTCAATTCGTCGTCAGGCAAATAGGTAGGTACTACCCATGTTGAGAGTGACCCAAGTTCAGCGGTGGCCTCTACGGTTACATAGTGACTATTACCTAATCTGTGCTTACGGGCTGATGAAGAAGAAGGAAATTGGTCTTCGACAAGTTTTAGATATACATATGTACATATTATGGACTTTATAATTGTTTAATGCCATCTTTAATCAGACATTGAAACTGAATTCTATACCAAATGCCCGTACCAACAGTAACTTCTTCAAAATTCCGGAAAAACAATCAAAGCCTAATAAAATTCATCTATCGGGGTTTCCGAGCGGCTTTGCTATAAACATGGAGACTATGTTACCACCCGAGCGTTTGCCGCTGCACCCGGCATTTTAGTCCGGATTTCTTCTTTTTCGTTGACGGCCATGTCCTATGTCATGAAAAAATGCTTAAAATCGCAAAAAAATTATTGTGGGTCACTCACGATTAAAAAGACTATCCTATCTCTCAAGTGGAGCCGAACTGCACACGGTGCGCAAATTTGATTAAAATCGGTTAAGTATTTTAGGAGTCCATCGCGGATAAACAACGTGACACGTAATTTATATAATATATTAAGAGTTATGGATTTGTCTCTCGGAATATCTAATAACGTCTTTTAAAACATTAAGTAATAAGTAATTTTGAATTTTTTTTTGAATGGTGAATACTATTTTTTTAATAGTATTAGGATAACAAAGAAGCGCACACTGTCTACCTGATGGTCAGTGGGTGTGTGGCATTTATCCTCAATTAAGAATAAAAATGCAAATACTTTGTCATCCCTGATGACTAAGATGGAATGCCTCATTTCCAGTAAAAAGTCTCCGTTTCTCTACACCCACCACACGAAATAAAGCAACATTATTCTGCTATTTTGCGCTGGTATTCTGTGACAGCGTGGTCCTACCCCATAAAAAATATTGTTTGTAAATTTTCAAGTAATTTTCAACTTTACAGAAGCTTGAAGGAGCCGATTGTTAATTTATTTATGTACATGCATTACAATACTTTCGATCACTCATATGATCGAATAGTAGTTATACCTACAATATACGCATATACTATAGAAATGGGGCTATTTGTTTGATTGGATCGGTCCACCTCGATACGATCCAATTACACGACGTCTCTCTCGTCAAAGGCAATGCTTCAAAGCGTCTTGTCACCTCTTCAGATTCCGCCCCACTGCACCGGCGAAGCTTCAAGAGCTTTGATTGTTGAAGCTCCATCCTCGAAGTACATCTCTTTTGTAGATGTATAGATTATGTATATAAAGCTAGGTTCCTTCATTCATAAAATTGCGATTTATATGTGAATAGTGTAAAATTAAAATTGAAGTAATATATATGTAGGTATATCAAGTTTAGCAAATCAATGCTGCTAACTTCTACATATATATATATATACATATATATATATATATATATGCTGTTAACATCTATTATATCAAATTTTTACTTAGTATAAATCAGATTTTATCGGTTACCAAAGAAGGTAAATACGGTTTTTGGCTTATTACTAATTACAATAAAATAACTTATGTATGGATATCGCCTTTAAATTATACATAAAATACATAAACACTCACGCCTGTCACCCAGAGGGGTAGGCAGAGACTACAGACTTCCATTTAGCACGATCCTGACATACCTTTCTCGCCTCTTCCACATCCATATACCTACGCATACATGCTCGTCGGTTAAGGGTACTCTTAATTTGGCCCATTTTTAATATATCGCCAATTTGGTCGACAAACTTCCGCCTAGGACGTCCATTTCCGACTCTTCCATTCACTTCTGCAACATATATTTGCTTTGTCACTCTTTCCGCATTCATTCTTTCTACATGACCAAACCACCGAAGCATTCCTTTCTTAATCCTGGTCACCGCATCATCTTGCAAACCACACTCTTCTTTTATCACACAGTTTCTCACCCTGTCACTCAGATTCAGCCCTAACATACTCCTTAGCGACCGCATTTCTACTGCATTTATTCTACTCTCGTGCTTCTTCTGCCATACCCAACTTTCACTACCATACGTTAAAGTAGGGACTAATACAGCACTGTGAATTGCCATACGTGCCTTTTTTGACACATTCTGACTTTTCACAATAGAGTGTAGAGCCCCATTTACTTTATTTCCTGCATTCACTCGTCGCTCAATGTCCTTATCATATCTCCCATCCCTGCTGAATACACATCCCAAATATACGAACTCATCCACTTGCTCAATTAACTCTCCTTCTATTCTTATTTCACATACCGTTTTGCTTTCATCTCTTTCAAAAACCATCACTTTCGTCTTACTTGCGTTCACTTTCATTCCCCTTTCTTTTAATGACCTGTTCATTAATGTAACC
Organism: Parnassius smintheus behrii; assembly: GCA_036936625.1. Lineage (NCBI taxonomy): Eukaryota > Metazoa > Arthropoda > Insecta > Lepidoptera > Papilionidae > Parnassius > Parnassius smintheus. The sequence goes on along the minus strand of JAUPFT010000005.1, from coordinate 15,192,660 downwards.
ATCATTTGCAACTCGGCCGCCGACGACGCAAGTATGACTTGATCATCGGCGTACAAAAGGCATTTGATGGTTAACTCACCCATTCTTAACCCGCATTCTTCAGCTTACAGCAGCAGCAGCTTAGCAGCCTTTAAATTAATTCGAAACTAACTCTACTTTATTTGGGCATATAAACATTAACTTCTTTTCTTGTAGGTTCCTGAATCGTATCGTATATGGGTCAGGAAAAAGTAAGAATTTTCACAATCAAATCAAATCAACAATTCCACAGATTACATCCTACTAAAATATTATTCTTTTATAATATTAATGTAGAAGTTTTGATGTAAAAGATAAGTGTAAATTACACTAATTGATATTACGGGATTATCTCCAAGATTCAAAAAAGTTGGCAACCTTAATCATTGTTCCTTTTTGTCATGGCTATAAATTTACACATTTCTTTACAACTTTTATGAAGACCGTCGAACAGAGATCAGAGTCGCAGATGTACTCTCTATTCCCTCACTCTCATTGTCCGATGGGACGAAAATCTCACACGACTGGAGAGCGATCAGACGCTCAAATCAAAAGTTTTATGTGCTTTTCGAGCACGGGAGTGAAACGACTCCAACTTTCTGACTTCTCGCTGTTATTAAGAATTTCTTGACAGAAAAACCCAGTAACTGATTTTGTCTCGACCTGGTACTCGTACACAGGAGCTCATAATTAGCAGTCGCGTGATCACTAGACCGACAAGACAAACTATGTACTCGTATAGTTTTGTTGCTCCTTATGAAAGCAATACTTCCCTAAGTTTAAATTCTACTAAAGGAAATATTCCTCCATTCACTTCATTATAAATTCTCTGCACAAATAGTTATTTCCAGAGGAAACCCGAGATAATGCGGAACGAAGTACTCTTTGTGCTAAGAATTTTCTGTTTGTAAATTCACTTCAGTGATTTTGAACAAAGGTAAACTTGGTACTGTCGGATGCTATGGTTTTTCTAACTTGACTATTTTTCCTTTCAACGGTAAAGATGCAATATCCAAATGTTTTCAACTTGTTTAACAAATCAGTTTTTAAGTGTTCTTTAGGTCCTCCCCTACGTTATCCTCAATTTTATTTTGCCAAGATTTAGTCAAAAATTTGTGACAATTAATGACGAAAAAAAAAAATTGTGTCTCAATACTTTATAGAAATAAAACAATTTTTGAAGGGATCCTAAGCCAAATTCAAGCTGGCAGAACCAGGACTACCTGGGTTTGAAAAGTGATTTCTATTTCAAGATTTAGTGACTAATTGGTAATTGGTCATATATCGAGTTTAAAACATATTGCTCCTATGGAACCGGAGGTTTTCATAAGCCTTAGGGAGGATTCTGACTTAAATATTAAAGAATCCGAATAAAGAACCACTGCGTCTTTCACTTAGTTATTGTTCTGATTCATATAATTCAGACAAATTTAAAAAATAGAGTCATTTTTATCAAATTGAAGTTAATGGTGATATACTGTTCCATTTAAAACGCCCATGACTATTTAAAAATACTTATTTTTTAGTCGGTTAACATTATCGTTGTTATTTTTTAATTTTTTAGAAAGATTTTCCATACCTTTGGCACAGCACAACGTCGTCTATCTGGGTTTTATATACTGAATTAGGAAGCTGTGGCTGCTGAGGAATTAAACATTCATCAACAAACAGATGGTCCCCCGCACCAACAAAATTGTTCATTGGAATTTTAAGTACTGATAATATAAAATAAATGCTTCACACGGCGGTGAAACAAAACATGGGAAGGAAATCCTACAACGGAAGAGTTAGGCGTGGCCAGGATTGATCTGTTAAAGAAGAAAAAGAAAAATCCAGCCCAACGGATATCGGTCAATATATTTTGCAAAGAATTTCTTTCAAAAATCTGTACTCGTCCATAAAGTGACCTATTTAAAGTACAATATTGGCCTGAAAATGTTTAAATATTAAGCCATTTCCCATTCTTACCAGTGCTAGAGCTGTAAGAGAACTATGTGTAAGCTAATTTGGAATATGCCGGAAAACCTTTAAGTATTCGTCAAATGCAACCCGGTCTAAGCAATCACAAAATTGGCCAGCATTCAAAGTAACCTGGAATAGTGTTGAACGATAAAGGTTGATAACAAATTGTCCTAGACAGAAAGAGATAAGCTGATACATTAGTATGCCAAACACCACAGTCCTCTAATAACAATTATTGCTATGAATCATTTATTTTCAGACTCAGGTCAATTTATGTTAGTATAGGTATAATTTTTCTCAAATGCTATGTTCGTTAAAAAGAACACAAAAACCATACAAAACTGTTAATACAGAGACATAAAATCACTGGCTTGTCGGCTTATGGAACTCATAAAACATGAAGATCAAGAAAACTTGCGAGTAGATTGGAATAACCCTGACGCTAATCATCCCATCACTATGAGTGCTGTAACCACAAGTAAAAACTAAACAAGTGGTAAAATTAATTTTTTTGCACAACCGACTTAATATAAATAAAATTAGAACATCATTAATGTAGTTGAAGTAAAATAAATACGCATTATTAAGGATAACTCAAAAACTACTAGTCAGATGACAGAGACAGATGACAGGCCTGTTGGTCTAGTGGTTAGTGACCCTGACTGCTATGCCGGAGGTCGTGGGTTCGATTCCCACCCAGGACAAATGTTTGTGTGATGAGCAACGATCATTTGTTCTGTGTCTGGGTGTAATTTATCTATAATATTTATGTATTTAGAAATATATAAGTATGTTTATCAGTTGTCTAGTACCCATAACACAAGCTCTGCTTAGCTTAGGACTAGATGGCGTTGTGTGATGGTTGTGAAAACAAAAAAAAAAAACAAAAACAAACATCTTGGTAAAATTTATATGGAATCATATGCGAAGGAGTAGCTTTCAAATAAAAAACCACCACCAAAATCGGTTCACCTAGAAGAAAGTTCTAAGGTAAACACACAAAAAAATGCAGTCGACTAGAGAACCTCCTTCTTTTTTGAAGTCGGTTGATAATGTTTAAATTTACGTTATGAACTAAGTAAACTTCGTTTTATTCAATGGTAACAAATTATTCGTAATTTTTAGGGTGTCGCCATAGTACACGGCACACCCTAAGCCACCCACAAACTTCGTTACTTACATGCAGAAAACATCTTCTTGAGATATGCTGCACGCGTGTAACGCAGTTATTATTTTTTATTATTATTACAATATACAACAATTATTTTCCGATGAAATATATTTTCTTTGAAAAGGCATTTTTTTTTTCAAACAAAATATATTTCAAGAAGTTTACGCAAGCAATCCCACAAAGTGTAGACTCAGAAGATTTAAATATATTTACTTATTTATTAAGAAATTTATATAAACACAATTCAGGAAACACGTCAACAAAGGGCGTGCACAAGGGCACTTATTATTTCATGAAGAAATTTCTTCCAGCCAGCATTTTATAATCCAAAGAAATATTAGCGTTAATGCATAATGCCTTTTATGCTATACAAGTGTACTTTGCAGTGTTGAAGCGCCGTAGGGGTTCCATTGTCCATCACCTCCTGTGAGGGACGCCTTTACTTTGAGAAATCACATTATTCTTCTTTGTCAATTACGTATGTAGAATAGAACGTGGACATGATGATCACATATCTGATGATAGACGGTGGTGTTAGCATCTTGTAAAGATTACAGTGGTGGCGTAAGAAAATTCGTCACCACAGTTCATACCACGAGTGTCCAAAAAATTAACTTTAGGTTATGCCATAAAATCTATAGACTACCGAAAGGTGGCAGCATTACCTCATTTTCGTATATAAACAAGATTTATAATACATAAACCAATAACAGTGTCCAATTTAATGTTGCGAATATCAAGCAGTTATCACGGAATTTTATTGTGTAAGGATGCAAGAACGAAGGAACAAAGAGTATATAGTTTCTGATGGTAAGTGGATGTTATGGCCCAAAGACACCTGCGAAAATGTCTTTCGGTGACTTCGGTTTCGATTTCGGTGATGTTTGTATTTTCAATAAATAATAAATAATTGAACTATGAAATGCAAACTTAATTAGTGATTGCTTTTATAATACTACTGAGTGTTACAACTAGTGACATAAGTAACAAGCTAATTACTCATCGTTAAGTACACTTTTTTCGTGGGTAGGAGTGAAATAAGTAACACATGTTTTTGATCAGTCTCGCGTAATTCATATTTTAAAAATAGAAATTAGGATATTTTAATGTGTAAAATATATATGTCATCAATCAGTATATCATCTGTTTACCAGCCTTGATTCCTTGATATATTTTTTCCTTAATTTGCTAACACTACACGAAACCATGGAAGCCCTCAAAGGATCACTGTCAGCTGTGTCAGAACTCTTCAATACTCGTATGAATGAGTTTCAGCAGGACTTAAATAAGACTAGTCCAACTGTGGCCTCAAGTATATCTGTACTCTCAACGGAGTTCGCAACATTCAGAAAGTTTATCTTGTCCGCTCTTGAAACTGTTCAAAAACAGGTTGAATTTCTTGGGAGAGAGACCGACCGCTTGGAGATAAGACGGCGTCGTAAGATTCTGCTGCTTCATGGGATTCCCGAGGACAAGTCCGAGGATACATCTTCAATGGCTTCTAACCTAATTATGGACAAGCTCAAGATTCCCAATGTATCTAACGATTCTTTTAGCCGCTGCCATCGCCTTGGACGTCCGATAGAAAAGAAGCCAAGACCAGTTCTTGTAAAGTTCCGGGATGTCCCAGTCCGTGATCAAGTTTGGTTCTCAAAAACAAAACTGAAAGACACGGGTGTAACTATGTCCGAGTTTTTAACAAAAGATCGTCACAAGATGCTCATGGTGGCCAGGCAGAAGTTTGGCATAAATAATTGCTGGACTAGGGATGGTTACATTCATATTATCGCTTATGACGGTTCGCGCCAGCAAGTTGAATCCCTCGCTGAGCTCGAAGTCGTCCCAGTGGCACCAGCTACTGCTACCCAAGCACAGAAGGCAGTCGCTGGAAGTAATAGATCTACTGACAAAGTAGTTCAGCGCTCCAAGAGGATAGTGAAGAAGTGATAGTTATGTGGTATAGGACCTTTTCAATAAACTGTATGTATTGTCTTTTATCACATTATGATTTCTGTCAATATTTCAGTGTCTCTGCATTGTGCTTTTTGCTAACCTTATTTCTTTTTTTACCAGTCTTATGTTAAGTGTTATGTAAGATATGAGTTAATTATTCCATATATATAATTAGTCTAGTAGTTTTATATATACTCGTATATGAGTTAATTAGTCTCTGCATTGTACTTTCGATAACCTTAATTCTTTTATACCAGTCTAATGTTGAGTGTTAAATAAGATGTGAGTTAATTAGTCGTTATGGATCCCTATTACATACGAAGTATTATCTATCTACATCACTTTGAAACTTAGACTTTGTCTATTGTTCTGATTTTGTTGTTCTAAGTTAGGTTATTTTAACAATGTAGGTATTTGATATTGATACTGATAATTAACTGTTATCTTAGGTTTCGACCACAGATTAATAAATTTTTGTTTCTACAATTATGCAAAGAGTATATAATCACAATGTTATTTACCTTAGAGAAATATCCTCTCATTACAGAGTAGGTATTAAATGCTCTTGGTGTACTAACATGGAGATTTGTTTACTTGTATTTTTTTATGCAAAGGTATCCATGCTTATGCGGCCTTGTCGGACGTGTACTCTGTTAACATTATTGCAAGCATAAAAGTGGTTTTGACTTAATGCTTAATATATACTCACAAATGACTCCTCCTAACGTACTACTCACAGTACATAATTCTATTTAATATCATTGTCTGTGGTTTCAGTTATTTCTCATAAGCACCTTGTGTTATATATATATATATATATATATATATATATATATATATATATATTTATTTTTGTTCAATCAAATATGATCTGAATGGCATATGTGTAATATTTGCATTATTTTCTATTCTGTAAATGCTGGTAGGTAATAAATTTAACTAAAGGTTTAGTTTATAATTTTTATAGTTATTAGTATTTTTTTTAATAATTTACAGTTGTTTGAATTTTTTTAAATATTTTTGTAAGGATAACATGTCTTTTGGTGAAAGTGATCATATTCAAAGCTCCTCCCCTTTCTTTTCAGTTTCTGATGTATTAAGTAATGACGACAGTTTTGAGAGCATTCCTCCATTAAAAGAGACCCTTGACTCCCATTTTTCTCAAGCTATCAAAAACTTCAATATAGTCCACATAAATGCACAGAGTATTCCGGCTCGTTATCCCGATATGTTAGCTAGTTTTGAAAGTGATAATGTTCACGCAATTCTCGTTTCAGAGTCATGGTTAAAGCCATGTCTTCCTTCTATATCCTATTCCATTCCAGGATTCCAGTTAATACGCAACGACCGAAATGCGCGAGGTGGTGGTGGTGTTGCCATTTACATTCGTGCTCATATTCCTTTTTCTATTGTTTGTTTATCATCTCCATCTCAAGCTGAGAACGAAGCAGAATACTTATTTGTTGAAGTACTTCTTTCGCACAACAAATTACTCCTCGGAGTTTTTTATAGTCCTTCTTCCACAATGGACTATTTTACTACTTTGGATAACCTCCTTGAAGAGTTAACTCCATTATATACACATACAGTGCTAATGGGCGACTTTAATACTTGCCTTCTCAAGAATGATGCCCGATCTCTCCGGCTTAAGTCCCTTATAGAAGCAACCAATTTAAATATCCTTCCTCTCTCTGAAACTCATTTTTTCCCTAACTGTATCCCATCCCTCCTTGATTTGGTTATCGTTTCTTCTCTTGACCATGTTGATAGTTTTGGTCAATATGCTACAAATGCTTTTTCGTATCATGATCTCCTGTTTCTATCTTATAAAATAAGACCACCCAAAGCCAAATCAAGGATACTTCTGCAGCGTAATTTTGAGAAAATGGATTTGGATAAGCTTCAAAAAGACGCTGCTAATATGGACTGGAGCGTTATAATGAAGGCTTGTGATGTTGACGAACAGGTAGCATTGTTTAATTCACTTCTTGTTCAACTTTATGATGCTCATGCTCCTGTCCGCCCAGTGCGAATACGTCATCCTCCAGCTCCGTGGTTGACCGAAGATCTTAAAAGATTAATCTGCAGGAAGAATAGTGCAAAGTCGAGTTACAAGTCAGATCCTAAGAATGACAGGATTCGGGAGAAGTACAGACTCCTGCGAAATCAATGCAACAAGATGTGTAGAGATTTACGACGCCGCCACATCCATAAATCAGTACAAAACGAAGATCCATGTCGTATTTGGAACTTCTTAAAGTCTATTGGAGTTGGGAAAACTCGTTCATGTCCTATTCCAAATAACGTTGATTTAAATTTGCTTAATCAGCATTTTTCTTCCGTTTCTTGCCTGAACAATATGGCAAAATCAGCAACACTTACTCAACTTTCATCGTTTCCCACTCCTGACTTTTCTCCATTTTTGTTTAGGCAATTTGCAGATTGTGATGTTAGGAAACACATACTCTCTATCCATTCCGACGCTGTCGGAAGTGACGACGTCAGTCGTAAAATGATCATTCCCTTGTTGGACTTTTTAACACCTATTATAACCCATATCTTAAACATTTCCATGTCCTCATCTTCTTTCCCTTCCTAATGGAAGGACGCTCAAATCATACCTTTACCTAAGAAAACAAATCCTTCAAGTTTTTCTGAATATCGTCCTATTTCAATTCTTCCTTTCTTTTCCAAAGTTTTAGAACGCCTTGTCCAACAACAAATTAATTCCTTTTGTTTAAGAAATAGCATCCTTAGTCCTCTCCAATCTGGCTTTAGATCTGGTCATAGTACGACTACGGCGTTATTAAAAATCACCGACGACATTCGTCACGGTATGGAGAATCATCAAGTCTCAGTATTGGTGTTGCTGGATTTCAGCAATGCCTTCAATACAGTTGATCATGATATCCTGTTAGGAATTCTGCGTTCTCTTAACATATCTCCAACTGCAATTTCCTGGTTTCATAGCTATTTGCACGGGCGCCGGCAACGTATTCGTGTCCAAGATAGACTTTCTTCGTGGCTTGATACCGTAGCTGGCGTTCCACAAGTTGGTGTCTTATCTCCTCTTTTATTAGCAATCTTTATTAATACACACATCCCATCATACAAATATCTTCTCTCTACCATTTGTATGCAGATGACCTTCAAATATATTTACAAACAACCATCGAAGATCTTGCCAAAGCTGTTGAATGTATCAACAAGGATCTGGCTTTTATTCTCGACTGGACACGATCTTATGGGTTGACGGTTAACCCTTCAAAATCGCAAGCTATAATTATTGGGAGTTCAAGAACTATTTCCAAAATTAAAAAATGTCAAATTCAACCCGTTGTATTTAATGGTATTCTTATTCCATATAATAAAGTAGTTAAAAATTTAGGTATCTTTATAGATTCCAGTCTGTCTTGGACACCCCAAATTAATGCAGTGAGCCGAAAAATGTTTGCGGCTTATGCTTCGCTTCGGCTTAACTACTTTTTACCCATTTCCACCAAAATTGCGCTTGCACAATCTTTGCTACTCCCTATCCTCGACTATGCTGACATTTGTTACCTTGATATCACCGAGGAGCAACTTAATAAACTTGAGCGATTCCAAAATCTCTGTATACGGTTCATATTTGGGCTTCGTAAATATGACCATGTCTCTGAATACCGCACTAAACTCAAGTGGCTCCCAATCCGTCTTCGTCGGAATACTCATATACTTTCTGCGCTCTACTGCGTCTTATTTAATGTATCAAGTCCTCCCTATCTGAAAGAACATTTTAAATTTCTTAGCTCTTGTCACGATTTTTCCTTACGGTCCAAAGAAAACCTTTCGCTCCAATGTCCTATACACTCTTCGACATTTTATGATAAATCTTTTGCTGTTCTTGGAGTAAGACTCTGGAACTCCTTACCCCAGTCCATTAAAAGTGCTCAATCTTTAAATGTGTTCAAGAAACATATTAAGGAACACTATTTGTCTCTTTAACTCCTCTCTCTTTCTCCTCTTAGTTATGGTCACTAATATACCTTAAGTATGTTGTCATTTTATAGTATATAAGTTGTATTTTTTGTCTAATTTAGTGCACCCTACCCATTAATCTTATTTTTATTTTTATTAATTTCCTCTTCTGGGTTGTCTGGAAGAGATTGCTATGTAGCAATAAGACCGCCTTTTGTTTATCCCTCATTATTTTTTCATTATTTATTAATGTTTTGTTGGTGTACAATAAAGAGTATTGTATTGTATTGTATCGTATTATACACTAGGCCGCGAACTTTTAAGCCCTGTTACGTCTATTCTCGATTAAGAATCAAAATGTAAATTAATGCATTGTCAATCCTGAGGACTACGATAGGATGCCTCATTACCAGTAAAAAGGATCTCCGGTTTTCCATACTCACGAAACACAGCACTATAAAGTATACTCGTATATGCTATTATTTTTATGCTGCTATTTTTCGGAATTCCGAAGTCGAGCCCATTCACTCGTATTACAAATGTAATAACTGCGGCGTGGTTCTACCATGTTCAGCTACGTTAAGTAGAGAAGCGATTACGAAAATCATCCTAACTTTAGATGGAACTATATATTAGTTTTTGTAATTCAACGGTGATAAAAAACAAACACATAATATATAACCACATCATGAAAACGCGGGTCTTATTACACAAGATGTTTCAAAACATGTTTGAAGAACATTGTAAAGATATAGTTGATCAATTTTTTTTTACTTATCATAAACAGTGTAACGTAGTTTGTTTATTGATTTTATGAATATAATTTAAAGCAGAATTCAGATTTAAATTTCACATCATTAAAAGGGGAAAACAACCCAGACAATGCTTTGAGCTATTCTTCACAGCGCATCTACCTAACATAATTTTGTTCAGTCCCTAGATGAAACAAAGAACGTTATTGGCAGCGCCCCGCGTTGAAAATTATGTTCCGCTTGAGAGAAATACGTTTCTCCGTAAAACTAGATGTAGAACAACGCTTGGAAATATTCATGGAACTTTTTGTTAAATTTAAAAATGAAAAAAGTTAAAGCAACATTTTTTCAAGTCTTTTAAGTTAAAAACTTGTAATACTTATATATGATAATATTTTTTTTTAATTGTAAACTGTAATAAGTTCACTATGTTCTTATTACAGTCAATTAAAATTCACTGCTGAACGGATGGATGGATGTTTGTCCTTGTGAAATTTATGTTTGTAAACTGCCTCCACGATACGGGAGAAAATCGTAGAGTGGGGGGTAATGTTTTTTTATATAAAAAGAAGAAGAGAGCAAGAGGGGCACAGGCTACCCCCATATATTGCCTCATAGTGGGGATATTTGCCATAGTTGCCACGCTTGGCAAGCGAGTCGGCAACCGCAGTTTTTTTTAAATCGTTTTTCAGAGAATCGCAGTTTTTTTTTTAAATAGTTATGAAGAAGATTATAGAGAAGAGAAGAGAAGCTGTTTCCCATCGCCTAATTTGTATTGTATTAATTATTATTGTATTGTATTAATTATTATTGTATTATATTAATTATTATTGTATTGTATTAATTATATGGTGTAGTGGATATTCTTACACCGGTATACACCGATCACAACATATTATTATTACTTTAATGAAAACGGTAGGAACCTTAAATTTGCCCGTTGACACACTGAACGGGGTTATTATCTAAGAGACAATCACAACCTTTTACTTATTAGACCACTTGGGTTAAAGTCGTCTCTGCAATCCATTAGACTTACTTCAAAATAGCCGACGGGTACGTTATCGCATAAGATGCCTTATATAAACCGTAATACAACAATCGAATGTACTGTTATTTAGAACATAATACAAAAACAAATTGAAGCCTACACTGGCGAACTCTGAAAAAAAGCGTGTTACCCGGTGGTAATGTACTCGTTTGCAGACAAAAATAGCTTCACATAGTTTCGCAATACATATATATGCATAGCGAAAATGCTATTCAAATATCAGCCGTGATATCTATTTTACACATCTATGTTCGCAGCTCCATAACCGTGAATTGTGATAAGCACAATTGACATAGTATGTATATAGTAAAGAATCATTTACATTTTATCGTAATAACTATACGTGGTAGAGCCACGCTGCAGTTAATATGGTTATAGCCTGAATGGGTCGGCTCGACCGGGAAAGTACCACGGTCTCAAAGAATACCAGCGTAAAATAGCAGCTGCTGTGTTTCGTATCACCCCTGAGGACTAAGATGGAATGTCTAGATTCCAGTAAAACGGGTCTCCGGTTCTGTACACTCACCATACGTAACACAGCAGCATTAAGCTGCTATTTACGCTGGTATTCTATGAGAGCGTGGTCCTGCCCCGGTCGAGCCGACTCATTCGTGTTGCAAACATAATATAGTTGCGTGGCTCCACCACGTATGAGTCCAATGAGTTTTGTTGAGCGGACACATTTTACTTATGTATAGAATACACGTGGATAATACATAGGAGTCGTGGAATCTCAGGGGTTAGCTTTTACTTTAAATGTTTCCGGGTTCGATCCCCGCCGTTGAATTTGTTAATTACAATTTTAAGTGCTTATTTACTACGCTGAAGGAAAACATGGTAAAGAAACCTGCTTGCCTGAGAAATAAGAAAAAATATTTCAAAGAGATGTGAAGTTCGCCAACACGCATTGAGGCAGCGCGGCGGACATTTCCTTGCGCTAAAACCCACTTAGAAAATAGAGAAGGCCTGTGCCCAGCAGTAGGACGTATATAGGCTGTAACTTTAACTTTGATTTCTATATAATATACAAACGTAACACTGACTTACTCACTTCTCTAACCTGAAATAGATCGAAAATACACACATCAGTACTCATTCAGGCAAGTACAATACCAAACGGGCATATAGTCCGTCTGAAGGCAAATGAATGCTATGGTCTACGGATACATCTAACTTTTATTAAAAACTGAAATTTACGTACTCACCCTGAGCTCCATAGTATAATGCAGTAAAAATGGTCTATGGTTCTGGCCACATAAAAAACACAAGAGCATAATGTAATTATTTTTCGCTGGTATTGAATAAGAGGGTGGTCATCTCCAATTCGAGTCCATTAATTCTTGCCGCTTAAATCTTTCTAAAAACCTCTTCTCTTAGTCTCAGAACTCGACCGCAATCGTAGATTATTACCGCGTAGATAAATGAAATAATAGAAATAAAAATAATGAAAAAAAATAATGAATAAGAATAATGAAATACAGACGTGCTGACGTGTCGTCAACTGTACTTACTCCTATTATTCATTTTAAAATGACTGACTACAAGCCTATCTCAATTTTAATATATAATCTGTGCTTTTCCAATATTTATTTAAAGCTATCAATTTATGAGCGCAAAATTTCGTTGAAAGGCCATAACAATTGATGGAACAAAGGAAATTTTTGTTAAAATATCTCTGCTACGAGCGACGATGTCAAAAAGCTTGTCTGCCGAAACAAAGGCCTTTAATAAATGAAAATCATGTCCACCTACACAAAAATGAAGCCTTAAATAAAAAAGAGAAAAATGTGGAAAAATATTTGAATGTGAATTCTATCATTGGATATTTAAATCTGGCAGCGGAGGTGCGGTCGGGCGGGTGAGAATTTTCCCCAGGCGGGGCATAGTGCGGGGTGCAGGGATTGTGGAGATACGAGGGGTGCGAGGGGGTAATTAGGCGGCCCGGCGGAGGCTGTATTGATCCACGTCTCCTAGCAACGATGCGCGAGATGGCAGCACAGCCTGCCCTCGCACCGGGCGCGAGTTTTTTGTTCGCACCCGCTCTAGGTGAGATCGTTTTTATGTAATTGAACAAAGATGATTCAATTCGGTAATGTTTTTTATATAAAAAGAAGAAGAGAGCAAGAGGGGCACAGGCTACCCCCATATATTGCCTCATCGATCTTCTTCATTCGAAAAAATAAAAACTTTGGTCTCATTATAATATAGTACTCAGAGGAGCTTATCTGTATAAGCATGATTACGATAATGTAATGAGTAAATATATAAAGATCTTGCTTATCCTCGATATCTGCGGTACGCCCCAATACCTGGGTTACCATTTTTTTACAAAAATGTTTTTCCATGAGAAAAATTATAATCGATATGGACATCTAATTAATGACTTTCAAACCTATATACTGCTGTTGTTATAGGCATTTTATTAAAATATTTAGTTACTGTGTGAGTTATATGACGAGCTTAATAAGGAACGGAAGAATCGGTATAGAAGCTAATCTTCAGTGTAGCAAACATACTATAACATTTCTACTCCAAATTTTATAGACGAGAAATATTTTGAGTATTTCCATTGCAACATCAGTATCGATAGAAATATAGACTAATAAAAAGGAAAATTTATGAAAAATGCTCTAAAGCATTCAGTACACGCTAGACTTCAAAGAAAGATCCTTGTTCTTCCGAACATATTTCTCAAATAGCAAGACCGTGAAAAATGTAATAAAGGCGAGTTGAAAACTAGGCGAGCCGCATTGAATTTTATTTAGAATATTTCTGCTCTGCGACCCGTTTCTTTCATAAAAGAATCGAGGATCATTTATGCTCGTTCAACTTTGACAGATAATAGGGAACCAGGATCAGTTTACAACTCTTTCGCGTCATTGATCTTTATGAAGATTACCTTGACACATTGTACAAATTTGCGTTAGGCTGTTTTTAGAAAATCATTAAGTTTATACTGAAATATGAGAAGTGTGCTAATTCCTCAATATATGGATCCTTTTTTATAGAATAACAGTGACAAACGACTACACAATCCACCTGATGGTAAGTGGATGCTGTAGCCATATATATAGCTCCATAGCTCAATTAAGAATAAAAATGCAGATGCGTTGTCACCCCTGAGGACTAAGATGGAATGCCTCGTTTCCAGTAATAATTGTCACCGATTTTCTACGCTTACCATACGAAAAGCTGCAACATTAAGCTGCTATTTTATGCTGGTATTCTGTCAGATCGTAATGCTACACCGGTTGTGCCAACTTATTCGTGTTGAAACCATAGCTGCAGTGTGGATCTACCACGTAAATATAAAATATATTAATCTTTTATTATATATAAATCTTTATATTTATTTGTAGTCGTCGGTGCGTCTGCTAGTGATCGTGTTATGTCTTGACCAAGTGAGATTTATCAGATAGTATTTTATTTCAAAGCACATTTAATTATGTTGTCAGACCAATATCAATTTATATTAGCTCAGTATCTTAAAGGAAACCACAAATCTGTACCAGAAAGATGGATCTGTGGTCGTTTTCTTAATAAATTTCATATTTCCACTTTGAAATTTTCAAGGGATGAACAATCATTATCAAGTCTCTGAAAAGAATATCTGTGACAGACCGACAAAAAGGTGATCCCGAATGTAGGCATGGAATGGTGTTGGTAAAAGGGACTCCACGGGAGCAAAGCCCCGGGAAAAAGCTAGTATAATATAAATTAGTTTACAGCTTAACTGTAACAGGATTTCATCTAGGTAATAAATGGTTTCCTATGAATGTTTTATTAATTCTAAAACCATATATTATATTATAAGCTTACTGTAATCATATACGTCTGCGTTTGATTACCCTAACAGAAAATATAAATTGTAAAGAAACCTCAAAAACCTTCCTTTATCACATTTATATATACCCTTTCTCGGATAATTTATTTGACTTTAAAATTGGCAGTTTTGGGCGCGTCAACCCGATCTCTTGGAAAGCGAGCAGCGCAAAATTTCGTAATTAAAAACCTCGGCCTGCATCCGTCAATATCTGTCGAACGAACAAAAAGCCAACAAAGCTAATATGAGAATCTACAATTGAAGTTTGCTTCGTTCAAATACGCTTGGGGCGATATCGCTTGTGTATGAAAATAAATATTCAGGGAGAAACGTACCTTCTTATTTCATTAGGTACCATAATAATGTTCCGATAATGGTAAACTCTGTTTGGTTATTGTCCTTTGTATTTGGTGAATTCAGGCGAATTTAAGGGGCAACACTGTTGCTACCTTCATTTCACTGTTGATACCCTCTTTTTCATTGGTTACATTTTCAATAATCTAGAAGTCTGTTTTCAAGAACTTTGATTATGTAAATTATGATCAATAAATATACCGGAACAAAGTGAATATTCATCGAAACTATTCACTTCGTAACTATATTTATAAAATAAATATTGGTTATAAAATAATAGCCACACAAAATTAATATTATAAGGAAATACAAAGACTCGTAGCTTGATAAAGCTGCTACTAATAAACTAGACTAGACTACTAATAAACCAAAGAGAATAAATTAATTTCCGCATAAGAGCATCCGAATTCGGTTCTAAGTTATACTAAATACATTAGCTATTATAGTTCATCGTACTAAGACATCGTTCATAGGACATAATTTCATATAAATATAGTTATATTAAAAAAACTCCATCCCCTATTTTAATTTCTACGTATATTTTCCAACCTTAGGGGTGAAATCTCCATCCCCGATGTATATCTTATTTAATAAAAAAGAATAATTATAATCAGTTCACAATACATAAGTTCGTATCAAGTAACATACACATACAAAATAAGAACATACACTCTAATTGAAATCCCGCTCCTTTTTTCGAAGTCGCCCAAAAATAATAATTTTATTTTTTGGATAGGTTACTGTTTAAATAATATATGATAAGTTTACGGAAGAATCCGGACTGGAAGTCGGATATGAATACGAACTAATAACATAAAAGTTACAGTGCTCTTATTTTCTTATTATCAATTATATCTATTTATTGTCATCCCGTCTTATGGTGGCGACGCTAGAAAATCAAACGTCTCTTATCGTCTCGGTAGTGTCGTAAGAGAAGACTAATTTTGTAACTAGTATTACAAAGTACTGCAGATAAAAACATCCAGATAGGAGAAGAAGAGTCCAAGGAGTTAGCCTTGTCGGTTAGTTTGTACATAGCGAAGGTCTTTGATCCGGTTTAGCACAAAGCGCTGTTTTCGAAGCTCCCTTCCCATGAGGTTCCCAAGAAATTACGTAATATAGTTCACCAACAAATTACACATCCAAACATTAGGTTTGGAATAGACGGTGCATGCTCCAACTACAAGCCTATTAATGCTGGTTTTGCATAAGGCAACATGCCATCACCTACGCTGTTTCTTCTACATATAAAAGATATGTTGCAATCCAGTAACATTGGGTGATTTCTATGCAGATGATACCTGAGCTGATGATTTTTCTGACAATCGCTATGCCAATATTTATCGGGAACACGTTATCGAGTACCGGAACAAACTTGTGTCTGAAGTCGAGTTTTCGTTACACAAAGTCTCGAATTTTGGACAGGGGACGACTAAATCTTCTCCGCCCTTAGAAGACACAGGCTTGCGTGTTTACTGCTAAAATTAGTCCCTTTTTCGTATCTCCCCAATTTCAGGGCACTCTCCTTACTACCTCAGCCAGCATTGGGATCTTCGGTGTCGACACATTTTTTGATGGGAAAAAGCACTGAATTCGCGTGACCGCTCAGATACGTATATGTACGTACAGATGTATATACTGGGTGATTTTTTTACCGTCTGGAAAAAATAGGGTGCAACAGGTGAACGGAATAGAAGTCTGTGGCTTATATTTATATATTTTTTTTATTTTACATTAACATATTATGAAATGAGCGAACAATAAATACCACTACAACCACAATTTGAAATAAACTTTCGGAAATAAAAAAAAACACAAAAATTTTGATCTTTATAAATAAATCAATTAAAAACTATCGAAAATAAAAACATAAAAATACAAGTTTAAAAAATGTAAAGTATGAGTGCCGTTGGCTTCTATATCGTTCACCTGTTATGTATATATATATATATATATATATATATATATATATATATATATATATATATATATATATATATATATATATATATATGTCACGTTGGTTGTCCGCGATGGACTCCTAAACTACTTATTATCGGCCACCACTAGACCGGACCGATACGACTTAGGGATCTTCAAGGTAAGAGTTATCTCCTTTTTAAAAGGCCGGCAACGCACCTGCAAAATCCCCTGGTGTTGCAGTTTTTCATGGGACGCGGTAGTCACTTAATATCAGGTAAACCGCATGCTCGTTTGCCTATCCTCTCCTATAAAATGAGCTGGTAGCAGCGTCAAAAATAACTGATCTTAAAACTAGGAAAATCCTTTCGACGAAAACGAGCTGGTAGCCGGCTAACCGGCGCGACCCTGACAAAGAAAAAATAATGTATTGTAGAACTCTCTTGATCATTTGTTAGTATCTATAAGATTATATACTAAAGTGTCAATTTGTTTTTTTTTTTTAAATATAAACAAGCTCATTGTTCCACATCCACGAAACAGGCAACGTAAAACATGTCACAGCATATTCAACAATTTTCCCAACGTTGAAAAGTAATTACGACACATCAACGCGTGTCATGTGCAGTCGCCGCCCGGCAACATGGCCGAATGTACATATTACGGGAGTTTAAAGCGGAGGCAACCAACAAACAGCCAGCGGGTGCCCCCCGGAGCCAACACCGAGAGTCAGGTGGCACGGAGGTGATGCAATTGACAACTAGATACAAACGTAACTACGCAACGTTAATCACGCAAATTCGACCCTTATTTCTTATACATTTAACGGCTAAAATGGATCGTACTAACGGGTGGGTGATTCGAAGCAAGTCGAGCGCACGGTTGCCAATAGTTACATCCGGGCCGCGAGCCCGGCCGGCACACGAGCTGTACACTATTTACTTTATATATCCACCGACGCAGTTCGCTTTGCAATCAATAATTTCAAGCAGCTTCAGTATATAAACTACCGATATTGAATGCTATGTGAATTAACGATATTGGATATGATTCTACATAATTTGTAAGTGTATAATTAATTACAGTCCGATTAACAGAATCCATTTAGGCAGATACACAGGTGTTATTATATATAACAATGACTTTGTTGAATTAACTTAGTTTATTATCATTATCTACCATCCACAGTGTAACACTTCTCGGTTGAGATGATGACAGTTCGCTGCATTCACCACGCTTGTCAAACAAATTCGCAGTAGTTTTTTTATAGAATAAGGGTGGCAAACGAGCACACAGTCCACGACGGTAAGTGGATGCTGTGGCTCATAGACATCTACATTTAATCTCGATTAAGAATCAAAATTCAGATGCGTTGTCACCCCTGAGGATCAAGATGGAATGCCTCGATTCCAGTAAAACGGGTCTCCGGATCTCTACACTCACGATACGAAACACAGTGCAGTATTAAGCTGCTATTTTACGCTGGTATTCTGTGAGAGCGTAGTTCTTGCCCGGTCGAGTCGACCCGTTTGTGCTACAACTATTATATAGCTACAGCGTGGCTCTAACATGTATAAACCGGATGCTACTTGGTACCTGATAGCTTGTACTTTGTCGCTCGAGCTCTGGTCAAAAAAGCGCGGTTGTCATTTCCTCATCCTAAAACCTAAAACCATCTCAGAAATGAGAAAAGGCCTGTGCCTAGCAGTGGGACGTATATAGGCTACAACTTTAACTTAACTTCTTAACTAAGTGCGAATAGGACACGCTCTCGGACTACTAACCATATATAGAACCCCTATATGAATTATGAACTTAGTTATGGGTATTTACATAGCTCTAGCAATATACGAATGCTGCAAAGTAACAAAGATAATTTGAATTTCTAAACAACAAAAGAAAAAAAAGAGAAAGCAATGACTTACTGAAATATATAAATTGCTAACATCTACGAGTATGTAATAACTATGATCCACGAAATAAATGAATCTGATTCTGACAAATTATAAGTAAAGGTACTCGTAAGCTTCGAACATTGCTCTATAGAAAAGGTACGTCGAATTAAAGTACAAACTTAACTTTGCAGTGGAAAAAAAGTTCTACAATATATCATTCTGCGTCACGGTCGCTACTCCAAGTGAAAATCTTAATATGTAATTACAAAAAAAAATTATGTGATATAACTGAACATTTTAACTGTGAGAACTTTGCTATTTGCTAAATTTTACGATTCTAGGTTAACAAGAAGTCCCTATCGAACTTATTACATAGAAGAGTCTTTGTCACGAAAAGTCGAAAGTCAAAGTCCAACTTGACATTTTTCGCAATTTTCCACTCTTTATTACAGAAACCGACTCTACCCGCTCCTGAGAAAAGAGTCAACTAAATGTTTTCTTTTGGAGTATGGGGTACTACAATCAAATAAAAATTATTTAAATATATTTTAGAGAACGATGTGATGGTAACAACATACCTACAGATTTTTTTTGATAAACTCTATAAATGATTTTGGATAAACCCGGGGTGTGAACCTGGGACAAAATGATCAGTAGTCTTGCGTACGATTTATAAACCAATGAGACAATAACAATAAAATATAATAAGCGAGAAAGGGACCGTTAATAGGATATAAATAAAAATATTATAAAAATAAAGTAAAAAAGTATTTTATGGAAATTATAGAATTAATATTAAATTATATCTAGGCTTTAAAAATGTTGTCTAGTATTAAGCAGTTTTACACAACAAAAAAACAGTTTTCTAGTTACTTAAGCGTCTGGATGTCAAGTTAAAAAGTTCTTTGAGACATCCAGAGCTGCGCCTAGCGACCCCCTTTATAAAACAAAATTACAAATTCTGCCCACATGTTTGCCGACGGTACAAGTTAAACTTTATAAAATTATATTCTAAAGAAAGAAAACATTCAGGTCGTGTGTCAGAAATCCCAATAATAATTAAAAATCGGGAATGTTAATTAGAAATTTAAATATAAACATAGTTTTAGACGCAGGCCGGGCAGAAGAATTCAAACTTCTTTTCATACTATACCTGAATATAACGCGTCCAAAAGCAGTGGTGTTGGGAATTGTGGTGACGGGGATAGTACACGCAAATGAGGGGGGGGACGGGAGGTACTCTTCAAACTAGGGAAGACATATCATCATATTTTATTACGCGGATCTAAGCTAATTAATTTTTAACATCTTTAATATTCATTTTTATCATAAAACTTTTTTTTAAATACAGAAAAACAATATATATGTTTTTAGCTCATATTTTAATTATTTACTAAAACAATTGAGTTATAATAGTAGTAGATAAATAAGTGTACTTTGGAGCACTTTGCATTTGAAATTAGTTTGAAGTTGCAGGTATGGCCTGTAGGGTCAACCAGATATTTTCCTTCTGCTGACCTCTCATCCGGCGGCTATCAGGTCTCCATCGATACAGACCCATCGCTTTCGCCTCCTTGTTCTCCAAAGTAATGGGACTCCCGTCATTACCTCAGTTAGCATCAGAATCCTTAGCATCGACATTCTGTGAGTCGTACAGTTTCGTAGTCACTTAAAAGGCAAGACCTAGCTGGAATCAAAAAAATCTTAGTGCTCAGTAGATCATGACTATATATTATACCGGACTACCGCCATTAGTTGTAGCTTTATACATCTTGCATTTTAATGCATCTTCTAACACATATACGGGGAGTGCTCGGAGGAATTGTTAGGGTTAATTTTAGCTGCTAAATTCCACCATCGTGCGTCGTAAACTGTCACATATCAGAACGCAAAATTTCATACTCCTTTTCTCTATGGCTGGTGGTCCACTATCGTGCTATTTACGCGGAATATTCTGCTTCGCACAACCAAACTGTGGAATTAATTATCGCCTGTGGTTTTTCCGAACCCATACGACAAACTTCTGCCCATAAAGGAAAAGGACACAAGTCATATCTAAAACAACATGCGATGAATTTATCGAATTAATTGCATCAAGCAAGCAATACACACTTCAAATAATGGCAAGGACAATATTGAAGGAAAAATAAAGATCTGACAGGCTATTGTGAATATCAGCAACAAACTTCAAGACGATACAAGTGAAACAGAAATTACCATTTTGGGATTTCTAGTACACTTGACGAATTTGTTGAATAAGAAACACCTGAACTAGTTGGTTTTCATTATTTGTAACTTACTATATGCTTTAGATAAACGCATGAAAGCGTACCAAAATCTAACAAGTGTTTTTGAATATTTTAACAAGATGTTATAGATACACACTCAATCTACGGCTGAATTAGCAGTAGCCCATTTGCGTAAAATTGGTAAGGTTGAAAAATGGGTGCCCCGTGAACTTAATGATTGCCAGCGCAAAGTACGCATCGAGCCGTGCCTTGCTCAGCACAACTGACACACAAACGGAAGAATTTTGAACCTTATGTAAATCTAGAGAAGAGATTTCGAAAGAAACTCCAATTACGGTCAGTGCTTATGCAAATGGTTTAGAAGACGGCATAGACGGCGAATTAGTGCAATTTGCCGAGTTGCTCAAAACTGATGTGGCTGGTGCGATTGACAGTACGAAAAAAGAATTTCTGGAAATTCAATATTGTAAATTCTTAATGGATAATTCATTATAATCATGTTTTCCCAATTTAGAAACTGCTTTGTGCATTTATTGTCTCTCATGATCAATAAGTGGTGAATATTCATTTTAGACATTCAATCGTATAAAAAATGAATTTAGAGAACACTATGAGTCAAGATCGCCCAAATTCTTTATCTGATGAATATTAATGATACGCTTAGAGAAATTGATATGGATAGTATTATTGCGCAAATGAAATCTAGAAAAGTTACTTTTTAAAAGTTTTAAATGTAATAAAAGAAACAGATAAACAAGTATAAAATTTATATAAATGTAAAAATATACTATACTTTATAATAAATTTAAACTGTGTAATATGTACTAAAATATGTACAATTATTTGTTAGTATCGTCAGTTTTAAACTGTTAGTTTCTTATCAAAATCATTCTAAATTGCCATTATCTCCGGCTTTTTGTACTTGCAAGAGTCTAGCAGGGTCAATAGTAAACTATACCAAAAAAAGTGTAATCTATATATATATATATATATATATATATATATATATATATATATATATATATATATATATATATATATATATCTATATATATATATATATATATATATATATATATATATATATATATATATATATAGATCGCAAATAAGCGTATTGAATTGTTTTTCACAACTTTATACTTAAGAACCCTTTGCAGATCAAGGTCCCCTCGATATAATTCGCTAAACGCCTCGCGCTTTCTTAATCCGGCACTGAGAAATTGGATACCATTTTTTCGACTTAATATTAAAAAAATAACTTTGTTGTTCGTATTCATAAAGCGTTGCTCAATGTTTACGTCCGCTGTAATAAAAAGGCCTTTGGGACTTTAGTGTAGGCGGCGTGAGGTTAGAAAGTACGCCATTACGACCGGAAAATAGGCCTCGAAGGCATTGTGCGAGATGAAACACCGCCTATAGCCAAAACTTTATAGGACCCAGGCATTCCAATGTATGAATTTTATTGAGTATTTTTAATTGGCGCTTCAACTTCTTAACAATACAGATTACGGGTTTTACGCCACGCTTAAGTTAGCAAGCGGGATTGAGATCACATTTCTTGACGATTCGCACCTTGTACCCATCACTAATTTTTTTGCATGTTAGTCTGTATCTGTAGCAGGAGCCCAGTTCTCTCTCTACTTCTTCAGGTTTTCAATGCAGCGTATACAAGATAGTTTTTCGCGGCCATCTAGCAGATAGTATTCGTTTTTTTTTAATAAAGGCGACAAACGAACAAACAGTCCACCTGATAGTGGTAAGCGGACGCTTTGACCCAAAAACATCTACATTTATCTTCGATTAAGAATCAAAATGCAAATGCGTTGTCACCCGTGAGGACTAAGATGGAATACCCTGTTTCCACTAAAAAGTGTCGCCGGTTCTCTACATTCACCATACCAAACACAGCAGCGTTAATCTAAGGTATCCCGTGAACATAGGTCACTGCTATTGTCTTACTTTTGTATCTGCGAATCGAACAGTGAGTGTTAACACAAAATTTTGGGTTGATATTCCACCCCGGCGTGGGCACCATACAATTTTGGGTTTGCACGGCCCACCTGCCCCTCCTCCTACGTATGCCAATTAATACAAACATTACTTTATTTCTATTTGAAGAGGAAAAGAGCCAGGATAAATGAACCGCTAAACATTTCTTCTTAGTACTCATGGAATTTTTTATTTGTAGTTACCGCAGGGGGGCATTTTGTTTAGTTCTTTGGTCACTCTTATGTAAAACTTAAAAAGTATTTTATAATTCAAAAGTTGTACAGTTTTGAAAATGTGCCTATTACCCAAATCTGAAAACCCTTTATTACATACACCAAAATAAAATAGAGCAAGGTAAGCAAAGCCAGATCCAGATAGAAGCAAATTGCAAGGACATTACCATTCATTTAACTGCTACTAAAAATTGTAAACCTGTATATATGTACTTGTATATGTGTAATTAAATCCACGAAGACGTATTTCCACTATTTCTGCGAGAAAAAGTACGATGTAATATTGAAATAGAATGGTTTCCACATTTACATCTCTCGCATGCTAGAACTAACTCAACAGCAATTTTCAATGTATCGGAAGGAAGTGTTTTCGTGAATTCCCCTATTTTATAATAGAACACCATACAAGATTATTTAAATACATTAGGTAATTATAAATGATTGACTGAAACTCACTTATACCATGATGAGTTTGCGCTACAACTGAAAACAAAAGAATTTCAAGTCAAATGTTTTTTTTTGTATAGAGTTTAATATCTAAACATTTATAACCAACATCTACTGGATGTTGTTTACTACCGGTAGATCCATAAAGAGATTTTACCAAAACATAACACGCCTCAAGCCATTCAAATTGCACAAAATTTCATTTCAATACTTAATGCCAGTCTTATCTACTAATTCCTTGGTTGGTTTGTGGGGTTTTATGTAGAAAGACACAGCGGGTGTCCCCGATGGGGTAATAAATCATCTATAAGACCCGCGCCTTTGTTTAGAAAATGCCGATATCAGCAGCTCTTAAATACGCGAATTTTCAGCTGTAATTAATATTATTTTTAATTAAGATAAATTTTAAAGCACCAATTAATATTTCATATTTTATCAAGCATAATAAGGTTTTAATATTCTTTAGAATGCAATCTTGTTCGAGTCATTTGTACCTCGGCGACCAAGCTTTGCTCGCTTTTCTGAGAAACCAACTACCTACTTATATACATATTTATAGATATAAGAGAATTGCTGACATAAAAAATGGAAATATTTTTGTTTCACCTCTAATCTATGAAAATGTGTTATTGAGAAATAAATGTATTTTTAATTGTATATCTTTTTATTATTATAATATGAGCAGAGTCCTTCAACGAAAATTTTGCGTGATTACGAAAATACATTTGGTTGTGGACAATACATCATGTTGTTCCCCAGAGCTGCAGCCAACATAAAACGTGCACATAAATTATTGAAGCCAATCCTCCTACGATAATCTGGCACGGAGAGTCACTCCATGCATGTCGAAATCCATTAGTAGGGTAACCATGTGACGCAAATAAAAGCTGACTGAAAACGCCTTTGCCTCTTACTAAATTGGAAATTTAAAGTTTGTAAAAAAGACTTTTTTATTTACTAATATTTATAAATGCCTCTAAAGATATAATGACATATTATTCAGAATAATAAATAACAAAAGGTATTTTATCTTTCATTATAATTATTTTATTACCTAGTACTATCAGTATACAGGGTTATTTTTCAGAGTAGCCAAATTTTAAACTTAATTTCAATTACATAAATAATGATATACCATTATTGCAGTATTTGAAAATACGAGTAAATACTCAATAAGGCTTTTACTTTTATGTGACATTGTCCCAAATTTAATGTAATTAATGAGCAACAGCGTTTTTGTCTACCGATCAACCCTTACGAATGTGTGTGTGCGCAGTAAAATCAGTTAAAATATTTTTAATCATTTTATATAAATATTTTATTAATTTCAAAATTAGGATCAGTTTAAATTTTCAGATATAGGAAAGTCACGTTGTGTGTGTTGTCAGTTGTGCATGCGTGTGTGCGTGCGTGCGTGCGCGCGCGCGCGCGCAAGTACGTAAACCTTTCACAACTTTTGAACGTCTTGATCGATTGAGATGCGGTTCTAAAAATCTCAATGTGGAATAGATTTGGTGATAATATGATTCGCACGAGCAGATTTTGAGAAACCACAAAAATAAAAATATTGAAAAACTATTTTTTTGGTAAAACTTTTAAACTGCTTTACCGATCGATTTAAAAACTAATCAACTCTTAACTTCAAAAAATGATGTCAAATGCCGTTTGGAAAATAAAAATCAGTTTATTTTTTCGGCAAAGGAATTTGAAAAAACCTTTTTTTTAACGTAACTTCGACATTTCGCAACATAATTTGGTGAAATTTGGAGCGCTCTACATTTGAAATTAGCGGGAAGTTCCAGGGATGGCCTGCAGGGTCCTCCAATTTTTTTAATAATTTTTTCTTCATTCAGTTTTCTTCATTCATTTGCCTATATTACTTATTCTAAACCTTCTTTGCAAATTTAGTTGGTTATTGAAAAATAACCCTGTATGTATATTACTTATGCAAACAATGTAGCAAAATAGACACGAGCACACGCACATAAACATTCTCGCTTACCATGCACGCACACGTACGTACACACATTCGCATACAAACGCGTGTGTGAGTGCACGCACACAATCAAGCAAACAGAGGAACCGGATCTTTAAAGATCACAACATCACACATACATACCTATCTATAATGTGTTTAAGATGTAAGTAATATTGTATTGATAACAAAATAGATTTGCGTTATTTTAACATTACGTGAACCTAATAATAGGGATGTTAGGTGCAGTATGCAAACGGTTAAAAAGAGTCCGGTAAAATTTCTGTAAAATGATAAAAGACTTGAAAAAATTGAATATATGGACTGTTTTTTTTTTTAATTTTTACAAAAACGTTTTTTTTAATATTGTTGCTTTTTATTGCGATGTTTACGTTTTCTTTTGATAGCCCTGCCTTAGAGTAGCTTCAAGGTCCTAGAACGGCGGGGAGATGCGAGGACTCGATAAATCACCTATAAGATTTATAGGTCGTTATTGTAGCAGAATCAACGGAAATCTAACTGTGAGATCTTATTGTACAACCCAACTACGTTTTTACTAGTTTTTTTTAAACTCAAATGCTGAATAAAAATTATCAATTTTATATTATAATATTTAAATATTGGGTGTGTAAGGATCAGTATCTAAGCTAGTGGCAATAGGTCAAATAACCAACAACCAATGAGGTAGAAAAGATCTCGAGTGCCAGCCATACGCATAAAGTTTAAGGCGGCCCCCCAATAGGTGGTCTGACGACCTTGTAAGACATGCAGGAAGTTGATGGATGCAGGTGGCTTTAACTCTTATCCTCCTTATGCCATTTGTGTCAATATTTATTTGTTTTATATACTATGGTTCATCAACACAATTACAATGTAATTGTTATAATTTATTATTTTCGGTCTGTTTTGTCCAACTGCAGGGCAAAGGTCTACCTTATCGTTTTTTATTCTTTACATCAACATCAGACCGCAGTAGTGGTAATAGTAGCTACAGGCTTTATATTATTTTACGCTGGTCAAATTTGTGTTTGCAGAATTCACATGTCAAAATATTTTATTTTTAAAGTGTAAATTTCTTTAGAATATCGAAAACGCGACACTAAAAGAGACAATCATATAATACACCAAACATATACAGTCTCTTTTTAGTCTTATAACCTGCGAGAGAATGAGATAGAGTACATCAAACAGTGTTTATTATAAAGTTATTTGCTTATAATTAAACACTACAATTATCCTACTACTGGTATTCTGCATTCTTCTCACTCTCGAAGTTTAGTTTTCTGAAGGTTTCACTCTCTACCGCGTGAACTGGACACGTTTTCTTTTAATTATGCAGGTTTCCTGGCGGTGTTTTCTTTTACCGCCAAGCACGTGGTTAATTAATACTACTTAAAATTGCAATTAACATTTTCACTGGTGCCACAAGGGATCGAGCTCGGGTTTCTTGCGTATTACGAAATTTACAGCAAATGCTTAACCTCTGAGCTACCGTGGCTCTCACAGGCTGTGTTTGATCTATATACAATAATATTTTGCGTAGAGGTTTAAACATTAACTTATTAACAAATCACTTGCATTGTCACTTCTGGAGAACTAAGATGGAATGCCTCCCGGCCTGTAATGATGCTTGCGCTATACACCAGACCGGAACACAGTAGTGCCAGCACTACTATATGGCGACAGAAAAAGGTAAAAGGTTGATTGGTACCTACGCATACGGACTCCTAGGCAATAGGTAACTTAATACACAAAAAATAATAACTATTTACTTTTAAGCAATATCCAGTAATAAGCAAATATATAATATATATAATAAACAAATATTTAAATATATATAATAATAACCCTTACAATTAACAAAACAAAACAAAATGCTTACTAAGACTAAAACGACATGGGATATTAAAAAATTGCATAATCATTAGGAATACGAATTAACTAATATTAGAGGTTAAAGTATATCGTATTGCGAGGTGCTGCTCTCCCTAACCTCCGCAACCGAATCTTGGTTGACGACGGAGCCATAGACCAAATTCGCCGCTGGAGTCAGGAAGGCTATTGCTTTTGGACGCTCGTTTTTCCTAGCCCTGTGGTCTTCGCGCTTCGGACACGCAGGGGTTCGTTGCGCAGGTGTAGTTGGAGGCCGTGGAGGAGGACGTGCCATGTGTTCTGGTGCGCCTTACCTGAGAAGGAGATGGGGTGGAGTCATCCTTTCCCGAGGAGGAGCCGCCATGGGACGACGCTAGTGGGACCGCGGATGTGTACGAAAGCGTTCCTTTGGCCCTGCCAACATGCGACGAAGGTGGACCACCATGGGGTTTTAGTCGGTGCGAGTCTGACATAACCCGTCATTGCCCCCGCTAAGCGGGTATGCGATGCCGGGTCGCGTCAAGATCGCCAGTCTTCGTATCAGTGTGACAACTGGTGCTATATTTCTGGAAGTGTGCCTCCATTTTTTTACAAGTCCAACAAGTTATTTTGTTACATTTTCTGTCTTCAGCTTTGTATTTTCTTGAGGAATCGATATGAATTATTCCCAAATTACACGCTTTTTTCATACTGGAGTTGATATTTACGAGATGTTAACTTATCAGTCACAAAATCAATAATTAAATTAAATATTAGAAAAGAATGCCCTCCTATTTATACACTTCATACGTAATATCCCGACGGTGAAATCCCGCTGGAAAAAGTCCCTGTGTCGACCGTCCTCGAAAGAAAGTAATTCACTGGATTAGTGGGTGGGTATTACCTCAATTTAAATATAGGGGGTTTCCCCTATTAATAATGAACATGATGTATGTAAACGTTAGAGATACTCAACAAAAAATAAATGTATATCGATTTCGATTTTTGTAAATGTTTACTAAGCAAGACGAATTAAAATATTTCAGAAATGATGTGATTAGGTATAATTTATTTTGGTAATTTCATATTAACGCGGTCCCCTCGTTTTTTGGCTCTAGAAAATCGAAAAATATCCGATTTCGATGATTTTTTAAATCTTTGTCTTTATGGCGGATTTATTGAAAAAATAAATGTGAAAAATGTCTCACCTCAAGATCGCACTTTAAGTTTTTGACTTTAAATGTTATCATAAACGCTCTAAAAAATCGTCAGATTTCGATGAGTTTTTTTTTTTAAATTTACGTTTTTACGGAAAACATCAAAATGAAAAGGATTAACTACGTATTATATTCAAAAATAAATCAATCACTTATATTATGCTCGAAAAAATCTTGTAACAAAATAAAAAAAATTATGCAACCTTCATTTATGTTACTGTTACAGTCCATAAAAAGTTTACAGCTGAACAAAGAGCTACCCCGAAGAATGACTTTTCGGGAGGATATTTGCCATAGTAGTTTAGCAACCGTAGTTTATGTGTTTTACATGTTATTAAGAAGGCACTGCTACCAGGAGATGCCTGGTTGATTTCCCTCTGTCGTCTCTTAAGACACCCATTTGGATGATATGGGATTGTGCATGTTCTTAGATCACCACTACACAGTCAATTTTCATGGTTTAGGTGCATTCCACCTAACATTTTTAAATGATTTTAAAAATACCAATGTGACTATTTTTCTGCCGTTGATTTGGCATTTCTGCCATCTTACTAGAGTTTAGTTAAATTTTCTTATCTCAATGTTCACTTCGTATCTAAAAATCTCATAACAATAGCCCCTGTTGCACTGAAAGTGGCATTAAAGGAAATAATTAAAAACCTTGTTAGCGAGTGCAAAAGAGCTCGGCAAAGGAGCGAGCACAGAAAATAAAACACTACAGCCATGTTAGACGTTATAAATGCAGCACATTTTCAGGCTTTCTTTATTGCCCGCTAACAAAAGACAAAAGAACCAGAACAGCGTCTCTAGAATATTAATAAGAGTTTCTAAAGGTCACCGACGTTTTGTACTAGGGTTACTTATTTTAAAAATTGCTTGAATTGCAAATTAGTTCCAGAAAACGATCTTTCTTAAATGTAATTTTACTTATTCATCGTTAAAATTATCTCGACCCGCAAAGAAACTTTCGAGCTCGCACTGGGTAAACAGGATTTTACGAGGAGATAGTTTGCACACCCTCGTTCCGAGGAAAAACTTCTAGCAGCAGCGGAAACCGCCCGGTGCTCGGACACCGCCCAGGGTGGCGCCCCTCTTCTCTTACGTATGTATGTTCGAATTATTCAATGTGAATTTAAACAAAAGTTGGGAACTTTTGTTTAAATATACATAGAGTGTCCAAAGGTAAATTATTTTATTCGCAGGCAACATTGTTGATTTCTAAATTATGTGGCTTTACATAATACAAGCGTGACCAACCAAAGATACTTCTGAAAAACTTTACGTTATATGATAATTGAAAAATGTACATAAACAAGAATGCAGAATTGTCCAGTAGCTCGTTTCAACCCACTGGTATTAACTAAATAAATGAATAAGAAATAAATAGAAACTCGAAACATCTCCTGACAAAATCTTGTACGCCTGCCTAATCCAGCAAATACATTAATTAGCATTGTTTTATTTTATTCATTCAGTTAAAGCCGTAGCCATCATATGCTTCAGGGTAACTTAGATCTAAATGGTAAAATAAATGATTAGCAGAGATGTAATAATGCGTAACATTGATTTATGGACGGAGGAAGAAACAAGTTTTACAAAAAATTATTATATTAATAGTTTTAATAATAATCTTTAATTTTATTTTCTTGCTTTATGACACGGAATGTCGTTTTAATATACTCGGGAAAGAAATCAGGCTTACACATTCCAAGAAATTTCCAGTTTATGTAAACTATTACATATAATAATTAAACAATTCTTCCGTCATAAAAAAAAAATAGAATTTGTGTATGCGCGATGTAAATGTTGTTAGGGGTGGCTCGTCGCGATCTCACCCAATTTGAAATGGCGTCACGCAGTCTGGAAAATGGCGTCGTACAAAGCAGGAAAACGCACCGACATTGTTTGCAGCCGAGCTAAAATTTATGACGATTTTTCCTCATATTTTAAAATCTGGTATAGATTAAAATTAAATCGTAATATATACTTTGTTTTTATTATGGTTTAAAGGTACTACTTTCTTACGGATTTTTTTTTCTGAAATGTGCTCAAGAATTTTCGACAACTTTTTAATAGAGGAATCTTTTTATTGAAAACACCAGAGTAATATAAAACCATTAATAAGCCTCTTACTCTATTCGTCTAAATCAACATCGGTGATCGGAGAGAAACAGGGTAGGGTGGGGGTGGGTACTCCGAGAGCGTTGTTATGGCAACGCGCGGGGGTGCGCACCCAAATTTTATCGATTCGGATACATACAGCAGCCCGGCGAGCTTTTGCCTACACTAACACGATTCAACGCCCGTGTTTGCAGATCTCAGCGGTTTAGGAGGACTTTGACATTCGGCAACACGTAGGACGCTTCTGTTTTAAACCTATTTGAAAGCTCCGCTTGCGAAATGGCTGCTTGACTTAAATAAATTTCAAAAAACTTATTGATTTAGTTAGTAAAATTTTGAATAGTTGATATGATCCGTTCAAATCTAATTTGAAGTGGCTTATTCCTTAAGTAAGTATTAGTGAATAGCTTTTCAAAGTTACATTTCAATCGTCATCATCATCATCATCACAGCCATTCGTAAATCCACTGCTGAACATAGAACTATTCCATGGTCTGCCACTAAACAATAACATAATAATACACATATATATATATATATATATATATATATATATATATATATATATAAAATTGAACTGTTTGTCGGTGATATTGTAACAATTGGCTTCTATTAAGCTCCGGAGGTTATAGTACGCACTTTTATTTAAATTCTGACCGTACGTCTGTTTGTCGGGGCTAATCTTCGGAATGACTGAATCGAATGTGATAAAACTTTAAGTTACTAAAACAGATAGAAAACAATTCCAGGAGGGATCTTGTCCCTTGAAAAGTCGTAGATTTTGCCACTTAGTAACATACTCTAACATAGACACTTTTATGTTACTGTAACATAGAACTAACCCAATTCACATCAAATAAAAAAATACTAAGCGGGTTTTTCGTTACTCTACACGATCAAACCTTTTAGAAACAGGTTGATATTTTTATAAGGTTACTATGCCAACGAAAAAGTATATTAAATAAGTCACAATATGCACAAACCTTTACAACAGTAGAACGTTACGAAACATACTATCAACGTTACCAGTAACATAAAAATTACATAGAAGTAACTATGTAGGATGTATATAATAAAAACTGATATTTAGCTTTGAAATCGTCAAAATTCACAATTCAAATTCACTGACAAAAACACGCGTGCACCTTTGAAAGACTCCAGAGACGAGAATATGGCATCTTTTCTTTTTTATTGTGATGTCTGAATACTTGGTGTTGCCTATGCAATTACAAAACACTACCAACTTAATGAAAGTTTTTGGTAACATACAAAATAGTAACATAGAAACTAAAATATGGAACATAGGTTTAAATTGTAATAAATCTATAAAAAAAAAGCGTTTTTAAGGACACGCAAAGCAATTTGTGATTATCTAAAATGTCTCAATGTTAATCTAATACATCGTATTAGATTAACATTGAGCCATTTTAGATAATCACAAATTAATTAAATTTTCATTACAAAAAATGTAAGTTACACTTACACTATGATTGTAAGTGCCAAAAAGACATCATGTTTTTCGTCAAAATTGGGCTCTGGACGAATTTAACTCGCTGTATTTTTTTTTATGTACAACTTACATAATTTTAAGAATATGGTATAAGAGTTTAAGAGATATAATCTAATTAAAATATCTTCATTACAATTTACCCACTATGTTGTTTTTTGTATGCAAAATCGACGGCCTTACTCAGTAAAATTTGTACCTTCCACAAAAAATCTAAGTAATAATAAAGATTACCATCTTTTATAAATAAAATAAACTATTTTTAAAAAGTTTCCTACACTTTAAGCTTCTCCTTTCCTGTATGTAGAAGGCATTTTACATAGGTACATAAATTTTACACTGGATCTTTGTTTGTTAAAACATCGAAACAATTTGGGCACTTTATTACACCCGTATGGGATTCAAATTTGCAGCCCGCAGCGCCGCCACCAAACTCTTAGATACTGCTGCTTATTATGACTAATAAAAATAATAGTAAAAAATTGAATTTAATTTAAAATATTTTAATTATAATCGGTATAATTTAGTTATTGAATATATAATCAAACACTTATCCAAAAACTCACACGTTTTAACTTTGTTATTTATATTAATTTTAAGCAAAATCATGTTTATTTTGTCCCCACAACACAAAGACAATTGTAATGAAAGAAAATAATCTAATCATCTAAAACCCTAAACATAATTTGCTAAAAATTAGAGTAACAGTTATACCACATATAAAACATAACTCTCGAAGCGATTTTTGACTGAAGATAAAGGGAGCATGGGGTCGCAAAGGGTTGTTCGGGCGAGACACGTACTACGAACCCCATTCCACACAAACCTCCCCCTGTGAATTGTTACCAGTTGCGCATATTTTTACTCACGAAAACGATTCATTATATTCAGCAACAATTGCTTTGTTTTTTTTTTTTAAGATAAAGATACATTTGTTGCATAACTGTATACAATATGATCTTAGTACAAAAACATATAGTTTAGGCTCAACAGTTTGCCCATGTCGGATATGCAACAATTAAGAAAATAAAATTAAAATTCTCTACTTACTAACATTGCCTAACTTTATTTAAAAAAAAAAACAAGATTGTAAAAAACATTTTCAATTAACAATTTCTTTAATTTTGTTTTGAACATATTCCCATTTAATTGTTTAATAGCTGGTGGTAACTGATTGTATACACAAATAGCAGTAATATAGGTACTTTTATAGCATATCATATTTTTCATAATAGGTAAGCTTATATCATATTTATATTGATTACGAATGTTTTTCTTTGAATCCGATTTCAAATTAAAATATTGCAGATTGTTTTTAACAAATAGACATATTTCCAGGATAAAGATTCCAGTCAATGTTAGGAAACCCTTTGTTCTAAAAACAACTCTTAATGATTCGGTACTATGCATGTTATATATTGTTCTAAGATATTTTTCCTGGAGAACGAATGTGGATTGTTTATCTGTTGAGTTTCCCCAGCATATCATACCGATAACAATGCGTAATATGCACTGGATATCTTTTTATTTATTTTTGCAATATGTGCCTTCCAATTTAGATGTTCATCTTTTCAACTCCTGGAAAATTTATGGTCATTACTTCTTCGACCGCTATATCATTCACGGTTATATTTAATTTGGCAGGTTAACTTTTGTAATTCATATAATTTTATATAACATTAGTAAGTAAAAACAAATAAAACATTACAAATAATTTAAGATAATACATAATATAAATACATGGTTGGAAAATGTAATAAATTGTACAGAACTCCAATCTCCAACAACAGAACATTCTAAATGAGGGACAATCAAAGCATAAATAAAAGCGAAACGAAGAGAGTAAATCATTTTTTCCAAATAATTTCGGATGACGAAATTCTTAAAAAGTATTACAGGCTCCAATTAACACAATATCCTTGAAGATGTCGCTCGCAAAAAGGGGCAAAAGGGGACAAAAGTCCCTGGAACGTTTCTCATTGAGGCGTGGGGTGGAAGCGGGGTGGGATGACCACCTCTCGCTCCGCTGGGGCACCTCGGTGCACCTGCCAACCAAGGTGTCCATAATGTATGCCTTTCAGACCACAAAAAAAATGAGCGTCAGTGACAGGAGAAAACAGAAAATAACTTAGTTTTGATGGATTCTCGCTGTGTTACTCAACTTAACCTTTTGCACAAGGGGAAATATTTTTATCTTTAAGACTGCAAAAAAAAACTATCACAAGTACATCATACACTGTTACCGCAATTTAATATATAAAAATCTTTAGATTCCCGCTTTATATATTTATAAAGTAGTGACATTTTTGTCAAGGTATCAAAAACAATAACATACAAACAATTCCATCAAACATGGAAAAAGCGCATTTGGAATATTATCCAAAACTTGCACTAAAATTCTATTTCCATTGAATAATATTATCAAAATTAAGGGAGTTACATCATTTTAATTGAAAAATGCTACGACTTAATTAATGGTAAGTAGTAACCATCTATAAAGATGAAACATTTAATGACATTGTATTTCAGATATATTTATATAGCTGAAGAGAGAGTCTTTCCAAAACTGTTTCAACGTCAGATACCTTACGTAATACGTAAAATACTTTAAGTAATGACTTGAGTTTTTTTTTAGGATAGGGTGACAAACGAGCACACAGTCCATCTGATGGTAAGTAGTTGCTGTAACCCATAGACATCTACATCTATCCTCGATTACGAATCAAAATGCAGGAGCGTTGTCACCCGTGAGGACTAAGATGTAATGCCTCGTTTCCAGTAAAAAGGGTCTCCGATGTCTAGAACAGGTAAATGAAATTGTATACATGGGGAGGGCTTTCAGCCGGGATGGAAGATGTGATTTAGATGTGGATAGGCGTGTCGCTGCCGGAAACAAAGTCAATGGGGCCCTGAATGCATTAGTCAAAAGGCAAGACGTCGTGAAGAGTGCACGCCTTGCAATACATAACGCAGTGTTGGTACCGACTTTGTTATATGGCAGCGAAACCTGGGTATGCCAGAAGAAGCATAAAAGCAAGTTGAATGCAGTGGAGATGCGATCTCTTCGTAAAATATGTGGCGTTACCATAGCCGACCCAAAGCGAAACGAAGAGATTCGCAATATGGCAGGATTGAAAGATGACCTTATCACAAAAATTGATAGGGGCGTACTCCAATGGTTTGGGCACGTTGAACGAATGAGAGAAGACCGAATGGTGAAGAAAATATATAGAGCGAAAGTAAATATTAAAAGGTGTCGAGGTAGACCGAGACTAACTTTCGAAGACTATGTGAGCAAATTGCTCTAAGAGGGGAGGGTCAAGAGTATTCGGATACCTAGACGTGCATGTATGAAGAAGTTAATTAACCTGAAAGAAGCGAAAGAGGTATGTAAGGATCGTGACACTTGGCGATCTGTTCTCTCTGGCTACCCCGTTAGGGATTGTGCGTGAAGATAATCATAATCGATTCTCTACAGTCACCATTCGAAACACCGAAGCATTCAGCTACTATTTTACGCTGGTATTCTGTGAGAGCGTGGTCCTTCCCCGGTCGAGCCGACCCATTTGTGCTACAATTTTACTACTAACATAACTGCAGCATGGCTGCTGTATGTAATATTTACAGTACGCAAGCAACCTTATAAACCTTTTTTAATAATAAAAACTCGTGTTCGATCGCCGCCGGTTCCAATGGAATTGTTAATGTAATTTGAAATGCACGTGCTAAGCGGAAAAAAAAAGCATCGCGACGGCGGCGGACTAGTTTCTATATACCCTTTCAGAAATTAGAGAAAGCCTGCTGCCCGTGACTGAAACGTTTAAGAGCCCAGTCTTCCAGAGCAAAACAGAAAAATTGCGTTCTGGTGACACATCTACACCCTCCCTGCCCCGCCACTTCATGTACCGCCACCGCAGTTATCTTTCTGGCCGTAGCGTGGAAAGTAGCTCTACTAAGATTTTCCAGTATCAATTTATCTAATATACAGGATTATTGATAATTAGCTAACAAATTTTCACATACAGATTTTCTACCTCGTATCTATTTTTGTTCCATGCTTTTATTACAAAATTCGTTACACAAAAAAAATATATTTTAAGTTTGTATAATTTTTGTTGTTTTGTTGAAAAGGTTTCTAAAAGGTAATCATCTAGAACCTGTATAACATGTACTCATATTATTGATTATTCAAATGAATCTGGCAAGTGCTAGAATGAGTCGTGCACCGAGGGTTTCGTAATAAGTCGATGACACTATCGAAATTCCGTCAAGTACGTCAAGTAGTTCTAAATACTAAAATAGATTTAAAAAAAAACTCAAAATAATTTCTATATAAGTACAAACAGTCCACTATCACACATATTTATAGTTTCTCATTAAAGTATAATGTAACTTTGTATAGCATTTACCTATATGCATGAATTACTATTCTTGTACAGCAGCATCGACGGACGACTTAGCGCTTTTTTTTAATTTATTCGCAATGGCTTGAATGATGTATGGAGGGTCTTTGATTGGCATCGAGCGTTCCATGCGAGAATCAATTAGCTCAGGAAGCTAAAGAGGAAGAAAAATGACGTCCAATTTTTTTTAGATTTTGACGTTTCTGTGATCAGCATGACAATTTGCGAACATTGCGCTAAGTCTCCTATTTGACGTCCGTATATTGGACGTCGTAAGCAGTTTGACGCCACATTATATCCAAAATTGGCCATAGTGGGCGTACAATAAATTACGGGATGCTGAGGATATTACTTAATAGTTTACTTGTAGTCTACGTGTATTACTGAATAGTTTTCGTATCTAAAAATGTCATTAACTCGACATCAGCAGCTACCGGTAACAAGGTAATCTCTAGTTGAAAATCAAAAAGACGATATTTTCCTTATGACACTTAAAAATTAAATTAAAAAAGTATTTCTATAAAAACATAATGTACTTTTTTTTAAAAAAAAGGACATTAACCACTCGTGGTAAGCTTAAATTGCTTGTGTTACGAGTGGTTCACGCCAGTAGTCGAATGGTGGATTCGAACCCACGACCTTTTTGAGTTCGCGGTCCGCTCCCTGCCATTAGGCTACTGTCGCTTGTAAACAAAACATCATGTGCAATCCAAAAATGTATAATACTTCTATATTTCCTTGAAGAACTTACATAATATGTAGGTTAGGTACCTAATTATATACCTAATATTTAACCAAGTGCTCACACATATGCACGTTGTTAACTATTTTACTATGAAACACAAAAAAACTTACCTTTGAATTCTATTTCTGTTCATTGCTTCAACGTTTGATTTCAATTTTCGTTTTCTGGTACAAGCATATTTTTTACGTTTATGGTCCATATCGAAATTAAAAGTTATAAAACAAATACAAAATGATTTATAAACCCTTAAAGAATTATATGCAAAAAATAATAAAGTAGAGAAACTTTCAATTCGTAACAATGCGCAACCAAGATTAGGGAAAGAGAGAGAAAGAGGAATGTTAGAGCGAGAGGAAGTGCAAAAATTTGGCACAGACAAGACGTCTGAACGCTACAGCCGCTCAGCGGCTACTAAGGAATATTGCCCGCAATTATTGTTTATAAAGTCAATATTTTATAGGTCGATCGAAATAATTATTAATTTTGAAATAAAGTGGTTTAAATTATTATTTTTTAATATTTGTCTAATTAAACACCTGCCCTTGAGAAAAAAATAATTATAGCATAAATATTTTCAGCTATTGCTATGAAACAAATAGTTTTTTATGAGGCGAAAACAGCGAAATTTAACGAAATTGAGACCTCTTATTTAAGACAATGAAAGATATTTAGAAAAAAAGAAACAGCGCATTTTGGAGATGAAGATGTTTAGCTATTAACGCGCTGAATAGATTTCGCCTTTTTATTATCGATTGCCTTATAATGGTACACGAACAAAGCTCGAAATTGCGTTGGGTGCGAGAGAGCTCTATTTACCGTTTGATTTATCTAACATAGACCACATAGATGAACCATAAAAAAAAATTTAGCCATTACTTATAATCTGGGTATTTATGTGTTATCAAAATATTTTACTCTGAAACAATAATTTGCTGTAAAAAAAGAAATCAAAGTGGCGCTAATGATTCGATGTGAGTCAACTTTAAAAGACTGTAGCCTTTCAGATCAGCTGATGGTGAGTTCATGGACATCGGAAGCCAACTTCAAAATAAAGAAGGCTGTGATTGCGTTGTCACCTCTGAGGACTGAGAAATTTCTTCTCAAAAACAATTACTTAATTGTTTGTGTAATAAACAATTATAAATACAATTACTAGTTATTTTAAAACCATATAAAAAGGGTAATTATAAATGAAAACATGGTTGATAATAACCCCAGGAGAGGTTTTTTTCGAGGTAAAGTAAAAAATGACTTTCAATAAGAATTACAACATGTTATCTATATCGAATACAAAATTATTCTATTCCATTCTATTCTACAGTCTGTAATTATATATTATTATATTGGCTCTCTATACACTTTAGATCGGAACACAGCGGTACAAGCACTGCTAATTGGCAGTAGAAATAGATAAGAAAGTGGTAACTAGGTAGTAAAACTATTTTATACAGATTTTTTCGCGTTTAATTAACTTCATTTTAATTGACGACGTTTCGGGTGCTTTACAGTACCCATGTTCACAGGGGGGACTGAGACGTATGTAGTGTTGCCCAAATGCAAGAACAAGACGAGACTTAGCCAGTCTTGGTCTTGGTCTTGCGCCAATACACCTGGTCTTGTTCTTTATCTTGGTATTGCGCTCTCAGTCTTGTTCTTGGTCTTGGTCTTGCAGCAAGAGTCTCGCAAGTCTCGCAATTACCTATTAGCCTATTGTTATTTATTAAACGTTACTTTAGATCTTAAAACAACTTAACAGAGTGGACACATTTTGAGCTTGAATTAACATAGCCATAGAAAGACCAACCAAATTAATAAATGTCTAAACATTTAATGAGAAATTCGAAAAATCAATTAATACCGGGTGGGGTTTGAACCCACGACCTAAGCGATCCGTGCCGATGCTCTAACCAACTGAGCTGTCTACCAAGTCTCACGGCCACTGGAGTTAGTCTGTTTCTTAATAAACGTTTACATTTAATAAGCTTACATGTGCTAAAACTTAGTCAAAACATATAAAAAAGTGACATTAACTTGACTGTATTATAAAGAACGTTATCTGTCTAGAAAGAGATTGATAGACCCTTATATGAAATGGAATAAAAGAGTTATACAATTTACCATTTATTTAAATAAAAAAATAAAATACAATACAAATTAAATTACATAACAGTACACAACAGCTTTGACATTACTGTTACTTTATATTAATTCTTTTGACCAAGAATTAATACAAAGTAACCATCTGGCTGACTCATCACTTAACCTATTCTATGTTTTCTAATTACTAATGATGCTTTAGAAAATAATCTCTCAGCAGGTACTGAAGTTGCAGGTATTGAAAGAAAATCACGGGCCATCTTCGATAAAGTCTGATATTCTGTCTCATGCGTCCTCTCTCCACTCCAAAATGTCTTCCGAACTGGTGGCTCTGGGTTTTCTTAGCTACTCCTCCAACTCGTCTATAACTAAGCCTTGATGAAAAGATCCAGATCCAGATGACGTCGAGGGACATGCATACAATTTCTCAAAGTCTATTACTTCTTCATCTTCATCGTATTCACATACTTTCTTTTCATTTCTTGGTGATTCTAGAGATGTATTCACTGAGTGTAGACTTTTATATTCTTTATATAGTTCATTAAATTTGCGCAGGCCTTCTGTTTTAATTTGCTTCCCCCATAATGTCATGTCAAAAGTCTGAGTCTTATGCCATGGGTCTAAAATTAAAGAGGTACAATAAATCCAGTTGTTTTTTTTTATAATGTTTAAGCATTTTGTCTCGAGCTGCTTGAAAACCCAGAATGAGCCTTTCATCCACTTCGGATCGATTAGGTTTTTCATCTAATTGTTTCACCATGGATTCAATTTTATCGAGCAAGAGATTGAATGATACAATGACTAGCGGTAATGTAACATATTTTTCTCCACCAAGTTTCGTTGATAGAAGTTTAAAGTTTATTAGAAACTTATGTATTTTTTCGAGTATTTGCCATTCTCTATCTGTGATTAGAAAAACATTCAACTCGGTGACAGAAGTGCACAATATGTTAATGCCGGTTCTCACTTTTAAACCAAATCCAATCATATCATGTGTGGAATTCCATCTCGTTGGACAGTCGAGTATGGGGTTCAGATTTGATGGCACGCCAGCTGCTTCACAAGCAGACTGAAACTTCCTCTTCAATATCTCACTTCTTTTTATTTTACTGGAAATACTGCGTAATTTTGTTATAGCTGTACGTGAGTCATCAATATTCGCATATTCTTCATCTTCCTCAGTTTCGTCTTCATTATCTTCATACTGCTGTTCTTGTCCCTTATTGTCAGTTTCACTGTGTAATGCTAAGGTCTTTAATAAATCTTGTACACCAAGGTTCAAAATGTGAGCAAAGCACTGGAAATGTTGATCGTCTGAATCAAAGTGTAGCAGCTGTTTGTCCAATTCATACACAAATTTGATATTTGCAGTTGCGTTGTCGACCGTAATACCCTGTATTTTATCAATTATGTCATATTCCAATAAACATTCGTGGAAAATCGTTGCAATATCTTCCCCAGTATGTCGACCGCGTGATGGTATAAAATCAAGGACTACAGATCGATACTTCCATTCGTTGTCTATATAATGAATAGTGACCCCGTAGTAACTCTTATATGCAATTGACGTCCATCCATCAATGGTAAATGACATTTTAGATGAAAATTGTTGTAGTCGTTTCTTAAGATTCAATTGAAGCTCTTCAAACCGTTCTTTGACCTTCCAATAGTGGACCTTTTGGGAAACACCATATTTGGGCAAATTGATCGAAAATA
The DNA here is from genome assembly GCA_036936625.1 of Parnassius smintheus behrii. Taxonomy (NCBI): domain Eukaryota; kingdom Metazoa; phylum Arthropoda; class Insecta; order Lepidoptera; family Papilionidae; genus Parnassius; species Parnassius smintheus. The sequence goes on along the minus strand of JAUPFT010000005.1, from coordinate 15,151,251 downwards.
TACTTGTGTAGCTTCGTCATCGAAAAATGAGAAGGGAAGATATTTTTTAACCATCCAATCAACTGTAGCTGTCGTGATGTTGTCACTGCTATTTTCAGACTGAAATAAAACAGTAAATCATGTGTCTCGCCGATTATAAAAACAAATGAGTGAATTATAAATACATATTTAACACTATAATCTATATACAGGCTGTTAGTGTAAACACCGTTGTCCTTGAAACCAGTGGTTTGGTTTCACTTATAGAACGTAAATTCAATGAAAAATAACAAATTTTTTTAGTAAAATCTCAATTTTTCCTTAATTCCTCAATTTTTGCTTGTCCTATTCCAGGATGAAAGTATGAAGGAAAAGTTATATCACAGGTTATATGTACCTATTGTGTTTTTATTGGAATGTTCTGTAGGTAGCTAGCGCGGGCGGTGATCTTTAAAGTGATTACGTCACTCGGGCGCATAGGGTATCCATGAATTTACGGACGGTGTCGGACAGAAACTTTTTAAATTTTATGGAAGAAAATAGCGTCTTTTTTTGAATTCATTGAATTTCACTGGTTTCAAGGACAGCGGTGTTTACACTAACACCCTGTATATATATATATATATATATATATATATATAACTACCACTCACTGACTGACTATAACGATATCTCAGGGACTATAAAACATACAAACTTGAAGTTTGTAAGGTAGGTTCCTTTTATGGCATAGAGATCACTTAAGAAACGGTTTTGAGAAAATCTATCCCTAATGGAGTGAAATGGGAGTTAGAAGTTTGTATGAAAGTCCTACGTTTTTGAAGTTAGAGACACGAAAATCGGCATTAAAGTTATAAGTTTTCAATAATAAAATCCTGAATAAGCTGTTTTACGAAATCCTAACCCTAAGGGGGTGAAATTTGAGTAAAATGGTTACATACAAATCCTATATTTTTAAAGTGTAGATATGAAGATCGACATTTACTTTATTAGTTTTAAATAATAAACACTTGCATAGTTAAGCTTTTAACTATTATATAGCCTCTTTATACTTAGGTAAGACGCAGGCGGCCGCTAGTTACATAATATATGTTTTTTTTTATAGAATAGGCTGACAAACGAGCACACAGTCCACCTGATGGTAAGTGGTTGCTGCGGCCCATAGACATCTACATCTATCTTCCATTACAAATCAAAATGCAGATGCGTTGTCACCCGTGAGGACTGAGATGGAATGCCTCATTTCCAGTAAAAAGGGTCTCCGGTTCTCTACACTCACCAGTGTTGCCATATATACAGATTTCCCCGTATTTATACAGATTTTCGGTTTGTGATACAGATTAGCACTGGGTACAGATTTTTATACAGAGTTTTCTAACTCTATTGATTGGATTAACATAATACTCAACTTAAAATAGAATGGAGCAAAATAAGTGACTAGATACCGCGTTACACACATTCATGATTCTATTATTGATGGTTATTTTATTTTTTCACAACGTAATTAGTTAGTATGGCAGAATTACAAGTGTATTACAAAATATGTATACAAGGTGTGAGTGTTAACACCGTTGTCACTAAAACCATAGGTAGTTGGCTTTAATATAAAAATATTTATCCGAATTCTAAAAAAAACCCTATTTTCTTTCATAAAATTTAAGAGGTTTCTGTCCGAAAACGTCCGTAAATTCATGGATACCCTATGCGCCCGGGTGACGTAATCACTGTAAAGATCATCGCCCGCGCTAGCTACCTACACTATATTCCAATAAAAACACAATAGGTACACATAACCAGTGATGTAACTTTTCCTTCATACTTTCACTCTGGCTTAGGACAGGCAAAATTGAGGAATTAAGGAAAATTGAATTTTATTAAAAAAATTGTTGTTATTTTTTATTGACTTTACGTTCTATAAGTGACACCAAACCACTGGTTTCAATGATAACGGTGTTTACACTAATGCACTGTGTATAAAATATGTATGACTGAAAATAATGAAGTAATTATATGTTCATTTGGCAAACGTTTTAGTTTTAATATTTTGTTTGCTTAAATTAATGTTTTCAATTTTGTTATATAAAAATTTTTGTGTATAGTGTATATTTTATACATGGTAGAGCCACGTTGCAGCTATTATGGTTGCAGTGCTGCAACCATAATAGCTGACGCTCCACCGGGGAAGGACCACGCTCTCACAGAACACCAGCGTAAAACACCAGCTTAATACTGCTGTGTTTCGTATGGTGAAAGTAGAAATCCGGAGTCCCTTTTTACTGGAAATGAGGCATCCCCTCTTGGTTCTCAGGCGTGACAACGTATCTGCGTTTTAATTCTTAAGCGAGGATAAATGTATATGTCTATGGGCCACAGCATCCGCTTACCATCGGTGGACTGTGTGCTCGTTTGTCACCCTTATTCTATAAAAAAATATTTTATTTAATAACGATAATCAAACCGTATCTGCTTATCACGTTAGTAGTTATTCCTTGTTTTTCAAAAAAAGCAATGATGATGATGATGATCAATTATTCTATTTTGGTTTATTAAATTATACAGATTTTATACAGATTTTAAGTTTAAATAGCATACAGATTTAATACAGATTTTAGCAGTGTCTAATACAGATAAAAGGTTCAAGACATCTGGCAACACTGACACTCACCATACGAAATACAGCAGCATTAAGCTACTATTTCACGCTGGTATATATGTGTTATGTAATTGTGTGATAAGTATATTTTTTCTTACCTGTCCACTTTTTCTGGTGGTTATTAAAAAGCTCGTGATATCTCCACTTAATTTTGGTTTTTCGGGAAGAAATATTTGTTATTCCTTTTTGTGGAAAGATATTAGATGCTTCCTTAAGCCTGAAGTGTTTCTGTTTTTCATTTTTATTTCAACCTTTTTATGTTGGCATAATTTACACAATGCAGTTTGAAATGCATGAATTATGTCGAAAAACTCATCAAATTTACTTTTAGGTCTTTTAGATCTATAACTCCAACTCTCACTACTCCGACTAGAACTATTCGACTCTTCGTCACTCATGTCAAATTGTAAACTTATCACTCCGAGAATAACACGGATTAGAGTAAAAACAATTAATACATTAGACTCGAAGCAAAGCTCAATTGGGAATGACTGGAATTAAAATAAATACTACTATTTGTAAGTACACGCCGAAAGACCGACAAAGAAAAGTTCGGCATCCTTTGATAAAATTAATGATTCTTCAGATCTTCTGATTAATAAAATAGATGCGTTGCCAGATAGGTATAGTGTGCCTACGTAAAATCGAATTTAAATATGTAAATAAAATTGTGTATATTACGTTCTTCTTGTGATTGAATTAATCTACATTAATTAAATTAAATTTGCCTTCACTCGTTTGAAATTCAAAATTCAAATACGTTTTATTCAAGTAGGCATTAAAAATACACTTTTGAATAGTCATATAATCACTGTTTTCCCCAATTTTTTCTTTTCCATGTCCAGGGGTTCTGATTCTACTGAGAAGAATCATGGAAGAAAGTAAGAAACTCAGTAGTTGCTCTTTTCAAAATATTTTTACAATAGTTCTATAATTATGTAAAGCAATAAGTCAAACATAAAATGTCAAATGTATATGTAGATACCAAATCGGTTAAGAAATGTCTAGTTAGTCCTGTGTAGTACGAGAGGTCAGTTCCAAGCATTTTTGTCTGACTTAAATTGAAAAGTTGAAAGATCTAACATTTCTTTTGGAATCTTATTATAAAAGCGTATATCGCTACCCAAGAACGCATTATATACTTTGTGTAACCGGAAAGCAGGTATTGTGATTTTATTTTTATTTCTACTATTAAAATTATGCAAATAACTATTATTTACATCAATTCGATGCAATCAATTTCTTTAAACGGTTCTCTAAGAGATACTCGGGCTCCTAAAAAGTACATAGATTATAAAAAGTACATTTTACGCTTTTTATTTAATATGCACACTTTTTATATTATTCGATTAGCATTGTACAAAATGTTTACACGTTTCAAGTGTGTTAAAAGTGTCTACAATATTTATCAAATGGGTGACGACATATTCGAACACTTTGTGTTCAAAAACACACACTTCCAAAAATCGAGATTTGCAGTGAACTTATTGAACATGTTTATCTATTAGGTAATAATAATAAAAGTAAGTAATTATTATAAACCCATATAGTTAATATTATAATAATTACTTACTAGAATAAATTATTATGGTATCTACCTATCCTTACCATTATCTAATTACAATATTCCTTGCGAGATCAGCATAATGTATTCGTGGAACATGTACTCTGTGGCGACATTCAAAGAGTCAAATGTAGTGCGTGCGGCGCGGCGGCGACGATTGAATGCGATATCAATAGAAGCCGCCGGCGCGTGTATCTTGACCTTGTACTTCCGAATAGCTGCAAAATTTCTTTGACAGGTCAGTATTCGACCTTTGATAATGACGACAACAAGACGCCGCGCACTATCAAAGTGCCGATGGTCAAAACTAGGGATGCACTGTTTTTTTTTAATGGATATTTTCATCCGCTATGTATGTTTATGGTATTCTTCGTAATGCGCATAGGTCCAATTTTCCAAATTTTTTTAATATATTTTTTGCGTCTCATAGAGTCTCTAAACGTATACCCGAACTCCTATACTCCCTGAAACGACACTCATTCCTAACTGCAAGACGCAAGAGTCTCGCAGGCTTAGTCTTGTTCTTGCTCAAATCTTGCACGGTCAGTCTTGGTCTCGGTCTTGCTAAAATTAGGCGGTCTTGTTCTTGGTCTTGGTCTTGCAAAAATGCAAGAACAAGACCAAGACTGCAAGTCCAAGACCGATTTTGGGCAACACTAGACGTATGACATTCCAATATCATAATTAGCCCGGTTACCTTCAGTTTTTGAATATTAATTTTTGGTCCGATCTACGCCGAACGAATTCACAGTACTTTGAAGTCTTGCAGTGGTACGCTTGGGTTTGGATTTAATTTTATTAATTATAGGATCCCAAGCATTTACTTGTTCTCTATTGAAATTATGATGTTTTTTAATTTCGATAGCCTCGCGAATCATCCGTGGTAGGAATCGGTGTTCTTTTGAGAAGATATGTGGTTTATCAAATCTGATGTCCCCACCATTGCATCAGATTTGCTTGACCATAGGTTCTGTAAAGCACCAGAAAGTTAAAAGTTAATTAAACGCTATAAAATCCGCATAAATAATTTTATCCAATGTGTAGTGTTCTCGTAAATTTAAGAAATCATTAATGTGGTACCTACTTAGATGGACTCCTAGGCAAAATAAGTCCAGCCACCTAGCATATTATATAGGCTGTAATTTTTAAATAAAGAGTTGTGTCTATGTTAGTTAAGATGTAAACAATGCCTCCTAATCTCGAAACAGTAATCCTATAAAGGAAACCTAGAAAACCAACGTACGAATATAATACATATACAAGTAATATCTACTATAATAACAATTCTTCATATTATTGTACTTATTTGTATGCTGTGTGCTCACCGTGTGGGGACGATCCCTCCAGCCCTCCACACTTTTAGGCTTAATTAATGGGGACCGAAGTGCCTATTTTGATTGTTCAGTTTCTTTTCAAAGAGCACAGTATCGAATTATACGAGTAAAAGCGACCGACGGGAAAACGGAACTATCTAATTACCTATCTAATTAAATTAAGGGAAATGTTTCCTTTTTTTATTGCTCTTCAATATTATATGGATGATAAACAAATTATTAATATATGATCTTTTCTATAGTATAAGGGTCACAAACGGGCACACAGTCCACCTGATGGTAAGTGGTTGCTTAGACCCTTAGACATCTACTTCTATCCTCGATTTCGAAACGCAGATGCGTTGTCACCCGATGAAAATTGCAATGCCTCGATTCCAGCAAAAAGGGTCTCCGGTTCTCTACACTCACCATACGAAACACAGCAGCATTACGCTGCTATTTTACGCTGGTATGAGAGCGTGGTCCTGCCCCGGTCGTGCCGAACCATTCGTGCTACAACTATAACATAGCTGCAGCGTGGCACTTCCTCTATTCTGTGGATCGTTTAAAGGCGAAACAAGTGATATAATGGACGGTGGTGTGCCTAACCTAGTGTGCCGGTGTTGGAGTTCGTGGTTGACGGGTACAGTGCACGCAATTAAGAGAGTGCGCGGGAAGATGCTCCTTAACCGTGAGTTTGCACTGACACGATTTTCACAAAAACACATGTTTTAAACACTGTTTTCTGTCAATGTATCAAGCGTTTGCATAGTCAAAGAACATGTTGTAGTCAAATATGTTTGGCAGTTTATTGTACATTACATATTTCTATATTTATATCTTTATAACTACAGAAACAAAATGTTTGAAAACAAATTTGTAGAAATGTTGTCATGTTGAAAGATAAGTTTGAATATCTGTTGAAAATTTTACGCAGTTTTTGTGAGTGCGAACGCCCCCCTCAACAAAACATGTTGTGTGATTTATTTTATGCGATTTGTTTCGAAACATTACGTGTTGGATGTTTCTCAGTAGAAACGTACTGTAAGAACACGGAACAGAACTAGGTAAGACATGTATTTTTTTATACACGGATCATAGCTATTTCTTTTTTAATGTCTATACATGTAAATAAAATTGAAATCTCTGTCTGTAAGCCAAGGCGGTTGATTTGTATGTCATAAAACATGAATAACAATTATTAAAATCTTTGCCTGTCTGCTATAGCTAATCTTCAGAATGGGTGAACCGATTATGATTAAAATTTCACGAATAAATAGACAGCCGTGCCAGAAGTGATCTAGTCCCATAATATTTTACCCGGTGAACTTAGATATTTTTATTAAAAAAAATTATAAAATCAATTGTATTTGAATTAACATAAATTTAAATATTATTCTACATATTAATACACTAGCTTTTTACCCGCGGCTTCGCTCGCATCGATAATTATATTTCGTAATAAAATTAGCAAAACTGAATCACTTGTAGAATACGTCGGTATCTGTCTCTATATTGGACGTAGGAAATTATTGACATTTGGCAATATTATATGCTACAGAAACACATATTAAGTGATTTTATCAAAATTTAAGTAATATCATACGTCTAGCAACACTTTTTTATATCGGGCACGTCTTCCGATGTGTCTTTATAAAGGGAAAATTACCCTGAAATCAGAAATGCGCTATTTACATAACATTCATAATTAAAGTTAATATAGTTTTCACAAAATAATTTTAAATTTCATGGTCTTTATTAATATTGAACCAATTGAATATTGATTAGAACCATATAATACCGGCATTTTTTACGTTTGAGTAGACTTCCAAATTTCATAAATGTTCTATTCACGGTGAACGTCTGAGAATAACTAAATTCATGAACGGGAGTAGAAATCTACATAAGATGGGCAGCAACGTTTTCCTTATCAGAGCTCAAAATAATAAAAATATTAAGCTGGCAACCCGCATTCCAAGTGTGGCAACTATGGCAAAAATCCCACTTATTTGGCAGTCTGTAGGGGGAATAAAATTGATGAACGGGAATAAAAACACATTAACCATGTAGAGGTGGCGAAAAAGAAACCACTATCCTATTTCATAGCGTGGGTGTCGTAAGAGGCGGCAGAGGAAAACTAAAACAGGATATGTGTGACAGTATCTTCTTGATAATAGCGCAAAGTAATAAAAAACTGCTGTTGCCAATCAGCTTGCCAAGCGTGAATACTACTATGAATATCCGGTCTACGTTAGAAATAAATGGGGAAGGCTGTGATCAACAGTGGATAGCCCTATTAAAAGTAAAAAAGTAGCAGTCTAGGTACATCTCACTACTCGCCACAGGCCGCAGCGAGTTTTAGCACAAAAAGGAGTTGATTGAGTTGACTTCAACACGAGTTGACCGACTTCAAATACCTATACCTAAAAATGATTTTTGAAATATTTTTTTTTAACTTCTTAGACATGCAGGTTTTCTTGCGATGTTTTCCTTCGCCACCGACAACGTGGTAAATCGAAACTTCAAACTGCAGTTAAATGCTTTTGTCAATTATATGCATTCAGCACTACTAACGGTGTGTAATAAAATTATGTTACGATATAACAATATAATATCTAGAAATAGCAATGTCGTGTTTATTTGTTAATACGGCCAAACAATCTCTATTCATTGATTTGGTCAAGCTATTTCATGATACAGTCAACAAACACTAAAATTTTACGAAATACCGCCATTTCTTTTCATTTTGTCCAATTCATCTGACCAATAGGTACATATTTATTTAAACTATAAAGATAAAGAATTATTAATTAAAAATAAGAGTTTTGTACTAATTGCAGTTTTTATCTGTTTATTTATACTTAGATAAAAAATATACGTCTACTAAAACTTTTTATAGATTAGAAATTAAACTTAAAACATCCTTCATTTTATAATTTTCGATAGATAAAAATCAAGTCACTATTATCTATTTTAGTAGTAATTAGTTACTATAAAATGTATTTATATCTACTAAAATGAAATAACAAACACTAAAAAATGTAGGCTAGAATTTCCAAATCAATTATGAATTTAACTAAATAACCATATAAATGTAATTTTTAGTATTATTAAATTTACTAGTAACTGGAGGAAAAATATCACTACTTTTTGTGTTTTACGTTAGATGGCACAGTCTTGAAAAATATAAATTGTCGGCGTAGTTCAATTTATTACGCAACAGTTATAAATATTTTATTTATTTTAATAAAACATATCAATCGTATAAAGTAGAAATTAACATCTAAAGGAAGGAAAATACTTAACCCTCCTATTTTGAAGTTCCGTTATCGGATAAAAGGTATAAGTAGCCCCCGGTCCCTAAATTAGGTATTTAACAAAATTTTATGTAAATCTGTGTAATAGTTTTTGCGTGAATCGTGATTACACAGACAGACAGACAAAAATTCTAAAACCACAAATTTGGCTTCAGTGCCCTTTACTTAGTCCCCCGGACTTGTATTTTCCAGAAAATACTAGATTTGCAGACACGACTTTTCTGCAGATTTATTATACGTATAGCTTATAGATATTACTCAGGTGAAGTTGGAGCATGTTGCTAGTTTTTAATGTAATGGATTTCCGCAAAGTAACGTCTGAATTCTCTTAATTATATTCTTTCCAATTTTAATAATTCGAACGACTTTTCCTATAACATTTAAGCCTAACACTACTCATTAAATATTATGTAGTACGTATATTAACTCTCACCATAATCGGCTTTGCGCGTTGCCACGTTGGAGCAAAGTAAATGCTGTTATAATAGATTGCCATGCAGCGAAAAGCTGATTATGACACATTTGAACTAACTTGTAAAGCATGTCATTCTAAACCTTTAACATTTATTTTTATAGCGTTTTGTTTTTAGTAATTAAGTACATGTATAAAAATCTAAAATATGTAGGTACAAATATTTTACACTAGCTGTTACCCGCGGCTTCGCCCGCATGGTCACTGGGAAATGAACTATCCATTGCTTTTTGAATGAAAGAAAATTGAGTTTTATAGATTTGTCAGAGATGCAGCCATTAAAAGGAAACTGAGCAAAATTGATTCGTCAGCCTATTTAAATGTTTTGAAACGCAGCGTATAGGAAAGCATGAAAATAGCCTGTTTATTCCAAATGGAAATGGTATATTTTTTTTTAATTAAAGGAATCTGAGCATAATTATCCGTCAGGGATGCAGACTTTAGAAACGAAACTGAGCTAAATTGATTCGTCAGAGATGCAGTTTTCTGAATTGAAAGGAAACTGAGCCAAATGAAAGATCCGTCAGAGATGCAGCCTTTTGAGTTGAAAGGAAACTGAGCTTAATAGGTCCGTCAGAGGTACAGCATTTGGAATTGAAAAGAAACTGAGCTAAATAGGAAATTTTTAATTGAAAGGGAAGATCTGTGGGAATTCCGATTAATTGATTGTGGGAATTTTGGAAAAAAAATAACTGAACACTATTTTACTACTGTACACAATGTTATATGTTTTTCCATTCGGGGAAAGAATGTGGAGATTCTGGGCATTTGACACACGCGAACATGCTACATACAGTTGACCATGAGAGAAGGACGATTTTTCTAAGTTGACCCCCGCTACCTGTAACGTTTGCCCTTGCGCTTTATTGTCATTGCAAAACTGAGCTTAATAGGGAACTGCAACCTTTTGAATTGAAAAGGAAAATGTGTGGGAATTATAGGGATCCGTGGTATAATAACATTTTCACCTTTTCCTACGCCTGTCAAAATTGTAGCACCGATTATGTTCCATCCAAGATGTGTCACACGCAGCCTTGTCCCGTTACATAACCGAGGAGCACCTAAATTTCGCATTAGCATGACTGGGACGCCTAATTTTGATTGAAGCTTATGTGAGGGCACACCTGACAACTCTAGAGAATTTAGAAACTCTACGTGATATGAAGTGCTCTGTTCTGTGTCCATAACTTTCTCCTGCTTCTTCGCTTAATATATCTGAATTTATTTTGTTAACGCTCTCATTTTTGGGTGCAAGAATCGCCCTTTCACATAACCATTTGTCTTCATGTTGCATGTTGTTCGTTAAATCTGAATAAACCCTCGCAATTAATTCGGAATGACTCTGTACTAAATTACAAAAATCTCTCGTCAGTTTAACGCAGCCCTCAGCATCCGTTTCCAACCGCCCATCGCCAATTTTAATAGTGTCAGCATAGTTTCCAGCATTGATATCATAATACAAATGCACTCTCATATTCGTAGTTAAACTTAATTTTGTCACCTTGTTCCATAAAATAGACGACTTTCTTTCGACATTCTTTGAACAAGAAAGGGTTGAAAAGCAGTTGAAAATCTTTAATTTGATATATTTAAAATGTAAAATAAAACTATAAAAAAATATTTTATTTTATTGAACACGTTATTATTTCATCATCATCATCATTCAAAAAATATTTTATTTCATCGAACACGTTATTATTTAACTTTATTGAAAATATGAATACTATAAAACATAAACATGATGACTTTTTTCGTCTACGGTACCGTCAGCTGTGACGTTGTAACGGTCTACGACGGCAAACTCGAAATGAACGCGTAGTAATTCTCAACGCGCAGCTTTTTTTGATTTAAAGATATATAGCGGAGACGTTCACTTTCTACCTTCACATACATGTCTACCAAAAATTGATGAAATAATTGTCTTCACCGGGCTAAGAGGTTAAAATCATTTTCTCGCAACATCATATGATACGCATAAAAATCCATACTTTTTTGATCGGAGTAGGCTCCTTTGTGACCTGGTTAAAGAGTGGAATTTGAAAATGATAACCCTCTTATCCTTTACAATAAATCAATGTGTATTGCAGAACGTCATGAAACTTGTGTGTATCGGCTACCCGTTGCAACGTATCATCACGTGCTCGCAAGACAATGTCTCGTGAAGAAAATTGATCACCACCAATTAAGGCTGCTATTTCGTTTATCAAAGGTGCATTGTAGCGCCTTTCATGCTCTCCTCGAGGGGTCCGATCTGCGTGAATGACGACTTTATAATCCTCTTCAGGTAGGTTTTCTAAAGCAGTTTTAAATGTTTTGACTAAAATTTTACGTTCATGAAGGAATCTTTGAATTTTGAACACTGTGTCTCTGTGAAATAGAAACAATTTAAGCGTATAGGTACCGTATGCACTATAAGTTGACGCGCGGCTCAACGGCGGGAGTTAAGTACATGTCAGGAAAATTTTTGTTACCGCGTTTTAAAAACCTAGTAACGACACCTAGCGGAATCAATTTAAACTATGTATACGTTAGTTAATAAGAACTCTCAAAAATATTTTTCTTATAATTTTGCACAATTTTTCTTATTTTAATACCGATTCATTCATAACCACATATAACAACTGTATTCATTTCCGTTCAATAAAAATATTACTAAGGCTTATTAACAAGGCTTACTAAGAACTGTTTCTACCACAGTTAAGTAATAGTTAAGGTTTTAAGCGTGACAGGTGGTGATAGTATTCCTGATCCATCCTTATAATCACGCCTGTAACCCTTGCGGGTTAGGCAGAGCATCTTAATATCGTCTGCGAGATTATCGCCTATTCTGTGAATTACAATGCACCAAAACGTTTGAAGAAAATCAGCTGGTGAATTTTATGTTTTTATCGCTCTCTTCCCGGTCCTGCGTGGAAAAATACAGATCCATACATTTTTTATCTTAATTTTGGTAAAAAGACATAATAATCCAGATAATCTGACCTTCTGTGTTCGTCCATCGTACCGTCGTCCGTCTTATAGAATCACGGTGGCGCCACCTAGCTGAATTTAATTTTGTAACATATTCGATTTTCCCACGGGAATGATATGTTTCTCCGCTGAAAAAGCCTATGTCACTCTACAGCCACCAAACTATCCCCATACAAAAAATCATGCCATGCCGACGCTCTGTTGCGACGTGAAAGGACAAACTTGTGCAACATATTCGATTTTCCCACGGGAATATGTTTTTCCGCTGAAAAAGCCTATGTCACTCTACAGCCACCGAACTATCCCCATACCAAAATTCATGCCATGCCGACGCTCTATTGCGACGTGAAAGAAGGACAAACTTTTGCAACATATTCTATTTTCCCACGGGAATGAGATGTTTTTCCGCGGAAAAAAGTAACTATGTCACTCTACAGCCACCGAACTATCCCAATACAAATATCCTTCTGTACAATATGTTTTTCCGCTGAAAAAGCCTATGTCACTCTACAGCCACCGAACTATCCCCATACCAAAATTCATGCCATGCCGACGCTCTATTGCGACGTGAAAGAAGGACAAACTTTTGCAACATATTCTATTTTCCCACGGGAATGAGATGTTTTTCCGCGGAAAAAAGTAACTATGTCACTCTACAGCCACCGAACTATCCCAATACAAATATCCTTCTGTACAGACAACTTTATAATTTGTCTGTAGCTGCAACCAAGCCTACTCCATTCCGTTCTCTGTTTTGTCAACTCTAAGAAATAAAGATATAATGCCTAACAGCCTGTATTATACGCTCATCATTAGGCTCCCTTACCTTCCAATGGTGATCACAACAGTAATGACAGCTGCTTGGTGGCTAGGTGCATGCACTAACCAGTCCGTCGTAGATTTCTTGGCGAAAATATGGTCCTACGGTTTAGTGAATTATCCGAGTGATTAGGATAAAAAAAGATATAGACCAGGATTCAGGACCACATTCAATTCATAAAGAAATAAAACAATTTTACATGCACACATATTATATTTAAAAAAATACACGATTTACTTGAGAATTATAAAAGCTTACTTTAAAAAAAATCATCTTATTTCGTCAGGAACCACAAAATTATTATATAATCGTAATTTTCACATCATATAAACAGTTTATCATAATGTTGTTTTTGTTATTGTTACAGCAAGTCCAAACATCTGTATTGAATAGTTTTTCCTTATAAAGTTTCAATATAAACAGTGATATGGTGCTATTTTTTTTCCTTCTTCCTATTATATATTTGTTCTTTCTTCTAGACACAAAAAATAACAATTACTGAGCAGACGTGCCAACGGTCTAATTATCCTTATTCCAATTAGGGATAAGAATCTTTACTGTGTAGTGGAAATGTAAGAAAGAATATCCACTAGCCTATATCATCCGTGGCTTTGACAAAAGCCGACAGCGGGATAGAAACCAAGATATGGGCTGCAGCGTGCAACAACTAAAAACAAAAAAACCGCGGTCGCCAATCCGCCTGCCACGAGCGCCAACTAATACAAGGCAATAACTGAGGCAAATATCTCCTCTATGCGGCAAGTTATGCGCGAGGGCTTCGCTCAACATTGGACTTTTGAAGGCTGTAACGGTAAAAAGTATACAAGTCCGCAAATACGTACTGGAGCAGGACAGCGGATTTCTCCAACAGTGGGACACAAATAGACTGCAGTATTTTTACTTTACCGCCAAAATCAAGTCAGTGTTATTTTGTTATGGAATTGTTCGATAAATTTGAAATATCATTGGGAGTTTCTAAAGTAAGAATGAATATAAATGGATATTTTAGACAAACATTCACATCAAAAAAACAACAACATCAGTTGGATTTTCAATGAAGCCTTCGTAATAAAAAGTTAAGAGCAAGCAGTATATAAATTAAAATGGCACATACATTATTGTTAATCATCCTTAATTCATATTTACTATAAAATGCAATATATAAAAATAAATGTAGCCAGTTCTTTTTAGAATGAGTTTTTATGTAAACAACTTGTACCCGCACCAGAGATTTTTTTATAGATTAAGGGTGACAAACGAGCACACAGTCCACCTGATGGTAAGTGGATGCTGTGGCCCATAGTCATCTACATTTAACTTCGCTTAAGAATCAAAATGCAGATATGCGTTGTCTCCCCTGAGGACTAAGATAGAATGCCTCGTTCCCAGTAAAAAAGGGTCTCCGGATACACTCACCATACGAAACACAGCAGTATTAAGCTACTTTACGCGGGTATTCTGTCCGATCGTGGTCCTTCGTGCTGCAACCATAATATAGCTGCAGCGTGACTCTACCATTCTATTGTATTATGTGAATTTGACAATCTCTAACAATGTTTTTTTGAAGTGAAAACGTCTTTAGATTCGTTGTGGTTTAAAACTCGATAAAACAAAAAGCGAAACTAAAAAGAGATAAATATATACAGCTACAGGACTTAGCCTGCGAGAAAATAAGGTAGAATAAATACAGTACCTATATTAGTTTTCTACTATGTATGGAGATTACAAATGTGATCTACGAGCAGGATTACAAACGAAATTTGGTGGTTAGAAAATATTAAAACTTAGTTTATATAATACATAATGTAAGTAGAATAAGTTGTTAAAATAATTCTCAAACTTGGTATCTAACAATAATAAATAAACCCCACAATTATCCTACTGATACTCTGCATTCATCTTATTCTCTCGAATTTAGTTTTCTGATATATATATATATATATATATATATATATATATATATATATATATATATATATATATATATATATATATATATATATATATATATATATATATATATATATATATATATATATATATATATATATATATTAGAATAGCTGACCGTATGAGGACGCTCAGTCGCTCAGCGAACTATGGAGAGGACTATGCTCGGGTTTTCTCAGCATAATATACTTAGAAATGAGGATATCCGCAGTAGAACCAGAGTGACCGACATAGCCCACCGGATTAGTAAGCTGAAGTGGCAATGGGCCGGCCATATAGCTCGAAGAACCGACAACCGTTGGGGAAAAAAGGTTCTCGAGTGGCAGCCTCGTACCGGTAGGCGAAGTGTAGCGCGACCCCCCACTAGATGGAGTGACGACCCGGTAAGACATGCAGGAAGTCGATGGATGCAGGTGGCTCAGGACCGTGCTTTGCGACATAACTTGGGGGAGGCCTATGTTCAGCAGTGGACTTGTGAAGGGCTGTAATGATGAATGATGAATGATATATATACACAGCATGTAACATAATTAACGCACTTTGAGAAAGTAGTTTGTTCAGAATCGTTGACTGAATCGATTCTATTCATTTTTAATATAGGTAATTTTTTATCCCAAAAATAAATAATTAAAACTACGTAAATTACAGGGACACTAAATCTGTACAGTCAAAACAAACTGAAATGGACCGTTACTTAAGGCAATAAGACTTTTAAGAGTGCAGTTTTATTTGTATTATTACTAATTCTGTCATTCAATAAAAATAAAGAAAAATGAACTTTATTACAAGCACGTTAAAGTCTTTGCGTTTATGGATTTGTACTGTGACCACAACATTCTTCCGGAATTAGTATAACTAATTTGATAATCAGTGCATAAAAATTTTTGACTAAAAATTCAGTGTATGTATTATGATTATATCATAATATACTAATTGGGGTGTATGAGGGTGTGCGTTAACATTACGATACATATTGTATATACATCCCGTAACTTATTGTACGTCCACTATGGCCAATTTTGCATATAATGTGGCTAATATATATAACATAATACAATAGAATGGTAGAGCCATGCTGCAGTTATATTAGTAGTATAGTTGTAGCACGAATGGGTCGGCTCGACCGGGGAAGGACCACGATCGGATAGAATACCCGCGTAAAGTAGCTTAATACTGCTGTGTTTCGTATGGTGAGTGTAGAGATCCGGAGACCCTTTTTTACTGGGAACGAGGCATTCTATCTTAGTCCTCAGGGGAGACAACGCATATCTGCATTTTGATTCTTAAGCGAAGTTAAATGTAGATGACTATGGGCCACAGCATCCACTTACCATCAGGTGGACTGTGTGCTCGTTTGTCACCCTTAATCTATAAAAAAATCTCTGGTGCGGGTACAAGTTGGGGAGACAACGCATATCTGCATTTTGATTCTTAAGCGAAGTTAAATGTAGATGACTATGGGCCACAGCATCCACTTACCATCAGGTGGACTGTGTGCTCGTTTGTCACCCTTAATCTATAAAAAATCTCTGGTGCGGGTACAAGTTGTTTACATAAAAACTCA
Organism: Parnassius smintheus behrii; assembly: GCA_036936625.1. Taxonomy (NCBI): domain Eukaryota; kingdom Metazoa; phylum Arthropoda; class Insecta; order Lepidoptera; family Papilionidae; genus Parnassius; species Parnassius smintheus. The sequence continues at coordinate 15,134,649 of JAUPFT010000005.1, read as the reverse complement.
TTCTAAAAAGAACTGGCTACATTTATTTTTATATATTGCATTTTATAATAAATATGAATTAAGGATGATTAACAATAATGTATGTGCCATTTTAATTTATATACTGCTTGCTCTTAACTTTTTATTACGAAGGCTTCATTGAAAATCTAACTGATGTTATGTGTTCCGAGATTGAGAAAATGTTTGTCTGAAATATCTATTTATATTCATTCTTACTTTAGAAACTCCCAATGATATTTCAAATTTATCGAACAATTCCATAACAAAATAACACGGACTTGATTTTGGCGGTAAAGTAAAAATACTGCAGTTTATTTGTGTCCCACTGTTGGAGAAATCCGCTGTCCTGCTTCAGTACTTATTTGCGGACTTGTATACTTTTTACCGTTACAGCCTTCAAAAGTACAATGTTGAGCGAAGCCCTCGCGCATAGAGGAGATATTTGCCTTAGTTGTTGCCTTGTATTAGTTGGCGCTATATATATACATATATATGATATACAACATGTAACATAATTAACGCACTTTGAGAAAGTAGTTTGTTCAGAATCGTTTACTGAATCGATTCCTATCATTTTTAATATAGGTAATGTTTTAACACAAAAATAATTAAAACTAACGTAAATTACAGGCACACTAAATCTGTACAGTCAAAACAAACTGAAATGGACCGTAACTTAAGGCAATAAGACTTTTAAGAGTGCAGTTTTATTTGTATTATTACTAATTCTGTCATTCAATAAAAATAAAGAAAAATGAACTTTATTACAAGCACGTTAAAGTCTTTGCGTTCGTGGATTTGTACTGTGACCACAACATTCTTCCGGAATTAGTATAACTAATTTGATAAATAATCAGTGCATAAAAATGTTTAACTAAAAATTCTGTGTATGTATTATGATTATATCATGATATACTAATTGGGGTGTATGAGGGTGTGCGTTAACATTACGTTACATATTGTATATACATCCCGTAACTTATTGTACGTCCACTATGGCCAATTTTACATATAAATTATGAGGGTATATAATATATGGATGTGACGGTATATTTTGGTTCACATAAAATCTCATGCTAAAGTCCACAAGGTATAATACTTATTTTTTGTACTAGACAAGTCTTATATATCAAAATACTATGCTAACCTTAGTTTAAGGGGTCTTATTCGTTAAAAAGGGAATTAAAAATTTCCTCTCAACTGCGGGATGGCCGTCATCAAGAACTTGCTCAAGCTTCTAAATCGGTGGTTAATAACTGTACTAAACCATAAAATGATGTCTGTACCTAAATTCTCTATCTCTTCCTTGTCTAACGTGGCGTATATATACGGCGCGAACGCTAAATGGTTACGTATACTCAATTTGGAGTCGACATCCGGTATTATATGACTAAGTTTCTCAACAGTCTGTGGATGCAACCTGTTGAAAATAAATCCCTCCTTTCTGCCACTTAGGAACTCTTCGTTGTATAAACACGATATCATATCCGAAGTGTAGGCTTGTATAACTTGAAGTTGTTCAATATCCAGGCTGCTTTTCTGTCCCTTGTCCTTCGCTCTTATTGATGAGATTTTCCTGTACCTATAATCAATTTATAATTAATTTCAAATACAAATATTGTTATCGTTCGTAAGCTAACCACTAAATATCACTAATTTTATCCTATATATCACGCCAGACTTAGCATGTTTTTTTTTTATATAGAATAAGGGTGACAAACGAGCACACATTCCACCTGATGGTAAGTGGATGCTGTGGCCCGTAAACATCTCTTATCTCTATTCTTATCCTCAATTAAGAATCAAAATCATGATGCGTTGTCACCCCTGAAGACTGAGATGGTATGCCTCGTAAAAAAAATAGTGTAGTATGTAGTGGCGGCGTAAGTGAATCTACCACCATATAATCCTATGGGTGTCGTTACTCGTTAGAGGCATCAGAGTAACTGGAACAGGAGATGGACAGCAACATCTTCCTGATACCGAGATAATATTTAAAAGAAAGAACACAGACAGACACAAGTTCAGTTGCCAACTCATCTGTCAATATGGCAACTTTGGCAAATGAACTTTGGTAAATGATAGGCTTTATGAACGAATAAATGAATCCACCATCTGTGGGGTCCAATAACTTTTTCTGGCACAGTCGACACTTACGACAGCCACAGGTCGAGATGATGTAGTAATCTCAAGAAAGTGTCTGCGTTACTGTCTGTATCTGGGAAGCTGAGACACTATCGAATTTAAGGCTTGGACCCTCTAAGCCTATGCTTAGGTTGCAGTATTTAAGAAGAGAACACATTTTAAAAGGTTTCTTTATTATTCCAATATCGATACATATTATTTTTACTATAGTATTTCAAAATTGCATTGTCTCTTGAAATAAATACCTTACAAAAAAATAACGGCGGCCATGTCGAGCTTTTTCTAGAACACCATTTAACCTAAACCCCTACTTTAAAAGGGTTAGGGATTATCATACATGGCCTCTAAAATAAACATTTTTATAAAGCGACAAAAACCAAGTGTTGATTGACTAATATAGAATGCGTAAAGTATTAAATTAACGTATATCACCTGTTCAATAAATGATGATTAAAAATTAATCAGTTAATTAGTTTAAAGCTTTAAAAATTAATTAGGTAATTAATCTTTGACATTGATATTATAATGTATTTCCACAAACTATTAATCAGGGTCAATAATGTATATGGTAATATGGTGGTGTGAAGCATATCCACTACATCACATCATCCCGTGCGTGTCGTGAGACGCGACAGATTAAAACTGAAACAGGAGATTGATAGCAGCATTTTTTGATAACATTTCAAATAGTTTAAAAAAAACTGTGTAGAATGTTAAAAATCCTTTTCTGAGTAGGCCAAAATATAACAAAATGATATACAGGGTTATTGCAATAATGCGGTCAAATTCGCAGAGAAAGTTCAGAATACGTAATACAGGAAGATGGTGAGGAAAAATTAATTTAAAAAATCTCAAACATTCTATCTTTTTTATGTTTTAAATTCAAAATACGTGGTAATGCATTATTTCAACTGATTTTACTGCGCACACACAAATTCGTACGGGTCAATCGGTAGGCAAAACGTTGTTGTTGCCCATAAATCACATTTAATATGGGATAATTTAAAATAAAAGTAGAACCCTTATTTACTCTTATTTTGAAAAACTGCAATAACAGTATATCACTATTTATATATTTGAACTTAAGAGCGTATATTCAAATAGACGCAAGTCAAAATCAACTACAATGCTACACTACAATGTTTCTTTCTGTGTGCGTGTCTGGGCGAGTGCAAGGCTAGTTGCCCTTAGTTGCAACTAGAAGAATCAAATAATTCCCGATTATGAAGTCGGTGCTAAAACATAGTGTATTTTTTTTTTTTAATAGGATCGGGTGACAAACGAGCACACAGTCCACCTGATGGTAAGTGGTTGCTGCGGCCCATAGACATCTACATCTATCCTCGATTACAAATCAAAATGCAGATGCGTTGTCACCCGTGAGGACTAAGATGGAATGCCTCGTTTCCAGTAAAAAGGGTCTCCGGTTCTCTACACTCACCATACGAAATACAGCAGCATTAAGCTACTATTTCACGCTGGTATTCTGTGAGAGCGTGGTCCTTCCCCGGTCGAGCCGACCCATTCGTGCTACAACTAAACTACAAATATAACTGCAGCATGGCTCTACCACGTATAAAATATAGTGTGTAGAAATCGATACAACATTCATTTCAATAAATTATAAGTTTAATAATCATAATCATAATAAAGCAATAAATCGTAAGTTAATACGTGGAAATTATTTTATTATTTTAGTAAATTGAATTCGGTTTTACATTTTTACCCCATTGAGTAATTAATATAACAATATGTTCTAATTGAAAAATACTTATTATATAAAATAGATATCGTTTGATAAACTTTTATTCCGTGTCATAATGTAAACATAATTGATCAAACAATTTCATTGGTGTTGGCGGATATCGAACCCGGATTGCTCGCATTTACGGCGTGCACTTCGCCCTTGAGTAGTTCAAGGACTGAGTAGACCAAGAACTCGAGCATGGCTCATATCTTATTATGTCTGTTTTATAATAACGTTATCTCCATACTAGGAATTTTTCCTAAGTATATCGTGGGTACATTAGTAAGTACATTAATTTCACAAGAACAAACATCCAGACCCGGAACAATTATTTATAGGTTATACAAATTTTTGTTCCGTGCGGGATTCGAACCCGCGGCCCTCAGCGCTACAACTCATTGCCAAGTCACTCCACCACAGAGCCGTCAAATATATATTTTATAGTAGAGATGGCCGATTTTTTGTTTTGAAGCGATCTTCTGGATCATGGAGGTTAGAGAGAAGGAGAAAGATCGCTACGTACTTAAGCATAGCCCGCCTGTCCCTGAACTGCCGTCGGTAAGTAGTATCTTGCGAAATTAGCTGTTTATGAAGTACAAGTAGATTGAATAATGTACAAATTTTCTTCGCGGCATTGGTGAGAAAATAATCGTGCTCAGTATTTTTTTATTTTTGACAAAAAAAAATTAAAAAATGGTGAAATATTGTATTGTGCGTGGATGTGCGTGGTATAGCATCTGACCTGAAAAATAGACTGAAAATGACTTTTATTGAGACAACTTAGCGATTGCAGCGCCTCACTTATTTTGTCCATATTTCTAGGACACTATTTTCTATAGCGATCGTTCTCCTTCTCTCTAACCTCCATGTTCTGGTTAGTAATTTATAAAAATGAAGGAAAGCACACAAAATTATTTATTTTAACAATGCTTATTACGGTATCCATTGAGTTTTTTTAAAATAACTATTTTTGAAGAATATAAAACAGCTTTTACATTAAAAACTCCAGTTAAAAATTCACATTTAATCTCTTCAAAATTAATAATTTTGACAGCCGCACTGGGTCTAGCCTATTACGGCTATCTGTTATTGTATTTTCAGCCCAACAGACACTTCAATTATATTTCACTTCAATTATATTTGTATAGAAGATGGATACTAACGATTTCGGCAATTGCTATGGACTTTCTTCACTTTTGCTTAACTCAGAATAAGTGCCTTTGTGATGACGTCTGAGATGATTTTTTAAATTGGTAGTGTTTCCACTAGTTTTAACTATTTCTGTTTACACATTTTACACAGTCAACCCATGTCATATTTAATAAAAAAAAAAAGCTCAAACGTTTGATTTGGTTGGCGGGACCAAATGAAAAAGTATTTCAAAATAATAGTTTACACTCACAGAGCAGCTGAAATTTTCGTATTGCAATAATACAAAGAATGAAAGATTAATAGAGATCATTTAAGTAAATTATGTTATCCGTAGTAATGGAACTGCGCTTTTATTAGCTTAGAACAGTTCCTGCTGTGATCGCAAAATACGCACTTTGACGTGGCATTGCGCAAACTAACCCGGTTCAATCGATCAATAAATTTGTAGGCTATATAAATTCCGTGCAGGGATCGAACCTTTTGGTCTTTGTGTTTATTATATTTGACTGACATTACCCGTTAATAAAATAAACAAAATATTAGCATACCTACCTTTAGCATTGCCTGATGTCCGGATAAAGCCGGACACAGTCAGGCTTTTTGGTTGCGTGTCCGGCCAAATTAGACAGTGTCCGGCTTTTGTTAGGCTTTTTAAAATTTTTCATATACATACTATTGCAATTATTGAAATGAATATTGTAATGAATATTCAATAATTAATAATAAAGAAGACTGATTTATTCAATTAATGTTATTTCGTTAGAACTTTTAAGAAGATTTTACGGTAAATGATTAAAAGCATTGTGTTACTTTAAAAAAAACGTCTTTTACTAAGACAAAAAATAAGGGTGTCCGGCCTTTTTACCATAATGTCCGACTAAGCTCGCTGGTCTGTCCGGCTTTTCGGTTTTAAGACCTGGCAACTCTACCTACCTTCATATTTCATACATTACCGCTTTTGATTTAACTCTAAGCTACTCTCATTCAATGTGTAGGTAGGTAAATTTACTCAGTTTTAGTTATTATGTTCCCTCCCCGCTAATACTATAGTTATATAAATATCGGCTTGCAAGTTAGTATGTTACGGTTCTGTTGATGTTTAGGTTTTAGTTGTTACGATTTTTTCATACGATCTTATAGGCATACGATTCGATCTGGGTGAAGATTGCATTCCCTTGAATCGATTCAAAAATCGGTAGATCGTATGGCCGTGAATCGATCTTCCAGAAAATCGATTCAGATCGGGCATCCCTATTTTATAGTGATAAATATTATATTTATAAATTGCTTACTATTAAAATAACGTGACGTAACGTATTAAACAAACGTTACCGTGTGTGTAATGGCGGTGTAAGAATTTCCACTACCTTATATCATCCTGTTGGAGGCCATAAGAGGCACAGAGGGCAACCAATCAGGAGATGGGCAGCAGCATCTTCCTAAACTTCTTAAAAATAAAAAACTGCGGTTGCCAACCCGCTTGCCAAGCATGGCAACTGGCAAATATCACCCCTATGAGGCAATCAATGGGGTAGGCCTATGTTCGGCAGTAGAGTTTACGGCTGTTACGGTAAATAAACGTATAAAATCTTACGTGGTAGAGCCATGCTGCAATTATATTAGTAGTATAGTTGTAGCACGAATGGGTCGGCTCGACCGGGGAAGGACCACGCTGTCACAGAATACCAGCGTGATATAATAGCTTAATGCTGCTGTATTTCGTATGGTGAGTGTAGAGAACCGGAGACCCTTTTTACTGGTAATGAGGCATTCCATCTCAGTCCTCACGGGTGACAACGCATCTGCATTTTGATTTGTAATGGAAGATAGATGTAGATGTCTATGGGCCGCAGCAACCACTTACCATCAGGTTGACTGTGTGCTTGTTTGTCAGCCTATTCTATAAAAAAAAAAATTAATTAGATAATAAAAAGCGGGAGCGTGCGCGCGAGCGGAGGCGCGCGCGGCACGCAGGCTGGCGCGCACGCACACGCCAGCTCATAAGTAAATAAAATCGAATACTAACAGCACAATAAGTGTCGCCAGGTTATCGAGAAGTGCAGAACAGGCCGCCAGCAGCACCACGGCGAGCGGGAGCCTGAGCGGGAACGCGCACTGCAAGCAGTCCGGTGCGCGCGCACACGCCAGCTCCGTACATAAGTAAATAAAATCAAGTACTAACAGCATAATGAGGGTCGCTAGGTTGTCGAGCAGCCCAGAAGAGGGCGCCAGCAGCGTCACGGCGAGATGGAGCGCGAGCGGTAACGCGCGCGGCACGCAGTCCGGCGCCCGCGCACACATTAGCTCCGTACATAAGTAAATAAAATCAAGTACTAACAGCATAATGAGGGTGGCTAGGTTGTCTAGCAGCCCAGAAGAGGGCGCCAGCAGCGCCACGGCGAGAGGAAGCGCGAGCGGGAACGCGCGCGGCACACAGGCCGGTGCCCGCGCACAGGATAGCTCCGCGCGCGCGCACCGCTCCAACGCCAAGCCGATGCTCAGCTGCACGCAGACTTCCTCTACAGACCAACCACCGTACACAGATTAAACACGCACACCTCCTCTGTGGACCCAAGAACACTTGTGCAAGGAATGCAATTTGTCGCCAGAAATAGAAAGAGGGTGAAACCTAGACATACAAAACATAGGACATTACGACATGCCAAATGAAAATTTATTACATAATTAAATTTTCGCTCCACTGGGTTACGCGCGTCCACTTTATAACATCAAGACAATCATGATCCATACATATTATGAGATCACATAATACTTGTATGGGAAGCTCAAGCTATTACATGGAAATTTCTAATATTTCAGAATGATAACGATTGTTTTAAATTAGACTAAAGCCTTTCAAATAGTGAATATCTTCGTATCTTCATACTGAACAACACAACACAACCGTGCACAGTTTAAGCAAGCAAACTTCCTTTGCAACCTACCTCCGTACAAAAGTTAAATAAAGACTTGTAACGCCAAAATTAAACAAGCACAATGTTTAAAACAATTATAATTACTGTTAAAAGTTTACTGAAAAGTCATACATTATTCTATCATTCCCCCCTACTGGCGACCCACCCTTGGCGTTATTTAGATTTAATATAACCAAAAAAAAATACATTAGTTTTATCAGTTTACCCATTTCAAAAAAAATATTTCCCACGAGCGACCCGCGCCGGCTTCGCTTGAATAGAATCTGTCGTGTGTCGTTATTAATATTTAAGAAAATCTTCCAACACCATTTTGATTTATTATTTCAATTTTCAATTTCTCTAAAAAATTCCTATTTTTGCAGATAAAATATAGTCTGAATCACTCATAGCATTGCTCTCTATCTGTTCGTAAAGATTCAATACAAGCGGTTTAGCCTTTCCGATGATTAGCCTGCATGGACAGACAGACAGATGATGTCTTAATGACAAGCATATAATCAAGTTACCGTTCCCGTCAGCTCAATAAAAGCAACTTTCTTCGATATTTATCAATCACAATGAGATACAAACACTTCAATTTTAGTTTGTATAGATATCTGTATGTTAAAGCCAATCAAAGTATCTAAATTAGTCTAGTTAAGCTGTCCCATTTGTGCTGGAGCCGTATTATGCTGCAGCATGGCTATACCATATTAGCCACCACCCGAAAAAAAAACTGTTTCTATGACTAGCAACTTTTCCATACAAAAAGGGACTTATTTCCTTCTTTTTATAAGTAAAAATTTGATTAATATTTAATAACATTTGTTGCTGTTAATATTTCAAATTGCTTATTCAAACCTCAAGCCAACAAAGAAAGAAAGACCGAGTGCTGCATAAACGTCAATGAAAAAGAAAAACCTGATAAAAGAAAGAAATAATAAAGATTTATGTGCATAAAGAAATGTACGCGAGTGCTCCATCTATCTTTGTTTGTTAGTCACGACCGAGACATAACAAGAACAAAAAAATATGAAATATTTTTTACCTGGATTTATCTGTAATCCTTTGTTATAGAGGTCATTTAGGTTTGCCGCAACCCTACGTAAGATTTGGGGATAGTCAGTCTGAGATGATTGCATGCTCATAAAATATCGTTGTTTACGTGTGCTAGTGTACACCTGAAACAATATAATAATCTATTTACTTTACTTTCAACACCTTAAACTATTTTTGTCAATCCAGCTTACTTACAAGATGACAATACATTGCAGATAAACTTTTGAGTATAGCGCATTGTTCCAATGGTTGCGCTCTGCAGTAAATCTTCATTAGAGACTCCATAATAGAAGCAATGTATTCAGAAAAATCCACGCTTATCCATTCAATTAGGTCCATTATCTGTGAATGCATGGTTTAAAAATTATATATTTTTAACATTAAAGTGACAAACAAGACAACAGCCTACCAGTGGCTACAGCAGTTGATGTACACCTGCAACCAACAAATAAAGATAGCTACAAGTGCGTTGTCGCCCTAGGAACAAGGTGGAATGCCAGAATTTTACTAACACTCCATGACCTTTAAACCCTAACACAACAGCAGATGCATTGCTTCCTTGACATGAGGAATATTAAACTATTAATAAAAAGTGAAAGCCAACTTTAAAAAACCAAAAAGATTAAAATAATTTCCACATAACCTTTTAAAGTGAGACTCTAATACTACTCTAGACTATACCCAGTACATACATCAGTGCTCATTTATCTTTAATAAAACATGTGCAATTCCCACGCGGTAGAACTGAAGACTTCAAATGAAATGAAAAATATATTACGACAAATGATTTATTTAATATGTTAATTTTCAACCACAAGTGCGGCATATTTAAATTAATCATCTTTGCACCGCACAAAGAGGTAAACGATCTGGGTTACCTTCGTTTACCTCTTTGTGCGGTAATAGGAAACACTATACATTGAATAAAACTAAATGTACGGATTCTATCGCGTTTATTTAACTGATTTTACTTATTTTTAATTCCCGACGTTTCGGGTGCTTTACAGCACCCATGGTCACGGGGGGACTGAGATGTTTGACGTCCCAATGTCATTGTTAGCCCGGCTACCTTCAGTTTTTGAATATTCATTTTTGGTCCGATTTACGCAAAACGAACTTACAGTATCTTGAATTATTCAATGTGTAGTTTTCGCGTAAATTTAAGAAATCATTATAGAAAACACTGTATTTAAAAAAAAATAGCAATAGCATTTTGTTTAAAAGACAAAAAGAGACAGTAGTCAAATGGCGGATTCGAACCCACAACCTGAGTTCGCGGTGTACACTAGCTATAGGTCGTTGACGGTTTTGCCGTTAACGAAACCTTAACGTTGATTTAGATTTGTCAACTCCACTAGTTAAATTCGTCAATGAGTTATTAACGTACCACTTACAACTTGCAAACCGTTTATTCATTCAACGGTTTTTATTCAACGCTGCGACGTTCAATTTTAGAAACAATTTGATTCAATGTATGTATTGGAAAACGATGGAAGGCTTTGGACTAAATACAATTAGCTATAAACCATATTCTACTCAGGCGTATTTAAAAGACCATCTGATTACAGTACATAAATAAATTATTGTTTACAATATGTTTTTTTTTGTTTTTCCATATTTTTTCTATTGAATTTGATGATTTTATGTACATTCGTCAATTTGTTCTGGCTTTTTTAATTTGCCGTGTTGCTTCGTACGATATTTTTCCTTGCATACGTTACAGACAGCTTTCCCGCTAGAATCGTCTTTTTCCTATTACCCCTAGTACGTCCTGATATTTTCAATTTTGACCTTAAGTAGGTAGTTCTATTTTATACAAATGTATACAATTATATAAACACAAGTCAACACTTTTACTATAAATATTAACTAAAAAATCTACACATTTACGATAAGCCGCAAAATAACTTTTGACCTTCCGCCCAACTTGTCACAAACTATTAATCAAAAATTGAACTTCATATCGTTTGTAAACGTAAACAAAAAAACCAGTATTAACCTGTTTCCCTCGAGCAGCACGAGCGGGGTGGGCTATTCCACCAATATCGTCATAAGAAATATTCTTAAAATAAATATTTCGAAAATCAACTCTTAATATGTTTCTTAGTTATTTTCAACATAAGTTTTTTAATCTGTTCAGAACTCTTTTCACTTCATAAGCTATTATATTTCAAATTTCAAGTTAGATCAATAAACTGTAAACATTACCTCAGCAAAGAAATCCTTTTCATTCCAGAATGGTAAAAATTGAGCAAGAAACCTTGTAATGACAGGAATACCCTGCACAATTCTCTGTTGAAATATTGCCAGCCTACGTAATAGGTCCCGTTTCTCGGCATAACTATGAGGAGATATATCAAGGAAACCTGTAAATAGACAACACAATGTTTTATAGCTGTAAATAGTCCTCATTATGATGTTTATTTCTTTGATATTGTAATAACAACGACATTATATTGCAATGCACTTGTAAGTGGCTAATTTAGCCCGCAGATATTGCCAAACCATTTTAAACAAGGAACACCGCTGATACGTCACCTCTGAAGGCTATGATGTAATGCTCAATCTGTAATTATACTAACTCTCTTATCCTACAAACCAGAACACACTAATGGGTACTCTGCTTAGCAAACAAAATAGTTAAAATATTGACACCAAACTAGACCAAAGGCAAACTAGAGTAGAGGCAGAGTGTTGTTTGATTAGTTAGCTCGTGTAACATACAAGCTAACGTTACCGCAATAACGTTACCGCAATAACGTTAACTCAATACGTTTTTCAGGAGACTTAAATTGCTCGTTTTGTTTGTATTCTTTTAATACACTGAACACTGTGGTCACACCGATTCCCGAAATTTCAGCTGTCTTAGAAACACATTTTTTTACCGGTACGACTGTCGCGTCACTATCACACAAATCAAAGCTGCATATTTACACGCTCACGCATACATAGCTTTTTTCTGAGGTTCTATTTGATTTTTTTCCCTTGCGTAGACTTGCTTACCCATAATCTGTTTAAATTACAGATTATTAGGGTTGTTAATGATGACCCAGATTTACCAAACTTCTCTTGGAGTACCTTGGGGAAAAATTTTAAACACTCAAATTTCAAATACGACCACAAAATCAAGAAAAAGCGTGCTAATAGATAAACGCGATATTGTTTTGTGGCGCCAGCAATACCTTCAAAAAATTAAAGATTATCGCAGGGAAGGAAGGTACTTTTATTACCAAGATGAAACCTGGATCAACGAAGGTAATTAAAATTTTCTCTGTTTTATTTATCTATTACCGTGTAAGTATTGCATGTCACTGGTGAATTTAATGAGTAATTGGTATTTTTCATTTTCTCGAAGGTCATACACCGCAGAAGCAATGGATTGACCAGACTGTACAATTGTACCGGCAGGCATTCTTAGGGTTGACCAGCAGACTTGAAAGGGCCTTTAGAAAAAGGCAAACGGCTAACTATTAGCCATATAGGCGGAGAAAAAGGATTTGTAGAAGATACTTGTGTTTGAGGCTAAAAAAGGAAAAGAAGATTACCATCAAGAGATGAATGCTGAGTGTTTTGAGGAGTGGTTTAGTGGGTTTTTTTCCAAACTAAAACCTAATTCCGTAGTGGTGATGGATAATGCCCCCACTATCTATGCTCGTTATATATTTATGCTATGCTATCACTCCAGAAAGTTAGAATCGCTACCTACAATGTCTTGGAATAAATCAAGAACACAAAGGTAGATGGTGAGCAAAAATATCCCATTCCAGGCACAAATGGTAAAAGCTACTTTTATAGACACTACGACAGCACAAACATGAACACTGCGACAAGTATGCCGTGGACGAGATGGCAGCAGAGCGTGAAGTCACTGTTTTACGTTTGCCCCCTTACGATTGTGAGCTCAATCTCATTGAGCTGATTAGGGCGCAGGCCAAAGGGTATGTTGCAAGAAACAACAGACCTTCAAAATGAAATATGTAAAAAAACTTTTCGAAGAAGGACTAAATGAAGTGACTGCCGAAAAATGAAATAGCTGCGTGACTCACATAATAAAAGAAGAAGACAAAATGTTTAATCTTGACCGCATGATCATAGTGTCTCAGACAAGTTTATAATAAATGTTACTGACAGTGACAGTGATGATATTATATCCGATGACGATGAATAACAATGTATTACGTAAGCATACTTTTTTTTAATGAAATCCTTATGACGACATACTCCATGGATAATTTTCGCCTGATGAACTGACAACATGGATGTACCTTAAATAAATTTTGACGTGATGTTTAAAACCTTCATTTAAAAAAAATTTACTATTCATTCGTTTTCTTTATCAGTCAGTTATTTTGTTTTCCGTTCAGTCATTTAGTCACAACACTATTTTTGATTCATCAAAACCTGACAACCCAGTTTAATCAAAAATACAATTTTAGCAAAGTTGGAGCACTGCGGCGTTAGAGGCACTACTTTGAACTGGATAAAAACATACTATGCAATCTGTCGAAATCGCAAAACTTGATTCTAACCATGCAGCGGAAAACCACAGATCTGAGTTTAGGCAAAATAAATTTGGCGTTCCACAAGGAAGTATACTGGGACCGCTTCTGTTCCTGATCTATATTAATAATTAGAGATAGGCCGAATATTCGTCTTATATTCGGTATTCGGCGTATTCGGCATATTCGGTATTCGGTGTATTCGGCATATTCGACAGCTTTACCGAATATTCGTATTCGGCCGAATATTGGGCTAAATCACCGAACATTCGTTTTCATAGTGTCCAATGTATTGAAATGTACGAATTGAGTAATTGAAAGTATATTTTATTTATGGGTTAAATCTACTTACTCTAGAGTGAGAGTCATAGATCTACACATTTATGTTTTTGAGGCACTGTAAATTTGTTTCCGATTATAGCAAATAGAAAATTGATAAAATGTTTTTGGAATCAAACAAAGAAACATTACATTAGTACATTTCCTTTGCTTTGGTCGTCAGTTTCTCTAAATTAAGTCCAAATAGTAAATCTCCTGCCGCTCATTTTTATCATATAATTACCAATTTTCCCTAAGAATAAAACAACCAAATACTTTTTTTATCACAAGAATTGTCAAAAAATAAGCATGTGCCGGCAATTTGCTCAGTACTAGATGATGTAATAACTGTCAGGTGTCCCACGCGCTTTACGGTAACAAGTTTCGACATAAATTCATTAGGTACCGATGTTATCCTGCCGAATAATGTTCGGCCGAATATTCGGTTCGGTAAAAGTTTTATCGAACATTCGGCCGAATATTCGTATTCGGTAAAATCCATATTCGGCCCATCCCTATTAATAATCTCCCAAATGTGACCAAGTATCGACGTATCCTATTCGCTGATGATATATCTTTAATAGTGATAACTGATAACAAATTGACATTGAATGACCACAAAAATGACATTAATGAGACTATAAGTATATATAACATATAACTTCAAATAATTAATTGGCTTAGAAATAATTTTAAACACACAAAACGATTTTAACTAACTTTAATATTATACAAAACTTGACATTAAATAGTAATTTATGAAGGACAAATACTTAAAAATACAATAACAACGAAATTCTTGGGTATAGAAATTGACCAAAAATTAGATTGGAAATAACAAGTCGAAAAGTGTGCAATAAATCAATCGTTTCGCGTTTGCAATTTATAAATTAACAAAAATAACAGGAAAGGGAACAGCCCTAACAGCGTACTTCGCTCACGTTGAGCCAGTCCTACGATTCGGACTCATCATATGGGATGATAAGCACGGACATAAGAAAGGTGTTCATTGCACAAAAAAGTGTGTCAGAGCTATATGCGGTACTGTACCTAACGAGCCATGTCATTCTTTGTTCAAATACTTGAAAATTTTAAGACTTCCTTGTCTATATATTTTTAAAGCGCCGTAATTTGTACTTACTTACTTACTTACTAATAAAAAAACAATATGTATTATTTCACACAAGCCAAAGACTTCTACAAACGAGGCACTGGAAATAGGAATAGGTTGGTTTTCACTATGATTTCCAAGAGTGCGAGATTCCACAAAAATTGCTATTGGATATGTATGACAGTATATAATAAGATACCACAAGTAATTCAAGAACTACCTTTTATAAAATTTAAGAGAATTATACGACTGGCTCAGTGAAAAGGCTTTTTCACTGTACAGGAATATTTAAACTACGATACGTAATAGCAACTAGACCGATATAAATTTACTGGACCAATTGTGAAATATTTATTAAGTATTACTTATTTATTGATTAATTGTTGCCACTATGTTATTTTAGACATTTTACTCATAAAGGTTATTTCGTTATTTATATTATCTCGTTATTTTATAGTTGTAAGATTTGCATGCCATTAGTAATGGCTGATTAAGCGGATGTTTAATTAATATAACCTTCACTTTCAGTGTACCGTAACCAAGCGCAAATAAATACTTCATTTCATTACAACTTTCGAAAAGTTCTAACACGGCTCCAGTGTTTCAAAAGCTAACTTCTGTATTCCATAATGAATTCCAGCGTATATCCACTCTTGGTGACAAATGTCGTTGCTATGAGAAAAACAATTATCGAAGATCGTCATGTGACATATGGAGAGATAGGGGCATTATTAGGCATCTCAGGGACAACAATGCAGTGGATCTTGCATGAAGCGCTTGGTGTGAGAAAGCTAATTTGCCGTTGGATCCCGCATTTGCTTTCCGACTTGCGTCGGATGGTGTAAGAAAACGCTTCAAAGGTTCTACCGAGGAGAGTCAAATCACGTCTACGATATCATCAGTGGTGAAGAATCTTGGATCTATGCCTAAGATCCATATTCTAAACAACAATCTACAATCTGTGTCTTCCAAGAGGAGCCTAAGCCCACTAAAGTTGTTCGCTCTCGAAGCACTTCAAAGAAAATGGAGGCCACGGTCATTGCGAAAACCGGCCCATGTTGCGATGATTGCACTTGAAGATCGTAGAACGGTTAACGTAGAGAGGTACACCACAATTTGTTTACCATAAGTCATCGCCGAAATTCGGAAATCTTACCCAAAGCGACACATCATCCTATACCAAGAGAATGCGAACTCACACAGTGCTGGTCAAACAATTGAGTATTTGAATCAGGAAAACGTAGCAATTCTTGACCAACCTCCATACAGTTCTGAACTAAGCCCTAACGATTTCTTTACATTTCCTAAAATTAAGAAAATCTTCGTGATTAAAGGTTTCAGACCAGTGAAGAAGCAGTCGACCCTTTCAAAAGAGCTATTGAACACTCCCACACTTTGGAGTGTAATAAATGTTTTAATAACTGGTTCGAGCGAATGGGAAAGTGTATTAAACTACGTGGTGAAAACTTTGAAAACATGAAAATGTACTATAAGGTTCTAGTTGTATTTTTTTGGTCAAACGACAAAACGTAGAAACAGAAATAGAAAATTTTTAATTCAATGTAGATTATAAACAATACTTATTGAAAGTCATTTCATTTACCAGGCATTTAAAAGGCATGCATCATATAATGAATGAAAATTTAAACTGTTGAGACAACTGTTTTGTTAACATGTTCAAACAGTATTGTAAAATAACATATAGTTATTATATTATAGTATCCATAGCAATTTTAATATTCTCCATAGCAATAATATTTTCTATATTACACCCAGTCCACCTGATGGTATGTTGATGCTGTGCTCCATAGAAATCTACATCTATCATCGATTAAGAATCAAAATGCAGATGCGTTGTCACCCCTCAGGACTACGCCTGATGGTATGCCTCGTTTTCATTAAAAAGGGTATCCATTTCTTTACACTCACCATATGAAACACAGCAGCATTGAGCTGCTATTTTACGCCGATGTTATGTGAGAGCGTGGTGCTACCCCGGTCGAGCCGACCCATTCGTGTTACACAACCATAACATAGCTGCAGCATGGCTCTACCATGTAATTCAGTATTTAAATACAAAGAATGAAATTACATCACATTTAAGAATGATTATTTTTGATTGGACTTTTATAGTGAATGCTACATATTATAGTCAACTATTACTACATTATATAATAAAATAAATACACTATAATTAAATGCAATCTCTCTTTTATATTATGGTATAAATGTACATGTTGAAAAGATGATACTATTTGAAATAATACAATACCAATATAAACGAATAATATAAGGTACTGGCCTCGCGGTTAAGCGTCAAAAAGGCAGAAGGCAATATTCTAATATTGGCGTTGTTATTTATTCATTATTTTTGGCAAATAAAGATAAGTAATTAATAATCCATCTTCATCAACACTGTAAAACAACAGTTATAAATAATAAAATAAAAACGGTTAAGCCCATTTTTACCTACGACATAGTACTTACATTGATTCTAATATAACTTACAATTGTTAAGAAGGTGGTGAAGATCATGAGAGAAGAAAGCTTGCTCAGAATCGGAAGCTAACGCGAGCAACGTAATTCCACTAGCATTGCATAACAACGCGCGAAGTCGCGCAGGCCGGCTGGTTACATGATGCACGCTGTACTCAAGAAGAGATACTTTGCTGAAATTTTTAAAATTTTCATAAATATAATGTTTGTCGTGTGTTGGCGGTGAAAGAATACCATAACCCCATTTCGTCCCGTGGGTAAAGGCGACTATGGAAAATACCGGAACAATTTTATGGTTTCTGATAGATGGCGTTATGCCATCTAGTTCGTCGTACAATAACCCGTCGCAACAACACAACAACAGCAGCGACAAATATACGGCACCACGATTGCTTGCCTATCGTGAATAAAGAAAACCTCTCTAAAACAGGAAAGGCTCATGTCTAGCAGTGGAATTTTACGAACTGATAATAATGATGAAGGTTCATAACTTAGTATTACCTCCGTTACCGTTATTGTTAGAGTCTATTAAAGTCTACAGCTGTACATAGGAGTCCCCCACAGATTGCCTCATAGGAGGGATATTTGCCACAATTGCCACGCTTGGCAAGCGAAGACGGTGCTGCCCATCTCATGGTTTATTTCCCTCTGTCGCCTCTTACGATAGCCACGTGGCAATATGGGGTAGTGGGATATTACTACACCACCACTATACGGTATATATCACCTCAATACACAGTAAATTAATAAAGATATTTTCCAAAAGAAATTCGACAGATAAATTACACAATTTTGCAACTACTATGAAATCCAGCTCAGTTTCCGACAGTGACAAAATATAAACAGTGTGTCCCAAAAGTCATCTTCTATGAAGTATATATATATTCCAGTCTGTTCGCTTAGATACGGTTGCTCTCCGCGCCGCCTCAGCACGTGCAGCATTTTGTCAAAAGCGCGACATTAAAGTTCGTGCTGTATAGCAACAGAACCGTCGGGAATCAAAAGTCAAAATTGAACGCGATAAAATCATTTAATGTGTAGTATTCGCGTAAATATAAGAAGTCATTATTGTAGACTTTTTTTATAGGAGAGGGGGCGAACGAGCATACGGCTCACATGATGGTAAGTGTAACACTAAAGGAATTGCAGATGCGTTGCCGGCCTTTTACAAAGTAGAGTTTAAAAGAAGAGTAGGCTCTTTTCTAGAAGGTCTCTAAGTCGTATCGATCCGGGAAAATCTCTGGCGGTAGTCGATTCCACAAGGAAGTTGTGCGAGGAAGAAAAATTCTTTTATATCGCACAGTGGTGGACCACCAGTCATCCAGATGGTATGGATGGTATCGCGAGTTTTGTCGCGATATGGATGGTAAAATTAAGCGGCTGGAATTAGTCCGAAAAATTCCTCAGAGCACTCCCTGTGGTAAATGCGATAAAATACGCAAAGAAATGCAACATCTCTTCGCAGTGCCAGTAAGCCGATCGGAAAGAGCTGGCACCGGGAAGCCCAGGCCCAGAGATGTGAACAGTATTCCATGTGCGGCCGAACCTGGGCCTTGTAAAGTTGCAGGTGGTGTGCCGGCATGAAATACTGTCCCGCTCTGCTGAGCACGCCAAGCTTTTTAGAGGCCCATTTGGCCTTCTCTTCCAAGTGACCACGAAACTGTACGTCGCTCGACATGTTGATGCCAAGGATTCCAATACTGGCTGAGGCAACAAGGGAAGTTGAAACTTGAAACTAAGAAGATACCATGAATGGTTTTTTAGCGGTTAACGCGAAAACTTGTGTCTTCTGGGGATTAAACTGGACTAGACTTATCGAAATTCTAAAATATTTTCAAGAAGAATAATATTGTTGTTAAGGGTAATAATAAATATTTAATCTATTGATATAATTACAGCTAGACATTACCTCGCACAATTTTAGGGTTGGTACGCAGTATCGGCCAACCTTCTTTTATATTGACAGCTTAGGATATGAAATATGATTTATCAAAATGTTCGGAGCAAATGGTGCTAGTCCGTTTAGATGTATCCAAGATTTATGATTCCTACAAACTGCAATCCAAGTATGCCGCCTAAGAGGATTTCTTGGAATTATGTAAAATCAAACCAACAATAGAAAAATTTACGGCTATTTCTAATACTATGTAAAATCTAAACAAAAATAAAAACCTGATCGGCAAACAAACTCAAATGGTTAATTAACTTATCGATAGCTAAGGTTGTGGCGTACATCATTTCATTGCAATACTTTCGGTTGCAGTGATACCAGTTTATTTTATAAAAATTGCATACATTTGCTACGAAGTAGCGAGTATCGATTCCAATTGTTTGACCTTTAATATGTATAATATTTTGATAAATACTAGTTATCGATTATATTAAATATATTCAGAATCATGTTGAGATTGAGCTGAATATTTAAATCGTTTGACACAATCACACACACATCTATATGTAATGATTATTATTCATCACAAACTGATTTTGTTAATAGGAAATAAATTTTCGTTAATATATTTATTTTGTGTAGTTAATCATATGTATCAAAAATAGTTTATTTTTCACTTTATGAACTACGATGGCAACACTTGGTAATTTAGGAAAATATTCAGAAAATATAAGTTTTAACGATAATATTATGTTAAAAATATTCACAGATGAAAAGTCACGTTGTCCTTTTGTAGATTTGACGGTTTAGATTTTTTTTTGCATGAAAATACACTGCAATACGGCACTTTTGTCGCAGCTCAATTGACTGACGCGATCACTTTCGATCTATGAGTCGGACTCTCGTATCTTTGATCCAGGGGTATGCCTTGCGATGCGGCTTCCTTTGGTTTACTACTCAAAGGATAGAAAGTATTCGCTGACAACTCCTAGTCATGCAACAAAAGAGTTAACGTAAGTTCATTATGACAGAGAAACACACGAGTATGTAGTATGGAAAATGTGCAAGAGTTCCTCCATATCGAACAACTCGACATACAGTTGATTTTATTCATATGTTGCTAGCATGCCTCTTAACTGGACAACATGTTACGCTTTATTGTATTTAATGCACTTAGCAAGGGTTTCGATGTCTTTACCTGCGTCAATATTCCCTGACCACTAAAATTTGGGACTTCAAGAAGAATGAATAATCATATGTCTATTTGTGTGCATAGTGAATGAGCATTATTTAGGTTATTATATTTGTTGTTAGTTCGGAATTTAAAAACTAATTACTCACTACTTACTACGTACATACTTTTGCGCGCCATAATTTATGCACGATATATAGCGGGTGATTATCAGCGCCATCTAGTATCAAGGAGCAGAAATAGGAGCGTCAAGATCTTTCTAGAACGATCCCACTAGTGCTATCTAGTAACGAATCGAAGAACTAAGCTTTCTAGAAAACTACACTCTCGAACTTTCTACACCTAGTCGGTCGAGACCGGTATTTGCTGGAACATTCTAGATGTTTCGGTGGAAAAGGCGAATTGGCGATACGAGCGAAGCTTTCGGAGCGAAATAAAGTGAAGCGTTAAGAGTGATTAGTAGTAATTAAAGTGTCAATTTTGGTAATTCAATCGGCAGTTTCTATTGTCACGAACCCTAAGCTCGTAACAATACATAACATAACATAAACACTCACGCCTGTCACCCAGAGGGGTAGGCAGAGACTACAGACTTCCATTTAGCACGATCCTGACATACCTTTCTCGCCTCTTCCACATTCATATACCTACGCATACATGCTCGTCGGTTAAGGGTACTCTTAATTTGGCCCATTTTTAGTATATCGCCAATTTGGTCGACAAACTTCCGCCTAGGACGTCCCTTTCCGACTCTTCCATTCACTTCTGCAACATATATTTGCTTTGTCAGTCTTTCCGCATTCATTCTTTCTACATGACCAAACCACCGAAGCATTCCTTTCTTAATCCTGGTCACCGCATCATCTTGCAAACCACACTCTTCTTTTATCACACAGTTTCTCACCCTGTCACTCAGATTCAGCCCTAACATACTCCTTAGCGACCGCATTTCTACCGCATTTATTCTACTCTCGTGCTTCTTCTGCCACACCCAACTTTCACTACCATACGTTAAAGTAGGGACTAATACAGCACTGTGAATTGCCATACGTGCCTTTTTTGACACATTCTGACTTTTCACAATAGAGTGTAGAGCCCCATTTACTTTATTTCCTGCATTCACTCGTCGTTCAATGTCCTTATCATATCTCCCATCCCTGCTGAATACACATCCCAAATATACGAACTCATCCACTTGCTCAATTAACTCTCCTTCTATTCTTATTTCACATACCGTTTTGCTTTCATCTCTTTCAAAAACCATCACTTTCGTCTTACTTGCGTTCACTTTCATTCCCCTTTCTTTTAATGACCTGTTCATTAATGTAACCATCATTTGCAACTCGGCCGCCGACGACGCAAGTATGACTTGATCATCGGCGTACAAAAGGCATTTGATGGTTAACTCACCCATTCTTACCCCGCATTCTTCAACTTTCAAATTTTCCAAACAGCTGTCCATAAATAGGTTGAACAGCCACGGGGAAGCTACACAGCCCTGTCTGACACCTTTATGGATGCCAAACCAGCCCGAGTAGACCCCGTTGATTCTAACACAAGCACTCGAGTCCCTATACAGAGACTTTAATGCCTGTATCAAACCAGCGCTCAACCTAAATGCGTTCAGCGTTTGCCATAACACATCCCTGTCCACTCTGTCATAAGCCTTTTCCAAGTCCATGAACGCACAAAAAACTCTTTGGTTTTTCGCCAAAAACTTCTCCGCGATCATGCGCATGGAAAAGACTTGATCTGTACACCCCATTCCCTTTCTAAATCCCGCTTGCACATCCCAAATTTTTTCATCAGTTTCTTTCATAACTCTTTCAATTAGTACCTTAGCATACAGTTTTCCCACAATGCTAAGAAGGCTGATACCACGGTAGTTTTTACAGTCCTGCTGTGACCCTTTTCCCTTATATATTGGGACTATCACGGCTTTGCACCAGTCTCCCGGTACCCGCTTTAGTTCCCAACATAAATTAAACAAGGTGTACAGCAGGCCTGCCACCACGTCCTCTCCAGCCCTTAGCATTTCGAGTGAAACTCTATCATATCCGGCTGCCTTACCTACTTTCATGCTTTTCATTGCTTTCATTATTTCATCCATACTTATCTCCCTATCTCTTTCACCTTCTTTCGGAATTTCTATTTCATTTAGTTCACACTTCTCCTCACTCATAAATTCGCTTTCAAAATATTCCTTCCATCTCGTAACAATACTTAAAAATTTTAAGTACCTACTTTAAACAAAAGCTACATAGCATTTAGAACTATTTAGATGTTACTAAAATAATTTTTGAAATCATATAAACTTACTCTGAAAAATCAAGATAATTCTTCTGCGAACCTTGATTAGCATACTGCTTGGAACCAATATTAATAAACTCCATATTTGGCACCAAAGGATCCGCTTTCTTATTTCTTCCCGATTCCTTAACATAACATAATTTTTACTCTCAATTTAGTATTTGAAAAACATATTATTATATGATAATTAAAAAAAATACAATAACTTACAAAATTAAATGGAGTGGTCCATAACAAATGACGCTTTATCTTGTCAGAAGAATTTCTGTTATTCTGCAATTAAAGAAAATAACATTGGTGTAAAATATAAAACCATTATACTCCTAAAACCAATGTCTGTAAGACTAGTAAAGTATAATATATAACATTAAATTCTATGATGAATTTACTAATAAAATTCAATAACCTACCTTTAGGTATATTCATTTTAGCTATATTGTTGATGAATATAGATAGATACAATACCTTTTAAGTTTGAATAGAAAATTCATTTATCTATCTTTATTATATTAATATTATTTATTTATTTTGGGGTATTTATATAGTTTTCTCATCTGGTTTGGCTGTATAAATATATAAATGAAAATGATAAATATACTTAGATATCAATAAAATAAATACACAAAAATACATATATAAATAAAACTCAACCAGATGGAAGCCCTCAGCAAGGGAGACCAAACGGTCGAGGGTTAGGGAGAAAGGGAAATAAACCAGTGGACGATATCGAGGAGCACACCGCCTTCTGCATTTGAGCCCGGAGCGGTCTGTCAGGGAGTCACAGTTGCCTCACATGACAGATGATTATTTATTTTATTATTATTTAATTATTAGTTTTGTTTTAGTACATTTAATATAGGACATTGCACCTATCCATCACAATATTAAATTACAATTTCATGTTCGGTATGTCAGGCAGAAATTGCTTAAAACAATATAACCACCATAGTTCATAGGTTTTCCGTTATTGTAACAACTTTAGATATTTGAAATAAAGAATTATGTATCTATCTAGCAACTCGCGTAAAACATACTCATGGAAAGCACATAACAAACAGTACTGCAAAAAATATTTACATGTGGTAGAGATAGGGGAAGGACCAATCTTTCACAGAATATTAACTAACATCATACTTCTGTATTTCATCATAATATTTATTTGAATTTAGAATTCGAAATCCAACCGGCCAATAACCAGCTACTTCAATTCTTTTTTTTTTCATAGAATAACGGCGACGAACAAGCATACAGTCTACCTAATGGTATGTGGATGCTGTGGCCCATAGACATCCACATTTACCCTAGATTAAGAATCAAAACGCAAATGCGTTGTCACCCGTGAAATGCCTCGTTTACAGTAAAAAAGGATCCTCCAGATCTCTACACTCACCACACGAAACACAGCAGTATTAAGCTGTTATTTTACTGTGGTCCTTTCCCGGTCGAGCTGACCCATTCGTGCTGCAACTATAATATAGCTGCAGCATGGCTCTACCACGTATACAAACGTAGCCAGTTCAACTAAACTAATTTCATAGGTAATTTCCCAATGTATAAAGATATTTTATATTCTATTTGACATTTGCGATTTTTATAAGCAACAGTATAATGAATTGAATAAAACTAAATTTACGGATTTTATCGCGTTTATTTCACTACTTTTACTTATTTTTAATTCCCGACGTTTCGGGTGCTTTACAGCAACCATGGTCACGGGGGGACTGAGATGTTTGACGTCCCAATGTCATAGTTAGTCCGGCTACTGTAAAGCACCCGAAACGTCGGGAATTAAAAATAAGTAAAAGTAGTGAAATAAACTCGATAAAATCCGTAAATTTAGTTTTATTCAATGTGTAGTGTTCGCGTAAATTTAAGAAATCATTAGTATAATGAATCCCAATCTGAACTTATGTTTTTTTGTTTAAACAAACATTCATTAAAAATTAATGTTTCCTTTATTTATTAGAAAGGGATGATGTGCTAATTCTCACAAAAATTTGATAGCAACAGACTTGGTTTTAAGAAAGCACTAATGTGTAAGTGAGCATTCCCAATATTAGTAGCTAGTATGCTCATAAAACAAATTACATACCTGACACCTCTTGAAACGGTTTAGTAAAGTTGGGCTTATCTTTCTAAAAGAAGCATGTATAGATATAGAGGGAACATCTTCTGGCACACACTCCGGTTTATACGATTTGAACAGTCCTAAAAGAACTTGGAGCTGGCGATATAAGTTCTGGAAAGACAATAGTACATTATAAAAAAAGACAAAACAGAGTTAAATGTGTTCTTTTCTAACTTGTGAAGTATAACTATTGTAATTGGTCCAATTCGAGTTGCAATGATGGAAATGTATGTTATTTATATTTACGAATTTTAGCAATTATAGTTTCCTTTTGAATAATAAAATAGCAGCAGTTACTGCAGATTCATCCATGTGAATTGTCAACTTGCCAAATAGTAAAATTGTGACCATCTTCAGGATGCAAAATAGGAGCAATATTAATGTCATGAGATATTTGGTACTCGATCACCAATCCATCTAAAAGGCAAGGGTGAATATGCTTTTGTTAAGCCAGTGCACATCATCGCTTAGGCTACATCACCACTTACCATCAGGTGGTATTGTAGTTTTGTGCTGGTTTAGAATAATTAAAAAAACTATGCTCAGTGTTGGACCTTATATAGATTGATAAAAAGAAGTTATATAGTTACCTTTTTTCCTTCTCTTATTTTAGCGTATTTTAACA
Source organism: Parnassius smintheus behrii (assembly GCA_036936625.1). Classification (NCBI taxonomy): domain Eukaryota; kingdom Metazoa; phylum Arthropoda; class Insecta; order Lepidoptera; family Papilionidae; genus Parnassius; species Parnassius smintheus. The sequence continues at coordinate 15,109,061 of JAUPFT010000005.1, read as the reverse complement.
GCTCAAGAACTTTCCTCCTAGTAACATCACCTGGTTTAGTTAAATTGTATACCAGTTTCATAACATGAGGTGTCTGAAAATATAAATAAGCAACATTCACTTAATTTTAATAATAAGAAGCTGAGCGCTAATATTTATTCAAAATTTAAAATATTTTGAACAAAAACAATACATAATTATTAGAGATGGGCCGAATATGGATTTCACCGAATACGAATATTCGGCCGAATGTTAGGTAAAATTTTTACCGAACCGAATATTCGGCCGAACATTATTCGGCAGGATAACCTCGGTCCCTAACCAATTTATATCGAAACTTGTTACCGTAAAGCGCGCGGGATTAGCGCCGGACCCTGCCTCTCGCTCCCCGCCACACCTGACAGTTATTGCATCATTTAGTACTGAGCAAATTGCCTGAACATGCGTATGTTTTGTCTATTCTTGTGATTAAGAAAGTATTTCGTTGTTTTATTCTTAGTTAAAGTTACAGCATATATAAGTCCCACTCCTGTGAACAGGCGCCTTCGCTCATTTCTGAGAGGGTTTTACGGCAAGGAATTGTCCACCGCACTGCCCCAATATGCTTGTTGGCGAACTTCAACTGTCTTCGAAATATTTTTTTTCTTATTTCTCAGACAAACAGGTTTCCTCACGATGCTTTCCTTCACCGCTGAGCACGTGGTAAATCAGCACTTAAAATTGCAATCAACAATTTCATTGGTGCCGGCGGGGATCGAACCCGGTTTTCTTGCGCACTGTGAAATTTACAGCGAGCGCTAACCATCTGAGCTACCACGGCTCTTTATTCTTGGTGAAAAAGAGCCGTAAGAATTTTATTTTTTGTGAAAATTGATAATTATATGATAAAAATGAGCGGCAGGAGATTTACTATTTGGACTTATTTTAGAGAAACTGACGGCCAAAGTAAAGTGAAATGTATTAATGTAATGTTTCTTTGTTTGATTTCAAAAATATTTTATCAAGTTTCTATTTGCCATAATCGGAAATAAATCCATAGTACCTCAAAAACATAAATGTATATTTATGCATTTGAGGCACTCTAGAGTAAGTAGATTTAACCCATAAATAAAATATACTTTCAACAGTAAAAGACATTGCACCACTCAATTCGTACATTTCAATATACATTGGACATTATGAAAACGAATGTTCGGTGATTCAGCAGAATATTCGGTAAAGCTGCCGAATATGCCGAATACCGAATATAAAACAATTATTTGCCCATCCCTAATAATTATGTTATATACCTCAAAGAATAGATTGAAAGCATTAAACTTAAAGTTTTAGTAACACATTAATTCATTTTAAAACAAATTTAGTTTGATTTAGCAAAAGAAGTGTTGTACTTTTTAAGTTACAATAGCTTCAAATTTTTGACTATATTTCTTTCTCTAGTTATTTTTCTTCCAAAAAAGCATGTAGCACCTAATATATCAAGCTATACATAATTAACGAACACACAAAATATGCACAAATAACTCACCAAAGCTTCATATGCTAACATATAGTAAAACAATTCATATCCATAGTTCAGTTCATCTATATCTATTGAGTCACTTTCCAAAGCAGCTAAAACAAACATTAGTTGTTCAGTTACAGTACTAATGTAGTATTTTTAGAAAAGATTAAAATGAAGTATGAGCGCGAATATAATGCTTTTAAGGTTTATGTACCAAGATATAAAATTGATATATTTCTTGATAGTAGTCTGTGGCCTGAGGGAATATTATTTGGCAAATATATTAACTTCAGAAACCGTACAGCAGGTAAAACTACAGTAATTATGTTGTATCACCTAAATAATGGATAGTAAATACTTAAAAATTATATCCTTTAATTGTAAATCAGTCACAAGATCAGTCGAGGGCATACGAGCGCTATGTAAATCTGTGGATATCATAGCATTGCAAGAGACATGGCTGTTACCTTATGATGCAGCCTACATCGCGGGAATCCATCCAGAATTTGACTGTTGCAGTAAGTCTGCGGTTAACACCGGTGACGGCTTATTTAGAGGTCGACCGTACGGTGGTGTTGCCATTACGTGGCGTAAATCTTTGTTTACATCAGTGTCTATTGTGCATTGCGTTTGGCCGCGATTAAAACCGTTGTGAACGACAGGAATACGTTATTCATCACCGTATATATTTGCCTTTATTGTATATACTTTATTAATCTTTTCTAAATTTTGGAAACAAACCAACAAAATGAATCCAACGCTGAGAGTCCCTGCGAGTTTAGATGGTGAAAATGATGCGGGGAAGGTGGCAAATATTTTTAAAAATCACTTTAAGTATACCAATCAAAAATCATCGCAAAATTTCGATACAGGTATCCGGGATGGAGATAAAACCATGTACTTTACGGCTAAACATGTTAAAGACGTAATTAAAAACATAACACGCGGCAAATCTCCAGGTCATGACAGTATCAGTATCGAACACCTGCAATATGATGGTGTCCACCTTCCATGTGTCCTAGTCATGTCATTTACTTTTTGCATAGGACACTCGTACTTACCTTCTGATTTTATGAAAACGATTGTTGTGCTAGTACTGAAAAATAAAACAGGAGATTCGTCAGACAAAAACAATTATAAACCTATCTCCCTAGCTACGTCTATAACGAAGGTGATGGATGGTTTGCTTGAGAAGAAGTTACAGGCATCTATTAATCTGTGTGATGCACCATTTGGTTTTAGACCGCAGAAAGTGCTGTGCTTTGTCTCAAGCGCACCGTACATTACTACACATATCGTAGGAAACCTGTTATAGGCTGTTTTTGGACCTATCAAAGGCATTTGATATGGTTACTTTGGAAGAAGCTGGCTACTGAAACTATTAGACTTTCCTAATGACTTAATAGGTCTGTTTCAGTATTGGTACGACAATCAACGGAATCAAGTGAGGTGGGCAGGAGTACAATTTGAGGCGTATGGGCTGGAGTACGGAGTAAGACAGGGCGACCTGTCTTCTCCTACACTTTTTAATCTCTACGTAAACAGTCTAATTATTGAACTCGGTGGTAATGGAGTCGGCTGCTCTATTGATATATTGCATATAACAACATAAGTTACGCCGACGATAGTGCTGCTGAGCCCATCAATTAGTGGTCTAAGAAAATTATTCAGTATCTGTGAAAAAGTATGCAACGGCTCATGGCCTACGATATAATGTCAAGTTTTAAATACCTGGGGCACTGGGTTACTGAAAATATGTCGGATGATGTTGAAATAGAGAGGGAACGCAGAGCTCTAGCTCCGAGAGCGAATATGCTCGCCCGTAGATTTGTAGGGTGTAATATAGAAGTTAAACAAACTCTATTTAGAGCCTATTGTCAGTCCTTTTACACCTGTAGTCTATGGGTTGAGTATGCACGGAGGACGCTCACAACCCTGCACATCCAATATAATAACGGCTTCAGGATGCTGATGGGGCTGCCTCGGTACTGCAGCGCGTTGGCAATGTTTGCTGAGGCTCACATAGACAGTTTCTCAGCTATCATGCGCAAACGGGTAGCCTCCGCATTGCGCCGTGTCCGGGATAGCTCCAACAGCCTCCTGGGGGCGATAAGGAGTCGCTGTTGTTGAGTGCCTATCTTGAGGCACTGGAACAGCGTCCATATCGTCTCGAGACCTGCTCTGGTAAATATAGGATGCCGTGTAATGTTACTATAACAATAATGTTCTATTTCACAAGAAACAAGAGAAGGAAATGAGGCAGGCTATCCATAAGAAGGGTCGATGAAATAAAAGCTGTTGTAGGTAGCACTTAGAAAAGAGTGGCTGGTGACAGAGAAAAGTGGTCACAGTTGGAAGAGGTCTTTGCCGAAAGAGGCACACAGACAGTGATGTCGAGTCAAAATTAGTTTTTAAGTAAATATGGAAGATTGTATCAACCAATACTTGTCTAAGTAAAAGCTTTTATTATTATTATATTGAAGTGCTGAAGTTTTGAAAAAGCATAATAAGTTGAAATACAATGGCTATAACATTATAAAATCTATTCAAATGTAGAGGGGTAAGACAAAGTATTTGGAAGACATTTGCAAACTACTGGACTAGAAAGGCTACAGCTCTTTCTTATGGCCACATATTCATAGGTTGCACTTAACGATGAATATGAGAGCAGAGCTTGGCGGGAATGTACACGCCCAAGAATTTTCTGATTTTCTCTTAAAATTGGGTGAGGGAATGCTACCAGTAGACATTGGCCAGGTGGTTCTACCTGAGATACTTGGGAGTGGTGTTCACTTTAGAAGATTTGATTCGCCTGGTGTAAGGGAACATCAATAGGATACCGCACCAAGATAATTCTGGGTGTGCGAACGACCCATTTTAACACCCGAAAACGACCAAGCTTCAGCGATCAATGAATGCATTCTCGCGGTAATTGAGGGAAATAAAGTGATCTACACTTCAATAAGCACTGTGGTCGACCAAGATGACGCCACACATTACCCCGTAGAATTTCTCAATTCCCTCAGTGCAAGTGGACTACCAGCGCACACCATTAAGCTAAAGGTCGGTGTCCCAATTATGCTTCTTCGGAATCTCACTCCGCCGAAACTGTGCAGTGGGACCCGGCTAAAAGTCGTCTCGCTGCAGAGAAATATCTTTGAGGCGGACATTCTAACGGATTGTGGTGTCGGCGAAACAGTGTTTATACCACGTATACCACTGATTCCCACAATTACCCCTTTCAATTCAAGCGCGTGCAGTTTCCTGTGAGCGTGTGCTTCGCTATGACAATAAATAAGTCGCAGCGGCAGACACTGAAGGCTGCGGGTGTCGACCTCAGGACGAGCTGCTTCTCACACGGACAACTGTACGTCGCTTGCTCCCGCGTCACCAGTCCCGACTCGCTGTACGAGGGCGGCACTAAAAATTTCGGGAATCAAGGAAGTGACACAAGATTACTATTTAAAAATGTATTTATTGCTTTTCGAAGTATTCTCCGCGAAATTTGATACATTTTTCCATACGATGGAACCAATCATTGAAGCAACCATTCCATTCGGAAGTTGGGGTCTCCAAAATGGCCGTTTTGTAGGCGTCCAGCATCTTCTACAGGTGATGAAAATCTCTGTCCACGCAATTTATTCTTTATTTTAGGGAAAGTATAGAAATCATTAGGGCTTAGGTCGGGGCTGTACGGCGGATGGTCTAATAATTCTATGTTTTCTTGCTCTAAAAACTCTTTTGTTCTGTGTGCGGTGTGAGAACTCGCATTGTCATGATGGAGGATGATGCGGCGGTTGCAGTTCTCTTTACGGAGTTCAGAAACGACCTGTGGCAAACAAATGCATACCATTCTGCATTAACCGTTCTTTGTCCCTCAAGACGAATAGTCGTAACATGGCCGGCTTTGGAGACAAACGTGGCCACCATTTCTTTTTCAACACTCCATGAACGAACAATTTTTGTTGGCTTTAACTCACTTTCGAACACCCAAACTCGTGACTGGTTTTTTGTTTCGGGTTCGTACACGTATATACGGGATTCGTCACCTGATACGATGTTGTATACAGCATTTGAGGATCCTGCGTGGAATCTTTCGAGAGTTCTGACGCACCAAGTAACGCGAGTCGCTTTTTGCTCTTCACAGAGCGAATGCGATATCCATCGGGAAAACAACTTTTTTACACCTAATTGTTTATGCAAGATTATTTGTATTTGACACATGCCAATGTCTAAATTTGCCTGAATTTCGCGGTATGTCACATGTCGATCTTCCTCAATCAGCTTACGCACAGCATCAACGTTTTCTTGGGTGACTGCAGTTTTTGGACGACCTTGACGGGGATCACTGAGCTTGACACGTCCACGTTGAAATTCAGCAAATCAGCGATAAATTGTGGTTTTCGGTGGGGCTTCATCACTAAATGCAGAAATCATCCGGTCAACACATTGTTTTTATGTTAAACCACTTCGAAAATCATAATAAATCATTGCTCTTGAATTTTCTCGAGTCAATTCCATTTTCTCAACGACTAAAGAAGTTTGACAAAACCTTGTGACAAGACCGAGAATCTTTTTTTAAATAAATAAATGGTATTCGATTTTTAAAACCAAGGAGTTTTCAATTAAAAAGATTTTAATATGACAGGAACAGTGGAAATATTCCATTCCCGATACTTTTAGTGCAGCCCTCGTACCTCGTTCCCTTGGTCTCATTCAATATGAATGAGACCAAGGGAAAACCAATGTTTGCCCAAGATCCTGTTCCTGGATGCGGCAGGAGCTCTTGGGTGATGTATATAATAAATTGATGTCGCAAACACGCGAAAACGCAACAACCAATGAACGTTGTTTACACGGAAGTGTTACAGTAAATTATAACACTTCTGTTATTCGACGTCTCCAAAATTTCCTTATTAACCTGACGTCTCTTACTAGTAAATTAACTACATAACTTTCAAATTTTGAGTTTACTAAGCTAAATAGTTTTTGAGGTAGGTATCTAAGCTTTAGTATAGTATAGGACGCGTCTTTTGAGTGTTCCTGTAAATCACCAAACTATCACTATTATTAAAATGTTTATTTTATTTATTTATTTTTATTTTATAGAATACGGTGACAAACGAGCACACAGTCCACCTGATGGTAAGTGGTTACTGTGGCCCAGAGACATCTACATCCGTCCTCGATTACGAAACAAAATGCAAATACGTTGTCACCCGTGAGGACTTAGGTGGAATGCCTCGTTTCCAGTAAAAAGGGTCTCCGGTTCTCTACACTCACCATACGAAACACAGCAGCATTAAGCTACTTTTTGACGCTGGTATTCTGTGAGAGCGTGGTTCCTCCCCGGTCGAGCCGACCCATTCGTGCTACAACTATACTATTATATAACTGTAACTATACTATTATATATATAACTGCAGCATGGCTCTACCGCGTAAAAAATATAAAAATAAAATAAAAAAATACTTATGCAATACGTGGGCAAAGCCACGGGTACAGCTATAGTTTATAAAGAATTTTCTTAAAGCTATTTGCAATATTATTGTTAATTCAGTGTACCCTTGGGATCCGGTGCACTCCTCACCAGATCGGTGAAATATACGGGATGAATTTTTTTTTGGTTGTATAGGTGTTAAGTCTAGACAACATATAGGCTATAATTTATTTTGGAAAATGGAATACCTGATGCAGAACCGCAACAGACCAGCTAAAGTATAAGAGATATAAAAATGGTTCCATAGCAAAAAATATTCCATGTGAAGAGTATTTTCTGCTGTGAGAATAAATTTGAAGATCTGGAACACCTGTTGTGGAACTCCAAAGCCCAGCGACATTATAACATATATAGCAACGACGTCTTAGCAAAAGTTGTGTAGTCTGATGGGCATTTCCTGTTGACTTACAATAATGAGAGGATCTGGAACGTCTCGAATCGTCTCGCGCATCACGTTGTTTTCCCGTCCCCGGGCTCTTAGAATTCGACATCAGACGTATCAGATCTTCGATTTTGACGACCCCGTTGTCGCTGGCATAAGCAACAGGATCCGCGTACGAAGTCGCGGGCAGAAGCTAGTTTCAATATATATTACTCGAAATTATTCACGTAAAAAGATAAATTATATTCACACAAAAACTTTCATTACAATTTTTTATTAAAATACTATACTAAAACTCTATAAAAATCTAAAAATCAACACAACATTCACACGAAAATGGCGTATGAAATTAATGTAGATTATAAATAATTATTCATAAGATAACTTGACTATTTATTGCACTAGAGGATAGAAAATTTCGAAAATATGTCATGCGAATTGGGAATGAAAATGAAATCACAATTGAAGGAGAAGTGAGAGATACAAGTGTCGTGGCTTTCTTGCTTAAAATTTATTCTTATTAAGCGCTGTTGATTTAGTATAGTAAAATTTTGTCTTGGTGGAGGTTTTAACATGTGTAAATTAGTAAGTGTTTGTAGTTGTGCCCTTTTTTTGTAATTTTTTGTTGTAGCAATATAATGGAGGACGAACCTCCCGATCCCGGAAGGGTTTGCAATGATTCCTTTTCCGTAACCATTAATATTGATAATATAGAACTAATTAACCGTAAAAGTGCCCAAATAAGTAACGAGTCTGCCCATCCACAAAAAATAGTTATTGCTGATCCAAATCAACAGTTTCCTTCAATACAATCCTCATATACCCACCCTGATTTTATTAATAAAAAAGTTAAGTACTCTCAAGATGATGCCGCTCCTTTTCTAGTTCACCTTAGTAAAATCTCAAATGATCAGCTGTCTGGAGTAACTCTTCAACCAATTAAATTCGGTCACTTTCTGTATCGTAACAATATTAAAAATATAGTCCGTGACGGAGTCAAAAAAGTTAGACGAAATAGAATATCAGTGGAGTTTAAAACAGCAGCGGATGCAAACACCTTTATCGATCACCCAGCTCTCCAAATTTCTAAATATGAAGCAACCATCCCCCCATATAGTATCACTCGTACGGGGCTAGTTAGTCAAGTTCCCATAGAGTGGACACTAGAAGAATTAATAGCAGCTATAGAAATTCCCTCTGGCTACGGTTCTATAATTAAAGCACGCCGACTTAATAGACGAGCAGTGAGTGACAGCAATTTCATGGGTTCCAACTCAGACAGTCGTTCTAACTTTTTCTGGACAAAAACTTCCTCCCCATATTTACTGTTTTTACACCTCTATGCCAGTGGAAAAATATGTTTTGCCACTAATTCAGTGTCATAAATGTAGATTTGGCCATGTTACTTCCCAGTACCGATCATCACCTCGCTGCTTTGTATGGTGCACAGAATCATGAAGGTTTATCTTGTACTCGACAAACTCCTACTTGTCTATTCTGCTCAGGTCCCCACACCGCAAAAGACCCTACTTGTCCTGAACATCTAAGGCAAAAATCTATTAAACTTGTTATGTCACAAGAAAATATTTCATATTTAGAAGCTTCAGCTAAATTCCCTCAGACAAAAAGATCTTTTGTTGATACAAGAATCCAGCCTCATAATTGTTCTCAACAGACCCCTTATACCATAACTGACAGTCTTTCAACCCCTTTGGATCAGCGCTCACAAACTGCATCATATAAAAAAACAATTTTTATCCCTCAACATACCTACAGCCAATCATTAAATTCTGGATATGATATGGCAGCCCATCAGGCAATTGTTGAGAATCCTAATTCTTCCCTTCCTAATGGGTGTGCTCTACTGGGGGATGACAACAACTCCTCTAATAATGATAATTTCTGCGAACTTATGATATCAATGCTAATTAACATTATCTCCCATTTTAGTGACACAGAACTTCCTCTCAGCTTACGCCAGAAACTTACTCAGCTTACTACATTAACTAGCAACATTCATAATTCTACAATGGAATTGTAGGAGTATTAAACATAAGAAGAATGAACTTATATTCTTTACTAACAAATTTAGTTCACTTGTTCTTGCCTTCCAGGAGGTGCAGGAGGTGTGGCTTAGACCTGTCTCCCAATTTAGGGTCTCAGGCTATTCACGCCTTCGGGATGGTAGGAGCGATGGACAAGCTGGTTTCTCCATTTTGATTTCAAGAAAAATTACATACACTTCTATACCCCTAAAAGCAGACTGGCATCATTACTCATTATTACTTTTTGAGCTATTAATTTCTATGCTTATTGGTATGTTATCCTGTTTTAGTGATACTGAAATTCCACATAATTTACATCAGAAACTTACTAAGCATTCCTCCTTAGCCCATAACATTCGCAGTCCCACCAATTCTTCAATGGAATTGTTGGAGCATTAGAAATAAAAAAAATTAACTCATTTACCTCATTAATAAACTTCATCCCTTCATTCTTGCCATCCAGGAGACATGGCTTAGGCCTGAGTGTCATTTTAGGGTTTCAGGCTATGCATGCCTCCGGGATGATAGGAGTGATGGTCGTGCTGGCACCTCTATTTTAATTTCAAGAACAGTTACATTTTCACAAATTTCTCTCCCTTGTCATAGTCCAGCAGTAAATGCTGTTGCTATTAAGGCCATTGATGTCTCTATTCTCTCTGTTTACATTCCTAATCCTGATGTTAATGTCTTAACAGAACTTGCAGCACTTATTTCTTCTCTGTCACCTCCTATGGTTATTTTGGGAGATTTTAATATGCATCATACTGTTTGGGGCTCCCATCTGTGTGATTCACTGGCTCCCTTATTTTTAGATCTTATTGATAATTTTAATCTCTGTATTCTAAATGACAGGTCTCCTACCCGTCGAGTATCCCCATTACAAAATGTTAGAAGTGCCGTTGACCTAACTCTCTGTTCCCCAGATATTGCTCCCCTTTTTTTGTGGCAAATATTACCTTCTAGCTATGGCTATTCATCACTCCTCCTACTTCCCCTAGAATAAATTCTACATTTACCCGAGACTAAAGTATAATCTATCCAAAGCTAATTGGCAATTATATTCTACAGTTTTGGAACGAGAGGTTTCAACTCTTCCCCCAATTAACAATGATAATATTGTTCCTGTATATATAGAGTTCAGGAATGCAATTATCTCTGGTGCTAATAAGTAAATCCCATTAAAAAAACATTCAAAAATAATTATCCTTCCCCTCCTTGGTGGGACCAAGATTGTTCAGCAGCTTGTAGGAGAAGAAAAGAGGCTGAATTAATATACTCCCATTCTATGACTGCAGAGAATTATATCACTACAAAAAAAAATTGCTGCAAAGTGAACTGGTTGGTTTAAATTCTGTGAGTCACTGTCACCTAGGACTCCCCCATCTTTGGTCTGGAGAAATGTTAACAAATATTGCTGTGCAGTTTCTAGTGAAAATATAATTTCTAATGATCCTTTCCCATGGATAGACGAATTCTCTAATAAACTTGCACCACAAACAGTTCCATCTTATGATGAATGCCTAGTTTTTAATTCTGCTTTTATAAAAACAAATGATAAATTTGATTCCCCCTTTTCTTCTCAGGAATTGTTTACTGTACTCAATGGACTTAAAGACTCCTCACCAGGTATTGATGGGCTTCCTTATTCATTTATAATTAATAGTAGTGAGAACACTAAAACTGTCTTACTATCCATTTTAAATTTTATTTATATTACTGGTGATCCCCCTGCTGAATGGACAACCCAAATTATTTTGCCCATACTCAAACCAGGTAAGTCTAGCAATGACCCTTCCATTTACCGACCTATTGCCCTTTCTTGTACTTTGGCAAAAATCTTGGAACATTTAATAAAAAATCGCTTGGAATGGTTTTTGGAAAGGAATAATGTCCTACCTAAAAGCAGAGAAAAGGTTTAAGTACCATTGATAGCCTTAGTACTTTGGTCACAGATATTTATATTGCTTTTTCAAGACATGAATTTCTCATAGGAGTTTTCTTGGATATTTCTTCTGCATATGATAATGTGCTTCTTCCCCTGCTCAGGCAGAAAATGCTTAATCTGAGCATTCCAGTGAGGATAGTCAATTACGTCTCTAACTTTCTCTCTTCTAGATCAATATCTATAAATGTTAAAAATTTCCCGCTTCCTCCAAAAACTATATGGAAAGGACTTCCACAAAGCTGTTCTTAGTCCTCTCCTTTATTCTATATATACCTCATGATTTAGAACTTTCAGTAAATTCTTTTTGTAATGTTCTTCAATATGCAGATGATTTAGCTCTATACATCTCCTTAAACAACTTCGCAGTGGCATGTTCCCGTCTAAACTCATCCATGGATTATTTACAAGAACTGTTAACTAACTCTCCTGCCTCTCTTTATCTGTGGCCAAGAGTAGTATGGTGATCTTTTCCCGCCAAAGGCGAGTTCCCGATATATCTGTTGTTTATGATAAGCAACCTATTCCAGTTAGAAGCAATGTAAAATTTTTGGGAGTTATCCTCGTTTCGAAATTGGGCTTCGGTCATTACATTGAATATATAACACAGAAATGCGAAAAAAACATAAATATTCTTTGTCTTTGTCTGGTGTTCGGTGGGGGTCCCATCCTTTTTCTCAGAAATTAATGTACAATGCTTTAATACGAAGCCACCTTGACTATGGATGTTTTCTCTTGGAGCCTTGCAATAAATCATCCCTGAAAGTAATGGACAAAATCCAATCGAAATGGCTTCGCATTATTACAGGGGTAATGAAATCCTCACCAATAAATGTTCTTCAGGTTGAGTGCGTAGATCCTCCTTTAAGATTAAGAAGGCAATACCTTTCAGACAGATTCTTATTTAAGATCTGCCAGCTTTCAGATCATCCCCTAATTACCAAATTGCATCTTCTTTCAGAGTATATCTCATCTGACCGATACTGGACCCATAAGGACTCTCCCTGCTTGTATAAAAGTTTTGTTATTTTTCTTCAGCTTCCTTACCCAATCTTTCAATGTAAAATAAATCCACTGTATGATGTTCCTTATGAGGCTATTGTTTACCAACCTGACATTCATCTAGATCTAAGTATAGAAAAGGATTCTCCAATGGCAAATTTGAAATTAAAAGAAATTATAGAAAACACCTTTAAAGATTGGCTTGTCATGTACACAGATGCTTCCAAACAAACAATCTGATGAAGACTATACTGGAGCTGCTGTTTGGATTCCTAAGTTCAAAATCACTCTTAACTTTAATGTCCCTCACTATTCTCCACTTTTACCGGTGAAGCAACTGCAATCAGTGAAGCTTTGTTATATGTCGAGTCACATAATCTTAATAAAACAGTTATTTTCACAGATTCGAAAAGTTGCTTGTTAGCTATTTTGTCCAATCAATTATACAACAAACATAAATTTCCACTTATTCTTAATATAAAAAATACCCTATTCAGATGCCATCTTACAGGAATCCTCGGTGGCCTGGATCCCAGGCCACAGTGGTATCCATGGTAACTAAACAGCTGATGTACTCTCTAAAAATGCAATTGCTAATGGCATTCTACAAAATTTTATTTACTCATATGACCTAATTTTGCTAGCTAAAAGGAAACTGAATGAAAATTGGAACAAATTGTGGGAAGTTTCCAAAAATGTTAAAGGTAAGCACTATGCTGCCATCCAAGAGGTTATTCCTCCCAAGCCTTGGTTCTTTAAATTTAACAAAGCAAATAAACATGCAACTTCAATCATTTGTAGATTAGGAATTGGACATGCTTGTACACATGTACCAGGCGGTCCCATAATGAACTGGCCTGATATAGTTCAATGCGACATGTCGCTACATGTTGTGTTGCATTAAATAGTACGTTTATCGTGTACTTAATATAAGAAAAATGCATCGACATGAAATGCTTAGTCTTAGTTTAACAGGCATTTGAATAACGAGTCGCGTATTTTTTAAAATGTCGAAAACTGAGTATCGAAGTGTCATAAAGTTTCTGTTTAAAGAAGGTTTATCCCCTGCCCAAATAAAAGAACGATTGGATGGCGTGTATAAGGAGTCTGCCCCCTCCTATAGCACAGTGAAAAATTGGGTGAAAGAGTTTCGCCTCGGGAGAGAAATCGTCGAAGACTTTGGCCACGACGATCGACCTGTGGAAGTGCTCACTCCCGAAACGATTGCTCTTATCGACGAGGAGGTTCTGAGTGACCGCCGTTTGAAGATTAGAGAAATTGTAGCAAGGCTTGGGCCCTTTAAGAGTACCGTTCATCGCGCGATCCATGAACATCTTCACATGAAAAAAGTGAGTGGAAGATGGGTACCGAAACTTCTTTCAGCGGTACAGAGACAGGAAAGAGTGCGCTGCGCTTGGGAGTTTTTGGATCTTTGTGGCGAAAATCCAAAGACTGTGACCGAGCGGCTAGTGACTGGTGATGAAACTATGAATTTGTATTATGATCCACAAAGCAAGTGCGAGTCAATGGAATGGCGTTATAAGGGTGAAAAGCCCCCTAGAAAGGCAAAGGTGCAACAATCGACTAAAAAACTGATGTGCACAATATTTTGGGATTTTCAAGGCATTTTGATGGTGGATTTTAAAGAACGTAATACAGTCGTGAACGGTGAATATTATGCTTCTTTAATATATAAATTACGAGACAAGATAAAGGAAAAACGAAGAGGCAAGCTGTCTAAAGGTGTCCTGTTGCTCCATGACAACGCCCCTGTTCATACCGCTGGTGTTTCGAAGGATGCAGTTCGTCAATGCGGGTTCACAGAAGTTCAACATCCACCTTACAGTCCAGACATGGCCCCGTCCGACTATTATTTATTTACAAATTTAAAGCGGGACTTAAGGGGAAGAAAATTTTCAAGCAATGAAGAGTTGCAGGCGACCGTCTTCAGTCATTTTGAGGATAAAAAATGTGATTATTTTTATAAAGGTTTAGAGATGTTGATTCACAGATGTCAGAAGTGTGTTAGTATTCATGGTGATTATATTGAAAAATAAAATTGGTTTCGTTTCATTTCCTTCATTGGTTCATAATTAGGCCAATTCATTATGGGACCGCCTACGTACGTACATCTGGCAAAAATCAGAGTAAGGGATAACTCATTGTGTGAATGTGGCTTAGATGAAGGTTCCACAAACCATATTTTTTTCAACGGTCCCAAATTATCCTCCTCCCTTTATGATTAACTTTCTCCTTATATTCCTTGATCTATAGATTTTAATTCTCTTAAAACATATACCAGTACTCCTTTTGTGTATATTTTATGTGATTTTATTAATACTAACAATATGAAACATTAAATCCTTGTCACTTTTAACATACTGATAATAGTCTAACACCTGTGTTTGTCATATTTATTTCAGGTAATTCAACAAACAGATTTCTCAAAATTCTCAGAGGAAAACAGAATCCTTGTATTATCACAGACCCTTATTTTAATTAAACTCATAAGCTTTCATTTTCCGCTCAATACGTCATTGGCGAATTTTATCAAACCACCACAAAAGAAAGAAAGAAGATAAAAAATTTCATATTGATTCTATAATGTCAAACTTCTTCATAGAAAAGTAGTCTCTAAATATAAGTTTTAATGGTTTAAAGTGCTGTGGGTGTGCACGGTCGAATTCAATGGCTTAAATTTTGACGGAATAGCGCCGTAGTCTACTACTAGTCATATATATGTGGCAGCACCTGCGCCATTGCACGTGCCTCTATAGCTAGCCAGAATTCTTGTAAACAACATGTTCACCAACCAACTACATATTGCACCTGCACCATGCACCTGCAGTTGTTACTCTACCTACCTACTTTTGTTACTCTCTACCAACATTAGGAGAGTCGTGGCTCTGAGGTGGCATGGTGCACTTGTTGTATTTCGCTATTAGCTCATCCTCGACTCATCAGATAATTAATTTACAGAAACGAAGTAATTATTATTTGTAGTTAATAAATTAGTCTCAGTACAATTCATAGTTGATTATCTGTAATCTCTGTATTTCTTAATTGTATAAAGTAATATATTGTAAATTAATTCTATTAATGAGAAATGTTCTGCTGGGTTTCTTGCCGGTTCTTCCCAGGACATAGGTTTCCTCCAAACCAGTAGTGGTAATACTATAATTATGGAGTAAAATTTACTCTACTCTATTCTATTCTACTCTATTTTTTCTAAAAGCCTTTTCTGTAATAACCTTACATTACATTAAAATATCTTTCTACATATCCAAAAAAAGTTACAATTTGCAATTATGATTTACATTTTACATTTCTACATGTTTCTGATCTATAAAAATGAAAAATTATACCTATGATTGATTGTTAATTTTAAGGCATTTTATTCTCAAGGTTTGCAAACGCTCTAAACGTTGTAAACGTTATAGACGAACATTAAATATTTTAAACAAAAATCCATAATACCTGTTAACCAATCAAGCAAAAAGCCTACTCTGGAAAAGGTGATCTGATTTTCAGAATTCACAGCATAATTCAGTATCCAGCGTAAGGAATATTCGATAGTTCGTGGCTCCAGCCTTTCTTGAGGCACTAAGCACGAACCCAAACTCATCCATTTCGTAATAGCTGTAAAAAAAATCTTAGTCTTACTATATTATCCACAATACATATTAATCGACTAATAAAAATCTATATATTGATTTATTTACGTACGAATACTTAAGTTTAACCAAACTTTAAACAAAGTATGGAAAGCTTCATATTCCAAGCCATCGTTTTCCACAATATATGTAAGTTCATTTATTTTACTTTGAAACAAGTCATTATCAAATCCCTTTTTCAATGATTTAATATAATCTATTATATCAAACACGTCAGTCATTTTTCTTTACAAATTGAGGAATTTTCTAAACCAAAAACATTACAAATTATTACGAACACTTGATGATAAAATCCAAATTCAAATATTCGATTCAATGATTCAAATCAGAAATACGTTAGGTAGTTAGAGATGATGCCTTGTGCCTGTGGCTATGCCATAGATTGGCTATGCCTTTCAGTTTATACAAAGATACCAAAAGGTACTCTGTGGCCATGCCTATGCTCGTAGACAGAGAAACCTATAGACTAATGATCGGCGTGGCCTTGAGTGAGAAAGAACGATAACAAATTTTTAGGTTACAGAATAATCTTTATGACTTTTAAACACATTTAGATAAACAATTTATTTGTTCTAAGAACTGAACTGAACAAGATTCACAAATCTTAAGCTCACAAAATACTTTTTTCTCACTTAAACCAACTTGTAAACTCCTTAAATCGCTACGCTGTCAAAGTGTTTGGCAAACTGTAGTGTTTGCTAAACAAAAAAAACCAGCATGGAGAAAGGGACAAACAATCACACCACTCTATCTCATTTCTATGCAAGACGTATGCATAAATCTATCTTTTTTCGTGTGCGAATGCGAAAGAAGGCGTCAATTTGTCTATAGGTTTCTCTGTCTACGCCTATGCTATAGTTGCCGACACGAATCGTGAGCACAGATAAACTTTGGTGGGAGGTAGGTACACTGTCGGGCAAAATTATTGGGTACCTTTATTATTTCAATTATTAATTGAATATTTTCGCCGGCTTTTATGAAAATGTTTACTCGAACACATCAACTTTTACTTTGATACAGTAATGTTGCAGATACTCGTGTCCGTTATTTTATTATCTACTATAAAGTATTTAATGTATACCTGGTGGTTACAATTGATTATTTTTCTAAGAAGAAGGAAGAGGTGATAAGCCTTCCTTAAAATCTGGTGTTGCGGTGCGCCGTACAGTAGCTACTGAGTCATTAGTCGCCTCAGCAGTCTGTTTATATACATCTATGATGTTTTTCGCAGTACCTAATTTTTTCATGTAACTAAACACTGAATAGACCATTTGTCGGATTGTCTATTTAACACCGAATTCTTCCTTCTCTGCATATTTAGACCAAAACATAATATATATATATATATATATATATATATATATATATATATAATAAAAAACTGCATGCTGAATAAAGAAAATTAAAGAAAGTGATACATGAGAAGATTCTACCAATTGCGTAATGACATTAAAATCCAAAATTGTATTAAGTGTTTAGCTAACGAAAATACAGTAAGAAAATTATCCAAGAAAATAACATCAACATTTGCGCTGTAATTACAAGTTCAAATAGGAAATTGAAAGAAAAAGCTACATGACATATGAAAATCAAAGCCATGTAGCTTTATAAAAGGTCACCCACCTGTTACAGGCTACTCAGGCTCTATTAAAGGGTTAACTGAGTACTCTTTGCTGTTGGAATCAATCAACCAGTTTTTAAGGCCTGGCAGATTTTTTAAATACTATAAAACCATCAGACAATCAATTTATATTGATATTTGATGAAATGTCTTTAAAAAAATGTGATGTATAAACCAAAAGAAGATTTGATTGAAGTGTATCAGGATCATAGTACACAAGGAACATCTTCAGTCATTGCATCATAATATGCATTAGTATTTATGATTGTTCGTACTAGGAAGACTGAAACAGCCCATTGCCCACTATTTCTCCAATGCATTTTTAACTGCAAATCAACTTACTGTACTAATAAAAGAGGTAATTATTAGTACTTTGTATGATGTTTCATTTTATTTCAACAGTTGAAATTAAAGTTGATTATAAAACTCAACGGTTGTAAAACATATTTAATTTTTGATTTCAGGTCTTGAATCAGTCGTAGCTGGCATAACTTCCAGGCTCTCAGGCTGGGATGAATATATCTGCAACAGTGTGTGACATGGACGGAGTAAATTTACGAGTTCTCTCTATCTTGGGTGCAAATGTGCAACGACTATATTTTGCATTCCATAACAAAGAGATAGTGACCCTTTGATACGCCATATTTATTACATAAGGGATCTTGCAATGGGCTTAATGCATTTCACATTGAAATAACTTTGTTTTGCAGAAGAGAGCCATGAGAGCACTTTACCTACCACACAACCTAAGTCCGAAGGAGTCTTTTCAAGAAAGTTTTTTAGATGTAAATATATTAATACAAAAAAACAAAAATTAATATATTAATTTTTGTTTTTTTGTTTTTGTTAATTTAATGTACACAAAAGCAACAATTTGTGAACTTCAGTCATTTTGAGGATAAAAAATGTGATTATTTTTATAAAGGTTTAGAGATGTTGATTCACAGATGTCAGAAGTATGTTAGTATTCATGGTGATTATATTGAAAAATAAAATTGGTTTCGTTTCATTTCCTTCATTGGTTCATAGTTAGGCCAATTCATTATGGGACCGCCTACGTACATCTGGCAAAAATCAGAGTAAGTTGTGACTTGTGAAGGGTTGTAATGATCATGATGATGATACCACATTTATGTTTTGTATTAAGTTATCATTATATATATATCATAATATATAAATATCATTGGTCTCCGCTAGGGTTGATAATGTTTTGTGATGTTTAGCAACTAAATTGGATAACAGAAAAACACGATTTAAAACAAATCGCGAAATATAAAAAAACAACAGTGCGAACGTTAACGTTGACAAATCTATAGATAAACAAGTAAAACGTCTATGTTGTAATCAATGCGAACACAGCTAAAAACAAATCTTGATATCTGTTGAAAATTTTACACAGTTTTTGTGAGTGCGAACGCCACCATCAACAAAACATGTTGTGTGATTTAGTTTATGCGATTTGTTTCAAAACATTACATGTTGGATGTTTCTCAGTGCAAACCGTAGACAGAGAATGCTAGGATTCTCTGTCTACGGTGCAAAAGTACTATAATGCTAATTCTCTGTCTACGGCGTAGACAGAGAAACCTATAGACAAATTGACGCCTTCTTTCGCATTCGCACACGAAAAAGATAGATTTATGCATACGTCTTGCATAGAAATGAGATAGAGCGGTGTGATTGTTTGTCCCTTTCTCCGTGCTGGTTTTTTTGTTTAGCAAACTCTACAGTTTGCTAAACAACTTTAACAGCGTAGCGAATTAAGGAGTTTACAAGTTGGTTTAAGTGAGAAAAAAGTGTTTTGTGAGCTTAAGATTAGTGAATCCTGTTCAGTTCAGTTCTTAGAACAATTAAATTTTTTATCTAAATGTGTTTAAAACTCATCAACATTATTGTATAACCTAAAAATTCGTTATCGTCCTTTCTCACTCGAGGCCATGCCGAACATTCGTCTATAGGTTTCTCTGTCTACGGTCTACGGACTACACGGAAGTATAGACAAACGAAGTACATGTATTTCCATGACGGACTATATATCTATGGTTAGTCTTTATATTTTTTATTAATATTTTGGGCTTGGATACTTATATTTTAAGGTATCTCTATACTTGTATTCGAAATATTCGTTTTGGTATATTTTAAGTTTTTTGGGATTTTGACGACAGCTCAACCAAGTGGAAATTTAATGATGACAATCACTCAAGTTCACAAGGAGCCCAAGTGATCAAAATAACTTGAGGCTTATATCAACATCGAAGCACTCGTTTTTTTTTATAGAAGATGGTGCAAATGAGTCTACGACTCACCTGAGTTAAGTGACTACCGCAGCCCATAAACAACTGCAACACCAGGGGAGCAGCAAGTGCATAGCCTGTCTTTTAAAAAGAAGTAAGCTCTTTTCTTAAAGGTCCCTAAGTTGTATCGGTCCCGAAAAATCGCCGGTTGTAAACTATTCCACAGAGAGGTCGTAAGCGGAAGAAAACTCCTAGTGAAAACTACAGTGATGGACAGTCAAGCATCCAGATGATGTGAATGGTATCGGGAGTTTTGCCTCAATTTGGGTTCATGGAATTTGGCGGCTGGGATTAATCCGAACAATTCCTCAGAGCACTCCACGTGGTAGATGCGTAAGAAAATGCAAAGAGCCAGCGCCAGTGAATCAAGCCGATCGGAAGGCACTCGATCGTCAAAGATTTGAGCTGCTCAGCGCTGGATGCGGTCTAGTGCAAAGAGCTGGCAATCGGGAGCCCCAGACCAAAAACAGGAACAGTATACCATGTAAGGCCGAACTTGCGTCTTGTAAAGATGTAGGCGGTGTGCCGGCATAAAATATTGTCCCGCTCTGCTGAGCACGCCGAGCTTTTTAGAGGCCAATTTGGTTTTCCCTCCAAGTGACCAAGAAACTGCATATGACTCGATATATCGACGCCGAGGACTCCGATACTGGCTGAGGCAACAACGGAAGTGCCTTTAAACTGAAGAGATACGACATAGGGGTTCTTTTTAGCGGTAAACGCGCAAACTTGTTTTTTCTGAAGATTAAACTGAACTGTATCTACTCGCCCCCAATCCGAGACTTTGTTCAGCAAAGACTTGACTTCAGACACAAGTTTGTCGCGGTACTCGTCGGCGTTTTCCCGAGAAATATTGGCACGGACGGTGTAAACAGCATCACCAATACTATCATCCGCATAGCAATAAATGTTACCATTTTGCAACATATAATTGTGAAAAAAGCTTTGGTGATAGCACGCAGCCTTGTAAAACGCCAACTTGTAATCGGAGCATGCACCGTTTACAACGACCTTGATGCTCCAATGTGCAAGAAAGCTGGTGATCCAATTGCACAATTTATCGGAAAGTCAATTAAATAAGCATTATTGAGGATAACTCAAAAACTACTGGTCAGATCTTGATCAAATTTATATAGTACTACGAGAGAAGTACCAGCTTTCAAAAACAAATAGAATAATCAATATCACTTCACCTAGAAAAAAGTTCTAGGGTTACATACTTTAAAAAATGTCAGTTGTAAGACTGCATGTCAGTAGTGATGACTAATCAGCTTCACATACTTGTAACACGTTATAAAACATTCTTCTTTGGTTGTTAAGAAATATTTTTAGGAAGTATTTTTTTAGAAATTATTTATATCGACGTATTAATATAGTTATATCGCCTCAATCCGTCCCTGGCTCAATATTCCAAACAACCACATCAGCATTTTCATAAGAAGCCAAGTTAGATTTCTGTGTATTGTAAGACAAAATATCCCGTGACGATACGACGATGACTTATTTTACTAACATAAAATTTAGCATTTTATTCATTCTGTCATTAACCACCTTCGGAAAAACATTAAATCATTTTATATTTTAAATTGTGTTTTTAAAAAGACTGTCGAGGTCCAACGCAATTTAAGTGGCGCAGCCGGTAGGATATCCGTATATATTCCGCTATCGTATTAACGCCCTTTCGGACCCCAAATCGGTTTAAGCGTCGGTATAGCAGTCAGGATCGGATATCCTCGAACCAAACAAATAACTCCCGCGACGCTCGCTCAATCGTTTCCAAATCAATCGATTACGCATACAGGATACATCGGCAGTGTCGAAGTGGTCAGAATCACCTGGAGGACATGGGATTGAACATACTGTGAGTAAACCTTTTCACTTCCTTTTTTCACTTATCCCATTCTTTTCCGCATTTTCCGAACTAAAATCGTCAGGTCAAATTATTTGCATTTATCTGTTTTTGTTGGCACAAAATAGGCTGATAAATATCCTTGTTTATAATTTGTGTTAGATTAAGTAAAATAGTTTAAATAAAATGTCGGTAACTGTTATTCCAGCACACATTTTAGATTTAATTCCTAGATACGACGGAGATGAAAAATTACTCAATTTATTTATTTCAAAATGTGAATAAGTTTTATTAAATTCAGGAGGCGATAATACTCCGATTCAGAATTTATACAGATTTCATGCTATAAGTAGTAAGCTTACTGGTAGAGCTGCGATCCTAATTTAATTACATGGGAAAATTTGAAAGAAATTTTAACCCAACATTTCGGTGACCCTCGTTCAGAAGAATGTATTGCTATCGAGCTAGAATCTTTTAAAATTAAACAAGGAGAGTCATATATTCAGTTTTGTAGTAGAATAAAAAATGTAAAAAGTTCCCTGCTTGCCAAAGTGCAAAGACTTTTCGATGAAGGAATCAAAGCCGCTAAAATGATTATATACAATAATACCGCCTTAAACGTAGTCTTGTACAATT
Organism: Parnassius smintheus behrii; assembly: GCA_036936625.1. Classification (NCBI taxonomy): domain Eukaryota; kingdom Metazoa; phylum Arthropoda; class Insecta; order Lepidoptera; family Papilionidae; genus Parnassius; species Parnassius smintheus. The sequence continues at coordinate 15,086,636 of JAUPFT010000005.1, read as the reverse complement.
TACCCGAGGACCTCATTAGAATTGTTAGACTCAAAGGCTGTTTTACTTTGGAGATTGTTTTAAGTATAGTCACGGAGGAAATTAATTTCTTAGCGCAGTATAACGCCAAAAACCATAAAGCCAAACCAGTTCAGCAATTAACCATTCAAAGTTTCATGAGACCATCTACATTTATAAATTCAAATCCACCCCCAAACAATAATAATAATAGTAATTTCAAGTTTGGTGTACCCAATAATCGGATAGGATATAGCCCTAATTTCATACACCCTAATAAATTGACGTCCCCTCAACAAGGTTACCGTTTTGCATCACCACAAAATTCAATGCCACGTAATTTCAATCACCAATTTACCCAATAACCACGAGCACCATTCCAAAGTGGTGGATTCAAATTTGGCATTCCCCAACACCAAGTTCAAAGATACGGTATGCAGAATCAATCACAACCAAATCAGTTTAAAAAAGTCTTCAACAATATCCTAATCAATTTAAATACGGCATAGAACAGCAACCTAATCAGTTCAAATTCGGCATACAAAATCAACCGTCTAAAAATGCTTACGACACTGACGTATCTTTGCGCACCGCACCAATGAGGCAAAACATGACAACCAATGACTTGTTCTTTAGTGAGGAACCTTCAACGTCATATCATAATTTCTCTTAAGATAATAATGTCGGTGACTACTACGAACACTATGATGGTTTTGTAGAAGACCCTTCTTTTGAGGGTTAGTATCTCGAAAATTCAAATGAAATTAATAATGAAGATAATGCGGTGCCTGAAAATTTTTCGATAGTAGCCTTCGAAAACCCCCCGAAATGATCAATCTTAATTATTGCGATAGCATTTTAAAATTGCCTCACATAGTCATTCCCGAAATAAATTCCAAGTTTTTAATAGAGACCGGTAGTAGTAGATCTTTTGTCAGTCCCGCAAAGGCTAAACAATATTTTAACGAATTTAAATATTGGTTAGCCTACAATTCAATACAATTTAAATACATACAATTAAACAACTTTTACCGTAGTAAGCATGCATGCGCAAATGCCCTTATAAAATGTGAAAATTTCTTTGCCGACACCATTATTCAAAATGTTTCCAACGAGAAAGCTAATATTAAAATTATAGAACCGTTTAATGTAACTTTATTTGAAAATAATGAGTGTCACATTAATGTGATAAATTCCGATTGCGAGATAGATGAAATTTTAAAAGAAAATTTAAATAAGCTACGATTAGATCATACAAACGAAGAAGAACGGTAAGCTATTAATAAACTATGCTGTGAATACCGCGACACATTTTACAGTGAAAAAATTCCACTTTCCTTTACAAATCAGGTAAAACATAATATCAGAACCGTCAACGAAGATCCTATTTACATTAGACCACATCGTAACCCACCTTCTTAAAATGAGGAAATCCAAAGACAAGTAGACCAACTTCTTCAAAATAATGTAATTCAAAATTTTCACTCACCTTGGAGTGCACCGGTTCATTTAGTCCCCAAAAACCTAGATGCATCCGGGCAGCCTAAATTTAGAATGGTAGTAGATTATCGGCGATTAAATGAGAATACAATAGACGATAAATACCCGTTACCTAATATAACTGACCTTTTTGATAAGTTAGGTAAATCTGTTTACTTTAGTACCCTTGACCTTGAAAGTGGCTACCACCAAATAGAAGTAAATAAAGCTGACAGGCCGAAGACAGCTTTCACCATTCAATCAGGCCACTATGAATTTAAACGCATGCCTTTTGGGTTAAAGACAGCTCCTGCAACGTTTCAGAGGACAATGGATAATATTTTAAGAGGTATTCATTGCTTAGTATATCTCGATGACATAATTGTGTATTCGGCTAGTCTTCAGGAACATATTGAAAAATTAAAAAAAAATGTTGATCGTCTCAGTGAAACCAACTTAAAATTCACCTTAGATAAATGCGAGTTTTTGAAAAAAGAAGTTCTATATCTTGGCCATACTATCACAAAAGAGGGTTTAAAACCTAATGATGAAAAATCAAATCAGTACTGAAATATCCCTTACCGCGTACAGCCACCGAAATAAAAAGTTTTCTCTGATTAGTAGGATATTACAGAAAATTTATTAAAGATTTTGCTAAACTTACACAACCACCTCTTGCCTGAAAAAGAAAAACAAAATTGAAATTACAATTAATAAATTAAAAAAGAATATACAAACGCATTTGAAAGATTTAAAGAGCTTTTAACAAACGCCCAACTCTTACAGTACCCTGATTTCTCACGACCTTTTGTGCTCACTACAGATGCGTTGAACTTTGCCCTCAGTGAAGTCTATCTTAGGGACCTATCGGTAGTGACAATCCTATAGCCTTTGCAAGTCGCACATTGAACGATGCTGAAACGAAATACAGCACAATAGAGAAAGAACTTTTGGCAATCGTTTGGGCAGTCAAATATTTTCGCCCTTACTTATATGGAAAGAAATTTACAATCGTCACTGACCATCGACCTTTAGTCTGGTTAAATTCCATTAATGAGCCGAACAGTAAACTCACTAGATGGAAGTTACGACTATCGGAGTTTGATTACGAAATGGTATATGAGAACGGGAAACAGAACTGTAACGCTGATGCTTTATCTAGAATTAGGATAAACGCCTTAAATGATAACTACGATATATCTATACAAGTAAATATAGATAAAAACTAAAGAAAACTTTAACATCAGTTGAGTAATGTAGTCTCTAAAATTGTACAGCTAGGTTATTCAAATCAGGCAAGGACACAGTAACAGTATCATCGGACTCGGATACTTTGAGTATTCGCTCCTTACACGGTAGACAATTCCCATATTTGATACCGTCTCCAACTAGTAGCACCATCACAGCCTCTGAAGGACATAGTAGTAACAATACAATACACTCGGCTAAAGATGTAGACACGGCAATCTTAACCCTTCAGGAAGCGAAACCAAACCAAATACTCGCTCATACGTGGAACAGAAATGAATGTTCAGTTAAAAACTTGTCCAGGGATAAACAAAATATATTAGAAGTCCACTTACCTTTAAATAATTTGTAATTTATTAAAAAATTCCTGAAAGAATATTTAAGACCCAAAATTAAATATTTTTTTATTTTGAAGATGTCATACACCGTACGCAGTTTTCCGAAGTCACAACGCAATTATTCAAAATGGATACTGTAAAATTTTACGAATGTACTAAAATAATAGTCTATGTAGAAGATGAAAACGAGCAACGCGAAGTAGTCCTTAAATATCATTTAGGTAAAAATTGCCATAAGGGAATTAGGGAAACATTAGTACATTTGAGGCGAACGTTTTATTGGAATAATATGGAGCAAGCAGTAGCGAGTATCATAAACTCATGTGAGGTTTATAAGAAAATGAAATACGACCGTAAACCCTTAAAACCTCAACTTCAACTGACTCAAACCCAATCTAAACCATTCCAAGAAATTTTTGTCGAAACCTTTTTAATAGAAGGTAAATATTTTCTAACCTTCGTAGACGTGTTCAGCAAATTGGGTCAAGCAATCGAAATTAATAGTAGGTTACCCCGGAAGTAATAAGAGCTTTAATAAAGTATTTTTCATTTTATGGAATTCCATCCAAAATTAGTTTGGAACCCGGTGTGGAATTTAACAATGTACTTTTAAAGGAATTATACTTTGAATGTTACCTTCGACAAATTTAAGCAATTAATTCCTTCATTACAAATCAAGTCAAATCAAGAGATCTCCTCAATCCGATTGGCTCTTTGATAAAAACTATCACAGGCAACTTAGATAATGATGACGCTCTTAAATATGAAAGATTAATAAGTAAATTACATACAAAACAAAATGCAATTAAAAATAAAATGACAATAGTTGCCGAAATGGTGGGCTCCTTTACAAACGTGGAAAATTCTACTAAAAGCAATTTCATACGAATAGAAAATAGTATTCAAAATATTAATCAAGCTTTAAACAAATCCAATTTTAGACAAACTTTTACCAAAATTATTCACCTTTACAATATCTTTCTTGATAACTTTCATAATTTATATTCCCATTTAAATGAAATCGAAACAGCCATTACTTTTAGTAAAATTTACATACTGCATCAATCAATTATTGATACGGAAGAATTTATAATAATGTGGAAGGAAATAGAACAAACTGATAAATTAGTGTTTCCTGTTACTTACGAAAATATTGTAAAATTAGATAGATGTATCGAGATGAAGGCCTATATAAAACAAAATCAGATACAATTCATTATGAGTATTCCACTAATTAGAAACGAAATTTTTAACTATTATAAATTAATTCCCTTACCTGTATTACATAATGGTCAGACGACTCTCATCCTACCTAAAAATCCTTACCTACTTGTGAAAGGGTTGGAAGCAACACCCGCTCTCAGTCATGCCGCGAGGTCGATGAACGTCTATTTCAGTGTTACGAGAACGACATAAAACCCTACACCGATGACAACTGTGTCATAGAAATCGTGCAGTTTCACACAAATATCTCAAGTTGTCACCCGATCCCTGTAACGCTTGAAAATGTGAAGATCTACCTTATACAACCAAACCGCTGAATAGTTTACTCAAATACTGAAACAGCCTTGACTAAATTCTGCAACAGTCAATTAAGCCAGGAGATTCTACTAGGAATCTATCTCTTGACTATAGATGATAACTGCAAGGTTAAAATCAAAGGATACGAACTGAAAAGACATCAGACTCAAGGTAAAGAAATAACTTTCCTTAAACAGCCAATGATAAACTTACCAAAAATATTATTTGACTCGTCAAGTACCCTGAAGAAGCATATGAACCTCGATGGAATTAATATAGCAGACATACAGTTCCTGAACCTATTACTGCAGAGAAGTATGGGAGAAATTAGTAATAGTGAGTTAAGTGAAAATGAAAAAAGTGCAATTGCTAATTAAAAAGTGTGTACTTAGTGAACTGAGAGTGAGTTATAATATTAATTATTTTAAGTATTATTTTTAAAAATAAATTGACTAAAATCTGTAAAATGTGGAAAATTCGGGATAATACCGAGGATAATCCCGAACTTGTGGAGGGAGGAGTTATATCGCCTCAATCCGTCCCTGGCTCAATATTCCAAACAAAAACATCAGCATTTTCATAAGAAGCCAAGTTAGATTTCTGTATGTTGTAAGACAAAATGTCCCGTGACGATATGATAATAGTTTAGACTTATTTTACTAACATAAAATGTAATTCATTCTGTAAATAACCACCTTCGGAAGAGCATTAAATCGTTTCATATTTTAAATTGTGGTTTTAAAAAGACTGTCGAGGTCCGTCGCAATTTAAGTTTATAGTGAACAGATTTTTATTTGTGGCATTGTTTTATATGAAAAAGAATTTTTATTATCTATAGATAACAAAGAAATTTATATATATATATATATATATATATATATATATATATATATATATATATATATATATATATATATATATATATATATATAGTACCCGGTTGACCGAGCTTTGATCGGTATTTTTCGCTCGGTTTTTTTTAATTCGTGCGTTTTGGAAATTATATTTAGATACAAGTTACGTACTGATGAAATTTAAATAATATTTTAACGGAACTGGTTATTTGAATAAAAAATCATGAGTGCAATTATTTTAATTTTAATTTTCGTGTTTTTAAAAAATACTAAAAAAAGGGCTCGAAAAAATAGATTTTCTCAAAAAAGAAAGGAACTTGAAAAAAAAACCGTGGTTTTACGATTTTGTGACCGCCCATTATACCAATTAAGCTATTTATAATCGTTAACAATCTGTCAAACTTTACCTTCTTATTCTAACGATATTGTAGCAGTTTTTCATTGCCTAAAAACACGGACAAATATACATTTTCTAAAAATAAATCCTAGCTAGATCGATTTATTATCTCCGAAACTCCCTGGACACTAAATTTTATGGAAATCGTTGGAGCCGTTTCCGAGGTCCCGATTATATATATATATATATATATATATATATATATATATATATATATATATATATATATATATATATATATATATATATATATATATATACAGAATGGGTCCCACGTATATGCAATAAATGAAACCATATACTTGTTATCGCCTTTGCTGACGATATACAAAAAATTAACGTAATCGGTCCAGTAAATAGGTCAAAAAGTAGAGTTTTAATTTTAAGCAAATTTGAACACTCTATAGAATTGGGTCACTAAGTCAATGATTCAATGAACTTGAATGAATCCTTGAATATTAAAAAGCGAAGTTGCCACGCAGTGCAAACTATTAGTATTGCGACATATCGACAGCGGTGTCTTTTGTCGACGTGCCACCCGCGTGCAACGTTGTCACTCTTCCAAGGGGTCAAGGTACGTTGACTAAACAGAGTGTTCACTTTTACTGAATTTATTTTAATATTTATTTTGTTTGAAAATTTCACTTTTTTATTTTACGGGTTTTAATTTAATATTTAATTTTTCTACACTTCTACGGACTAGTATTACTTGTAGTTTCATTTATTGCATATATGTGGGACCCATTCTGTATATCAATTTTATAAGAAAAATTATAAAGCTAGCGAAACGAATATTCGCAATGTAATATAATAATCATCATCACCTGATTTAGAAGACAGTTCATTTGATCGTTCGAGTTATATCAAGTCTATTCTTATTTTCCTTATATTTTGTAAACGTATAGTAATGTTACGAGCTTGAGGTTCGTGACAATAAAAATTGCCGATAGAATTACCTAAATTAACACTTTAATTTACTTTACACAAATTTAAACTTAAAACGCTAATAATTAAACACACTAATTCACTTTATTCCGCTCCGAAGCTTCGCTTGTGTCGCCGAGTTCAACTCTGCCCGATTGCAACTTGCAGCACCTGTTTATTTAAATTAGCAAAGAAGCATCCCGAATATTCAAGTAAATGCGCGCAAAGGGACGAGTGTGCGAGTATAGATTTTCTAGAAACTTAGTTCTTCGGATGGCGCTGTTGGTTGAGAGATTTGTGATGTCATTCTCTGCAAAGCTGCCCTCGCTCTCGTTCCTGACACTAGATGGCGCTAGTTGTATCGTCGACTTTAGCGCGTAACAGTAAAAACTGTAATAAAAATAAATAACTATACAAAAGCGAGTATATCGATGTCGCTTTTTGCTAACATGGCGAAGGAAATCACTATAATCATAGACTTAGGATTCTAATAGACGAACATAGTGTACAGATGAGAAGAAAATTCCTTATGACAATATAGCAAAATAGAAATGATAGCAAATCTCATGACTTTGTAACTGTTTTTAAATGACAGTTCGGCACAAATCGGCACGCAAGAAATAAGCTCCTAGGTATTTTGTAATTTTTTTGGATTATTATAGTGTTAATTTTTGTAATTCATAGCTTTCCAAATGTTCCGTGAGTGACTGTGTATAGCAGGTAAATTCTCAAGACGTCTTCAATAATAAGACGCGTCTATTTTTGGTCAAAATTAGAATGTTTTCAATTATTTTGTTAATTTTTATATTTTGCAAAGAAAAAAGTCACTTTGTTGATAATTTGCATGAATGGGGTAAATACAATTTTATACAAAATATTTTACATGTACGCTAGGGATTGACTCAGCTATATCAAAATTAATGTCGATATTTATCTTGAATGTTTATAATGAATCGGTAGACTTTTTTTTAATATTTATATTAATTCCCTTTAGTGTGTTAGTGTTCTAAAATGCAATTTTATTTTGCCGTTTTTGAAACGGATTCCCTCCGGATTCTATAGTAAGAAAAAAAATAGTTAAGTTTATTGGGCGGATTGCTTGAAACCCAACAAAGAATCCAAATATTTGTAGCAAATATTTTTTGAGAAGTATAAAAGAAAAACAAGAATAAAACAATTTCACTAAAATAAGCCATTTCGACATTATTTGTACCAGTAAGTTTACTGCTTTTTATTCACTAAAATAAGCCATTTCGACATTATTTGTACCAGTAAGTTTACTGTTTTTTATGGGATAAGGGTGACAAATAAGCACACACTCTACTCTACTCTACTACTCACTGATTGTAAGTGGATGGTGTGGCCCATAGATATCTACATTTTATATCTATTAAGAATCAAAATTCAGATGCGTCATCACCCTTGAGGACTAACGTGCCTCGATTCCAGTAAAACGGGTCTCGGGATCTCTACACTCACTATACGAAACGCAGCGGCATTAAGCTGGTATTCTGTGAGAGCGTGGTCATTCCCCAGTCGAGCCGACCCACTCAAGTAATAGTTGCGCGGATCAATAGATCTGCGAGATTAAGCTGCACTTGCCGCGGTCAGTCCATGGATGGGAGACCGTTCTACCTCCCCTCAGCCGCCAGCTAAAATGATTAACATTGCTCGCTCGCTTCGCGTGACACGGCGTCGCTAAAAATAGCCTAACCTTGAATTTGTTGTACATTTATTTTTAATAATATTTATTATAAATTTCAATGTAAAACTAGTTTCTGTTTTTTTTTCATTATGTTATATTACTTTTTTAATGCTTTAAATTCAAATAGATTTTTATTGTATTTTCATTGTTAAAAATGTACGTACCCAGCACAGAATGGCAGCTTGAATAATCACATTTATTTCTATATATTACTCGAAATTATTTACGTAAAAAGATAAATTATATTTACACAAAAAAATTTATAACAATTTTATAATAAAACACTATACTAAATACTAATAAAACATTAGCAAAATCAACACAATAACATGCCACACGAAATAGGCGTACGAAATGAACGTAGATTATAAATAAAAAACCATAAACTAACTACATTTTATTGCATTAGAGGATAGTTAATTTCACATTGATCCTATAATGCCAAACTTCTTCATAGAAAAGTAGTCGGTAAATATAAGTTTTTAGTGCTGTGGGTGGGTGCGCTCTCATGAAACCGCTAGGGATTTGACGGAATATGGCCGCGGTGGCATGAGACCGCTAGGGGTTTGAGAGGTTAACATACACATATACATATAACATAGATTGAGAGAATAAAAAGTGCATATGTATACTCAGACACTTGGTGCACTTTAATGCCTCCTGCGTATTTGGCTGGAGTATGTTAAGATCTTTATGTTTTTAAATTCATGCAGCTAAAACGATATAAGTTTATTATTACTTTATATTTTTCAGGGACAGATGAAAAAGAGAGTAGCCTCAGTGACATGTTGGCCTTTAAACAGAGCAATCTTATACAACTGATTCCTACAAGTTTCCTTACTTAAATTATAAACTTCTATAATGTATTGAATTATTAATTATTAAATGTATGTTATAATTAAAAGTAATACTTAAAATATTAAAATATAGCAGCCTTTATGTACTCCGTGTTCCCGTTTTTTTTACCAGAAAAACATTTTATAAAATATAAATACGTAAATACTTATGTATCTATTTATATTTGATTATCATTATGTTTAGAAGAAATTTCGAGGAAACTGTCCATGACAGTAAATATTTATTTCGAAAGGTAATATATAATATATATGATAACTAGTTATTTGATATTTTTACTGCTTTTTTAACTATCATTATTCGATAGTTCTTGTAAGTAAAATGTACATCACTAGCTAACGCAAACAAAGAGAAATAAAAATTGGTTATAAAAAAAGTACGCGTTTTCGGGCTGTCAGGTCATTTATACGCTAGTATATTCTAAGTCTATGGATTTAAACATATTTTTGCATAAAGACTGCTAATCACATTCTCATTACCATACACTCCGTACACTACTACTTATGTTATATATTATGTCCCAGAACGTAGCGATCAAACGAAAGGGAGTTGTAGACCGTGCTGCAAATGAGGACCAACTTTTTTTTCTGTTTTGTATAGCCTAATGATATGCCTACAATACCTACTATTTGATTTTTCAGTACATCAGTGCGTTAATTCCTAAACAAAATTCTGTCACCTTCAGAGGGGGGGGGGGTGACCAAAACACATCACTGTGTACTTCATTACAAATGCAAAATTTAATCGCGTCACTATACATGCACACTACAGCATTTGTGTTCGTGTTCATTGCATTTACGCATACCATCAAATTGTACACGTGTCGATACACTGGTGCCGCTGTTATTTGCCTGTCGATAAAATAGTATTCTGTTTCTGAACAGGAGAAGGGGATAAAACTTCTTCCTTTAGAACTCTGGAATGCAAATACCAATTTGCTTTGAATGTGTTATATTTTAACCTGGGTTTAAATTGAAAACTGACTGTATTTGTGTTACGGGAATTGATAACAATAGAGAAATGATTGCTGCCATGCGAAATGGGTAATATTCTCCAAGAAAGAAGGGAAGGCAAAGTCAAGAAGAGAAGGACAGGGGAAAAGAGTGACAGATCTACAGCACCTTTGGGCTTTGAAGACAAAGATCTAAAACATCAATTATATCTAAAAATATAGAGGACTAGGTATCACAAAAATGGGAACCCCGTGAAATATGGTGCGTATTAATATAACCAAGAATCACCATGCGAGGAGTAATGGAGGATATAACTCTCGTGAGTTCTGATAAGATATTTAACAGTCCTCTTACATTTCGGCGTTACGCAAATTTAGGTATTATACGCTCCGAGAGGGCGATGACCTACGAGAGCGATACGTTATTTCATATCTCTATTCACTCGCTCGCACTATGGTACTATGAGTATAGCGAATAAACAATCTTGATCTTCCATTATACATACATATTATAATCTATTTGATATATTTTTCATTATAATGAATCATAGTGTTGAAATAAGTACACATTAATATTTTAATTGTTACACAGTAATCGATTGTTAACCGGTATTGATTAATAATGGATTACATCTACTAACGTTAGCATAATGGTATAAATAAATAAATAGTACCGGTTGCAACATGCTTTAATAAATAAAATAACCAACCGTAACTAATATATTTTTATCGGTACTTACAGTTAATTACCATATTTTTTATTATAAAAATATTTTCCGTAACGGCATTGACCGTACTTATTCTAATCAATAATTTTAGGCAGTACACACATTTTATAAAACACAAGGGCAACTTGGATAACATATTCAAAATCAAAAATTTTTCGTCTTTGTAGATTTTTAGTATTTTTACTGCATAATATGGACATATGGCAAGCATGCAGATATTTTTATTCTCCATTACTTTTTTCTCAGAGATAGGATATATCTTTTTTTTTACCTTTAGTGACACATTGATACTTGTATTTATTTTTCCCCACTCCGACTGGTAAGAAAGTTCAGCTACAATCAAAATAACTATAATGGATTAACTATCTGATGTAATAATAATGTGCGAAATTTATACTAATTGAAACATACTATACGAAAGTAAATACTTGAAAACGATTAAAAACTGCGGGCGTAGTTGACGATGCTTTAGGCACAAAGTAGCAGCGGCACGGCAATTGACGCATACTACGATAATATCGAAATGAGACGGAGCGCGTGAAATCAAGTGACACAGGTCGAACTTAGACGAGCGCTCACGCTGTATTGATTATTGAACGCAGAGGGCTTGCGCAGTGAAATATATGATACTTTTATTTTATTAATTAAAAAATAATAGCAACGATTTAAAATGGAAAATCATAGTATAATTTAAGCAAATGTTGATGATTATTTTGATATAAATTTTACGTCAAAATGATCTAGAACTTCGGAGATATTAAGGATTGTGTGATGTTTATGAAAGCCGGAGAGAACACAAAGAACGTAGCGCAATCTATGTCGTTTATTCCATAATGAATTCGCTGTATTATCTTAATTTACCCGCCACCTACATAATAAGTCTTAACCTACTACCCTACATTACACTCCTCTACACTTATTTATTATTATGCTAATCTTAAATATAACTTAATTACTTAACATTATTGTATCAGCGCTTAATCAATAATAAGGTTTTTGAGTCTACATTGCCTTATAGGGCGACTCCGAGGCTTTGTGGGCGGTACAACGTTTGGCAAGGTATCCTGATACGCCTGTGAACCCGGGTTCTCACTGGTCGTCTCCCTTGCCGACTCCTTTAAGCCGATTTCAGCCTCTGAGGTTTTTACCACCCCCCGGTCATCCCGATCCGCCGACGGACCCGGCTGAGCCTTTCCCACCTCTGGTGTCACCGTCGGCTCGTTGGTTGAATTTGTGCTGTAACCTGACGGAGGATCATTGTAAGGACATGTCATAGATGCCCTTAAAGATCTCCTTTTTAATTGGTCTATATGTCTATGAATTATTTCGCCACCTTTTCCCTTAATTGTATAGCTATTAGGACCCCTAACGTCTACTACTTGACCACTGCCCCACTTTTCCCCTTTCAAGTATTGTCTATACCAAACATCTTCCGAAGGATTCAGTTTCCTGTCTCCTCCTTTGGCTAAGTCTTTCTGGTGTCGTTGCACCTTATAAATCCTGTTTTCCCTGTCTGGTTTTAAAATATCTAACTTAGTGCGCAGTCGTCTACCTAACAATAACATAGCGGGACTCTCGCCGGTGGTTGAATGCTCCGTATTCCTATAATATAGCAAAAAAGTTTGTAGTGCCCTGTCTACGTTTTGTTTTTCCTGCACCGCTTTCTTTATAACCCGCTTCAAGGTTTTTACCGCGTTTTCAGCTAAACCGTTCGAAGCAGGGTGATACGGAGCCGTGAAAATATGATCGATACCTTGACTGCATATGAAGTTATTGAATTCTATACTTGAGAACGGGGGGCCGTTGTCCGTCACGATTTGTTTGGGTAGTCCCCAACGACTGAAAAGTTCCCTTAACTTATCTATTACCCCCGTGGCTGCCGTACTCGCTACTTGATAGATTTCTAGCCATTTTGACATCGCATCGACCCCTACCAAGTACGTTTTTCCAAAAACGGGCCCCATAAAATCTAAATGTATCCTTGACCAAGGACGATTGGGCCATTGCCACATACGAGGCGTCTGTTTTGGCGGAGCATCCGCTTGCGCCGCGCATATCTCGCACTCCCGGCATATCCGCTCCACCGCCTCGTCCACACCGGCCCACCAAACATAGCTTCGAGCTATAGCCTTGGATTTGACAATGCCCATATGAGGTTCGTGAATCATACATAAAACTTTTTCCTTACAGGCCTCCGGAACAACTAGTCTATGCCCCCACATCACACAGCCTATTTCCTCATATAATTCATTCTTTCGATTAAAAAACGGTTGTAAACCCTTAATATTACATTCCCCTGGCCAACCATCCCGAATATAGCTAATAACCTTCGAGAGAATTGGATCCCGAGCGGTTTCATTTTTAACTTTATTATAATCTAACAACAATGATTGCTGAACGAAATGCAGATACGTTTGCTCGGGCGCCGCATGAGTCATCTTACTAGACGAAAGCGGCAGACGCGACAGGCCGTCCGCTCCATTCACATCGGTACGTATGTACTCAATATCAAACGAATAAGCGGACAAAATAATTGCCCACCGTTGCATCCGACTCGCTACCATAGTTGGTATACCTGTGTTCGGTCCAAAAATGGACACTAGCGGCTTGTGATCGGTGCGCAGAGTGAAATGCCGACCGTACAAATATTGATGGAATTTATTTACGGCAAATATAATCGCTAATGCCTCGCGGTGTATCTGCGAGTAGTTTTTCTCGGCGTCGTTAAGCGTGCGTGACGCATAAGCCACGGGGCGCTCGCGACTGCCGTCGTCGCTCGGCTGCGACAACACGGCCCCTATCCCTCTGGCGCTCGCGTCGCACGTTACTATAACCGGCCGCTGGGGGTCGTAGTGAGCTAATACTTCCGCGCTGATTAATACATTTTTGACTTCAACAAATGCGCGCTCACATTCCTTCGACCAAAACCAATTTTGACCGTTTTTCAGTAATTGGTATAATGGTACGAGCCTACTACTCATGTTTTTAATAAATTTTGCGTAGAAATTTACTAAACCCAAAAAAGACCGTACCTCGGTCACGTTACTAGGCCTAGGTAGCTTAGTAATTGCTTCTATCTTTTTCGGGTCTGTTTTTACTCCGTCTTTACTAAGTACATACCCTAAAAACTGCACTTCGTTTACAAAAAATATACATTTATGATTTTTTAATTTCAATCCGTTCTTATGTAACCTGCTAAAGACAGCTTCTACGGCTTGAAGGTGGTCGAACTTATTTTTCCCGCCGATTATGACGTCGTCTAAAAATACTTCGACATTGGGGATGTCCTTTAACAAATTATACATAATACGCTGAAATATTCCAGCACTCGATGCTAGCCCGTACACTAACCTATTATACTGAAATAAGCCGCGGTGCGTATTAACTACGGTTAACTTTTTAGTATCGTCTAGCTCTATCTGATTATAGGCTTGAGACAGATCGATTTTTGAAAAATATTTCGACCCACTCAACCTAACAATTAAATCCTCAACTCTAGGTAAGGGATATCGATCAACTAACAAAACAGGGTTTATCGTCGCCTTATAGTCAGCACAAATTCTCAACGAACCGTCAGCTTTGTTTACCGGTACCAGCGGCGAGGCCCAGTCGGAGCAGTCGACGGGCTCGATGACGCCGTCGCGCAGCATCGCGTCCAGCTCGGCGTCGACGCGCTCGCGCAGCGCATACGGTATTGGCCGCGCGCGGTGAAACACCGGCGCTGCCCCCTCGCGGATTCTTAACGTCGCCTTGCCGCCCGTGTACCGTCCCAGCCCTCCATTAAACAATTCTTTATATCTGGAAAACAAATTTTTCAATTTATCATCTAAATTACTTCGGTTACTCTGCAAGTTATGGCAGTTGGTAAATAATGGTAATTTTATTTTTAATTCAGATAACCACTGCCTCCCCAACAAGGACGTGGTTCCTCCTTTGACAACAAACAATTCTAATCTTTTTTTCTCTCCACCGTAACAAACTTCCGGTGTGATTAATCCTAAAGGTCTAAGTGACGAACCGTCATAGAACTTCAAACTAACACTTGTGTTATCTAACTTAATGGTACTAAAATATAGCTTATAAGTTTGTTCGCTAATGCATGACACTGCCGTTCCCGTATCAACCTCCATATTGATGACTTTATTATTTACAGTCACTAGCAAACTCACCGCCTTATAGTCACCTAAACATAGGTGATGAAACTCCTCTAATTGACCCCCGTCTTCATCATGCCGTGCCACGTTTGCCTGATGACAAGCGGTATGCCTGGTTGTGCGAATACATGCCGCGCCCTGTCCCGGACACACGCGTCGTAGGTGACCCGTGCGCTTGCACCTGCTGCACACGTATTCCCGGAACCGACAATCCTCATAACCGTGGCCTGTCCCTCCGCATCCGCTGCAATTTTGACTGCTAATTGCATCGGGCCTCCTTACAGCTGTAGACGATCCCGGCCGATTGTGTTGTGGCTGGCGGTCTCCGCGCATTCCGCGCCCGCCTCCCCCCAACGTTCTCCGCGATCCATTTTTCCCGATCACCAGCGAGTGCACCCCCGCCATATCTCTTCCTGATGTTGCTGACTCGGTTGCATCTACCGCCGCAGCGTCCCGCTCCGCGGCCTCTAACGAGCTGGCAATCTTTATCGCATTGGTGAAACTTAATGTGTCATCCTCCGCAAACAGCCTCTGCCGAATAACATCGCTCCTTAATCCGCAGACAAATTGATCCCGTAGACTTTCACTAAGACCGTCGCCCAGTTTGCAGTGACGTGTTAATTTTTTTAACTCTGCTACGTACTCTGCTATATTCTCATCCGCTGCTTGCCTCCTTTGTCTAAAACGATACCTTTCCGCTAACGCGGATGGTGCCGGCTGTAAGTGGTTGCGCAATAGACTAATGGCGGCGTCGTATTTTAATTCCGACGGATTCACGGGGCTAGCCAGGTTCACTAGCAACTCGTAGGCCTCATCGCCCATGACCGCTATTAGCGTGGGCAACTTGAGATCACTATTTATTTTATTTGCCGTAAAATACATCTCAAGTCTATCGACATACGACGACCACACCCCGGTTTTTACATCGAACTCGTTTACTTTTCCAATCGACATTGTCCTCGAATTAACTTGTAAACTTTTACTCACAACGATTAAAAACACAATAAAACTACGTTTTTATCCTCGTCGCCAATGTGATGTTTATGAAAGCCGGAGAGAACACAAAGAACGTAGCGCAATCTATGTCGTTTATTCCATAATGAATTCGCTGTATTATCTTAATTTACCCGCCACCTACATAATAAGTCTTAACCTACTACCCTACATTACAGATTGTATCGAAGCTTTTTCGGTCGTTAATTGAGTTATGTCGATGTTTTTCTTACGTGAAAGGCATATAACCCAAACGTATTTTATTATTATTAAAGTATACAATATTTGTGAGATAAAAATATTTTTTTTACTGTCTGTATTCAATATAATTTACAAATTAGAGGCTCCCAA
Organism: Parnassius smintheus behrii; assembly: GCA_036936625.1. Lineage (NCBI taxonomy): Eukaryota > Metazoa > Arthropoda > Insecta > Lepidoptera > Papilionidae > Parnassius > Parnassius smintheus. Next base: position 15,070,140 of record JAUPFT010000005.1, on the reverse strand, counting down.
ATCATGTCTTTCAAAGTTTTGGCCTAAACATGCACCGGGAAAAAGATTTTTACTAAACAAATAAATAAGTTATCTAAAATTTGCCCTGAGCTTATTGTAGTAGAAAAAACGAACAATTTTTACTAAGTAATTTTTGTTTCAAGCAACGAACGGAAAACATATAATTTCAACGAGGAGACCTTGTAATACCCCTTTTTTTTGTAATACTCTACTTAAACTAAGTTCAGGAATGATAAGAAATTTTAAGAGCTCTAATTGCCACAGAGATTTTATTTTCAATAAAAACTATTAGAACGATGGAAAATTAATGTATAAGACTAAAACAGTCAGCATGACCATCATTCCTATCATTCCTGAAGCATGAATAACCTGAGACTAAAACGGGACCCAGACTTTAGCCATGTCTCCTGGATGGCTAGGATGAGGGGATTCGTTATTTTTTATGCTCCGGCAGTTCCACTAAAGTACTCGAGGGTAGGTTATTCGTTAATGAATGAGCTAAGTTAGTTTTTGGCGGAGGGCAACTGAGATATCGATGTCACTGAATCGGGAAAGCATACTTATAAGCATGGAAATCATTAATTCGCAGAGATTTTCATAAGGAGAAATACTCCACCCTATTAAAGCACAACCATTAGTGGTTGTGGAAGAAAGGGTATCTAGGATTGCCTCATGTGCAGATTTATCATTTTCATAATTTAATGTTGCATTTGGTGGGAGTCTTGAAATGAATGTATATTATATTTCCAGTAAGAATGAGATTGTGAAGGAGCAAATGAAGGTAAAGGGGGATTCGAAATATGATAGAGATTCTGACGACTATCTGAAAGGAAGGGATCTAGCAGTATCTGCATAAGTTCTCCGGACTCGCGGGAAGTGCACAGGAGCATGTACACAGGAATTATTCTCCTGTAACATTGCAAGTTTGATAGATTTCTGCCTAAAATGTTCAGGGTCGGAAGGATCTTTAGCTGTGTGAGAAAAAGGCAAGTAGGAGACAATCTTGTGTATGATATTCCTTCATAATTTTGAGCACACACAAAACAACAGGAAAATTTACCTACAGTCACAGTTTGTGACATTGAATTAAAGGTAAAATGTAAGTCTTAACAGGCATTGAAATGAAAAAGCAATAAATGTTAGAAAGAAGTTTCTGACCAGAAAAAGTCAAAACAACCGTTTAAGAGGATATCCACACAGTGCTATGGTTTTCGTTAACTGATTTTCTATTAAATCGGCGAGCTTTAATGATTGAGCGATAACAAGCTGGATCTTGATTGATGAAGTTAATTCTTCTAATGTCTACTCTACAGGAAAGTGTCTCACTATTCCCATGCAAGTGACATTATAAGAGGGAATTACCGTATCATATTTAGCACCTGCAAGGGTTCGGTTTGCAATAAAAAAATTGCATCGGCTGTACTTTTAAATTCGACAGAGATTCTATTGCACCTTACTGGCTTAACACCGTCACCAACAACATTTTTGATATTATTATGGTAGAAAAAATGACCAACCTTTATCGGTTTCAAAACTACTCAGGATGATAAATGGTCTACTATCTTACGTACATGTACAATAAAGGGCGCGTTGTCGTCATTAGAGTATTTTTCCCTTTTTCTAGGTAGTCAAAATGGGTATGAGAGGACTGAATAGATGGTACAGGTTGAGATGGATCTGTAATTAATCTTTTCTGAGTATGAACTGAATTATTGGATACCTGTGGTCTATTACAATTCGTTTGTTCGATTACAATCGGTATTTTTTGGGTATAGTATGCACATGGAACTCCTTCGGGATTTACATAAAAAAACAACATAATTACTAAATACTATGGTTGTATAACTACTAAAACCAACACCATCACAAAGTATAAACAAAAAAGTAGATCAAGAGATCTCAGAAACACGAAATAGCCAAACACACAACAACTAAACAGATCGATACTTGTGTACCTCACAGTTCCCAAACCTTACATTTCCTTCTGGAATTTTAGCAAATCCATACGTCGAATTATCTAGAACAAATGTCAAACACAGTTGTGTAAATATTATATAAAAAACTGCTTTGATTTATTAATATAAAATTTAATCGTCATTTAGAATTAGAATAAAATCATTTGATAATACGATAAATGTAAGGAAAAATATTCGGCAGGTTACGGTATACCCAAATTTTTTTTTTTTTTTTTTTTTTTTTTTTTTTTTTTTTTTTTTTTTTTTTTTTTGCGCCCGAAGCAATTAAAGGGCTACCCTGTACGTAGGGAGGCGGAAAATGCATTACGCATACCACGATAGCCGGTCTATCGTGGTTATGGGGGACTCACTGTCCTACCGGGGACCCTAAGTGATACCCCCTAAAAACCGCCTTTGGGGACAGGCAGCTGGCTGATTAAGCTCTATTGTGCCTTATCATGAGCGACCCTCTTTTGGGAAAAGAGGGCGCAGGCGGCTAAGAGCCGCTGAGGGAGTGCCTACGAAGGCAAAATAATATTAGTTGATATAATAATAATTAATTTAATTTAATTAGAACTGGCCTGAGCCGCCAGGAGGCAGTTCAGGTCGTTTGACAGTTTATTTGGCGGGTCCGAGAGAGAGTTTCTCGGCCTGCGGACACGATAGCGAGAGGGGGGTGGGGCTGCATAAGAAGCCGCCTCACGAATTAAGTTGTTTGGGTGCGACTCTGAGGCTTTGAAGAAGTTCTCAGAGAGTTTTTTAAGGAACTGTTGTATTGTTGGGAGCTCTAAGTCCCGATGAAGGTCGGCATTACGGACGTACCAAGGTGCGTTCGCAGCTCGACGACAGAATAGGTTCTGAACTATTTGGAGTTCATTTAATATGTTAGGGTTTGCGTGGGCAAAGACGGGGCCCGCGTAGGTCATGACGGGTCGTATACAGACCTTATAAAGGGTTCGCTTGTTACGAAGGGACATTTTACTGTGTCTGCCCAACATACTGTTGAGCCTACTCAGGTAAAACCGTGCGTGACGGGTGACTCGTTTGACGTGGGGCCTAAAAGTGAGCCCTGTGTCTAGAGTGACACCTAAATATTTGGCTGTCGTATGCCAGGGGACAGGGGTCCCTAGCATACGTATTGGAGGAGTGTTTTTAAGACGGCGTCGTTTATAATCGAAGTGAACTGCGGAGCTCTTCTCCGGGTTCACATCGATGCGCCATTTTTTGAACCAATCTCCTAGGTCATCAACTGACTTTTGGATCTTGTTCCGTATGAAGGGTAGTGAGACACCTTTGCAGTAGATGGCAGTGTCGTCTGCGAAGAGGGAGAGTTGAACACCTTTCGACGGGATGGGAATGTCGTTGGTGAACAGGATGTACAGCAAAGGAGCAAGTACTGAGCCCTGAGGGACACCAGCCTTGATAGTTCGCTGTGAGGATAGCGTGCCTTCGTGTCTAAAACGAAAGGTACGATGCTTCAAATAGGAGGCCACGAGACGAACTAGACGATCGGGGAGACCTATTTTGTAGAGCTTGTAGATGAGTATACCCAAAGATATTTTGAAGTGTATTATAGTATCTTTGGGTATACCTCAACCATAGACAAAGAACCATCCGTTATGTTTTCGTTTTCGCATCTCTACTTTGTAATGTCAAAACTCAAAATGAACTATGAACGAATTGTCGTTTGAAGTAAACAGTATGGATATTTGCTAGTACAGTGTTTAAAAAAATTATGGTCTAAATAATATAATTAACTAGTGACCAATTAGTGTTTAATTCAAAGGGTAAAACATGTGGCCTATGTTCTTAAATATGACACGCGACGAATGTCGCCAGACGCTTAGGAGACTCGGTACATATTTAGTCTTATTGAATGGCATTCATTTTCCCTCCTATGATTTTCTGATTATAAGTCTATTTAGTTACAATAATTTGAAGTGCAGTTGTACGATAAACATTATCACTTTATTTTATGTGATCCGTTTGTTTATAGAATTAGAAGCCTACTCGAAAATGATCAGTGTGTTAAGAGCACAGGGGGCACTGGAAGAGAATAGAAAAAAGTTGCTTGAGGAGCTCCGCGCCGTTTTACATATAAGCAATGATCGGCACAGCGCAGAGGCCCGTCGCGTGTCTAATGACGAGTTATTAGCAACTATTGCCGAACAGTAAGTTAAATATCTTTAACTTTAAAGTTTTGTTTGTACTCTGGTTTTATTTTTAAACAATGCTGCCTTGAAGTCAAAGATGGCAGATATTCTTTCTAAAATTGAATATGTGGTAAAAGTAATATTTTACTTACGTTAATATTCAATTTTAAAAATGATTTCTTATAAGATATCTAATATTTTTGACATTCAAAACTCTCTTTTTTCATTATACATTCTTGTAGATATGTTCTTCAATGAGAGCATATGTGAATTATAGATAATTTTTGTGTGGAGTATAAGAATTGGAATGGAAAAAAATTAATTTTAATTTTTTCAATATACTATTAGTTTGACAGATAACCTGTAATAAAATAATTGACAGATGATAATTGTGTATTGTAATCATTCATTGAAATTTTTGCTTTTTTGAACTTCACAACAATCTTAAAAATGATATGAATTGTTATATAGTGTATTATACACCATTTGTGCAATAATTTAAAAATCTGACTGCACATTATGTTCACATATAGCCTATCTATGTCCTATAAAAGTTTTTACATGTAGGATGTGCGAAGCTATTAGTTTACTGTTGTAATTCCACATCCGTCAGTTATTGCTTCTTAACCTCCCCTACTCTCCCAAATACTCACTTAATAATGAATTAAAGAATTTAAAATGCTAAAATATTTATATAGAGAATAACTTTAGTTATATCAAAATGGATAGAAATGACAAATAAAATAAGTTTTGGGAATTTAAGATTACTGTGGAAATATTAAATTGCATAACAGATTTAATAAATAATGATTCAGTTAACATCAGATTTTTAACAAGAAAATAATAAAGAATCGGAAAAATATTTTTAAAATAAAATATATTGAAGTTCATAAACAGACAATTCTATCTGTGTAGTACTTTCAAGTTATTGTATTCCTTAAGCCTTCTGCTTGGAAAAATTTACATTTATTTGGCTTTTACAGAAGTAAATGGTGCCTGAATAACTGTGCTTTACTGTCAAGAAATACTACTGCAGCTTAATAATAATAATAAATATTTATTTGCATAAAACATGGTACATTTTTAGGTCTTATAACATAGTGTGTACATGCATGTTTTTCCGCTTTATCGGTATGCAAATATTATGTCAATGTGCAATTTAATAATTAAAATTAGAAAAATACAAAATTACAATATTATTTCATCTTAATTTGAATAAAACAGTATAAGAAAGAAAAAATATACAGGCATGGTCATATCATAATGCATAATGTCAAAGTAGTATAATGTCAATCTTACAAACTCTAAATCATTTGTCAATTTAAAATATTATACATCAACAACAATTCGCTTGAGGTGACCGTCAAAGCAGAATTTGATAAATTCATATATATAAAAATATATATAAACACTCACGCTTGTCACCCAGAGGGGTAGGCAGAGACTACGGACTTCCATTTGGCACAATCCTGACATACCTCTTTCGCCTCTTTTACATCCATATATCTACACATACATGCTCGTCGGTTAAGGGTACTTCTAACGTGGCCCATTTTCAAAATATCGCCAATTTGGTCAATAAACTTTTTCCTAGGGTGTTCCTTCCCGACTCGGCCGTTCATATCTGCCATATAAATTTGCTTTGTCACTCTTTCCTCATTCATTCTTTCCACATGACCAAACCACCGAAGCATTCCTTTCTTAATCCTGGTCACAACATCATCTTGCATACCACATTTATCTCTTATCACGCAATTTCTCACCCTGTCATTCAGATTTAACCCTAGCATATTCCTTAAAGACCGCATTTCTACAGCATTTATTCTACTTTCGTGCTTCTTCTGCCACACCCAGCTTTCACTACCATACATTAAAGTAGGGACTAACACAGCATTATGAATTACCATACGTGCCTGTTTTGACACATTCTGGTTCTTCATAATAGAGTGTAGTGCCCCATTCACTCTATTCCCTGCATTTACTCGTCGTTCTATATCCCTATCATATCTACCATCCCTGCTAAATACACATCCCAAATACACAAACTCATCCACTTGCTCAATTAACTCTCCTTCTATTCTTATTTCACATACCGTTTTGCTTTCTTCTCTTTCAAAAACCATCACTTTCGTCTTACATGCGTTCACTTTCATTCCCCTTTCTTTTAATTCCCAGTTCATTAATGTAACCATCATTTGCAACTCAGCCGCTGATGATGCAAGTATGACTTGATCATCGGCATACAAAAGGCATTTGACGGTTAACTCGCCCATTCTTAACCCACATTCTTCATCTTTCAAAGTTTGCAAACACCGGTCCATAAATAGGTTGAACAGCCAAGGGGAAGCTACACAGCCCTGTCTGACACCTTTTTGGATGCCAAACCAGTCCGAGTAGACCCCATTGATCCTGACACAAGCACTAGAGTCCCTATAAAGAGACCTCAATGCCTGTATCAAACCAGCGCTCAACCCATATGAGTTCAGTGTTTGCCATAACACATTCCTGTCCACTCTGTCATAAGCCCTTTCCAAGTCCATGAATGCACAAAAAACTTTCTGATTTTTGGCCAAAAACTTCTCCGCAATCATGCGCATGGAAAAGACTTGATCTGTACACCCCATTCCCTTTCTAAAACCCGCTTGCACATCCCAAATTTTTCCATCAGTTTCTTTCATAACTCTTTCAATTAACACCTTAGCATACAGTTTACCCACAATACTAAGCAAGCTGATACCGCGGTAGTTTTTGCATTCCTGCTGTGACCCTTTTCCTTTATATATTGGTACTATAACTGCTTTACACCAGTCATCCGGAACCCGTTTTAATTCCCAACATAAATTAAACAAGGTGTACAGCAGGCCTGCCACCACTGCCTCTCCAGCCCTTAGCATCTCGAGTGATACTCTATCATATCCAGCTGCCTTACCTGCTTTCATGCTTTTCATTGCTTTCATTATTTCATCTACACTTATCTCCATACCCATTTCCACTTCTTTCGGAATTTCTAGTTCATTTAATTCAGACGACTCTTCACTCATAAATACGCTTTCAAAGTATTCCTTCCATCTGTTTAAATTCGAAACTTCATCATTCAGAATACATCCATTCTCATCTCTTATAGCATTTATTATAGGCTGTTTTGTATTTCCCCTGGCAGTTCTTACGAGTTTCCAGAACATTTTTATGTTAGCCTGGAAATTATCAGATATCCTTCTGTCATTCTTATCCGTTCTTTCTTTCTTTTTCCTTTCAACTACTTCTTTTACTCTCTTATTTAGACGTCTAAATTCTGCCTTTTTTCTTTCAATCTCATCATTCATACCAGAAGAATTACCAGCTTTGGTTGCTAGTAAATCTAACCATGCTTTCTTCTTTGATTCAACTTCCACCCGTACCTCATCATCCCACCATAGCGTATTACTTTTCCTTTCATTTGTTCTCTTACTTACACCACATACTTCGGTGGCGGTATCCACCAAACCTTTCTTAATATTATCCCACACAGTATTCAAGTCTAAATCATTCATACACAACTCATTCAAACATCTAATATTTTCTCTCAGTCTACATTTATACTTCTCTTTCACATCTTCATCTTGTAACTTCTCTATTCTTATACGCTGTAACGCAGTGGTAGACACAGATGTCCGATGCCGCCAACGCTTGAAAAGACCATTAATTCGACATAAGACCAAGTAATGATCCGTCCCTACGTTGGACCCCCGGTAAACCCTTGTATCTACGACTGCGCTCCTCATTCTTTCATCCACAATTACGAAATCTATCACGCTTCTATCATCACCTCTTTCCCATGTATACATGTGAATCTTTTTATGACGAAAAAAAGTATTCGTCACAAAAAGATTCTTTTCCGCACATACGGTGAGGAGGTCTTCACCATTCTCATTTATACTTTCATCACCAAACGTTCCCAATATCCTTTCATAACCAGACCTCTTCACCCCAACCCTTCCATTAAAGTTTCCTAACATAATAATATTTTCATTTTCCTTACATTTTGTCAACACCATCCTTACCATGTCCCAAAACTGCTCTCGGATGTAAGTGGGCTTAGACATGTCTGGGGCGTACACCCCTAGCAGGAACAGCTTCTTTAAACCCACTTTCATTCGTAACCATAGCAGTCTCGGGCTTACACATTCATACTCTTTCACACATTGACCCATTCTTTCTGAAAGGATGAGACCGACTCCCTGGCATGCCCGTTCGGTCTCGCCTACACCAGACCAATACGCGGTATACGTACCATGTGCAGTGGCATCCTTTCCCTTTCGTTTCGTCTCATTCACACATAACACATCTATTCCTCTGTCATTCATCATTTCGCATACTTCATCCATCTTATCGTTCATTCCTCCACATACATTCAGCGTAGCCAGACGGGTTTCCGCAATCCACTTTTCGCCCCTCCGGGAAACAGAGCGTGACGGGTGGCGAACTTCGTCGCCGGTTTTTCTCCCGGAGATTCTTCGCACCCCTGCCCCATTTAAGGGGCGCCGGGAACTCGGGGCCATTTCTTTTAATAGCTGCGTCATGGTGCGAACAAGGGGTGGTGGTAGATTTTACGCCGCTACCATACGGCGAGGAGCCGAGTCTATTTTTTCGGCTTTGTCGCTCGTTTAGCACCACCCGGGGGACACGTGTAGGGTGGGCCTAAGGTTAGGTGGTCGAAGCCTACGGACGCGAGCGACTCATCCCCCCGAGCGACTCATCCCCCATGATAAATTCATTTATGTCATAAAAACAATTTTCAATCAGTATCCCGAAAATAATTTTTTTAAAAGCTTAAATGTTAGTTTTGTATATGGTTCGGAAGTAAATTAAATAGTCGAACTCACATGCTATAACTATTTCAGCAAAACAAGTTGTTAGACTCATTATACCTGTGAAAAATTTATGCAATTTTCTTGTATTCCTATGTTCCTGATTTCAAAACTGGTTTGGTTTTGTAAATTTTTATATGTGTAATCAGTCCAAGCTGCAGTTGTGTCTCCTGATTGCCTAGCTCAGTGTGAGTTCAGTTCAATAGAATTCAATAAATTGTTTAAAACCTTTCTTTCAGCTTCTTACAGCCTCTATATCCTCATAAGAATAATAAAAATATTATGCTATAATAGAATAATAGGAGTATAGAATAATAGGAGTATTGGTCAACAACATTTTCCTTTATTTATTTATTTTTTCTACATTGTTGACTTTAAAGTGTATGACATTGTTAGAGAAGCAATTAATTCCTTAAATACTGATCTAGAAATAAGTGGAATTCTAATTTATATTTTTTAGCTTTTCCCTTATCTAAATTCTAACTTCCTGGGATGAGATGAGGTATTATGGTTTCTATATTTTTTTAATGTTTTTAGATAAAAAAATAATTTCATAAAATATAAAAATGTTTATATTAAATTGTTATTTGTAGGTTAGCTGGCCCTAACACAGGATTAGCATGGATCAGGGAAGGCAGGAGACATATCCCTCTCTTGCCCCGTGGTATTCCACAGACGGCTTATACAGAGATTGCAGATAGAGCAGCTGATGCAGCTGCAGCTGAGAACAGAGAACTTCAAAAGAAACTTGAGAATGAAAAACTCATTACACCTAAATCAAATGAGGAAGAGCTTCCGGAAGCTGAAGGTCAAACAGCTGAGGGAGCCTTTTCAACAAATGAAGAAATAGATGAATTACTATATCCACCTATAGCCATGGAAGATGAAACAGCAAAAGTTAATAAAGATTTTATTGCAATATCTTTTAAATTAATGTTTTCTCTCGCCTTAAATAAGTATGATGTTTTATTCACAGATATGGGAAACTGAACTGATTTGTCGTAAGAGAAAAATTCCAGAAGGTGGTACAATTCCAGAAGACGGGACTACTCCAGTTAAAAACATGAGGAATATCCCTGTGAACACTAACCAGAAACACCTTAATTTATCACAGATATACTCTAAGTTTTCTCAACCAGCATCAAGTTAGTTTATTGATTATTATGTATGAATGTTAAATAGATTTTTTCAAGTTTTAACAGTGGTAGAGCCATACGGCAGTTTTAACATGGTAATATGGTTGCGGCATCAATAAAAAACTACCCCAGGAGGTTACCAGCACCCCTAATAATGGAGAATCCCTCGCTGAGCATCCACAACCAAGTTACCCTACTCTTCTTGAGGCTGTCCCACATATTCTGTGGAAAGGGGGGGGGGGGCAATTCCACTCGCGACTAAAACTGCTCTGGGCAAGCGGAGCAACAACACCTATATGAGCCCTGCCACTCTACCTGTGAATTTTGTAACATCAGGGAACTTCATTCCAACCTCAATACTGTCCACTACCATCTGGAGATGGCGAAGCCGGCCTTGCTCTTTTTAACCGAGACTCAAGCGTCCTTTCCAGCTGACATTTCTCTCCACTAATTAAAGTTACAGCCCATATACGTCCCACTGCTGGGCACAGGCTGCTGCTCATTTCTGTGAGGGTTTTAGGGCAAGGTTTTAGGGCCCGCCGCGCTGCCCCATGCGTGTTGGCGAACTTCACATGTCTTCGAATTTTCTTTTTCTTATTTCTCTGACATGCAGGTATCCTCGCTATGTTTTACTTCACCGCCAAGCATGTGGTAAATCAGCACTTAAAACTGCAACTAACAATTTCATTGGTGCCGGCGGGGTTCGAACCTGGTTTGCTCCCGTACTGTGAAATTTACAGCGACCGCTAACCATCTGAGCTATCACGGCTCCACTAATACCTGGGGCACAATTTTTTTGTAATAGGATAGGGTACAAACAAGCGTACGGCTTACCTGATGGTAAGTGATTACCGCCGCCCATGCACAACTGCATCAGGGAGATTGCAGATGCGTTGCCGGCCTTTTTAAAAGGAGTAGGCTCTTTTTTGAAGGTCCCTAACTCGTATTGGTCTGGAAAAATATCTGGTGGTAGTCGATTCAACACTTCGATTCAATAATTCGACACAAGGAAGATGTGCGAGGAATAAAACTTCTTTTATATCGCACAATGGTGGACCACCAGTCATCCAGATAATATGGATGATATCGCGAGTTTTGTCGCGATATGGATGGTAAAATTGTGCGGCTGGAATTAGTCCGAACAATTCCTCAGAGCACTTGCACGTGCAAGTGCTCTGAGGAATTGTTCGCACGTGACACTTCGCACGTGCACAATTGTGAGCACGTGCTAAATGCGATAAAATACGCAAAGAATTGCAACATCTCTTCGCAGTTATAGTGAGTCAAGGCGATCGGAAAGTGATTGTCGACAGTTCGTGATGACCATCCCCACGTCTATGGGTGCCTCTATAGGTCCCATGGTGGTAATGCCGAAATAGACCGACTCATCGACCACGTCCAAATGTCTACAAATTCCGTACTACAGCAGATCCTGTCTGCAGATATCGTGATCTTTGCCGATTTTATCGCCCATCACACCGAATGGCTCGGTTCACGTTTAACTGATCAAGCGGAGAGATCTGTTAATGACTTTGCCTTGGCATATAGCCTAGCACAACTAGTTACTTTGCCTACGCGGATTCCAGATGTGGAAGATCATACACCTACCCTGTTGGACCTTGTCTGACCTCTCTCTCATCTGGACGGATATCAGGGTTCCATCGACGCCCCTCTAGGCTCATCGGATCATTGTATTGTCTGGAGTGTGCCAGTCAGTGCCAGTCACATTAACGTCGCGGTTGCATTCTGCAGGCTGCCACTGTGTTTGGCGCTATAGTTCGGGCGATTGGGATAACATGTGGTCTTTTTTTGCAACCTAACCTCGGGCTTGCTTCTCGCCGGACGATCTCAGCGTTGTTACTGATTCTGTCGCTGATGTGGTACTTCAGGGTATGGAACTTTTTATTCCATCCTCTGTAGTGCCCATCGAAGGCAGATCCCAGTCATGGTTTGGTCGCTCCTGTGAAATGGCATCGAGCTATAAGCAAGTGCTACCAGGCCTGTGCTGATACATCAACGTCTTGGGATGTAAACACCAGCGCTCATAACCTCTCAAACGGCAAGCGTCCAAATTTTACCGCTTCGATATTCCGTCAAAATTCAATAGGTCAAATGTGACCGCGCCCACCCACAGCACTTTAACCCATAAATACTTATGTTTAGAGACTACTTTTCTATGAAGAAGTTTGGCATTATAGAATCAATATGAAATTTTCTATCCTCTAGTGGAATAAAAAGTCACTTAGTCTCTGGATATTTTTATAATCTACGTTCATTTCGTATTCCATTTTCGTGGGAATGTTATTGTGTTGATTTTTGGTTTTTTCTAGTGTTTTATTATAAAATTGTAATGACAGTTTTTGTGTGTATATAATTTATCTTCTTACGTAAATAATTTCGAGTAATATATAGAAATATTTGTGATTTTCACGCTGCCAACATCCTCTTGGTATGTATTTTTTTGTTATCATAAAATACAATAAAATCTTTTTGTGATGAAGTAAAACCTGACTTTGGTTTAGACCACAGGTTAGAGAATTATGTATAGATTTTATAATGCCAAACTTCTTTATAGAAAAGTAGTCTAAATAAAAGTTTTAATGGTTTAAATTTGCGACCGCACCCACCCACGGCACGGCGGTGCAGCCGGTGCCACGGCACGGCGGTGCAGCCGGTGCCGGTCGCATGCGACCGCTCGGGATTTACCGGACGCATGCGACTGAATGGGATTTTTATGGGGATTGAAGGGTTAAAAAGAAGTACAATGTCGCCTCCAGGTCCAAAAGAGTCATTGCCAAGGTAAGGTCTGAACACATCGGCAAAGTTGGTGAGGTTCACCTTCCTTCGGTAACCCGTGCATGCTGGTCTCGCTAAGGGTGTCCAATGTAATTTCTGTAAGTCATCTCTTTCATCTCTGTACAGAGAGGACGATTCACTGGCCGATGCTGCAAAGGAGAAAGCCGATCTGTTGGGCCTCTCTTTGCCCAACTTGACTTCGATAACGAGGAGAACACACCGCCGAACACATCCCGCGGTGTGAGTGCTCCATGCCGGATGTGCGGTTTACACAGCGCTCAGTTCACAAAGCACTCCTCTCCCTGAACGTCAGCAAGTCGAGCGAGCCTGATGTATTCCCTCCCATTGTGCTGAAGACGTGTGCTTCGGAGTTGGCACTGGTTTTAACGTGTCTTCCGGTACTCCTACTCCCAAGGCGTGGTCCCGAATTCATGGAAGACATCTTTGGTTCACCTGATCCCTAAGAAAGGCGACCGCTCAGACCCGTACACCTACAGGCCTATCGCCATTATCTCCTTGTTCTCCAAAATAACGCGAGTCCATTATAAACTGCCGGCTCATGAGGAACCTTGAGGATCACCAGCTGATTAGTGACTGCCAAACGATTTTCGTCGTGGTCGATCAGCTGGTGATCTTCTGGTCTATCTGACTCATAGATGGGCGTTTCCGTCCCGGTCATAGTACGGCTACTGCCTTAATTAAAGTTACTGATGACATACGGTGGGGTATGGATAATAAACAACTCACAGTCATGACCTTGCTAGATTTCAGTAATGCGTTCAATACTGTTGATTTCGATATACTGTTGAGTCAGTTGTATTCCCTTAACATATCTCCATCAGTAATTGACTGGTTTCAAAGTTATCTCTGTGGCCGTCGGCAGTGTATTCATGTTGATGAAACTCACTCATCTTGGTGTGTTTATTTATTAATTACTAGTTTATTAATTACTGCAGGCGTGCCGCAGAGTGGCGTGTTGTCACCTTTACTCTTTTCCATTTTCATTAATTCAATTACTCATAAAATTTCTTCTCTCTACCACATGTATGCGGATGATGTCCAGATTTACACCCAGTCAACTCTTGAGAATTTGCCGAATGCAATCGCTACATTAAACAATGACTTAAATATGATTCACGAGTGGAGTCAATCATATGGCCTAAATGTCAATCCTAAAAAGTCACGGGCTATCATTTTTGGTAGTCAGAGCTTTATCTCAAGAATTGACTGGTTCTCCATACCACCTGTTGTATTCGATGGGGTTGTGATCCCTTACTTTGACAATGTCAAAAATCTTGGTGTTTACCTTGATAGTTCCTTAAGTTGGAAACGCCAACTGAATGAGGTAAGTAAGAAAACCTTTGTCGCTCTTAGTTCACTGCGTCGCCTTCGATCATTTCTTTCCATTCCTACAAAAAGTATGCTCGCACAGTCTCTTCTCCTTCCAATTCTCGACTATGCTGACGCAAGCTATGTAGACATAACTAAAGACCAGCTAACTAAGCTTGAGAGACTTCAAAATACTAGTATTCGGTTCATATTTGGGTTGCGCAAATTTGACCACATTTCCCAATTTCGCTCACATCTCAAGTGGTTACCTATCCAATTTCGCCGGAACATGCATATTCTTTCTATTCTGTACTGTGTCTTATTTCACCCTTCTACTCTTCCTTATCTTAAGGAGAAATTTAGTTTTGTTGGGCTTCCAGGGGAACCTTTACGCTCTTCAAAAAAACTCATTTTAAGGGTACCAACTCACAATACATCTTTCTTCAATAAATCTTTTACTGTACAGTCTATTAAGCTCTGGAATGCCCTACCTTTGTATATACGCGAAGCTCAGACTATTGTAGTCTTTAAGCGACTTCTTAAAGAGCATTACTTGTCTCAATCGTTCGAAAATCATTAGTATAAATTATGTGATTATATGTAGTTTTGTATTTATTTGTTTAATGTTATTGTTAGTGGTATACGAGGTGTGTTCAAAAAGTAAGGTGACTTTATATTTTTATGAAAAACTATTTATTTATTCATCAATATTTATGTTGTCCCCTTCAAAGTAATCCCCCTCAGATATAATACACTTGTGCCAACGCTTTTTCCAATCGTCAAAGTATTTCTGATAATCACTTTCTGGTATAGCCTTCAGCTCTTTCAGCGATGCAGTTTTTATCTCTTCAATCGTTGCAAATCTTCGTCCTTTCATAGGTCTCTTCAGTTTTGGGAACAGGAAAAAGTCACATGGGGCCAAATCCGGTGAATATGGTGGCTGAGGCATGATTGTAGTGTTGTTTTTGGTCAAAAAACCTCTCACAAGCAACGATGAGTGAGCAGGTGCATTATCGTGATGCAAAAACCATGAATTGTTTACCCACAATTCGGGACGATTCTTACGTATTGCTTCTCGCAAATGGCGCATAACTTCAAGGTAATACTCCTTATTGACTATACGACCTTGTGGCAAGAACTCATGATGCACCACACCCCTACAGTCGAAGAAAACTGTAAGCAAAACCTTCACATTTGATCGAACTTGGCGTGCTTTTTTTGGTATTGGTGATTCAGTGTGCTTCCACTGGGACGATTGAGTCTTAGTTTCGACGTCATAACCGTATACCCATGTTTCGTCACCTGTTATGACCCTTTTGAGCAAATCTGGGTCGTTGTTGACATCATTCAATAGCTCTTGAGCGATTGTCATGCGACGGTTCTTTTGGTCGAAATTGAGCAATTTTGGAACAAATTTCGCTGACACACGTTTCATGCCCAAAATATCCGAAAAAATTTCATGGCAAGAGCCAACCGATATGCCAACATCCTCTGCAACTTCTCTGATAGTGATTCGACGATTTTCCAAAACAATTTTCTTCACTATTTCAACGTTTTCATCGGTTGTTGACGTGCTGGGGCGTCCAGAGCGAGGTTCGTCATTGGCATCTTCTCGGCCATCTTGAAAGAGCTTGTACCACTTATAAACGTTTTTTTACTAAGAGTAGACTCACCGTATGCCACTGTCAACATTTCAAGTGTTTTGGAGCACGTAATTAAATTTTTTACACAAAATTTGATGCAAATTCTTTGATCCATTTTTTTTTGATAGAAGAAAACCGCCGAGCACTGGTGTGCTCTGAGTACGTCTGACCTTTGTAACTGTCAAAAATAAACCAAACATGCTATACACTTCAAACTTGAAACATATGCTCAGGACATGTGTACCAACGCAACAAAATACAAAAATCGAAAATCGAATGTGCGTTGCCCGCGAAATTCAAAAAGTCACCTTACTTTTTGAACACACCTCGTATATTTGAGGATATATGTATGTATATATGTGTGTATGTGTATGTATGTATATGTATGGATATATATATATATATATATATATATATATATATATATATATATATATATATATATATATATGTATATATGTATATATATATATATATATATATATATATATATATATATATATATATATATATATATATATATATATATGTATATATGTGTGTGTGTGTGTGTTTATGTATATACGTACGTATATGTGTATCATATTTTTTTTATAGGAGTTTTGGGAGAATGTAAGAGAAGTTCTAGATTTGGTTAAGGGAAACGAAAGAACTGTTGTATGTGGTGATTTGAATGGATGGGTAGGCATCGCTCGACCAGGATACGAGTCGGTGCTTGGAAAGTTTGGAGATAAAAGGGTTAATGATGCTGGCAAGCTTATACTGGCTGTATGCAAGGAAAAGGGTCTTCTTGTGACAAACACTATGTTTAATCACAGGAAGATCCATATGTACACTAGAGAAAGAAAGAATGAGAGAAGTATGATTGATTTGTTCCTGGTGGATGACCGACTGCGAAAACAGGTGATGGATACACGAGTGTTCAGGGGTGCTGACCTGGGAACGGATCATTATCTAGTAATTACTAGATTTAGGGGTTTGTTCGCGGGTTGGCGCCACCGGACGGCAGTAACAGAACCACAGTCGGTCTGTCGCATCCGAAGCTGGAAGCTTCAGGAAGCGGATACTAGGGACAAATATCACACGAGGGTAGCCGAAAAGCTTGACACCATCGATGGCAGGAAAGAATGTGTGGAGAGAATATGGCAGAACCTTAGGGATGGAATGGTAAGTGCAGCGGAAGAAGTATGTGGTACGACAAAAAGAGGTAGTAGTAAAAGAAGAGATGCATGGTGGAATGACGAAGTGAAAGAAGCTGTAAAAAAGAAGAAAAAAGCATGGTTAGACTTCTTAGCCTCTAGTAACGATGAGCATATGAGAGAGAAGATGAAAGAAAGATATAAGCTGCAGAAAGTTCATGCGAAAACATTGATTGAGGAAGTACGTGAAAGGTGTAGAATAGAAGCGGACGAGAGGTTGTCGCACAACTTTAGGGAAAACTCCAAACTCTTCTGGAAAGAGGTTGGAAGGTCCCGGAGTGGTGCGACAGCTTTAAGAATGAACAAAGTGCTTTCGAGAACCAATGACGTCCTCTCAGAAAAATCGGACGTCATGCAGCGATGGAGTGAATTTTATAGAGAATTGTATGCGTGTCATGATCTTAGTGAAGGATCCGGGGGTGACGCCGTGACTGGCACGCCAGACACGGACCTCGATGACACTGAGGTCATCAGCATGAAAGAGATTGAACGTGCGATTCGAAGTTTGAAATGTGGTAAGGCTGCGGGACTAGACAGAGTTACTGCTGAAATGGTCAAGTACGGTGGGCCTCGCGTCTGGGACAGCTTTCATCTGCTGTGCAATTTGTGCTGGCGGACGGGAGATGTCCCGGATGATTGGCGATCCGCGGTCATTGTGCCTTTATATAAAGGTAAAGGTTCACATTTTGACTGCGGGAGCTATCGGGCGATCAGCTTGACCAGTTTAGCAAGTAAAGTTTATTCGAAGGTTTTGACACGCAGGATGCAAGAGAAATCGGAAAGATTCTTATGGGAGGCACAATGCGGATTTAGACCTGGAAGAGGATGCACGGATCAAATGTTTTCTCTCCGCATGATCACGGAGAAGCTTCTGAGTGTTAACCAGAGGATTTTCTGTGCTTTTGTGGATCTGGAGAAAGCATTTGATAAGGTTATAAGGAAGAAAATGTGGGAACTGTTGCCGGGATATGGTGTGGATGGTCGATTGTTAAGGGCTGTGCAGTCACTCTACTATGACTGTAAAGCCTGTGTGCGGGTAGGGCATGACCTGTCACCCATGTTTAGCGTCCAAGCGGGCGTAAAACAGGGTTGTGTCATGTCTTCCTGGCTGTTCATACTGTATCTCGACAGCTGTTTACAGAAGCTGAAAGATAGCTGTTTGGGTGTGAAATTGGGTGACATAAAAGTTAATTGTCTGCTGTATGCTGATGATGCAGTGCTTATTGCACCATCAGAAGCAGAACTGCAGGCATTAGTCACGTGTATGAAAGAGGAATGTGAAATTAAAGGTCTCCGTTTGAATGCTAATAAAACTAAGGTTCTGGTATTTGAAAAGGACGAAGAGAGAACGAAATGTGAAATATGGGTAAATCAGGAATGTCTAGAACAGGTAAATGAAATTGTATACTTGGGGAGTGCTTTCAGCCGGGATGGAAGATGTGATTTAGATGTGGATAGGCGTGTCGCTGCCGGAAACAAAGTCAATGCATTAGTAAAAAGGCAAGGCGTGGTGAAGAGTGCACGCCTTGCAATACATAACGCAGTGTTGGTACCGACTTTGTTATATGGCAGCGAAACCTGGGTATGCCAGAAGAAGCATAAAAGCAAGTTGAATGCAGTGGAGATGCGATCTCTTCGTAAAATGTGTGGCGTTACCATAGCCGACCGAAAGCGAAACGAAGAGATTCGCAATATGGCAGGATTGAAAGTTGACCTTATCACAAAAATTGATAGGGGCGTACTCCAATGGTTTGGACACGTTGAACGAATGAGTGAAGACCGAATGGTGAAGAAAATATATAGAGCGAAAGTAAATATTAAAAGGTGTCGAGGTAGACCGAGACTAACTTTCGAAGACCATGTGAGCAAATTGCTCGAAGAGGGGAGGGTCAAGAGTACTCGGATACCTAGACGTGCATGTTTGAAGAAGTTAATGAACCTGAAAGAAGCGAAAGAGGTATGTAAGGATCGTGACACTTGGCGATCTGTTCTCTCTGGCTACCCCGTTAGGGATTGTGCGTGACGATAAGTAAGTAAGTAAGTAATATTTTTTTTAATGTATTAGTTATTTATATGTTATTTTATTGCATGTATTGATATTATATTAGGTATATTTATATTGCACCACCTACCTATTACTCACTGTTTTATTCCTTTACACCTTTGGTTGCCTGGAAGAGATCGCTATGTAGCGATAAGGCCGCCAAATTGTACATGTAATCTGCTCTCTGTTATGTTCTTTGTAAATTTGTTTGTGGTGTGCAATAAAGTATATTCATTCATTCATTCATTGATGGGCGTATTAGAGTCCAAGGGAGAGGCGTTGCTCGTAAGTTTGGACATAGCGAAGGCCTTTGATCAGGTTTGGCACAAAGCGCTTCTTACGAAGCTTCTTTCCTATGGACTTCAAGAAAAATTGTGCAATTGGATCACCAGTTTCCTTACTGATCAAAGCATCAAGGTCGTTGTAGACAGTGCAAGCTCCGATTACAAGCTTATTAATGCTGCTGTTCCACAAGGCTGCGTGCTATCACCAACGCTGTTTCTTCTGCATATCAATGATATGTTGCAAACCTGCAACATTCATTACTATGCAGATGACAGCACTGGTGATGCTCTGTACACCGGGCCGTGCCAATATTTCTCGGGAAAACGTCTCCGAGTACCGGGACAAACTTGTGTCTGAAGTCGAGTCTTTGTTGAACGAAGTCTCGGATTGAGGGCGACTAAATCTGGTCCAGTTTAACCCTCAGAAGCCACATATTTGCGCGTTGACCGCTAAAAAGAACCCCTTCGTCGTGTCTCCTCAGTTTCAAGGCACTCCCCTTGTTGCCTCAGCCAGTATCGGAATCCTCGGCGTCGACATATCGAGTGACGTGCAGTTTCGTGGTCACTTGGAAGAGAAGGCCAAATTGGCCTCTAAAAAGCTTAGCGTGTCAGCAGAGCGAGACAGTATTTCATGCCGGCACACCGCCTGCAACTTTACAAGGCGCAGGTTCGGCCGCACATGAAATACTGTTCCCATCTCTGGGCTGGAGCTCCCCAGTACCAGCTCCTTCCACTTGACCGTATCCAGCGCAGAGCGACTCGAATAGTCGACGACCGAGTACTTTCCGATCGGCTCGATTCACTGGCGCTGCGAACAGATGTTGCATCTTTTGCGTATTTTATCGCATCTATCACGGGGACTGCTCTGAGGAATTGTTCGGATTAATCTCAGCCGCCAAATTTCATGAACGCACTACGCGGCAAAGCTCCCAATACCATCTACACCATCTGGATGCTTGACGGTCCACCACTGTACGTTTCACTAGGAGTTTTCTTCCGCGTACGACCTCTCTGTGGAATTATTTACCACCGGCGATTTTTCCAGACCAATAAGACCTGGGGACCTTCCAGAAAAAAGCTTACTCCTTTCTAAAGGGCCAGCAACGCACTTGCAATTCCTCTGGTGTTGCGGTTTCTCGTGAGCTGCGGTAGTCACTTAACATCAGGTGAACCGTTTGCGCCCTCTTCAATAAAAAAGAACGAGCTTACAGTATCTTGAAGTCTTGCAATGGTATGCTTGGGTTTGGACTTAATTTTGTTAATTATATATTATATATGAACGTAAAGCACCGACGCTCCGGTCTGCAGTCTGTGAACATGTTCAAGATTGTACACACCATTACATCAGATTGATAAACCAGAAATCCTCGCAAAAAAAACACCGATTCCTACCGTTATTGAAATTAAAAAATATCTTAATTTAAATAAAGAAGATGGGATGGGAAAGAGGGTGCTGCCATCTGCTTGGGATCCTATAATTAATAAAATTAAATACAAACTCAAGCATACCACTGCATGAATTCAACAGTTTCATTCAATGTTTAGTTTTTTAGTTCTTTAGTAATTGAATATGTACGACATAGTAATAAAGATTCAAAGGAAATTAAAATAGGCATAAGGTGATAGTGTAATATATTTGAAATATGTTGTCTATTTTGCAGGTAAACCTTCCAGTCAATCTAAACACTCATACAATCAAGTAAGCAAAGTATCGACGAGTAAATCGAATCAACCTAACAACCCTAACAAAAGTACATCTCGAACGCAGCACAAACACAGATCACATAAACAAAGTACAAAGGGCGCGGCGCACACAAAGTCAAAAGCTCAAAGAAAACCTCAGGAATTACAAATGTCACCCAGCAAACATTATAATCCCAGCTCACAACAGTTAGAATATGGTGGACCACCAAACTCATTTCAAGCTACGTACGCTCAAACAGTTTTAGGCACTAAACTCAAATCAGATTTCATAGATGAAACCAAACCGAAAGTGATGTCATCACCAGGAATGGTGACAGATTCACCGACATTACAACTGCTTACTCAACCGGCTACCGTTTCACATGAATTGCGAGTTTCTGATAATGCACACCCAGACAATCCAAGCTCTTTACAAGCTCAAAGTGTGCCAGCGTCAAATCAAACAGGTACTGGGAAGCCTTGCCATCTCATCATCAAAAAACGTGGTGATGTAACTTCTGATAAAAAAGTACAAATGTCAGAATTTAAAATACTACAGAAACCTTCCGACGGCGTAAAGCTTCTCTCAAATCGACAAGTAGTTGTAGCGCCAAGCTCAGCTCAAAAAGCCTTGAACACAGGCAAACTTGTTACTACCAAAGTTATAAGTTCAGCTTCTAAACCTCGAGCTGAAAGTATGCCAGTAGTGACAGAAAAAATGATTGTAGTATCTAAACCAGCATTGGAAAACAAAATCCTTACAAATTCTAAAATAATTCTTAGCTCTTCAACCTCAACCACGCACAATAAAGAGAGTGTGGCAATTAGTACAAGTAATATATCATCCAAATCCACAGAAACTTTCACTCCTAAAGGTATCCCCGCCACAGATTTAAAAGTCTCTGCAAAAACTTTTGTTTTAAATCCTAAATCAGGGCAGAAAATGGTTGTGTTGCCTGCTAAGGCTAGAACTAAACCCATTGGTGAGGGCCAAGTTCCTTTATTACACTTTAAAGGGATACCTACAGCAATGAAATTAGTACCTGTTAGTTCTCAATCAGTCACGCAACTAACAAAATCGTGTGCTGGCACAGTAGTGTCAAAGCCTACTGTAGTTAATACAATACCTTCTAATGCGAAAATTGTAGGTGTCGAGCCAATTAAAACGGCGAATCTAGCCGATATAGTTCCGGTTAAAGGACTCGCGCCTGTATCTACTCCAAAAATTACCAACCCTATTGTCCGACCAGTGAGTTCTAAAGGTAGCGTAATAGTTGTGCAGAAAGGTACTACGATTGGAAAAGCACTAACATTTACAAAGAATGGTAATGATATGTCTAAAATAATCATGGGTAAAAATGTCAATCAACTTTTACAAGCATCAAAACCGGATCAAGTTGATGCGGACAAATGCACTGGAAATGTAATAGTATTAGAACTAAACAACGAACAAACAGGACGCACAACAACAATGTCAGAGATATTAGACAGTCGCGGCGCGAATATGCCACGTGCAACAGAACTCAAAAATATATCTCATCAAGAAATCACACAAGACACACCAGTACTTTTCGAAAGTCCACTGACAGAAGACACGTGTACTCCGAACAGTTTAGACTCAACAGCTGAAAGTATAGGCGATATGGTACCGCTTGTAGAAAGTGACCTAACGGTGATGCATAAAGAGAGTAAAACATTCGAAAAAGCCACAGAAGGCATCAAAGATTCATCGAGTGTCACAGACTGGGAGATGGAACTGGAAACCGTCTCGAGAAAAGATAAAGATGAAGATGACAAACTAAATTCCTTGCATTTAGATCTTGGTATGTCTAGCGACAGTGAAAGTGATTACAGTGTGGACACTCTCAAGTCGAAAAGCAAAAGTTCCGCCCAGGAAAGTATACAACGGGCGACACCAAGCGGTAAGTTTTGTTCTTAACATACAGTGTCGAATTTTACGGGCGATGCTTTAATAATCGTGCTATTTTTAGGGGAGCGCAACGAAATGTACATCGGGGCGGGTACACTGTCCCTTACAACGAGGACTTTACTAAGTCAATTGCAGGAAGAGGGTTCTTCGAGCAACGATTCGTCGTTCGCGCTCAGGTCAAAAATGTCCGAAAAGCTAAAAGAGTGTGACATCAAACTCGATAAATCGGAGTCTGAGGCATTAACAAAGGCGAAGGCGAAGCTCTCGGAGAAAGTTGCAGAGGCAAAGTCGCAGCAGAAGCGGATAGATATATACAGCACAGCTATTACGCCGTCAGAAATAAATTTGGACGCGTTTTCTTATTTAGACGAAGGTATGTTGGTGGGCGATGATGTGTTCTCATCGAACAAACGTGAGGTTCGACGGACTGACGTGCTTGACGACCAACTAAGTCGGTTACTAGGTGAGGACTCTGTTAATTCTACAGACTCACAAACTGTAAGTGAAAGTTTGCCTTTAAATAAACAATGAGCTGTAAATTAGTGTACAATGAACGGTAGGAAACATGTTGAAAATGTATAGTCTGCAATTAGAATCAGCTGGTTTTGTGAATTGTGTTGTCAGGACGTTGTGAGTGTGGTCGTTTTTTTGTGGCAGGACATGGTTAAAATGGTGAGAACATGTTTGTATATAAGTTTTTGTTACTCGAGAATGGTCAAAAGTGATCGATAAAGAGGCTAAAGTGATGGCGGCGTGGTGGAATTAGGCATAATCCTATTAATAACTTTTGTGATGAAATGTATAAATAATTAAGACTACTATTTTTGTACATCAATTCCCAAAAATAGTCGAAAACAAAAATTTTATGTGTTAAGATCGTACAAGAAGTCAACAAAATTTTAAATAAGGTCTAAGTCTAATAAACGTTTTTGCTTTATATATGCTTTAAAGTATTATTAGGATTCAGTAGAAATATTTGGCGAAATCGCTAAGCGTGCCAGATAAAACTAGGACTGTCAAATCTTTCATTTCGCTTCACGTACACTAATTTCAAGTTTATTGTGTATGGTGTAAAAAAATCAAACTAGAAATACATTTAGTAAATATTTATTTTAATGATTTCTTAAATTTACGCAAACACTACACATTGAATAAAACTAAATTTACAGATTCTATCGCGTTTATTTAACTGATTTTACTTATTTTTAATTCTTTTTAAACATAGGGAATTAAAAATAAGTAAAATCAGTTAAATAAACGAGATAGAATCCGTAAATTTAGTTTTATTCAATATTTATTTTTATTCAAGTAGTTATTTTATGACATGACTGCATATAAAATAATACTATAATTTCTAAATGGTGGCATGTTAATGTTGTTGTTTTGAAGAATTATGTTTAGAGAGTAAAGTTATCCGTAAACCCAATTCTATTCTTCTCCTGCAAGCATTGTATATTCACGTATCATGTATAGCCAATAGAAATAACTTGACAAGTTACCGATATGTGCTCAAGAAACATGACCGTGTATAGATTACACTCTAATGTAAATATAAAATGCTTTTTGTAAATTTGCGATATTCTATGTATCTATAACATCTAATTAATTACTTATGCCACAGTTGCCTCGTTTATTATTATGAAGCATGTATCAAAAGCACTCGTGAATGTCTAAGCGTTGATATATTTTGTTTCAAAATTAATATTTTAATCATATCGACCCTGAAACATGTCTCTACTATTTTTATCTGTAAGTCATGTTGGCGGAATCTTTTAAGCCTACTGTTACTAGTTTTCTTACGAAAGAGCTGGCTCATATTCTAGATTATGGATTGCAAAAATCT
The DNA here is from genome assembly GCA_036936625.1 of Parnassius smintheus behrii. Taxonomy (NCBI): domain Eukaryota; kingdom Metazoa; phylum Arthropoda; class Insecta; order Lepidoptera; family Papilionidae; genus Parnassius; species Parnassius smintheus. The sequence goes on along the minus strand of JAUPFT010000005.1, from coordinate 15,045,298 downwards.
CGTATAGAAGAAATTAGTAACGCAATTAACAAATTCTAAGGCAGCATCAATAATTGGAGTATCTTTTGAAGACGGCAATTCAAAAAGTATTTATCTTTTGTTTATTCGGCCAGAAAAAACTTCTAGAACTTCTTGTGAGAATAATAGTATCCTATACCTTTAAACGAGCAATTCTTGTATATATATAATCGGAATCTCGGAAACTGGGGCAATAAATCGATCTAGCTAGGATTTATTTTTAGAAAATCTCCTTTTATCCGTGTTTTCAGGCAATAAAAAAACTGCTACAATATAAGAAGGTAAATTTTAACAGATCACTAACGATCGTAATAGCTCAGATGGAATGTCGGTCAGGTGTGATATCGGAGTTCCGTGGTTCGCGTCCTGTCTCTGGTCCGGCTTTTTTTTTTAGAAAATCTATTATTTCAAGCAATTTTATTTTTTAAAAATACGAAAATTTTAATAAAACTAATTGCACTCATGATTTTTTATTCAAATAACCAGTTCATTTTTTTCTACTCTGTCAATAAGATCAAAAAATATTATTTATGTTTCATCAGTATGTAATTTATAAATGAAATTTCAAAAAAAAAAAAACCGAGCAGAGCTCGGTCATCCGGGAACTTATCCTCTATATGCCATAGTAAAGTATCCTATGTACTTCTTTATTGGTTAACTTAGTGTTCGTGATGACATTCTATTATTAAATAAATGCATGTTATGATTTTTGCTGCTAATCTATGTAAATCGATTTTCGTTTATATCTATTTTTAATAACAGAACAAGAGTGTAACACTCTTAAACAATTTTCAAACAACAACATTCTATTTTTAAACGCGTCGTAATGAGAATTCCCCTTACTCTTCAGGTTTGGTAGACGGTTTGACTTGAAAAATATAATAATATTTGCCATAGTTGTAGAGCGTATTTGCATAGTTTGTTTTGTTATTAGGAGATGCTACTTCCCACCTTCTGTTGTTTAAACATAAAACATTACCACTTTCTTTGATGAATCAATGTAACAACAATTTAAAAAATTTATAGAGATTTAAATACATATTTTAAATATGTATGCAAAAATTATCATAAAGGTCTAAAAAGACAATAATTAAAGATGTTAACAGTTAAGTAGCCAAGTTCCGCATTATAAAATAAAATGATGTGTCTTGCTGCGTTTGAAGAGAACCTCCCGTCTTCCCTCAATGGCGTGCTCTGTCCCTGTCACTACTAATTCCCAACTACACTAGGAAAAACACCAACGTCGAACCGTCGAGAATACGATGCGTATTTCGTCTCTACGTGAGGCACCCTCAGATGAAATAGACGCTGCAGTCAAATTAATATTTCAACACCTTTAATATGATGAGTGTCGCATAGTAACACCTAATTGTATTAATTGGGTTTCTTATAAAAATTTATCCTTTATAAGGAGATAATAGTTTGAATAATGTTTTTAAGTTTTGAATAATTGTAAATAACATTTCAAACTGTGTAGATTTTTTGTCACCAAGTGTAATATTGAAATTCTAGTTTAAGTTTGGTACCTTACACGTGTACTGTTTTCTAACTCATAATATATTTGATATATTTGTTAATAGTATGCTGTAACGCACGAATTAGAGATGTCGAATGTTTTACTATGTTTAAATTATGAATTATTTTTAAGTAGAGTAAGATATTTTTTTTCTTTAACTGTGGTATCATTTGGGTTGTAATTTTACGCAACATAATTCTCGTTTTTAGAGAAAAGAACATTACTATGTGTTAACATATTACTCGAAACAACTGTTCTTCTTATTGAGAAATGCTGTCTTGAAGTAAGGATTCAATACGTATGTATTGCACCCGAAAGTTGATGACAGAATGAATAGCTAATATGAGTGTGATCTATGCAATATTATAATTATGTTGTCAAGTATCGTAGATTCTTTTGTGCGGCTGTTGCGCACTAGGTTCTTAATTAGCTTGTCACAAACACCGCTGGGCATGGCCTCTCTTATTATAGGAAGAAATCGCAGTCAAGTCAAGTAATCCCTTCGCTTAGCAGGCGGATTGGTGATTGTAGCATCGATGTCTGATATTGCTATTTCCTTATTTAACTTATCTGTACAAAACAATATTGCTCTTGAATTGGAGCTACTTGCTCTCTGGGATAATGTTTTCTTTCGCAGCGCTTGCCGCTCTACTCCATCTACGTCATTAATGGTCTCAGAAATGGTTTATGGAAAGGCTTGCAACGCACTTTTGATGCTATGATGATGGTATATATAAACATTCATCATCATCATCGTTACAGCCCTTCACAAGTCCACTGCTGAACATAGGCCTCCCCTAAGTAACGCCACAAAGCACGGTCGTGAGCCACCTGCATCCATCTACTTCCTGCATGTCTTACCAGGTCGTCACTCCATCTAGTGGGGGGTCGCCCTACACTACGCCTACCGGTACGAGGCTGCCACTCGAGAACCTTTCTTCCCCATCGGTTATCGGTTCTTCGAGCTATATGGCCGGCCCATTGCCACTTCAGCTTACTAATCCTTTGGGCTATGTCGGTCACTCTGGTTTTACTGCGGATATCCTCATTTCTGAGTCTATCACGCAGAGAAACTCCGAGCATAGCCCTCTCCATAGCTCGCTGAGCGACCTTGAGCGTCCTCATACGGCCAGCAGTGAAGGACCACGTCTCAGATCCGTAAGTCATCACTGGCAACACGCACTGGTTATACACTTTATTTTTCGGAGATTGAGGTATACCTGACGAGAAGATGTGTCGTAATTTCCCGAACGCTGCCCAGCCGAGTTGAATCCGTCGATTGACCTCTTGGTCGAAGTTGGAATTACCTAGTCGGACTATTTGTCCCAGGTAAACGTACTCGTCAACAACTTCGAGCATAGTGCTCCCAACAACTACCGGCATAGGTGTGCCATGGACATTAAACATGATCTTTGTTTTGTCCATGTCCATCTTAAGACCTATCCGTTGGGAGACACCATTGAGGACATTGAGCATAGTGCTTAGGTCCTCCAGCGATTTTGCCATAAGGACTATATCGTTGGCAAATCGAAGGTGAGTGACGTACTCGCCATTGATGTTAATACCGTATCCTTTCCAGTTCAGTAGAACTTGAAAACGTCTTCCAACGCAGCGGTGAAGAGTTTCGGGGATATAACGTCACCCTGTCTTACACCTCTCTGCAGTTGGATAGGTTTCGAACTCTGGTTCTGTACTCGGATAGCCATCGTAGCCCTACTGTACAAACACTTCAGCACTTCGTTAAACCGACAGTCAACTTGACACCGCTGAAGGGACTGTAGCACTGCTCAAATTTCGACGGAATCAAAGGCTGTCTCATAGTCCACATACGCCAGGCAAAGTGGCAGATTGTACTTTTCGGTATTCTGTACAATCTGCCGCAGGGTATGTATGTGGTCTATGGTACTAAAGCCTTTTCGGAAACCGGCTTGTTCGGCAGGCTGGAAGTCGTCGAGTCTGCGTGCGAGACGATTCGTAATGACTCTCGAAAACAGCACGTAGACGCGGCTCAGAAGGGAAATCGGTCTGTAGTTCTTCAAGAGAGCGTTGTCGCCTTTCTGAAAGAATAAGACCACCGCACTTCTGCTCCACGCCTCCGGAGTAGTGCCACCATGGAGGATATATAAACATTACTGCATACATTAATTCTTATAAAGATGTCATGATGATGATCTGCCTATAATTTGTTGTAATACCCAGTAGTTCATCCAGTAAATCATTTTTATATTTTACTAGCGATCCACCACGGGTCCAATTGTGAATATATATACTATCAAACGTGTTTAAAACCGCCCACTAAAGATAATCATAAAGTGACCTTCCACAATCAATAGCGCGCATATTTTATAATTATTAAAAACTATAATAACTTAGAAATACTAGGTTACTTAACTTAAAGTTTTTATAGTTTTCAACTATAATTTAAAAATACTATATATGTATATATACAGAATGTCCCAAAATATCTCGTCAGAGTGACATGGAAGATAGGTTAGCCTTAGATCTTGCAGTTAAAAAAGAATTACTTTAGTAAAAGTTTTTTAATTTTTGAGATATCGTCAATTATTTTATTTTCTCAGAAATCTCTACTTTAAGTTAGTGTTTCTACCGTTGTTGTTAGAAGTCGAAAGTTGTTATTTTTTATATTTTTTTTATTTTTCGAACAGTTGTTCCATGCGTTGAAAGTAAATTTGTCCCAAAATCTAGTGTATTCTTTTAATAAAAATATGATTTGTGTTACTTTTTTACCTTTGAAAAAATTGAACTCCAATTTGATGACCTACCGTGGAAAAAATGTACTGAAGTAAACTGGCAAATAATTTGGAAAACTGCTCCAATTACTGCAGATTCAGAAAAGGTAACACTTACATCAATTGTTTAAAAAAATGTCGTAATTACAATTTTTATCATTAAGGGTAGTGCTAAAGCCGAACTTATTGGCTTAGTTATGGTATATTGTAAAAAAATGGATTTTTTTGAATTAACGTATTAAAGCAGGTGCTCGAATTGTTTGCCTCTAGTTCGATTACATAATCTACATCTTCTGATAAAATTATTTTTTAATCTTCTTAAATTTATTTGAGATATCTCTTGAGCCGCTATGTATATTCGGTTACGGAGTTCCCTTTCGTTGTGAATTGGTTTTAGGTACACTTTATCCTTGAGACAACCCCAATAAAAAAAATCCAAAGGATATAAGTCAGGGGATCTCGGGGGCTTAAGATTGGCCTCAATCGACCAATCTACCTTCTTGGGAACCTGTCGTCAAGATAGGCTCGAACGTCTCGAGCGTAATGTGCTGGGCAAACGTCGTTTTGGTACCACATCGTTGCCCGTGTTTGTAGTGGCACATCCTCTAGGAGCGTTGGCAATTGGTGTTAAAGAAATGCCAAATAGTTTTCACCAATTAATGTAGGAGGTAGCTCTACTGGTCCTAATATTGAACCATTAAATTAATTGTCCATAAATTGATTTTAAACATGTATTGTGAACCGTCTTCTCCGGTTTCATGCGGGTTTTCTAAATGCCAACTATGAATATTGTGCAGGTTAAGGTATCTGTCCCTTCTGCACTGAGACTCATCAGTCCACAAAACTTAATGAGAAAAGTCGGTATCTTGCCTATTTAGTTCCAGCATTCTTCGGCAAAACAGCACTCGTTTTACATAATCACCCTCAAAAAGAGTTTGCACTCTTTGAATGTGGTACGGGTGAAATTAATACCTTTTTTAAAATACGATGAACCGATGATTTCGGTATTCCAGTGCGGGTTTGTATCATACGAACCACAGTCGAGGGATCCTCTTCGCGTTACTGTAGCACGACGTCGTCCTCGATGGTTCGCGGTCTCCCAGATTGAGAACCTCGAGTTCCAGGTATTCTACCCTCCCTATAGGCAGAATCCAATCGTTCAATCACCTCATACGTCGGATGTCTACGTTCTGGATACTGTTCTGCGTACAATCTTGCAGCCAACCTTGCGTGGTTTCGCCGTAAATCAAGTACATGTCAGCGTACTCACGATGTGTAAAGCGACTAACAGCGCCTCTTCGTGGATTTTCCCTTATTAGTACTTTAACAACAAAATCAATCGGTTCAACAACAGTCCGAGTAGTAAGCAAATCAAAGTCCAATTAATAAACGCCGAGTAGTCAAAAATATTAAAAATAACGAAAGGAGCACAAAACCGCATGAGTATCACAAATAACTGAAAATAACGTACTAAAAGCAAAATAAACCACCGAAATTTGAAGCTACCTGTGCGAGACTGAGATAGCACTGTCCTCCGTCTATTCACAGCTATCTCGCTCAGTTTATGACCGGAGAACTGGTTGCTGCGATGCTAAACACAAAAACTAAACAACATTCCTTTTCATTGCTTTTGAAAAAAAAAAAAGAATTCTTTTATTCAGTAACAAAGTACAGCTTCCCCTTAATAATAAAAATGGTAATTTTTACATTTTTTTAAATAATTGATATAAGTATTGTAGTAGTAATTGATATACCTTTCCTCTGAATCAGCAGTAATTGAAGCGGTTTTTCAAATTATTTTCCAGTTTACGCCAGTAATTTTTTTTTCACGGTATGTCATTAAAGTTGGAGTTCAATATTTTCAAAGGTTAAAATAAGTAACATAAATCATTTTTTTTTATTAAAAAATGCACTACATTTTGGAAAAAAATTACTTTCAACGCATGGAACAACTGTTCGAAAAATATAAACACCAACAACTTTCAAGGTATTTCTAACGACAACGGTAGAAACACTAACTTAAAGTAGAGATTTTTGAGAAAATAAAACAATTGACGATATCTCAAAAACTAAGATACTTTTACTAAGGTTATTTTTTTATCTGCAAGACCTAAGGCTAACCTATCTTCCATGTCACTCTGACGTGTTATTTTTGGGACAACCGGTATATATATATATGTATATATAGTATTTCTAAGTTATAGTTTTCAATAATTATAAAATATAAGCGCTATTGATTGTGGAAGGTCACTTTATGATTATCTTTAGTGGACGATTTTAAACACGTTTGTTAGTGATGTTTGCGTATAGTTAAAAAGAAATTATTCATCTTCAACCTGTCTTTATCACTGGAAAGTGATACAATGCAATACTATTACCCCAAAATGCAGAAAATAAAAATAATGCAACTTCTCTATTGATAAGGAAAAAGACTAGACGGTAAGTGGGTGGTTCGGCCCATAGACATACCACTGTTATCCTCGAGTAAGAATCATATTGCAGATTCGTAGTCGTCTCTGAAGACTAAGATGGAATGCCTCGTTTCCGGTAAAATATATTTCAGATTTTGTACATTCATCATACGTAACACAGCTGCATTAGGCTGTTATTTTACGCGGGTATTCTTTGAGAGCTCTTCTTCAACAGTCGAGCCGACCCATTCGTGCTACAATCATAATATAAAAAATAAAATAAAATCTTTATTTCAGGCAACAGAAAACCTATATAAGAATGTTAGTAAAATTGAAGTGAAATATAAATTTTAGTGTTAGTAATCAATTTAATTTACATAAATAATAATCAAAAATATAAATGGAGATGTTTGACATCACATAGCTGCACAGCTGCAGCATGGCTCTACCACGTATTTAAAACTTGCCGCGCTTTCACTAACGCTTACTGCTCTTATGGAAGGCTTAAAATATGTGCCACATTACTAGCGATAACTCTGGATTACTTATTATTGTAATTCTATTTTTACTTAAAATCTAAATTTGAGCATTATCCATAAGTCTTAATGGACAGCGATAAGAAAATTAAAAAAAAAAAAACTGAAAATTCGTTTATCAGACTTCGTAGAAACTCGATTTTTTTACTGTTCACCCCAGCGCTAATCGTTGGCCATCACTACAGAATGTTCATACCGCTTTAACAAAATTAGCACATCGGCGACTAACGTGTTTCTACATAATTATATTATTATGGTGTATTTTCAACAACCATGTTTAACTTGTATGCTTCCAATACTCATAGAAAGCTGATCTATATATTTTGAATTACACAAATTCAATCCACTTTGGCTTTAGGTTTACATTTTTAACCGACTTCAAAAAAGGAGGAGGCTCTCAATTTGATTGTCTTTTTTATATGAGACCTTTCTTTCTAGGTGAACCAATTTTGACGATTCTTTCTTTATTTTAAACCTGGTGCTTCTTATATGGTCTCATATAATTATATCATGATCTGACCAGTAGTTTTTGAGTTATCCTTATTAATGCGTATTTAGTTGACTTCGAATACATTGATGATGGTCTCATGAAGTCGGTTGTACAAAATATTTAATTTTACCACGTGTTATGTATTTATTGCATTACATCAGCATCTTGTTATGAGTGTGATATTTAACCAAAATACGTACGTATTGATTGGTTTGTTGCCTTTATAATAGCAATATTTATTACATATGTTAAATATTTATTAGCTTCACATTATTCAATTTAATAGAATTACTAATAATTTCAAATGACAAATATAGTGCACCGAAGTACACCGAAAGCATAGTATATAAATAAGTACAGTACGGAAACTAAGCCTAGTTGAGGACATAATTACCTACGCTCCGTTGAAGTAATAGGGTTGTGACTTAATGTTTATGATATTATTATTTTTACATTTTTGTTCTGGAGTGATCAATCAATGGAATTTAAATAATTAGCTCACAAATACAATTTAAATAGGTACTCTCTGGCTTCGGTTAATCTCAGTAAAAGACAATAGGTTAAACACGGAAAACAATTTAATATTAACACAACAACTTGTAGAACTATAGATCTTTAGCTTTGTCATTACGGCGTATACCTTTTACAAATTTTGGCGGGAGCGTACGCGAGCCGCGGTTGAACGAACTCAGCGCAGGAGGCGCGCGGGCAGGGTGCATGAGCGGCTGCGTTCGTAGTGACCGGACAGAAACAGAAACTTTTTTTATTCAATATGGATTATAAATAATACTTATTGTAAGTCATTTTTTTTAATAACCACTGGTTCGCAAAAAAAAACCTCTGTCCTGGGAAGAACTAGCAAGAAAATTTTGTAAAAAAAATACTGTCCTATTTTATTTACAATTATACAGCATTACCGACTTCAACACCCTCAAAAATCATTAAAATGACACCCAGGACGAAAAAATTGATGCCTTTTGAAACCGCCATCTTAGATTCACGTTTTGACAGCACTATTGACTTCAACACCCTCGAAAAACCATGAAAATGACATCCATTTTGTAACAGTTGATAATTATTGCAGCCACCACCTTGGATTTACTATTTGTTACCACTATTGCATAAGTTCACGAATTCATTATGATAGATCACACGTACTTATAATTCGATAAAGATTGTTACAATAACAATAAATAATTCTTACCTTTCAAAATTAGCAGAAAGTTTAAAATACGATAGCTCCGGTTTTGATAAAGCCGCGCTCAAATAAAAGTAAAAATGCCACAAAGTATTGCGTAGTATACGGCTATACTACGCAATATGTTCGTGGCATTTTTAAAAAGATCGTGGAGATGAACGTAACCAATAGTCTTGACGCGACACTCACTATTAAGAGTTACGTTAGGAGTCTCGTAATTATGCATGCTTGTGTGAGTGTGCCGTTTTGAGTGTTTGTATGTATGTAGTTTCCGTACTGTTCCATATTTATACTGTGCCGAAGATTGGCTACAGATATATGTTATTTCAAGAAATTGCCTGTTTAGCAATTTAATTTTAGTAACTCACTTCTTTTACATTTTTAAATGAAAAATCGGATCACATTTTTTTATACTTTACGCCTTTTTAAAACAGACCAACACTTGACATGAAAAAGTAATATATGATTTAATATGAATGCGTTAACGTACACTGACGAACTCCGTGCTTGCAATAGGTAGTTTATGGATCCTATAGGGCTAGTACTTTTAAAAATTTGTTGTGAACAAGCCATTTGATATTGGATGTTTACCGCAGGGATACACACAACGGATAGGCACAAATAAGTTATTTATTTGGATGTTTTCAGTCTTTTTTAATATCTGTCATATAGACATTTTTCTAGTTTGCTCAACTTTTTTTAAACCAACATGTATGAAAACTACATATCATAATGATTTCTTAAATTTACGCGAACAATACACATTGATTAAAACTATATTTACGGATTTTATCGCGGTTAATTAATTAACGCGATAAAATCCGTAAATATAGTTTTATTCAACTACATATCATGTTTACTTTAAATACAAAGATGAGAAACTTGTTATTGTTGGTGTACGCAAATAGACGAGAACAAGTGCTTGAAAACGAAGTAAAGTTGGTTTTTCACTTATAGTAGTTCTAAATAATCACTTTTTTATTAGGTATGTATATTTATCTGCAATTAATTTATTTATAAAAATAAAAATAATATATATAGTTTTAAACTCTTGTCAATGTCGAAATATCAATGCTTTTAAATGACGTTCCTAGTACGTAATAAAATATAATACCTACATATATATGCATTGAAGGAATATCGCCTTAAATTAACTATAGAAAGTATTGCCTTTTTTGTGACAAAATATGTAAAACGCTCCTAAGGGTTATCACGCCAATATCAACACTAAAAAAAAAATAGAAATTCAGTTATGGAATAGTCTTCTGCACTATTGGCATGTAAAATATTACTGATGAAAATCAGGCATGTTTAAATTTTGTTTTAGTCTCAATTTAAAGTAGAGTCAGTATGTTTCGATGATAATGGTACATATTTCTTATATTCGGAGGAATGTTTTTGTATTCCGATGAAATAGTGCCATGAATAGTGTAATAGTTTATTCTCTATGACAAATTGTAAATATTAGCATAGATGTTTATATCAATGGCAATTGTCATCATATACAATATGTATTGTATTATAATAAACAGAGTGATAGAATTATAGATAATTCACATTTTTTTCGATGTGTTATGTATGTTCTATATAAATTATAGTTTATGTTCAATATTTTAATAAATTTTTGGACATAGATGCAGGTGAATATGTTTAAGATTGTCACTGATGATGCAATGAAATTGTCGACGAAATGTGTTCTCATTATAAATAAGGTTAGCCCTCAAAGGGAATTTGTAAAGTAATAAAATATTCTTTAAAGCAATGTTAACGATTGACCTGCATCATTTTTTAAAAATAGATAAGCTATTAATTTGTTTGTCAGCTGTAAATATTTTGCGTAGTACTAGTTTCGTCATAGAATCAATAAATAATGTTAATACAATTGCTTTGTTTTGGCATCAGGTTTATTTTATCTATATTTTAACAATAAACAGTTTATCTATACTACATAGTTTGTTATAATCATCCATTATGTATCATCATCATTACCTAAAGCTGTATTATTTTAAGAGGACACAAATAAAAATCATCTATAAAAATTAAATTTATATTTAACTCGAGTAACACATGTATATATAAAAAATAAAATAATCGAAAAAATCAAATGCAAGACTCATAGTCGTTTAATGTTTTTTAATGGATAAACATCTGAATAAATACTGCAATTATCTGGTTTACTGAATGTGTTAAGTTTTCATTTAAGGCAGTTAAATAATATTCGATATGTCGTTTAAGCCGTCACCTTGTGGATTGCTTCAGCGACGTAGTTGACGTTCTTAGAGGAAATGCCGGCGACGGAGATGCGTCCATCCTTCGTTAAGTAAATGTGGAATTCTTTGGTGAGACGTTCCACCTGGAAACAAAATGGAATCATATGTAACCAACCAATTTGAAGTTATAAATGATTTATCTGTAATAAATGATGAACCAACATTTAAAGACATCTAACCTTAAGGTAATGTGAAAGCACTAACACTAATGGAAATCTATGGGACCTGTTACAAATCAAAGCCATCTATTTAATTTTTAGTGCTTGGCCAGACTGCAAAAGCGGGCGCGGGTGCGATGTCACGTAATAAAACAGTGCTCATTAGTGTCCATATTAGGCACGCAGGCAATTCCCGCCATAACTCGTTCATACCCCCTGCCACACACTTACGTAACGTTACATTGCAATTATCTTCAGTATCATGAACGCGATTTTACTAAATTGTGTAAAATGTGTAAACACCGAGACTTGGAACAATTACTTCTAGGCCATTAAAATATTGAACCTGCTCATAGCGCTGAAGCCAAACATTTAAAGTGTCTGTGCTACTGTGACATTGCACTTTTGTTTAGTACATACTCGAATAACCCAAGTTCAATCTCAATACCACTGAAATTGTTAACTTCTGTTAAAGGCGGTGAAGACAACCATCACAAAATTATCAATGGAGGTACATATGATACTGCCATTTCGAATTATTAGCATCGAGAACTTGATCCCCTTTCTCCACCAGTAAGATAAAGAGTCATTACCTTATTGGTAGAGAAATAAAAAAAAAAAAGAAAAATGGAATACCTCATTAGTATTGAGCCATTCCATATTTGTCCTCAAGGGTGACAACGCATTCGCATTTTATTTCTTACCGAGGAAAGATTGTAGGTGTCTCAACTAATGGTGGTTAATATAGCGCATAGCGCCATATTATAGCTATATATATTTTGTTAGGTGGTCCAATGCATTGTCTGACCCGTATAACCTTGAGTGTGGTGTGAGGCAGGGGGGGTCTTACGTCTCCGAGGCTTTTTAATATCTACATAAATAAGCTGACTGACGAGCTTAGCAACACACATGTTGGTTGTCATATAGATGGAGTATGTCTAAATAACTTGAGCTATGCAGACGACATGGTGCTGCTGAGCCCGTCAATCTGTGGAATACGAAAGTTGCTTTCCATTTGTGAGATTTATGCTGAGCAACATGGATTAAAATATAATGCTAAAAAAAGTGAACTGTTAGTTTTCAGAGGTAGAAATAAAAGTCCAATATGTGTTCCTCCAGTAAGGCTTAATGGTTCAGTGTTACAGAGAGTAACTCATTTTAAATACCTGGGTCACATTGTCACAGAGGATTTAAAGGATGATCTAGATATCGAAAGGGAACGCAGGGTTCTAGCTGTGAGAGGTAATATGGTGGCTCGAAGGTTTGCTGCTTGCTCTGTACCAGTTAAAATTACACTGTTCAAGGCTTACTGCCAATCATTTTATACCAGAAGCCTTTGGGCCAATCATACCCAAAAGGCAAGCAATACCCTGCGTATTCAATATAACAATGCCTTCAGGTTATTATTGGGGCTTCCACCTTATTGTAGTGCATCAGGCATGTTCGCCGATGCGCATACTGATGACTACTTCGCGATCATGCGTAAAAAGGTGGAGTCATTAATGCGCAGAGTGAGAGGGAGCTCGAATAGTATCCTGAGGGTCTTTGCGGAGAGGCTGGATGGCCCGACACTAGGTAGGTTTGTCAAGCTACATATACTAAAGTGAGCTTGATAAATCTGTAAAAATTGTATGCATTGTGTGAATTTTTATTTTGTTTTTTATTTCTATTGTGTTTTTATTTGTTTTGTGTACTAACATTAGTTCTTAAGTTTTATTTGTATTAGGTACTAACATGTTATGGGCCTACGATGCCTGAAAAATAAAACATTTTTATTTTTATTTATAGCTCGCTATCTCTTCATAACGCATAGCGCGTGCTATGTAAGTAGTCGCCATGGCGGTATGACGCTTTGGCGCTATTCATATTCAAGCGGCAATTAGTTCTAGCAGCAGCGCTGTTGGGAGTAGACGTGTGACGCAAATTTAATCTAGCAGCACGCTATTCATCGCGCGCGAACTAATTTAGTGTTAGACGTTATTTTGTTAGTGTATACTGTATATTTATAAGTGATCGAAGGACACAGTTGTCTGCTACAAAAGAAGCCTAACTAATCTTTTTAAATGTAAATAAAATATATACGTAAATATATAATAGTGTTTGTAAATAGTTGATTTTTGTATATACGATCAATAAACTTTTAAATACACCTTTGATTTATATATTTTTTTATATTTAAGGTGATTTATAATTAAGGTTAAAATAACGTTTACATCAATTATAATAAAAAGTGATTAATTTTATTTTGTTTTAAAAAGTACAGTCCTTAAAATTATTTTTAGGATTACAAAAAGTCGTAAGCCTGAAAAGTATGACAGAGCGTTCTTTAATTTTTCTTTACCACTTTATTTTATTTTAATCTAAAATATGACTTATTACGAAACAATGTTCTTCTAAACCACGCGGTCTATCCAATGAACGACATATAATGTAGCGTGTTCCGAGATATAGCGTGCTGCTAAACTTAACACGCTTGCCGGCCTTCTACACACTTTTTTATAAATAGCGCGCTATAATATAACGTATTTGATAGCGCGCCAGAAATTTCTAGTTTATAGTCTAGCGTGCTATTGATTTATAGTCGTTTTGAACAACTTTAGTCTGAACTAAAGCATCCGCTTATTTTAGACTGACTGTGTGCTTATCTCCCTTATTTACATAAAGAAGCCATATGTGGGTCATTTTTTAAATCTATACTATATTGAACCTACTCAAGAATGTTACTTCCTTATCTATTTTTTTCTACAAGGTTTTATACAATTTCATCATCATCATCATCATTATTACAGCCCTTCACAAGTCCACTGCTGAACATAGGCCTCCCTCAAGTAATGCCACAAAGCACGGTCCTGAGCCACCTGCATCCATCGACTTCCTGTATATCTTACCAGGTCGTCACTCCATCTAGTGGGGGGTCGCCCTACACTACGCCTACCGGTACGAGGCTGCCACTCGAGAACCTTTCTTCCCCATCGGTTATCGGTTCTTCGAGCTATATGGCCGGCCCATTGCCACTTCAGCTTACTAATCCGTTGGGCTATGTCGGTCACTCTGGTTTTACTGCGGATATCCTTATTTCTGAGTCTATCACGCAGAGAAACTCCGAGCATAGCCCTCTCCATAGCTCGCTGATCGACCTTGAGCATCCTTATACGGCCAGCAGTGAAGGACCGCGTCTCAGCTCCGTAAGTCATCACTGGCAACACGCACTGGTTGTACACTTTAGTTTTCAGAGATTGAGGTATACCTGACGAGAAGATGTGTCGTAATTATACACTTTATATTAGGGTATTACACCCATTTTCAAAAAGTGTTTTAAATGAATCCTAGAGTGATAATAAACCACTATAATTTTTATATAAATTTTTTTAAACCGAATAGTGCCATAAAAATTACTTTCAATCTATCATTTTAAATTTTCGTGTGAAAACGCTAGTCGCCATGCTGTTTAACTCGTGACGTCACTGCCCTCGAATTATGTCGATTTTGCAAAGGATTCAAATACTTTTTAAAGTTTAATAATGAGTTATCCTCTATTTCATTGTTGTGTTGTGCCTGAATGCAAAAATAACGCCGGGAAAGTAATGGCTTCAATTGCCAACAGATTTAAATTTATGACATACTTGGTTAAAACCTGCAAGAAGATACCTGGATACATTATCTACAAAGACTAGACTATTCTTCTGTGAAGATCATTTTGATGCAAGTATGACTTCTATTTAACAATCTTTGGTCCTTCAATCATCAAATCAAAATCAATCCTTGGTAGATTAGTACTTTCTGCTTTTACGAATTCGTCTTCCATGATGTCTTTTCAATAAAATTCGGAATAAAACTCAATAATCGTAATGATAACTTGAAAATTTTCGAACTAACGCAGCACATTAGCTAGTTCTCTTAATCAGTGACACAGGACACTAATACCCTTATGTGGGATCAGTGACGTAACTACAGTTCTAATATGGCGGACAGCGTTTTGTAGATTTGAGGCACAGACGAAAAAAATATTCCTAAAATTGAAATATAAAATTTATTTATAATTTTATAAATAGAAATCAATATTTCTTGTTTACTTTTTATTTTTACAAAATCTATCATAATTATATTTTTTTGGTGTAAAATACCCTATTGCCTCACTGATTCATTAAGATTGTACTGCGAATTCTGCTAAGTGGATAAACTTCGAGTATAGTTCATTCCATACTTCCCTTGCTCATATATAAATGACAACCTCATACAAATAATAATTTCTATTTATCATTTCTTTAAGAAGTCTAAGAGGAGAAATAATGTAAGCAAATAAATTATGAATGAAACCTGTTCAGGCTTGAGTCCAGTAAAGCAGAACATTCCAATCTGGTCCGTGATATGGTTCCAGGGGCGTGGGTTGCCAGCACCTTCGATGCCGGCGCGGAGTTGAGTACGCATTGAAATGATGCGGTCCGCCATCTGCTTAACGTCTGCCAACCTTGAAAGAAAAATAAATTTGTGATAAAATAAATTTGTGATTTGTAGAACAAATTTTCCGTAGAGTAATGTAAAAGTAGCAATCACTAATATTAAAATATATTAGTCTTCTAGTATATGGAATGTACACATTATTTTTTTGCAAGTATATTCCAGCAACAATTGTACCTATGAAAAACCAATTTATGGTCTGTTTGCTTAAATCTTATGATAAAATTTACAGGGTATAAGTCCACTTTCCACCTCGACTACTTTCTACCCCGTCCATTTCCTAACTAATTAATTGCCAAAAATAAAATTTTATGAACAAGTATAACTTTCTATTTACTCAGAGTCCGTGTGGGTTGTTGGTGCTACCGTCTAACCTATTCTCTGCCGCTAAATAGCACTGTTTGCACTAATGTGTTCAGGATTAAGGATAAAGATAAAGCCAGTATAATTATAGGCGGCATTCCATCCTAGTCTTCAGATGTGATAACACTCTGTAGACTTCTTTATTCTAAGTTGGCTGAAGATCGGTCCATGGACTTGCAGTAGTCACTTACCATCAGGTGGACTGAAAGTTTGTTTGTCATTACAGTTTTAATTTAAAAAAAAACTTGAAGTTTCGCATTTAATATTATACTAATAAAAGTGAGATGAAGAGAGGTACAAAATGTCTATAAAGAATGGTACAATAAATGCTGTTTTCGAGAGTCATAACGAATCATCTAGCACGCAGACTCAACAACTTTTAGCCTCCTGAAAAAGTTGGTTTCTGAAAAGGATATACATACATATACATACACTCCATAAAATTTTAGTTAAGACTGAGCAGTGCAATTTGCCACTTTGCCTTGCGTATATGAGAAAGCCTTTGATTCCGTCAAAATTTGGGCGGTGTCCCTTCAGCGGTGCCAAGTTGACTGTCGGTATAACGAAGTGCTGAAGTGTTCGTATAGTAAGGCTACGATGGCTGTTCGAGTACAGAACTAGAGTACGAAACAACTACAGAGATGTGTAAGACGGGGTGACGTTATTTCCCCGAAAATCTTCACTGCTGCATTGGAAGACGTTTTAAGCTACTGAACTGGAAAGGATACGGTATTAACATCAATGGCGAGTGCATCGCTCACCTTAGATTTGTCGACGATATAATCCTTATGGCAAAATCACTAGAGGGCCTAAGTACTATGCTCAATGACCTCAGTAGTGCCTCCCAACGGATAGGTTTTAAGATGAACATGGACAAAACAAAGGTCATGTGTAACGTCCATTTTACACCTACGCCAGTAATTGCCGGGAGCACTACGCTCGAAGTTGTGGACAAATAGTCCGACTAGGTAAGTCCAACTTCGACCAAGAGGTCAATTGATGAATTCAACTCTGCTGGGTAGCATTCGAGAGATTACGACACATCTTCTCAGATATGCCTCAAAACATGATAACGAGATTGTACAACCAGTGCGTGTTACCAGTGATGACTTATGGATATGAGACGGTCTTTCACTGCTGGCCGTATGAGAAAGCTCAAGGTCACTCAGCGAGCTACGGAGGGATATGCTCGGGTTGCTCGGCGTGATAGACTTAAAAATGAGCATACAATGAATTAGTAAACTGAAGTGGCAATGGCCTGGCCTGGTAGGTCGAGAACCGGCAACCGATAGGGAAGAAAGGTTTTCGAGTGGCAGCCTCGTACTAGAATGCGAAGTACAGAGGGGCCCAATATATGGCTCAGGACCGTGCTTTGTGGCATTCCTTGGTGGAGTCCAATGTTCAGCAGTGGACTTGTGAAGATCTCTAATGATGATCATGACACTAATAAGTGTTCCTTAGAGGACAGTTCTTCAAAAAGAGTAAATAAAAAATTAAAATACTATAAATATGTGATTTATGTTTAGAGCATATACAGAGTATTTTTTAAAGAGTAGCCAAATTTTAAACTTAAGTTTAAAAATAGTATATAGTTTAATTTTGAAAATACGAGTAATTAATAGAGCTTCTACTTTTATTTGTAACTATCCCAAATCAAACCTTAAGAATGTGCGCATGCACGGCAAAATCAGTTAAAATAAAGCATTACCACGCATTTTAAATTTAAAATACGAGTTAGGATACGAGTAACGTGAACGTCATGTGAACATTGTGCTCCCGTAATTTAATTGCTTAAAAATAGTTATTCAACTGTATCGTGTTAGATTTACCAAAAAATGGAGAAAAGTGTTCAATACATTTGTGAGAGTGTTATCAAGACATATAATACGCAAATTAGACTGCATTATTGTGAATCTTACGGTGAGCTACCCACAGCAATAAAACCGATATGTGCTATTTTATCTCAAAATAATACGAAATACATCTTATATATCCATTGATAAACTGTGACACAAATAAAAACAGAAATATAAAACAATAAATACTTTAGAAACTTAAACACTTTGTATTTGTGATTTAAAGTGACGGTTGAAGAAAAATTTTCAAACATATGCAAAACGCTCATAACGAACGAATCTGTCCGTTCGTATTTGTTTGTAATAGAACTACTATTTTGGTAAACATAGTAAGTAGTAGCGATGGCGTGTTGGCTACGCAGTCGAGATGGTCATTTGAGGTCGCAGGATCGTATCTAACCTGCACAATTTGACTTTTTGTGAGTGTTTTGCGTTTTAATTTGTATTCAAACTTAATATGTTGAGTAGTCAGAGAAGTGTATAGTTTAGTCACGCTCCTAAGTTATCGTTGAAAAAGTACTGTAATAGTGTTCGTAAGCATTAAAATCATACATCAAAACAATCTTTGAACTGTAAACTATATGCATGATGAATAAACGGTTCTTGTTCAAGCGAATATATTATTGAAGCGAACTTTTATCACTATGAATTGTGAAGCGTGTTGTAATCGAATTACTGACGAGGAACTACTCCGATGTATAAAGTGTATGACACATTATCATTATATATGCCTGAACATAACTTAATCTTATTACAAGGCTAACCTGGGCGAACTGAGAAGGTCCTGGATATGTCCACTTTGCATCAACGTAACTAGGCGAAAGGGAAACAACTGCAATACGCCCGTTTGGAAACAACTAGAAAACATGGATGAATCTAGCATGTCCTGCGAAGACCTTACGATTAGTGAAAACACTGTTGAAATTAGTCGAACAGTCATGGACACAGTTGAAAATACACTCACGTCATCCGGATGTACTCCCGCTGCGAGTATCACATTGGACCAATTCTCGAGACTTCTTGATCTTAAGTTGGATACTAAGCTGGAAAGCTTTCAAGCATCTTTAACCAGAACAATAAGGAAGGAAGTTAGTGATCAAATAGCCAAACTAAAATCCGAGTTCACCGTAACGACAGATTTTCTTGCGGAGGAGCAAAGGGACGTAAAAGCTGAACTTAAGACGTTGTCAGACAAGGTCCGCAAGCTTGAAGATGAAAATGTGCAACTACAATCGGAATTATCCCAAATGAATAAAACTCTGCAGGTCTTAGACAAATCCTCAAGAAACTGCAACATTGAAATCCAGTCGATACCCGAAAAACGATCGGAAAATTTATTGTATGGGCTGATGAAATTGTGTGAGCCCTATTGCTGAGTCAGACATAAAATCTATCCGCCGTGTTGCAAAGATGAACCCTTCGTCAGACTGTCCCCGCAATATTATTGCGAAGCTGCACTCGGAACATCACCGCGACACTATCATCTCTGCAGTGCGAAGATTCAATAAAGCAAACAAGTTGTGTCCGCTAAACTCGTCTCACATGGGCTTGGCTGGCGAAAAATACAATATCTACATATCGGAACACCTATCAGCTGGATGCAAGGCAGTACACGCCGCGGCAAGACAATGGACTAAAATTAACCACTACAAATTTGTCTGGGTAAAATACGGTCGTGTCTATGTTCGTAAAAATGAAGAATCCCCTGCTATACTTATAAGAGACACTAGTATTTATCAAAGCTGTCGCCTAATAACCCTGTATAGAGTAGTCTAATTTATTTATTTCTTTCATTTTATTTTTTTATTTTTGTAATCTGATTAAACTCGAAGCATTTATTTGGTATCTTTTTACATATTTTTAAGAATGTACATATATTATCAAAATCTCAATAGAGCTAGAAGTAAAATAGATAGTTTTTATAAAAAATTTCTGAACTCTAATTACAATTTGATATGTCTAACTGAAAGAAATTTCGATGCTTCTGTATATGATGAGGAACTGTTTGACGAGCAATATAATGTCTTCCGTAGAGATCGCGATACCACTTGTATTAAAAAGTATAATAAAGACGATGGAGGCGGTGTCCTCGTAGCAGTTAAAAAACAATACTCTGCTGTCAGACAGGTCTCCTGGGAAAGCGAACTAGAGAATGTCTGGATTAAATCCACCTAATATTAATGGTCAAACAATTAATGTATGCGTTTGCTATCTGCCTCCATATCTTAATAAAAATGACCTGTCAAACTTCTATTCAAATCTTCAAAACATTATCCTAAAATCAAATGAACAGAATTGTTTTGCATTATTTGGCGACTTTAATGTACCCAATGTCTCATTGATCCTGTCAAACGATGGCAGTATGACAGCTAGCTGCAATGAGATGGACTATAAGAGCGAACTGTTGTTAGATACTGTGGCACTTGTGATCTGTCACAGTTCAACCCCCTCCCCAATAATAACAATAAGATACTAGATCTTGCTCTTCACTGAGCACTTCTGGAAATATGACCATCACCAACGAGAAGAACTTATTAAAACAGGATAAACATCACCCCGCCTTACGGATCGATTTTCAAGACTCAAATTCCCTTAATTATAAACCTCTAAAGGTCAATGAGTCAAAGCGGCTAAATTTCTATAAATGCCAATACAAAACTGTAAAGCAGAGAATCAATAATACCAAGTGGTCAGATCTACTTCATGGGGCAGATGTAGATGAGGCCGTGGCTAGATTTTACGATGTGATCTACGAAATTATTAATGATTGTACTCCCACAGTTAAAAACCGCTCAAATAAATATCCCAAATGGTTCAGTCCTGGCTTGCGTCGTTGTATGCGGGAAAAAAACAAATACCACGCGCGCTACAAAAAATACAAAAACCCACGAGATTACGATACATTCTCTCTCTCTTTCGAGCTAGATGTAAAAAACTCATAAACTGTTGTTACAATAAATACATCAGATCTATCGAAAATGGTTTGAAGAAAGACGTTAAGTCGTTTTGGAGTTACATTAACAGCAAAAGACGCAACAACTCGAGTATTCCCGACTCAATTACATTTGGTGAATCAACGGCTGCTGGTGGTAAGGAAATCTGCGATCTGTTTTTAGAATTTTTTGGATCAGTATTCGAAGATCATAGTCGTGGATCGGGTGTATCCGTCTGTTGTAGTCTAACAAATAGTCTTCTTACTAAAATCGTACTCACTGAGAACGAAATATTAACAAAACTGAGGCATCTTGACTCCAACAAGGGAGCCGGTCCTGATGGCATACCACCTATATTCATGCGGGTATGCGCAGATGAACTGTGTCACCCGCTTCTGCTAATATTTAATAAATCACTGAATAGCGGTGTTTTCCCTTCTCGCTGGAAAAAAGCTGACGTTGTCCCCATATTTAAATCTGGTGACCGAGACAACTGTGAAAATTTTAGACCGATAAGCATTTTGTCAGCAGTATCCAAATTATTTGAATCAGTAGTATTTGATCACCTCTAATTTCATTTAAAACCTCTTATATCAAATAAGCAGCATGGATTCATCAAAAGGATATCGACAGTCAGTAACCTTCTTAACCTCAAAACCTACATATGCGATGCTTTTAACAACCGTGGTCAGGTAGATTCCATATATACCGATTTCAAAAAAGCATTCGATAAAGTGGATCACGCAATTTTATGTAAGAAACTCGAGTCACATGGTATACATGGCAGTCTGTTGCGTTGGCTCGAGTCCTACTTGAGGAACAGGAGTCAGCTCGTGACCGTCAAGGGGTACACATCAGAAGAAATCCTCATTAAGTCCAGTGTTCCACAAGGATCCCATTTGGGCCCCTTACTTTTTGTGACCTTCATTAATGACCTCATTGAGAAAATTCAGTCCCCTTGCCTGTTATACGCTGACGACCTATAAATTTTCAATAGAATTGGTGGAGCTGACGACACTCGCATCATACAGGAAGACTTAAACAGCTTGTCTAATTGGAGCAGAGAAAATAACATGTTCCTTAATGTCAAAAAATGCTTTGTCATCACCTACACACTTAAAAAAACAAGGTATTAAACAATTACATCTTAGAACAACCAACTCTATCTCGTGTGTCGTCTATTAGGGATCTCGGGGTCGTGTTTGACGAACAGCTTAGTTTTCGCCAACATTACGATCTCATAGCCAAAAAATCTAACCAGATACTAGGTTTCCTTACTAGACAGAGCAGGCACTTCAGGAACCCACAAAGTTTAATTTTGTTGTATAACAGTCTGGTTCGAAGTAATTTAGAATATAGCTCAATTATTTGGAATCCATACTATGCAGTGCATTCTGAGCGCATTGAATCGATCCAATCCAAATTTTTGCGTTTATTAAGCTTACGTACTGGCAACAATAGAAGACTCCGGTCATATGCTGAGAGGCTTAAAGAGTTTAACATGATACCACTTCACCTCCGTCGCGACGAATTGGACCTAGTCAACCTACACAGAATAATACACTGGGAACTGGATAGCCCCGAGGCCTTGGAACTGTTAAATTTTAACATAAAACACAACCCACGTAGACCTATGAAAAAAATATTTGACATACCCCTATCGCGAAATAATATCTCTCGAAATCAATCCCTATCAAGGTTATGTCGACTTTATGAGGATTATAGCCTTCGCTTTACCAACTTTGACATCTTCAAATCTAGCCTGGTTCGCTTTAGAAATGTTTTGAAAAACATTCTCAAGGACATCCCCGTCGATTGATATTCATTATATTTATAGTTCTTGATTTGTTGGAATTGTGTCTGTTAGTTTAAGCAATTTTATTTAAAATGTTTGTTTCTCAATCTTGGCATGCCGTGATAACACGTATAAGGATTATGTCTTGTATCACACCATTATTTTTGTAAGTTATAGCTTTAAGTCGTGATGTAATCTGTTGTGTTGTCCTATAATAAATAAATAAAAAAATTAAGGGCAGAATGTTTGAGATTTTTTAAATTAATGTTTCTTCACCATTGGCCTATATTACTTATTCTGAACCTTCTCTGCAAGTTTGGCCGATTATTGCAAAATAACCCTGTATAGCAATTTTTTTGTAATATTGCAGACAAACTTTTATGTTAAATTCTATGCAAAAGTGAACAGAGTATATGTAGGAAGTGGATGAGTTGGAAGAGGACACGACCAAAAGTAGACGGTAAGCAAACCGCGACTGTGCGGCACATTTTATCGTATCATGATTCGGTGAACCACTAAAAATCAAGTTTAAGTCATCCACTATTTGTGTTTATTAAATCTTTGTCTACAAATAGCTGATTTGCGTTAATAGTACTATTAAAGAGGCGACTTACCATTGCTTCTTAAGGTCGGGTGTGGTGAGGATCTCCTGAACAAGACGGGAGCCGTAGAGCGGCGGGTTTGAGTACATGGTGCGGACCATGATCTTCACTTGAGACATCACCTTGGCAGCCGATTCGGCGTCGCCGCACAAGATCGTCAGGGCACCGGCACGCTCGCCGTACAATCCTGAAATGAATATTACGCAAAATGACCTCAATATATTCAAGCAATCAATCGATACAGACATAATTTTAAAGTCCTTTGCTGTACATAGGCTTTATCAATAGTAGAGGGGTTGACAATCACATTTTATTTATGTAAACATATTACTAGAAACCATTTTCATATATAGGAATGTTATAATTAATTAGTTTTTACCCACCCTTATTTCTGTTTCAGTGTTTTTTTACGTTCGAGTAGAATTCAAAATTTCATAAATGTAGTTCTATTCGCGGTGAGCGTGTGAGAAGAACCAAATTCATGAATTGGAGTAGAAATCTACATAAAATGGGCGCCTTCCTGATCATAGCTCAAAATAATAAAATATGCAGATGGCAACTCGCGTGCTAAGCGTGGCTACTATGGCAAATATCCAACTTATCTGGCAGTCTGTGGAGGAAATCCAATTGATGAACGGGAGTAGAAATAATAGCTATGTAGAGGCGGCGAAAAAGAAACATTTCTTCCCGTGGGTGTCTTAAGAGGCGGCAGAGAGAATCTGAAACAGGAGATGGGCAGCATCTTCCTGATAACAGCGCAAAGTAATAGAGCTGCGGTTGCCAACCCGCTTGCCAAGCGTGAGTACCACTGCAAGCAGCAGCAGTGAAATAGCCCTATTGAAAGTAAAAACGTAGCAGCCTAAATACGTCCCACTACTGGGCACAGGCCACTGCGAGTTTTAGGTCAAAAAGGAGTTGATTAAGTTGACTTCAACGCGGGATTACCGACTTCACATATCTATAGCTAAAAATGATTTCCGAAATATTTTTGTAACTTCTCAGATATGCAGGTTTCCTTGCGATGTTTTTTTCATCACCGAGAACTTGCTAAATCTAAACTTCACATTGCAGTTAAAATACAAGTGGAGTCGGCGCAGATCTAATTTGGGTTGCTTACGTACCTACTACGAAATTTATGTTTAGATCGATTTGATTAGCGGCTTATACAGATGAATTTCAAGATTCTATCAATGCAATTCTAATCATAGTTAACATTTAAACAGTTATGTACTTATTATTAGTTTATTTAGTAACAAAAAGATGGCGCTATTACTACATTAAAACCATGAAAACTAAAACTTTACCCTCTAATACTCAGACAAAATAAGTTGAGGTGCGACTGGAGTGGCTTTGTCTCAACAAAGCCGCTAACATTTATATAATACATAAATTTAAATTATATACACCCGGGTTCCACAATAAAATAAGGTCGTACAGTTACTATGAATTTCTCTCAATTTCACTACCTCAAAATAAAAGTACTAAATTATCGATAATATTGCTTTGGAATAGGCGACACGTCGATTATCGATATTGACTATCCTTCTATATAAATATCGATATTATATATCTTTTAGTACGGTACAACCGGAAATCGATCTGCACCAATGAAATTGTTAATTTAAATTTTAATTGCTGATTTATTACGTGCTCGACGATGAAGAATAACATTGTGAGGAAACCTGAGAAATAAAATATTAGCTATATGTAGTAACTTTGAATCTGAATGACAGGGTGAGAAATTGCGTGATAAGAGATAAATGTGGTATGCAAGATGATGTTGTGATCAGGATTAAGAAAGGAATGCTTCGGTGGTTTGGTCATGTAGAAAGAATGAATGAGGAAAGAGTGACAAAGCAAATTTATATGGCGGATGTGAACGGCAGAGTCGGGAAGGGACGCCCTAGAAAAAAGTTTATCGACCAAATTGGTGATATTTTGAAAATGGGCCACGTTAAAAGTACCCTTAACCGACGAGCATGTATGCGTAGATATATTGATGTAAAGGAGGCGAAAGAGGTATGTCAGGATCGTGCCAAATGGAAGTCCGTAATCTCTGCCTACCCCTCTGGGTGACAGGCGTGTGTGTTTATGTATGTATGTATGTATGTAGTAACTTTATTTTTACATAATTTGAAATACTTGCATTATATTAAAACAGCCGTTTATAAATTTATAATATGATATCTAATGTAATGAAAAAAAGAATGAAATTCTTCAACACAATTGGGTAATAGAAAAATATATTTACCATTTCGGAGATAAACGCCCTTGACGTATAATAAAGCGGTTGAGATTGATAATGGAGGTCAAGAATTTAATACTAAAATTAGCTTAAGTCGACATTACTAACTAATTAGGAAGATGATGACATAAGTTAGATAATACGGAACATCTTTAAATGACTTTTTTGTACGTGCAACTGGGCAGTTCTCACCAAAATTGTACCGCCTTAAATTTGGATGTCCTTTAAGTTCGTGTTTATTTTGTGACTATATAAGACACCATATTTATCAGATTTTTTTAAATCTTTTAAAGTCATATCTATAGATATAATTAATCACAAATAAAATACTACCAGAAGCGTTTAAAAATAATAAAATATTTATTTTCGGAAACCTGTTTATTTTTTTTTGTATGGATTGTAGATTGTCCTATTCCCTATCACATGATTTAAAAATTGATTTTACCAAAAAATAAAACTTTAGGAGTACATCTTTCCATTTTGATTAATCACATCACTATTTATTTACACAATGATACCTTTGTACATGTATTTACTTATTTAATTTATTAATGTTTTCAATTTATTTGTTGTCCTAAATTTAACTCAATTTTGATTATCAACATTGTTACCATGATATTTCACATGTTTTGTAAAAATTACTACTTTTTTGGATGTTTTAATGCTGTGTAAACATTTTTCTCCATGTCGAAGTCCTTTCATCTTAAATTGGTAGGCTGACATGTATTCTGTGTCAAACAATCCGTGCACGAGTGTCGTGGGTACCGATTAAACTCAAACTTGTTACTGGACTTTAAACGGTAAGTACATACTTTATTAAAAAGAACATTTTTCCAATGATTTCTATGTGCATTCACTCTTGTTTTCACTATTTTTTACAACATTAGCTAATGAAATAATATTTTTAGGCGGTAAAGAATCCCATAACCTCAAATTTTGTTACCTCAATTTTGTTACTTTTGAGTAGGTAACCTATATGTTGATCTCATTGGTAACACAATTGATATCATTAAGGGACGAATACATTAGCCTACTGTCAACGAATAGAAAATATTAGAATATGAAATATATGTTTAACGTTAGGTAAGTATTTGTTTTTCGCTCTCTTATAATCTGCTGAATATATTTAATTGAAATCCAGAACGAATTTCATGTTGGCGATGCCATACATAGTTTTTAGCCATGATTTATTTTAAACAGATTTCCAAAAAAAAACACCACACAAATCGACCACGTATGCTTTTGCTTTTATTTAACTTGCACTGTTCGTATGTAAGTAAAAATATGTCCGTCAAAACTTGCAATCCATTTTTCAATGTTGGTATCCGATTGCGCTAAAATTTTGCAAGCACTTTTAGTTTTTATGACAAAGCAGTTTTTTGACAGATTTAACCTGATGTCACAGACAGGAGTGTCTCCTCATGAAGGAACTGCTTAATGGTTAATAGCAACTGAATGAAATTTAGTATGCGTATAAAAGCTTGTCTGCAAAAAGTATTGTTATATTTAAAATTTATTTTGTTTGTAGTAATGGGATATTCCATTCTAACATTTTATTAAATAAATCACCAAAGAAAATTAAAATAATAATATAGAAAGTTTTTTTAAATAAAAAATGGTGAAACAAATGTTAAAATAAACGAAAAACAAACTTCAACGAAGTAATTTTTTACCTCTTCTCCCTATCTTTCAAAAGCGAAGATTTCATTGAAGTCGTGTTTTTATTTATTTAAACAGTTTTTATGAAGATGTTATTGTGCTGAATGAAATCTCAAATAAATGATTTTAATTTTAAGGTTATCGTACAAAATGGCACCGCTAACTGCCACGGAAGAAATGAAACGCTATCGAAATAAGCCAGAATAAACCAGAAAAGTTAGAAGAATCGTGACGAAAAACAAAATCAACAAAAATCATAAAACGTCAATCATTCATTGGAAGAGACAGAAGCGGCAAAGAATCAAGAAAATAAAAAAAATAAAAAGAGAGCGTGACAAGACATTCAAATATTACAGCAAAATGTTACATAAACTACAAAAATTACTTGAAGAAAACGAAAAACAATTCAACAAAATGTAAATCTTACGGAGCACTAAATAAAATATTGTACAGTAATAAACTGAAAGTGATTCTAAAGTAAAAAAAACTAGAATAATAGAAATAGCTCTGGTTATTAAACCTTAAATAAATAAATTAAGCCTTAGAAGCATCATTACAACAAATTTATAAAGATTTGAAATGGACATGCAATCGCATAGATTTAGCATTTTTAGAAATTACTTTTTTGAAATATCAACTTCTATATCATTTGTATTGCTAAATCCTTGCATTTTTATGAGAATGGAGATGCATTCTCATTCAAATGAATTAATTAACAACAACAAACGACAGCATTTTCTTTTTTTTAGGGAAATCTACCAATTTCTAGAAATTAAGTCTATTTCCCGTATGTTACATCATAAATTTTAAAATAAAGGGTTGCTTATTTTAATTAAGAGTCCTATTATTATTTTCCGTTTATTAAACTAAATCCAATTATACCAGTATTCCTAACAATGTAAATGGGCCTTAATAATTTCTTGGTTACCAATCATAATCAATTTTGTTACTGTCCATAAAAATAACGGAGGTTTTTTACTGATAAAAATTTTAGTTTTGGACTTTAACTAATTATATTTACTTATTAATACTTGCCGAAAAATTGTAATTTTATATCATCAAACAATATTTACATTTTATTTTTATTTTAAAATACATAGAAAAAAATTGTTTGGTTTTCGTCCTAAGTAACACAGTTGAAAATGTTCGTATTGTAATTTAAAAATTAGCAAACTTTTACAAGTAAAATTGTTTTGGGGTTTTAAGTGCCTTCATATGTAACCATATAAATATTTAACACGGAATAATCAAAGAACTACATTTAATTAAATGAATTTTGTTTAGTAACAAAATTAGAGCACGGTAATGTCATGCTCGGAAATAAACCTGTTTTATTCCTAAATGGTATATATTTATTGGTAACAAACATTAAATTACTCAAATGTTATATTACTTTTAGCAAATTCTTTAATAAAATCATTGAAAAATAACACATTTTTAAAAATCGAAAAAATATTTGCCGTACAAAATTTTTGAGAACTGCTCAACTCGAATGGCGAATGACCACGCCCACGCAGAATTATCATTTACCATCATTACAGTCCCTTACAAGTCTACTGCTGAAAATAGGTCTTCCCCGAAGAACGTCACAAGACATGGTCTTGAGCCACCCATATAGATCGTGCTAACAAAGTTTTCAAACAACTTTTTTTGTATACGTGGTAGAGCCATGCTGCAGTTATATTAGTAGTATAGTTGTAGCACGAATGGGTCGGCACTACCGGGGAAGGACCACGCTCTCACAATACCAGCGTAAAATAGTAGCTTAATGCTACTGTGTTTCTTTCGGTGAGTGTAGAGAACCGGAGATCCTTTTTAGTCCTCACGGGTGACAACGCATCTGCATTTTGATTTGTAATCGAGGATAGATGTAGATGTCTATGGGCCGCAGCAACCACTTACCATCAGGTGGACTGTGTTGCTCGTTTGTCACCTTATCCTATAAAAGAACTCTACATAATATTTACAATGGGCAGTGTGCTACAATACATCTTCGAAATATATATAAAGTAACCATAGCCTAATCGTCGTGAATGTAATGTAAAAGTAATGTAGTGAAGCACTAACACAAGCATTTCAAGCTTAGTTTGAATTGTTAAAGAAGCACATAAGTGTTGCAAGTAAAGTGCACTATAGATTCTAAAAAAATTAAAGACATCCAATATTCCTCACGATGTTTTCCTTCAACGCCGAGCGTTGTAAAGAGTGGAGAGAAGATAGATTCAGTGGAGGGCCGGCAAGTTTCGATATCGGTTTGTTGATATAGTAGGTACTTATTAAATTTAAAGACAAACAGCTTGAACTATCAAGGCTCTAGTCAAACCACGTTGCCAATTCAACTCACCCATATTCTTGGCGAAACTCTGAGCGAGCATCACCTGGTGGCCTTCCTTCACGAAGTAACGAACTGCGAATGCGTCGTTATCCACATTACCGGTAGCAAAGCCCTGGTACGCCATGTCGAAGAATGGGAACAGCTTCTTCTCCCTGATTACCTGTGAACAGACACTCAGATTTAGACTGTAAGCGTGGGGAGTATGCTAATTTTTAAAATACCAATATCTCCTGCACGCAGAGAATCCAGTCGTTTTAACTTCCATTGATAATATTGATTAGACTTTCCATTAGACACGGAAAGATGGGAGTACGACTCTTACAGAATAGTACAAAATCTTACAGATCGGATGTTTACGATAATTATCACAATTGTGCATTATTCTTATTTTTATTTTTATTAATTTCCTCTTCTGGGTTGTCTGGAAGAGATTGCTACGTAGCAATAAGACCGCCTTTTGTTTATCCCTCATTACTTTTTCATTATTTATTAATGTTTTGTTGGTGTACAATAAAGAGTATTGTATTGTATTGTATTGTATTGTATTGTATTGATAAGTACCATGGTCTTCTTCATTTTCATTAATTTTCAACAGCCAGAATAGACCACTGAACGTGGGCATCTTCTGTTCGAGGGAGGATACGCCTTAAACGTCACGCTTGGCTTGCGGACAGATGATCGCTGTTGCTGCCGGTCTGGTCGAGGGTACTTTAAGTTTGACGTAATCGAGATGTTTATACCGCCATCTGTCGGACACCATAAGATTTTTCTGGATTTTCCAATTGTCGCCTCTTACGACAACCACGAGGATTGATAGATTCTCTTACACCGTCACCACACAACAAACCATGGGACTAACGTAATATCTGGTTTTACTTACCTCAACTATATCTTAAACTATATTTCAAATGAGTGTTGATTACCTTAACTCATGTAACGGTGCTTTAGAAGAAACGAAATAGGTGTAAAACATTGAAAAAGGAGACGGGCGAAAGTTCATAGAAAGCTGTGCCTGATGTTACAGTAACGATTACGGCATTATTTTATTTATATACCAATACCATTTAAAAAAAAAACTAAAATGTTTACGACTGCTTCATGGTAGAAAAAAAATATAGGATGTTGTTGATTTGTATAAAAACAATGTTATTGCTTACGTTACGCTTACAATGTAATTCTTACACCAAGCTCTCACATTTCACTTTAAGAAAATATTTATTAGACTTTATTGTAAACTAGACTTTAACATAATTTTATGTATTGTAGGACATTCACACATAGATGATTCAGACGCCACCGTCCAACTAAATTCTAGAGGTTTGAAATAATTTTAAAAAACTGAGGGAGTATGAATTAAAAACACTTACTCTCTTAATGATTTATTAGTCGTCCACTTCATCATAAACAAATGAAGCATCCTCTAAAAATGGTGCTTGCGGTATTAAATTCTCTTGACGCCTTGCCCAGCTTAGGTACCATATTAATATGGACATTATATGACCACAGCAACCTGCAGTTCCTTTTACTACCAAGCAATTAAAATAATACTGTTTGATGGCCTCTCTACTAACTGTCAACTAAAATATATGTAAAATATGTTTTTGAGCTTAAGTATGTCTCGATTTTATTCGACAACTTAATAGCCAGCTAAAATGGTTGGATATTGACAGTTCTCTTAGTAGGTTGCTGATCGTTTCTCGACACACTTCTATTTCGTATCTCTTATCTTGTATGTTTTCCCCATAATGGGACCTAGCCTACTTAATTTGATAAATACCTAAAGATATTTTTATTAAATCACTATAGGTGAGCTGGGGTAAATCATTTATCATTTTGCACATGTATGAAACCGTCAAAATCCTTTATACGTAGCCAGAGTCGTTAAAGATCAGAATATTATTACAGCACACAAAAACAACAGAAAATATTCACTACCACCGTGAGCTCAGAGCCAAACAAACGTAACAAACGATATAATTGACGCTTGAGTTTTTGAACTAATGTTGACATTTCTGCTTTTGGCCTGTATAAAACATTGATAATCGTTTGTAAAATCGGTCAATTTATTCAATTTCAGTCAATTTATTTTTACAACTTTTTTTAAACCTTGAAGTGTCACGAGGAAACCATTATTTAAATAATTATTTTCTTAAACTTACCAAAGACACTGAATTACTTTTTATTCTTTTTTTTTCTATTTTTGTATCAAAATCGATTAACTAACCTATTTCATCCGGTAGCATTGCTTAAAAATGATAATAACGGATGTCAGTATTATTTTTATTTAATATTTATTTTCTTTTGCCATGATAAAACTGCTTAATATTTCATTATTAACTGCAAAAAAAAAACTGTAAAAAAATATTGATAAATATTTCACTTGTGTAACGGTTAGGCCCAAATTCGCCCGTCTCCTTTCCAATTTCCTTTTAGTTATAATCGCGGCCCCGATCGTGCCGAAGAAACTGTCGGCCCACATCAACTGCATAGTGAACAGCATAGGGTGAGCTCTGTATCTTCCTGCGTTTTGTATTTTCTACCATTAAAGCGATTATAATATGAGTCGAAATCTTTTTTGTTTCCGCGTTTTACACTCAGCATTTGAATGATAGAAAAAAAGGATTCCTTAAATAAATAAAAAATATTATATTTTAACACAATTTGACCTAGTCGTGGCGACGTGATTGTGGTGGCGACGTGAAGAATCTATCACCCATATCGTCTCCTGGTTATTATAAAGATGACCACGGGAAATGTAACTAAAATTTTCATGACCGCCGATAAGTGGCGGTATTAAACATCTTGCTTTATTCCGTTATACAAGTGGTAAAATTAAAAATTTTGTACAACCGACTTCAATATAAATAAAATGAGTCAATTCAATACGCATTATTAAGGATAACTCGAAAACTATTGGTCAGATCTTGATTAAATTTATAAGGGACCACATGAGAAGCACTAGCGTTCAAATAAAAATTTGCAAAGTAGGCTCTAATTAGTTACATTTCTCCATGATGCCACAATATTTTTACGAATAAGTTCATGAAGTTATTTTTAAGACATAGAAAATAATCATATCTAAGTTCTCATAAACCATTTTTTAATCCATAACGAATTTTTGTTAAAAAAAAATTGTTTGACGCTTACTTAGTTTTTGTCCGAGCGTGTGGTCGTCATAGCTATCTCGTAATTTGCGTACTATGAAGTCATTGCATCACATTCATTTTGATACTCCCGCAGTCGTCCGTTAGCTTAACCGACAAAGGAATAAGCCACGCCCCCAAAACTACGATTCATTTTCAAAATATTAACCACCACAACTAAACTTAAATACTCGAGTTAGGAATGATTCGAGGAAGAAGTTGAATGGCAGTTTGGCACTCACAACTTTTAATCTCGCGGTCAGTATCCTAATCATTAATAGGTTGTTCCAATAATCTGCTCGATACTGAAAACTTTATAATTAGATGTATTGTAATTAAGACATTGTTGAACATTTAGGTATACTATACCGCGGACAGTTGTTCCCAATCGCTCGGTCGCGGGTCTACGCCAGTAGGATTGTGCGCGCATGCATGCAGCAGAATTATAGAACCCTCTGGGATTTTCTGCAAAAGATACACAAAAATTAATAAAACAAATAATATATGTATTACACAATGTCTTAACCCTTTAGTAAAATTGTTAAATGCTCAGGGTTCGAAGAGATGCATTAAGATATTTAACTCCTTACAAAAATATTTGAGAAAAATAATTGCAGTTTCAAATAAATTTAATCATCATCAAGCTCGTATATTCGTCTTGTTTTGGTCAGGAGTTACCTGGTTTATTTATTTTGTTTCGATATTCTTTATTAATTTCCTTAATTAAAAAGAACACCGCAAAATTCTCCAGACTAATAGATCTTCGGTTTATCTAAATTTTCGTATTTATGAAGAAAAATATCTTAAAAAACCTGAGAAATAAAAAAATATTTCGAAGACATCCAAAGTTCACTAACCCACCTTGGGGCCAATACGGCAGACATTTCCTTTCCCTAAAACCCTCTCAGATATGAGAAGAGGTTTGTGCACAGCGGTGGAACGCACACAGGCTGTATAGAAATGGCACGAATAGTGATTTTGCCGAATACCGAATACCCGGCCAAGGTCTTGATGGTAGTACCGAATATTCAGGGCCGAATATTCGGCACAAAAATCTTCATAAATTTTTTATTTAATTATTTTAGTTTGTCACAACTTACATCTGAAAAGTTGTGTACAGTAGATGATTTGGTACATGTTTTTTTCATGATTTCCAGATTTGGTTCAGGGTATTCGGTATAATATTAAACAAAGTAAACATTGGATCACTTTGTTAAATAGATAATTCTAGAACCATTCCAGTTTGTTAATTGTAGCATAAACACTAAAAATAACTTCATTTAATTTGAAGACCTTACTGTGTATAAAAATTAGAAAGCAGAAAGTCACGTTTAAAACTTCTATTATCTTTTCAATCATAATTTATCATTTAGCATACACAGCAATCGCGCTCGACGCTATACGCGTCTATTAATAAATAAATTAATCTCTTAATATCACTCATTCGAACGTCACATATTAAAGACGTGACAGGGCAATATAAAGGATAATATATCTATGATATAGCGCGACGATTATTGAGTGACGTTACAATCGGATTATCTAAATTAGGTCACACATTATTTGATCTTTGGTAGTCATCTCCATTATTATTTAATGAAGCTATATTTGATATCAACATATATTATAACAATAGACTGTACTCGAATAACATCTATAGAAAAGAGTAAACAAACCATGGAAAGCTGACTGTTTCTATCTTGCGACGGTTATCAGGAATTTATATAATATATAATATATATATTATTATAATATACAATTTCTATACGGTCGAGCTAGATTTAGCTTCAAGGCAAAGCTACCTAAAAATCATTTCACCGTCTTGGAGCGCATGTTCGTCCATATTAGTTTTATTCGTATTTTCTATAGAATAAGGGTGACAAATGAGCTCACAGTCTACCTGATGGTAAGTCTTTGCTGTGGCCCATAGACATCTACATCTGTATTGAAATGCAGATGGGTTGTCACCCCTGAGGACTAAGATGGATTGCCTCGTTTCCTGTAAAAGGTCTCCTCTCTACACTCACCATATGAAACACAACAGCATTAAGCTGCTATTTTACGCTGGTATCCTATAAGAGTATGGTTCTTCCCAGGTCGACCCATTGGTACTACAACAATAATATAGCTACAGCATGCCTCTACAAAATTTAAGTAAAGGAAGTCAAAGGAATATTTTTTTAATATAAATGATCAAGAACATGTTATATTTCGTTATACATGGATGTAAACATTCTTTATAATATACTCGTATAACACAAGCAATCAATTTTTCAGTGTGTTCCTGATATTCCCTTAGTCAACTACTCAAAAGGTTCAAAAAAATATACTTTTATAAAAAATAAAAGCTAACTTCAAAAGTAAAGTACTTAAAAACGTTAAATAATTCCCACAAAGGTTCTCAAGTCTTCTTCTTCTTCTTAAAACGTTACCCCCAAACTAGGATTTTCTCCTGTATCGTGGGGGCAGTTTACAAACATCCAGACCCGGAACAATTATTTGTAGACCATACAAATACTTGCTCCGTGCAGGATTCGAACCCGCGACCCCCAGCACAGCCACTCATTGCTAAGCCACTGCTCCACGGAGTCGTCAAATGGGGGTTTAATTCTTCTTTATACTATTCTTTAGCACCGACTTCTGTAGCTATTATGTGGAAATTATTTTATTATTAAAGCGAACAAACAAACAAAAACTCCCTAACATAATGACCTTATTTCTTATCTGTAATAAGCATTTTGAATAAAACTTCTTTTAGGGATTTTATCACGTTTAATTTACATGATTTTTAATTCCCGACGTTTCAGGTGCTTTCCAGCACCCATGGTCACGGGGACTGAGGTGACTGACGTCCCGATATCATTGTTAACCCGGAGTACCTTCATCATCAATCTACGCAGAATGTGTCTTGAAGCCTTGCAGTGGTACGCTTGGGTTTAGTTTTAATTTTATTAATTAAAGGATCCCAAGCAGGTCTCCTTCTTTATCGAAATTGGTATATTTTTATTTATTTTAATAGCCTCACGTATCATCCTTGGTAGGAATCGATGTTCTTTCGCGAGGATTTGTGGTCTATCAAATCTGATGTAATGGCGGGGGCCGTCTACGATATGATCACAAACTGTAGAACTCCGTAACCTTGGGTGCTGGAAAGCACCCAAAGTCGGGATTTAAAAATCATGAAGTTAAACGTGATAAAATTCGCAAAAGTAGTTTTAAACAATGTGTAGCGTTCACGTAAAGATAAGAAATCATTATGTAATAAGTATTATTCAGCAATATTTATTTATCAAACTATTAGATAAACACCTTTTATCGTTTAGTCTTACAGCCCTTTTAAGTAGATTTCAAGAAAACATATGAATTGATACTGTGTATTAGTACGTTTTTTTTAAACTTCATACAAAATATATTATATCTCTATAAGTTTAAATTTTAATTAAAAACCTTCGTTATACAATTTTCGATAAACAATTTTAAAAAAATTGTAAGATGTTTAGCGTTTCACGTTACAATATTTTTGTTTTACGATTTTTTAATGATTCATACAGTAGGGGCTGGGTAAATTATTCAAAAAATATCGTATCTTTTACATAGAAGTACCAAGAGAGGAAAAATAGAATAGCATCCCAAGTAACACAGGAAGCATTTTAACAAACGAATAGTAAACTTATGTAGCACTAAAGGTCCGTATAAACTCTAATATAAATTCACCAAGCATCTTGACGCATTATATTGACATTTCAAAACCATTATGATGCTTTACACTGTAAAACGGTTGGATAACGGCATATCAAAATGCTTCTGTAAAGCCTTTAGTTTTAGTGCATCAAATCACAACGCAGCTGTTTTAGTGAATAAATGCTTAATGTTGTTTGTATGCTTAATGTTGTGTTACAGTTAACCAATGCTTAATGTTGCTTAATAGCATAAACTTGTACCATTATGTTGCACCGTAAATCTGTTATACAAATTTGAGCTGTTTTTAGTGCCCTTTGTTGTGTAATAGCACTTAAGTGGACAGTTAAATCCTAGAATTGCTGAAGAGCATAAACACGAATCAATGTAATGCTTGCATTTTTAAAGATCAATTATTATAAGTTCTGTTGTACAGCTAACAGTTCTTTAATTAAACACACGTGAGTTATTGTAATGCGTAAAGCTGTATATACATTAATTTTACTATATTCGTTAAACCATTTGTCAGCCATACTATGGGGAAAGTAACATATGCACATGTTTTGTTGATCATATAATTTTTAGCATATCGTTCATAAATGACACTATTTCAGTCTACATAAAATCTACTAGTATACCGGTGAACTCATATAGAACTACTTTATAGATAATGGCACTGCATTGGTTCATCAAGTGTTTTCTCTGGCTTCTGGCTTAATAAGTTGGCGGCATTAATTAGCCTTTTTAAAGGCTCACCGAGCTGCTATAGACCGACACCATTTTGTCATTATTTTATAACCACAAAATATCATTCACACCTGTTTATAAAAGCAATAGACCTATATAATAATGATATAACTCAATTGAATACTGCCTAATCAATACTATTATGCTTATTATGCAAAGTTCGTTCTACACTAGGAATAAAAATTTGTTTTGTTTATTTCACATATTATATAATTTATAACAAAATATTGAAGGCGCGTGAAAATATTCACCGAAACGTGTAGAGATTTACAGTAAAATACATTGCGTTGTAATATTTGAAGGCAAAATCTCGTCTTCCTTCGTCCATATATTATATTGCGAGACAAATTAAGTAGTTTAATTTCAACGTTAATTGTATAGTAATATTTAGTACCGCATAATAGAGATGTGTTTGCAATAATATAAGGTTATTTAAGTTTTAACTGTGATCACTTAAATTTGGAGCTATTGATCACTTAAATAGCTCCAATCATTCTTTTACTACTTTATAATGCTAGTCTAAAGCTTTGGTAATGCAATAAACATCTTCATTATCAATTACATTGCTAGTATGTATCTATACTGCGATTGGCAACTTCATTGGCCGTAATGATGCTTCTTTAATGCGATTGGCAACTTCACTGACCATATAATGCTTCTTTAATGCGATCGAAGTAGAAGGTATTCTTTGACCACAATAATTAGCATTATTATAGCGCCTGTAATGCAACTAAACAACTATTGTGAACCTATTTAGGATCTAAAGCCGTATAATTTGTGCCTAAATAAGCATTACCATAGCGGTAAGAGTTTATAATGCTACTATAGAACTAATTACATTGCAGGGAATAGAGTGAATGGGGCACTACACTCTATTATGAAGAACCAGAATGTGTCAAAACAGGCACGTATGGTGATTCATAATGCTGTGTTAGTCCCTACTTTAATGTATGGTAGTGAAAGCTGGGTGTGGCAGAAGAAGCACGAAAGTAGAATAAATGCTGTAGAAATGCGGTCTTTAAGGAATATGCTAGGGTTGAATCTGAATGACAAGGTGAGAAATTGCGTGATAAGAGATAAATGTGGTATGCAAGATGATGTTGTGACCAGGATTAAGAAAGGAATGCTTCGGTGGTTTGGTCATGTGGAAGGAATGAATGAGGAAAGAGTGACAAAGCAAATTTATATGGCAGATGTGAAGGGCCGAGTCGGGAAGGGACGCCCTAGGAAAAAGTTTATCGACCAAATTGGCGATATTTTGAAAATGGGCCACGTTAGAAGTACCCTTAACCGACGAGCATGTATGCGTAGATATATGGATGTAAAAGAGGCGAAAGAGGTATGTCAGGATCGTGCCAAATGGAAGTCCGAAGTCTCTGCCTACCCCTCTGGATGACAGGCGTGAGTGTTTATGTATTATGTATAGAACTAATCCAAAATGCGAAAACGATATCTACATAAATGCTGTAAGTCGGCCGTTATACTGCTTTAATTTGTTACTTGGGATGTTGCTAAGAAATATAAAAAACAACTTTTATTCTTTTATGTCTAATAAATATTTTTATACGAAATCTTTCATTAGTCTATAAAATATAACGGAAGTAGGAAGACATGGACTTCCGCCGTAGTAGAAATTAATTACCATTACAGCCTATAAAATACAACCGCTGAATATGCCTCTCCCCTATAGACTGCCTCACCTCTGGAGGGATTTAATCATATTTGCTACACTTGGCGGACGGGTTGGCAACCCCATTTTTTATAATTTTGAGTTGTAATCAGGACGATGCTGATGTCTATATCCTGTTAGAGCTTTCCTCTGCCGCCTCTTGCGACAGCCACGGGACGCTGTGGGGGTGAATTGGCATCCGTTATAGGGATGAATAAATACGCTCAGCAAGCAGATCAACGGTAGTAGTAACAGACATCTTGAGCCTTTGACGCTGTTCGCATTCATCCGTACGGGTATTTTACATCTTTGTATTAACTAACCAGTTTTGGAATATGTTTTGTAAATTTATTACTTCATCGCGCTCGTCTCTCATCTACTGTCGTGATCCCTCTGTTAAGAACAAAAGGTCAATAGCGGAGGATTCCGTAACAAATAACATATTTATACAAATACAGACTAATATACTAGTTGGCCTGATACAGAAAGGATCTTACCAAAAAATATCAAAAATATACCAGGGCAAATGTAAGAAGTATAAAAGTTTCACTGCTGACCGCCATCTGAAGGGCCTGAGGCCAGGGCAGAAACACTCACTTGTGCAAATATGCACTAGTGAGTGTTTATAACTATTGAAGAAAAACATTATATATATATATATATATATATATATATATATATATATATATATATATATGTATAATGTCTCAAGTATCTTCCAGCTATCTTGTATGCGAGCAGTAAACACAAAGAAAACAGCGAAAAAAAAAATATGTCCATGTGGAATAATAAATCCAAAAATATTCCTAGCTCAAGAACGGTTACCTTTTGCCAATTAGTAATCCTTGAAAATTCAGATTTATACCAACTTATTATAATAACTTCTTTGATCATTTGTTTTGGTACAGATCATTACTAAAAAATCTATAGAGAAAAATAATCAATACGATTGACTCCAGCATTATTCCCATAAATGTTGTTAAGTTTCGTGAAATTTAGCTTTTTTTCAACTAGCATGTAGTAGTTTAATCTGAAGGGAACTTTCAGTGGAATGTTAGTTTATTAGAAATTGCTCCGGTAAAGAGACAACTAAGACCATAGCAAGGAAGGCTATGGTGGTCTGAATAATAATTTCAATAGATGTATGACAACATTTGTTTGAAGCGTTTCTTACAATGGACCTGCTTGTGGTCAGAAAAACAGATTTTTTTTTACAAATTTACTTACGCAAATGTCTTCAAGAGCCCCCTGGAGGTCGAAACCATTGGTCTTAGGGTCAAAGTAGCGGTACTTCTTGTGAGGAAGGCTGAGCATGTTACAAATCTGCGGGTGGTTGCCCCACGTGGGGGTCGGCAACCATACTTCCTTGTTCTTGCTGTAGTGCTTCGTGACAAATTCAAGACCGAGACGTAATGCACCAGTGCCGGATAAAGTCTAGAAATAAAATTCATAATTAGTACTTTAATTATTGTACAATAACTGACAATAACTAAAATACTGACTGCCTCGTTGGTTTAGTGGTTTTAGTAGTGCGACTGCAGATCATGAGGTCTGAGTCGGGCCAAAAAATCAATATACATATTTTATCTAGGTATACATATTTTATCTATATGGCTATGATTGCTTCGTTGGTCTAGTGGT
Source organism: Parnassius smintheus behrii (assembly GCA_036936625.1). Taxonomy (NCBI): domain Eukaryota; kingdom Metazoa; phylum Arthropoda; class Insecta; order Lepidoptera; family Papilionidae; genus Parnassius; species Parnassius smintheus. Next base: position 15,004,827 of record JAUPFT010000005.1, on the reverse strand, counting down.
TGTAGTAGTGCGACTGCTGATCATGAGGTCCTGGGTTCAAATCCCAGGTCGGGCCAAAAATCGATTATCGAGTTTTTCCGTCAAGAAATTCTCAGTAGTTGCCCGGAGTCAGGTAGTTAGCGGTGTCTCACCCCCGTGCCTCGGAATGCACGTAAAGCTGTTGGTCCTGCGCCTGATCTCTCTCCATTCGTGTCGGTTTACCGTCCCATCGGATTATGAGAGTGAGGGAATAGCGAGTGCACCTGTGCTTGCGCATACACTTGGGCACTATAATCCTGTCCTGCGTCGATGGCCGCCGTGGCCGAAATTAGGTCTGGAGGACATTATTGTACAATAAAGTAGTAAAATAACATCCTACGTACATACAACATACCCATAGTTGGGCACCTGCTCCCTCTCATTACACAGAAACAGCGTGACATCTTACAAAGCGTGTTATCGGACTTGATATTATGTCCTCGGAAAATATGTTTTCGAGGATACGAGATATTGTTCCTTCAGGTAGTTGGTGGCTACTATTAGTCCGTTTTTTTCTAGTACAAGGGTGACAACCGACCAAACAGTCCACCTGATGGTAAGTGGTTGATGTGGCCCATAGACATCTAAATCTATCCTCGTTTGCGAATCAAGAATCATAATGCGGATCTGTTGTCAGCCGTCTCAGGTTCTCTACACTCACCATACGAAACACAGCAGCATTAAGCTGCTATTTTACGCTGGTTTTATGAGAGCGTCGTTCCTACCCGGTCGAGCAGACTTATTTTGTCAGTGCTTCAACTATAATATAGCCTCAGCGTGGCTCTACCACGTAAGATCTCCGCCAAAACGATTGCAGCAACAAAATCAAAAAATTTTGGCAACGTGCCGCGACCGAAAATAGTGCAGCAAAATCGAGAAAGCAACACACGTTATAAAATTGATAGGCGGCGAACATATGCAACATGTAAAATACAATTACAAGAGGCAATTTTGAGCGCTAGTAGTGCTAGTCCTCAATTATACCCAATTTTAACACTTCAGTCATTTAGTCAACGATTATGAAGTCAATTGTTTTTTCATGTATGTAGATAAAAAAGAAAAAAAAACATATAGATATTACCGTGTAGTACATTTGCCGAGTAGTGTCGGTGTAAGAATATCCGCTACCCCATATCATCCCGTGGGTGTCGTAAGAGACGACAGGGAAAATAATGAGGAAATGGGTTGCAACGTTCTATATCCAAGAAATATGGGAGTTCGGCATTATAAAGACAGCTACTCTTTGAAATCGGACGAGCTGCCCTCGACGACGAACCAGAGATTGCTCACTCAGTCCTTCCCACATTCAATAAGACCAGGTGAGAAACCGTACGTACGTACGTTCGTTACGTCGTGTACGTTCTATCAAAGGCTTTCGAGAAATCACGGGAAATAAACAACTAGTGCTCCTCCATTGTTTTCGACGGCCTCGCCCTATGTGAGTGGCATGTACTAGAAGATTACCAATTTCGAAGAACTAAAAACTGGTGGTCACTGAGGTACTGGTCATTTTGATCTAGACATGCCGTGAGATGGGCGTTCATTAAACAGGTTGGAAAACAAGTGGGAAAATTAAAAATGTTGTACAATAAAGAAATTTTCATCAAAATCGGTTCACATAGAAAAAGTTAGCTAGAGATAACACAAAAAATTAATGCGGTCGAATTGTGTACCTCCTCCTTTTTTGAAGTCGGTTAAAAAGAACGGGACATACAGGGAAAGCACTTTAAATATTGAAGATATCAAATTTCACTCAAAGGAAACATTCCTTTGTTATTCAAAATAAGAATAATCAGTCAGACATTTTTTTAATGCTTACTTGAGCTGGGAATCGAACCAATTAAAACTACAAAGAGTAGACAGTCACTATTCTTTGTATTTTTACTTTTTTTACGTGGTAGAGCCATGCTGCAGTTATATTAGTAGTATAGTTGTAGCACGAATGGGTCGGCTCGACCGGGGAAGGACCACGCTCTCACAGAATACCAGCGTCAAATAGTAGCTTAATGCTACTGTGTTTCGTATGATGAGTGTAGAGAACCGGAGACCCTTTTTACTGGAAACGAAGCATTCCACCTAAGTCCTCACGGATGACAACGCATCTGCATTTTGATTCGTAATCGAGGATAGATGTAGATGTCTATGGGCCACAGCAACCACTTACCATCAGGTGGACTGTGTGCTCGTTTGTCATCCTATCCTATAAAATAAAATAAAACTATTTTATTGAACCAATCCGTAAGGTCTATGATAAGGATAAAATCTCTTGAATAAATATTATATCTTACAATTATAGAAGACCTTGAAATCTAACAATTTATAGATATCAACTTAAACATATGTCTTCTTAACCTAGACTATTTAAAAAGTTTTATAGGTATTTTCTTGAAACTCCATAATAGAGTACCTAAATAAAAAAAATGTATGAAATTTAATTATAATCAGCTAAAAATTCGGGGACAATCACAAGTTATATTATGTGAGTATGCCCATTTTGTAGATGAGACAAATCTAAAAATAGAACATTATTTTGAAACTGGAACAAACATATTGATAACTGCTGTTTATTTTCTTTGTTTGCTGTTTGTGTTTGTTTTCCCGCTATGTTCTACCTATAATGGCTTATCAGGAACAACTTGATTTGAAGCGTACTTTTTCCATACACTAAAGTCCCATTTTAACTCTACATTGGTATCAATATATAGCTATCCGAAATTCGGATTCCGAATAGATACTGCCTAGAAAAGTGTTGTTACGAACGAAAAATATTTTAGTAGAATATCAGAAGTTTCAAGAAATATGTACAACACCCACAGCAACAAAATCTGGATATTTGACATACTTTGAGTGTCACCCAAAAGCTTCAGGTAACATGTTGAAGTGAGCTTAAAAAGTACAAATACAAATGGTATCACAATGGATGATTGATTTAGAAACTACATGATGGAGGGCATAAGAGATAGAAACAGAAATCCAAACTTCTAAGACTTGTTTCGTTGGATGTGTGGTCTGATGAAACAAATTTTAGCAATAATGGAATGCCTATAATAGGCGTAATAATGAGATGAATTAGAATTGAGTGTGCCTCAGCGAAATGAGAGAAGAATAGAAACAGAAACTTTTTAATTTAATGTAGATTATAACAATACTTATTGAAAGTCACTTTTTTCATTTACCACTGGTTCGCAAAAAAAAAAACCTCTATCCTGGGAAGAACCAGCATGAAACCCAGCGGAACTATTTTTTTCCAATAATAGCTTACAATCATGTTTACAATTAACAACACAAGAAAAATTTGAAATAGCTTGGTAGCGATCACCTTTCCCAGGGATTATTATAATCCATAAATTCCTCAATATTATAATAACCCTTTTTATACAAACTTAGTTTAATAACATTTTTGAACTTTGTGTATGTCAAATCTTATATATTTTCTGAGATGAGAGAAGCGTATACATCGCCCCAAGAATGAATTACTGACCAGCGGAATCGAGTAACTGGCTTGTGTCTGTCCCTAGTATTTACAGAATGAATATCACTTATTTTTGCAAAACTACTTTTATTTTTGTGTATATTATATTAACTTCCTTAAATTTTTGTCTCAGTGACTATTTTGGTTTTAAATTATATATTGCTCTAATGGCCCTCTTCTGTAAAATAAATATCATAAAATTTCAAGAAGTACCGTGTTCCTGTCCATAACAGTAGAGTATGCACTGCTTATCTCAATAATAAATTCAACATCTGGATAATTATAAATGAAACAATTAATTTGCCTGCAAGATCTCCAGATCGGGGTACCCTTATTGAGGTCTTGAGAAAATGATAAAGGCCTTTTGATATTTAAAAAACACTAGATTAGAATGTAAGTTCAGAGTCGATATGTATGAATTGTTAAATTTCATGGTCTTCTTTAATAAAAACACAATTTTTATTAGAGAAATTTTTATCCACATCATAGACCGTATTGATTAGCTGTGTTTGTAATGTGTTTAATGCAGTTGAAACTGGGTTGCATTTTTACAAGTTTAGGTGGTTAGTAGAAACTAGTTTTTCTACTAAGATAGGTAGACAAACGAGCACACAGTCCACCTGATGGTAAGTGGTTGCTGTGGCCCATAGACATCTACATCTATCCTCGAATATGAACCAAAATGTAGATGCGTTGTCACCAGTGAGGACTTAGATGGAATGCCTTGTTTCCAATAAAAAGGGTCTCCGGTTCTCTCCACTCACCATATGAAACACAGCAGCGTTTAGCTACTATTTCTCACTGGTATTCTGTAAGAGCATGGTCCTTTCCCAGTTAAGGCGACCGATTTGTACTACAACTATACTACTAAATTAGCTGCAGCATGACTCTGCCACATATAAGGCCGGTTTTAGAAATTGACCGACCGTCGGTGCGTACGTCGGTCGCGCTTGCCTTTTGTATGAAAATTCACAAGTCGTTACAGTGCTCGACCGACCGTACGCACGCGTATGTAGCTACGCACTGCGTACGAGGACCGTCGGTCGACCGACGCGCTATGGAAACATATGGACGCGTTTAGTGCTACACCGACCGTACGGATGCGTGTATCATCGTCACGAAAATCGAACCTAAACTTTAATAATATTGTATGATTTTATAGGTATTAAGTAGTTTTAGTGATTTAAGTATTTTTATCAAACACGGCATATGTCGACACCGAACGCCTCGCGGATGTTTTAAGTTGTCTTGTAATTTCACTGATAATTCATCAAAACTTTTGATTGAAATTCTAAAATAATTAAAAAAAAATTCTTCATCTTCGCGCAATAATGGCTATAAAGTAGTAAATTTCCCTTGAAGTGCTCTTTTGGCGACGAATGGGTGAACCTCATATTTACGTCTTCTGTTCCTTATACGTTTACGAATATAGTAAGCAGCAATTAAACAATTAATGCGTCCATTTCGAGTACGTTTTTGTGACTGTACCATTCCGGTCAGTTTCGTTGCTCTGGAGAGCTCTGAATGCTACAAACTGACGATCGGTTATGCGTATCGTCAGGACCGATGATACGCACTGACGGTCGGTCAAGCTCTAAAACCGGCCTAAACTCTCTTGTTCTCTCTTTTCTTATGGGTAATCCAGAGTTTCTAATCATCGACCCGAGATAAATACGCTATATGCTTATGCTTTTAGCTTTGGTACATTCGATGTTTGACCATGGGCAAGCTTTACTAGCAATGGGATAAGCAAACGGGATATAATACTCCAATGATAATTATGCAATATATAATTTCCTTAAGCCAAAGTGACACCCTGGAAGCAATGGTTTTCCTAAACTAATTGTATGATTTGCAGGATAAATTTATTAATATACACCAAGTAAATGTAATAAATAAAAGAAATTCTTATTGGAGACTGTTTTTATGCTTAAATTCATTAATGAAGACAGATTATGAGCACGATTTACGCGGGCGCGGATTAGAACTAAGATATGAGAACAAACATAATTAAGCACCAACAATCCAGAAAGTCTGCAGTCAGTGAACATGTTCAAGATCGTCTCCGCCAATCTATTATATGACATGATCTTGAACGCATACCACTGCAAGACTACAAGATACTGTAAGCCCATACTGCGTAGATTGGACAAAAAATTTATATTCAAAAACTGAAGGTAGCTGTGCTAACTATGGCATCGGGACATCAAACACTTCATACCACTCCCTGTGATCATGGCTGCTGTAAAGCATCCGTAACTTCAAGAATTAAGAAGTTAAATTAAGTGCATTAAAATCTGCAAAAATTAGTTACATTTAATAAATATAACTGTTTCCTTTAATGTAGTATTTATATCTGTTTGAATAATTTAATGAGTATTAATAAACCTATTTAAATAAGTGTAACACGAATTGTTAGTCCTAAGTGTTACCAGTCTAATGCAAGTTATTTAAATTGATATGTTCTGTGTGAGACCTGTATCCGGCAGCGTAACAAGAAATATTGTACAATGAAGCTGATGGTGACAAAAAGTTATGATGTTGTTAGACACAAACAACAAAATTGGTTTTCACATAATTCGGCAATGTTCCCAGTAATGGCAAAAACAAACAATCAAAGAATAAACAAAATACTAACTTTCCTTTTCTATAATAGTGCAAGGTTAAAAAATATTTAATTCACTTTGTTAACATGCATCAATTATAATTTTTGTCCTATTTGTAATATTTGTGGTATCATTAATAAAAAAATAGAAGAATCAAAAATTATTCCTTAGAGTGGAAATTGTATTTTTTATGGAATAAGGGTAACAAGCAATACAATTTTTAAGTTATTTTATGTAAAAAAAGGGGCTGTAAGGGGTTATTTTCCTGTCCCTTATCTCTCCCCTTTGCTGGTCCGTCTGAATTTTCTATGAAGGTGTCCAACAACAAAATTTTTACCAAATTCAGTAGTCTAGGTGAAAATGATAGTTCAATTTAATATTTAAACTTAAAGGCTTAAATTATTACATTTCAAAGCTTGATAATTCAGGTTGTATTCTATGTGGCCTTGCTACTTCACTGGTTGAGCCAATACATTTGTATTGTAGCTATAATTCATGACTTCGCGGCTGTATTACTACACAGAAGATAACTATGTAAAGCTATTTGCCTTTAGGTTGATTTCAAATGAGTTTTATGAAAAATTTAAGGTATAATCTATACTTTTTATATATATTTTTAGTTTCATACTTTAAAAACATTAAATAACAAGTCACACATTGGTCAACTGTAAGCTTATAACAATTGAATGCATTTGAAGAGAATGCTGCAGCTATGAAATAATTGTAGCATAAATGGGTCAGCTCAACCAGGGAAGGACCATATGCTCTCACAAAATACCAGAGTAAAATAACTGCTAAATGCTGGTATGATTTATATAGATTTATTATCAGTGATGACAATGCATTTGAATTTTGATTCTTAATTAAGTATAAATGCAGATGTCTATGGGCCACAGTATCCACTTTACTTGATGTGGACTGTGTTCTCATTTGTTACCCTCATTCTATAAAAATACCTTTTTATTTTTAATCAATTTACACCAATTCCTTTGAATCTTTAGGATATTTCAGTTGTAAAGTCAGTTAACTTACTTGCACAGTACAGTTAGTTTTTTCCTTAATAACAGGGCTGTCGTCCCCAAATGCAAGTTTTGCAACAGCATCTGTGTATGTTGCTTCACCAGCAATAGGTGCATATTCATGATTAAGGGCCTTCTTGTGTAGAATTTCTTCTGCCTGTAGTAAAATTTCATAAAAAATATTAAAAGCATTTTAGAGATACCTATACAAATTATAAAATCTTTAGCACATTCTTATATAACAAAGAGAATGAGATAAAAAAATTATGTAATAAGAAATTTCCTATGTTTGTAAATCAAATGACTAGTTTTTCTTTAAAAGAAAAGTTTTAACTGTTTTTATTACATATAATGTATATTTTAAGCTTAGTAAATTCAAATAAATTAAATATATCCAATGTAAAAGAAAAAATTAATAATACACATAAATTAACACACAGGTATTATATTCATTCTAACCTTTCTCACAGAAGGTAGAACATATGGTTTGCCCTCATCGTCTCTGTAAGCTCCAACACCCAAGTTAACCTTGTTTGAGTGACTATCCTTTTTGTAAGCTTCTGTTATACCTAGAATTACATCAGGTGGTCCCATCTGGACGTTGCTCCACCAAGTACTACAAAATATACAAATATATATCAAAAGCTACAATAACAAAAATATAAAAACAATGTATTAAGTAAAAGTAGTAAAAGAGAAAATAATATTTTGGTTCATTACCTTTTTCTAAATTATGAAACTGAACCCTTACTTACATCATTGAAGAAAGTAACGATTTATATTTTAACATATTATTTAAGTATCAAATAGTAAGCATATACATGTGAAATTTAATAAGTAAAAATAATTTTAAATAACATAAAATATATAATTGCACAAATGATGCATATGCTGTAAGCCTTAACAATATATGCCGAAAAAAATCTTTATACGGGTAAGTATAATACCAACTGGATATTTGTTAAATAATTACTGCTAATAACATTATTACGTAAATAACCAAAATGCCGGTACTGTACCTGTTAGCCCTGAGAGCTGTAACGCTGAATATATTCTCTACATTATTATTTTTGAGTACTTGAATGGTTAATTTCTTTAGTACTTGAGTCATTGTCGGATATTGGACACAAGGTAACGACTGGTAGGACTTGATCAGCAGCACTTCACGGAATTTAAATAGATATAAATTTACTGATACTGATACCAATACTGATTACTGAAGCTGGTTATCAAGTATGAAATGACAAGACTGACTAGTGCTGCCAGATCACATATTCATTATTACCCTTAACCGGAAAGGATTAAAAAGTATTTTTAAATAGTACCATCATTCATCATTGTGAATTATACTTTTAACTACCTATATAAGCAATGTAAATATTTATTTATTTCGGTGGGCCTCGCGTCTGGGACAGCTTTCATCTGCTGTGCAATTTGTGCTGGCGGACGGGAGATGTCCCGGATGATTGGCGATCCGCGGTCATTGTGCCTTTATATAAAGGTAAATGTTCACATTTTGACTGCGGGTGCTATCGGGCGATCAGCTTGACCAGTTTAGCAAGTAAAGTTTATTCGAAGGTTTTGACACGCAGGATGCAAGAGAAATCGGAAAGATTCTTATGGGAGGGACAATGCGGATTTAGACCTGGAAGAGGATGCACGGATCAAATGTTTTCTCTCCGCATGATCACGGAGAAGCTTCTGAGTGTTAACCAGAGGATTTTCTGTGCTTTTGTGGATCTGGAGAAAGCTTTTGATAAGGTTATAAGAAAGAAAATGTGGGAACTGTTGCCGGGATATGGTGTGGATGGTCGATTGTTAAGGGCTGTGCAGTCACTCTACTATGACTGTAAAGCCTGTGTGCGGGTAGGGCATGACCTGTCACCCATGTTTAGCGTCCAAGCGGGCGTAAAACAGGGTTGTGTCATGTCTTCCTGGCTGTTCATACTGTATCTCGACAGCTGTTTACAGAAGCTGAAAGATAGCTGTTTGGGTGTGAAATTAGGTGACATAAAAGTTAATTGTCTGCTGTATGCTGATGATGCAGTGCTTATTGCACCATCAGAAGCAGAACTGCAGGCATTAGTCACGTGTATGAAAGAGGAATGTGAAATTAAAGGTCTCCGTTTGAATGCTAATAAAACTAAGGTTCTGGTATTTGAAAAGGACGAAGAGAGAACGAAATGTGAAATATGGGTAAATCAGGAATGTCTAGAACAGGTAAATGAAATTGTATACTTGGGGAGTGCTTTCAGCCCGGATGGAAGATGTGATTTAGATGTGGATAGGCGTGTCGCTGCCGGAAACAAAGTCAATGGTGCCCTGAATGCATTAGTAAAAAGGCAAGGCGTGGTGAAGAGTGCACGCTTTGCAATACATAACGCAGTGTTGGTACCGACTTTGTTATATGGCAGTGAAACCTGGGTATGCCAGAAGAAGCATAAAAGCAAGTTGAATGCAGTGGAGATGCGATCTCTTCGTAAAATGTGTGGTGTTACCATAGCCGACCGAAAGCGAAACGAAGAGATTCGCAATATGGCGGGATTGAAAGATGACCTTATCACAAAAATTGATAGGGGCGTACTCCAATGGTTTGGGCACGTTGAACGAATGAGTGCAGACCGAATGGTGAAGAAAATATATAGAGCGAAAGTAAATATTAAAAGGTGTGGAGGTAGACCGAGACTAACTTTCGAAGACCATGTGAGCAAATTGCTCGAAGAGGGGAGGGTCAAGAGTATTCGGATACCTAGACGTGCATGTATGAAGAAGTTAATGAACCTGAAAGAAGCGAAAGAGGTATGTAAGGATCGTGACACTTGGCGATCTGTTCTCTCTGGCTACCCCGTTAGGGATTGTGCGTGACGATAAGTAAGTAAGTAAGTAAGTAAATATTTAAAAATGATTAATAGGTTAAGAAAAAAGTGCATTTTTGCTCATCACTTACGACTGCTAATGGTATGCTAATGGTATTATATTAGATTAATAAGTACTATAAGAACCAGGGCTGTTACTCACAAAAGTTGTTCTCTCTCTCACTAAACAATACACTAAATAACAATAGTAGGAGAGAGGTATAGCAATAAGTAATACTTAATTTAAATAAACAATTATCAACTATTATAAGTAAGGCTGTTGGTGCTTATCAGTTAAATAAGGGAGTTCATTCCCTCCTATACCCAAGGAATTAAGTTCATGTCCCAACGTTAATTATATAACTGATAGTAACTAATTACCTACTTATACTTTTAAACATAGACACTCATTTTCAGAACTAAGAGCCTTTTCAAAACCTTAATATTCCTTTAATTTGATTTTAATACAATTGAATGATGGAAAATTAAAATTATATTACCGTTTACATGTAAAACCGTACAAGAGATTATAATCCCAATTCGTCCCAAGGGTGTCTTAAGAAGCAACGGCGAAGAAGAACATGAAGTATATTACCATTAAACAATGGTGATTATTTATTTAAGGCAATATTAAAAACGTCAATGTGGCAATGTCGCTCAAAGGTCAGCCAGCTCCACAAACTAATAAGAAGCACAGAATAAATAATAGTACTACGTAGGTACAGAAGTTACATTCTTTTGATGTCTTTGACTAGAGAAAAAATAAAAGACATGACATACCTACGAAAAAAACGTGTATACCTAAACTGAATCTGGCACAAAGATGGCGGCTTGACGTAGTGCTGCGCACTATATTGCACTATACTTAATATCGATAATGTGGCGCTTATTTAGAAAAACATTCTTTCGTGTGATTCGTCTTAAGCACCCGTGTGTTTTTTAGAGTCGTGGTAGCTCAGATGGTTAGCGCTCGCTGTAAATTTCACAGTACGCGAGCAAACTGGGTTCGATCCCCGCCGGCACCAATGAAATTGTTAATTGCAATTTTAAGTGCTGATTTACCATGTGCTCGGCGGTGAAGGAAAACATCGTGAGGAAACCTGCATGTCAGAGAAATATAAAAAAAATATTTCGAAGACATGTGAAGTTCGCCAACACGCATTGGGACAGCGCGGCGGACAATTCCTTGCCCTAAAACCCCCTCAGAAATGAGCGGGAGGCCTGTGCCCAGCAGTGGGACGTATATAGGCTGTAACTTTACTTTACTTTACTTACCCGTGTATTTTTAGATAGGTTTTTTTAAAATCAATATGACGGATTTTTGGCGCCAAATTGTAAGTCCATAATTTTTTTACCCCACCTATCGATATCAAAATAAATGAAATTAAAAGGAGATGATTAAATATATTATAAGTTATACCTATGTTTTCAGTTCATTACTTTTAAGCAGTTGTTTTTGCTTTGATTTTATAATGTGTGTCTATAATTAATGTTACCATTATTTCCCGGGAATTACTTAACAAGAAATACTAATTAAAGAATTTTTCTTTGTTTGTTAGACAATAAATTAGGCTCAGTCATCATACTCACACTAATCAAACTATAATAATTGCAAAAGATTGAATGTTTGTTCCTCAATCACGCCAAAAGTATCAAACCAGTTTTAATGTAATAATTTGACATACAAACAGTTCATTACCTCAATTAACATATAGGATACTTTTTACCCCGATTTAGAGGTCCCGATGAATAGAATAAGAAATTCCGTAAGAATCGAATTCCACGAGAGAAACATATGAAAATAATACACTCACCTCACTAAAGTCGTAATGACAACTGTAAAGCCCCATTTACATTCAGCCACTGCCACTGCTCCTCGCGCTGCCGCCAATACTTCCCTAAATACTGCCGTAGCAGGATCGCGGGAAGTGTGTATTCACACTCTGCCCTACCACTCACATCGCTTTCGGCTTTCGACTATGGCGGACGTCGAAATAATTACAGCGTCCGCGCTGTGTCTTCTTACAATACAAAATTATGTTAATAATTTAAAAAGATATCAAGTTCAAAAGAAGATAGATAGATAGATAGAAAATTTATTTGCTTAAAAACATGGTACATAAGATGATCAATGACGTGGAACTGACATGTTTTGCCATAATTGGCATGGAAAAATGATATGAAATACAGCTAATTACACAAACCCAATGTTACGTTTTAAAATTATTGCATTGCTTAAAAGTTAGGTACAAACATTGAGCTATTATGTACTACGTACTAGAGGAGACACCGCATTCAGCTACTCTGTTCCACTCAACTGCGGTTCATGCACTGCACTTTAATCAGTCACTCGCTAGGCGCTTGTAGAGTTGTCACGTGTTGTGTTGATTTAAAAAAAAATCTCTTGATAAAAATATGCCGTCTTGTGTACTTAGATATTGCACAAATAATTCAAGAAATGTCAGTAAAAACCAAGGAATTACTTTTCATCGGTTAATAAGATACTTATTCAATAAAAAAGTATTATAAATTAATAATAAAACAAATTATTCCTAAGACGCCATCTCGTGTCACTGAATATAGATTATGAAATTAATATGTTCAGATGCGACATTTCCGTGGGTACTTAAGTATAGGACGAATATATTATTATACACATTTTTTTATAGAAACATATATAAGTTATTATGATTTGGCAAAAATTTCCATGTTTAAATCCGCTTATTATTCTTTTATTTTATTTTTAAGTTTCCACATCAAAGTCAAAGTGGAATAAATTCGTCCATTTTTAACTCTCGCGTGCCCAGCATTTATGAACGATTATTTACAACATTTATGATTCTAATTTAAATAAATATATTTATAATTTAAATTTTATGTTAATAAGTTTTGTTAAACATACATTTAGTACGTTTTTTTATATTTGACATAGATACCTTTTAAAATATTCAGATAAAAATATCATTAAAATGTAATTCTGACATAATATTATGTAATATTATATTAAATTAGCACATATACAAAATAAAAAACAATTTAAAAAATTGTACTCGATATAATTAACAATACAATATAAATAAACAATTATTACATACTGACCATTCTACTTACGTATAATCTATAATAACAAAAACTGACCGCGCAAGCGCAATGCGCGTTTATACCAACTGCGCATGCGCGACTCTACTATTACCGCGCATGCGCGAAGACATACGAGTAGTGCACAATTTTTGTTTGGAATAGCTTCTCTAGTACGTAGTACATTATAACTCAATGGGTACAAACATTCTTTTTGAATTCAAATATTATGTACAATTAAATACTTATACAGATCCACTTTATTTGAATTCTTATACGGTAAATTGTTCATAAATTATTAATTGAATTATTACATTATTGTTACATAAATAATATTAAATATTATATGAGATTAGTTAAGCTATTATTATTTTATTAATTACACTACAGTATAAACTAATTCGTAATTTTAATTACAATAAAATTATAATTTAAAAATCTCAGGCTATTATTACCTTTTAAGTTATTTTACATTTTAATTAATAAATAATCAATATGAGTTACTAATCGTTTTTAGAAATAAAATGTCAATGTTCATTAATTCCTTAAACTAAATTTTATATTAATATAATAAATTTGACGAATTTATAATTAATTATGTACATAGGTACTATGTTAACTCAAAAAGAAAATTCGTATTCGTAGAAGATAATGAATTGTGGTTTTTATCGTTGAAATCCCATATAGTTTTTTCTAATTCCAGCAGTTCTAAAAACTTTATTGTATTTTCATTAATCCACTCGAAAGGCATTTTGGTAGATCGTATTTATTTAATAACAGGACGGCACGCACGTCCGTTCATCCAGGCGCTTGTCGCGAAGTGAGCGATGGTGCTGAATGTGAACACTCACTGCCGCTCGCGCTGCCCGTCCTTTGAATTCCGCACGAAAAACCGACATTTCGGGCAGTGGCAGCGGCAGCGGCAGTGTCAGCGCGAGTAGCCCGTTTACATACTACCCTGCTCACTGCCCTGCTCACTTCCCTGCCCAACAGGGCTGAATGTAAATGGGGCAATATAGTTGTCATTGACTGTGACAAAATATGGCGCCCGGCCGCAGCGAAAAAATTGTTGCCATATTCGGTAATGATAAAACTACTGTTGTCCTTTTTTACATACGAATATACTCATATAAGCTAAAAAGAGACGCCGATATTTCGTTACATTCCTACAACTAACGATCTTTATGTCATGTCCTTTCTTTTTTCTCTAGTCAAAATTTGATGTTTTTTTTTATAGAGGAGGGGGCAAACGAGCATGCGGCTCATCTGATGTTAAGTGACTACCGCCGCCCATGATCAACCGCAACACCAGGGGAATTGCAGGTGCGATTATTTAATTCCGCTACAATGTTGATGAGGGGGGGGGGGATTTGGGCCTCCGGCCATCTGCACTCACCAGACGAAATGCGGAAACAGAGCTTCCACTTCACGCCGGTATTCTGTGAGGTCATGGTACCACCCCGGTTTGAGCCGGCCCATACGTGCAACAGCAAAGCTGCCGCGTGGCTCCGCCACTGTTAAATTGTATAATACGATTCCTAAATGAAATGTGATTGTATTCTAATTAGTTAAAAATCTTCTAAACAATTTTTTGATTTCAGTGCTTTGTGTTATTATAACTTAAAATATTTTATTTACAAAAGACATGAAAGTTACCTACATAGATAGTGAAGTAAATATCAACTAAGTTTTGAAATAAAGTACTTACGTATTACTTCTGTATTTAAATTATTAAATACTTCTTTTTTGTTATAAGTAAGCGTAAGTGTTTACATAAAACTATTTACGTAAACAGCGTTAAAATTCATCAATCGCATACAACGCGCTAGCCCCGACTGCGTATTACACTGTCGGTGACTCGCGATTTTTGGTAATTATTTCACGCAGGTAGCAAGAGTGACAGAGGCCTATCAGAAGTGCTTATAGCACAGTCAGATCTCAGAGTAATCACTAGCATATTGAGTCCTAAAATAAGTACAAAATTCTTATAGCTGAACTCTTTATACATATTATGGCGATTAACATGGAAACAAATAAGATTGCTGTATTATTCTCACCTTTGTTCTTATAGCTTGCTTGACACGATGGGCCAGCGTTGGCCCAGCGCGATGGCCATGCGATGGCTGCAACGCAACTACACGTTGGCGACATTCAGTTGTGATCGAAACGTTTATCGAGATGGACGTGGAAGCATTAGCCGCTGCGGCAATTTATCTGTACAACACGTGCCGTTATTTTCTTAATGTGCACAAGAATAGAGAGAGTTATTAAAAAGAAATGGCGTAGAAAAAGAATTAAAATAGTACCCCTAGTACCTAAAATAACTATTTTTTAAAGAATGACAAACGAGCACACAGTCCACCTGATGGTAAGTGGATACTGTAGCCCATAGATATCTACATTTATCCTCAATTAACAACCAAAATGCAGATGCGTTGTCACTCCTGGGGACTAAGATGGAATGCCTTGTTTCCAGTAAAAAAGGGTCTCCAGATCTCTACACTCGCCATACGAAACACAGCAGTATTAAGCTGCTATTTGCTGGTATTTTCTGTGAAAGCGTGGTACTTCCCCGGTCGAGCTGACCCATTCGTGGTACAACCGTAA
Source organism: Parnassius smintheus behrii (assembly GCA_036936625.1). NCBI lineage: Eukaryota > Metazoa > Arthropoda > Insecta > Lepidoptera > Papilionidae > Parnassius > Parnassius smintheus. The sequence goes on along the minus strand of JAUPFT010000005.1, from coordinate 14,989,172 downwards.
CATAGCTGCAGCATGGCTTTACAAGTTTTTTTTTAAAATTGTACTTATCATCTGTGCTTTAGTCTTTAAAATTGTACTTATCATCCGTGTTGGGTTTATAATTACTTAAAATGGTGATTTTATTCATAACCCTATTAAATATATATAAACCCTATTATATATATGTATTTAAAACTAAATCTTTCCTTATTTTTATCTTTGTGTTTTTTATGTGTTGGATTCCATATCACGCTTTCTCCCCGATATAATTCAAAAAATTATATAACTTTTATGAGGCCACGTATTCGTCATTTTTATTAATTTTCGTTAATATATAAACAAAGCGCGAACGTCCACACTCAACAGTCGAGCATGCACAACTGTGGAATGGGCCACGTGTAGATGCGTACCGCCATAGTTGGCCCACTACCCTTTGATGTGCGGCAGAAAAACCGACACCGTCGCCAATCCCGAGACCATCGCATGCGCCATAAGCCATCCGACACAACTACGCCCTCCACACGTTGGCCCATCATAGTGGGCCATCGCGTTGGCCCAACGTGTAGAGGGGCTATTATATAAGGTTCGTTGCCGTTTTTTCATTCCATATTCCATAGACACCATAACGTAACGTCATGCTATGCCTATGCCACGCTATGCTATGTATAAATTAATTTAGAGTATGACTTAGTAAAATGAAAGATTCTTATAATATACATAAATATATCTTTTAGTAAAGTTTAAGAAAGCTTTATCTTGTTGTGAGATGTCACTACAACAAAAGCGTGGTCAAATAATGCGTAATTTCATAATATCATTGCATAATTTAAAATATATGATAAAAAGCCGGAATATATCGTAAAATAATCGGTCCGTATCTTTCCGTCAAATTATCCTTAGAGTTATTATGGTTTCATAGGGAACAATAACTGTGTTTGTTTAATCGACACTGGGATAGATTTATGGAGCGTACATAGAGGGTACTGCTACGGGAATACATCAAGAGAGGCACGACGTTATGAAGATTCAGCCTTAACTTTGTAATTTTGAAATATTTTTATCCAAGCTTGTCTGCTTAAATAATCAAATATTTACTTACCTATTATACTCCTTGGGATAGTTAAAGTAATACATTTTTATTTTTTCTAGGATTATTTACACATCCAGTATAATAAACAACCAATATTAATAATACCACGTTTTTATATTTAAATATTTAAACTTGCAACTAACAAAACAAATAACGTGCGTCGCACTGACCTTGAGATTGCCCACCGACTGTGCCAGCGTAATCGGTTTTTTCCAGTCATACCACGCGTACGCGACTAGCGACCAGTGGTCACACACACATGCCCCGCGTACAACCAATTCGCGTGGTTGTATGAAGCTTTATTTATAATTCGTTTATCTACTCATGTGCTCTCATATTTGGCATATTAGTATTTAAACAAGGTACAAACTGTGGTACGAAGGTGTCGTTTGCCTATGGATTAAATAAGCAGTGAAGAACGGCCAAACCTCAACTTCGTAATAGGTAAAATTGATATAAATCTTTTTGTAATTAGTGAGTACTATATAAGGTATATCGAAAAGAGTAATATAATATCTGTGTCTTATATCTATTAGACACAGATATTATATTACGCTTTACATTTAAAGGATTGTTACATTTATTTACTATAAAATAATACTATCTTATATTTTATGCCAAACTTGTAGTTTATATTATAATATTAAATAAATCATTTAAAGTATTTGTATTTTATATTTAATTTAATTTGAAGGTTTCACTTCTGTCGCTTGTGAGCTGCACGCATGTTTTTTTTAATTAGTAGTAGTTACACTTTCTTTTTGTCGGTATAATTTGTTTTGAATTTCTCTAAAACTTTTTTGATTTTTAAAGGAACCGCTTCAAACGTAGCATTGACGCATGCGCAGTACATGTACGTCTATATTATTATATCATCATCATCATCATTATAGCCCTTCACAAGTCCACTGCTGTACATAGGCCTCCCCAAAGTAATGCCACAAAGCACGGTCCTGAGCCACCTGCATCCATCGACTTCCTGCATGTCTTACCAGGTCTTCACTCCATCTAGAGGGCGATCGCCCTACACTTCACCTACCAGTACGAGGCTGCCACTCGAGAATCTTTCTTCCCCATCGGTTATCGGTTCTTCGAGCTATATGGCCGGTCCATTGCCACTTCAGCTTACTAATCCGTTGAGCTATGACGGTCACTCTAGTTTTACTGCGGATATTCATTTTTGAGTCTATCACGCAGAGAAACTCCGAGCATAGCCCGCTCCATAGCTTGCTGAGCAACCTTCAGCATCCTCATATGGCTGGCAGTGAAGGACCTACGTCTCAGATTCGTAAGTCATCACTGGCAACACGCACTGGTTGTACAATCTAGTTTTCATAGTTTGAGGTATACCTGACTAGAAGATGTGTCGTAATTTCCCCAACGCTGCCCAGCCGAGTTGAACCCATCGATTGATCTCTCGGTTGAAGTTGGACTTACCTAGTCGGAATGTTTGTCCCAGGTAAACGTACTCGTGAGCTGTGGTAGCTCAGTGGTTAACGCTCGCTGTAAATATAACAGAACGCGAGTAACCCGGGTTCACCGGTAACACCAATGAAATTGTTAATTGCAATTTTAAGTGCTGTTTTACCACGTGCTCGGCGGTGAAGGAAAACATCGTGAGGAAACCTGCATGTCTGAGGAATAAGAAAAAAAATATTTCGAAGACATGTGAAGTTCGTCAACACGCATTTGGGCAGCGTGGCGGACACTTCCTTGCCCTAAACCCTCTCAGAAATGAGGGGAAGCCTGAGCCCAGCAGTGGGACGTATATAGGCTGTAACTTTACTTTTACTTTTAAACGTACTCGTCAACAACTTTTAGCTTAGTACTCCCAACAACTACCGGCATAGGTGTGACATGGACATTAAACATGATCTTTGTTTTGTCCATGTTCATCTTAAGACCTATCCGTTGGGAGATACCATTGAGCTCATTGAGCATAGTGCTAAGGTCCTCCAGCGATTCTGCCATAAGGACTATATCGTCGGCAAATCGAAGATGAGTGATGTTATTCTTTCGCTAAGACTCGCAATTGATGTTAATAGCGTATCCTTTCCAGTCCAGTAGCTTGAAAACGTCTTCCAATGCAGCGGTGAAGAGTTTCGGGGATGTAACGTCACCCTGTCTTACACCTTTCTGCAGTTGGATAGGTTTCGAACTCTGGTTCTGTACTCGGATAGCCATCGTAGCCCTACTGTACAAACACTTCAGCACTTCGATATACCGACGTCAACTTGGCACCACTGAAGGGACTGTAACACCGCCCAAATTAATAATAATAATAATAATAATATTCCACAACTATCGCACAACGCCATCTAGTCCCAAGCTAAGCAGAGCTTGTGTTATGGGTACTAGACAACTGATAAACATACTTATATATTTCTAAATACATAAATATTTTAGATAAATTACACCCAGACACAGAACAAATGATCGTGCTCATCACACAAACATTTGTCCTGGGTGGAAATCGAACCCACGACCTCCGGCATAGCAGTCAGGATCACTAACCACTAGACCAACAGGCCTGTCATAATTTCGACGGAATCAAAGGCTTTCTCATAGTCCACATACGCCAGGGAAAACTGCGGCTGCCAACTCGCTCGCCAAGCGTGGCATCTATGGCAATATACCCCCCATATTATTATGTAGCTAAATAAGGATTGTTATTTAACCAAAAATAGACATATTTTTGATAGAACAATAGTAGTATTTTATCAAAGAACAAACATTAATGAATATAAGAAGACCAATAATAACGAAAGAAATTATAAATTGGAATGGGGAGGGGGTCTAACAATAAGGTAAGGCAGATTTTTAATTGTTTTTTTTATAAATAAATGATTGACGAACAAACAATTATTGATAGATAACAATCAATAACAAACAAAGAACTAACGATATGTGATAACAAATTTGAAAAATAAAAAAATAGACGGGGCTAACTTCAGTGAGCCAAATGTGTCCATCTGTAAGCAGTAAATAACAGAAAAACTCAAAAACTCTCCACAACAGCGCTCTAGTAGCTAGAGGGTACGAAAAATTCGCCGTGAAATACGTTGAAAGTGATTTTGAAAATAAAAATTTTAAAAACAATAATATAATTATTGTAAAAAGAATAATGGTGAAAGTCTGTGCTAAAAAAAATTATAAAAAGTTCTTTCAAATTTACGCTGTAGATACAGTGGCGTCACCCTTATTTAGCACTTTTCTACGGACACTTTTTTATAGAGTTTTTTTCTCCCTATCTCTACATTCCATAGACCTGACTGACAAGTACGCTGTCATATCAATGTCATGTCAAGCGACTCAGATCATGGGTAAGCTTCATGAAGGTTAGAGAACAGGAGAACGATCACTACGTACTAAAGCATAGCCCGCCTGTCTTTGAAAATTGTAGAATATATAGCGGCGCTGACGTCGGTGAGTAGTGACTGCGAAGTTGGATTTTCGTGCTCCGTAAATTTGTAATTTTTGACAAAAAGAAACATTAAAAAATGGAGGAATATTTTATAATTCGTGGATATGCAAGTGGTTTAGCATCTGATCGGAAAAATAGACTGAGTATGACTTTTATTGCGTGTTGCCAGTGATGACTTACGGATCTGAGACATGGTCCTTCACTGCAGGCCGTATGAGGACGCTCAAGGTCGCTCAGCGAGCTATGGAGAGGGCTATGCTCGGAGTTTCTCTGCGTGATAGACTCAGAAATGAGGATATCCGCAGTAAAACTAGAGTGACCGACATAGCTCAACGGATTAGTAAGCTGAAGTGGCAATGGGCCGGCCATATAGCTCGAAGAACCGATAACCAATGGGGAAGAAAGGTTCTCGAGTGGCAGCCTCGTACCGGTAGGCGTAGTGTAGGGCGACCCCCCACTAGATGGAGTGACGACCTGGTAAGATATGCAGGAATTCGATGGATGCAGGTGGCTCAGGACCGTGCTTTGTGGCATTACTTGGGGGAGGCCTATGTTCAGCAGTGGACTTGTGAAGGGCTGTAATGATGATGATGATGATGATGACTTTTATTGACCGCACTTAGTGATCGCAGCGCCTCACTTATGGTGTCCATATTTCTGGGACAGTATTTTCTACGGCGATCGTTCTCCTGTTCTCTAACCTTCATGGTTTGCTTTGTCTCTATATTCAACATAGACGTAAACATATATATACGTCTATGGTATATACAAGAACGTGATAAATGTGGGTGAAACCGCGGTTTACCGCTAGTTTAATTATATAACACATATTTTATTAACTCCTACATTTTCGTAACAATTTAACTTAACCTACCTTGACATCTAATGAAATCTATCAAATATTTTAATTACTTATCTTTCTACGCTTATACACAGAATAAATAATAGCACTACGTGCAGAAGTTTCACTCTTATAATGTTGACTGCTTGCCCACGTTTAATAGCCTACATAATTATTATTAATTAGATAAATCGCGCTCGCAAGCTAAATAAAACTTTATCGCTGCGCGAGACTTTCCGTTGTTATGGTGGGATGTCAATAAAGAGTAACAAAATACATTGCGAATTAGGTTACTTAGGTGAAATACCCATTCTGACTATGATCGACAGACTATATTTTCGCACCTACGTGAGTTCTGCGATGTCTAACGCATGCAACTTGCAAGGCCATTCGTCTGGTATCGCGACGCTTGGCTCGGAAGGAAAGGTAGATAGTGTAAACAACAAATAAACTTGAAATACGATTCCTAACAGAAATGTAATCGTATTCTACTTAGTTAAAAAAATGTGTTAGTGAACAAAGTTTTGATTTCAGTGTTTTGTGTTATTTTAGCTTAAAACATTTTAAGCTAAAATAACAGCTTAAAATATTTTAATACAAAAGGCAAGTATATGTACGTAAGTAGATACTTGGATAGTGAAGTAAATTTCTACTAAATTTTGTAATAAAGTTCGTAGATATTAAATAAATGAATACTTAATTCTTTTTTGCTATAAGTACCTATGTAACAATAAGTATTAAATAAATTCACGTTTTATAACTTCCTTCTAAAATCTTTCGGTAATAAAGAATGATATGTCTGAAATATCTTGTTGGTCATTTAGCGTCTGTCCACGCAATAATTACAGTAGGAACGACGTTTTGCCATATGAAAATTGATTAAATAATGGGTTATATACATAATATATAGTTCTTAAATTACATTAAAACTTTTGAACTACTTTATCCTATAATTAAATATACTATACACTAAACAAAAACTATTTCAACAATATTTACAAAAAGTTATATATTTTTTTTTTTATAGAAGAGGCTGACAAACGAGCACACAGTCCACCTGATGGTAAGTGGTTGCTGCGGCCCATAGACATCTACATCCATCTTCCATTACAAATCAAAATGCAGATGCGTTGTCACCCGTGAGGACTGAGATGGAATGCCTCATTTCCAGTAAAAAGGGTCTCCGGTTCTCTACACTCACCATACGAAATACAGCAACATTAAGCTACTATTTCACGCTGGTATTCTGTGAGAGCGTGGTCCTTCCCCGGTCGAGCCGACCCATTCGTGCTACGACTATACTACTAATATAACTGCAGCATGGCTCTACCACGTAAGAAATTTATACGTAAACAGCGTTAAAAAACTTTACCATTCAATCGCCTCCAACGCGCTAGCCCTGACTGCGTTATTTCGCCCGGGTGCGTCGCGATTTTAGGTAATTATTTCACGTAGGTAGCAAGAGTGATAGAGGCCTGGCTTATAGGTGATGTTATAAAATATTTAAATATCGGAATTTGAAAGTAAGCGCTGGCAGCACTGTCATATTGTCATTTTTATTATGACGTTTACCTTTTTTTTTCTTAGAAAAAGTGAGCAAGTGAGCAAGTGACGATTAGGAGTGTTGTTTATTCGGTACAATTATCACTTATCGGTAACTTATTTGAAATATGGCTGCTGAAATAAAGCCTGCGCCCAGAACCCCAAATGATAGATTTTCTACAACCAAAAAGCCAGCACTTTTAAGCAAACTAGAAGGTTGCACCGACGATGTTAATGCTGCAGTCGTGATACCTGGCGAAGATGGAGTTATAAGTGTTTGTGACGATAAGTAAGTGTATTTTCTAACTGTTTCGTATAATTTGCATTTGTAATTATTTGATGTATTTATCGCAAAATATGTACCTCAAGAAAATGTAAAGTTTGTACCCTCAGAAACCTACTTTTTTCAGCCGGTTCCTCTGAGTATATCTGTGATGAAGAATGATATTTTGTTATGTTCGGTTGACTACACTATTTGGTTTTGTATCTGTTATATATAAATTAAAGTATAAAGTATGCATATCTTAGAGATATTGACAATTTTCTTGCAAGAAATGTTTGCCATTTGGCACAATATTCTTTTTGTTGTTAAAATGGCTATTGGCGTAGCAATGGACGCTGACAGTATTTACTAACAAAGGAGTTACTAAATAGTAACTCCTTTGTTTTGTTACTTCTTTTATAAATAGAAAGGTTTTGTTATTTATTATATATTATATTTTGCAGACAATCTCAAATGTAAATATTTTTATCAAAATTTATGCATTTCTACTTATTCTGTTTATCTACCCTAAATCAGAATTCACTTTCTGATTATTGTTCTGTCTTTCCATCCCAAGTACAGTTCAACAGGAAATATATTCATACCCTAACATATTACTGATAAATTTTTAATAAGCACAAACTTAAACAAAAATCATATTACATATTGCATTTAAACGAAATTAAACTTTCTTGTTTTAAATAATTATAATAAATTTATAAATTCTGCAATATGTCCAGGAAATTACCAACACTAATTTCAATATTGAGTAGATGTATATCCTGTATAAATATGTTTGTCAATAAAAGAAATTTTAAAATTTGTTAAGTACTATTTTATTTCCAATACTGTGTATATTTTTTTATTTACATGCCTACTTCAAAAAAATATAATTGAAATCAATTGCAGTAAAACAATAGTTTCGTCATAAGATATCTCCAAAATGACGTAAATTATGTCACATGATTGATTTGATGAATGATATGTAATTGAACAATCAAAGTATTTCAGTTTTGACCTTTAAACAAGAAGAATGTAATTAGTAATAAACTGTAACAAGAAGAATGTATGTATTTTCATGAGTAGGTAATCTAATATCTACTAAGTAATCTTGGGCCAGTTTCTATCATGTTTTTTCAAACTACTGTACACAGCTGAGGGGGAAAATTGGAAGAAAAATGATATACAAATTCCAATTATCCACCCCGTCGAGAATGGATAATCAAACATGCAATTCTGATTGCATGTTTGATTATCCATTATAGAGGATACCCCTTTATGAGGGTAGATCTCTTAGGGTGAATAAACGGAAAAACACATTTCCACATGTTAGAACTTAGGAACCCCTCTTCCTTCCCTCGTCCCTTATAATGCCCTTACTCCTCTGCGGGGTTCCATTTTAAAGTGATTTCAATAATTTTTATAAAATATTGATTTATTTCAAGGCCAGGTTGGACAAAAATATAAAATTTTTGACTCAATTTTGTCACTTGAGAATTGATTCTTCTTAACGCTTTACACCCGCGCTGAAATGAGCATGAGTTTTACTTTTAAAAAATTCTGACGCCAAATTGTTTACTTTTTGCGAATGCAACCGGCATCGAACGACCATGCGGGTGTCTCGCATACGCTAACAAAATCGCGGGGCCGGGGCGGGCGATCAGTGTCTTGTGAGCCTTGATGAAAGATGGCAGCATTTTTAGACTCTCGCAGCATCTCGGGTAAGTACTTGTTGCTCGTTTTATTTGTTTACTAACGTAGAGTGTTTCTATGTAAATTACAAGTTAAAATAACATTAAATAAGTGAGGTATTTTAGTTTGATGGATATCATTGTAATTTTGACATAATTTAGTCGTAAAGTTTGACTGCTACGACCGTGAGGCTTTGGTTGTGCGTGCGAGAAATAAATTCAAATCATGTCAACCGTTATTTGTTTATTTTTGCCTGAATTTCTTTAAAATCTATATGTTTTATATTGTTTTTAGACAATCAAGTTTTGCAAATCTTGGGCGATGGAAACCTTTCTGAAATTGAGGATTTTGATGAAGATGATGACAGTTTTCAACCCAATGTCCTGGAAGACCTCAATTTTGACGAAATGTTCTCTGGCATAGAAATCGAAGAAGAACTTGAGCTGGATCCCGAGCCAAACACTCGCCCTGACACTCTCGCACCTTCAACAGTTGAACGCCGCCAAAGAACTATGCGTCTAACTCCTCGCAAGCGGGTGTGAAAACAGGTACCTTTACAAGATTCGTCTCATGACTATCCTTCGCTGCCAGTATCTACTATGACGACCCCTATGGAATATTTTTCTGACTACTTTGACAAAGATTTTTCGAAGAAATATCTAGGTGCACAAATTTGTATCATCTTAGGAAAACAGGCTGCGAACTTAAAACTACTGCAGCCGATATAGCCAAAGTGTACCATTATTATTGGATGTATTCTTTACCCTCGTATCCCAATGTACTGGAGAGCAAGATTGGGGTTGGAGGTTATTAGTAAGCAAATAGCTTGTGACCAATTTTTTAACTATCCGTAATGTACTGCACATTGTTGATTCAGGCGAAGCTCCACCAAGTGAAAGAACCAATCCATTGTGTAAGGTACAGTCGATGATAAACAAAGTAAAAGCTACTTGACTCATGACAGCTGTATCGCAATGATTGCCAAGCCAATAATTTAAGCAAGAAAGACATTTTGCCCTCGTTAAATTTCGCCTCAATGTAGCTGACGGATTATCTTGTATTCCACCCAAAGTACATCGAATGTCGAGTGATACCGGCCACAGCAACCACTTACCATCAGGTGGGCTATGTGCTCGTTTGTCATCCTATTCTATAAAAAAAAATAGAAAACATTACAAATCGGCAAATAAACCCTCTGAGGCAAAAAGATATGATGGTTATGATCATTTTCCAGTGTTTGATGCAATTAAAGCCCCAAGGATGTGTCGGCATGAAACTTGTGGTAGCCGCACGAAGACACGATGCGAAAAATGTGATACTTATTTGTGCATCTCACGTGGAAAATCCTCTTTTTTTTACAGTGGTAGAGCCACGCGGCAGCTTTGCTGTTGCACGTGTGGGCCGGCTCAAACTGGGGTGGTACCACGACGTCACAGAATACCAGCGTGAAGTGGAAGCTCTGCTTCCGGGTTTTGTCTGGTGAGTGCAGGTGGCTGGAGGCCCAAATCTCCCCCCCCCCCCATCAACATAGTAGTGGAATTAAATAATGATAGACTACCCCAGGACCCCTGGTACGGTACCAGCACCCCTGGAGAATCCCTCGCTGATCATCCACGATCATGTTTCTCCACTTCTGAACTGGAGGGGGGGGGGGGGGGGAATTCCGCTCAAGACTACTACTGCTCGGGGCAAACGGAGCAACAAGACCAAGGCGACCCCTGCCACGCTGTCCGTGAATTTCTGCAATATCAGGGGACTTCACTCTAACCTAGACGCCGTCCACTACCATCTCGAGACGGCGAGGCCGGCTCTGCTCTTTCTGACCGAGACGCAGGTGTCCTCTCCGGCTGATGTCTCGTATCTCTCCTACCCGGGGTACAAACAGGAACACTCCTTTGTGCCTCGGGCTGGAGTTTGCGTTTACGTCAGAGAGGATATCTGTTCTCGACGCTTCGGAAGACTTGAAAATTCGGACCTGTCCATCCTTTGGCTACGCGTAGACAGCGACGACCATCCCCGCGTCTACGGGTGCCTCTATAGGTCCCATAGCGGTAATGCCGAAACAGACCGACTCTTCGACCACGTCCAAATGGCTACAGATTCGTTGCTACAGCAGATCCCCTCCGTAGAGATCGTGATCCTCGGTGATCCTCGGCGACTTTAACGCTCATCAGGCTGAATGGCTTGTTTCACGTTTAACCGATCATGCGGGGAGATCTGTTCATGATTTTGCCTTGGCATATGGTCTGACACAACTGGTAACTTCGCCTACGCGGATTCCAGATGTGGAGGATCATGCACCTTCTCTGTTGGACCTTCTGCTGACCTCTCACCCGGACGGATATCAGATTTCCGTCGAAGCCTTTTAGGCTCCTCGGACCATTGTCTTGTCCGGAGTGTGGTGCCACTCACGCTGAAATCGCGGTTGCATTATGCAGGCTGCCGCCGTGTTTGGCACTATAGGTCAGCCGATTGGGATGGGATGCGGTCTTTCTTTGCATCCTACCCTTGGTTTGCTTCTCGCCGGACGATCCCAACGTTGTTGCGGATTCTGTCGCTGATGTGGTACTTCAGGGTATGGAACTTTTTATTCCTTCCTCTGTGGTGCCCATTGGAGGCAAATCTCAGCCATGGTTTGGTCGCTCCTGTAAAATAGCGTCATGCTATAAGCAGGAGTGCTACCGAGCCTGGGCTGACGCATCAGCGTCCCGGGATGTAAACACCAGCGCTATAAAAAAGAAGTATATTTCCGCCTCTAGGTCCTTCAAAAGAGTCATTGCCAAGGCAAAGTCAGAGCACATAGGCAGAATTGGCGAGAAACTAGTTCGCCTTCCTTCTGGAACCCGTGCATTCTGGTCTCTCGCCAAGGCTGTCCAGGGGAATTTCTGTCAGCCATCTCTTCCATCTCTGCACAGGGAGAACGACTCACTGGCCCATACCGCAAAGGAGAAAGCCGATCTTCTAGGCTCTAGGGAGTATGCCGCCGACCATCCCGCGGTGTGAGTGCTCCATGCCGGAAGTGCAATTCACACAGCGCTCGGTTCGCAAAGCACTCCTCTCTCTGGACATCCACAAGTCGGGTGGGCCTGACGGAATCGCCATCACCTCCTTGTTCTCCAAAACAATGGAGTCCATTATAAACTGCCAGCTCATGAGGTACCTTGAGGATCACCAGCTGATTAGTGACCGCCAATACGGTTTTCGCCGTGGTCGGTCAGCTGGTGATCTTCTGGTCTACCTAACTCACAGATGGGCGGAGAAGGTAGAGTCCAAGGGGGAGGCATTGGCCGTTAGTTTGGACATTGCGAAGGCCTTCGATCGGGTTTGGCACAAAGCGCTTCTTTCGAAGCTCCCTTCCTGTGGGCTTCCCGAGAAATTGTGCGATTGGATCACCAGCTTTCTTGCAGATCGGAGCATCAAGGTCGTTGTAGACGGTGCACTGGTGATGCTCTTTACACCGGCCGAGCCAATATTTCTCGGGGAAACGTCTCCGAGTGCCGGGAAAAACTTGTGTCTGAAGTCGAGTCTTTGCTGAACAGAGTCTCAGATTGGGGGCGACTAAATCTAGTCCAGTTTAATCCCCAGAAGACACAAGGTTGCGCGTTAATCGCTAAAAAGAACCCCTTTGTCGTATCTCCTCAGTTTCAAGGCACTCCCCTTGTTGCCTCAGGCAGTATCGGAATCCTCGGCGTTGACATATCGAGTGACGTGTAGTTTCGTGGTCACTTGGAAGAGAAGGCCAAATTGGCCTCCAAAAAGCTTGGCGTGCTCAGCAGAGCGGGACAGTATTTCATGCCGGCACACCGCTTTGGCCGCACATGGAATACTGTTCCCATCTCTGGGCTGGGGCTCCCCAGTACCAGCTCCTTCCACTTGACCGCATCTAGCGCAGAGCGGCTCGAATCGTCGACGACCGAGTGCTTTCCGATCGGCTTGATTGACTGGCACTGCGAAGAGATGTTGCATCTCTTTGCATTTTATTTCGCATATACCATGGAGAGTGCTCTGAGGAATTGTTCAGATTAATCCCAGCCGCCAAATTTCGTCAACGCACTACGCGGCAAACGTCCCGATACCATCCACACCATCTGGATGCTTGGCGGTCCACCACAGTACGTTTCAAAAGGAGTTTTCTTCCGCGTACAACCTCTCTGTGGAATAGTTTACCACCGGCGATTTTTCCGGACCGATACGACCTGGGGACCTTCAAGAAAAGAGCTTACTCCTTTCTAAAAGGCCGGCAACGCACCTGCAATTCCCCTGGTGTTGCAGTTGATCATGGGCGGCGGTATTCACTTAACATCAGGTGAGCCGCATGCTCGTTTGCCCCCTCTTCTATAAAAAAATAAAATAAAAAAAACTAGGGATAAGGTAGTAAGTTTTATAATGTGGACTGATACTAGAATGACTGATTAAAGTACTAAGTTCGTAAACAAGTAAACATTAGTTTTATTTTCCATCCAACTATCAAAATAAACGTGCAATTTAAATTACCCTCACGATCGTGAGTAGTCAAATTGTACCTGAAACTCACTATCGTGAGGGTTAACTCCTGGGTTACCTATAAACCTGAGATTTTTTCTAGAATTTTTTCTTAGCACCTAAGGCGGTATAGAATGCTATAAAAAACATGACGTAGAGAATTTTGAAAATAAAAACCATCAGGTGTAAATGGTTAATACAGAATATGCTTGAAAAAAATATTTGCATACATGAAATAAAAGGCTGTTACTAATCATAAGATAATCATATGATTAAAAAAAATATTCATACAATATGCCTGGCTTTAGAGTGGCCTGAAAGCCACCCCAGTGGCACCTTAACCCACTGTTACTGATATTGCAAGATTGTTGTTTTATTAGATACAAATAGCTAAATTCATATAAGTATCAAAGTATATAATATATGTTTTATTTAATCTTGGTCTTGGTTTTGACGGGACAACTGTCCTCGAAGGCTTCATGGATACCTACGCTTACTGTCTCCGTCGCTAACTCCAGACCTTCAATTTTTTTTGATGCTTTTAGGAAACATTTCCAAGTTCCTGCTAAGACTATCTCTGTAAATATCCCAGCACGCGTTACAAAGGTTGATACCACTCAGCGGTAACCGTTCTGCGTTCCTGTAAAGGAATTGTAGCAACATGCCCCTTTTTCGAGACAAACGTAGCGACCATTTCCTCTGACACGCTGCGGGAGCGAACCAGTTTCGTTGGTTTGACATCGTCTTGGAAGACACAAACTGCTGACTGATGTTTTCTTTCAGGTTCGTATGAGTAAATCCATGATTCGTCACCTGAAACGATATTATAAACGGCATTTGACTTCCCTCCGTTGAAGCGATGCAGAGTATTCCGGCACCAATCTACACGAGCCGCCTTTTGCTTTTCGGACAAATTGTGGGGAACCCAGCGGGAAACTAGCTTTCTTACACACAGCTCATTATGTAATATCGACTGAATTGCAGTCATTCCGATACTGATAACAGCCTGAATCTGCTCGTATGTCACATGACGGTCATCTAATATAATAGTTCGCACAGCTGCGATGTTTTCAGGCGTGACCGCTGTTTTTGGTCGACCTGCAGAAGAAACAGTGCTGAGCGACACACGACCGCGTGGAAACTCGGCATACCAGCGGTATATTGTCGTTTGACTCGGTGCTTCAACATCATAAATCGAAACAAGTTCGCTGAGACATTATCTTGAGATAAGCCGCGACGAAAATTGTGATAAATTATGGCACGGAAATGTTCCCGCGTGAGCTCCATTTCTGTTAACGACGTGTCAACTTTAAACCAACATAGTTTTTGTTTTAAACATTTTTTTAATTGTTTGAATGTCATTAAGATTCTAAGAGGCCAGTATTCAAATTCTGGAAAAGGTTTTATTGTAACTCAATTCGAAATATTCTATTCCCGATCATTTCAGTGTGCCCTATCGTAAATAAATGCGCTAAAAGCCTTGTAATGTAGGAAATCCTCTCCTTAATATTGCTTTTTTGAATACAGACAACTAAAAATTCAAAAATAAAAATTTATTTAACGAAATTTAGTTATAGGTCTAAAATAAAAAAGGTTATCTGATAACACGGCTGTTAAATATTTCTTTTGAGAATGTAATGTCCCTATCATATTATGACAGCACAAAATACGTAAAGAATAATGAAAAAATATTTACTGTCTTTAGAACTGTACGAGTTTGGTTGAAACGTGATTCTGGTCAGTACTGGCCGAGCATCTGTCAGTATATGCCATCAGGATGTACATCATTGTTCTATACACCAGAGACACGTCAACTTTTCATTGGTCAAGAGAATGGCACAGTTTCAGAGTTCACACTTGCTACAGATTGTAACAGAATAAATCCTGTAAGTATTATTGTTTACTTATAATTACTTCTGATGTATATTTGACACAAATAACAAACTTGACGTATGCATTAAGTTGGTTTTGATTCAATGCCAGGAGGTAAATTAATCTAGAAAAATTATCATTAAGTCTCCTTGGCCCTCTAACTCACCTTTCATTTACACAAAATTCATTACATAATTCTCTGTAAGTAGTGTCATGCCATTTTTATATTATTAAACAGAGTCGCGAGTACTTGGCACACACCGCTCGTGTCACAGCCGTGGTGTTCTCACTGAGCTGTGAATGGGTGCTTTCTGTTAGTCGAGACAAGCTGTTCGCGTATCACTGTAGTGAAACGGGACGTCGGATTGGCGGTTACTCGTTCGAGGCCTGGTGCACCGCTTTACAGTATCCTTTACAATGAGTATTTCTACTTGCCTTTTTGGGTTATATTAATTTCAACATAGCTTGAAAATGTTAAAATGTAAAAGACCTTAGGCATAGATTTTAACATGTAGTTACTACCACAAATATTAGGCAGCTGAACATGGGACTCCAATAACAGGTCTAGAGGTGAGCGTTATTTAACAATGTTCTTAAAAACTTTTTGCCTTTTTTTAAAATATTATAACATGTATAGTTTTCTTTGTGAATAAACATTTAAAATGTAAATAAATATTCGATATATATATATATATATATATATATATATATATATATATATATATATATATATATATATATATATATATATATATATATATATATATATATATATATATATATATATATATATAGCCGCCATGAGCTACATACATCTAGGGTTGAAAAGTCTTAAACCGAAAAGCCGGACAGACCATCCAGCTTAGCCGGACATTTTGGTAAAAAGGCCGGACACCCTTCATTATTCAGTCTTAGTATAACACGATAATATATTTATATATTTTTAAAGTCAAAAATGCTTATGTCATTTACCATTAAATCTTAAATTAAAATTGAATGAATCAGTGTTCTTTATTATTAATCATTCAATATTCATTACAATATTAATTTCAATAATTGCAATAGTATGGATTTAAGTACATGAAAAATGTTAAAAAATGGTCAAATATAAAAAGCCTAACAAAAGCCGGACAGGCCGGACACCGTCTAATTTGGCCGGACACGCAATCAAAATACCAGACTGTGTCCGGCTTTATCCGGACGCCTGGCAACGCTACATACATCTATATAATACAGTATAGCGTGGGTTAGTTTTGCGTTTGTGTTATATTATGATTACGAAAATATTAACAGGTTATAGGTATTATATTAGTTTAACTGTGTTAAGTTTTGATTACAAATATATAAAAGTTTATAGGTATTATAATATGCGCGCGACATTGTCAATATTAGTAACTTTGTACAATTTTATTCAGTCACAAAATATGTTAGTACCTAAGTATTATTGTCCATCACATCGCATAAGTTTTATGATCCACATAATACACAAAAATTAACTTAATACAAAAAATATTAATTATTTATTTACACTAAATATTTATTTACTCTTTAAATGTTTATTCACAAAGAAAACTATACATGTTATAATATGTAAAAAAAGGCAAAAAGTTTTTAAGAATATAGTTTATAATAGTTTTTAAAGAAAAGGCAATAAGTACACAGACACGAGACAATAACATTCGTCAATCATCCCTTGCATTTGTTAACTGCCTAAAATTCTATTGGAAAGTAGAAGCACAGTCAACTGGTCAAGGTCGCAATTTCTTTAAAAAAAAAAACATTATCATAATTAACTTTAAGTATTCCCAATTGCATATAAATTCACATGGATTCACATTTACAAAACACGCTCCGATTACTATAATGCCGTCTCTTTTTATCTTGCGTGTAAGCCGTACTCCCGAAAAGACTCTTTACTCTCGTTGTACGAGTCGTATATCGTGTTACGTACCTATAATCATCTTAATAATAGTCTGTTCAAAACGAAACGCTTACGCGAGCGCCAGTCGTTGTGTGTGTGTCAACTGCGTACGTAAAATAATCGTTACATTTTTGTCCACGAAACTGGGTATACGATTATCAGGCTCGTAAGCAGTTTCTGAAACCGATTACGTTAAATATCGCTCACCTCTAGGCATGTCTCGTGGTGTCTCGACGAGCGTGTACAGCCGGCATTATAGAAGTAAGTAGTTTCAGTGGCGAAGCCTCCATAGAAGTCGAAAAGCCGGGCTCGCCTTATCAAACTGAATCAATCAATAAATTTAACTAATAAATTAACTATATATATATATATATATATATATATATATATATATATATATATATGGAATTATATCGCTATCATATTTACATGTGCCTTTTTTACTTTATCCCCATCAATTTTTAATCTGTGTGTTCTGCCATTTGCGGCTTTTATACCATCATTTTTATAGACTACTATACTGCTACGACTACTTTTGTCGAATTACGCAAATATGTAATAATACGTAGTAGAGCCATGCTGCAGTTATATTAGTACTTAATGTTGCTGTGTTTCGTGTGGTGAGTGTAGAGAACCGGAGACCCTTTTTACTGGAAACAAGGCATTCCATCTTAGTCCTCACGGGTAACAACGCATCTGTATTTTGATTTGTAATCGAGGATAGATGTGGATGTCTATGGGCCACAGCAGACACTTACCATCAGGTGGACTGTGTCGTTTGTCACCCTATCCTATAAATAAATGTAACATATTGTTACGAGCTTAGGGTTCGTGACAATAAAAACTGCCGATTGAATTACCAAAATTAACACATATCTATTCGTTACTAGATGGCGCTGTTGGGAGAGTTCCGGAAAGATCTTGACACTCCTATTTCTGATACTTGATACCAGAGGGCGCTAGTGCCATCAACTGTGGCGCGCAACAATATGTTGCAATGTAGTGAAGTTTACAGAATCTTTATATCTTATTTCATGGAGTAGCCAAAAAGATGATAGCCTTAGCTAGTGGTATTTACATCCCAGGATCGTAAAGTTGATCACTAGAAAAGCCAATGGCCGGCGGCGAACTGTTTTAGTGCTGAAGAAAAAGTGGCTCGTTAGTTTATTATGTGAATCAACTTGTATTTCCTAAACGCATCTATCAGATTTGATTCACAGTCGAAATACGCGTTCGTCGGTGATTACAGCGGCCTAATAACTATGTTAAAGTTGGATAACAATGGCGCGACACTAGTCACTACGTTAAAAGGACACACAGGGTGAGCTATGAGTTTTGTAAACATACATGTTACCAATATCTTATGTATTTTAGTACTAAAATTTTATCTAGTAATGTCATATGTTGTGTTTCTATTTAGTTTTTTAAATAATTGAAAAGATTAGGAAAATATGCACATTACTATATTTTTTACTTTATTTTATTAAAAACAAATACTTACTTATTTAAAATATGTTTAGTGTTTTATTTCATTAAAAATGGAAACTGTTTGCTAAGATCATACATTTAAAAATAATATTGTAAAATACTACTTTGTTTGATGAGCTCATATTAGCAATTCATTGCCATAATAGCAATTCCAACACCATTAAAGTCATACCACTCTAGAAAATGCGTCTCGTTTTTCGCCTCAGAATAAGGCATCATCAAATTTATAGTTTATTGCTGACATTTGACTCGGTGCTTTGCTATTGAATTCAATAACACCTAATAAGGGAATAATTTTTCGTTTTCAGCTCTGTTCGAGTTTTAAACTGGGCGCCAATACCTCAATTATTATTTAGTGGTTCATTCGACCAAAGTATTATTGTCTGGGACATTGGCGGACAGAAGGGAACGGCCTATGAGTTACAAGGACATAGGTAAGTTATTGTGCTATCTTAATTTATATCAATATTATTACAGCCTATCACAAGTCCTCTGTTGAAGACAGGCTCCTAATGTGTTGTACGTAACCAATAAATATAACAGAAGGAGGATTCTCAAGTGGCAGCCACGTATCGGTAAGCGAAGTGTAAGGTGTCCACTATATGAAGTGATGGCCTCGTGATGAAGAAAGTCGATGAACGCAGTACAATACTTCGTAGTATTGCTTGGGGAGGCCTGTGTAGATTATACGAGTATTATACGAGTATTATAATATGTGGTAGAACCATGCTACAGATATATTGTCGTTGTAGCACGAATGGGGTCTGCTCGATTGGGTAAGGACTACATTCTTATAGAATACCAGTGTGAAATAGCAACTTAATGCTCCTGTGTTTCGTATGGTGAGTGCAGAGTACCAGAGACCCCTTTTATTGGAAATGGGGCGTTTAATCTTAGTCTTCAGGGTTGACAACAGGGAGGATAGACCTAGATGTCTATGAGCATTTTATTAAAAACAGAATGATATCCTTTATTTTCCATTTTCCCTTTTTCTTTTATTTTTCTATTACATAGAAACATAAACACTCACGCCTGTCACCCAGAGGGGTAGGCAGTGACTACAGACTTCCATTTGGCACGATCCTGACACACCTCCTCCACATCCATATACCTACGCATACATGCTCGTCGGTTAAGGGAATTCTTAATTTGGCCCATTTTCAAAATATCACCAATTTGGTCGATAAAATTTCGCCTAGGACGTCCCTTTCCGACTCTGCCGTTTACTTCTGCAACATAAATTTGCTTTGTCACTCTTTCCTTATTCATTCTTTCCACATGACCAAACCACTAAACCATTCCTTTCTTAAGCCTGGTCACAACATCATCTAGCAAAATGATGCAAAATCATCTTTGCAAGATGATGCAAGATGATTTTTCTATTGTCCTATATTTAATCTTATCACATCCTCTCGAACATGAATCGGGAGCTGGTAACCCTACCCGTGACTGTTGTAAGAGGCATCTATGGAAAATGTAAGAATAATCATATGGCTTTCGATAAATAGCGGTATAACCATCATCTGCATGCTAGACGTAAAAATATTAGAACTATACTATTTATGCTAGACGTAAAATATTAGACTATTCTACTTATACCAAGTATAGCATGTAAGCGTTTATGACGAACCCTCCCTACACTTACTATCAGGTGGACTGCGTTCGCCTATAAATTATTACAGCCTGTAAAAGTTCCTTGCTGTACATAAGCCTATAAGTATATAAGCATAGATTTCATCGTCGAGGGATTTTGTCACAGTATTCGCAGTATTTTCTTATTTTGAGTTGTTACCAAGAAGATGCTGCTGCCCATCTCCTGTTTAATTTTTTCTTTGTCTCCTCTTCCTCACGACGCCCTCGGGACGATGTGGAGTAATTGATATTTTTACACCGCCACTACACGGTGATTTATGTTGATAATGATGATGAATAAACATGAAGCGTGTTGTGGCAGTAACAAAGTGACGGGGCTGTGGTACGTGGGCGGGTGTGAGCGGCTGGTATCTGCGGGCGAGGACGGCGCGCTGGGCGTGTGGGAGATGGGAGTGCGGCGGCGCGAGACGCCCGCCTGGCGCGAGTCCGACCTGTGCCAGCTGTGCCGTGCGCCCTTCATATGGAACGTGCGCGCCATGATGGAGAAGAAGCAGTTGGGTGAGTTAGGCTCGCGAGTGCTGACCGCCTGGCCTGACCCCGACCTGTGCCAGCTGTGCCGTGTGCTCTTCATATGGAACGTGCGCACCATGTTGGAGAAGTAGCAGTTGGGTGAGTTAGGCTCGCGAGTGTTGACCGCCTGGCCTGACCCCGACCTGTGCCAGCCGTGCCGCATGTCCTTTATATAGAAAGTGCGCGCCATGATGGAGAAGAAGCAGTTGGATGAGTTAGGCTCGTGAGTGTTGATGCTGCTGTGTTCCGGTCTGGAGGGTATAGGCAGCCAGTATAATTACATGCTGTTAGTCCTTCCACTAAGGTAACAACGGACTGCAGTTGCCACTTACGATCAGGTAAAAGGTAAGTTCGTTTCTCTTCGTTCGAAAATATATTCAGTCGCCAGGAATACCTTCGAGTTCGTGTTTTCTTTTTTTGGTATATTATTAAATTAGATTATTAATCAACAAAATTTTTATGTAGACCTTTTATTTGCTAATTATTCGTAAAAACTTCTATGTATATTACTAGACGGGCTTAGCGGCTTTAATACGTGGAAAATACGTGGTAGAACCACGCTGCAGCTATATTATGGTTGTAGCACGAATGAGTCGGTTCGACCGGGAAAGGACCATGCTCTCACAGAATAGCAGAGTAAAATAGCAGCTTAATGCTTCTGTGTTTCGTATGGTGAGTGTAGAGAACCGGAACCCTTTATACTGGAAACGAGGCATTCCATCGTAGTTCCCAGGGTTGACAACGCATCTGTATTTTGAATCTTAATCGAAGATGAATGTAGAAGTTTATGAGCCACAGTATCTACTTACCATTAGGTAGACTTCGTGCTGGTTTGTCAACCCGTTCTTTAGGAAAAAAAGTTACAACTGCTAAATTACCGCGCCAGTTCACACACACACACACACACACACACACACACACACACACACACACACACGCGCACGCACGCACGCACGCACGCACGCACACACACACACACACACACACACACACACACACACACACACACACACACACACACACACACACACACACACACACACACACACACACACACACACACACAGCCCGATCACCTGTGACACTGTTTTGTTCTGAATTTGTGTTTTTATATAACTTTATTGGTATCCCATGTAAGATTTTTTATTTACCGCGCCCATAGAATACATACATAATAGAACGAGGGAGTGGGCGGAGTCCGTGTAGCCACTAAAATATCACTAACATGTCAATTCACACGTGTAACTGTCAACACGAGTGTGTTTTGACGTTACAATCATTTCCAAATTTCGCATGCAAATTATTTGGAAAAGGCCAAATTGCACACTATTTACAAATGAATATGTATTAAAATATAAACGATTTTTTTAATGGTGATCTTGAACATTAATCAAGTCTAAAATGTTTCAATTTACTTAGTCTGCTCAATTGGGTTTGTAGTAGTGATAATACGACGTAATTGCTTATATGTGTGCTCCTGGCGACGCCAACCCTCGTACAAAATATGGTTGACAGCCATTCTATTGTGTATTATAGTATTCTATGACCGCGTCAGCTATCCGCCGTGCCAGCGTATGCGTAGGCGTCCTTGCGATCCGCAGCTGTGACACAGTTTTTTGTTCGGAATTACCCTAAGCTTGGATCCAAAGTGTAATTGGACGTGTGATCGCGCTGTGCGTGCAGGTCTCCGGCAGCACCACTGCCGCTGGTGCGGCGCGGCGGTGTGCGGCGCGTGCTCGCCGCACCGCCTGCCGCTGCCCGTCATGGGCTTCGAGTTCCCGCAGCGCGTCTGCACCGCCTGCTACGACACGCTGCGCCACGAGCCGTGAGTACACGACGCGACATCGCACCTACCAGTGCACCACACTATGCGACGTCACACAGCACAGGGTACCTTTTATCGTTCCGCCACACTATGCTCCTCGCGTTCATCAAAATTGGAGGTCTCTGAAAAAGCTAAGCTAAGTAAGGTCTTGGAAAAGCATAAGAATATATTTTCGAGCAAGTTGGGTAGAGCGAATTGCTATGAACATAAAATTGAAATGATCGATGATGAACCTATAGTTACTAGATCTTATCCGATTCCATATGCATATATATCAAAAATGGAAGAGAAATTAAATGAGATGGAACAAGCTGGTGTCATCACAAGGGCATCAACACCTTATAGTAGCCCATTAACATTCACACTTAAAAAGGATGGCTCAATCAGAGTCTTATTAGATGCCAGAAGCATAAATAAGAAAATGATTGCAGAAACAGAGAAGCCACCTATTCAAATACATGTTTTGAATTCATTTCGTGGAGCGAATTATATTACTACCATTGATTTAAATAACGCATATTTTTTAAATCAATGGTAGTATTTATATATAGTTGTTTATCGTTCGGCCACAGTATGCTCCTCGCGCTGGCGCGATTTTGCCCTCTTTACGCACTGCTCTACTCACGTAATTAATCGCGACGTTCAGAATTAGGTCGTTTGCGTTTGCATCACAATGGTTATTGAAACTGGCTGCATGCGCGCTATATGCATAATTAGTATCCCTAATTATATCAATGTCACAAAAAAGAAATATACGTCGTCGTCCTCACCAACTGAGATGGTGGGTGACGGTTCCTTAACGAGCGCTCTATTTGAACTGCGTTCACACGATTATGTGTCCGGCCACTCGCGATCATATTGCCAGTCCTTACTCGTGCCCAAAAAACCAACAAAAGAGGGAGCTATGGTCATGACGAAGAGCATGACGTTCGGCATGATGAGTATTGTGGCCACATTACGTCTCTGCTTCCTTTCCTCGCTACTTTCCATGCTAATCGACGGGTGTGTGTTTTTTTTTTATAGGATAGGATGACAAACGAGCACACAGTCCACCTGATGGTAAGTGGTTGCTGTGGCCCATAGACATCCACATCTATCCTCGATTACGAATCAAAATGCAGATGCGTTGTCACCCGTGAGGACTAAGATGGAATGCCTCGTTTCCAGTAAAAAGGGTCTCCGGTTCTCTACACTCACCATACGAAATACAGCAGCATTAAGCTACTATTTCACGCTGGTATTCTGTGAGAGCGTGGTCCTTCCCCGGTCGAGCCGACCCATTTGTGCTACAACTATACTACTAATATAAATGCAGTATGGCTCTACCACGTATAATAGCGAACAGCGTGGCAAGGAACTAGCGAATGAATCTGCGATTTCGCTGTTGTTGCAGTTTACGGGCGGCGGTAGTCACTTACCATCAGGTAGGCCTCTTCCACGTTTGGCGCAAGGTGACACGTTTCATTGCACTACAGTACATAAAGTTACACACGTTTCAGTGCCCTTCAGTTCATAGCACGGCCACGATAGTTCCAGTGCACCGCAGATCAAAACGCGAAACGACACGTTCCAGTGTACAACAGTACACGACGCGACACGACACATTACAGTGAACCAAAGTTCATGACGGAAAGCGACACGTTCCAGTGTACCACCATACACTACGCGACACGACACGACACATTACATCGAACCACAGTTCATGAATGAAAGCGACACGTTCCAGTGTACAACCATACACTACGCGACACGACACGACACATTACAGTGAACTACAGTTCATGAATGAAAGCGACACGTTCCAGTGTACAACCATACACTACGCGACACGACACGACACATTACATCGAACCACAGTTCATGAATGAAAGCGACACGTTCCAGTGTACAACCATACACTACGCGACACGACACGACACATTACATCGAACCACAGTTCAGAATGAAAGCGACACGTTCCAGTGTACAACCATACACTACGCGACACGACACGACACATTACAGTGAATCACAGTTCATGAATGAAAGCGACACGTTCCAGTGTACAACCATACACTACGCGACACAATACATTACAGTGAACCACAGTTCTAGAATGAAAGCGAAACGTTCCAGTGTACAACCATACACTACGCGACACGACACGACACATTACATCGAACCACAGTTCATGAATGAAAGCGACACGTTCCAGTGTACAACCATACACTACGCGACACAATACATTACAGTGAACCACAGTTCATGAATGAAAGCGACACGTTCCAGTGTACCACCATACACTACGCGACACGACACGACACATTACAGTGAACCACAGTTCATGAATGAAAGCGACACGTTCCAGTGTACCACCATACACTACGCGACACGACACGACACATTACAGTGAACTACAGTTCATGAATGAAAGCGACACGTTCCAGTGTACCAACATACACTACGCGACACGACACGACACATTACAGTGAACCACAGTTCATGAATGAAAGCGACACGTTCCAGTGTACCACCATACACTACGCGACACGACACGACACATTACAGTGAACTCCAGTTCATGAATGAAAGCGACACGTTCCAGTGTACCACCATACACTACGCGACACGACACGACACATTACAATGAACCACAGTTCATGAATGAAAGCGACACGTTCCAGTGTACCACCATACACTACGCGACACGACACGACACATTACAGTGAACTACAGTTCATGAATGAAAGCGACACGTTCCAGTGTACCACCATACACTACGCGACACGACACGACACATTACAGTGAACCACAGTTCATGAATGAAAGCGACACGTTCCAGTGTACCACCATACACTACGCGACACGACACGACACGTTACAGTGAACCACAGTTCATGAATGAAAGCGACACGTTCCAGTGTACAACCATACACTACGCGACACGACACGACACATTACAGTGAACCACAGTTCATGAATGAAAGCGACACGTTCCAGTGTACCACCATACACTACGCGACACGACACGACACATTACATCGAACCACAGTTCATGAATGAAAGCGACACGTTCCAGTGTACAACCATACACTACGCGACACGACACGACACATTACATCGAACCACAGTTCATGAATGAAAGCGACACGTTCCAGTGTACGACCATACACAACGCGACACGACACGACACATTACATCGCACCACAGTTCATGAATGAAAGCGACACGTTCCAGTGTACAACCATACACTACGCGACACGACACGACACATTACATCGAACCACAATTCAAGAATGAAAGCGACACGATCCAGTGTACAACCATACGCTACGCGACACAATACATTACAGCGAACCACAGTTCATGAATGAAAGCGACACGTTCCAGTGTACAACCATACACTACGCGACACAATACATTACACTGAACCACAGTTCATGAATGAAAGCGACACGTTCCAGTGTACCACCATACCTACGCGACACGACACGACACATTACAGTGAACCACAGTTCATGAATGAAAACGACACGTTCCAGTGTACAACCATACACTACGCGACACGACACGACACATTACAGTGAACCACAGTTCATGAATGAAAGCGACACGTTCCAGTGTACCACCATACACTACGCGACACGACACGACACATTACAGTGAACCACAGTTCATGAATGAAAGCGACACGTTCCAGTGTACAACCATACACTACGCGACACAATACATTACAGTGAACCATAGTTCATAACGGAAAGCGACACGTTCCAGTGTACCACCATACACGACGCGTAACAATACATTACAGTTAACCATAGTTCATAACGGAAAGCGACACGTTCCAGTGTACCACCATATACTACGCGACACGACACGACACATTACAGTGAACCACAGTTCATGAATGAAAGCGACACGTTCAAGTGTACAACCATACGCTACGCGACACAATACATTACAGTTAACCATAGTTCATAACGGAAAGCGACACGTTCCAGTGTACCACCATACACTACGCGACACGACACGACACATTACAGTGAACCACAGTTCATGAATGAAAGCGACACGTTCCAGTGTACAACCATACGCTACGCGACACAATACATTACAGTTAACCATAGTTCATAACGGAAAGCGACACGTTCCAGTGTACCACCATACACTACGCGACACGACACGACACATTACAGTGAACCACAGTTCATGAATGAAAGCGACACGTTCCAGTGTACAACCATACGCTACGCGACACAATACATTACAGTTAACCATAGTTCATAACGGAAAGCGACACGTTCCAGTGTACCACCATACACTACGCGACACGACACGACACATTACAGTGAACCACAGTTCATGAATGAAAGCGACACGTTCCAGTGTACAACCATACACTACGCGACACAATACATTACAGTGAACCATAGTTCATAACGGAAAGCGACACGTTCCAGTGTACCACCATACACGACGCGTAACGATACATTACAGTTAACCATAGTTCATAACGGAAAGCGACACGTTCCAGTGTACCACCATACACTACGCGACACGACACGACACATTACAGTGAACTACAGTTCATTAATGAAAGCGACACGTTCCAGTGTACAACCATACACTACGCGACACGACACGACACATTACAGTGAACCACAGTTCATGAATGAAAGCGACACGTTCAAGTGTACAACCATACGCTACGCGACACAATACATTACAGTTAACCATAGTTCATAACGGAAAGCGACACGTTCCAGTGTACCGCCATACACTACGCGACACGACACGACACATTACAGTGAACCACAGTTCATGAATGAAAGCGACACGTTCCAGTGTACAACCATACACTACGCGACACAATACATTACAGTGAACCATAGTTCATAACGGAAAGCGACACGTTCCAGTGTACCACCATACACGACGCGTAACGATACATTACAGTTAACCATAGTTCATAACGGAAAGCGACACGTTCCAGTGTACCACCATACACTACGCGACACGACACGACACATTACAGTGAACCACAGTTCATGAATGAAAGCGACACGTTCAAGTGTACAACCATACGCTACGCGACACAATACATTACAGTTAACCATAGTTCATAACGGAAAGCGACACGTTCCAGTGTACCGCCATACACTACGCGACACGACACGATACATTACAGTGAACCACAGTTCATGAATAAAAGCGACACGTTCCAGTGTACAACCATACACGACGCGTAACGATACATTACAGTTAACCATAGTTCATAACGGAAAGCGACACGTTCCAGTGTACCACCATACACTACGCGACACGACACGACACATTACAGTGAACTACAGTTCATGAATGAAAGCGACACGTTCAAGTGTACAACCATACGCTACGCGACACGACACGACACATTACAGTGAACCACAGTTCATGAATGAAAGCGACACGTTCCAGTGTACAACCATACACTACGCGACACAATACATTACAGTGAACCATAGTTCATAACGGAAAGCGACACGTTCCAGTGTACCACCATACACGACGCGTAACGATACATTACAGTTAACCATAGTTCATAACGGAAAGCGACACGTTCCAGTGTACCGCCATACACTACGCGACACGACACGACACATTACAGTGAACCACAGTTCATGAATGAAAGCGACACGTTCAAGTGTACAACCATACGCTACGCGACACAATACATTACAGTTAACCATAGTTCATAACGGAAAGCGACACGTTTCAGTGTACCACCATACACTACGCGACACGACACGACACATTACAGTGAACCACAGTTCATGAATGAAAGCGACACGTTCCAGTGTACAACAATACACTACGCGACACAATACATTACAGTGAACCATAGTTCATAACGGAAAGCGACACGTTCCAGTGTACCACCATACACGACGCGTAACGATACATTACAGTTAACCATAGTTCATAACGGAAAGC
The DNA here is from genome assembly GCA_036936625.1 of Parnassius smintheus behrii. NCBI lineage: Eukaryota > Metazoa > Arthropoda > Insecta > Lepidoptera > Papilionidae > Parnassius > Parnassius smintheus. The sequence goes on along the minus strand of JAUPFT010000005.1, from coordinate 14,960,639 downwards.
GACACGTTCCAGTGTACCACCATTCACTACGCGACACGACACGACACATTACAGTGAACTACAGTTCATTAATGAAAGCGACACGTTCCAGTGTACAACCATACACTACGCGACACGACACGACACATTACAGTGAACCACAGTTCATGAATGAAAGCGACACGTTCAAGTGTACAACCATACGCTACGCGACACAATACATTGCAGTTAACCATAGTTCATAACGGAAAGCGACAGTTTCCAGTGTACCGCCATACACTACGCGACACGACACGACACATTACAGTGAACCACAGTTCATGAATGAAAGCGACACGTTCCAGTGTACAACCATACACTACGCGACACAATACATTACAGTGAACCATAGTTCATAACGGAAAGCGACACGTTCCAGTGTACCACCATACACGACGCGTAACGATACATTACAGTTAACCATAGTTCATAACGGAAAGCGACACGTTCCAGTGTACCACCATACACTACGCGACACGACACGACACATTACAGTGAACTACAGTTCATGAATGAAAGCGACACGTTCCAGTGTACAACCATACACTACGCGACACGACACGACACATTACAGTGAACCACAGTTCATGAATGAAAGCGACACGTTCAAGTGTACAACCATACACTACGCGACACAATACATTACAGTTAACCATAGTTCATAACGGAAAGCGACACGTTCCAGTGTATCACCATACACTACGCGACACGACACGACACATTACAGTGAACTACAGTTCATGAATGAAAGCGACACGTTTCAGTGTACAACCATACACTACGCGACACGACACGACACATTACAGTGAACTACAGTTCATGAATGAAAGCGACACGTTCCAGTGTACAACCATACGCTACGCGACACGACACGACACATTACAGTGAACTACAGTTCATGAATGAAAGCGACACGTTCCAGTGTACAACCATACGCTACGCGACACGACACGACACATTACAGTGAACTACAGTTCTTGACGGAAAGCGACACGTTCCAGTGTACAACCATACGCTACGCGACACGACACGACACATTACAGTGAACTACAGTTCATGAATGAAAGCGACACGTTCCAGTGTACAACCATACGCTACGCGACACGACACGACACATTACAGTGAACTACAGTTCATGAATGAAAGCGACACGTTCCAGTGTACAACCATACGCTACGCGACACGACACGACACATTACAGTGAACTACAGTTCTTGACGGAAAGCGACACGTTCCAGTGTACAACCATACGCTACGCGACACGACACGACACATTACAGTGAACTACAGTTCTTGACGGAAAGCGACACGTTCCAGTGTACCACCATACACTACGCGACACGACACGACACATTACAGCGAACTACAGTTCATGAATGAAAGCGACACGTTCCAGTGTACAACCATACACTACGCGACACGACACGACACATTACAGTGAACCACAGTTCATGAATGAAAGCGACACGTTCAAGTGTACAACCATACGCTACGCGACACAATACATTACAGTTAAACATAGTTCATAACGGAAAGCGACACGTTCCAGTGTACCACCATACACTACGCGACACGACACGACACATTACATTGAACTACAGTTCTTGACGGAAAGCGACACGTTCCAGTGTACAACCATATGCTACGCGACACGACACGACACATTACAGTGAACTACAGTTCTTGACGGAAAGCGACACGTTTCAATGTACCACCATACACTACGCGACACGACACGACACATTACAGTGAACTACAGTTCTTGACGGAAAGCGACACGTTTCAATGTACCACCATACACTACGCGACACGACACGACACATTACAGTGAACTACAGTTCATGAATGAAAGCGACACGTTCCAGTGTACAACCATACGCTACGCGACACGACACGACACATTACAGTGAACTACAGTTCTTGACGGAAAGCGACACGTTTCAATGTACCACCATACACTACGCGACACGACACGACACATTACAGTGAACTACAGTTCATGAATGAAAGCGACACGTTCCAGTGTACAACCATACGCTACGCGACACAATACATTACAGTTAACCATAGTTCATAACGGAAAGCGACACGTTCCAGTGTACCACCATACACTACGCGACACGACACGACACATTACAGTGAACCACAGTTCATGAATGAAAGCGACACGTTCAAGTGTACAACCATACGCTACGCGACACAATACATTACAGTTAACCATAGTTCATAACGGAAAGCGACACGTTCCAGTGTACCACCATACACTACGCGACATGACACGACACATTACAGTGAACCACAGTTCATGAATGAAAGCGACACGTTCCAGTGTACAACCATACGCTACGCGACACGACACGACACATTACAGTGAACCACAGTTCATGAATGAAAGCGACACGTTCCAGTGTACAACCATACACTACGCGACACGACACGACACATTACAGTGAACCACAGTTCATGAATGAAAGCGACACGTTCCAGTGTACAACCATACAGTGTATAACCATACGCTACGCTACACGACACGACACATTACAGTGAACTACAGTTCTTGACGGAAAGCGACACGTTCCAGTGTACCACCATACACAACGCGACACGACACGACACATTACAGTGAACCACAGTTCATGAATGAAAGTGACACGTTCCAGTGTACAACCATACGCTACGCGACACGACACGACACATTACAGTGAACTACAGTTCTTGACGGAAAGCGACACGTTCCAGTGTACCACCATACACTACGCGACACGACACGACACATTACAGTGAACCACAGTTCATGAATGAAAGCGACACGTTCCAGTTTACAACCATACGCTACGCTACACGACACGACACATTACGGTGAACTACAGTTCTTGACGGAAAGCGACACGTTCCAGTGTACCACCATACACTACGCGACACGACACGACACATTACATCGAACCACAGTTCATGAATGATAGCGACACGTTCAAGTGTACAACCATACGCTACGCGACACAATACATTACAGTTAACCATAGTTCATAACGGAAAGCGACACGTTCCAGTGTACCACCATACGCTACGCGACACGACACGACACATTACAGTGAACTACAGTTCATGAATGAAAGCGACACGTTCCAGTGTACAACCATACGCTACGCGACACAATACATTACAGTTAACCATAGTTCATAACGGAAAGCGACACGTTCCAGTGTACCACCATACACTACGCGACACGACACGACACATTACAGTGAACCACAGTTCATGAATGAAAGCGACACGTTCAAGTGTACAACCATACGCTACGCGACACAATACATTACAGTTAACCATAGTTCATAACGGAAAGCGACACGTTCCAGTGTACCACCATACACTACGCGACACGACACGACACATTACAGTGAACCACAGTTCATGAATGAAAGCGACACGTTCCAGTGTACAACCATACACTAAGCGACACGTTCCAGTGTACAACCATACGCTACGCGACACGACACGACACATTACAGTGAACCACAGTTCATGAATGAAAGCGACACGTTCCAGTGTATAACCATACGCTACGCGACACGACACGACACATTACAGTGAACCACAGTTCATGAATGAAAGCGACACGTTCCAGTGTACAACCATACGCTACGCGACACGACACGACACATTACAGTGAACCACAGTTCATGAATGAAAGCGACACGTTCCAGTGTACAACCATACACTAAGCGACACGTTCCAGTGTACAACCATACGCTACGCGACACGACACGACACATTACAGTGAACCACAGTTCATGAATGAAAGCGACACGTTCCAGTGTATAACCATACGCTACGCGACACGACACGACACATTACAGTGAACCACAGTTCATGAATGAAAGCGACACGTTCCAGTGTACAACCATACGCTACGCGACACGACACGACACATTACAGTGAACCACACTTCATGAATGAAAGCGACGCGTTCCAGTGTACAACCATACACTACGCGACACGACACGACACATTACAGTGAACCACAGTTCATGAATGAAAGCGACACGTTCCAGTGTACAACCATACGCTACGCGACACGACACGACACATTACAGTGAACTACAGTTCTTGACGGAAAGCGACACGTTCCAGTGTACCACCATACACTACGCGACACGACACGACACATTACAGTGAACCACAGTTCATGAATGAAAGTGACACGTTCCAGTGTACAACCATACGCTACGCGACACGACACGACACATTACAGTGAACTACAGTTCTTGACGGAAAGCGACACGTTCCAGTGTACCACCATACACTACGCGACACGACACGACACATTACAGTGAACCACAGTTCATGAATGAAAGCGACACGTTCCAGTGTACAACCATACGCTACGCGACACGACACGACACATTACGGTGAACTACAGTTCTTGACGGAAAGCGACACGTTCCAGTGTACCACCATACACTACGCGACACGACACGACACATTACATCGAACCACAGTTCATGAATGAAGGTGACACGTTCAAGTGTACAACCATACGCTACGCGACACAATACATTACAGTTAACCATAGTTCATAACGGAAAGCGACACGTTCCAGTGTACCACCATACACTACGCGACACGACACGACACATTACAGTGAACCACAGTTCATGAATGAAAGCGACACGTTCCAGTGTACAACCATACGCTACGCGACACAATACATTACAGTTAACCATAGTTCATAACGGAAAGCGACACGTTTCAGTGTACCACCATACACTACGCGACACGACACGACACATTACAGTGAACCACAGTTCATGAATGAAAGCGACACGTTCCAGTGTACAACAATACACTACGCGACACAATACATTACAGTGAACCATAGTTCATAACGGAAAGCGACACGTTCCAGTGTACCACCATACACGACGCGTAACGATACATTACAGTTAACCATAGTTCATAACGGAAAGCGACACGTTCCAGTGTACCACCATTCACTACGCGACACGACACGACACATTACAGTGAACTACAGTTCATTAATGAAAGCGACACGTTCCAGTGTACAACCATACACTACGCGACACGACACGACACATTACAGTGAACCACAGTTCATGAATGAAAGCGACACGTTCAAGTGTACAACCATACGCTACGCGACACAATACATTGCAGTTAACCATAGTTCATAACGGAAAGCGACAGTTTCCAGTGTACCGCCATACACTACGCGACACGACACGACACATTACAGTGAACCACAGTTCATGAATGAAAGCGACACGTTCCAGTGTACAACCATACACTACGCGACACAATACATTACAGTGAACCATAGTTCATAACGGAAAGCGACACGTTCCAGTGTACCACCATACACGACGCGTAACGATACATTACAGTTAACCATAGTTCATAACGGAAAGCGACACGTTCCAGTGTACCACCATACACTACGCGACACGACACGACACATTACAGTGAACTACAGTTCATGAATGAAAGCGACACGTTCCAGTGTACAACCATACACTACGCGACACGACACGACACATTACAGTGAACCACAGTTCATGAATGAAAGCGACACGTTCAAGTGTACAACCATACACTACGCGACACAATACATTACAGTTAACCATAGTTCATAACGGAAAGCGACACGTTCCAGTGTATCACCATACACTACGCGACACGACACGACACATTACAGTGAACTACAGTTCATGAATGAAAGCGACACGTTTCAGTGTACAACCATACACTACGCGACACGACACGACACATTACAGTGAACTACAGTTCATGAATGAAAGCGACACGTTCCAGTGTACAACCATACGCTACGCGACACGACACGACACATTACAGTGAACTACAGTTCATGAATGAAAGCGACACGTTCCAGTGTACAACCATACGCTACGCGACACGACACGACACATTACAGTGAACTACAGTTCTTGACGGAAAGCGACACGTTCCAGTGTACAACCATACGCTACGCGACACGACACGACACATTACAGTGAACTACAGTTCATGAATGAAAGCGACACGTTCCAGTGTACAACCATACGCTACGCGACACGACACGACACATTACAGTGAACTACAGTTCATGAATGAAAGCGACACGTTCCAGTGTACAACCATACGCTACGCGACACGACACGACACATTACAGTGAACTACAGTTCTTGACGGAAAGCGACACGTTCCAGTGTACAACCATACGCTACGCGACACGACACGACACATTACAGTGAACTACAGTTCTTGACGGAAAGCGACACGTTCCAGTGTACCACCATACACTACGCGACACGACACGACACATTACAGCGAACTACAGTTCATGAATGAAAGCGACACGTTCCAGTGTACAACCATACACTACGCGACACGACACGACACATTACAGTGAACCACAGTTCATGAATGAAAGCGACACGTTCAAGTGTACAACCATACGCTACGCGACACAATACATTACAGTTAAACATAGTTCATAACGGAAAGCGACACGTTCCAGTGTACCACCATACACTACGCGACACGACACGACACATTACATTGAACTACAGTTCTTGACGGAAAGCGACACGTTCCAGTGTACAACCATATGCTACGCGACACGACACGACACATTACAGTGAACTACAGTTCTTGACGGAAAGCGACACGTTTCAATGTACCACCATACACTACGCGACACGACACGACACATTACAGTGAACTACAGTTCTTGACGGAAAGCGACACGTTTCAATGTACCACCATACACTACGCGACACGACACGACACATTACAGTGAACTACAGTTCATGAATGAAAGCGACACGTTCCAGTGTACAACCATACGCTACGCGACACGACACGACACATTACAGTGAACTACAGTTCTTGACGGAAAGCGACACGTTTCAATGTACCACCATACACTACGCGACACGACACGACACATTACAGTGAACTACAGTTCATGAATGAAAGCGACACGTTCCAGTGTACAACCATACGCTACGCGACACAATACATTACAGTTAACCATAGTTCATAACGGAAAGCGACACGTTCCAGTGTACCACCATACACTACGCGACACGACACGACACATTACAGTGAACCACAGTTCATGAATGAAAGCGACACGTTCAAGTGTACAACCATACGCTACGCGACACAATACATTACAGTTAACCATAGTTCATAACGGAAAGCGACACGTTCCAGTGTACCACCATACACTACGCGACATGACACGACACATTACAGTGAACCACAGTTCATGAATGAAAGCGACACGTTCCAGTGTACAACCATACGCTACGCGACACGACACGACACATTACAGTGAACCACAGTTCATGAATGAAAGCGACACGTTCCAGTGTACAACCATACACTACGCGACACGACACGACACATTACAGTGAACCACAGTTCATGAATGAAAGCGACACGTTCCAGTGTACAACCATACAGTGTATAACCATACGCTACGCTACACGACACGACACATTACAGTGAACTACAGTTCTTGACGGAAAGCGACACGTTCCAGTGTACCACCATACACAACGCGACACGACACGACACATTACAGTGAACCACAGTTCATGAATGAAAGTGACACGTTCCAGTGTACAACCATACGCTACGCGACACGACACGACACATTACAGTGAACTACAGTTCTTGACGGAAAGCGACACGTTCCAGTGTACCACCATACACTACGCGACACGACACGACACATTACAGTGAACCACAGTTCATGAATGAAAGCGACACGTTCCAGTTTACAACCATACGCTACGCTACACGACACGACACATTACGGTGAACTACAGTTCTTGACGGAAAGCGACACGTTCCAGTGTACCACCATACACTACGCGACACGACACGACACATTACATCGAACCACAGTTCATGAATGATAGCGACACGTTCAAGTGTACAACCATACGCTACGCGACACAATACATTACAGTTAACCATAGTTCATAACGGAAAGCGACACGTTCCAGTGTACCACCATACGCTACGCGACACGACACGACACATTACAGTGAACTACAGTTCATGAATGAAAGCGACACGTTCCAGTGTACAACCATACGCTACGCGACACAATACATTACAGTTAACCATAGTTCATAACGGAAAGCGACACGTTCCAGTGTACCACCATACACTACGCGACACGACACGACACATTACAGTGAACCACAGTTCATGAATGAAAGCGACACGTTCAAGTGTACAACCATACGCTACGCGACACAATACATTACAGTTAACCATAGTTCATAACGGAAAGCGACACGTTCCAGTGTACCACCATACACTACGCGACACGACACGACACATTACAGTGAACCACAGTTCATGAATGAAAGCGACACGTTCCAGTGTACAACCATACACTAAGCGACACGTTCCAGTGTACAACCATACGCTACGCGACACGACACGACACATTACAGTGAACCACAGTTCATGAATGAAAGCGACACGTTCCAGTGTATAACCATACGCTACGCGACACGACACGACACATTACAGTGAACCACAGTTCATGAATGAAAGCGACACGTTCCAGTGTACAACCATACGCTACGCGACACGACACGACACATTACAGTGAACCACAGTTCATGAATGAAAGCGACACGTTCCAGTGTACAACCATACACTAAGCGACACGTTCCAGTGTACAACCATACGCTACGCGACACGACACGACACATTACAGTGAACCACAGTTCATGAATGAAAGCGACACGTTCCAGTGTATAACCATACGCTACGCGACACGACACGACACATTACAGTGAACCACAGTTCATGAATGAAAGCGACACGTTCCAGTGTACAACCATACGCTACGCGACACGACACGACACATTACAGTGAACCACACTTCATGAATGAAAGCGACGCGTTCCAGTGTACAACCATACACTACGCGACACGACACGACACATTACAGTGAACCACAGTTCATGAATGAAAGCGACACGTTCCAGTGTACAACCATACGCTACGCGACACGACACGACACATTACAGTGAACTACAGTTCTTGACGGAAAGCGACACGTTCCAGTGTACCACCATACACTACGCGACACGACACGACACATTACAGTGAACCACAGTTCATGAATGAAAGTGACACGTTCCAGTGTACAACCATACGCTACGCGACACGACACGACACATTACAGTGAACTACAGTTCTTGACGGAAAGCGACACGTTCCAGTGTACCACCATACACTACGCGACACGACACGACACATTACAGTGAACCACAGTTCATGAATGAAAGCGACACGTTCCAGTGTACAACCATACGCTACGCGACACGACACGACACATTACGGTGAACTACAGTTCTTGACGGAAAGCGACACGTTCCAGTGTACCACCATACACTACGCGACACGACACGACACATTACATCGAACCACAGTTCATGAATGAAGGTGACACGTTCAAGTGTACAACCATACGCTACGCGACACAATACATTACAGTTAACCATAGTTCATAACGGAAAGCGACACGTTCCAGTGTACCACCATACACTACGCGACACGACACGACACATTACAGTGAACCACAGTTCATGAATGAAAGCGACACGTTCCAGTGTACAACCATACGCTACGCGACACAATACATTACAGTTAACCATAGTTCATAACGGAAAGCGACACGTTCCAGTGTACCACCATACGCTACGCGACACGACACGACACATTACAGTGAACCACAGTTCATGAATGAAAGCGACACGTTCCAGTGTACAACCATACGCTACGCGACACGACACGACACATTACAGTGAACCACAGTTCATGAATAAAAGCGACACGTTCCAGTGTACAACCATACACTACGCGACACGACACGACACATTACAGTGAACTACAGTTCATGAATGAAAGCGACACGTTCCAGTGTACAACCATACGCTACGCGACACGACACGACACATTACAGTGAACCACAGTTCATGAATGAAAGCGACACGTTCCAGTGTACAACCATACACTACGCGACACGACACGACACATTACAGTGAACCACAGTTCATGAATGAAAGCGACACGTTCCAGTGTACAACCATACGCTACGCGACACGACACGACACATTACACTGAACCACAGTTCATGAATGAAAGCGACACGTTCCAGTGTACAACCATACGCTACGCGACACGACACGACACATTACAGTGAACTACAGTTCATGAATGAAAGCGACACGTTCCAGTGTACAACCATACGCTACGCGACACGACACGACACATTACAGTGAACTACAGTTCTTGACGGAAAGCGACACGTTCCAGTGTACCACCATACACTACGCGACACGACACGACACATTACATCGAACCATAGTTCATGAATGAAAGCGACACGTTCAAGTGTACAACCATACGCTACGCGACACAATACATTACAGTTAACCATAGTTCATAACGGAAAGCGACACGTTCCAGTGTACCACCATACACTACGCGACACGACACGACACATTACAGTGAACCACAGTTCATGAATGAAAGCGACACGTTCCAGTGTACAACCATACACTACGCGACACGACACGACACATTACAGTGAACCACAGTTCATGAATGAAAGCGACACGTTCCAGTGTACAACCATACACTACGCGACACGACACGACACATTACAGTGAACTACAGTTCATGAATGAAAGCGACACGTTCCAGTGTACAACCATACGCTACGCGACACGACACGACACATTACAGTGAACCACATTTCATGAATGAAAGCGACACGTTCCAGTGTACAACCATACGCTACGCGACGCGACACGACACATTACAGTGAACCACAGTTCATGAATGAAAGCGACACGTTCCAGTGTACAACCATACGCTACGCGACACGACACGACACATTACAGTGAACCACAGTTCATGAATGAAAGCGACACGTTCCAGTGTACAACCATACGCTACGCGACACGACACGACACATTACAGTGAACCACAGTTCATGAATGAAAGCGACACGTTCCAGTGTACAACCATACGCTACGCGACACGACACGACACATTACAGTGAACCACAGTTCATGAATGAAAGCGACACGTTCCAGTGTACAACCATACACTACGCGACACGACACGACACATTACAGTGAACCACAGTTCATGAATGAAAGCGACACGTTCCAGTGTACAACCATACACTACGCGACACGACACGACACATTACAGTGAACCACAGTTCATGAATGAAAGCGACACGTTCCAGTGTACAACCATACACTACGCGACACGACACGACACATTACAGTGAACTACAGTTCATGAATGAAAGCGACACGTTCCAGTGTACAACCATACGCTACGCGACACGACACGACACATTACAGTGAACCACATTTCATGAATGAAAGCGACACGTTCCAGTGTACAACCATACGCTACGCGACGCGACACGACACATTACAGTGAACCACAGTTCATGAATGAAAGCGACACGTTCCAGTGTACAACCATACGCTACGCGACACGACACGACACATTACAGTGAACCACAGTTCATGAATGAAAGCGACACGTTCCAGTGTACAACCATACGCTACGCGACACGACACGACACATTACAGTGAACCACAGTTCATGAATGAAAGCGACACGTTCCAGTGTACAACCATACGCTACGCGACACGACACGACACATTACAGTGAACCACAGTTCATGAATGAAAGCGACACGTTCCAGTGTACAACCATACACTACGCGACACGACACGACACATTACAGTGAACCACAGTTCATGAATGAAAGCGACACGTTCCAGTGTACAACCATACGCTACGCGACACGACACGACACATTACAGTGAACTACAGTTCTTGACGGAAAGCGACACGTTCCAGTGTACCACCATACGCTACGCGACACGACACGACACATTACAGTGAACCACAGTTCATGAATGAAAGCGACACGTTCCAGTGTACAACCATACGCTACGCGACATGACACGACACATTACAGTGAACCACAGTTCATGAATGAAAGCGACACGTTCCAGTGTACAACCATACACTACGCGACACGACACGACACATTACAGTGAACTACAGTTCTTGACGGAAAGCGACACGTTCCAGTGTACCACCATACACTACGCGACACGACACGACACATTACATTGAACTACAGTTCTTGACGGAAAGCGACACGTTCCAGTGTACCACCATACACTACGCGACACGACACGACACATTACAGTGAACCACAGTTCATGAATGAAAGCGACACGTTCCAGTGTACAACCATACACTACGCGACACGACACGACACATTACAGTGAACTACAGTTCATGAATGAAAGCGACACGTTCCAGTGTACCACCATACACTACGCGACACGACACGACACATTACAGTGAACCACAGTTCATGAATGAAAGCGACACGTTCCAGTGTACAACCATACACTACGCGACACGACACGACACATTACAGTGAACCACAGTTCATGAATGAAAGCGACACGTTCCAGTGTACAACCATACGCTACGCGACACGACACGACACATTACAGTGAACTACAGTTCTTGACGGAAAGCGACACGTTCCAGTGTACCACCATACACTACGCGACACGACACGACACATTACAGTGAACCACAGTTCATGAATGAAACCGACACGTTCCAGTGTACAACCATACACTACGCGACACGACACGACACATTACAGTGAACCACAGTTCATGAATGAAAGTGACACGTTCCAGTGTACAACCATACACTACGCGACACGACACGACACATTACAGTGAACTACAGTTCTTGACGGAAAGCGACACGTTCCAGTGTACAACCATACACTACGCGACACGACACGACACATTACAGTGAACCACAGTTCATGAATGAAAGCGACACGTTCCAGTGTACAACCATACGCTACGCGACACGACACGACACATTACAGTGAACCACAGTTCATGAATGAAAGCGACACGTTCCAGTGTACAACCATACACTACGCGACACGACACGACACATTACAGTGAACTACAGTTCTTGACGGAAAGCGACACGTTCCAGTGTACCACCATACACTACGCGACACGACACGACACATTACAGTGAACCACAGTTCATGAATGAAAGCGACACGTTCCAGTGTACAACCATACACTACGCGACACGACACGACACATTACAGTGAACCACAGTTCATGAATGAAAGCGACACGTTCCAGTGTACAACCATACACTACGCGACACGACACGACACATTACAGTGAACCACAGTTCATGAATGAAAGCGACACGTTCCAGTGTACAACCATACACTACGCGACACGACACGACACATTACAGTGAACTACAGTTCTTGACGGAAAGCGACACGTTCCAGTGTACCACCATACACTACGCGACACGACACGACACATTACAGTGAACCACAGTTCATGAATGAAAGCGACACGTTCCAGTGTACAACCATACACTACGCGACACGACACGACACATTACAGTGAACTACAGTTCTTGACGGAAAGCGACACGTTCCAGTGTACCACAGTAACATGAAACAACACGTTCCGGTGCACCACAGTACATAACATGAAACCCACACGTTCCGATGTACCACAGTATTTGGTACAATTTGGTATAAAATGTGCATAATAAAACAAATGATTGCAGTCGTGAGTCGCTCGCATCGTTCCACGACATGAAGCACGCGGTGGCATCGCTGTACGTGGACGAGGCGACGGGCCGCATGTGCACGGCCGGCAAGGACCGCGTCATCAAGGTGTGGGACATTAGCGTGCTGCTCGCGCCCGCGCCCAAGCCGGGCACCAGCGATCAATAGCCACTGGGAACTCAACCTTATTAGGATCGGTGTAGAATCGAGATTTGCTAAATGAAGATGAAGGTAGGACCACACCCTGCCAGTGATACATTTTTTCTTAATGTTTTGTGAAATGTTTTATTTATCAATAAATAAATTTCTTGTGTATATCAAATTATGCGTATTTATACTTAAAGCGGAAAAGATAGTAATGTTAAAATCCAAAATCTGTTAAACAAACATTTGTTGCATTAGCACAACTTAAAATGTAACTCGTTCCTATTTTATATATAAAATATTCTAAAAGGGCTGTTGTGATCGATAGTGATTGGTGTTGTACATACATATTTTAAATTGCATTGCTCAAAGTTAAACAGCTGTACAGTAAGTATCGATGGCATTGTGTAACCAGTACCCAAAGTCTGCAAGTCCATAATAGATTAATTGCTGGAGAAACTTTAATCATAATTTCTTTTTTGAATGTTGTTTCGAAACACAAATTATAAAATGCATTATTTGTTATTAAATGCCTTCGGATATTCCAGTAGAAGATCTCTTTATTTAATTACTAATTATCAATCTGCTATAAAATATAAAGTAAGATTATCTTTTTTTCTTTCCGGTATATTTATTATATTAGTGTGTTACTAGCTTAAAGCATAGGAATTTAACAACAATATTTAAATCAATGAATTTGCTAAGATATAGATCTGTTTAGTATGGGTATAAAATAATTTATGGATATAATTATAAATAACGAATCCGACAATACTGCATCCGAGCGACGATGAGATATTCTTTTATTATTTAATGACTAATTTTCACGAGTAGGTAGCTGAGTTATTAATATATTTTTTTCATTTTAAGTATAGCGCGTTAAATATAGTGTAATGGTCCAACGAAAGTTTTCTGTAAGATTAGTTTTTGTTCATCTATTGTAAAGTAAGACTGATACATTCTGGTTTAATAAAATAAATGATAACATTGAAGAAATCTTAATATTATACGAGTGTGTTGTGAAGTAAACAATCATCAATCTCATATTGATTTCATATTTACTTTAATATGTCTTTGGTGGGATATGGTTGGTCATTTACTGCTCTATTACTATTAAGTTGGGAAATAAATTGTAGACTACTACTACTACTATCAGAACTAATAATTTTGCC
Source organism: Parnassius smintheus behrii (assembly GCA_036936625.1). NCBI lineage: Eukaryota > Metazoa > Arthropoda > Insecta > Lepidoptera > Papilionidae > Parnassius > Parnassius smintheus. The sequence goes on along the minus strand of JAUPFT010000005.1, from coordinate 14,945,567 downwards.
CCAAGTTTATGAAAAGATATAACACATGAAGTACTATTCTTGTAAAAACTTGAGACCTGCAATAAATCAGGGATAACGTCATTGTTAGCAAAATATTACAACAAAGAAAGATACACGTAGAGCACTACGTATATTTTAAGTGACGCCGAAACCATGCTCTTTTCCTTGGCTTGTACTCACGCACACATCTTTCTTTATCACACATATACATATGAAACGATGTTGTTGGTTGCACATGATTTTAGATGCATGTATATGCGTGCGTGTCAACCTTACAATAGGTTGAGCATGGTTTTGGCTTGGTTTTGCGTCACTTCAAATGTACGCAAAGCCCCGTCTTTCTTTCTTTGTTGGTCTGCGTATAGTAAATAATATTTTTACGAAATAAAAATCGATATACAACAAACATCAGGCTTAACCTTCCAACAATTGACATTCATGTGTAAACATCGTGCTGTCTCTGCCACTTCAAGTCAAAGTGACTGTGACACTATGAGACTTAATGGCGTCTTAAAATTAAATAGTTTAATAATCGTTTGAGTATTTAGGCAATAGTCATGTAAAAATAAGAATATGTATGAATGTGATTTCAATCCGTATATAAAATACAGGGAACCCTATCAAATCAAAAGGGAAATTAAAATCCTGTTTTAAAACGTACTTCCTAGTACTTTTTCTGTAATTATGAGGAGTGTGAGTGTTGATGTTTACAATTTCATTGTGTTCAAGGGATGACCTAAGTGTCGTCTTCTTTCATGGGTATAGCTAGTTGTTGGTAGTTGCGTCTAGTCGATGTTGAAAATTTATTGGGACCGGCTTGACGGTACTCGTAAACTGTTATTGAAGAAAAAGTCTTTAATAATGATATTGGCACATATAGAGATTATTTTTTATTTTTATAAAAATAAAATTTTGATCTTTATTGGAGTATTAAGAAAAGAGTTTTTATTATTATAATTTAAATTATCTTATTTATTATCTCTTTCATTCATCTACGAAATTCTTAATGTCTGATTTGTTGGATTTGGTATCAAAAACTATTCGATTTTTATATATGTGCGTGTTGTATTACGATTTTCGTTTTTGTAAATGTCTTGTTCGTCGTAACTAAATGCAAAAAAAAACTATAGCAAGTAGTTTGCGTATCAGCATTGATTGAAAGGTGTTTTGAATAGGAAAAGCCTTATGATAATTTGATTAGCATTTAAATTACCGATTTATCGTGGGTATAAAATTCTTGCGAGTAGGTCCTGTCACACCACATCCTTGATGGTTAGATTTGTAAGGTCGTGGTGAATTTATTTAAGCGGCTTTGCACGAGTCCTCGACTTTTAGCAAATTCTAAAATTTTGTATTGCTTACGATTAAAAAGAAAATGTTTCTCCAGAGCAGTAATCGATAACAATATTGTTTGTAATTTAATTTCATTATTTAAGAAAAATGTTTTACTGTCATTGTTGGTGGTGCATTAAATTAACTCAAAAAAAAATTAAATTGAATTAACACTTGGTGGTGCATTAAATTAACTCAAAAAAAATTAAATTGAATTAACACTAAAATACCTACAGGGTATAAGTGAATCTTGTGGAAATATATCTCCTTTAAATAATTATTATTCAAAGATATAATTAAAATCTCGCTTCCGTCGAGGGAATAAATTTCTATTTTTGTATTGTCTATTTAAAAGAAATTAAAATCATTACATTGATGCACCTGGACTTCGTAGTCCTGGTGATTAAACAGTGTTACGATAATTATTCAAGCATGAAAAGTAGCAATAATTCAATAATTGATTTATTGCTATCCAATTATAATTCTTAAAACTAGGTATCAATAAATTTAATGACAAAGACGTTATTACTTTTCCTTAATAAAAGAATTTTACAGTTTTGTGTAAAATCTTTGGATAAGAACAAATTATTTTATATTTTTCTTTAATAGCACATTAAATAATTGTGGCATATTTTCATATTCCTATTTTTATGTATTCTAGTATAATATGGTTATTGTCATGAAAATATTTTATAAACATAGTCGTCTACTAAATTACCGTCAACTGTGGCAATATTACCATTTACTTTTATGTAATCTACTTCAACATGGAGTCTACATGCGATGTAAAAAAAGGAATTCTAATAAATCTCACATAGAATCGCTATAATAACCAAGAGTATGAGCGGGGTAAAATTGACACATTTTTAGCAACTTTACCCAGCCTACAATTTGTATTGAGTGTATCCCAGAGTTCACGTGACGTAAAGTTACCAATGGTCCTGGCGCTGAAAAAGCGATATATTTATTTTTGAAGCTACCATCTTCGTATAAGTAATCAGGCAAATTTGTTACTTATGTATTTCTTTCACTTTTCGATTTAAAAAAAATCAGATTATTTAAAGTTACTGTTCTGAATAACTGAACAAAATTTTATAATGGTTCCCACCCATAACCAGATTACTTATGCGTGCTAAATTTGACAACCCTAGTCATAGCTAAAGTCGCCTTCGTGCTAAGTGGGGTAACTTTACCTAACCTCAAACAACATTACCTTTTAAAATATAACTCAAGAAAAAGAAGATTTATAGGATTGAATCATTGCCATAATATACCTTAATAACAATATATCGTACTGTTTGATATAAGCTACTTACCTGCACTTCATTTTCTGTAAGAAACTCCAATCTTTATGCGATGACGCTGCAAACATAATTGACCATATAATAGGAAAAAGCACACTATTTTGACAAAATAAGTTGCTTGCTTGAAAAACTTTAGAATACCACAATTTATTATAAAATCTACTAATATGCCTAAAATTCCGTCAACTGCCATTGATAAAAAAATATTTAATGGGAACTAAAGTAAGGGTATGTTGGGTAAGGGTGCCCGGGGAAAGGAAAGATGCCACAGATGACGGTATCATTGTTTTTATTATTTTAACTGTATTATTAGGTTAGTAATGGCGTGATCCAAAATATACTCTAAGTTATCTTTTTAATGTTACAAAATTGCCCTATTTGTTGTTTTATTAAACGATACCGCTTATACCATTTGTAATAAAAGGTAATTGCATTTTAAACTTATAATAGAAATTTGAAAAAGCAAAAATACTAAATATTAATAAGGTTATTTTATCCGATCTAAAAAGTAATATATAATTTTATTATTCTTGCGTATAAAGCAAAAATCATTATTTTACTTGAATTAAACATATATCTTGTCTACTGTTTTACTTTTGCTTTATTTTATAGCACTTAAAGATTTGTTAACTTTTATTAGTGTTCATTTAATGTTATTGGTGTTATTTTATCGGTAAATGAGGATATTAATTAAGTATGTAAGTACATTATAAATATTTTCGTTGTTACTTTGGGATAAAAATGTGAAATAATTTTTTTTTATATTCACTGAGCTTATTTTGTGTTTGTAAAGTAACACTGTAAGATAGTCACTATATAACTATTAGATATAATGTGTTGTATCTAAAATATAGATTGCTTAAAATTTATGAGCCAATAAAGTAAATAACTAAAATATATGTTTATTATTACGAAATCCCCACTAGATAAAGTTACGACCTGGTGAGATATTACAATTATTACGTGGTAGAGCCATGCTGCAGTTATACTAGTAGTATAGTTGTAGCACGAATGTGTCGGCTCGACCGGGGAAGGACCACGCTCTCACAGAATACCAGCGTCAAATAGTGGCTTAATGCTGCTGTGTTTCATGTGGTAAGTGTAGAGAACCGGAGACCCTTTTTACTGGAAACGTATTTCGTAATCGAGGATAGATGTAGATGTCTATGGGCCGAAGCAATCACTTACCATCAGGTGGACTGTGTGCACGTTTGTCCTATCACATAAAAAAAAGACATGCAAGAAGTTGATGGATGCAGGCGGCTCAGAACTGTGCTTTGTGGCATTCCGTGGGGGAGGCCTACGTTCAGCTGTGGACTTGTGTAGGGCTGTAATGATGATGATTACTATAAAACAAAATGATAGAAGATGCGTTGTTCTAACTAGACATTTCACACCCTCAACGGCTGCTCTAGAAGAGTTAAACGTTTCCATAAGCACCCCAAGTGTTGTAAGAAGCTATTATAGGAATTGTCTTCTGAATGATTTCATGGGCTTCTTATATTTGCGTCAAGCGCAAAGGTGTGAGACATCACATCAATCCGTCTGCAAACTTAGCTGATGATGAGGTAGAAGAATTTGCCACATATATGCAATACCCATACCACCGAGACAGTACAATTCAACGGCGAATGTGCGAGAAATCTGTAAATAAAAATACGCCTTTCAAACGTGGCCTACCTACGGCAAGTCCTATATATAGCAGCATTTAGGGTATGAAACGGCTTGTACTACTAAATATCACAGTCATATGTTTGCCAGCAACGTGTGATTATTGGCAATTCTTCTCAACAGTGAGGGTACGTCTACAAAATTTTCATAAAGAGAAACGTTTATGAATAAATGGTGGAATCGAAATGTGCTAGCTATAGTTCTCAAATGCATGCTAGCAAGATAAAAATAGCAACTGTCGAGAGTGCTATTTCGCTTCGAAGTGTGGTGCAAAGAGTATTCACTACGTGTGTATGTGTGAGGTGAGCAAAAAATCAAAGTAAGATAATATTTAATAAATATTTTTATTTTATTTAAAGCTGGCAATTGAACTTTCCAATGTTAGAAAATTAAAAGCACAACGTTTACATTTAAGAGGTATTCGATTAGTGCTGTTATATATTGGCACTATGTATGCAAACATCTTCCTTATCAGACCGTAACCGTCCTCAGCTACGTTCTGTCATGCGCCTATCGTTATAAACAGTCACGCCTTGCAATTTTCTCGCTGCTTCTCGTAACCACTGTGTATGTTTTATGCCTGGTGTTACTTGATATATTTATACCGCCATATATCGGAAGCATAAACTTTTTGGCACCTCATGGATCCGCTATAAACATTTATTAAAATTATTTGAAATACGAAAAATAAAATTGTCATATTCATGACAAAAATTTAATTTTGCTAGTTTTTATAACCATATGTTAATATATTATCTCTCTCATAATAAGTACAAACATGTTTTTTATATAAGAGAGGGCAAACGAACATGCGACTCATTTCATTGTAAGTGACGACTGACGCCTATGAACAACTATGTTATTACTTATTACTCTAAGTATATCTACTTTAAACACATAATAACTTGGCACTTAAATTCATTTTATCCAAGGAACTACCCAAGGTTTTATTGTCATCATTATAGTTATTTAAATGAAACATTTTACAGTTCATTGAATAAAAATATATGAAAAATAAGGTCTTGAATATAAATTAAATTGACTTTTTTATGATATCGCTACTCTGTATACGCATAATTGTTATGTACCAAAACAAATCATTTTTTAGGTAGTTACAAGTATATCTTATGTGCCATTTCTAAAAAATAATTTAATACTCAATAATATTATACATTTTATAGTAAAATACTAATATCAAATTGAACTGGAGGTAGATAAAATTAACATCTAAACTGTGTGACGTGTGGTCAACCGATTGTAAATTAATATAAAACAAGATATATTATACTGCTGTGCCTCAAAATGTTATATATAAAACTAGGCGGTAAATTATGAATATCCACAGCCTTTTAGATCAGGTACATCGTGTTTCCTTTTGCAAATCTCTCCCACGGGTCTAGGTTCACCATACCCATGGCTTCCATGAGCAGTCGATAAGGTATCGTCATACTTTCAACCTGGACAAGAGTATTGGCTTTTGGACACACACACTTGGCCATTAAACACTTGCCCCGTTGGGCAGTTCAAATAAGTCCGGGCACCAGACACGCAGAAGTAATAGTTTTTGCACTCTGTGCTTTGCTGGACAAAGAAACCGTCCCGTTCGCAGATATTTCCGCCATTTTCGATGATGTCTTTTCTCTGACCTCCGCATTCGTGATGAGCAGGCTCGACACACGCATGGCCGTCGAAGATTTTACCACCGAGGCATGAGAGAGTCGCTAATCGATCACCGCCTTGACAAAAGAAATATCTGAAAATAATTAAACGTGTCAGTAAACTTATCTTGTTATTCAAAAATATTTGTATAATAGAAAATATAGAGCCGTAGTAGCTCAGATAGTTAACGCTCGCTGGAAATTCACAGTACGCGAGCAACCCTGGTTCGATTCCCGCCGGCACCAATGAAATTGTTAATTGTAATTTTTTAAGTGCTAATATTCCACGTGCTCGGCGGTAAAGGTAAACATTGTGAGAAAATCTGTATGTCTAAGAAATAAAAAAAATATTTCAGTCTGTATGTTCCGGCTAATCACTGAAACGGCTGGACTGACTTCGACGGAACTTTCACAGGCAGGTAGCTGATGTTATAAGGAGTAACTTAGACTACCTTTATTTTAGAAAAATAATTACGGTTCCAAGCAAAAAAATTAAAACCCATAAAATCCATCGTAATAAATTCCACGCAGCTAGTATGGAGAATACAGTTACTTACAGGTTTTTAAATTTATAAGAGTCAGGATAAAACCTTTTTATTACTTTTGGAAAGTCATATGTTCTATATTTAAATTACAAAAAAAAAAACAATTTATAGACTAAATCGTATTATGGACGACACACCCGGTCAGTTTAACTGATCATTCCAACTGATCAGTTGTACTGACCGTGTGTGTCGTCCATTATATTAAATATTTTTATAAATATTTAAGCTTTCCTAATCATTTCTGACCATACTGAAGAGTTTTTTTTTATTTATATATTAAAGAAAAATTAAACTTTTAATAAAAAGTTAGGGCCGATTTCGAAGAACTAAAAAGAATAAAATAATTAATATGTACATACAATAAATTAAATTATAATGTACTACATGTACGTACAACGTAAGCATTCAAAAATGTGATAGGTGTAGGTACATTCCACAGAAATCTAATTTTTACTAATACCGTGTTTTTGTTAATACCGTTACTCGACTGCAGAGTCTTTAGGTAATTCATTTATTGCGCCATATACAACGAAATATGTTCGGCAGTGGAGTTTTGAGAGGGTGTAACGGTAACGGTCAACTGTTCTTTTTCAAGAAATAAATTCATAGAGGTAAATATTTTCCGCAAATACTATTATATTTATTGAAAAATTAAATAAATACTACTATATTTATTAATAGATCAATTTAATATTATTTTAATGTAAAACAAAAATTGTTAATTATCAGTGCCATAGGCTTCTATTCCGTTCACCCGTTACACTTTTTTTTTCCACCCAGTATAAATGATATAAATATAATAAATTAAAAAAAAAACTATTTCTGTTTATACCAAGACCGATGAAAGTTATAAAATTAAGGATAAAATAACCCTTATCTTACCTATGGCAGCTAGTTTCAATCTCAGCATGATAGCCGTCGGCCAGTCCTGCGCAGGAATAGTTCTCGGTTGGGCAGAGGTCTGGTCGTGTAGGCACGCAGTTTTCACCGTCGAACACAAAACCGGCAGCGCATGCATACACAGCCTTTTCTCCCCCCACACAAGCATAGTAGCCACGGCAACCGGTATCCACAGCACGGTAGCGTCCATCTGGCCGCCCGTAGCAAGAATCACGGTCAAGACTTGGGCACAAGTAACGAGATGCAGGTGAACATCGTGCGCCGTCATATATAAGTCCAGTCGGACACTTTAATACTGTCCTTAGTGAACCTTCACAGTGGTAATAATTTGTGCAATTGGATTCGAGGTCCTGGTAAGTTCCACTAGGCATACCTTCGCATCCCTCTGATTCCTCTGGTCCCTCGCACGAGAAAATTTTCGATGAAACACATTTAGTACCATCAAACACCAATCCTGAATCGCATACTCCACGAGCAACAACTCTTTCACGGCGGCAATCATACCAGGACTTGCAGTCGCGCCAGTCACGGTAGCGGCCGTCCTGTCGATTAAAGCATGGGCTTCTTGCGGGTGGTGGACAGTAAGCGTGAGCTATTGGCTCGCAACCACCGTTTGAAAACAGCAGGCCCAGTTCACATACTCCCCTTCTAATTACTCTCTGAGCTTCGCAAACAAAATACTCTCGACAGCCGGTAGACCGATCAGCATAAGCACCGTCGGCAACTTGCTCACATAAAGATGAACACACTTCGTCGGAACAAAAGTCAGCGTCACCGACTGGCAATGAAATTGCAGTAGAACGCGGCGGTGGACATAATTCAGTGCAGATGCCACCGGGACAAGAAACAACGGCACGAAGTTTCGCACCACGACACAATAACGTGCGCCGACATTCGTGTGATGAGTCCGGGTAAACACCATCGGGTAGTCCAGCGCACAGCGGCTCATAGCAGGTGCCCGCACCGCGTGAACAGGCTTGTCGTTCAGGATCGAACCATGACCCAGAAGGGCACGTACGATCGATGGCTGTGCCATTCTCGCAGCGATAGTAGTGTCGACAAGCGGTGCCAGGCGTTGCATAGGCTAACGTGTCAGTGGTGGCGCAGACGTTTCTGATGCATGGTTGGCGGGGTTGCGGTACACACGCTCCTTCCGCTTCGCTGAATACACGGTCTGATCCGCACACGTATCTTCTGCGAACTGTGCCTGATTTACAACGCACGTATTCTCTGCAATCTGTATCATAGTCAGCATAGAGTCCATCCTGGGTGCACGTGATAGATTCTCCATCTGTAATATAATGGAAATTTTTTCACGTGTTCAATTTTTAAAGGTTTAGTACAAAATAGTAGCACATGTGTTATTACATTCTAAAACTGATTGACTCATCGTTGTATATCGACATTATATTAGTGGTGATGATGTGTGGAGACTTGTTTAATGTATTCCACTTTGCAAAAGCCTTGCGTAAAATTATTTATAGAGATATGTAAAACAATATGTGGGACGGTCAGAGAAAATGAAATTTGTTTCGCAATACTCACGAGTATAGAACGCCAATGTCAGCGCGACGAGAGTTACGGCGAAGAACAGAGCGTGCACGCTCGCAGACATGTCGGCTGCGACTGGCGGTGGACACGCGCGCGTGACTCAGCGGCCGCAGGGTTCCTTGACATTCGCACGCCCCTGTCGTAACTTGATCCCTGCGTTGGCCCGGATGCAGCCTCCGAGTTAGGAATCTAGACACGCCTTATTTTGATGAACGCCCGTTGATCGAGTGAAAACGACCGCCGAACGCCGATATAGCGCGCGACCCTGAACTTTAACATCGTTATAAAACATGTACACAATGAGAAAACTGCTGGATGAATGAAAATAATGGCTTTGCGTATTAGGGGTTTCCACACTTTTGAATAGTAAATTAGATATTTTTTGTGTTTAATTATTTTGTGAAGTGACAAAAAGAAATTTCATCCGGTTGTAATTTGTTGTCGAGTAATTTTAACGTCTAATTGTAACCTAGAGGAGACATACGTTCACGGTATTATATAATTTTATTTAAAGAACTACTAATCTTGCATTATCTTTTTTTCCATCATCTTTGCATTTCTTAGATAAGCGTATCGCAATTAACAATCAGTCCCGAGGTGGAATCTACGGGAATCGGCTGCGACTTGCAATATACGAACAAGACATAAATATTTGAACGTAATTCATATAATATTTTTAATTGTTTTATATTCATTTAATATTACCTATATACTTAGATGGAAGAAAGAACACACTAAAAGTCGCTGCTTATTCCACGTTGAAATTTTTTCCAGCAGGCTTACATATATATTTTTCTTCCGTTCCATGTTACATAGTGAATCACACTTACAGGTAAATCAAAAATTTTAATCCGTGTTTAAGTAAAACAATGGTCATATTTTTTTTTAAACTCAACAATTGACAACCCTGAAGATTATAAACTAAGTATGATAGGAATGTACATTAAGAGGCTGATGAGAGCGGATTCTCTGCGGGGGCACCCGTTTAATTGCAATCGATTACCACTTGATAGTTATCTCCATCACGCCTCGACTATGGTAGAACAACCTCGGATTAGTTCCGCATCTACAGTCTATGTACGATCATTACAAGTTATGTATGTGCGAATGTTTTAACCGGAATGACTATCGTAGTAGGATTCCACAAGGCAATTAAAATGTATATTTTGTAGCAGGACTCTTTAAGTAATACTACATATTAGCCTTTTAAAACAAAAAAGTAGCTAAAGACATTTATAGGCAGGTAATTCTCGTTGTTTGTTTTGTAAAAGTTGTGTCTCGCCAGCAACGAACTCAGGAACTTGCATTTAGAAAAATACAAAATTAGGGCCTTTTTAGGTGCTAATTAGGTGCCAAGTTTAAAAATTAGGTGCTCTACTCAACTTTTTTTTCATTGCAACGAACTGTTGAAATTTGTGTTGCCGGCAAAATGTATCGTTAAATCATAATCGGTAAATATTAATGTGCTGAAAGGTTATTGAGGTCGGATGTAGACGACGGTAATATTCTGGGAATTGTCGGGTCCAGGACTACCATTACCTCACTCTATGGTATGAACGGCATATTTTCTTCTTTATCAGTTATATAAATATAGATAAGATAGGTCGAATCTGTACTAAAACCGAATCAGAACGCCCCGACTCCACGTAGTCTTGTCTACCCTACCCCTAGAGTATTTATGTAAAGCCGTAGTGTAAGTGCGTTATCATAATCAGTATTCAAACTTATAGAAATAACTTTATTGATTTGATCATGAAATAATTAAATTAAACAACATTAAACTTTTGAAAACTGACTTCAATAACAACTTTGACAGATTGAAATAATACTAGTTTTTACGGATTTTATCGCGTATATTTAACTATAAATTTTATGAGGATGTTTTTTGATTTCAATAGCCTCTCGAATCATCCTTGGAAGGAATCGGTGTTCTTTAGCGAGGATTTGTGGTCTATCAAATCTGATGTAGTGACGGGGGCGATCCTGTACGTGTTCACAGACTGCAGACATCCCGGAGCGTCGATTCTTAACATATAGCAGATGTGAAGAATCAAAGCCACCGATTTCCCACTGTTGAATTATATGCTATGTGTGACGTGCCGACGTTAAGACAACTGTGCGTAGTTTATACGATCTTATCCCAACATAAGAAAGTCTCTTATGACCCTGAATAACTTTATGAAAAAGTTCCAATGTTTTATTGTTCCTTTCCCGTATAATAAAATTAACCAAATTATTAATAACACATCATAATACAATACATCCGCTTAATAAATACAATTGCTAAAAAAAGTTGACAGCACAAACTTAGGATAACATTGAAGATCAATTTACAATAAAAAATGAGCCGAGTTCTAAAATTTAAATTTGATTTTTTTTTTTGTAAATTATAAGCACCTTACTAGCATGTTATTCATCATTATCATCATCATTACAGCCTTTCACAAGTCCACTGCTGAACATAGGCCCCCCCCAAGGTATGCCACAAAGCACGGTCCTGACCCACCTGCATCCATCGACTTCCTGCATGTCTTACCAGGTCGTCACACCATGAGGGGTCACCCTACACTACGCCTACCGGTACGAGGCTGCCGCTCGAGAATCTTTTTTCCCAGCGGTTGTTGGTTCTTCGAGCTATATGGTTTTGCCACTTCAGCTTACTAATCCGTTGGGCTATGTCGGTCACTCTGGTTCTACTGCGGGTATCCTCATTTCTAAGTTTATCATGTAGAGAAACTCCGAGCATAGTCCTCTCCACAGCTCGCTGAGCGACTTTGAGCGCTCTGACATCACGCACTGGTTGTACAATTTATTCAGGTTTTGAGATATACCTGACGAGAAAGTGTGTCGTAATTTCCCGAATGCTACCCAGCTGAGTTGAATCTGTCGATTGACCTCTCGGCCGAAGTTGGACTTACCTAGTCGGACTATTTGTCCCAGGTAAACGTATTCGTTAACAACTTCGAGCATAGTGCTCTCAACAACTACGGGCATAAGTGTGACATGAACATTAAACATGATCTTTGTTTTGTCCATGTTCATCTTAAGACCTATCCGTTGGGAGGCACTATTGAGATCATTCAGCATAGTCTACAATCCATACTTTTTTATTTTTAATGGTTTCTCAAAACCAATGGTTTTCACCAAATTAATATTATTTGCATTTTTGAACAAAGAGCGGTAATTTTTTTGATATTTAAACTAGTTGTACACTTTTTACAGAACATTCGTAGTCTCGTGTAATTAGTTTGTTCATCCTGAGATCGTTATCTAGTGTGCATCGAACGTAAATTAGTACAGAATCGATGACACGAATTGCCGCTTCAAGCATGCGGCTGTGAAATGAAATTACCAGTATGTGGCGCTTTACTTGCTTGCTTTTGTTTTGCCCGCTAACATTCTATAGAGGACCTCATCCCCGCCATCGTCGCGCAGTAACTTTTGTTAGTAATAAGTGTAAAATATTGCGCAATTTGATATACTTATAGATATTTAAAGAATTTCACAAATAACTGTAATATTCACATTTTTTATTTTTTCATGAATCAATCACCTGACAGCTTAAATTTATAGTCTGAGATTCATATAAAAAAATGACAGATGATATCATGATTTCATGATGAAATTAAACACAAAACATAAAATTCCTTCATTTTCTCCGTAAATTAGTTATTTGAAATTTAGAATCACATTTTTTAATCTTTGGTGCGGATAAGCACTGCAAAAAGCTGTTAATTAACAAGGCAATAAAAACTATTGAACAGTAAAATTAGAAAAATTTACTAAAAACCGCGATCGTTCTCCTGTTCTCTAACCTTCATCCTCTCACCGGTGCGAATGGCGCGATACTACGTTGACGTAAAGTTGGTACCTCGATTCACGCACACATACAAAAGCAAGACCGTACGTTGTTTCGTTAAAATTATATTTTGACTGTATGAATGTGAGTGTGACCCGCGCACAAAGGTATAGCCCGTTCACCGTAAGATGTCCCCTGCTGTGATGTTGGCACTATTGCTTGTCAATCTGTTGTCAGTTTGTGATTATAACGCTCGTTTTTGTGTTATTATTTAAAATATTCCGAATTAATTATGCCGAAACCATTTAAAAGCAGTGCAAGAGAGGTTGTGTTGAAGGTGCGTGCCTTTTGTGAGAGAGAAAAGGCAAACCAAGCCCCGTTAATTCCACTCAATCAAGTGCGAACTCGCGTCGCCGCCATGACAGGTTAGTAAAATAGGGGTGCCAGCTACATGCAAAATGCCTTCAGTATGGGTAATAATAAGAAATTACTAACATTACGAATTAAAATAAAAAAGTACGTATCTCAGTTAATTTAATTTATTTTTTATGATTATGTCTGTATTTGTATTTTATAAATATTTAATTTTATAAAATGATACAAATTTGGTGTCTATTTCAGGCATGTCGGAGAAAACCGTGAGTAGAATATCTAAAGAAGGTGAAACTGCTGCCTCTACATCTCAAAAACTCAAGTCTCCTGGAAAACACCGTCAAAGACGTAAAACGGTGGATCTTGATGATTTCGATTTATGCGCAATAAGAAACAAAATCCATGAAATGTATACTGTAAGAAAAGTTGTTCCTACTTTAAATAAATTACTTGTAGAATTAAAGAATGACATACTGCCGCACTCAGAGACGTTTAATGATTACTTAAGCCGTCACTAAGTAAAGATTTAAAAAAGTTGACTCTCAGACTAGACTTTGGAGGTCGAACGACTTTGTGGAAAATTTTAAAACAAATTGGATTTCAGTATAAAAAGTGTGGTTCGAAACGGAAAATTTTAATGGAAAGGCACGACATAGTTGCATGGAGACGCATGTATATCGTTACTATGAGGCAAAATCGAGCAGATGGTCGGCCAATAGTTTTTTTAGATGAAACATGTATTCACGCATCGTATGCAGTGAAAAAATGTTGGCAAAAGGGTGACGAGGACGGAGTACTAATAAGTGATTCTGTTGGAACGCGGTGGATAATTATTAATGCAGGTGGAGAAATAGGGTTTACTCCTAATGCTCAAATGATTTTTAAATCACAGAGTAAATCAGGGGACTACCATGACGACATGAACAGAACCAATTTTATAAAATGGCTTTCAGAGAAAGTTATACCCAATTTGCCTCCGAACTCCTTAGTCGTGATGGATAACGCTCCCTATCATACCGTACAAGTAAATAAAGCACCTACTATGAGTTCCTCAAAACTTCAAATGCAAAATTGGATAACAAATAAGGGATTGTCTTATATACCAACAATGTTGAAAGCAGAACTTTATGAAATTATAAAAGAGCACAAAGAAGCGCCGATTTATGAGGCTGACCAATTATTGCTTTCTCATGGCCATAAAGTGGTTAGGTTGCCCCCTTACCACTGCGATTTAAATGCGATTGAGTTTATGTGGAGTCTTTTAAAGAGACGAGTAGCCAGCAATAATGTCGGCCAAGAAGCTGGGAATATCGTGAAGTTAACTGAAGAAGCTTTTTCATCTATAACCCCTCAGGATTGGCAAAAGCAGTGTGAACACGTAAAAAATTTAGAAGACAAGTTTTATGTACTTGATGGCTGTATGGAAGATATTACTGATAAATTCATAATTGAATTAGGAAACGACAGCAGCACAGATTCGGATACGACAGATGATGATAACGACGTTTATGAAAGTGACAGTGATACGAGTATGTCTGGAATTGTTCCTTTCGACCATAACTATTGTCGGAAAAAATAAATCAATAAATAATTTAAAAATTAAATTGTGTTATCATTCACAACCTTACTAGTCTTATAACTAACTGTATGTTATTTAAATAAGCAAGTAAAACATATTAATCAGGGGTTTTCAAGTTTAGATAATTTTGCCAGCAACCACCAAGTGGGGTAAATGCTCCATATATTGTTGGAAGCACCGTAGACAATGCTGCCATTTCCCAAGGCAGGGGACATCTTACGGCGAACGAGCTGTAACGCTCTTCCCCTTCCAAAAAAGAAAAAAAACAGCACATATTACGTAGTTTTAAGAGCAAGTTCTTCCCTCCCATAATCGTGTGCACTATTACTACTTGTACTACTACCATGACAAAACCCAATAGTAAAGTTCTACTGTAAAACATTAACATTTTGTAACTTTAGAAGTTATTTGAAATATTTGTTGCAATTTAGTATTAAGATGAAATATATTATTATAAAACATAGCTAACATATGCTTAGGTCCTCCAGCGATTCTGCCATAAGGACTATGTCGTTGGCAAATCGAAGGTGACTGATGTACTCGCAATTGATGTTAATACCGTATCCTTTCCAGCCCAGTAACTTGAAAGCGTCTTCCAATGCAGCGGTGAAGAGTTTTGGGGATATAACGTTACCCTGTCTTACACCTCTCTGCACTTGGATAGGTTTCGTACTCTGGTTCTGTACTCGGATAGCCATCGTAGCCTTACTGTACAAACACTTCAGTACTTCGATATACCGACAGTCAATTTGGCACCGCTGAAGAGACTGTAGCACCGCCCAAATTTGGACGGAATGAAAGGCTTTCTCATAGTCCACATACGCCAGGCAAAGTGACAGATTGTACTCTTCGGACTTCAGTACAATTTGCCTAAGGGTATGTATGTGGTCTATGGTGCTAAAGCCTTTTTGAAAACCGGCTTGTTCGGGAGGCTGGAAGTCGTCGAGTCTGCGAGACGATTCGTAATAATTCGAATATAGCACGTAGATGCGGCTCAGAAGTGAAATCGATCTGTAGTTTTTCAAAAGAGCGTTGTCACCTTTCTTGAAGAACAAGACCACCGCACTTCTGCTCCACGCCTCGGGAGTAGTGCCTCCATGGAGGACGGAATTAAAGAGTTTCTGAAGGACTTCAAATACCGATTTTCCACCCGCTTTCAGAAGCTCAGCTGTAATTCCATCCTCGCCTGCCCATAGAACCTCTCAATCTCACTCAAAATCTCAGGTGTCAATGATGCTGCCACGCTCAGTCTATAGGTTTGACAGTTGGCATTTTCTGGCAGACAGATCTCTGGCAAGGACTTTGGAGCCCTGGTTCCGCTCAATCGCTTCTTCAATACGAGCTGTATTGAAGTTACGTAAGTCCCGCCGCACGCTTTGTAGATCTGTCTATTCAGTTGCCTGTATGCTGTCAAATCTGCTGACGACTGTTGTCTGATCTGACTGTTGTGTGTGATCGGAGAGTTATTGTGTTCTTCTGCGGCGGGTCTTGCAGAACTTAGCTCCGACCGCGTGGACAGTTTCCACGAGCTTGTCATTCATATCGTCCACTGTAAAGCATTCTTCTAGGCACTGAAAACGGTTTTGTAATTCGAGCTGAAAGTTTTCGGGACCCTGAATTAGCTCACGAGGGGGACGGAGCGTTGACTTCATTAGACGAGACCTCTCCAACTTAACGTTAAAGTTCAGTGTGCCTCTAACCATTCGGTGATCGCTGCCAGTTTTCACCCTTGCGATCACTGAGACATCACTGGACAGTTGGCGTCTGGTCGTCATAATGAAGTCAATCTCATTTTTTGTCGAACCGTCAGAGCTCGACCAGGTCCACTTGCTGTGGGGCTGCTTCTGGAAGAAAGAGTTCATCATAAAGAGTCCCTCTTTCTCCATAAAGTCGGCCAGCTGCTGGCCCCTAGGGTTCCGTAGCTCTATTCCGAATTTCCATACATTCAGCTCACCGCTTTCTCTTGTGTCTAGATTTGCGTTGAAATCTCCCATCAACACCGTATAGTGGGTTTTGGAAGAATTCATGGCTCTAGAGATATCCACATACATTTCCTCGACCACCTCAACGGGATGTGCCGAGTTTGGTGTGTAAACCTGTATGACCTTTAGCGCATACCGTCTGGTGATTCTGAGTATCAGGTACGCGACCCTCGTCGACACACTCAATCTTTACAACGTTCTTACGAGAGACTTGTGGACGATAAATCCGACACCTCCTTGGGACAGATGGTCGCCCTTCCGGTGATAGAATAAGTTGCCGGACTCGAGGATTATCGTGTCCTCCCCCTCTCTTCGGACCTCGGATAATCCTATAATATGCCAGCGCAACTTGTCTACCTCTTCTTCCAGCTCCAGTATCTTATCGTCAGTCCTCAGGGTGCGTGCGTTATATGTTATTACAAAGTAGTAAATCGTTGAAGTGTATATTTTATGTTAATATAAAAATATGAGCAAGAAACTAGCATTTAAGACACAGGCCTAAGGCACGGTCTAGTTTAAATGCTAGCAATTCTTATTTTGTAGTGTACACTTTTCGTTAAAATTTTCCTTACTTTTTTACAATAAAATACAAAACAAAAAATTACATTCTTAAGAAATATTCACAGCCTTACGGCCTGGCCACGGGGATCGGCGGTGCGAACGGCGAAGCGACAGGCGGGGCGAAAATTCGCGCGGCGCGATTTGAGGGCCACGGGAAGTCACGTTTGCCGCCGCGACCAGATAGGCCGAGAGTGAAATGTCTTTATCACAGTTATCTCGATATTGCTTAGAAAGTAATTGTTTTTTTGATTCAAGACATAATATTTGGATGAGATTGCGGAGTACTTGATTTGAATAGGAATCGGGTTATAGATGGAGAATTCCACAACAAATAGAATGCATCTGGAAAAATGAAACCAGAATGAGTGTTGAAACCGGCGATTATATTCTTGTTAATATTCAACCAGAATTGGAGATAAAAGTCAATGCGGATAGAATTTTAAGTTGTTTTTGTCGGCCTGGCATTTTTCGCGGCGAAAACAACTATAATATTTTGTTCCCTATACTTGAATAAAACTAAATTTACGGATTATATCGCGTTTATTTAACTGATTTTACTTATTTTTAATTCCCGACGATTCGGGTGCTTTACAGCAACCATGGTCACGGGGGGGGGACTTATACTATTCGCCGCGTCTGCCGCCGCGATTGCCGCCCGACCCGTGGCTTGCACCGTACTGATTCATACTTTTCAGGCTTTCTACTTTCTATAATCCTAAAAATATTCTTAAGTTATGTACTATTTAAAATAGAACTAATTTTATTTTTAGAATCGAAATAAAATTAATTATTTTTTATTATAATTGATGTTAACGTTACTTTAATCTTAATATAAATTATAAATCAAATAAAGGTGTATTGAAAAGTTTTTTATTGTATTTATAAAAATCAATTATTTACAGACACTATTTTATACACTTTTGTATCTATATTTTATTTACATTTAAAAACGTTAGTTAGGCTTCTTTTATCACAACTGTGTCCTTTGATTATTTATGAATATACAGTATACACTAACTAAACAACGTCTAACATTAAATTAGTTCGCGCGCGATGAATAGCGCGCTACGAGATCAAATTTACGTCACACGTCCTCTCCCAACAGCGCTGCTGCTGGAACTAATTGCCGCTAGTTAATAATACTTGATAGCGCCAAAGCGCCATAGCGCAATAGCGCCATGGCGATTACTTCCATAACACGCGCTATGTGTTATGATAGCGCGCTATAATATGGCGCTATGCGTTATATTAACCACCATTACTTCATACATTTGTTTTAGTCGCTAGACGCCTCGCCGTTCGCACCGGGTGAAATCTTCGCTACGGCGAATGTCCCGTGGCCAGGCTGTTAGTGATCAAACTAGTTATGCCCGAACATATATACAAAAATATAAACATCCGAATTGAGAACCTCCTTCTTTTTTGGAGTCGGCTAAAAAATAAACTATTATTTGCAAATTGTATGATCTATTTTATTAAAAAGGAAAATATCTCGCTTACTCATGAAAAATGTATAATGCTAGGGGGACGGACAAAGTCAACGTGATACAGGAAAAACGGTGTATATTTATCGACAAAATAGCGGGTTGTGCACTATCTCTGAAATTGATCTCAACCTAGGCTTACACAGACAATACAGACAGTACCCGAGTGTGCGATGGTGAAGGAAGATTTATGGTCCAATTCTTATATCTTGGAGCGTATCGTTGAAGCTGGTTTAAAGCTATTACAAGCGGTTTAAAACTACAGAGAGAGCATCGTGTCGGGCAACATTTGAACTCAAGGCAATTAAACTTGAGAATTTTACACGTTATATACATGATGGAGAGTATACAAAATATCTAGAAAATGATTTAAGCAACTTTGTTTAAAGACCATATAAAATATATTAATAAAAAATGGCAACAACAAAGCACTTCTTGAATGTCAAAAAACCTACGCCTTTCCTTAAACGGGCGTTTGTTTTGCAATTTTCCAATGCGGAAGACCTTGTGTGAAGAACTACCGCGAATCCTGGCAACTGCCATTTTTGGAAGGACTTAAAAGCTTAGGATCAATTTTTAAACAGAAAAGGTAAGACTGGGCCTCAATGTTAAATGTGACACTATATTCATAGATTTGGTATTTATAGTGATTTAAAAAATACTAACATTAAATAGACAAACCGTTTACTAAAAATGGAAAATGACAAAGTTAACCTTACTATGTGGCAACTTTGCCATCGGGGTATTTTAAATACACAATAATACTCAGTGTTATGATTTGCTCCTTTAATTGTGTTTGTGTTGCAAGTAACTAAGTTTACGCTAGTGGCAAAGTAGCCCACCCATTAGTCAAATTTTCATACAAACTTGAAAATATGTGACAGGGTTGTCAAAAATACTTGATAATGAACTTTACTTAATTTTTGAAGTTAAACTAAACTTATCACGTCGATGAAGATCTCAACGTAGTAAAGAAATTTTATTTTGAATTTTATTCGCTTTTTTTCAATCAAGCGCGGCAAATAATAAATTAAATTGCATGCTAAAATAAAAATAAAAACGTTGCTGAACATAATCTATGTGATATTAACTTTCAGGACAACGTCTGCTGGGTTCAGCTAGTATTAACACTAAAATTGAAAATATGAAAAACACTGAGTAGTAATAATACCTATTGTTAATACCCAGTGACCTTACAGTTTAAAAGAAGTAGTATTTGGATTAGAACTTAGTAGGGTTGATTTTACTCTAATTATTACCTTTTTTTTTGCTACCCATTTCAATTGGTCACTTTCAGCAGCTAACAAGTCTTAGGCTGGTAATTTGTCATTTTTTGTGTATTTCTTGTATAACTTCCAATGGCGCTTTTTGTTGTGCTTGGATTAGTTCATCTCTCTCACATTGTCTTTTAACATTTTTTAGCAAATTATTACAAACGTTGGGATACCGTATGAATATCTTCTTCATAGCTTCATTGTCCGGTGCTATTTCAAATTTTTATGCATTAAGTCCACGGCTTTTTTAAATTTACACTTTTTCATTTTGTTTTTTTTTTATTACATTTATGTTGTATTGTCTTTTAAAGCTCTACCTAATGTCCTAACAAAATAGTTCATAGTAGGTTCAGGGTCAGTTAGATTGTGTACTTGCGAAAAATCTAATGCATTTACATCTTTATCGAGAGTATATTAGTTATTAAGACTTTTTGTATAAAAAACATGCAGTTTTTCTAAAGCAACAACTGTAGATTTATGATTTGTGTTAGTAGATTATGTCACCATCGCGGGAGTTTTTGGCGGGAACTTGGCCGTCGACGGATTGTCGCTCCTGTTTTATCGCTTGAATAATGTTTTGAAGTAGGTTTTGATTCGTAAGTGATGCGATTTCGTGAATTAAGTGTCTGCGCGTATGAACTATTAGAGAAAACGACGAAACAAGTGCTTTGATGTTGATATAAACCTCAAGTTATTTTGATCGCTTGGGCGCCTTATCAACTTGAGTGACTGTCGTCATCAACTGTCCGTTGGGTTGAGCTCTCATCAAAATCTCCCAGAAACTTTACAATATGAAGCATCAGTATATTGTGAAGAAAAAAATATATACAAATGAAGATTCAGAAATAAATGATAGGCTCAGAGGGGCTACAACCCAGAGCCGTAAAAAAATATCACAATCGTGGCTGCCTTTAACTTGTTTTAAGGATTAAATGGTCTATAGATAATTTGTAATGAGATATATTATGTATGGGCCGGAAGAAGTCCATGACTAGCCCATTTGGCTAGTTCATATAATCAGATGCAGGGGCGTTGTCGAGTAATTCGTTAAAAAAGTCGTTTATTTCGACCACATGGATCATAGATTTTTTTTTTTTTACAATCACACAACGCCATCTAGTCCCAAGCTAAGCAGAGCTTGTGTTATGGGTACTAGACAACTGATAAACATACTTATATATTTCTAAATACATACATATTATAGATAAATTACACCCAGACACAGAACAAATGACCGTGCTCATCACACAAACATTTGTCCTGGGTGGGAATCGAACCCACGACCTCCGGCATAGCAGTCAGGGTCACTAACCACTAGACCAACAGGCCTGTCAAGATAGATGTTAGTAATAATACAAATCTTAAAACTAATTTTCGTAAAACTTAAAACTATTTACCTAATTTTAAAACTATATATAAGACAGGCCCGATTAGTCAGCACGTGCACCATATGACAATGGTTTAGGTACTGACCTCAAACCTGTCAGAAAATGCCCTCAGGATACTGTTGGAACTGGCCCGCACCCTGCGCACCAGGGATGTGCATCGTTTACGCATGGTGGGTTAGAACTTATAAACAATCCACACGCGCATCCGCGAACATACCCGGCGCATTACGAGGTAGACCAAACAGCACCCTGAATGCATTACATAACTCGCATTTAATCTGTGGCTTGTACCGCCAAAGATACGAAACGGCAACGTCGCGGCTGCTTTCAGTCAATCCGATCGTTTATCTTATCGTTTGCTGTGCTCTGATTGGCTCATTTAAATCGGATCAACATTTTCCGTAACCATCGCAAGGTGGATTTGTATATCGGATCAACAAAGTGCTCGTGTGAAGGCGCGTCTGATCAAAATTTACCGTAAAGATATATATATATATATATATATATATAGATCTCTTTACGGTAAATTTTGATCAGACGCGCCTTCACGCGAGCACTTTGTTGATCCGAAAACGGACGTTGATCCGGCGCCTTTTGTTGATCCGATATACAAATCCACCTTGCGATGGTTACGGAAAATGTTGATCTGATTTAAATGAGTCAATCAGAGCACAACAAACGATAAGATAAACGATCGGATTGACTGAAAGCAGCCACGACGTTGCCGTTTCGTATCTTTGGCGGTACAAGCTACAGATTAAATGCGAGTTATGTAATGCATTCAGGGTGCTCTTTGGTCTACCTCATAATGCGCCGGGTATGTTCGCGGATGCGCGTGTGGATTGTTTATAAGTTCTAACCCACCACGCGTAAACGATGCACATACCTGGTGTGCAGGGTGCGGGCCAGTTCCAACAGTATCCTGAGGGCATTTTCTGACAGGTTTGTGGTCAGTACCTAAACCATTGTCATATGGTGCACGTGCTGACTAATCGGGCCTGTCTTATATATAGTTTTAAAATTAGGTAAATAGTTTTAAGTTTTACGAAAATCAGTTTTAAGATTTGTATTATTACCAACATCTATGATCCATGTGGTCGAAATAAACGACTTTTTTTAACGAATTACTCGACAACGCCCCTTCTTGTAGCGGAAGTGGTGGCAACGGCGACATAAGGTATTCGTCTGAGTGCGTGTTTGTGTGCGTGCGTGTGTGTGTGTGAGTGTGTGTGTGTGTGTGAGTGTGTGTATGCGTGTGTGTGTGCATGCGTGCGTGTGCGCGTGTGTGTGTGTGTGTTTGTGTGCATATGTGTGCGTGTGCGTATGTGTACGTGTGTGTGTGTATACTTTATTATCTAATGAAAGATATTATTTGGTCAATAACGAGATTTTGTTAGAGAAATTTAAAGTAATAATTAAAAGGCGATAATAACGCTCTAAGCTTCACTATTAACTTAGATAAAGTTACAGTATCAAGATCGATAGCCTGTGACGTTGAAGATTGTTATAAGTAGGGCCCGGATTAATATGTATATATAATATCAAAATATGTACATTTAATATGGACTTAAAATCCTAAAATATGGAAAAAATATGTGTAATAAAAGATAACGACATTGTACATTAAAACGATTTCCTATTAAGAAAAAACAAAAAAAATACGATTTTACTTAGCTTAGGTTCATTATTATTTAAATTACAGTATATAATTACGTGTTTCCTTAAATTTTCTGTTTGGACGAAATAATGCTTTATTCTAGCTGAATGATTTTTCATCATAGGATGTGATTGGAGCTTATTTAAATTTGCATAATTCTGCAAGTGAGTAGGGCACATCTATGGTGCCTTCTAATGTTCCACACAGCATGCTGTTGATTTTCTTTAGGATCCTTTCCTAAAGAAAATCAACAGCATGCTGTGTGGAAATCCTTTGTTTTTTTTTCAGTACATAGAGTAATTTTTGCCTCGCTACTTCAGCAACGGGACCTTCTGATTCTAAAAATATTTTCGATAGTCATCAAATTATCATTTAGAGAAGTGGAAGAATTTTCGAGTGCCTTTATATGGTATGATAAAAAGCAATAATTAGTGTTTATGTACATAAAGCAAATAGTTACGTAGGGTAATCTTGGAGAAGTTCTTTTGAGATTGAAATATCAGCAGCTTTATTCTCCAATTCAAAGATAATCATTTTGATTTCAGTGTAATACTGGGCATAGTATTCATTTGCTCTCAGCTAAGTTCCCCAGCGGTTCAGCACTGGCTCTAGCGGTAAAGAAATGTCGGGATACCAACTCTTTAAATTTTAAGATCCTGCTTGCTGCTTTCAAAAACTTTTTCTTTACGTTTCATACTAAACTGTCAGCCTTTTTAAACTGAGACCTTATTCATTCAGCAAATCTATTCATACCATGAGCCAAGCACTTCATATGAATAATTTTTGGATACAAAACTTGTAGGGAATCTACAGCTTTTACCATACAAGGAGCAGCATCACTAAGTAGCAAGACAACTTGGTCATGTTTAACTCCATAAGGCCACAAAACTCTCATTGCATCATTAAAAAGCTTTACTGACGTTTGGTGGTTGCATTAAAGAAGTTCTTCACACGCCAATAAAAAGGATTTGCTGGCATTTTCGTCATCTAAAACTAATTTTTAGTCATTTCACAGACCTTCTCATCAACCTAACATAAAATAATGAAGATATGGATAAATTTATTTAATTTCTTGTGGAATATGGATTTATACTTGAAATATGGAAAAATATGGAAAATAGAAATTGCATTTTCTTGATCAAAATATCATAATTTATGTAGAAAACATATTCAAGAACAAAAACCATTTCAATTAAAAATATGGATTTACATATTAACCCGTGCCCTAGTTATAAGTATTTGTCACCTAGTGAATCCAACATCACAATTACTACGCAGAATATACGAAGTATTAACTATATACTTGTTTATTTACTTGCTTATATACTTGCTTATAAACTTGCTTATTTACATGCTTATATACTTACCTATATACTTGCTTATATACTTGCTTATATACTTGGTTGTATACTTGCTTATTTACTCGCCTATATACTTGCTTATGTACTTGCTTATTTACTTGCTTACATACTTGATTATATACTTGATAATGTACTTGCTTATATACTTGCTTATTTACTTGCTTATTTACTTGCTTATTTACTTGCTTATATACTAGCTTATATACTTGCTTATATACTTGCTCATATTATTGCTTATATACTTTCTTATATACTTGATTATTTACTTGTTTTTACACTTGCTCATATACTTGCTTATTTACTCGCTTATATACTTGCTTATGTACTTGCTTATTTATTTGCTTATTTACTTGCTTATATACTTGCCTATTTACTTGCTTATTTACTTGCTTATTTACCTGCTTATGTACTTGCTTATATACTTGCTTTTATACTTGCCTATATACTTGCCTATTTACTTGATTATTTACTTGCTTATGTACTTGTATATATACTTACTTATATACTTGCTTATATACTTACCTATATACTTTTTTATGTACTTGCTTATATACTTGCTTATACACTTGCTTTTGTTCTTGCTTATATACTTGCATATATACTTGCTTATAAACTTAGCTATATACTTGCTAATATATATGCTTATATATTTTCTTATATACTTACCTATATACTTGCTTATGTACTTGCTTATATACTTGCTTATACACTTGCTTTTGTTCTTGCTTATATACTTGCTTATATACTAGCTTAAATGCTTGCTTATATACTTACCTATATACTAGCTTATATACTTGCTTATATATTTGATTATATAGTTTCCTATATACTTGCTTATGTACTTGCTTATATACTTGCTTATACACTTGCTTATATTCTTGCTTATAGTATATAAGCTAGTATATAAGCAAGTATACAAGCAAAAACTTACTTATACTTGCTTATTTACTTGTTTTACATAAACAAGTAAATAAGCAAGTACATAAGCAAGTATATAAGCAGGTAAATAAGCAAGTAAATAAGCAAGTAAATAAGCAAGTACATAAGCAAGTATATAAGCGAGTAAATAAGCAAGTATATGAGCAAGTGTAAAAGCAAGTAAATAATCAAGTATATAAGAAAGTATAAGAGCAAGAATGTAAGTAAGTATATAAGAGAGTATATTAGCAAGTATATAAGCAAGTATATAGGTAAGCATATAAGCAAGTATATAAGCTAGTATATAAGCAAGTATATAATCAAGTACATAAGCATGTAAATAAGCAAGTATATAAGCAAGTACATAAGCAAGTAAATAAGCAAGTAAATAAGCAAGTAAATAAGCAAGTATATAAGCAAGTATATAAGCAAGTAAATAAGCAAGTATGCAAGCAAGTATATAAGCGAGTAAATAAGCAAGTATACAAGCAAGTATATAGGCAAGTACAGAGGCAACAAAAGCAAGTGTATAAGCAAGTCTATAAGCAAGTAGATAAGCAAGTATATAGGTAAGTATATAAGCAAATATATAAACAAGTATATAAGCAAGGATATAGGTAACTATATAAGCAAGTATATAAGCAAGTATATATACAAGTACATAAGCAAGTAAATAATCAAGTAAGAAAGCAAGTATATAAGTAAGTATATAAGCAAGTATATAAGCAAGTATATAAGCAAGTACATACGCAGGTAAATAAGCAAGTAAATAAGCAGGTAAATAAGCAAGTATATAAGCAAGTAAATAAGCAAGTATATAAGCAACTATATAAGCAAGTACATAAGCAAGTAAATAAGCAAGTAAATAAGCAAGTAAATAAGCAAGTATATAAGCAAGTATATAAGCGAGTAAATAAGCAAGTATACAAGCAAGTACATAGGCAAGTATAGAGGCAACAAAAGCAAGTGTATAAGCAAGTCTATAAGCAAGTACATAAGCAAGTATATAGGTAAGTATATAAGCAAATATATAAGCAAGTATATAAGCAAGTATATAGGTATGTATATAAGCAAGTATATAAGCAAGTATATATGCAAGTACATAAGCAAGTAAATAATCAAGTAAGTAAGCAAGTATATAAGTAAGTATATAAGCAAATATATAAGCAAGTATATATGCAGGTAAATAAGCAAGTAAATAAGCAAGTAAATAATCAAGTATATAAGCAAGTAAATAAGCAACTATATAAGCAAGTACATAAGCAAGTAAATAAGCAAGTAAATAAGCAAGTAAATAAGCAAGTAAATAAGCAAGTATATAAGCAAGTATATATTTGCTTATATACTTGCTTGTATATTTGCTTATATACTTACCTATACACTTGCTTATGTACATGCTTATATACTTGCTTTATACACTTGTTTTTGTGCTTGCTTATATACTTGCTTATATACTGGCTAATATACTTGCTTATTTACATGCTTAAATACTTGCCTCTATACTTGCTTATATACTTGCTTGTATACTTGCTTATTTACTCGCTTATATACTTGCTTATATACTTGCTAATGTACTTGCTTATATACTTGCTTATTTACTGGTTTATTTACATGCTTATTTGCTTGCTTATGTACTTGCTTATATACGTGCTTATTTACTTGCTTATGTACCTGCTTATATACTTGTATATACTAGCTTATATACTTGCTTATATTCTTGCTTATATACTTTCTTATATACATGATTATTTACTTGCTTTTACACTTGCTCATATACTTGCTTATTTACTTGCTTATATACCTTTCTCAAACTTCATTAATTATATAGCCACTAAGATTACTCCTTGCTACCACTTACGAGATGATCTTCAAATGTGACTCACGTGTCTCTAAGCGAAGTAACTATTGCTATTAGCAACACAAATAGGTACCTCTAGCAAATATCAGACTGGGCAAAAACATATGGCTTGAAGGTTAACCCCCAAAGACTCAGGTAATTATCATCGGAAGTTCGAATATTATTGGAAAATCTAACATATCTCAAGCACCTCAATTTATGTTTAATAGAAATTTTATTCCTGTTAGTGAAAAAGTCAAGGACTTGGAATTTATATTGACAGGAACCTATCATGGGGTCCTTAAATACAGGAGGTTGGTCGTAAGCTTTCTGCAGCTGCTCAATCGTTGAACAGATTAAGGAACTTTCTACCTACTGCCACTAAACATGCGCTTGCTTAATCTCTTCTTCTCCCAATTATGTATCATGCAGATGTCAGCTATCTTGATCTCACTGATAAGCAACTTTATAAAGTTGTAATGAGTCTTCAAGACTTTGGCCTTTATAATGTTCTCTTTATTCCTTCTAATCCTTCTTTTCTTAAGGATCGTTTTGAATTCCTTCACTATTCTCATTCGAAAGTTTAGATATCATCAGGAAATTTTACATTAAAAATGCCTGCCCATAATAGTAAATTTTTGGACAGGTTGTTTACTGTCCCAGCAGTCTATCTATGGAATGCCCTACCTCTGTCAGTGAGACGCGCCCAGTCTCTTTACAGATTCATGTTCAGAAACATGAACATACACAATCACTATCTTATCTTAATCGTTGAGTTCGTGCCATCTGTATATATATATATATATATATATATATATATATATATATATATATATATATACATATTCGTATTTTCTGTATTTATTTGTTATTCAATTTTTATATATAACATGGATATATTTATAGATATTGTTTCTGCGTCACCAAACCACACAATTTACTGCTTTTTGCGATCCTGTCCATCCAAAGGTTGTCCAGAAGAAATCGCTTTTAGCGATAAGACCGCCCTATGTGACACCATTTCTTTTCTTCTTATTTCGTTTATGTGTTGATTTGGTGTACAGTAAAGAATTATCTATATCTATCTATTTATCTAATCAAGTCAATCAACCATTACACAAAGCTAAAATCCCAGGTTCTGATATTATAAGGAACTGTGACCAAACATTTTCAAAGAACTTATAAAAATATTGTCTTTGTTGCTCATACTGTTACAAATATGCATAATATTCTTAAAACTGTTGGTGTTGGTAAGTCACGAACACTTTTAAGTGGAGACATAGACTTAAATATTCTTAACCAACATTTTTCTTGCACTCCTGTCTCTATTTGCACGCGTGATAAAGCTGGATCAGTTTTAGAATTGGATTAGCATCCATTTCTACAGTGTGACACATTTGGTTTTGCTGTAGTCACTGAAGACGATATCAACCGATCAATTCTAGCTATATCATCCACGGCCACTGGAAATGACGGCATATGCTCCAATATGATATTGCCTATCCTCTCTGTTCTTCCTGTTCTTACACACATTTTTAATTTTTCTTTATATCTTCTTGTTGGTTTCCATCGTCATGGAAATCAGCACACATTATCCCTATCCGTAAGATATCCAATCCTCTACCTCTCAATTGCGTCCTATTTCAATCTTGCCACTTCTTTCTAAAGTTCTTGAACACATTGTACACACACATATTTAATTACTCATACATACATCGGTCTCATTATATTTTCCATTCACGTCCAACCGTTAGGTAACATGTCCTAATTAGTTTGCAACTAAACTGTATTATAAATGATAATATATTTGCAAAATAAGTAGTTATAATTTATAAAGTATGGCTGCTAGAAGGGTGCTTATGAGGTGCTAGCCTAGGGAGTCCGCCTCTGGATAAATGTCTGTGGGCCATTGCATCCACTTACTATCAGGAAGAACGTAAGCTCGTTTTTTAATCTCATTCTTTAACAAAAATATTTGAAAATTTCGTCATATTGCGCCTTATTAATAATTAAGTGACACATATCAGAATATTTAAAATCTATTTTACTAAACTGTTCTGACTTTTCAATAACCTAGCAATTAGATCAAAGCTCTCGTAAATTAAACCGGTTCTTGCAACCTATTTATATTTTTAGTTAACAAGATTTGGCTTGGTAGGTGGACAACTGGTAAAAACGACTTATGTATTGGGACCTACTTCTGTGTATACATTTATTTTTGCTCATTTAATTTACTTTAATAGACATCGAAAAGGGTATGATACTCAAGTCTACTGAAAATCCTATACTTCGCCGTAACGTTCATGGTTTAACGTGCTAAAGCCACTAGTATATTTCTTATAGAATCAGGGTGACGAACGAGCATACAGTATACCTGATGGCAAGTGGATGCTGTGACCATGTATGTATGCTAGATTAAGAGTCAGAATGTCGTCGCGTTGTCGATCCTGAAATCTAAGATGTAATGCCTCGTTTCAGTATAAAGGGTCCCGGGTTGTCTACACTCACCATTAGAACGCAGCATCATTAAACTGCTAATTGAATTCTGTGAGGGCATCGTTACTCCGTGGTAGAGCTGACTCATTTGTATTACAAGTTAGAACCTTAATATAGCTGCAGCAGTATATTGTATATCTGGCCACACCCACGGGATAAAGTTATAGGATAGTGGATTCTCTTACACTGCCACTACACGGAATTAAAAATTTATTTAATTTCTCAGACTTTTAGATGTGTTTACGTTTCTCTTTACCATCAGGCATCCCTCATTAGCTTCAGTACGATCAAACTCGGTTTTTTAAATAAATTTCAGTGTTTTCTATGAATTAAAAGGCGTTCCTTTAATTAGTATCACATAAAGCTTAAACAGGCTTAAAATTTAAGAGTTATGAAAATTTTTGATACACGTAATTTTAAGTCTATGGTTTGCAATTGTCATTTGCACTTTTCAATAGAATTATAATACTCCAAAGTTTATAACTTAGTTAAATGCCTGTCATTACTCGTTACGTGAGTTGAACGACCTTGTGCAAAGCATGATGGCTTATCCGGCGGTTACTGCGAGCTGACTGTTTAAGCAAACTCGACGGATGTCGGCCTATGTGCACATCACTCCCGAGTCTTTATGGGTTTCAAAGTGGTTTTTTATACTGAATGACCCTTTTTACCGTCTGGAAAAATAGGGTGTAACGCGTGAACGGAGTAGAAGTCTATGGCATCGAAATTTTACAAAAGTTAAAAACAAAAGTTTTGAATTAAATAAATAAATAAATTAAAATCTATCGAAATTCAAATCATATCCCCCCTACTTTATGAAGGGCATTCTTAATATACAATATGTAACGTAATTAACGCACACACTCAGACACCCCAATTAGTATATTATGTTATAATCATAATACATTCACTGAATATTTAGTTAAACATTTTTATGCACTGATTATTTATCAAATTATTTATACTAATTCCGGAAAAATGTTGTGGTCACAGTACAAATCAACGAACGCAAAGATTTTAACGTACTTAAAATAAAGTTCTTTATTTTTTTTTGAATGACAGAATTAGTAATAATACAAATAAAACTGCACTCTTAAAAGTCTTATTGCCTTAAGTTACGGTCCATTTCAGTTTGTTTTGACTGAACAGATTTAGTGTGACTGTAATCTACGTAGTTTTAATTATTTTTGAGATAAAAAATTACCTATATTAAAAATGATAGGAATCGATTCAGTAAACGATTCTGAACAAACTACTTTCCCAAAGTGCGTTAATTATGTTACGTGTTGTATATCAATTACGTGTCACGTTGTTTGTCCGCGATGGACTCTTAAACTACTTAACTGATTATAATTAAATTTGCAATTTGCACACCGTGTGCAGTTTGGTCCAACTTGAGAGATAGGTAGGATAGTTTTTTTGCCCATGAGTGACTTCAAATTTTTTTGCAAATT
Organism: Parnassius smintheus behrii; assembly: GCA_036936625.1. Lineage (NCBI taxonomy): Eukaryota > Metazoa > Arthropoda > Insecta > Lepidoptera > Papilionidae > Parnassius > Parnassius smintheus. The sequence goes on along the minus strand of JAUPFT010000005.1, from coordinate 14,914,444 downwards.
TAAGGTTTTTTAATAGGACATGACAAAGGGTCGTCGAAAAGGGCGGAACAACGTCTGCCTGGCAAGCTAGTAAAGCAATAAATTTAGTAGGCATCTCTGACCTTGTCACTTCGCAGGGACATAGGCTAGGGTGGATATGATGGTGGATGGATGTGAAGTTTTACGGAAAGAATTTTTATCGTCATGATATTAATTTACTAATGTATTAGATAATGTATTAATATCATGAAAACTACTTGTTAATTGATTTCATTATGAATTTAAATTGCTCAATATATATATATATATATATATATATATATATATAAAGTGGATTTCATTAATAACGAGTTCGGTTGTAACGACTTTTTGGTTATAGCGACGTCAAACTTACGTCCCTTGAATTTAAAGCATACTTTCGTAAGAAATTCATTCGGTAATAGCGACTTCAGTTATAGCGTCAATTTTGGGTATAGCGACTTGTTTTTATGAACCATTTATGACCGATTCCTAGAAATCCCTTGCGGATATTGCGACTGAGTCGGCAAATGCACAAATACTCATTCATAAAACTATTAAGCTTTCTTATCCTTTGTTTACATTCACAGATGGTCAAACTAATGCTTTGTTTGTATGTAGGACTACGTAGCATGTTTACGAAGTTAAACTTGTGAATCAGTTACATAGAAAACTAGTGAATATGGCTCCTAGACATGCATTTACTGTTAAAGAAAAAGTGGACTTCATTTCGAGACTGCAAAATGGAGAAAAGAATGTTGATCTGTATAAACAATTTGGAGTTTCACATTCTACAATATCAACGATGTGGAAAAACCGCGCTAAAATTATGGAGTGTTTTGAATCAAACTCCCTGAAAATAAAGAAAAAGCACAAAACACCCGTGTATAACATAATTAAATAAATGATAAGTAAATATGTACATGACTTTTTATTATTTCGGATATATAGACCGCCGGATATAGAGACGACATTAAAGTGGTCCCTCAACCGTCGTTATAACCGAAATTTACCGTATATATATATATATATATATATAAATAACTATATATCTATATGTATATATATATATATATATAAATATATATCTATATATATATATATATGTATATATATATATATATATATATATATATATACAGTAAATTTCGGTTATAACGACGGCGGAGGGACCACTTTAATGTCGTCTCTATATCCGGCGGTCTATATATCCGAAATAATAAAAAGTCATGTACATATTTACTTATCATTTATTTAATTATGTTATACACGGGTGTTTTGTGCTTTTTATTTATTTTCAGGGATTTTGATTCAAAACAATCCATAATTTTAGCGCGGTTTTTCCACATCGTTGATATTGTAGAATGTGAAACTCCAAATTGTTTACACAGATCAACATTCTTTTCTCCATTTTGGAGTCTCGAAATGAAGTCCACTTTTTCTTTAACAGTAAATGTATGTCTAAGAGCCATATTCACTAGTTTTCTATGTAACTGATTCACAAGTTTAACTTCGTAAACATGCTACGTAGTCCTACATACAAACAAAGCATTAGTTTGACCATCTGTGAATGTAAACAAAGGATAAGAAAGCTTAATAGTTTTATGAATGAGTATTTGTGCATTTGCCGACTCAGTCGCAATATCCACAAGGGATTTCTAGGAATCGGTCATAAATGGTTCATAAAAACAAGTCGCTATACCCAAAATTGACGCTATAACCGAAGTTGCTATTACCGAATGAATTTCTTACGAAAGTATGCTTTAAATTCAAGGGACGTAAGTTTGACGTCGCTATAACCAAAAATTTGTTACAACCGAACTCGTTATTAATGAAATCCACTATATATATATATATATATATATATATATATATATATATATATATATATATATATATATATATATATATTGAGCAATTTAAATTCATAATGAAATCAATTAACAAGTAGTTTTCATGATATTAATACATTATCTAATACATTAGTAAATTAATATCATGACGATAAAAATTCTTTCCGTAAAACTTCACATCCACCCACCACCATATCCACCCTAGCCTATGTCCCTGCGAAGTGACAAGGTCAGAGATGCCTACTAAATTTATTGCTTTACTAGCTTGCCAGGTAGACGTTGTTCCGCCCTTTTTGACGACCCTTTGTCATGTCCTATTAAAAATCCTTAAATTTGCAAAAAAATTTGTTAGTCACTCATGGGCAAAAAAACTATCCTACCTATCTCTCAAGTTGGACCAAACTGTACACGGTGTGCAAATTGCAAATTTAATTATAATCAGTTAAGTAGTTTAAGAGTCCATCGCGGACAAACAACGTGACACGTAATTGATATACAACACGTAACATAATTAACGCACTTTGGGAAAGTAGTTTGTTCAGAATCGTTTACTGAATCGATTCCTATCATTTTTAATATAGGTAATTTTTTATCCCAAAAATAATTAAAACTACGTAAATTACAGTCACACTAAATCTGTTCAGTCAAAACAAACTGAAATGGACCGTAACTTAAGGCAATAAGACTTTTAAGAGTGCAGTTTTATTTGTATTATTACTAATTCTGTCATTCAAAAAAAAATAAAGAACTTTAAGTTCGTTAAAATCTTTGCGTTCGTGGATTTGTACTGTGACCACAACATTTTTCCGGAATTAGTATAACTAATTTGATAAATAATCAGTGCATAAAAATGTTTAACTAAAAATTCAGTGAATGTATTATGATTATAACATAATATACTAATTGGGGTGTCTGAGGGTGTGCGTTAATTACGTTACATATTGTATATTAAGAATGCCCTTCATAAAGTAGGGAGGATATGATTTGAATTTCGATAGATTTTAATTTATTTATTTATTTAATTCAAAACTTTTGTTTTTAACTTTTGTAAAATTTCGATGCCATAGACTTCTACTCCGTTCACGCGTTACACCCTATTTTTCCAGACGGTAAAAAGGGTCATTCAGTATAAAAAACCACTTTGAAACCCATAAAGACTCGGGAGTGATGTGCACATAGGCCGACATCCGTCGAGTTTGCTTAAACAGTCAGCTCGCAGTAACCGCCGGATAAGCCATCATGCTTTGCACAAGGTCGTTCAACTCACGTAACGAGTAATGACAGGCATTTAACTAAGTTATAAACTTTGGAGTATTATAATTCTATTGAAAAGTGCAAATGACAATTGCAAACCATAGACTTAAAATTACGTGTATCAAAAATTTTCATAACTCTTAAATTTTAAGCCTGTTTAAGCTTTATGTGATACTGATTAAAGGAACGCCTTTTAATTCATAGAAAACACTGAAATTTATTTAAAAAACCGAGTTTGATCGTACTGAAGCTAATGAGGGATGCCTGATGGTAAAGAGAAACGTAAACACATCTAAAAGTCTGAGAAATTAAATAAATTTTTAATTCCGTGTAGTGGCAGTGTAAGAGAATCCACTATCCTATAACTTTATCCCGTGGGTGTGGCCAGATATACAATATACTGCTGCAGCTATATTAAGGTTCTAACTTGTAATACAAATGAGTCAGCTCTACCACGGAGTAACGACGCCCTCACAGAATTCAATTAGCAGTTTAATGATGCTGCGTTCTAATGGTGAGTGTAGACAACCCGGGACCCTTTATACTGAAACGAGGCATTACATCTTAGATTTCAGGATCGACAACGCGTCGACATTCTGATTCTTAATCTAGCATACATACATGGTCACAGCATCCACTTGCCATCAGGTATACTGTATGCTCGTTCGTCACCCTGATTCTATAAGAAATATACTAGTGGCTTTAGCACATCAAACCATGAACGTTACGGCGAAGTATAGGATTTTCAGTAGACTTGAGTATCATACCCTTTTCGATGTCTATTAAAGTAAATTAAATGAGCAAAAATAAATGTATACACAGAAGTAGGTCCCAATCCATAAGTCGTTTTTACCAGTTGTCCACCTAACAAGCCAAATTTTGTTAACTAAAAATATAAATAGGTTGCAAGAACCGGTTTGATTTACGAGAGCTTTGATCTAATTGCTAGGTTATTGAAAAGTCAGAACAGTTTAGTAAAGTAGATTTTAAATATCCTGATATGTGTTACTTAATTATTAAAGACGCAATATGACGAAATTTTCAAACATTTTTGTTAAAGAATGAGATTAAAAAACGAGCTTATATTCTTCCTGACAGTAAGTGGATGCAATGGCCCACAGACATTTATCCAGAGGCGGACTCCCTAGGCTAGCACCTCATCAGCACCCTTCTGACGGTCATACTTTATAAATTATAACTACTTATTTCGCAAATATATTATCATTTATAATACAATTTAGTTGCAAACTTAATAGGACATGTTACCTAACGGGTGGACGTGAATGAAAAATATAATGCGATGTATGTATGAGTAATTAAATAGATGGGGCTTCGGAAGTTCTAAATCTATACAGAAAGTAGGATGTTTTATTTTATGAGAGTAACAGGTACTTAATTCATTTGTTTTCCGTTTAAAAATCTTTTTTAACCTTGTGCCCATAGGCACTTGCCTTAAGGATAACCCATCACAGCATTTATCTCAATCCTCAGTTAATAATCGAATGCAGATGCATTGTCCCCCCCTTTTTTTTTTTTGCGGATGGAAAATCATCTAATGACGCCTTTCGCTCTGGGTGGAGCGTAAGGGAGTGTCAGACTTTTACTGACTAAAAACCATCCGTGTTCCTTCAGTGCCCTTACGTTCCGGAGCCGCGGTATCTCTTTCGAACAGCCCGCAGCCCCGGCAGGCGTCGGCCATTGCGGGCCCCTTCACGCTGCTGACAGCTCTTTGAGGCGCGCGTGGAACAAAACGCACCGTCGACACGGCCTGTCGTCGTTAGACGGACGGACGGCGAGCTACCCATTGCTCGCCGTCCACAGGCCCGCGCCTACGGTGGCCGGGGGCTACGACGTAGCCCTCGACACCCGGGGCGTCTCCCGCGGCGGCCGGGGAGGAAAGCTGCTGCTCTCTCCTTCTCCCGCTCCGCCACCTCCTTCGCTAGCATCACTGCTTTGCAGAAGGTGGTGACGGCATCCCATTCCGTCTTGCTCCGGACCATGGCTTCGACCAGGGCCGGACGCGAGAGGTCGCCGCCGCCTATCGCCGCTACGAGGACACGGCGGTGCTCCGCCCAAGCAGGGCACACCTCTACGGTGTGTTCCACCGTGTCCTCCGGTCCATCTTCGCAGTGGGAGCACCCGGGCGTTTCCTCCCGCCCGATTCGGTGCAGGAACCTCCCGAACACACCATGTCCGGTGAGGACCTGCGTCAGGCGGAAGGTGAGGATGCCGTGGCGTCTCTCAAGCCACTTCTCAAAGAGGGGTCTTATCGCCGCTATAGTGGAGTGCCCAGCACGGGGTTGCGACAGTCGCTGTCTCCATGTCGCCATGAGATCTTGCCGGAAGTCTGTCCGCTGCGCGACAACTTGCCGCGGCAGCGGTGTTTCCCCACGGCATAGTGCCTCCGCGCGCCATTCGTGCAGGCGCGCCTCCAGATCCCATGGCGGCAATCCGGCAAGGAGGCTTGCAGCCTCGCGGGAGATCGTGCGGTAGCCGCGAACCATTTTCACGGCAATCACCCTTTGGGGCGCGTTCAGGTGGTGGACGGCAAGCCGCGCCAAACCACGCGCCCACACCGGGGCCCCGTAAAGGGCCATGGACCGCACGATCCCCGCGTAGAGCCTCCGGCAGGAGGCGTTTGGCCCTCCCAGGTTCGGCAGGAGCCGCCTGAAGGCAGCCCCGGTCCGTTCCAGTTTGGGAGCCAAACGTCGGAGCATTGTCCCCCCTGAGGACTAAAATGGAATGCTTCCTTACCAGTAAAAAGGATTTCCGGTTCTCTACATTCACTTTAAGAAACACAGCAGCATTAAGCTGCTATTTTACGCTGGTATTCTGTGAGAGCGTGGAACTGCCCCAGTCGAGATCCATTAGTGCTACAAGCGTACAAAATATCATTTCATTAATTAGGATTATTTCCGTTACCCACCACGCTCTCACAGAATACCAGCGTAAAATAGCAGCTTAATACTGTTGTGTTTCGTATGGTGAGTGTAGAAATGGTGATTCATATGGTAATACAGAGAACCTTTTTTACTGGGAACGAAGCATTCCATCTTAGTCAACGATGTAGAAGTCAGGGGTGAAAACGCATCTGCGTTTTGATTCTTAGTCGTGGATAAATGTAGATGTCTATGGGCCACAGCATCCACTTACCATCAGGTGGACTGTGTGCTCGTCTGTCACCCTTATTCTATAAAAAAACCCGGGTTGTTCTTGTAAGTACTTTGAAATATACGGAGAATACTTATATGACACTTTTGAACTACTATGTAATTTTTTTATTAATTGGAAAGAAATGCAGCAGTGTGACGTGTTTAGGCAGCTACTGTATTTTTCTTTCGACCTACCAGATATAAATATAACAGTCGAGTCTTATAATAGGTTCATACCTATGAAATTGCTGTTCTGCAGTACTGGCCATTTAAAATTAAAATAATTTTTGTTTCGCTAAGAATTCTAATTTCAAATTATTTTACTTTAAAAACCCGGAATTCTTTTTTCAAAATTGGTCATTTGTTTATTGATAAGCGTTATGGTTTCATCACATTTAAATCTTTTTCGTCGTGGCAGCAACGTGGCGCGCAACATTAACGACGTTTACGGAGCTAATACTACAAACGAACGCCCCACGCGTTATTGGTTTACCAGCATCCGTTCCAGAAATTTCGACCTGAAAAATAAACCCCGTTGTCGTCCGAAAACTCTGGTCGACAATGACAAATTAAAGGCGATCGTAAAAGCTGATGATATTCAATCTACGGTTGAATTAACAGCAGCTTTCGACGCTAGCATCAAAGCAATATTGATCCATATGCGTCAAATTGACAAGGTAAAAAAGCTTGACAAATGGGTGTCCCACGAACTCAATGATCGCCAGCGCGAACTGCGCGTCGAAACGTGCCTTGCACTGCTCAATAGCACACAAACGAAGGAATTTACTTTTTTATTTAATTGTTACCTGTGACGAAAAATTGGTTCTGTTAAACAATCGCAAGCTTTCAGCAAGTTGGTAGGATTCTGGTTCAGCACCTAAACAATGTCCTAAACGAAAACTTATCCCTAGAAAAGTGATGATCACTGTTTGGTGGTCTATTGGTGGCGGTGTGATTTATCACAGCTTCTTACTAAACGACGAGGATTACTGCAGATGTGTACTGTGAAGAATTGAACAAAATTATGGAGAAGCTCGCACGTCTCCAACCAGCTTTGGTCAATAGCTTGTACCCTCTGCTCCTGCACGACAACGTGCGACCGCATACTGCACAACAGACAATCTTCAAGTTAGAAGAGCTGGGTTGGAAGCTCTCCGTTATCCACTGTACTTACCAGACCTTGCACGTACAGAATTTTTGAAAAAAATTGAATACCCGGGAGGCAGTAGGTACAAAATGTCTTTGAAGAATTCGTTGCCTCCTGTCCAGCTGATTTCTTCAAAAAGAGCATCAATAAACTGCCACTGTGTTAGCAAAGATGCTTCGATTGCATGGGTGATTACTTTGATTAATAGAAATAAAAAATATATAAAAAAAATACGTAGCTTACTTCATACAAACGGCAATTTCAAATGTACGTACAAAATATAAAATGATAAAGGCCACATAATAAAATAACCTAAAATAAAGAGGGACGGACAACTATTATAAATACTTTGCCGTGAGTCAGTGCCAATAAAAATATATATAAATAAATTTTCCTCAAATGTTTTAATAATACTAATAGACAGTTGTTGCGTCAATCAGTCTCTCCACACCTAAGTTTTACACATTCAAGAGTAACATAGACATCTGAATTAAGTATTTGCTTACATTCAGAATTGGGGTTCCATTCATCGGTAAATAAGTTTCTCGGATGAGACGCACATCCACGAAACTTTTGGCGGACAGAGATATGTTCTAAGTCCTCCAGGACAGAAAATACCACAACAGGCTTGAGAAAAACCTCTTTTACGATTTATCTTGGAATGGAAATCGTATTCAGCTCAGGATGCTAAGGCTGAAGCACTCAAAAAGTGATGACGGCGTAAGAAACAAAAAAAATTGGCCGGTGATGGCACTTATATGAGAATATTTTTGAATAAGGTGTTATGGTGTACGCTGATGATGCTTTATTTAATTGCTAACTGTGTGAAAGATTTGTACGCTGGTCTTACAGTATTGTAGACTACTAACGTTGTCCATCTATTGAGAACATAGTACCTACAAAAAGCATCGATTATTGAAAATATCTCGAGTATTTGAATATATTTTATACGGAACCCAAGATCCGGTTCATAAGTTAGCTTAATTTTTGTTAGATTCTTAATCTCGCAAATTCACTCATCAGGTCAAATGATCGGCTTATACCTTTATGTGACAATGACCTTTACAAAGATCCAATAAAATGTTACCAAATGATTTACAATGTACTGAGTGACTGTTGCAATGGGTCCAATATTTAAAGTTCAAATTTCGACTTCTCTTTGCGATTTTAGGTGATCTTTGTTTTTATTTTACGCGTATATATAAATCCGTTTTTTTATAGAATAAGGGTGACGTTGACGTGAATTTATTAAACGTGCACACAGCCACCTGATGGTTATAGAATGCTGTGGCCCATGGACATCTACCTACATTTATTCTCGATTAAGTATCAAAATGCAGATGCGTTGTCACCCCTGAGTAATAATGCCTCGTTTTCAGTAAAGTGGATCTCTTGTTCTCCACATTTACCATATGAAACACAGCCTCATTAAGCTGCTATTGTACGCTAGTATTCTGTGAGAGCGTGGACCTACCTCGATCAAGCCGAACTATTCATGCTACAATCATAATACAGCTATTGCGTGGGTGTACCACTTAAAAAGAGCATATGTGCATAAGTGCTCAGATGCATAGCATAGCACGCATATAGTTTCTTTTTTATTCTATTACAGACTATAAAAGTCTGCTTCTGAACATAGGTCTCTCCCATAGATTGTCTCAAAGGGGAATTTTGCCATAGATGTCACGCTTGGCAGTCTAGTTGGCTACCGCAATTTTTTTTTAATTTACTCTATGTACACACATTAAGATACAGAAGCAGTCTTATAGTAATTTCATACAAAGGTTCTACTTATTCCAAATTAGCTGAAATATCTTCCAGTAGACCCATAAAGGAAATTATATTGAAATTGCAAACTTAGTGCATACATTAGTACTACTAAAAAATAAATAATATACACAATGTTACGTAAATTACATAAAATAAAACAATAAATAAAAATAAAATAAATCAATAAATAATAATAAATACGATAGTTACATATGATATATATAAACTAAAACTAATATAATAGAATAATATATATAAATTAATAGGATGCAAAGTAGTTATCTATAAGACGTTTCTTGAATACCAACAAAGTTTCGGAATTTCTTATATTTGACGGTATTTTTTATTACTTTGAGATGTTATCAGAAAGATGCTGCTACCTAATCCTGGTTTCAGTCTCCCTCTGTCGCTTTTTACGACTCCCACGGGACGAAATGGGATAGTGGATATTCTTACACCGCCACTACACGGAACTTTTTACTTTTTACTGGAATCAAGGCATTCCATCTTACTCCTCAGGGGTGACAACGCATCTGAATTTTGATTTTTAATCGAGGATAAATGTAGATTTTCTATGGGCCACAGCATCCACATACCATCAGGTGGACTGTGTGCTCGTTTGTTACCCTTATTCTATAAAAAAGTATGCTAAGGATAGTCCACAGCGTTGATTTTCAGTAAAGCTAAGTTTCTGTGACGTACGACCAAAACAGTTTTTTTTACAGTTGTATTACATATAAAACAAACAAAGGGACATTAAAGGGATATTTTTTCATATATAGGTACTTCAAAAGTTTGACAATAAAAAAGGTAGATTTTGATCGTTGAATATAAAAGGGAAAATCTTATTTTCGAACGCAGAATAGAGTACGGCTCCAGCAGTTATTCGAAATAATACGGATGTAGCGTTTTTGTGCGCATTCGAACCTCATGAATATTGATGCTACACAGTTCCGCGCGATGTCCTCCGCCGCTTCTACTCTAACTTTGATCCGGGTCAAACATTATCGTACCATCGCTAAGTAAAAGCAATCATCGTTCTTGTGAGCAATATTAAAATTAAAGTTCAAAACATGTTATTCATTATAGGCCTATTTAAAGTGAACGTCAAAATCTACCTCCGGTTCGAAAAATTAGACTTCTACAGAGAAGAACCGGCATGACGCTCTGGGGGGGTCATTATATTTTTTGCCTTACTCTATTAAAATGGTAATCAGTTTCTGAATGTGTCACTGTTCACTTTTATAGATATAATAATATATTATAACGTATTATATATAGTATTGATAACATTTAAGGTTTTAAACGTCCATATAAATTTAAATATATATACTTGACTTGATTTTATTACGTTTAATTTTAGTTTTAGGATATATGCGCAATAAATATTTACAAAAAACTCTGTGATCTCAATCTTAAGCTCATGGCTGATAGACGGGAAATGAGTAACCGTACACGCCATCGTTGGAGCCACACGCAAATGTGAGTGACGATCCAACAGCAAGTCTTATCCGACACTATTCCGATGATATTTTGAACGTTAGTCTGAGCGAGATTAGAATGGCTCTCCAGCACCTTATTAACGTCAAATCCCCAGGCAAGGATGGAAACCGTAACCGTGTAAGAACAACCACATATTATCGTCCTGAGGGTGAGGGTGTCGTAAGAGACGACAGAACGAAAATAAAGCAGCAGATGGGAGGCTGCGTTTACCAACCCGCTTGACAAACGTAGCAACTATGACGAAATCACCTTTTGAGGTAATCAATGTGGCAGGCCTATGTTCACCAGTGGACTTTTATAGGCTGTAATGGATTATTATATATTAAAGCCATTTACTATAGCCTGTCTACAGTCCTCAGTTAAACATAGACCTTCCTCATAGAACAATTCGTATGGGGGATGTTTGCCGCAGTTGACGTAGTTTATTGTAATTGAGCTATTATCAGCAAAATGCTGCTGCCCATCTCCTGTGTTCTTCATAACATAGTGACGGATTTTAACAAAACCATGAAAACTACCGAAATCCAATTGGCACAGATTTTAGGTAATTTATATTTTATCAAAAAAAAAATAATTTAATTTTATTTTATTTCTTCAAGATTTTTTTATAGAATATGGGTGACAAACGAGCACACAGTCCACCTGATGGTAAGTGGATGCTATGGCCCATAGACACTACATTCACCCTCGATTAAGAATCGAAACGCAGATGCCTTGTCAGCCCTGAGGACTAAGATGGAATGTCTTGTTTCCAGTAAAAGAGAACCATACGAAACACAGCAGTATTAAGCTGCTATTTTACGCTGGATTTCTGTGAGAGCGTGGTTCTTCCACGGCCGAGCCGACCCATTCGTGCTACAACCATAACATGGCTGCAGCCTGGCTCTACCACCGTTGGCTTATATTCTTATTTGTACCGTTGATTGATCTTCCACACGTACATAACGTTTTATTCGTTTGGGTTTCGTGTCGTAAGAGGCGACGGAAGAAAATGAAGCAATAGATTGTCCAGTCCAGTTCGGAGAAGTCCCAATCCATCACTTCAGATTAGCACATTTGTAGACCCCCAGAAGAATTATTTTTTAAATGTTATCTATAAGAATTATACAACTAAAATTTTCAACACTTCCAACACAATCAACACACGGTCAGTACAACTGATCATTTCGATATATCGATCATTATAAATATATTAATATCGGAGTTTTACATATAAGTTTATTTATAGATATATCGAAAATCCAATATTTTAAAAAATATCAACAGTTTTAGTTTGAACTGATCAGTTGGAATGATCATAAATGAAACAATTTTAAGAATTGCTTATTACTCTTCGTCTATTTTCTAATGCAATAATTTTGGATTCAAAAATATATCACATACATTGTTGAATTTGAACTTCAATAAACTTTTATTTCTATACAGCATTTCTATGAATATTTGAGATATCTGTGACTGAATTAAAATTAATTAGGTACAAGTTCATTCGCTTGAAAATACATATGTATCCCTTTAGTATCCCTTTATTTTTTTTTTTATTATAATATATAATATATTCCACAACTATCAAACAACGCCATCTAGGCCCAAGCTAAGCAGAGCTTGTGTTATGGGTACTAGACAACTGATAAACATACTTATTACTTATATATTTCTAAATACATAAATATTATAGATAAATTACACCCAGACAGAGAACAAATGATCGTGCTCATCACACAAACATTTGTCCTGGGTGGGAATCGAACCCACGACCTCCGGCATAGTAGTCAGGGTCACTAACCACTAGACCAACAGGCCTGTCATTGTGTTAACTTTATTTTGTGTTTTAACACTACAATGTGTTTTATGATACAATGGTAAAATTTTCAGATGTGTGTAGTTCATGTTTCTCAATTTAGAAGGGATAATTAAGATAAAGGTTAGACAATGAGTTATGTGTTACGAGGCTGAAATGATAATGCATACTTGAAGTAGATCAACTGCATATCAACATACCGTTCAGGTTATGCCTTGATGTTTTACAATTTTATAAAAAATTCTATGATTGTGGTTTCAAACATACAAAAAAGTTGCAAAAATAAAATTATGAAAGAAAGACTAAGTTATTTTGTGACTTTCTTAGCCTAACTCAAATTTCAATTGCGTTAACATCACGAGCATGTTCAACATAAACCTGATTATATTTTAGTTTTATTTATTTATTTAATGCAAAAGGCATTTTCTACCATTAATTTAGAGTAGTGCAGAAATAAAAGAGGTAGCTCGTTTTCAGATAGAGATAATTTTCTACTTTCGGTTACCCGTAGCAAATTATTCGACCGAGCGTGATTTCGTCAATTTTTTTTAACTTACCAGCTAATTAATTCAGATAAAATTTCAGTAATTTTATCTATCTTACTACATTAGATCGATCCTCAAAAAAATCATAAAATCAAATATAACATAAACAAATTAAAAATTACAGTTGTATAAATAAATTAGTTCTATTGTTTCACTATTATATTCAGACAGGTTAAAATTTATTTGATGAATAACTTTACCTAACGATTGAAAGATCCGTAACCCCTTACTGTCTAACTAGTAACCATTTAATCAGCTAAGCGTTAGCTATATATATATACAGTATGCGAGTAACCTGGGTTCGATTTTCGCCAGCACCGATGAAATTGTCAATTGCAAATACTGATTTACCACGTGCTCGGCGGTAAAATAACACATCGTGAACGTCTGTCAGGCATATCTAAGAAATTAAAAAAATATTTTGAAAACACATGTGGACTCAGCCAACACACATTACGTCAGGGCAGAGGACATTGTCTCGTCCTAAAATCTGCTCAGGCTGTGAGGATGCTTATACTCCGTTGTAGGAGGTATATGTATATAGGATGTAACGTTTAGTAAGTGTAGTATTATTGTTAAACGATAGAGATATAAGCTGGGTTACCAGTCGGAACATGGATAGTTAAGACATCAACATATTAGCTAAGCATTTCTTAAGTGCCTTTTATGTTCCCTGTTGATACCTTTTGTTAGGCTGAACCTATATAGAAAATTTTGAAGAGTCAACGGTGCATGTTGCTCTTCTTATTTGATTATTTAGTAACGATCGTTTAAAGATATTAAAGGCGCTGGAAGAATCTGAAACCTTTCACACACTTTTTTAATACTTAATGACAGCCAGACCAACAAGAGTTAGCAGAAGGGGTCAGCAGTCCTCACACATCTGTTCAGTTGGCGGTTAGGTAACGCACTAACCGGCTAATTGTCGGAATGGCCTAACCGATTGTTATGCAGCTTCACGAACTAATATAATGCAATGCTAGGGCTATATTTTATCCAAAAACATGCAGATTTTTTTTTTATAAAATCCACAACTTCTTTGGTTTGTAATTTTACACAAAAAAGGTCCTAACACTGTATCTTTTATCTCTTACACTTTCTATCCAAAATCGAATTTTAACGTTTTTTTTTTACTTTAAAATCGTTTTGAAAAAAATCTGAGTGTTAAAGAACATTTTTACGTGAAAACGACTTTTTACGCGTAGAACTTAAACAAAAACAAACGTATAACAATTTTTTTCTTGTTACCTCGAAACCCTTGGTGCGGTGCGATATCGAAAAGTATTTAAAATATAAACAGAAACTATATTATATTATTTCTATTAATAATATAGATATACATTATCTATAACAAGTGACCAATATAAATGAGATGCTGTAATTACTCTGTTATTATTGCGGCTGTTCTCAGTTATATAAGCGACTGTAGCCTATTAATAATGTAGATATACATTATCTATAACAAGTGACCAATATAAATGAGATGCTATATTTACTCCGTTATTATTGCGGCTGTTCTCTGTTATATAAGCTACTGTAGCCTATTAGATGGACTACAAAATGAACTACTAGCGTAAGCTACTGCTGACGTAGCACAAACAATTTCAGATTATTTAGAGAGATTAACGGGAATACCTAGTAGTGTTGCTAGTATTCTTTAGTTAATTGTTTTTTATTATGTTTTATGTATAATAAGCAAACACGGAAGCCTGTAGACGTTTCTCATTACAATGCTAAAGCTGCAGCGATCACGGATGTCACATATTTATGAGATATGACCCCACAGGTCTGACAAGAGGGTCATAATTACCATGACCAGTTCATTCTTGTGTTACACCATGACACAGGTGATGTTTAAAAGATAAAATATTTAAACGTAAACGCTTCGCGTAAGCTAAAGTTCTAATTAAAATAAAGAGTTAATACGAGTAACTATTTTAACACTTAATCACGTATATGTACACAGAATATACATACATAACCTTGTGGAGGAATCAGTTTCACGGCATTGACCGGTATGTCATATATTGATACTGTACTCAAAACCAAAAAAAAATTGAAAAATTCAGAAGTGCACACCTCGATCGCACACGTTAACAGAAACAAACTTATACATTTTTTATATTCGTACTGTGTTATTAATTATTGTGCAGTATTTATATGGCAATCTCATCTGGATGGAATATACATCGAATTGTTGGAGTAAATAAGTTAGTTAGTATAAGTAGATACCATACGGTTAGTAAGAATTATGTCATACTGCTGGGCACAGACCCTTCTCATTTCTGAGAAGATTTTAGAGCAAGATAATGCCCCAATTCGGTTTAGCGGCATTCAAAATTTTTTATTTTATTTTGCAGAAATTGAAGTTTCTTGACGATATTCCTTCACCGTAAATTCAGCATTTGTGACGGCGCTGTCGTCAAGCCACAAGCGAAACACATCGAAGCCTAAATCGCGCAATTAAAGTTCCGAATCAAGAACGGTATATAATATATACTCGTAATATCTCCGAACTATCACACGGAGTGTTGGCCGCTCCACAGAACACAGAACAGGCAGAACGTCTTGCTCGGTGGGAAATCCCCCTTTTCCTTCCACCACCAAACACTTTAAATTGCAATTAACAATTTCATTGGTGCCAGCGGGGAATATACCTGGATTGATAGCATACTGTGAGATTTACAGCGAGTGGCTAACCTGAGCTACACAAAACAGCTTAAAATGTTCTATCGACTCTCGTTATAAAGATCTCATTAATGAATTTCAATGTGGATTATCCAAAGCCTTTGCTTCAAAAAATTTGTACTTTAATAAAACCATCATCCACAGCAGCCTATAAAATTTCACTGCTGAACTTAGGTCACCCCATAGATTTCCACATAGGGAGGAATTGCAATAGTTGCCACGCTTATCAGGCGCGTTTGCAACCAGTTTTAATAATTTTGAGTTATTTTAGAAAGATGCTCTCTATATCCCCTGTTTCAGTTTCCCCCTGGAGAACGGGGTGGATGGGGTGAATATAAGACATGACTCAAAGATCTTATAGCTTCAGAAAGATGGCGGTATAATCATGTCTTCATGCCAGGTGTAAAATACGCAGACCTGCGTCAGGTAACTGGTACTGGTGGTCTTTTGATGATGAAGAAGATGTATCCTCTAATCGGTATAAGGCATGGAGGTTGATTGTGGCTGTGGATTAGAACATCTGAGGACGTACTTATGAAATACTACTTAAATAGAAAAATAGATCTCCTGTACGACAATGCACTTTTATGTTGATCTTTCATATGTATTATGTTTTTTTAATATAAAATAGTAGTAAAATAATTTTATCCTTATTAGTTTTTGAAGTTCGTTTTTACTTTTTGTAAGTTAATTTTTAAATCAATAATTCTTTTATTTACATATGTAAAAAATAAAACCTGTTGCTTTTGTTATAATATAGTAAACAATCATAGTTTTGAAAGATTAACATAAAGTTTGTAATTGTCGCCACACACGGTCCGTTCAACTGATCGTTCCTACTTATCAGTTCAAATTCAAACTACAAGTGTTGATATTTTTTAAAATATTGGATTTAAGATATAAATAAACTTATAAATAAAACTCCGATATTGATATACTTATTTATAATTATCAATATATCGAAAATTCAATATTTTAAAATGATCAGTTGATCTGACCGTGTGTGGCGTCCATAACACATGCTGTGTCAAAAATAAAGATCCTAATACTTACTTTTTTTTAAAGATTTTTCTTACCCTTCTAAGCTGACTTAGGAGTAACAAAAAGAAGTACAACCGATTTAAAATAAGAAGAATCATCAAAATCGGTTTAGTTTTTTTCCGAAAAATCCGTAAACATACATAAAAATATGGTCCTTCAAAATGGAATCCTATACCTTTAAACGAGTAATTCTTGCATATATATATATATATATATATATATATATATATATATATATATATATATATATATATATATATATATATATATATATATAAGATTTTTATAAAATTTAGTGTCCAGGGAGTTTCGGGGGCAATAAATCGATCTAGCTAGGATTTATTTTTAGAAAATGTCTTTTTGTCCGTGTTTTCAGACAATGAAAAACTGCTACAATACAAGAAGGTAAATTTTGACACTGTGTTAATGATCGTAATAGCTCAAGTTGATATCGAGCGGTCGCAGTATCGTAATTCCTTGGTGCGCGTCCCGCTTCGGTCCGATTTTTTTTCCTTTATTTTCAAGTTCCCTTCTTTTATGAGAAAATCTATTATTTCGAGCCCTTTTTTTAGTATTTTTTTTAAAATACGAAAATTTTAATAAAACTAATTGCACTCATGATTTTTTATGTAAATAACCAGTTCAGTTTTTTCTATTATGTCAATAAGATCAAAAAATATTATTCATGTAATTTGTATCTAAATGTAATTAAAAAAAACCAAACCAAACATAATTCTGGTACTTGTTTAAAAAACATACCCATCGAATATAGAACCTTCTTGATTTAGAACACTATTAAAAAAAACTTTACAAAATTCTAGTGTGGCACACGCGTTTTACATACACATACATAAATTTACCCGAAGCATTAATTATAACTTTTAGGACATACAACCACTTGTTCCGTGAAAGATCAAACCTGTGGCCTCTCATCGATTCGCTACCGAGCCGTCAGCCGAAATTACTGCAGCGATGATCCAGAGCAAATTGACGGATTCCATATGTCCTTCAAATATTACGTTATGATGTGAGTAAGTTGCACGATCAATTTAAAGCGTATCCGGTCTTGTATCATGCATAATATTCGATCTTGGCATTATTTTACAGCCTTAAAAATGTGTTGTAACATATAATTTCTTAATATTTATTGCATTCATTTGCATAACATTTGGCAACAAATTTAAGGATATTTATGCAAACAGGTGTTACGATGTTGATATAAAATCTCCGACTGAATGTTGATTCATCGTCATTTATCTTTATGTTGTATTTGACTACTTTACTTATGGTAGGATGTGCTAATGCTATAAGGTTTTTTAAAAGAAGAGCTTGCCTACCTATTAGGTACCATTATGCGTATACTAAAACTATTTTAACAGTGTTGTTTGCAAAACGATATTTTCATTAGGATTAAGAAAGGAATTTTTTCACGTGTTTTTTAATAAAATATAAACACATGTTTTAATTTAAATAGAATATATAAACACATTGGAACACCTCGTTTCCAGCAACAGCGTAACTGTACTTACGCTACGTGTACTTTATCTTGTAGAACTATTGGATCGGCTCAACCGGGGAAGGACCATGCTCTCACTGAGTTAATGCTGTTTGCTGCTGTGTTACTGGAAACGTGGTATTTCATCTTACTACTCAAGGGTGACACCGCAACAGCAGACATTTTGACTCTTAATCGAGGAGAAATGTGGATAACTGTGGCTCACAGCATTCACTTTACGTCAGACTTATTCTATAAAAAAGGAGTGCTTCGGTGGTTTAAACAAACAAAATAAATTTATACTTTATAGAGCCGTAAAGGGACACCCTTGAAGGATGTTTATCGATTAAATTGGTGATTTATTGAAGATAGGTCAAATTGGGAGTACCATTACTCGGCGGGAATGAACTTTGCATAGATATATGGACGTGAAAGGAGCGGACTAACTGGAAATTACACATTGAGGCCTTATGCAAGCGTATTTACAGCTTTGTTTATGCTCTATATAAAACAAGGAGCGTAACTAACTTGCAAACAGGCATTACCACTTACCACGCGTATGTAGCCTCCATTCTACGTTATGGGGTGATGATATGGGGCAATAGTACTGAGAGACAAAGGGTATTTGTAGCGCAAAAAATGCATCAGAGCCATATGTGGGATTCCACCGGGAGAGTCCTGTATAGCATCGTTTTGGAGCCTGGGCTTACTTCCTTTGCCAGCACTGTACATCTTTGAAATGAGTTGCTTTGTAAAACGCCATACTGAGCTCTTAGAGAAAGCCAGAGATATAAACTCTCGATGGACAAGAAATCTGGAGAGATTAGTGTTAAGTGTCATTCCAAGATCTGCTAAATTCAGAAAAAGTTGTTTAGCAATGTGCGTTAAGGTGTATGATAAGATCCCCCATGACAACAAAAACCTCAAAATGAATTTATTCAAATCGAGACTCTATAAGTGGCTTATTGAACTTAAAGTGTATGACATTGAAGAATTTATTGACATTGATTTTAATGAATATATTTGACCCTTTTAAAATAAATTTTACCTGAACATAAACTTAAATTTGCATGCTAATTATAGGCAAAACATGTGAACTTATTTTACTGTACCACCTACAAACACCATGTTTTAAGCAAATAAAGAAATTATTATTGTTAAAATATATAAACTTTAAATTAAAATAGTTTAAAAAATGGGGGGGGGGGCGTCGAATTTCCGGACGGCCCCGGGTGGCGAAAACCCACGCAACGCCACTGGGTGTACCGCACCGATGGCCAGTCTGCGTGACTGAAGTTCGGTCTGGAGAATATAATCACATTATTTAAGTGAATACTACTTATTGAATAAATCTTGAATTAATTTAACTTAAGTATTAATTATAGGGATGGGCCGAATATGGATTTCACCGAATACGAATATTCGGCCGAACGTTCGGTAAAATTTTTACCGAACCGAATATTCGATATATTCGATATCCGAACATTCATCATCATCATCATCATTACAGCCTTTCACAAGTCCACTGCTGAACATAGGCCTCCCCCAAGTAATGCCACAAAGCACGGTCCTGAGCCACCTGCATCCATCGACTTCCTGCATGTCTTACCAGGTCGTCACTCCATCTAGTGGGGGGTCGCCCTACACTACGCCTACCGGTACGAGGCTGCCACTCGAGAACCTTTCTTCCCCATCGGTTATCGGTTCTTCGAGCTATATGGCCGGCCCATTGCCACTTCAGCTTACTAATCCGTTGGGCTATGTCGGTCACTCTGGTTTTACTGCGGATATCCTCATTTCTGAGTCTATCACGCAGAGAAACTCCGAGCATAGCCCTCTCCATAGCTCGCTGAGCGACCTTAAGCGTCCTCATACGGCCAGCAGTGAAGGACCACGTCTCAGATCCATAAGTCATCACTGGCAACACGCACTGGTTGTACAATCTAGTTTTTAGAGATTGAGGTATACCTGACGAAAAGATATGTCGTAATTTCCCGAACGCTGCCCAGCCGAGTTGAATCCGTCGATTGACCTCTCGGTCGAAGTTGGACTTACCTAGTCGGACTATTTGTCCCAGGTAAACGTACTCGTCAACAACTTCGAGCATAGTGCTCCCAACAACTACCGGCATAGGTGTGACATGGACATTGAACATGATCTTTGTTTTGTCCATGTTCATCTTAAGACCTATCCGTTGGGAGGCACTATTGAGGTCATTGAGCATAGTGCTTAAGTCCTCCAGCGATTCTGCCATAAGGACTATATCGTCGGCAAATCGAAGGTGAGTGATGTACTCGCCATTGATGTCAATACCGTATCCTTTCCAGTCCAGTAGCTTGAAAACGTCTTCCAATGCAGCGGTGAAGAGTTTCGGGGATATAACGTCACCCTGTCTTACACCTCTCTGCAGTTGGATAGGTTTCGAGCTCTGGTTCTCCGAACATTACCAATTACTATACCTAACCAATTTATGTCGAAACTTGTTACCGTAAAGCGCGCGGGATTAGCGCCAGAGCCCTCCCCTCGCTCTCCCGCCACACCTGACATGTAATTGCATCATTTACATTCATTCAGTAGTTTAGTACTGAGCGAAATGCCGGCACATGCCTATGTTTTGATTATTTTTGTGAGAAAAAAAGTATTTGTAGTGAAAATTGATAAGTATGTGATGAAAATGAGTGGCGGGAGATCTACTATTCGGACTAATTTAAGAGAAACTAACGACTGTAATGTAATGTTTCTTTGTTTGATTCCAAACAAAATTTTATCAAGCTTTCTATTTGCTATATTTGGAAATAAATCTACAGTGCCTCAAAAACATATCGTTATACAAGTAGATTTAACCCATAAATAAATATACTTTCAACAGTAAACTTATGAAAGACATGGCATTACTCAATTCATACATTTCCATACAGTGGATACTTTGAGTACCACTTTAACAAATATTCGGTGATTTAGCCGAATATTCGGCCGAATACGAATATTCGGTAATCCTGACGAATATGCCGAATACCGAATATAAAAGGAATATTCGGCCCACCTCTATAATAAGCAGTGCACAAAATGCACAACCGAACGGGCAAGAGATACAACCTTGCCCTAGTAATCCTGACAAACGTGCCGGAGGCTAAAGCCATCTTCTGGCAGGTGCGCACAGTGTGCGGCCTGTCAAGGGTGAAGGTAGAGCCCCCACATAGGCCCGGTTTCCCGGCGCAGTGCCACCGCTGCCAGCTTTATGGCCACGCGGCGGCCAACTGCTCCGCCCCACCCAGGTGCGTGAAGTGCCTGGAACCACACAACACGAAAGAGTGTCCCCGGCCCAAAAACGCCGAATCCCCGCCCACCTGTGTCCTGTGCAACCAGACAGGACACCCGGCGAACTACAAGGGTTGCCCACGCGCACCTCAACCTCGCCCCAGTAGGAAAGCTCCACCGCCGGTGAATGACCGCTCATTCCCGGCCCTCCAACAACGGCCCCGTCAGGGCCCTTCTCGGCCTATCCAGGGCTTCCCTCGACCCTCTCAGGGTCCCCCTAGGCCCCCTCAGGGTCCCCCTAAACCCCCTCAGGGTCCCCCTAGGCCCCTCAGGGCATAATTCGGCCCCCTCCGGGCTTCTCCAAGCCAATGCAGCCTCCAGTCTTTCCCTGGGGGCCCAAAAAGGCAGACCCACCGCGGACAACCTCGTACGCACACGAGGCAGAGCCCACACCCGACGACTACAACACGCTATATTCCGCGATTAGGAATATCGATGTTAGGGAGATCACCGTTATAGCACGCAAACTGCGCGCGGCGAAGTCCCCTCAAGAGCGTCTCCTCGCTCTTGCTGAACACAACGATCTTCTGCTAGCGTTGTAAGTTAAGTTAACTTAATTAACTTAACTCCAATGTCTGAGCAAATTAACCTACCAAGATCCCACGGTCGTATCAAACCTAAGGGTTTATCGCTTGTATCATTTAATATTCGCGGCTTGCGAAATAACCTCCCAGAGCTTAAGCTCTTTCTTCGCAATCGTGAAGTCGATTTCCTCCTCCTACAGGAAACTAATCTCAAAGTTAAGGACACTAGAGGCCTTTCTATTAAAAACTTCTCTCTTCTTCGTAATGACAGACCCGACCGCCGAGGCGGCGGAACGGCCATCTATTACAAGAAGACACTTCATTGCTCGCCCATTTCTACTCCGCAGCTTACCAACATGGAAGCCACGGTATGCAGGCTAGCTATGACTGGACATCAGTCCATCCTCATAGCCTCCTGTTACATCCCTTCAGGAACCTATCCCCTCAAAAAAGATTTTGAGGCCATTTTATCCTTGGGCAATTCAGTCATTATGTTTGGAGATTTTAACTCCAAGCATACTGAATGGACATGCCGCACTACGTCTCCTAGTGGCAAGATACTGCTCGATATCACGCAGTCTCTTGATATTACCGTCCATAGTCCTCTCGGTGTTACTCACTTTCCCGATAACACCGATCACGCACCCGATGTGTTAGATTTTGCGTTACTCCAAGGAGTTTCTCTCAACCTCAGAGCAATCGAGACACTAGACGATCTAGGATCAGATCACCGACCGGTCTCCCTCATTCTTGGCCATCAGCCACCTCCCCCAACATACACGAAAACCTTCACTAACTGGAAGGGATTCAAGGAGTCCCTAGCTAAAGCTCTGGACTCACAGGATTCTACCATCTCCATACCGTCGGACTTAGACAGTCCCGAAAAAATCGACACCGCGGTCGATTCACTCTCCACCCTTATTAAATCCTCCCTTAAGGAGAACGAAAGGGTCGTCCCGGTTGCTAACAATAGTGGGCTTCCCCTACATATTAGCAACCTATTAAAAGCCAAAAAAGCTGCTTTCCGGAGCGCAGCAAAATATCCCACCCCCGAATATAGGCGCGCGGCCAATCGTCTTCAACGAAAACTCCGCTTCCGCCTCTCTGAATTTCAAGATCTCGTAAAGAGTAAGCTCATGGAGAATATCTCTGCATCTCACACAGCGTACTATCAGATGGCTAGAGCCCTCCGCATAGACGCTATCACCCACACTCCCCCTCTCTCCCGTCCCGACGGTACGGTTGCCTTCGAGGACGAGGAAAAGGCTGAGTGCTTTGCAGATAGCATTGCCGCTCAATGCTCTCATAGTTCTCAACCCGTCGACCCCTCACACGTCCAGGCAGTGGAGGATGAAGTCCGCCGCCGGAACTCACCTCCTACGGCCTCCGAACCTATCTCTGTGTCCAATGATGAGATTTCATCCCTTATCAAAGGACTTAAGCCTAAAAAGGCTCCGGGCGCGGATGGCATCTCCAACCAAGCCCTAAAACACTTTCCTGAGCAGGTGTTAACCTTTTTATCTATTATCTTCAACGCCTGCTTCAACCTTAGTTATTTTCCCACTACGTGGAAAGAGGCAACTGTGATTGGAATTCCCAAGCCAGGCAAGCCTCTCAACCTCCCCTCCAGCCATCGCCCCATTAGCCTCCTCGAGGCAATGGGCAAGCTCTTCGAAAGAGTCATCCAAACTCGTATGAGGCGCTATCTGTTTCCCACAGACGGCGACCCTCTTATCATTCCCCATCAATTCGGTTTCCGAGCCAAACACTCATGCCCCCAACAAGTTCACCGCATTGTGGAATATATCCTCAGCGGTTTCTATCCTCGTCGTCATAAGACCATCGCGGTCTTTTTCGATATAGCTAAAGCTTTCGATAGAGTCTGGCACACAGGCCTCATCTACAAGCTCTATAAAATAGGTCTCCCCGATCGTCTAGTTCGTCTCGTGGCCTCATACTTAAAACATCGTACCTTTCGTTTTAGACACGAAGGCACGCTATCCTCACAGCGAACTATCAAGGCTGGTGTCCCTCAGGGCTCAGTACTTGCTCCTCTGCTGTACATCCTGTTCACCAACGACATTCCCATCCCGTCGAAAGGTGTTCAACTCTCCCTCTTTGCAGACGACACTGCCATCTACTGCAAAGGTGTCTCACTACCCTTCATACGGAACAAGATCCAAAAGTCAGTTGATGACTTAGGAGCTTGGTTCAAAAAATGGCGCATCGATGTGAACCCGGAGAAGAACTCCGCCGTTCATTTCGATTATAAACGACGCCGTCTCAAAAACACTCCACCAATACGTATGCTAGGGACCCCTGTCCCCTGGCATACGTCCGCCAAATATTTAGGTGTCACTCTAGACACAGGGCTCACTTTCAGGCCCCACGTCAAAAGAGTAACCCGTCACGCACGATTTTATCTGAGTAGGCTCAACAGTATGTTGGGCCGACACAGTAAAATGTCCCTCCGAAACAAGCGTACCCTTTACAAGGTCTGTATACGACCCGTCATGTCTTATGCGGGCCCCGTCTTTGCCCACGCAAACCCTAATATTTTAAATGAACTCCAAATAGTTCAGAACCTCTTCTGTCGTCGAGCTGCGAACGCGCCTTGGTACGTCCGTAATGCCGACCTTCATCGGGACTTAGAGCTCCCAACAATTCAACAATTCCTTAAAAAACTCTCTGAGAACTTCTTCAAAGCCTCAGAGTCGCACCCAAACAAATTAATTCGTGAGGCAGCTTCTTATGCAGCCCCACTCCCCTCTCGCTATCGTGTCCGCAGGCCGAGAAACTCTCTCTCGGACCCGCCTAATAAACTGTCAAACGACCTGAACTGCCTCCTGGCGGCTCAGGCCAACTCTAATTAATTTAAATTATTGTATTAACCAACATTAATTTGCCTTCGTAGGCACTCCCTCAGCGGCTCTTAGCCGCCTGCGCTCTCTTTTCCCAAAAGGGGGTCGCTCATGATAAGGCACAATAGAGCTTAATCAGCCGGTTGCCTGTTCCCAAAGGCGGTTTTTAGAGGGTATCACTTAGGGTCCCCGGTAGGACAGTGAGTCCCTCATAACCACGATAGACCGGCTATCGTGGTATGCGTAATGCATTTTCCGCCTCCCTACGTATAGGGTAGCCCTTTAATTGCTTCGGGCGCAAAAAAAAACCTCTATAATTACCGACGTTTCAAGCGTATGTCAGACCCCATTGTTACGAGGGGACTGAGTTGTTCAACATCTTGATATCATTATCCTTTGACACGTATCATCTTTCTTCTTATTTATTACTTTTTCGATTTGTTTTTTTTTTGCTTAAATAAATTAAGAATTTAAGCTCTCGTGAATATTTATATTAAGATTTTTTTATTAATTTGAAATAGCATAAACATTATTTTACGTTACTAACACACGTTTATAGAAACCGAGTACCGGTGTCGCTGACACTAATAAATAATAATGAGGGTAAGGAAAAACACATAAACATTCATGAAGTACGTGACCGGTTCGTGCTGCAGCCAGTCAACAAAATGACCGATGGTAATAATTGCAGCACGCTACGGCCGCTCTGGGATCGTATCATGACGTTTTTTTTTTACAATATATGAATTTTTTGTATGGTGCTTCCAATAAAGTATTTTTAATTCAAGTTTAATATTCTGTTGAGTCGATTTTGTTATTTTTATGACATTTTGGCTGGTTGAGTTAAAAACCATATATTCTTGAGCACGTTTATCGTTTACTACATAAATATGATATTTTGCTATCTAGATATGTCCGAGTTGCGAGTTTTGGAGCGATAAAAAATAACGATATTTTTACTGTTCATTAAAATATCTGTATAACTTTATTTCATCTGATTCTTTATATCGTTTTTCAATTCTGCTATCGGTATCTAGGGTTTTTACATACATAATTATGTAAATGAGCAATGCTAAGTATTCATAATTGGACGTATAAGTTCATACTTTGACTTTTTTATTTGTTTAGTCACCCAGGTCACCTGTAGGGTGGAGTAGTGACTTGTAACTGCAGCATCAAGAACTTGTGTTTGTATGGCCTATAAATATTTTTTCCCAGTCTGGATGTACATTGTAGAGCCATGCTGCAGTTATAATAGTAAATACTAGTAGCACGAATGGGTCGGCTCGACTTGGGAAGGACCACGCTCTCACAGAATACCAGCGTAAAATAGTAGCTTAATGCTCCTGTGTTTCGTATGGAGAGTATAGAGAACAGGAGATCCTTTTTACTTGAAATGAGGCATTCCATATTAGCCAGACAACGCATCTGCATTTTTCTTCATATTCGAGGATAAATGTGGATGTCTATGGGCCACAGCAACCACGTACAATCTGGTGGACTGTGTGCTCATTTGTCATCCTATCCTATAAAAAAAACCTCCTTGTGCAATTCATGTATGTACTGCCTACACGTTATAGGAAGAGAAAACCCCTATGCCCAATCGTTCCTAATCAACTCTAATGTTTTATTTAGTATAAGAAAAAATAAAATAAGAATTTTGAATTTTTTCGAGTCGAGTAAGTAATTTTAAGTAAATATACATCTTTTAAATAAATACAATCGAAACATAAAATTATAATAAAGCACACAGATAATACCGCTGACATTGGAAAAGACGAATGAATTACGATATAACCATGAATATTCATACTGTTTGTATCTCCTCAAGTCAATGACAAACCTTACTTTGTTTAGTCTAGATCATGAATGAAATTAAGTTTTACCAGCGTTTTGATTATTTTCTCGTTTTGCCTATGACAGACAGCTGTAGGATATTTGTAAAAGGTCATACACAAATATACTTCAACAGTATTGCTTCAACTGGGTAATAAAATATTTTATTTACGAGCTAATGGCCCGCTCTATTGCCAGTGGCTACTACTATACACATACATACATTAGATTAGGTGGTGATATATCAGAAGAAAGAAATGTATTTTATTCCAGTTTAAGCATGCAGCGTAACAAGTAAAAAGTAGTTAAATGCCAAAAGATAACTAAATTAAAAGTAATTTAACATTAAACAGAAACAAAAATACCCTGTGCCGCAGCATGAAATCCTGAAACGGACCGGACTCAGTGATAGCACTGGTTTTCAGTCCAGCCCTTACCCACAGGCGGCTCGGTCGGCTGAGTGCACGCTCACTCTTGATGTCCGAGGCTATCACGCGATCTATAATTCTCCTACCAAGTAAAGATTATCCATGGATAAATTGAACCAACTTCAAGGAAAGTACGCCTGCTGCTTGTAATTAAACTGGCTTTAATGTCTTTCAAACTGGAACATAAAACATTATTTAAGGGCAACGACTACACAGCCTGAACTTCGGGCTTGTAGTCGTTGTTTAAGGGGTTGGTATCGAACCAGACGGTAGTAACCGAAATAACACAACAGATCAGTAAGCTGTAGGGGCAACGGGTTGTCATATAACTCGAAGAATACAAACGGTGGGAAAGAAAGGTTCTCGAGTGGTACTGAAATTGTTCGGCTTGACTTTGACAGGTAGCGGAACGTATGGCGACTCCTCACTACAGATATAGAGAGACCAGATACGACATGTAAGAAGCAGGTGGCTCAGGATCGGTCTTGTTGGCAGTTTTTCAGCTACGAATTGTTTTTATTATGTAAACTTTCAAATGGTCCTACTTTCGTATTACTAACACATAGGCCCAATAATGCATGGAAACGTTTCCTTATGATGGTGATGAATGAAGTGAAGCAGGAAAGGAACTCCACCCACTCCTTAATTAAAATATCGAATTTTTGATTCTAAACGTTTATATCACCTTGTGGTGACTTGGATATTTAATGTGTTATCATATTTATCATTGTGGTGTGTTGTTCCGGAATGCCAAAATACAAGCATAATAACACCGGAGAAGCTGTAGATTCATGTGCTGCTTTAAATATGAGAAAAACTTCGTTCAAATTGGCACAGATAAAAAATATTATTAAAATTAAATGATAAAATTTATAATGCAATTTTATGAATAGAAATAATTTCTAGTTTACTTTTTACTAAACCTTTATACTGCATATAATCTTTATACGAGTAAATACGTATTTTAATTTTTTTATATGGTGTAATATATCCTATTATTTATTCAATTCAAAAAATGTAAAAAGTAAAGTTACAGCCTACGTACGTCCCACTGCTAGGCATAGGCCTCCGCTCATTTCTGAGAGGGTTTCAGGGCAAGGAATTGTCCACCGCGCTGCCCCAATGCATGTTGGCAAACTTCACGTCTTCGAAAAAAAAATTTTTCTTATTTCTCTGACATGCAGGTTTCTTCATGATATTTCCCTTCACCGCCGAGCACGTGGTAAATCAGCAATTAAAATTGCAATTAACAATTTCATTGGTGCCGGCGGGGATCGAACCCGGTTACTGTGAAATTTACAACGAGCGCTAACATTCTGAGCTACCACGGCTCAGATGGTTAGCGCTTCCAAAAAATGTAAACGATTTTTTTTATTATCGATTACTAAAAAGCTGTAAAATAGAAAAAGGATATAATATGTACATAGTTTCAGTAATATTAAATAAATAACAGGTTTACAAAGACCCAGTGGTCCCCATATCTTATATATTTTTTTTATTCATCTTCTAAGGTTCTATAATATGATCTTCCCACAGAAGTGAACAGTTCTATTTTGTCATTTCCACAATGATACCAGTCTGTACCTGCGCTCATTGAAGGAAACCTGGTGCAGACATTCATCGACGGCATTCACGACCTTGAAGTCAGAGCTGCTGTGAGGCTCGGGTGCCTTGGGCCATGCACTGGAGGTGGAAGCCGTGCGGCAGGATCATCGTTCCCATCGTGTCAGGGAGGTTGTAGCAGCTACAGTTCGCGACCGCAATAAAGGATACAGCCCTAGGTGCTATTGCTGTGGCTAAAGGGGCCATCTTCGATCCAGCTGCCCTAAGCGAACTGTAGAAAGGGAAGGTGATCGATCTCGGTGGGGTAGTGCGGCTAACGGCACCGCCCAGCAGGGGCAGGATCATCGTTCTCCTCACGTTAACACTCTCCTCACGTTAGGTTGCAACACCTATAATTTGCGACCACAATAAAAGTTACAGTCCAAGGTGCTACGGCTGTGGGGAAAGGGGCCGTCCTCGACCCAGCTGCCCTAAGCGGTCTGCAAAAAGGGAAGATGATCGATCTCGTAAGGGTAGTGCGGCTAACAGCACCGCCCAGCAGCAGCAAGAATACGACTTTACTATCGGACGCTGCAGCGGGAAATGGCGAGGCAAGACAGATACGTTGTCAAGAAGACCTTATCCTGATAATTGCGAGAACAGTACTAGAAAAGAGGATAAGGAAGTGGTATCCGTGAGGATGCTTAGGACAAACGACCTCAGAAACGAGTGGAAGGACAGCTTACTATATGCACAGCAAGAAGATCCGGAGCCGGAAGGAATGGATGAAGGCCAGTGCTCCCAAGCCCAAGTGGAGCGACGTCTCAGCAATGAGTTCGACCACCAAAAGCTATTGAGCCCAATGGGACAGCTTGCTGCTTCAGGGTGGAGTTCTGTGCCGTAAATGAGAAAATGTTCGGGGAGACAGCTGTCATTTGCAAATGGTTGTCCCTAAAGCTAAAGTACCGGATGTTCTACAGCTGTACCATAATTGTTGTTCAGTACATCAGTGACACCAGCTTTTGCAAACTTTGGAAGAGAATTACGGCTGCCTGCAGACCTGATCACCGGGATACCACCTGATGCCCCACGCAGTATAACCGATTATGCAAATTTGCGGAACAAAATGAATGTCATTTATGAGCACGTAGGACAATCGGGCCAGCAAATGTCCGAAAAGATGAAAACCCGGTATGACCGCAAAATGAACAACAAAGGGTTCGACGAAGGTTCACTAGTGTGGTTGTACAATCCAGTCCGCAGCAAAGGGAAATCTCCTAAGTTTCAGGCTAAATGGGACGGCCCGTACCAGATTGCGACCAAGATCAACGATGTAACCTACCGGATACAGAAAGGCGCAAGAGGGACTCCTAAGATCGTCCATGTGGATCGCCTGGCGCGTTATTATGGGGCCGATAATGCTCGGGACGAGCATGTCTTAGAAGGGGGCAGTGTTACGCGCCTAAGTTGACGTCAGGTACCTGGCACTAGCGCCATCTAGTCTCGGGGAACAGAGCGAGGAGGGCTATCTAGAAAATGACATTCCTGAACTTTCCACCAACAGCGCCATCTAGTATTGAATTTTTTGCAAAAATTAAAAAACTCGAACTTTTTGCGCCCGGTCAGTCGGCGCCCGTATTTGCTGGAATATTCTGGATGTTTTCGTGGAAGAGCCCTATAAAAAGCCGTTGATAGCCGCGATTGTGGCAGTATTGAATTTGGCGAGACAAGCGAAGCTTCGGAGCGAAATAAAGTGAAACATTGTGGTTAATTATTAGTGTCTTTTAAGTTTTAATTGGTGTTCGGTAATAAAAGTGTAAATTTTGGTAATTCAATCGGCAGTTATTATTGTCACGAACCTCAAGCTCGTAACATAATAAAAACCTGTGAAAGTTGTCTATACTTACTCAAAATAGATAGAGTCGATAGATGCAAGTGGTTTAAGTCGCGTTCTGTGGGAATCAATGGTGGAGACCTATGTTCAATAGTGAACTTGTTAGGGGTTGTAATGATGATGAAGATAATGGTAACACGATGCTGAGTTGACGATGAGTTGGTTAGCGCCGGCCCGAACCCCTCGCATTGTTTTTGCTGCTCTTCGCAACCGATCTGTAGAGAGATAAGGTAGAGTCCTTTTGTATCGTAATAAAAGAGGACTGCTTGACAAATTGTGCCAGTGTTACGAACATAATGTGTGTATGTATGTATATACTTTTTTGGAAATCACAAAACACGAAAGAAAAAACAGATTACAGGTAAAAATCCTAGGAAATCGGTACAATATAACGGTTTTATCGCTAAAGAGACACTTCACATCGACATTCTTAAGATTTAGGAAAAAAATGAACTATTGGACATTGGGAGATGGCGTATATTATAAATAATAAAAATGTTGCTATGTTACTGCATATATACTGCTGGACATAGATCGCCTTTCGAAGGATGTATTGACTTGTGTTCGTAATTTAAAACATTTGCCGATACAATGATGAGCAGGTGTGTTGATAAGTGCAAAGCTTTTACAATACTGAAATTTGTTAGGTGCATACGGACTGTTAGGTAGTGGTGATTTAAGTTAATATTTTACATTGATTTTAAGGTGGATGACCCACTATGCATCTAAGTATATTATGGTTGTAACACGAATGAGTTTGCCCGACCGGGGAATGGCCATGTTTTTATAGAACACCAGCGTAGAATATCAGCTTAAGCTGCTGTGTTACGAATGATGAGTGTAGAGTGTAGGCATCCAGCGTATCTTAGTCCTCAGTGGTGAGAACGCATCTACATTTTTATGTTTAATAGATGTGGGTATCTACTATCTTTATAGGCTAATTTCCCATTTGTCATTCTTATTTAAACAAATAGGCACATCATAGTGTGTCTTCAACCTATTAATACCAATGCAGATCTGGGGTCGATAAAATTTGTGACTAATCCACAATCATAACATTTTCAATTCCACGAGCCATTCAAAACACCGCGTAGTTATAGAAACATTGTATCCGTTACCATTATTGCGTCTTCGTTTTTTAAAGTAAATAAAACAAAGTTGCTTTTGAATTACTAGGTAACTCACACGTCATTATACACGACGTCATTGAAAGATGTAGAAAAATAAGGCTTTATCGAAGTTTAGATGCGACATCTATGTAAAACTACTGACATTAATTTAAGTTTCTATAATAAAATAAGAGTCGTAACATCAGTATTAACAATGAGTGTCGTATTCGAAAGAAAACATAATCATGTTTCAATAAAAACAGAACATTATTATTTTTTTTAAATATTCGATCAATTTATGTTTAACACTACCAATTATTGTACTTTATTTTACTAAACGTTAATGTTATGTACATTCTTCTAAAGGTTCATAGATGGCGCCTTTATGTGGGTTAAGTAGTAGAAGGCTTTGATGCCAAGTTATTGTACTAGTTTATGCTTATTTAAGTAAAAAGTAACGGCATATATATAAAGAAGCAGTGTTAATAGCCAAGTTGATTCACGAATAAAGCTGTTTTCGGTATGTAATTATATTACCTGTTAATAAAGGAGGTTGTTTAAAAATATGGTGACGAGTAATGTCGGCAAAGCAGTTGCACGGGTCCGGTGAGCCGACAGGCGACACGCAAGCGCTGCAGGTAGGTTAACGTTCACGGTCCGTCGCATTTGGTGGTCCTGTGCGCAGTCGACGCGGCCCTAGGTACACAATACCGAATGCAAACGACGAAATGCCTAAGGATCAGTGACCGGTGTTCATGTGCAGTGATCAAACCTAGTGATAGTTTTATTGTGTGCTTGTGATATGACGAGGGCGAGCGCGAGCGTTTGATCGAGCCACTCGCAGCAGCGGATCTTAACGGTAAATTTCGTGAGACGTGACATTGTGACCTACGATTGTTTACTTGTGGTCAGGTGACTTAAGTCACTGTGTATTATCTAACGGCATTGAGGCTTGATCTGATGATTGCGTGAACGCACGCGCACCTTCGTTCCACATTTTATTATTTGATCTCTTGAGTTCACTTCCACGTAGCCTCATGCGGTGTTTATACGTGAATTATGACACCTGGTTAACAAACGATACTCCTATGAGATTATTTTTAATAAGTACCTTACAAGATTTTTATGAGTTCTTGGAACGCTTTTTATTTTATCACATTTACTGTAACGTACGAAATAAGAGCCGAAATGTACCGTTGTAGAAGAAAGTTACTAAGAAGAACGCAAATAGTTATACGAGGCGAATTTTTATTCATTAAGTTTCTAATTATAATTGGTAGTTAATTATAAGTATGTTTGTTAGGTACGTACAAAGATGTTTATAAGCTTTGATAAATCTTAACATTTTAATATGTAACATTCTTTTTTCACAATGAAGGTAGCGGTATTAACCATTCACATACTATACTAATCAATGGAACAACAATTTCCTGATTTTCATAGAAATTCAGTAAACATCATCGGTTTCTGCACGCCCATTGATTATTAACATCGTGGCAATACCCGTATTGGTAGGCATGCATCAATGAGTAATTATTCGAGACAGGTGTAACAATGGAGCTAACTATTTTGTTTAAATTATACACTCGTCTTCTTTGCCCTGAAAAATTACATTCATTTAATACTATTGAAAAATTTCATCAGCGTTTTTTTATTCCTTTTTGTGTTATGCTTATATCTTTTTTTTTAATCAACGACATTAATCTCTTCATATACTTAATACTTTATTGTTACCATAACTACCTCGTTGGTTTAGTGGTCGAAAACCACCTGAGGTGCCAGGTTTGAATCCCGATCCGGGTCAAAACAGTTAGTTACAAGTTGTCGAGAAATTCTCGAAATCAGGAAGTAGGCGGTGTTTTTCACCCCTTGCCTCCTACGTGTGATCTATATGTATGTAGTCGTGTTGTTTTTATAGAATAACAAAAATGTCAAAAATGAATTGACTTAAAAATAGTATGCTTGTGAATAAAACAGTAAAATGAATGTTGTATATCATATATCTAAATAATATATAAAATATATCTAAACTCAGCATCAGTTTAAACACGTTAATTGATCAAAAAGAAACCTGGTGTTTAAAAACGATAACATTAATAGTACCTTGATATGATATCTGTGGGTAGTACCTACTTTTTGACGTCGAAGCAGGTGAATTATAATAAAAAATTGAAATGTCAACTGAATCTTTATCAATTACATCTTATTGTAATAATTTGAAAACCTTTTTCACTAGTAACGATGCATTACATCTTGGCCCTCTGAGGCAAAAACGCGTATCTCCTGCTATACCTATAGTTTATTCGACATGAATGTTATATTATCAATGTCCACTTTCATGTTTATGGTAAAAAACAATAGAGTTGACAAAACATTTTTACGTTAGCAATAAAACATCGAAAAATAGTTTGTAGTTTTGTAACATCATAATAAGTGACTTTATTGAGAATAGATAATTAGCATCGTTTCATTAGTATCAATTAACTATTATTACTAATTACTGATGAAATGCAGAGAAGAAGAGACCATATTCTATTTAAATGTTCATTACTATTATTATTTTGTAAATTTAGGTATTTAATTAACGTACTTACCGTTACGTTTAAGTTTGGCCATTCCCTTACTTTTTTCTGCCGTCAAATAGCAATGCACCCACTGCTGTGTTTTAATTTTAAGGTTACTTTGATTAGTATTTAGATATTAATATATTACTATTATTATTTTCTATATTATAATTTACGTTACGCCTGCATTGACACCACTCTCATATCGATATCTGCCGCAAAGCTGCAATGTACCTTAAGATGTTTTTCTAGTTTGAATTTTGTGCGATGCAGTGGCCTATTAAGTGAACTGCAAGTTTCGTTATTTTTTGTATAATATCGAGCGGATGAGTTTTGTGAAAAATCCATTTTTGTGTGTAAAATTACATATCATATCTTTATAATAATGTTTTTTGTACAATATTCAATATTAAACGGATGCTACAGCCGTTATTTATAGACAAATAGACGTTTCATTCCATAATTATTACAAGTTTATATAAATCTACCGTTGACGATAAGCCTCCCAAGCCTACGATAAAGAATACAACAAAACACGGTTCTTAGCCTGTCAACCGATTGCATACCATACCACACACTCGCACCTAGTGGGACCCGCTCTTCACTTCATGTTTTCTTTTAGTGTTTCAATTATGGGTATTACTATTTTCCTTTATTTTTTATTATTTTATTAAACTGATCTAACTTTGTACTTTTACTTTTTAATATTCACTTTCATCAGGTCCTTCATTCAAATAATTTAAATAAAAGAATCAATGAGTGACTGACTTTAGATAGAGTCAAAAGTATTTGTTTTTCATATAAAAGACTTCAACGATCGTGTATGATTTGGATCATTTTATTACCAAACTTATTTTGATGAAATATGAGTTAATGTGTGGGTAAAACTATAGATACCCGGTACTTGCATACCTGGGTGGGAGGGGGTTAGAAGGATGCGGTTGGTGCAGGAGAAGCTTCTGTTTTTTTGTAAAATCATAATCTCACTTTACACAGGAATATTAACCCAAAAGTTACTTTTACAACAGCTTCGACGCTGCGTGAAATGCAGCCCCTTTGCCCTTGCGTAGCAAATCGTAGCTACCCATGCTCAACTCCGCAGCTCTGGCTTATTAGCCTCAGCCTCTACGGCCGTACGAGAACCTATAGTTTGCTACGGAGGGCGGGGGCTGTCTCCCTGTGCGACTACGGCTTCACAAAAACATTTTAGGGGTGGGGCAGACAAGACTACGTGAAGGCGAGGCATGCTGATTTGATTTTAGAACAGATTCGACCAATCTTATCAATAAAGTCAGGTTTCCCTAAACTTTGCTATGATAGTGGTAAATATAATGTGAATTGTTATAATTTTATTTTCTGAAAACTGCGACTCAATTTATTGTATTTTAGTTCCGTCTTCAGCCACAAATGGATTGTCGGGGTTCGAGTGATTAAGTTTATTATGGGTGTATCTATATTAAAAAAAAAAAAACGAATTGATATATTTGCGTTTCGTAACATGCAATTTTTAGTGATTTTTATTTTTATCGTAAATAAGTCAAAAGGCAATTCAAAACAGTGTAAAAAGTTTAAGCTTAACCCTGACCAACATAAATTGAAAACAAAACTAAAAAACAAAGTGCTTGGTGTCTACTTTACAATACTAAACCAAATTGACATATTTGCGTTTCGTTATAAGCAATTTTAGTGATTTTTTTTAATCGTTATTAATTCAAAACAAATTTTCGACTTCTAAGAACAGGTTCAATCTTATTCCTAATAAGCCTTCTAAACTAAAAACATTAATTAAATCAAGTACTGGACCTCTATAACAGCCAACTCAATATGAGTATCTCTATTTTACCTTTTCACAGCTGTACCGTTGAACCGATTTTAAATGAACTTTCCGCCATTTTTATTTTAAAGTTTGCGTAATTGTCTTATACAAGAAAAGTCCCAATTTCTCCACGCACATATCTCCGTTTCCAGGTCCACAAAATCCGATCCTACGGATATTAAAACGTCTGCGTTTGTCTACGTTCGAAAGTTTTTACGTTAGTATGTCAATTAGCTTGTTTAGTTTAACACAACAGTACCTGGTTGACCGAGCGTTGCTCGTATGCGGTATTTTTCGCTCGATTTTTTTTAATTCGTGTGTTTTGGAAATTATATTTAGATACAAATTACATACTGATGAAATATAAATAATATTTTTTGATCTTAGCGACATAACAGAAAAAACGGAACTGGTTATTTGAATAAAAAATCATGAGTGCAATTATTTTAATTTAAATTTTCGTGTTTTTAAAAATACTAAAAAAGGGCTCGAAAAAATAGATTTTCTCAAAAAAGAAAGGAACTTGAAAAAAAGAAATAAAAAAAGTCGGTCGGTCGGTCTGGGCTCGAACCGGGGTTTTACGATTCTGTGACCGCCCATTATACCAATTAAGCTATTTGTAACCTTTAACAATCTGTCAAAATTTACTTTCTTATTCTAACGATATTGTAGCAGTTTTTCATTGCCTAAAAACACGGACAAAAAGACATTTTCTAAAAATAAATCCTAGTTAGATCGATTTATTATCCCCGAAATTCCCTGGACACTAAATTTTATGAAAATCGTTGGAGCCGTTTCCGAGATCCCGATTATATATATATATATATATATATATATATATATATATATATATATATATATATATATATATATATATTATATATATATATATATACAAGAATTGCTCGTTTAATAGTATAGGATATCGTCTTTAGATCAAGTTCATTCGACGCTTAAAAGTGATATTTTTCTATTAATTTCACATGATTTACTAAGTGCGCATCAAATTCAAATCGTTCTCAATCGTACATAGTAGTTAGCTTCGTAGATTTTATTACACTTTATTATGCCTTGATTTGGATTGTAATATTGAAACATGTGTAGTATTATTGACATTTTTCTTCATCGATCCGTAAAAACCATTGCTGGTCATTGGCCACTCCTATTGTATAGAGGTAAAAGGTTATTGACATTAAGGGAATGGCATTTTGGGAATTTGATTGTTTATCGTAGCTTATTTTAAACCAATCGTCTTATTACAAAAAGAAGTTAATAATTATTCTAAGATTTAAAGTACATAGTCTATTTCAATCATGGATTGAAGATTTTTTTTTATAGGATAGGGTGACAACCGAGCACACAGTTCATCTGATGGTAAGTGGTTGCTGTGGCCCATAGACATCTACATCTATTCTCGATTACGAATCAAAATGCAGATGCGTTGTCACCCGTGAGGACTTAAGATTGTATGCCTCGTTTCCAGTAAAAAGGGTCTCCGGTTCTCTACACTCACCATACGAAACACAGCAGCATAAAGCTACTATTTGACGTATTCTGTGAGAGCGTGGTCCTTCCCCGGTCGAGCGACCCATTCTTGCTACAACTATACTAGTAATATAACTGCAGCATGGCTCTACTACGTAACAAATTTGATATATGTAGTCAAAATCGGAATTTGACTGCATATATCAAATTTTGGGAAGATTGTGGTTAGGAACTACTTTCATGACAACTCTATCAATAAACTAGGTGTAATAATAAGGTCTATAAGGTTTCTAAAAGGGCTTTAATACAGTAACAGATGGCATTTTTTCGGTATGCAGTCATATATAATATGACGATAATTAATTTAAAGGAACACTTAATTATTCCTTTAAATTAATGAACCGGTTCTCAAATTAAATTATATTAGAAATGAATCAATGCCTTATTTTGTAATAAAAGTATGTTTAATTAGAAAAGTCATATTTTGATAATGATGCCATTAAAATTTACAAAAAGTAGTAATTACTACATAGCATCGGTACGAAGACGTTGTTGTTGCCGTATATCCTGCATAAAACAATGTCATCTTCGGGAGTTTTAGGTTTTTCAATTAATTGCTCGAGTAAATTCGCGAAAGTGCTCTTAATGTATGTATAAAAGCGAGATCAAGACGACATAGACAATAATTTAAGTGTTTAGTTTTTATTATATTTTTTTATATTGTTAAAGATAAGATGAACTTATCTTTAACAGACGTTTTAAATGCCTTTGTTTTTATTGTACAATAAATATTGAGGTTACTACAATAATTATTAGTTAAAGTTACATCTTTTATACGTTCCACTGCTGGGCACAGGCCCCCTCTCTTTTTCGTGAGGGTTTTAGGGCAAGAAAATGTTCGCCAC
Source organism: Parnassius smintheus behrii (assembly GCA_036936625.1). Taxonomy (NCBI): domain Eukaryota; kingdom Metazoa; phylum Arthropoda; class Insecta; order Lepidoptera; family Papilionidae; genus Parnassius; species Parnassius smintheus. Next base: position 14,875,919 of record JAUPFT010000005.1, on the reverse strand, counting down.
ACTGCTAAAATGTGTGTTTTGGCAAACTTCACATGTCTTCGTAAATATTTTTTTCTTATTTCTCAGGCATTAAACCTTCTCACGATATTTTTCTTCACCGCCGAGCACGTGGTTAATCGAACCCTGGTTGCACGCGTACTGTATCTGTAACTAAATTTTACGTAAATAAAATTAATAGCGAGCGCTTAGCTCCTGAACTACCACAGCTGTAATATAATACAATAATTATTACTTAATTTTATTCCTTGATAATGTTTGAAGTGCAAACTTCTTTAGAATCGTTGTGATTTGAAACTCGATGAAACGAAAAAGCGACAGTAGAAATAGAAACATATACGTCTATAGGATTTAGTCTATGAGAACCGGATACCCATTTTTCTGGAAACGTGGCATTCCATCTTAGTCCTCATGGGTCAGGCGTGAGAATGAGATAAAATAACGTATTCGGTATTTCTATTATGTATTGAGGTTATGTATGTGTTCTATAAGTAAGGATTAAGGATGTTTCTTGATTAAAAAACATTTAATTACTTATGATGATGAAATTGTAAACTTGAAGTCTGTCAAATATGTAATATATATGTATTATATTATGTAAAATAATTTTTAAACTTGGTAGCAATATAATAATAAATAAACCCTACAATAAGTATCCTATTCATAAGGAATGTCTCTGCATTTGTCTCATTCTCTCAATTTCCGAAAGGAAGGTTTCACTTCCACAGCGTGTGAACTGCACACATGCTTTTTTTTAAATTGATTCCGCATTGAACCACACATTGACACACACACACACACACACACACACACACACACAAACACACACATATATATATATATATATATATGTATATATATATGTATATATATATATATATGTATATGTATATATATATATATATATATATATATGTATATATATATATATATATATATATATATATATATATATATATATATATATATACCGTTTGTCGCTATCGCTGGCAAATAAATATGCCTATAGTATTCTAAGTTAATAAGACAAAAATATAGCAACAATAACATAGTGAAACTGTATTATATATTAAAATTAGGACCGAGGAGTTAGAAGAAAAATAATAATTTTCTTCCCTCAATCATGCTAAGTCATCGAAGTAAAATTGAAAGTAAAACATTATCAAAATTTTCTAAATTATCTAAATTTCAGCCTAATCGTTACATTAGTTTCCGAGAAACCAATTATATATTACACACACAAGAAATGCTCGCTTAAATAAAGTAGATAGATAGATAGATAGATAGAAAATTCTTTATTGCACTCAAACAAAACAATTTGGTACAAAGGCGAACTTAATGCCGAAAAGGCATTCTCTGCCAGCTAACCTTTTGTAGTGTGGTGAGAGCTATGGGTAGAGCCGCGAGAGAAAGAAAAACTAACTTATTTATTCATAAAGTAGTGAAATAGTTTAGAACGATACGAACCATAGTTTTAATATTACATACTTTGTTCATTACAAATTATTTACATGAAGCCATGTTTAACAGTAAACACCTGTTTATCTTTACGGCTTAGACGACAACAGGTAACGGTGCCAAGGTTCTTCTTATTTAATTATGAACGCTTGAAATTACTTTTTCTACTATAATTCATTTAGAGACTACAGAATCATTGACTATAGAACATTTTTAGTCCCTGAATTCTGATTGTACTTGTTACTTGATGAAATCGGTATTATTAATATAATAAGAAATATTTTAATAACAGTGATCAAGTATTGAAATACATGTTCTTACGGTACATCATACTTTATTGGTAATCAGGCGGTTTATTGTTCATTATAATCATCATCATTACAGCCCTTCACAAGTGCGGTGCTGTACATAGGCTTCCGCCAACTAATTCCACGAAACATGGTTGAGCCACCATTCTGTTTGTCGTGACCTGGTCGTCACATCATTTACGAGTAGTGCGCTCAATTCTTCGCTTATCGGTTAATTAGTACATTCTGTTAACTCTCATGATGGTAATGTTGGGAAATTTCGTCATGCAAGATAGGAACCTAAACTTTGATAATATTTGCATGAGATTGTGTTCACTTAATATTCCATCATTAAATTGAGTACACATACTTTTATTACACGTTCTCATTTTATGATTGGCAATTTGCATTGCAACGAATGATTTTTTTAATTCAGACGTAGACATCTTCACGAGTTTTCACCTTCGATCGACATTTAAAATTTACGGTTCAAGAATCGCAAAATAGCAAATTGCAGTCGATTTGTTCGTGTATAATAAAATTACAGATGAGTTGTCACTCTTCTCAACCAGCAATTATAGTGGCCCGCTATACCGTTCCGACCGGAACACAGCAGGGCACGCACAGCTGCCTGGTGGCAGAAATAGGTAATAGGGTAGTATCTAGATGTAACCCAGAATAGAGAGAGGAAGAGAGTGTACTCCTATGGAGAAAAAGAATCCTACGACTTAGTAATGAAATATTTCAAGGTATTCGAGAATTCTACGAGTGGTGGTATTGGTGGTGGTGGTGGTGGGTTTTACTCCCTGCCAGCACCAATGAAATTGTTAATTGCAGTTTTAAGTGCTGATTTACCACGTACTCGCCTGTGAAGGAAAGCATGGTGAGGAAACCCGCATGTCTGAGAAATAAGAAAAAAATATTTGGAAGACATGATGTGAAGTTCATCAAGACCGTTGGGGCAGCGCGGTGGACAATTCCTTGCCCTAAAACCCTCTCAGAAATGAGTGGAGGCCTGTTTTTTTATTTTTATAGAAGAGGGGGCAAACGAGCATGTGGCTCACCTGATGTTAGGTGACTACCGCCGCCCATGATCAACCGCAACACCAGGGGAATTGCAGGCGCGTTGCCGGCCCTTTAGAAAGGAGTAATCTCTTTTCTTGAAGGTCCCCAGGTCGTATCGGTCCGGAAAAATCGCCGGTGGTAAATTATTCCACAGAGAGAGAAAACTCCTTTTGAAACGTACAGTGGTGGACCGCCAAGCATCCAAATGGTGTGGATGGTATCGGGACGTTTGCCGCGTAGTGCGTTCACGAAATTTGGCGGCAGGGATTAATCCGATCAATTCCTCAGAACACTCTCTATGGTATATGCGAAAGAAAATGCAAAGGGATGCAACATCTCTTCGCAGTGCCAGTGAATCGAGCCGATCGGAAAGCACTCGGTCGTCGACGATTCGAGCCGCTCTGCGCTAGGAGCTGGTAATGGGGAGCCCCAGCCCGGAGATGGAAACAGTATTCCATGTGCGGCCGAACCTGCGCCTTGTAAAGTTGCAGGCAGTGTGTCGGCATGAAATACTGTCCCGCTCTGCTGAGCACGCTAAGCTTTTTAGAGGCCAATTTTGCCTTCCCTTCCAAGTGACCACGAAACTGCACGTCACTCGATATGTCGACGACGAGGATTCCGATACTGGCTGAGGCAACAAGGGGAGTGCCTTGAAACTGAGGGGATACAACAAAGGGGTTCTTCTTAGCGGTTAACGCGCAAACTTGTGTCTTCTGGGGGTTAAACTGGACTAGATTTAGTCGCCCCCAATCCGAGACTCTGTCCAGCAGAGACTCGACTTCAGACACAAGTTTGTCCCGGCACTCAGAGACGTTTTCCCGAGAAATATTGGCTCGGCCGGTGTAAAGAGCATCACCAGTGCTGTCATCTGCATAGCAATGAATGTTACGGGTTTGCAACATATCATTGATATGCGAAAGAAACAGCGTTGGCGATAGCACGCAGCCCTGTGGAACACCAGCATTAATAGGCTTTCAATCGGAGCTTGCACCGTCTACAACGACCTTGATGCTCCGATCTGCAAGGAAACTGGTGATCCAATCGCACAATTTCTCGGGAAGCCCATAGGAAGGGAGCTTCGAAAGAAGCGCTTTGTGCCAAACCCGATCGAAGGCCTTCGCAATGTCCAAACTAACGGCTCACGCCTCCCCCTTGGACTCTACTGTCTCCGCCCATCTGTGAGTTAGGTAGACCAGAAGATCACCAGCTGACCGACCACGGCGAAAACCGTATTGGCGGTTACTAATCAGCTGGTGATCCTAAAGGTACCTCATGAGCTGGCAGTTTATAATGGACTCCATTGTTTTGAAGAACAAGGAGGTGATGGCGATAGGTCGGTAGTTGGACGGGTCTGAGCGGTCGCCTTTTTTAGGGATCGGGTGGACGAAAGCCGTCTTCCATGATTTTGGGACTACGTCTAGGGAGTAGGAGTACCAGAAAAGACGCGTTAAAACCGGTGCCAACTCTGGAGCACACGTCCTCAGCACAATTGGGAGGATTCCGTCAGGCCCACTCGACTTGTGGATGTCCAGGGAGAGGAGTGCTTTGCGAACCGAGCGCCGAGTGAACTGCACTTCCGGCATGGAGCACTCACACCGCGGGATGGTCGGCGGCGTACTCCCCCCGTCATCGAGATTCGAGTTAGACGCAAAGAAAGAGCCTAGAAGATCGGCTTTCTCCTTTGCGGTATGGGCCAATGAGTCGTCCTCCCTGTGCAGAGATGGAAGAGATGGCTGACAGAAATTCCCCTGGACAGCCTTGGCGAGAGACCAGAATGCACGGGTACTAGAAGGAAGGCGAACTAGTTTCTCGCCAATTCTGCCTATGTGCTCTGACTTTGCCTTGGCAATGACTCTTTTGAATGACCTAGAGGCGGAATTATACTTCTTTTTTAGAGCGCTGGTGTTTACATCCCGGGACGCTGATGCGTCAGCCCAGGCTTGGTCGCTCTCCTGCTCCTGCTTATAGCATGATGCTACTTTACAGGAGCGACCAAACCATGGCTGAGATTAGCCTCCAATGGGCATCACAGAGGAAGGAATAAAAAGTTCCATACCCTGAAGACAAAGCCCAAGAGTGGGACATATATAGGCTGTAACTTATTCGAGAATTGTGAATTGCACGGTAGTTGAGATCGCTAGTGGTGGCATCACTAAAATTATTATTTTCGTTTACAAATGCTGTTTTATCATGTGTTGCCGTGCGGAAGATTAAACGACGAAAATGTGTTTTGAAATAAAATCTTTAAACTTCGTCTAAATAGACTTAAAATTTGCCTACGCATTAAAATTACGTATAATTTGAAGTCAATAGGACTTTATAAATAGGCATATCCGCAATTTACATGATAATATCATTTTGGCCATAAAATTGTTGATGAGGCGATATGGCGGAGCAAGACTACTTCAAAATATTGCGTTTAAGGCTCATGTAATAGAGTTCATAATACCTTTAATAGTTTGTAACTTGGCTAACGTTCTTGAATGATATTATAATGACGACACTTAATGTCGTGAAGTTAATGTTATCCAACTTAGACATAGATAACATTTTGATTTCAGATTAACATTTTGTGTAGTTTAAAAAGCGAGTATTTATGCTTACATCTACACATTACCAAATGAAAGTAAAGTTCGCAGTCCATATATTATGTCTTCCAACTGGACACATCATGTGTGAGAGGGTTTTAGGGCAAGAAAGCTGCGGTATCTCAAAGGCACTCCTGTAGATTTTATAGCTTGCGAGCTTCGATCAAATTGTCGATTGAAGCTTGCGGTTAACCAGGGTTTGATCTCCGCCGGCACCAATTAAATATTTCATCATCATCATCATCATTACAGCCCTTCACAAGTCCACTGCTGAACATAGGTCTCCCCCAAGTAATGCCACAAAGCACGGTCCTCAGCCACCTGCATCCATCGACTTCCTGCATGTCTTACCAGGTCGTCACTCCATCTAGTGGGGGGGGGGGGGTCGCCCTACACTACGCCTAGCGGTAAGAGGCTGCCACTCGAGAACCTTTCTTTCCCCCATCGGTTATTGGTTCTTCGAGCTATATGGCCAGCCCCTTGCCACTTCAGCTTACTAATCAGTTGGCCTATGTCGGTCACTCTGGTTTTACTGCGGATATCCTCATTTCTGAGTATATCACGCAGAGAAACTCCGAGCATAGCCCTCTCCATAGCTCGCTGAGCGACCTTGAGCGTCCTCATACGGCCAGCAGTGAAGGACCACGTCTTGGATCCGTAAGTTATCCTAGTGATGATCAACACGCACTTTAGTTTTCAGAGATTGAGGTGTACCTGACGAGAATATGTGTCGTAATTTCCCGAACGCTGCCCAGCCGAGTTGAATCCGTCGATTGACCTCTCGGTCGAAGTTAGACTTACCTAGTCGGACTATTTGTTCCAGGTAAACGTACTCGTCAACAACTTCGAGCATAGTGCTCCCAACAACTACCGGCATAGGTGTGACATGGACATTAAACATGATCTTTGTTTTGTCCATGCTCGTCTTAAGACCTATCCATTGGGAGACACCATTGAGGTCATTGAGCATTGAGTGCTAAGGTCCTCCACCGATTCTGCCGTAAAGACTATATCGTCGGCAAATCGGAGGTGAGTGATGTACTCGCCATTGATGTTAATACCGTAATAAAATAATAATATTAAATTTTTAATTGCAGTAAATGCTGATTTATGACGTGCGGTGAACGAACAATTGTAAGAACTGATTCCTTACAAACTTACAATGTATGTCCGAGGAATTAAAAAAATGATAAAAATGTTTCCAAAACGTAAAATCCTTAAAGGGCGGCGCGGTAGACGCTTCCTTGCATATTTCCAATTAGTATAGTAGATCCCAGGTTTTAATCGGTGCAGATTTTATTTTATTACATTGTTTCCGTGTTTCTAGCACTGCATACTTCCTCACGTCCCATCTTATCGCATAACTATTTTGACAATCATAGGAAGTCTATTATAATAAGTGCCTCTGTGCTAGCAAAAAAAAAACATGTGAAATTCGTGTTTTTGAACTTTTATTTATTAAGCAATAAATCAGGAAAATATATTTATTTACAGCAATTGTATTATTTACGCAACAGAACACATAAATTACATGCTCAAAATAGTTTTACAATCGGTAGTTGTCCCGTACTCAGCATAATGTTATGCTGGTTGTAAATCACGCTTGGGAGCATAGAAATCAGATAAGCCTGAAGTTCGAATGAGGCCTAATAACTCTTAATAAACCATTTTATATCCGCAGGCAGTTGCAAAATTAGTGCTACTTGAAAGGAGTGATTACGAGTGCAGGTGGAATCTTTGTACACTTAATTAGTTTCAATCTAAAGATGATGAAATAACCTTCAATACTTTAAGTTATTTTAGAAAATGATGATTTCCAAAAAATAATATGCAAGCAGTGCATTTTTATGTTGTCAAGGGAATATAAATAAAATTACATGTTTGTATTGGGTGTACAAAAAGTTCGTCCTGTAACACTAAAATGTGATAAATAGTGTGCATATTCGAAATAGTCTATTGCGCGCTATGCTGCAGAAGCTCATAGAACTGGACTTAGGTAAAAGTGTAATTGATGAAATTATGTGTCTGAAATGGTGCCGTTAAATTTAGGAACGGAGATTTCGATATAAATGATAACTACGCTCTGATGGACCTCACAAAGTCAGTGACATTGAATTGCAAGAGAATTGAACGAAGTGCAATTTGAAAGGCGACACGTAAACGTGCATCTCATTTTTTCAAGACAGAAAAAAATCTTTTAGAAACTCAGTAGGAGATGAAATTGGATTTATTACCCAAATCCTAGACGTTAAAAAGATTCAGTGCAGCTAATAATACAAGATGACCACCTTTTTAGATACTTACAAAACAACTTAACAGAAAAGTAACTTAATAATAAAGGTGAATAAAGATCTAAAAAATAGTCAGTCGATGAATTCATAGCGTCAAAACACTAAGTCAGTGTTCGCTGGGGAATCTGTAAGCTGCCTCTATCGATGGTCACTACATTTATTTCATTTTATAATAACTTCGAGTTTGTCAAATACGAGACTAACTTTTTTGTACACCTAAGTAATAATAATATGTTGTGTATTGTTGAGTATTTGATATTATTGTTATAGTCGAGAGTCGAGACTGGCCAGCGTGACGTCATTTTCAATTCTGATGAATCTTTTTAGTTTATTTAATTTTGAAGACCAACAGTAAACAGCTTTGATACGTTGTACACTACAAAATTTAAAGTCGATATAGCTATTAAAATTTTATAAGGTATTTGGATATGGAAATTGAAATGTACATAGACCACACAAGCTTTTCCCCAAAACAAAAGCCGATAAATTATAAAATACGCAACAAAATAAAGAGACCTAAGAAATTGTGGCACTAATTTAGTGGAGACTGAAAAACTCTTGAGGGTTAAGATATTGTTGAAAAAAGTCTCTAATTAAGAATGTAGTGGCGAATGTCGGATAGAATGACGCCCACGTTATGTAATTATTTATTTAAAAACTTCAATGTAACATCTTAAAGTTAAGGTTACATGGCGGATTGGCGGATGCCAAAAACAATTGTTACAACAATTGGTAGGTGCGAAACATAATACTTGTATAAAGTTTAAATATATTAAAAATATATATACATAGTACATGCGTACACAGCACATATATAAATATACATACATTTATCAATATTTATAATTACAACAGAGGTTTCCTTACTTAGTTTCTTAAATAACTCTAGAAAAGAGATACTTTACATATCGCTATAACGTGTTTTGTTGACATAATCAATTCGCTTTGTGTGATAATAGACATAATATGCTCATATGTTCGCGCACGATTGGCAAACGCTGAGCGTTTATTGTCGTGACTGTAAGTAATTTGAGAATCGATTTATATAAGGGATGCAAATTTCAATAAAGGTTGTGATTACTTAAGATTCGTAAAATGATAATCTCAATTTTTAAGAACCTTTAAAACAAATCGTCTTTAAAGGCCTTACCCAATCTACTGCAGATGAAATATGAAGGTACTTAAAGATTTGCCATTAATTACGACCCCGATCAGGTGTTCTGGTGATTGCTGGAGGTTTCCGCATTTGTAATGCTGCTCCCCAATGACTATTTGTGTATGTTTTTTAAATGTTTAGCCGACTTCAAAAATACAAGAAGGTGGTTAACAATTTAACTGTTTGTATTTTTGTATGTGTGTTACTCGGTATCTTCGTCAATTGTTAACCTATTTTGATGATTTATTAAAATTAAATAGTTTACTTCAGGATCCATATAAATTTGAAGAAAATATTGTATGCCTGAGGGTAGTTAAATAGGGGATGGTGTAATAATGAAACTATTTAGAAGACATTGAGATTGTTATATTACTTACTCCACTCAAACAGATACAACAATAAAGAAAAAGAAGAAGAATTCGTTCATTCCAGTAGCCAAGACTCATATTTTATTGGTGTTAATTATAAGCTTATAACTGACGTACTCGTACAACTAGGTTAGTAGGCACAATAATTTTTATAACCATGTTTGTAAAAAAAAATTATGTTACATTTAAATATGCCATTTGCTCACCATTCCACCCGATATGGCACTACAATGGCCCACGACAGTCCAGTCCGCTAGTGATCATTTTCAGGATGGTATTGTTGCTTCCCTGCACTATGCGCACCAGAGACGCGCGCCTCTTGCGCATAGTCACGTTGTTGTTGTTCGCGTTGTTGTATTGTACTCGGAGGGTGTTGTAAGCCTTTTGATTGTATCTAGCTCATAAACTGAACGTGTAAAATGATGTGTAGAAAGCTCTGTATAGGATGATTTTAACTTCCTTGAACAGCGTGCTAATCTGCGAGCTATCATGTTCAGTCTTACTAACAACGCCCTCCGTTCCCTATCAATGTCATCATCATCCTTGAGATGGGGATTCATAATGTGTCCAAGATATTTAAACTTAAACACTCTTTGTAAAATATTATCATTAAGTGAAAAATGTCGTTTACTCCCGTTTTCAAAGAACATGACATGGCTTTTTTTACATTATAAGCCAAACCATGGGTGAGGCCGTAAGCTTCACAAATCTTCACCAGTCTTCGCAGGCCGCAAGCAGATGCACTCTACAACACCACATCATCTGCGTAACTGATGTTGTTGACGCAGATATCGTATATGTGACAGGCGACTCTGATGCTGCTGAGCTCACCTATCAGCTCATTTACATACGGGTTGAAGAGCGTGGGCGAGTTTCAAACCCAGGGCGGTTCTCACCCCGCCCTCCAAATCCTAGTATCTAGATATCTGACCCTTCCCATTTCACATTAATGAGATGGTTCCCATACCTATACTTGAAAATATTTATAAGTTTCACAGGTAGTTGGATCATTTCCGGTATTTCCCACAGTAAGTCGTAGGACATCAAAGGCCTTTAAGAGGTGTAGGAAACAAGCGAAGACTGGCGTTTTGCGTGCCGTGTAGTAAGGGACAGTGTGCTTAAGACACAACACCGCGCTTTCTGTAGACAATTTCGGTCTAAACACAAATTGACTGTCGTATGGTTATGTATTTATTTAATTGCGAATTAAACACACGATCAACAACTTAATTTTCGGATTTGCCATTCAAATTCTACCATTAGCTAAAATATATTGCCGTTAGTTGTCGCCAGATCTTTGTTTTTAGGGTTCCGTACCCAAAGGGTTACCAACAGGACTCTATTACAAAAAGCCTCCGCTGTCCGTCCATCCATACGTCCCTGCATCCGTCTGTCTATGTATGTATGTATGTATCTCATGATCCGTGATGGATACTGTATTATATAATAATATACTATGTCTGTTGCCACTACAACAACAAATAATATTTTTTTTAAAGGGAGCTTTTTAAAAAAAAATATTATTTGTTACTCTACTAAAAACGTGGTTTTACGATGGTGGTGAAGGGTTCCTTTATACGCGAGTTCAACTTGCATTTGGCCGATTTTTTGTTTGTTTGAAAATCGTAATGCATACCATAATTCATTACGTTATACATACATAAATACAAAAACACTCACGCCTGTCACCCAGAGGGGTAGGCAGAGACTACAGACTTCCATTTGGCACGATCCTGACCCACCTCTCTCGCCTCCTTCACATCCATACACCTACGCATACATGCTCGTCGCTTAAGGGTACTCCTAATTCGGCCCGTTTTAAATAAATCGCCAATTTGGTCGATAAATTTTCGCCTAGGATGTCCCTTTGCGACTCTACCATTCACTTCTGCAACATAAATTTTCTTTGTCACTCTTTCCTCATTCATTCTTCCCACATGACCAAACCACCGAAGCATTCCTTTCTTAATCCTGGTCACAACATCATCTTGCAAACCACACTCTTCTCTTATTACACAATTTCTTACCCTGTCATTTAGATTCAGCCCTAACACACTCCTTAGCACTATGCTCAATGACCTCAATGGTGTATCCCAACGGATAGGTCTTAAGATGAACATGGACAAAACAAAGATTATGTTCAATGTCCATGTCACACCTATGCCGGTAGTTGTTGGGAGCACTATGCTCGAAGTTGTTGACGAGTACGTTTACCTGGGACAAATAGTTCGACTAGGTAAGTCCAACTTCGACCGAGAGGTCAATCGACGGATTCAACTCGGCTGGGCAGCGTTCGGGAAGTTACGACACATCTTCTCGCCAGGTATACCTCAATCTCTGAAAACTAAAGTGTATAACCAGTGCGTGTTGCCAGTGATGACTTACGGATCAGAGACGTGGTCCTTCACTGCTGGCTGTATGAGGACGCTCAAGGTCGCTCAGCGAGCTATGGAGAGGGCTATGCTTGGAGTTTCTCTGCGTGATAGACTCAGAAATGAGGATATACGCAGTAAAACCAGAGTGACCGACATAGCCCAACGGATTAGTAAGCTGAAGTGGCAATGGGCCGGCTATATAGCTCGAAGAAGCGATAACCGATGGGGAAGAAAGGTTCTCGAGTGGCAGCCTCGTACCGGTAGGCGTAGTGTAGGGCGACCCCCCACTAGATGGAGTGACGACCCGGTAAGACATGCAGGAAGTCGATGGATGCAGGTGGCTCAGGACCGTGCTTTGTGGCATTACTTGGGGGAGGCCTATGTTCAGCAGTGGACTTGTGAAGGGCTGTAATGATGATGATGATGATGATACTCCTTAACGACCGCATTTCTACTGCGTTCATTCTACTCTCGTGCTTCTTCTGCCACACCCAACTTTCACTACCATACGTTAAAGTAGGGACCAACACAGCGTTGTGAATTTCCATACGTGCCTTACATCATTACGTTATGTAAACGATTAGGTCTAAAACGAACAAAGATCTAAAGAATCGATAAGCTGACCGGCGTCATTGCTTTTTCCAATTGTAGAAAAAAAAACTTTGTTAATCCTTATGGGAACTACCAAACGATATTGCATTTTTAAGTGTTCATCATCTGTGTTCAGACTACAGTATTTTAAATGCATAACGTTTCATCTTGCACGTATAATAGCCTGATAATAGCATATTTCTAGTGCAAACGAGAAACCAAACTGACACATTAATCACACTGACACAAGTTATTAACTTCATGCGCTACATGTTATAACGTATTGCATGTCACATGCTTTGGGTAATTAGGTCGCAGGCAGAACACTTTCTTTAAAAAATTGGCTTACTTTGTCTCGTTAGATTTTGTTAGGGTGTATTCTAGTTACTTAGATTTTAAATATATTCTGCTCAGAAAACTAGGTAGTTGATACTCTAGTCTATTGAATTATATGGGTATACCTAATGTATTAAAATTGATAATTGAACTCACTTTTGAATTGTCACAACAAAGTTTTGTGTAAAAATTCCAGACATTCTTTGAGAATCTAGTGCAATGATGTCATAGTTTTTGTAGTGCAATTATTATCTTTTTGTATATCTTTAAAAACCAAAAATCTACTAAAAACTTCTAAGTGAAATATTTGAACATAAACCCAATTTTAACTTACTATAAGTTGACTTAAAGTAGACACTTAAAATTATATTAATTACTTAATGTTTCGACTTTCGATGAAAAATATGTTGCCACTCTTGGCAAGTGAGTTGGAAAATGCAGATTTTTATTATTTTGTGTTTTTTATCAAGGAGTCACTGCTACTCGAGCCGTGGTAGCTCAGATGGTTAACGCTCGCTGTAAATATAACAGAACTCGAGTAACCCGGGTTCGATCCCCGCGGGCATCAATGAAATAGTTAATTGCGATTTTAAGTGCTGATTTACCACGTGCTCGGCAGTGAAGGAAAACATCGTGAGGAAACCTGCATGTCTGAGGAATAAAAAATAAAAAATATTTCGAAGACATGTGAAGTTCGCCAATACGCATTGGGGCAGCATGGCGGACACTTCCTTGCCCTAAAACCCTCTCAGAAATGAGGGGAGGCCTGTTCCTAGCAGTGGGACGTATATAGGCTGTAACTTTTAGACACTGCTGCTCGTCTCCCATGTTTTCCTCGTCGCCTCTTATGGCATCCACGGAACGACGTGGGGCGGATATTCTTTAACCGCCACTACATGGTTTATTTACTAACTTTTTTGTTTCCATTACTTAAATAAATGTAAGATTAAACACAAATATTACATAATTCTTTAGTGTTTTCAAAAACCTTAAATTGCACGCTATTATGCGCTTAATAGGGTTCAATAAACTTTATAGTCTTAATATGTATTAAGCGACCGGAGATCCAGTTTATTTCTTTACACTCGTGTATCACATACTAATCTAGAAGTTGTTAGAACGTTTCCGCTCTTATGGCCTTTTGCAGCGGTATTTACTTTCCACCGTGTAAACTGAAAGCGTAAGACACATATTATTTATTTTAAAGTCCACGTTTATTTTGTATCATTACATATATGTAATCAAGAATACTATATAATTAAAAACGTAGTATTATAAGCTCTTTACACCAAAAGATTTTTATAGGAATCGCGAAATGTGTGCTATATTGAAATTTCATGCAGCTTTATAATAAACTAGAAGAAAGTAAGCTTGACACCTAGAAAGGCCTCCTTTAATTGGTTTTTCCATGAAACTGAAATGCATACTGTTAATATGAGTAGTATTTAAAAATGGATTTTTTTTAATAACTTAACTATAGGGGCTATCTATCGTCTCGATGAAACAAATATATTGTGTAAATATGACCTCCGATCTGTCCGATCGTTAAGAAGTTACACGAACTTAGTGATCATGTTTCTTCCGGTACAGAGGCATTAACGATTATATAAAGATAAAAATATGTTCCGTGATCGCGGCGAGAGAATTTATCATCCTGTATGGTCCAAATGGTGACGTAAGGGTTGAGTAGGACATTGCCAGAGAGATCTTATGGCATCCATTACATTACAGTACGACTAGACGTACTCGTATACGCAGACTGTGAATTTTTTATACATTGCAGTAGTTACGGGTGCAGTTATATTAGTAGTATAGTTGTAGCACGAATGGGTCAGCTCGACCGGGGTAGGACCACGCTCTCACAGAATACCAGCATAAAATATCAGCTTAATACTGCTGTGTTTCGTATGGTGGGTGTGGAGAACTGGAGACCATTTTTACTAGAAAAGAGGCATTCCATCTTTGTTCTCACGGGTGTCAACGCACCTGCAGAGGATAGATATGGATGTCTATGGGCCACAGCAACCACTTACCATCAGGTGGACTGTGTGCTCGTTTCTCACCCTATCCTATAAAAAAGACTGGTGATAGGGAACAATATCCAAAGGTACAAGTTCGCATGTCAAGTGTGCCGATTATGGCATCTTTTCCCTGCAGCATAAGAGGTCCATCCTCCTCAGTTAATTTTATAGGCTGATAAAGAAGTATAATTACATATTTTGTTGTTTTTATCTTAATAAGTTTTCCGAGATGATTCGAAATACTTTTCTTTTGGGAGGATTAGTGAACTGTCAAATTAGATATAAAGGTATATTATAACCCTTGAACGAATTAATATACCATACCATAATCACAGATTGTAGACTTCCTAGAGAGTCGATATTTCACGTTAAATAGGTTGTCTCAGACAGCGTGGGTTTTAATTAATCCCTTTGAAAACAACATACTCGCAAAATGCTAAATATCAAGATAAGGTTTTTATTCCATATTATATCGAAAAATAATCACTGAATATTGATAATTTTTGGGCAGTGATTATTGTATTTAAAATGTCTGTATAAATGTCGTACTATTCAAATTGATACCTGCTTTAACTTTAACTTACACACAACTGGTTTGTATTAAATACGTGGTTAACATTTATGTGTAAGTAAATTGGAGAGAACGTCTAGGAAATACTTCGAATGCTACGCCCAGCACGTGGCCTACCGTATTACGAAATACTTGACTCGATGCATGTACGTAATGCATAAGTTGTTTACTGCGTTCTAGGAAAACCAATAAATGTTTTGTAACTGTAATGATTTTGTACTTTCTGTTAATAATTAACATACGCTACCACCTTTTGAAGTTTATTAAACTGATATATTGCCCTTTCAAGCCCCTAGCGGTCTCATTAGACCGCGGCCATATTCCGTCAAATCCCTAGCGGTCTCATGAAGTCGCGCCCGACCACAGCATTTTAACCCATAAAAACTTATATATACAGACTACTTTTCTATGAAGAAGTTTGGCATTATACAGGATGGCCCAAAAGTCGTGGATCAAACGCAACTAGGGGTTAGATGGGGTCATCAGCTGCAAAAAGTTGTTCTACGGGAGGTCCTTAAAGTCAACCCCTGCAGAGTTATAATTTATTTTGTGTTTTTATGAGAAAATTGACTTTTTTTTAACTAATTCTTATTAGAATGCCAAAAAATAAACATCCTCTATCTTTTTTATAATTTTCACTAGATTGGTACTGATGAGTCCTTGCGTTAGACATGCTATTTATAGGCATTGACAGGTTGTTTATTGGGTGTGTTGAAGATAATGTTAAGTTTTACGATTATTATTTTTCTCAAATCATAACTTTTTATTTACTTCGGACCCCACTGTGAAAAAAAAATACTCTACCGAAAAGTGACCCTGTATTACAAGTTTTGGCGCATTTAATAGGGATTCTGAAAAGGTATTACACATGGCCATGAGTGGCTCTAATATCTTTCTGGGACGAAAAAACAAAGCAACGATTGTGAAATAATTGTTTTATTAAGCAAAACATTTTACAATAAATGCTCAAAATTCCTGCCTCTGACCATAATACATAATCTGCACCGTCTAATAAAATTCCTACGTAACCTACGGAATGCACTTCTGTTGTTAGTTACTTGTACTCTAGCAAACTCGAGCTTTTGTCGTAGTTCTTGTTCGCTATTGTTCTCTCCTTGGTAAACTATTTCTTTAAAATAGCCCCAAAGAAAAAAATCTAATGGATTTAAATCGGGCGACCGGGGTGGCCACGCAACATGTCCGCCTCGACCAATCCACCGGTTGGGGAAGCGCTCGTTCAAATGATCTCTGACTGCTCGAGCGTAGTGAGGCGGGGCGCCATCATGTTGCAGCCACATTTCTGCTATTCTTTCTTCTGGAACTTCAGCTTCGTTAAGAATATGGTTTAAATTATTTTGCAAAAAATTTAAATACTGAGCACCATTCAGCCTTGCTGGCATTTCATGCAGCACCAACTGCTGGCCAATTATACCAGCCCACATGTTAATACCAAACAGATTCTGGAATCGATCATTTCTTATGATATGGGGGTTTACTCTGGAGTAAAAATGTAGATTGTGGATATTGAATACTCCCATTCTTCTAAAAGTTGACTCATCCGTCCATAAAACCTTGTTAAAGAACTGCGGATCTTCTCTGTGATATCTTAGCATCTCTCTACAAAACCGCACTCTAGGTTCATAGTCACCGGGCAGCAAAGCTTGCACCCTTTGCACGTGGTAGGCGTGATATTTTTTTCTGTTAATGACACGTTGCACCGTCGATCTTGGAATACCGATATTACTGGATATTTGGCGTTAACTTATACTAGGATCCAATCTTAATTCTCTCAGCACTTCATCTTCATTTTCAAATTGCATCACTGGTCTGCCTGCTCTCATAGCATGCTGACCGGGTAAGACTCCCTCCATGTACGAATTATGTACGCGCATAAAGACCCTGTAATCCGGAAAACGATCACGGTTAGGGTAGCGTTGACGATATTCCCTGGCAGCAGCCCGGGCATTACCGTCGCAAAAGCCATACAGGTAATGCATTTCTGCATACTCCCGTTGGGTGTATTCTCTCCTCGCAGCAGCCATCTGTCCACTTTTGTAGCCAATCCGTCCGATTCACACAGCACTGGTCACAGGTAGGCAATCTATCACAAGTCCGAAAAACAAAGCGTAGGTCAAAGGAAAGAAACTGGTCACAAGTCGTCGTAAAACCGAGAAAAAGAACACGTGCGTACCCACAGGCAGGAAGCGAGTTACTAAAGAACACTAAACATTCTAAAGAAACATGCTCACGCGCATCCCCCAGCCCCCGCCCCTGCCGGCCCAGCCTTTTGTTTCCTAGAAAAGATATCGCTACCTGAACTGACGGGCCAACCGGCCTTTTACTGACAAAGGATTAAATAGTTAGTGTAAAAGAGAGGCAGAGAGTCTTTGTCATTAATTGTATTAATTCTAGTATATTTTTAAATAAGCCTAACCGAGTTTTATGGTTGGGTTAACTTTGTCCTTGCCATGAATAATCGTCCTAAAAAGATATCAAAGCCACGCATAACCATGTGTAATACCTTTTCAGAATCCCTATTAAATGCGCCAAAACTTGTAATACAGGGTCACTTTTCGGTAGAGTATTTTTTTTTTCACAGTGGGGTCCGAAGTAAATAAAAAGTTATGATTTGAGAAAAATAATAATCGTAAAACTTAACATTATCTTCAACACACCCAATAAACAACCATAAATAGCATGTCTAACGCAAGGACTCATCAGTACCAATCTAGTGAAAATTATAAAAAAGATAGAGGATGTTTATTTTTTGGCATTCTAATAAGAATTAGTTAAAAAAAGTCAATTTTCTCATAAAAACACAAAATAAATTATAACTCTGCAGGGGTTGACTTTAAGGACCTCCCGTAGAACAACTTTTTGCAGCTGATGACCCCATCTAACCCCTAGTTGCGTTTGATCCACGACTTTTGGGCCATCCTGTATAAATATGAAATATTCTATCCTCTAGTGCTATAAAAAACAGTTATCCTATGACTGTTTCTAATCTACGTTCATTTCGTACGCCATTTTCGCGTGAATGTTATTGTATTGACTTTTCGATTTGTTTTATTAGTGTTTTAGTATAGTGTTTTATTATAAAATTGTAATAAAAGTTTTTGTGTGAATATAGTTTATCTTTTACGAAAATAATTTCGAGTAATAAATATGAAATAATTGTGATTTTCACGCTGCCGACATTCGCTTGTTATGTTTTTTTTTGTTATCAAAATACAATAAAATCTTTTTGTAATGAAGTAAAACCTGACTTTTGTTTAGACCACAGGATAGAGAATTTTGTATAAATTTTATAATACTAAACTGTTTCATAGAAAAGTAGTCTCTAAATATAAGTTTTAATGATTTTGAGTGCTGTGGGTGGGTGCGGCCGCATGCGACCGCTCGGAATTTGCCGGGCGCATGCGACTGCAAGGGATTTTTATGGCGTTGGAAAGGCTAACGTTCCCATTACGCCCTATTAAAGTCCTCTTGAATATAGGCTTCTCTCATAGATTTGCTATAGTTGCCACGCTTGCCAAGCAAGTTCACAACCGCAGCTTTTTTATTTTTAGTCGTTATTTAGCTCTTTCTGATCGGCTCAATTCACTGGCGCTGCGTAGGGATGTTGCATCCCTTTGTGTTTTCTATCGCATCTACCACGGGGAGTGTTCTGAGGAATTGTTCTGATTATTTCCAGCCGCCAAATTTCACGCACCCACATCGCATCAAAATTCACTGGCTGCTTGGCGGTCCACCACTGTGCGTTTTACTAGGATTTTTATTCCTCGTACAACTTTTCTGCGGAATTGTTTACCACCGGTGATTTTTCCGGATTTTTCCTCTTCTTTCGGAGGGCTTTCGAAAGAAGAGCTTACTCCGTTCTGAGAGGCCGGCAACGCACCTGCAATTGCCCTGGTGTTGCGGTTGTTAATTGGCGGCGGTAGTCGCTTACCATGAGACGAGCCGCATGCCGGTTTACCCTTCTTATATAAAAAAAAGAAACCGTCCATCCATCTCTTGTTTCTGTTTCCCTCTGTCACCTCTTACGACACCCACGAGATAATAATAATAATAATTTCTTTATTCATTTGATAATTATGACTATTTTTCTCAGGTTTAAACAAAAGTCTGTTTGAATATAAAATTCGCATTGAAAATATGCTAACTAAAATGAAAAGTAAATGTTGTTTACATTTTATTTTGCATATTGCATAGAAGCTATTATATGAAAATTATTTTATGGTTTTATTTCTTTGAAATTTGGTTTTCCTTTTGGCATTAAAAGCTTAAAATTTATTGATACTCAATAATTTATTCTTAACTAAGATAAACAGGTACGGGCAGTCTGTTGAATTTCAAGCCAAAAGTCTCTAGCAGGACCGGTTAAGCGAGATTTGTTAAAAGAAATGATTAATCCTACACAAGACGATGGCTGTAAGACATTCACTTCATAACTATAGGATTGATCTGAAATTATTTTTTTATATTGTTTGTAAAATCTTAATCAAAACTTAATCACCTAATACTAACATGTAATCATACAATTACGTTTTTTAGCATTCGTGATAAAAATGAAGTTATAATTATTCATCAATAGATTTATTCTTTTTTTAAATTGATTCGCTAAACGCCGTATTCACGCTTAGTACTCTGATTTATAATACCCATACATCTCTATACCTACCTCTATACCTCAACTTCTGTCCGTTAGTCTCTTAAGAACTCAAAAATTGTGCCTGGACCAATTTCGACAGCAAAGAATACACATTTGGACCCGGTATAGGTTATCGATATCCCAGAAACCACCCGTATGTAACCGGGCGGATCGCTAGTAGTTATAAAATAATTATAGAAATGTTTTAAGGAATAAAAAAGCTCACGTATTTTCCTATTCGCTTAATAATAAATTATTTAAAAGTACCAAAAAATAAAAGACTTCGAGAGTTATTGGTATCGTGCATAAGCTCTATACGTTATTTATGATAAATGTTTCACCCAAAAATCAAGTAACAGAGTAAGCGTGTACCCAGATGTGACACACAGGTAAGAGGCTGCTACTTTTATCCGAAAAGGAATTTGATATGCTTCACTTTCATTAAGTTTTATTAAAACTTAACTTTAGCTACGCTTCGGATTATGGTTATTTAAAACTTTTTATAAATAAATCTAAAAAATATAAAAAAAAACAGTAACACGACATAGTGGAAAGGTGCCCAACATTAATTCGATGAAACTTTTCGATTTCAAGCTATGAATCTCTTGAATCTTAAAAACCCGTCGTCGATGGCTACTTCCGCAGCGGTGACAACGTGAGGCGATGTCGATGCGTCACGTCCGAATAAACGTGTCGGCATTTTTATAATACATACGTAACATCTTTATTTTGTTCCTTTCTTGCATGCCTAATATAGGTAAATATCATTTAAATATTTCATTAACCACAAGGCGTTATAAAATTAAAAAAAAAACGGAGACACCTTTTTTCTCTCGAAAAATAAATTACATTGCAAGAAACTAAAAAAAGAATTTTGAAAAATTATATCAACATATAGGGGAAATACGTACAAAATGACATACAGTTTTGTTTTTGGGTCATAACTCCTTATTAATAAATCACAGCACATTCATACTGTACATCAGTAATCTCTGGTTTTATACCTATGAATTGTAATATATATTTAAAAGATAAATAGACCAAATTTTTTAAATTTATAATATAATTTATAATTTATATATATATAATTTATAAAGTTTAACTGAAGATAACGAAAATCCATTTTGTCCATAGCATATGGACAAAATGACATACACAACAAAATTTATAAATTTAAAGACAAAGCTCGCAAATGAATTTTTCGTTTGGGAACATCCGCGCAAGAAGCGTGGGCCCACTGCGAAAAATTTAAACACTGCAACCAGTCTTCTCCAGGTCTTGACCGGGAAAAAAGATCGCTGCAATATATGCAAGCGCAATCCTCTTCGTCATCTTGAGCGTAGCTTGCCAAATTTTCTTCTTCACCAACTTCTGCTAGCAAGGTTTAGTAACGGTTCTTCTCCTCTTTTCTGCAGGAGATATAGGCTCATGTTTTGACTTAATTTCGTTCATGTTTGGAGGAGAGTCAAAATCAAAGAGGTTTGTTGTATCTTTGGTTTACGTTTTCCTTGGCCACTTAAGTGACATCCTTTTGTGACAGGTGATATGTCCTCAATAGGCACCGCTAGAGTATAGAATAAAGGGCGTTCTTTATTACAAACAGCTTTTGATTTGGAGCAGGTAAAATAAGGTTTGATGAAACTAGTGTTTGATGTTGAATTAACCCGAACCTTGAACCTTGTTCAGTAGAGTCGGTTGTATGAACTGTATCGTTTTTAGGGTTCCGTAGTCAACTAGAAACCCTTATAGTTTCACCATGTCTGTCTGTCCGTCTGTCCGTCCTCGCTTAATCTCTGTGACCATTAGCACTAGAAAGCAGAAATTTGGTACCAATATGTGTATCAATCACGCCGACAAAGTGGTAAAATAAAAATTGGAAAAAAATGTTTTATTAGGGTAGCCCCCCTATATGTAAAGTGGGAAGTGATTTTTTTAAATTTCAACCCTAACGTATGATATATTGTTGGAAAGGTATTTAAAAATGAATAGGGGTTTACTACAAACATTTTTTGATAATGTCAATAATTTCGGAAATAATCGCTCCAAAAGTAAAAAACAATGTGTCCCCCCCTCTAACTTTTGAACCATAAGTTTAGAAAATATGAAAAAAAATATGAAAAGTAGAACTTTATAAGGACTTTCTAGAAAAATCATTTTGAACTTGGATGGAAACAACAGTACCCACTACCGGGAGCAGTTACAGGAGCGCGGAGCGCTGCTGGAGCGCGAACATAATGGATACCCACCTTTAAATTCATAAGTGGGAACACTTATTGTGACGGACGGGAAACTACGGAATCCTACACTGAGCGTGGTCCGACACGCTCTTGGCCGCTTTTTTTGTAAGGTGTTTTTGTAAGGTTTTATCTCTAAAGAAATTAACAGCTTTGAATAAAGGTAAATAGTTAGTGCACAATGAGCTCATTGAGATCTTATGGACAAAACGACATACTATGTCATTTTGTCCATAAGATCAATAAGAAAATAATTTTGTCACAAATCAAAATTCAACAATGAATTCAAAATGAATATTATTTACGGAAAAAATTATTCAAATGTAACAATAAGTACCTAAGGAGTGTAATAAATGTACAAGCAAGGTAAAACTATAAAAAATATAATATTAATACAAAAGACACCCTGCAATCAAAAAAACAACTCGTAACCTACCAATTTTTGTCGTCGGCTATGACACCCGAACGAAAGACAGGCGCGAGTTCACGTTTTGACAGATTGGTATAAGCCGGTAGAGTCACATGATATAGTTGTCTAGGGCGGGCTAGAATTGACAGAATTTGAAATATGATGCCTGTCTCATTTTGCCCGTGTATGTCATTTTGTACGTACTTCCCCTAAACCATATGATTTTCACAAAAATTAGTTTTTAGTATATTTCAATTAATAATAATAATAATAATAATAATGATCCATTTAAATACAAAGTATGGATAATCTTTATACAAATTTTCGGAGAAAAATTCAACAAAAGTATAGGAGCTATAATTATTAAAAGCTACATTCGTAGCTTTTTTGTTTTAAGTTGTCGTAAAGCGACAATTAAAAACTAAAGAACCTAACCTAACAGCGAAACAACCAAAAAGAAAATAATTTATTTAAAATTTGTAAAGATATTTACAGTTTCTTTTATAAAAAAAGGTATGAAGGTTGATGATGGATGAGGGGATGGATGATGATAGTGAATTACATTTTTTTAAAAAAAAAGTTAATAACAAAGATAAATGAGTACTGAAACAATGTATGCACAGGCTATGCCTATGGTAGGTGCACAGCACCTGATCTAGGTACACGCAGCGCTTGAAGTAGGCACACACAGCGACCAGAGTGGGCACACACAACGCCCAGAGTAGACACACACAGCGCCTGGAGTAGACACGCAGCGTCTGGAGTAGGTACACACAGCGTATTGAGCAGGTACACGCAGCGCTTAAAGTAGGCACACACAGCGCTCGGAGTAAGCACACACAACGCCTGGAGTAGACACACACAGCGCCTGGAGTAGACACGCAGCGTCTGGAGTAGGTCCACGCAGCGTCTGGAGTAGGTACACACAGCGTATTGAGCAGGTACACGCAGCGCTTAAAGTAGGCACACACAGCGCTCGGAGTAAGCACACACAACGCCCGGAGTAGACACACACAGCGTCTGGAGTAGGAACATGCAGCGTCTGGAGTAGGCACACGCAGCGCTTGAGGCAAGCACGCACAGCGGCCGAAGATAGCGCGGGCGGACGACTTCAGGAGAAGGCAGAGGCTTGCAAGATCCCGAGGCAGTGCGGATAAGGCCTTTAGGAGGTGCTTCTCGTATGAAAGCTGAAGTGAGACTCTCTTTTATTGGCCGATTGTTCGACTTTTATACTTTTTGATGGATCTGGGATAAGAACGGGAAATTATTTAAATTAAATTTGAAATTATTTAAATTAAAAGCAAATTTTTGTAAATGGCCAAGAGGAAAAGAGTATTTTTGAAGTAAAAACATCAGGCCGGTAACGAAATTAAATAAAAATTGTCATGACAACCAGATAAACAACGATGTCAAAACATGTCAAATTTTGGTTTTAGGCTCGTAATAGAGAAACGGCAAGATTTAAGTGAAAAATGAGATATTATTGATATAGGAAAGAAGGTAGCGCAACAGCGCGCACGAAGCCCGAAATTGCAGAGTTACGGAGAACTAAATAAAAGACCGAAAAAGGTAGACTCCATTGACACCGATTTAAAAAGTGCTGATAGCGTGAAAATACGAAGTGAAAATGATTTTTTATTGTGTTCTTATGGTTTAAAAACGTTACAGGATCCTATGGAAATAACGGTGATGCAAAAATATCCAGTTTTGAGGTGAATGCAGAAAATCAAAAACAGAATTTAAAATAGTGTAAAATGATATGTAAGTAGCATAACACTACAAAGTTTGCCTCAGGTCTGCAGATATAACTGATTAGTGAAGGATCTTTCGTCGTTTGAACTCTGGAACAAACAACCTAATTTGAAAAGAACCAACTTTAAAATACGTTTGATAAATTAAATCCTAAATCCTTACGTCGAAAAAACATAGATTAAATTTCAATTAATAACCACCTTATTAAGACTTAACTCAAAGCTAACACAGTTATGCTGACGGTGATTAAAACACGCGATATTAGCATTTGATATTGTATGTACACGTATATTTGTCGCAGCCCTATGTATAATAGCTTAATTGGCCTTTCAGTCCACAACCTAGCATTTTTACTAAAGGGCGCCGTTTAACTAGCGGCCTGAACGATATTCTGCCCATGCGTTTCAGTCGATGCGTCTAATACAACATTTCATACCTAGTTATGTCCTACATACTATATTATACAAAAATACGCGGCTTTATGGTGTCCCAAGGGCTATCTCAGCTGCAACTTAACCTACTACGAGACGCATCGACTGAAGAATGATGCCAGGCTAGGCTGTTAACTGAAAGTCTGATTAATCTAGTCAGCCCCGACATATCCATTGTCAGCTTACTGTCGTTACTGACATATTCAAACATAACGCTCACATCTTGACACATTCAACTTTAAAGCGGAAGTTGATACGATCTTATGAAAGTAAGCAATACGGTGACTTTCATAACAGAACGGTATTGGAATCATTAATTAAACTTATTTACGTGGTAGAGCCACGCCGCGGTTATATTTTATGGTTGTAGCACGAATTGATCGGCTCGATCGGGGAAGTACCACGATGTTACAGAATACCAGCGTAAAATAGTGGCGTAATGCTGCTGTGTTTCGTATGGTGAGTGTAGAGGTCCGGAGACCCCTTTTTACTGGAAACGAGGCATTCCATCTTAGTCCTCACAGATGACAACGCATCTGCGTTATGATTCATGTTCCCAAGCCCATTATCCACTTACCATCAGGTAGACTGTGTGCTCTTTTGTCACCCTTATCTATGAAAAAACATGATAACTAAGATCATTATTGAAAACATAAAAAGACGTTGTACATTCTTTAATTTTATATAAGTTATTACGTTTATCACATTTACCGTGTCCGTGACTATATAGGTAAAATAACGAAAAAACTAGGTCGCTGCAAAAGTGCGAAACGTCAAACGTCAATTCACCACTCAAATGTGACGATTATATCAGATTAAAGCACAGAAATCTAAATAGTATTTTATTATTTAGATTTCTGTGGATTAAAGCAAATCCTCTCTGAAATGGGGAACGCCGACCCATGACCAACTGTAGACTTTTACGCGCTGATGAAAAAGAAGTCTTCTTGTATATAGAATACAATTCCATTTTGCATGGTACAAAAATTGATGAAATTCCATGCTAAATATTTGTCACATAGCTCTTGTTGTTCTTTTAGATGTATTTCGTCTTTAAGATCTTACTGGAGTTTTCTATAGTCACCTCTTACAATACCAACAGGACAAAGTGGGATGATAAACAAAATTATAATTCATTCCTGAACAACTTTCTACTACTCGGTACGAAAGTACTCAGTAGTAGAAAGTACTTCTGTAGAAGGAGTGTCGACATTACGCGCAGTGACGACGCAAAGTAGCGAGAGATGAATGGCCTACGAATAAAGGATTTCCGGTTTTAGTTCCGCCGATCACTGCCCGCAGTGAATATAGGGCTGCCGTTTCATACGTTTCATATAATGTAGGTATATACTACCTAATCTTTCGAATCGTCAAATGAATATGAAATAAATAATATGCGTAGATTTCAGTACACATGCAAATCAGTGTGGAATGTGTGTTCCATTTCGTAGTTTGAATTTATTGAAGTATAAATCAGTTATGAACAGGCATTGTTAGCTCAGGCCCGGTTGTTCTATCGCCGCCAGTACACTGAAATTGCTACTTCCATTTTATGTGTCGATTTACCTCGTGTTCCACAAGGAATGTAAATAATGTGACGAAACCTATATGTCTGAAAATCTTAGTGTTTACCGCTTCACAAACATGCGTTACGGTCGCGCGCAGGATTTTTTTTCTTCTTTAAAACCCGGGGTATAAAAATATAAACGGAATTCATTGATAATCGAATCTGGTTTAAATTTGAAATTATATTGAAAAAAAAAAACTATGTAGGAGCACTGTGAAAGTAGTATCATCTAGTGGGTATAGTAAGAGTCGACAGAGGCAAACAAATCAACAAATCAGGAGAGGGGCAGCAGCGTGCATTGTTGTTAATAAAGACAAAAAATAAAAACCACTGGACTTTAAAAGGCTGTCGATAATAGTGATAATATACATTTTTAAACAGAATATCAGTAAGTGGTTTACGGTTTTCGCCGTGGTCGGTCAGCTGGTGATCTTCTGGTCTACCTAACTCACAGATGGGTGGAGGCAGTAGAGTCCAAGGGGGAGGCATTGGCCGTTAGTTTGGACATTGCGAAGGCCTTCGATCAGGTTTATGCCAAACGCGCTTGCGTTTGTGATTGCACTTCTTTCGAAGCTCCCTTCCTATGGGCTTCCCAAGAAATTGTGCGATTGGATCACCAGCTTTCTTGCAGATTGGAGCATCAAGGTCGTTGTAGACGGTGCAAGCTCCGATTGCAAGCCTATTAATGCTGGTGTTCCACAAGGCTGCGTGCTATCGCCAACGCTGTTTCTTCTGCATATCAATGATATGTTGCAAACCCGTAACCGTGCTTGCATCTCTTTGCATTTTCTTTCGTATATAGCATGGAGAGTGCTCTGACGAATTGTTCAGATTAATCCCAGCCGCCAAATTTCGTGAACGCACTACGCGGCAAACGTCCCGATACCATCCACAACATCTGGATGCTTGGCAGTCCACCACTGCACGTTTCAAAAGGAGTTTTCTTCCACGTGCAACCTCCCTGTGGAATAGTTTACCACCGGCGATTTTTCCGGACCGATACGACCTGGGGACCTTCAAGAAAAGAGCTTACTCCTTTCTAAAGGATCAGCAACGCACCTGCGATTCCCCTGGTGTTGCAGTTGAACATGGGATATATATATATATATATATATATATATATATATATATATCCTATACTATTAAACGAGCAATTCTTGTATATATGTATATATATATATATAATCGGGATCTCGGAAACGGCTCCAACGATTTTCATAAAATTTAGTGTCCAGGGAGTTTCGGGGATAATAAATCGATCTAGCTAAGATTTATTTTTAGAAAATGTCTTTTTGTCCGTGTTTTTAGGCAATTAAAAACTGCTACAATATAGTTAGAATAAGAAGGTAAATTTTGACAGTTTGGTAATGATTATAAATAGCTTATTGGTATAATGGGCGGTCACAAAATCGTAAAACCCCGGTTCGAGCCCAGACCGACCGACCGACTTTTTTATTTTTTTTTTCAAGTTTCTTTCTTTTTTGAGAAAATATATTTTTTTCGAGCCCTTTTTTTAGTATTTTTTAAAAACACGAAAATTTAAATAAAAATAATTGCACTCATGATTTTTTATTCAAATAACCAGTTCCGTTTTTTCTGTTATGTCGCTAAGATCAAAAAATATTATTTATAATTCATCAGTATGTAATTTGTATCTAAATATAATTTCCAAAACACACGAATTAAAAAAATCGAGCGAAAAATACCGAGCAAAGCTCGGTCAACCGGGTACTATATATATATATATATATATAGTTGTATAGTCTCCTCCTTTTAAATATCGGTTAAAATCCATTTAGTTAACAACTGCGCTGGACTTATTAAAGCACCATAACTATAAGCAAAACGCTGGCGCTTCTTAATTGTCATCATCATCATCATCATTACAGCCCTTCACAAGTCCACTGCTGAACATAGGCGTCCCACTAGCTATGCCACAAAGCACGGTCCTAAACCACTTGCATCTTCTTATCTTCTTGACTTCCTGCATATCACTCCATCTAGTAGAGAGTCGCCTCCGGTACGAGGCCTCCACTCGAGAACATTTCTTCCCCATCGGTTATCGGTTCTTCGAGCTATATGGCTGGCCCACTGCCACTTGAGCTTACTAATCCGTTAGGCTATGTCGGTCACTCTGGTTTTACTGCGGATATCCTCATTTCTGAGTCTATCATGTAGAGAAACTCCGACCATAACTCGCTGAGCAACCTTGAGCGTCCTCATACGGCCAGCAGTGAAGGACCACGTCTCAGATCCGTAAGTCATCACTTCTTAATTAGCTTGTACATTGTACCCAATAAAACGATACGATCAAAGGAACATTTGAATTCTACGTCACATACACGGAACGGCTACAATCACATTACATTATAAAATCTAATAGTTGATATATTGCATTAATATAAGCTACAATAGTTTTAGTAACTTGGGAACAAAGAATCCGCGATCCTGCTACTTCGAGTTTTCTTTGTTATAGATCACCGTTAAACACCGACTTACGTTGGAAAAGCATGCTACAGCTGTATTATGTCTGTAGTACGAATAAAAAAAACTTCATGTTGTTGAGTGTAGTGAGCCTGAGTACCTTTTAATTAGTGACGAGGTATTCCATCTTCGTACTCTGTGTTGACAATGCATTTTGATTCCTAAATGCTAATAAATGTATGTGTCTGGGTCACCTTCACTTACCATCAGTTGGACTGTGCACTAGATTGTCACTAACACTTCTATTTAAAAATTACAAAGGTCACACATAAAGTTGCCGTGTAGTCGTAACGTAAGTGAACCCACTAGCCCATATTATCCGTTTAGGTATCGTATCTTTCCCACAACAATTCAGAACAATAAAAAAATGTATTGACCTATCCGTCTGTGAAGTATAGCAACTATGACACAATCTATATAAATATGACATAATCTATATATAGGGAGACCTATATTAAATAGTGGACTATTTTTAATGCCGCAATGAATGAACCATAACTTTTCCTTTTAACAATCCAAAATATTGTCTGCTAGACAAAGTTGCCAATTGTATTGTATGAAAGGATGTAGCAACATACTTGTACCCTTGAGTAATGTCTGTTTTTACTTAAATTTTATCTTTTTAAAGCCATTCTACAATATTTTGCTGAAGTAACACGTGCCTTTTTAATTACCGTACGAGCGTGTTAACTCGCAGAATGAAACCCTAAACGATTCCCTTGTATTTGTTCAGCAGAAACCAAACAACGCACTGTTAACACCTGCGCGCGATTGTTTAACATACAGCTGACGTGTGTATGACCTTACACCGACTTTTACTTCATTTATTTTTGCCGGCGAGTTCAATGTGGAAAGGCTTGTGGAGCTATGCTACTTTACACTTTGTATAAAAAGGATAAGGGGCAGAATGGCTTACCTTGGTTTAAGATCAAGGCATTCGTTTACTCATTTTCTTTTATAAGTGCTTTCTGTTAGTAGTAAAAAAATTCTAAACTTAAATAAGAATTTGCATTATCAAGGGACATTTTGAATTCATATTAAATATTATATACGCATGATTTATTCCAAACAGACGGTTTACATACACAAACATTTTAGATTCACCTTGACGATATTTCATGATAGATCTTAACCTATGAAATTGTTGTATTGTATGACGTAATGGAGTAGTTTTTTTTAACGAAATCTTTAAATTATAGAGATATTCGCCTAAACTATTAACATACAGAGTTGGCAAGGGACGCCCTAGATGGAAGTTTATCGACCAAATTGGCGATATTTTATTGAGACGTAAAGACGGCGAAAGGTGTGTCAGGATCGTGCAAAATGGAAGTTTGTAGTTTCTGTCTACCCTTCTGGGTGACATAAGTATATTGGCAGTTTCTTGATGCCCTTGCTATAGAAGTCTCGAAACATGAGAATCGATGAATATTTTAAAGTATGCTGCCTATGTGATTTCTTTATCTTTGTCGCCTCTGACAACACCAACAGGATGGGTATGGTGCAGTGGATATTCTTACGCCATTGACGATAATATAATTAAATTACTCTATATTATATTTTAACTTAAACTTTTATATTTAATTTCATTTCGCATAGCGAAAATCCTTTCCTCGATTCGCAGTACATCTCTAAATCGCAAATCTAAAATGCTCATGTTCCACAACTAAGTATATGGTAAACCTTTCAGTTTCAGATAACGGAATTGTTGTGAAATAAAAAAAAATGTATTGAGATGGTTGTTTTCGGTCAGATGGATCTAAGCAGTATGTTTCAAACATTGCAATCGATTCTCATAACTTTTAAACTAATTTAAGCCGTGAAGTACTCAGCTACTAACTACATGCATTGTAGTTTTATCTGTTAAAAATATTATTTCGCATTTAATTTTCATTGCTATCCATTCATATTTCCTAAATTTATAATGGTATGGTGATAATTGGCGTATATGGTATACGACAACCTAAAAAAAACTCATTGCTATAAATGACACATATTTTATAAATGTCACGTTATATAAATGACAAATTATATAATTTTTTTCTTACCTTGATGTAAAAATATGTTCGTCATCTAAAATTTCCGAAGCAAAAAAAAGTTTTACAAATGCTAATAAGTCAATGAATATCAGCGTTTCAATTGAGAGTAAGTATATTTTATTTTATGCCGGACACACATACTCGTATGCAAATCCATGAATGTAGCAGTATTTGACAAAATTTACAATATGGTCGAGCTGTATGAGCTGAGCTGAGCAGCTGAGCAATTTTGTTTATTCGTATACCATTTCGCACCCTCATACCTTGGCGGCGTTAGTTATAAAAAACACATTGTTATTTATATAAGAGACAACTTTACTCTTAAAAACCCCTAAATAGAACACCAGGAAATGACGCCGGTAGAGGATAATATAAAAGTACCTATATATACCTTGTATGGCCATAAATTCTTCTTGTTACTGACCCAGAAGGAGGGTAAATGGGTGATGTTTTTCGAGTGTATGTTCAATAATATGGTCATTTATTTGGCACACTCTATAGACTCAACGGCTTATGGATTAGAGCTTAATATTGTGGGGTGTTGTTAGTTTCCTCTTAGTTGTGGAAGTGGCATATCATTTTTTCTTTTTCCATAATGTGATTTAACACAGTTATGGTGAAAAATAATAAAATAAATAGCAGAAAACCGATCGAATTTCAACTTAGCTTCCAAATTTGAATTTGAAGAATATTTTTTTTTATTGTTACATTTTTTATGGACAGACATTATAGATTTCCAAATGAGCATGCATATCAACTATAGTTATAGCTTATAGCATTTCATAATTACAAAACTGCACGCTCGTCTGTTGCTAGATTATTCTGTTATTGACATAGATATTATAACATAGTGGCCAAGCTTACAATAATTGTCTTCAATTTTTAATTACATTCATCTGAAATAAACCAATGTCATGCCAGTCGGGTCATAAGTTCTGTCAAAAACTTTTTATAAAATTAATGATACACATTTTGATTATTATATAGAAATTATATATGAAATGAAAGGTAATTTAATTTAAAATACAATTTTATTTACATTATTCAAAATGCCCTCCCTATTTTAGTCCACTCACTTTAGGGAAAAAAGAGGTCAATCTCGGAATTTGAGATAAAAAGCTGGAACTCGTGTACTTCATTTTGGCGTTCAAAAAGTTGTCTCAAAAGTCTCGTATTATCTCGTGTCTGCGTCGTTAGTTATTCGTGATCAAAGGTCACGAAAATAGGTTTTTGCAATTATCTCCGTTTGTATGGTTCCAATCACACACACAATAATTATGAAAATTACAGATAAAAAATTTGCCACAGCTTTTGTCTCAACTTTTTTTTCTACACGCTCAACCCTTTTCGAGATAGAGGGCGGAGAGCACCCAGCGCTCAGGCATACATACTGTAATACAAGGTCAACCGTGAAGCTCGGTGAATAATACTTTGTATACAGTTACTAAATCATTAAAATATTATCACCAATAAATAATTTGTACTATTTATTAGTTAATATTAATACACTATATTGAATGATGTTTATATATATATATATATATATATATATATATATATATATATATATATATATATATATATATATATATATATATATATATAGGATTGGCTTGGAGTCTCATATTCAGTCTAAACTGAGGTGTTTTTCTGTGAGAAAGGTGTAAAAACCAGTGCCGAGGTGTACCAAAATACCGTCCTAAGAAACATAGTGGAACCTCTTTCTCAAACAATGTTCAAAAACAGGCATTGGATATTCCAACAGGACTGCACCAGCTCATAGGGCTCGAATCACGCAAAACTGGTTGATCGCCTTTTTATTTATTATTATAATATTAATTAAATGAATTTATTATAATGATCGCGGGTGTCCTAACTGTACGAGGTCAGTCGGTCCTCTTACGATCTTCGAAGCTTGAATATTTAGTGAATCGTTCGATAAGTGCGATAAACAAATCGTTGGGCTATTTTCAATTTTGTAAAGTATTGAAAATCTCTTTTGGCGCGAAACAACAGCGGTGCAACGCGATAGCCGCTACTCTATCTTCTTTCTTCGACAACTCCATATTTGAAAATGAATGAAAATTAATGTCTTTTTTATTTTCGGCAAGCGCAAACGTTATATTTTTAAAATTGGTGAAGTTCATCTAGGCAGTATTCAAAATTTTTAAATAATAGGGTTTTGACGGAACTTATGACCAGACTAAGTATAAATAGGATTGTGGTTGCACATATTTTATGAATGAAAATAAGTGAATTTCGTAGAATATAATTCTTTTTATTTATAAATGTTATATTTATATCGTACTCTTATGAACACCTTTTTATATTTCGTTTATATTATCAATTTATTAATGTATCTATTGTTTTATGAAAATAAATTTATTCAGAAAAACGTGATAAGTTTTATTCTTGGAAAGATTTTTAAACAGATGCTAGAATAGAAACATATTTCTAGAAAATTCTAGAGACTTATATTTCATTTTGTTACAGATCAGGCTGGTGACCACATGTCGGCTTCATAATGGTCATCGTTACCAGAGTGAGTACTACTGCTTGGAATGTTCACACTTTTAAATTTTAACAAAATTATGTTTAACACCATAATAAGTATTAATGCAATGAAATGCATACACAGTAAAAGATTATGTAACTATTGTAGAGTTATTGATTACCGATGCGTTCTTAAATTACCATTAATTTTTATTTTCATGTCAAACGTGCAATTCAAAGGTTGAATTAAAAGTAAGTAAACCAGATTAACAGATATTTTCAATAAGTGAGTACCTAAGTCAAACTGATGTATAACCTTTTCGATTGGAAACCCCGTATGAACAATAACAATGAGTGAGTGTTCAACTTGCCCACTTGCTTACGCATGAAATCATTATTAGCAATAAAACAGCGTAGCGTGATTACAATTTGACCGTACCGTAATACGGTGAAGGACGAAAACACACGTTCCTTTTTTTAATTAAAAATCATCTCACTCTTGACGTCCATCTAGCCCAAGGACAAAAATGAGGTCTATGATGGAGTGAGCTTGCCCAGGAGAAGCTTAATACAACGTTGAAAAGGTTAGAGTTATACGCACTTGGAAAATCAGACGCCGGCGGGACATTCCACTCCTTGGCTATCCGCATTATAAAAGATGACTTATAGCGTTTAGTGCGAATATTCGGAATGTCAACCAAGTGTACCTGCGGTACTTCTGGTACTTGATAGATGAATGGAGATGGCGGTATAAGCTTATAAATTCATAGGCACACTCTCCGAATCTGTAAAAGACCGGCAGTCAAGGAATTTGGCGTCGGTGAACTAAGCTGTGAAGCTTAGTCTACACCAGCTTTTTGTCGCCGACAAGCATCTTGGCTCTGCGTTACAGTGAGTCGAGTGCGGCAAGTTGATTTTTTGCTGCGCTATCCCAAAGGTGACTACAATACTCCATGCATGTTCGGACTTGAGCTTTGTATAAAGTTAGAAGCTGTCGAGGCGTGAAGTATCGCTTTACCTTGTTTAGAATACCCAGTTTTTTGGCCACAGTTTGTGCTTTCAACTTAATGTCGGCGCCAAAATTGAGATTTGCACTCAAGTGGATGCCGCGAAACTCGAGACGATCAGTAGCCTTTACTGATGTACCTCGGGAAGTAGCAGTCAGATCAAATGGACTCTGTTTTGCGGAGAACAGTCAGGCCTGCGATTTGGCGGTATTATGCATTTTCATCATCACGAACGTAATTACATGATAAAACCAAAATAGATTAAGTATAATTTTTAAGTACAGGTCACTTTCTTCAGATTAGTCACAAAATAATACTCTTACTCTGCTTCTTATAGCGAAATTGTCATAATGAACAGAGTCACCTATAAACAAGATAAACTAGAATGACTTAGAGGGAATGTCTAGCCAAGGTTTCGCACTTAATCTTCACTTCTATTTCTCCTTTTATCTTATAGCGTTTATTTCCGACATATAGTTATATTACAGAATCGAATCAGATTCGTATAAACTAAATACGGCTTGCATAGAATGAAACCATAAAGTAACACGGGCCACCGATCCGCCGAGCCGATGCGATGTTGCTATAATGAAACAGATTCAATCCTTACATGACAGCAGTTGAACATAAAATAAAGTCAATTGTTAACTATTAATAATGCGACAATCATCTAAATAAGATGTATTTGTATTAGCTAATAATGTAAATGATGGTAATTAAGAGTGAATTTAACTTTTATGTCTCTCACTTGATGTAGTAAAGCACTGTTAAGACTTACGGGAAGTCTATAGTTGCAGTTGGCTGAAGACCGTGTTTTGTGACATTCCTTATGGGAGGTCTTCATTTAACAGTGTATTTATAATGAGATGTAATAATGCTAAAGGTGAAAGAAGAAAAAGAAGATAGTGAAGATACGTATATCGTATGCGCACTATGGGTTAATGGAATAAGAGAGTGAATTGCGCTGTTTGGTCCTGGTGCGAATGTCTTAGTACACGGCGACGTTCACTAAGCCGGCAGCTACCAGTAAGAACACGGGGAACGAACTGAAAAATGCCGTAAGAGGCAGCGGGAGTGTTTCGGTTTTGGCAATTCCTTAGTATCAGGTATAAAAAAATTATTTTAGCGATTTTGTGAATGAATTTAACGTACTTCTTACAATAAAACTTTACTCACAAACTAAAACAGACGTAGTATTGTTATAATATATAAAGTAAGGCGTCACGAAATTTCCCATTAAACGAAAAAAGACTTATATGTGCCGCAACAGGGTTGTCTATTACATATCTAATTAAAATAGAGTTATTATTCGCAAAAAATAATTCTATAGTATACTTCGCAAAGAATAAAATAACCAATATACCTAATCATTAGCTGTGTAACCCAAATCGATCGATTCGAATCGAGAACAAATAAAAGCGGCCAAGAGCGTGTCGGGCCACGCTCAGTGTAGGGTTCCGTAGTTTCCCGTCCGTCACAGGAAGTGTTCCCACTTATGAGTTTGTACAAAAACTGTTGTTTCCATCCAAGTTCAAAATAATTTTCCTAGAAAGTCCTTATAAAGTTCTACTTTTCAGATTTTTTTTCATATTTTTTAAACTTATGGTTCAAAAGTTAGAGGGGGGGGGGACACATTGTTTTTTACTTTTGGAGCGATTATTTCCGAAATTATTGACATTATCAAAAAATGATTTTAGTAAACCCCTATTCATTTTTAAATACCTTTCCAACAACATATCACACGTTAAGGTTGAAATTAAAAAAAAAAATCACTTCCCACTTTACATATAGGGGGGCTACCCTAATAAAACATTTTTTTTCCAATTTTTATTTTACCACTTTGTCGGCGTGATTGATACACATATTGGTACCAAATATCAGCTTTCTAGTGCTAACGGTCACAGAGATTAAGCGAGGACGGACAGACGGACAGACAGACATGGCGAAACTATAAGGGTTCCTAGTTGACTACGGAACCCTAAAAATAATAAGTAGGGTTATAAGTTAATAAGTGAATCTTATTTAAAACACCGAAGATGAAGTAAATAATGCTAAAAGTAAATTAATGCATCAGTTTACTTTTAAATTACAGTAAATTAAAGGTAAAAATAAAGGTGTAGAGTACATTAGGGCCTTATTTCATTTCTGAGAGCGTTTTGGTGCGATTAGTGCGCCGCGCTGCTCTAGTGCGTAAAACTTAAATACTAATGTGACTTTAAGTGGAGAAACGTTATTCTTGTTGATACAGTGAAACGGTTAGTACTGCAACGTACACTGTAAAAAAGTTTTTTAGTCTCACGCAAGTAACTTTAAAACTAAACGCATTTAAAAAGAATTCTAAAATGCAATATTATTTGTTAAATTATGTATTTTTTTAAAGAATCCCAGTTGTAAATTAATTTTCCTTTCCTGTCTAAATGATTATTGTGTACCCCAAAGCTTTCCTCAAGCCTGTTACTTAAGATTCTAGTTTGAGTGCAGCGGAGGGAACCTGTTGACGAAGTGTGAGCGAGACAGAAATCCTCTTTTCACGTAGACCAAAATCACCACGAGTCATAGTAATGTTGACTCAGTGTATTTGCTTTAAAATTAGGATTATCATAATTATCACCAGATTCCGGCTTGACGTCCACTTTTGGGACGTCAACTTCTGGGACAACCTGTATATATTTATTATAAAATATATTATCTGATAGTTATTATAATACCAGCCCAGACCAGCGACAGTAAGCAGCGTCAAGTTTTATCCGCTTGTCAAGCCAAACGTTGTCAATTCTCCCTACAACGGAAGTCCATATTTAGCAGTGGAAATTTACTGGGGGATGTTGAAGATGGGTGATATTTACTTTTATGAAAATGTTTTGTATGTACATAAGATATGCCATATAAAAAATACACATTAAACACAAACACTCACGCCTGTCACTCAGAGGGTAGACAGAGAATAGAGTTCCATCTGGCACGATTCTGACAGACCTCTCTCGCCACCTCCACATATCTTCGCATACATGCTCGTCGGTTAAGGGTACTCTTAATTTGGCTCACCAATATATTACCACTTTGGTCGATAAACTTTCGCCTTTCGTCCCTTTCCGACTCTTCCGTTCACTTCCGCAATATAAATTTGCTTTGTCACTCTTTCCTCATACATTCTTTCTATATGACCAATAAAATAGAGAGTCAGTAAATTTACTTATGGGATATTTTGCAGGACATTCAATATATTACACGCTTTTATAAAAATATCTTAGTCAATATACAAAGATATTTAAAACAGTTAGTAAGTGTATTATTAAGGAATACATGAATGATAATAACCCCTTGATATGAGGTGATCGCTGCCCAGTAGTTTCTAATATGATTTGTATAATTTAATGTATGGGATCCGTTCCGCTGGGTTTCTTGCTAGTTCTTTCTAAGACAGAGCTGTTTGTTATACCTATGGTAAATTAAATTAAAATATTTCCTTCAATACGGAGCCGTGGTAGCTCAGATGGTTAACGCTCGCTGTAAATATAACAGAACGCGAGTAACCCAGGTTCGATCCCTGCTGGCACCAATGAAATTGTTAATTGCAATTTTAAGTGCTGATTTACCACGTGCTCGGCGGTGAAGGTAAACATCGTGAGGAAACCTGCATGTCTGAGGAATAGAAAAAAATATTTCGAAGACATGTGAAGTTCGCCAACACGCATTGGGGCTGCGTGGCGGACACTTACTTGCCCTAAAACCCTCTCAGAAATGAGGGGAGCCCTGTGCCCAGCAGTGGGACGTATATAGGCTGCAACTTTACTTTTAGCTTTATTTCCTTCAATAAGTATTGTCATATTCGCTAATTTCGAAGGCGAAATAATTTGTTACGGAGACCTTGCAGTTTTAATTTATGAAGGATCCACCTGGCTAGAGGTTTTGAGAAGGCTGAAGAGGGAATGAGATGTACGAGTATATCTGCGTGGCTGCGAATACGTCTTCTTACGCTAAACTCCTTAAAAACCAACTACGTTTGTTTTCATAAAACAGCAATTTCCTGTGAACATGGTACGAAAGATTTTGTAGCTTTTGTAGCTACCGAGACTAAGACTGAAGTGGCAAAGTACTTAGCTATCTTTATTGATCAACATTTCAATGCTTACCGTAAGATCTCTTTCACGACTAGTGACAAAAAGTAGTTCGTTTTCTTCCTTACCTAAGTCGCCTGACAATAAGCTTTAGAATGCGGGGACATGCTTTATGGTATTTCTTTTAAGTGGCTGTAAATTTACTTGCAAAAACAACGAGTTTTAGATACTCATGGAGATTTCCCTTATTTCTTTATATTGCCGATTTTTTTTGTTGTTGACGCCGTTTTAAGACCAGTTAAGACGGACGTGAATGTTTTTGATAAAAATGTTTTACCATAATTAATAAAAATGTTTTACCATTTATATATTATATGATAGACTTCGTGACTCAGTCGCTGGCAGGTTCAAGGTACAAGGTAGGTATTATGGGCGCACTGGCCTTGGATTATATTAGATGTCGCCCTCATGCGCGTCTCGCATTACATAGGATTAATATCAGTTATCGGCTGCTTGCACTATACGTGTGGAAATAAGAATATCGTATTGATTGATGTAATCATTTCTTATAATATTTTTAATTTAAATAGGTATACTTAATAATAATATTAATGACGCAATATAAGTGCAATGGAAAATTTCCAAAACGTGATTTCTAGAATATGTGTAATATTAACTTGAGGTTTATGTTCAGTAGTGGTTGATCGGCTGTAATTAATTAATAAATGAGGTATTACTACGTATTGCACATAAATGTAAACAATTCTACAGATAAAAGTATCTAATTTAATCATATACCATTTTGAATGGTCTAAGAATTTAACACAATACTTTTTGCTTGATTTGTTATATAATTCTTATCCTTTTTGCTTGATTGTCTATGAAAAATTTTCAAAATTCCTAATCACTATTAAAAAACAAGAAGCAATGATAACACCATCACTAGTATTTCCTTCAACCATTGCAAGATCGCTACACAACCTAACTTACTCTTTACGCTAGAATGCTTTGTATACCTAC
This sequence comes from Parnassius smintheus behrii, assembly GCA_036936625.1. Lineage (NCBI taxonomy): Eukaryota > Metazoa > Arthropoda > Insecta > Lepidoptera > Papilionidae > Parnassius > Parnassius smintheus. The sequence continues at coordinate 14,836,670 of JAUPFT010000005.1, read as the reverse complement.
TGTCATAATTTTCATATTAAGCCATTCGTAGAGTGATTTAACCACTAGCTTGAACCACGATTTCGACACTAATCAAACTATGAGTAGGCCCAAAGCGGTACATTTCCCGCGTAGTTTCCGATTAGTGCGTTTGGCAAGAGTACATTCCGCCAACCTGAATCTAGCAGTGCGCCCGGGGCCGTTCACCTCCTGCCCCACTCGCTCTTGAATTATGCTGTCTAAGTAGACCTATGCGGATTATTAAATACATTGTAATATAGGTTATATGGCCTAGTTGCTCCTGATAGAGATTCTACTGTATATTATTACAGTACCAGTGTGTGGTAGAGCCACGATGTAGACTGGTTGGAAAGATGGAAAGCGGTCTACTATTTGCGTGAAATACCAAACTCTCACAGATTTTATTAACTAAACTTACTTAACCCAAACTTTTTTATTAACTAAACAGTAAATACATATATATCCTATACCTTTAAACGAACAATTCTTGTATATATATAATCGGAATCTCGGAAACGGCTCCAACGATTTTCATAAAATTTAGTGTCCAGGGTGTTGGGGGCAATAAATCGATCTAGCTAGGATTTATTTTTAGAAAATGTCTTTTTGTTCGTGTTTTCAGGCAATGAAAAACTGCTACAATATAAGAAGGTAAATTTTGACACTGTGTTAATGATCGTAATAGCTCAAGTGGATATCGAGTGGTCACGAAATCGTTATGTCTCGGTTCGCTTCCTGTCTTCGGTACGACTTTTTTCTTTTTTTTTCAAGTTCTCTTCTTTTTGTGAGAAAATCTGTTATTTTAAGCCATTTTTTAGTATTTTTTTTAAAAATTAGAAAATTTGAATAAAACTAATTGCACTCATGATTTTTAATTCAAATAGCCAGTTCAGTTTTTTCTATTATGTCAATAAGATCAAAAAATATTATTTATGTTTCATCAGTATGTAATTTGTATCTAAACCTGATACAAACGGAATAGGGACGATTTAATTTTTCTTAACTTGATACTCTTTCTACTTCTTCCGATTCCGGTCAGTTCAATCAAAGTGACAGCGAGCTTATACTGCATGCAATACGAGCTCGCTGTCACTTTAATTTATAACTACTGCGAAAGGATACACCCGTGACAATTTTATGTAATCAAGTACTGGGGGAAGGGGGGAGAAAATCTCAGTCATTTATTAATTTTGAAATGTATATTTACTGCGTCTCTCTCTACGACGGATGCATGTGCATCATCTACGTACCGCTTGTAGAATCTTGGATTTACAAGAGAAGTAAGAAAAGTGGAGGATATAAGTGATAGATTGTCTTACGTCGCGACCACACGGTGCTCCACTCTGTAGTTATATATTAAAGTATGCATTGGGAATGCTTTCACAAGCTAAACATTATAATTTTAAGATATTGACATTATATGTTTAGAAAGTCCACGTGCGTTAACTGTACTTGTAAACGATGCGTGACTCGAATGACCGGTATTGAAAGTTCCCAAAAATTCTTTACACTCATCAGATGGCATACATTTATAATCGTGGTGATTTATATCTTTAAGTTTATAATGCGTGAACAAGTGCTTTTATGTGCACATCAGAAATGTATTTTATTGTAGTAACAATGATGAATTTAATTAATTAATTAATTTCCCGTATAGTGGCGGCGAAAGAAAATCCCCTTCACCATTTCAATTTGTAGCTGTCGTAAGAGGGGAAGATGGAAATACACAATAAAAATAGGCTGTAGCATTTTCCTAATAACTTTAACAAATAAAAAATTATGGTTGCCGAACCATCTGCCAAACGTGACACCTATGGCGAATATCCTCTACTGCTTACTTCTATGATGCAATCAATCTATGGGAGAGTAGAGGCCTATATTTAGCTATTGACTTTCAGGCAGTAATGAATAAAAGTTAATGCTTTAAATCAATAAAATGATTTCACATTCTGAAGTCGTTATCAAGACATACTGTGTAGAAAATTAAAATCCCCAAAAGCTGTAAAATTATTTAGTTTCTTTTATTTCTTTAAAGACTGTCTTTTTTAAGTTTTTTTTTTACCTTTTTTCCCTTTAGGATGTAACTTTTTCTCCAAATATGAGACCACTCTTATAAATTAACCTGTTTCATTAAAAAAAAAAACAGTTAATCGAAAACGGTTCACAATTGACTAAAATGTCGCATGACATATTTACTACATATTCGTCAAAAAGTGCAATTGTGAACCTTTTCCTTTTTTGAAAGTCTGCTAAAGATGAAAAGTGTCACAAAACAATGGCGTCGACTAGTAAGCGGTAACTGTGGTACGAGTACATTCATCAATAATTAAGATATCAGTGCATTGTCACTGCTGGTATGGTTCCATTTTGTCTAGAAGATCAGGAGGGTAGGTTGCCCTGCTTACAAATTTTTAGCATTAAGTGAAGTGTATATAATGGACGTAAATATATTTATATATTTAGACCCATTACACTGCAGCTCAATGCTGATTCGTCCAACAATACATTATAACACTAAAAAGGTAAACCTGGTTCCTGATCCGAGTTTCATACTGCCCGAGCGAGTCCTAAACGTAACATAGTTACCTTCAAAATAGTTACTTTTGAGCTATGTTACACGACTTTTTGTGTGTGTTCGAATAGGTCTCGTTATGGTTCGAGATCCAGAAATCACCAGTGTGAAGCCGGGTGGTTCTCTAGTATAAAATAAAATACTTCACGGCAAGTGTTGAATTTATTATGATAATTTTCAACCTCAAGTGTGGCATAAAATATAAGATAAAAGTCTAATTTTATGGCAAATAATGTTACAATCCTTATTTTAGGACATGTAGAGCTTAAATTTTAGTGTAATAAATAAAAATAATATTTTCTTTCTAGTACTTCATTCTAACAGGTCATTTTATCGAACAAAAATTCATTGACTTTCAAGATGTTACGTATAATAGACGCTAGATGACCTAACATAAGGATATTTTATGTCGCTTTTTCGTTTCATCGAGTTTCATTCAAATCACAACAATTCTAAAGAAAAAATAATAAAATTCAAAATTTCGTTAAAATTAAATTAAATGAAATTTAATTAAATGCGGAAACATATGACAATACATGTGGTATGGGCGGCCGTCTAGTGATAGTATCTAGAGGTTACGACTTTGACCTCCGTTAACCCAAGGTTTCACATATCAGTAATTTATCGTTCATGCGTTAGAAACAATAATAAAAATGCAAACACGGTAAATTGCAGTCACTTCGTATACCGTCGCTGAGGACGGTGTTGTCAGGTCTCATAAATATATAGATTTTGCTGATTTTAATGCAAATCGTTGTAAAAATATGTATTTTGAATAACAATAACATGTTTTTATTCATTGGTAACATTCTGATGTTTTAATTTTTTATTAATGTCCTTGCGGTACCTATGTACCTCTTTTAGATCGGACAGGGTTTAGTTAGTTCGATATTTTTGTGTTTAATACAGAGTATAAAGAATGTTATAGAATACAATAAGTGGTTATTACGTAAATTATACATAGAAATTCTTTGACAAAAAATTTAATTTTTATCCAAAATTTTTTAAACGCACCTAAATTTGTCTGCATCTTACAGGATGCGCAACATTTACATGCTTATATTATTATTTGTGTAACCCTCGTTTATTTCTTCTTACGTCTTTATCTATTTTAACAGCTGTTTATGTGCAGTCTGCTTTATTCGTATCTAATAATTCATACTTTAGGTCATTTGTTATTCGAATGTTTTCTTACTATCTTATTTGAAGTCTCTCCATACAATAGTTACAATTATTAATACGTATCTGCTTTTTAATCTACTATATCAGACATTATATTCGCGTGTGTTGCGGTCATTTTACCATTTGTACTATAAACACCTGCATGATGTATCCCACATAATTGTTGTAAATATAAACCAGCTTTTAACCATCGCTTCTAGATAATGATATGCCAGATTTTTTGCTTTGTAATGAGTGTTCGACTTTCTTGCGCAGTTATCTCTACAGATGGGTAAGAGTTAAACATGATTTTTTGAAATATTTCCTTACAAGTAAGGAATTTTGACTTCCTCACACAAAACGTTGGATGATACATGACGACGTCCGACCTGTCGTCATGTATGGAAGTGAATGCTGGGCCGTCAAGAAGAAGGATGAAAATAGATTGCATGCGAATGAAATGAGAATGTTACGATGGATGTGTGGTGTGACAAGGATGGATAAGATAAGGAATGAGTATATAAGAGGAAGCCTGAAAGTAGCGCCAGTGGTAGAAAAGGTAAGAGGAAGCAGATTGGCATGGTTTGGGCATGTGATGCGGAGGGATGGAAGTCATGTCACAAAACGAGTGTTGAATATGAATGTGGAGGGACACACGGGCAGAGGAAGGCCGAATAAAAGATGGATCGATTGTGTGAAGAGTGATATGAGAATGAAAGGAGTAAGTATGGAAATGACGGCTGATAGAGAGGAATGGAACAAGAAGATTTACTGCGCCGACCCCAGATAATGGGAAATGGGCTAGAGAATGATGATGACACAAAACGTTGGCTATTTTATATACATTTTATTACATTTATCCTCAATTCAAAATCAAAATACAGATGCGTTGTCACCCCTGAAGACTAAGAGGGAATGCCTCATTTCCAGTAAAAGGGTTTCCGATCCTCTACACTCACCATACGAAACACAGCAGCATTAAGTTGCTATTTTACGCTGGTATTCTGTGAGAGCGTTGTCCTTCCCCGGTCGAGCCGACCTATTCGCGCTACAATCGTAATTTAGTTGCAGCATGGCTCTACCACGTAAAAAATACACATGATTTTTTGAAATATTACATATTTTATATACATACACACACAAAATCACATTTCGTAAATATAGAATGAGCCTAATTCTAAATTAGTTTATCGTTATCTACGTCAATTGTAATAATCTCAGGTGAAATGAATTGCCATAACTGCTACGCTAGTTTTTAAAGATTTCCGATTGAAGTCGGTATCCACACGAATTGATGAATTAAATTTCAAGCTTTTATCTATAGATTATTTCTACATCAATGAGTATTTATCATATCTCTATATAATATAGATGAATCTAAAATTTATCTCAAATATTGATCGATTAACGATAAGTCGCTGTCGATCAATTCAAAATTCATTACTAATATTATTATGAATATAACTGTAGCATTATTCTGAATTCTTTCACAGCAACGTTGGACTTCCACCGGCTATTCAAACTTTATTAAATAATAAGCACAGATATTTTTATAGTCAGTGGTAGAACAAGTGATTTATTGAGGTAGTACGTCGAATAAGTTGGCTTAAACGGGGCAGGACTATGTTGGCACAGAGTAGAAGCGTTTATAAGATAATACTGCTATGTATATTGTACTTCTATTATACATGTATTTAATATTATCTAACGATATTTACTTAAATGCACCTATCACATTATCCCTCTACGCTTGGTGTCTGGAACAAAAGCCTAAAGACATTAAGTCCGCCCTTTGTAAATTTATTTATATACATATAGGTTAAAAAGTAATTATAGATAAAACTTCTTCTTAGTTCTGAGTTAAAACTCGGTCTTCCAACATTTGACCATAAACCTAACTAATAATAGTGGACCTACCTTATACCACATTATATACAAGTGACGTCCCACTTAAATACTCTATTTATATGCTACGAGAGGTTAAAAAATATAATTATTACACATGGTTTGTTAAAATATAATCTATTTTTTTTTTTGAATTAATCCGTTGTTAGAACATCCTTTTTCCATAAAAATATACCTGTGCTGGGATGTCCCGCACTTCCGTAGAAAATTACTTTAAAACAAATAAAACTTTATTGTTTTAAATAACGGAACTTAAATTTAAATAATAACAAAATAGTTTTATTTTTATTTTTAGGTTGGCCTCTAAGTTTTCGTTCTAGGTTTCGTGTTAGGTTATGTATATTGTGTGAAATGTACAAATGATGGATTGACTAATCCTGCAACCGACGCATGGAATTGTTAATTAACTTCGGCTGTGTCATGTACTCGAATGTCAATAAAATAAAGGGTGATAACGAAATCTGCCAATTAATTACAAACAACCTCGACCGCTAGTGGACGCGGTCCATTTTTACACTGATAAAGTTATTTAATATATTATATCTCACTTTTATTAAATTTAACCAATATAAGACAGTTTTATATTCAAATGCGACTTATTTTGTTGTATTACATATTCTAAGAACTGTGTCTTGAAATAATATTTACATGTTAAAGGTGATAATGTGATATGTTTGCTACTTTTGAGGTAAGTGAGAATAGTTCGTAGAAATTTTGCAACGTACTGTAAAATAGAGGATATAATATTATGTATAAACTCAAAAGTTTTACGAACATTGTTGACTTTTGTACAATTTATATACATATTTAGTATAACGTTTATACGTGGTAGAGCTACGCTGCAGCTATATTATAGTTGTAGCACGAATGGGTCGGCTCGACCGGGGAAGGACCACGCTCCCACAAAATACCAGAGTAAAATAGCAGCTTAATACTGCTGTATTTCGTATGGTGAGTGTAGAGGTCCGGAGACCCTTTTTTACTGAAAACTGGGCATTTCATCTTAGTCCTCAGGGGTGACAACGCATCTGCGTATGGATTCTTAATCGAGGACAAATGTCTATGGGCCACAACATCCACTTACTATCAGTTGGACTGTGTGCTCGTTTGTCACCCTTATTATATATATAAAAAAAAACTTAGCTAGGCTTCGTTAGCTGTGGAACATAGATTTTCCCCGCGGATTGACTCGTAGGGTAATATTTGCCATAGTTGCTTCGCATGGCACGCGGGTTGGCAAGCACATTTTTCTTATTTATTTGGTTGCTTTTAGGAAGACGCCACCCATCTCCTGGTCAGTTTCCCCCTGTCGCCTTTAACGATACCCGCGGACGATATTGGGTGGTGGATATTCTTCGCCACTACACGATACTTCATGTTAATAAATATCATTTACCTACCTCGGATAGCTCGAAAATGAATCGAAGTTTTGGGGGCGTGGCTTATTCCTTTGTCGGTGAAGCCAACGGACGACTGCGGGAGTGTCAAAATGAAAGTGATGCAATATTTATTATATTTTTTTTTCAAAAATATTCAAAAATAAGAATAGAACAGAATATGTAATGAAATATGAAAATGAACAAAAATATAAACAGTATATGTGAAGTATGTATGTACATTAAATAGCGAGAAAACTTTATAAACGTGGTTAAAATTTATGTATTCATGAAATGGTGCTGTTAACCCAGAATTGGAACTTCTGACAATATTAGGTATAATAAGTCAAAGACAAATATTTGTATTCGAAATTGGCTTTTAGAAAGCACTTTTTGAAATTATAAAGCTACACGAGTAAAGAAATTTCTTTACTAGTGGCTCTACTGCGAGAAAATCTTGTGAGAAGAAGTGGCGAAGAATTCACTAGCAGACTGTTTTTCTTCCAAGAGTTACCGCACCGTAGTTAAGAGGATACCTCGAAAATGAATTGAAGTTTTGGGGGCGTGGCTTATTCCTTTGTCGGTGAAGCTAACGGACGCCTGCGGGAGTGTCAAAATGAAAGTGTTGCAATGACTTCGTAGTACGCAAATTATGAGATAGCCATACCGAGCAAGCGCTCGGAAAAAAACTAAGTAAGCGCCAAACAACATTTTTATTTATTTTAACAAAACTTCGTTTTGGATTAAAAAACTGGTTTATGAAAACTTAGATATTATTTATTTACTATTTTTTTATTTTATTTAGATTATTTACTATGCTTTGAAAATAATTCCATGAAATTATTCGTAAAAATATTGTGGTGTCATCAAGAAATGTAAATAATTGGAGCCTACTTTGCAATTTTTTTCTATCGAAAAAATTACATGATATCGTGTTTTCCTTTTATGCAAACCAAGGTCATATAGTCAAAAATCTTATACCAAAATTTTGGTTTGTAATAAGTATATAAAACTTAAAAAAATATGTTGAAAAGAAAAACCACCAAATTTTCGAGAGTTTATAAAATAAATACATAAGTAAATTTCACGCATCCTTATCTTATAAACAGTGATTTAATTAATAATATACTTTCTACATAATAATGATTTTTTAACATGGCCTTTGAATTTATGCAAAGGCAAAATTAGTAATATTACAGGGACTCTTGTGATTAGATTTATTGCCCATGTAAAAATTATGGGCATTACTCATTTTGTTAAAGATATTAAAATGGTTCCCTACATAAATAATATTGTCCAAAATGAATCGTGATTTTTTTCAAAGGTGTCTGAGTGTGTGCTTCAGGTTAATGTTGTAAATAGCACGTACAGTTCTTTTCTGTAAGAAATAAGATAATGTCAATATAATATTTTTGAAATACTCGTACGCATTAAACAAAATTATAAGAGAAAAGTGTGATTTTAAAATAGATATGGGGACGGATTTATGTAATTGCATTTATCAATTAACGAACAAAATCAATCTGAGATTTCTTCCCGCGAATTGTCATATTTTCTTTATTTTAGTGAAGAGACACTTTAAGGAAAAATTCAGGAATAAGAACGAAACCTAGCCATATCTTTATTACCAACGATATCATTAAATATTTTTTCAGCATGCCGTCCTTGCTTTAACAAAGTGATGAAGAACATTATATAAGCAGTGAACATAAGCATTCGGCATGGTTACTTTCACCTAGATCGTAAAATTTTATGCTAAACGCTCATGATTTATTTGTACCGCAGACCTTTTTTGCTGGTATCGAGGCATTTCACCTTAATCCTAAGGAATGATTACACATCTATAACCGCTTATGAATCAAAATATAAAAGATTTTATCCTGAAGGTGGTGTGTACTTTCTTCTACTATAAAAATCAAGATAATTTCGGTCCGCCAGCCATATTTAAAAGGATTCGGACTTTCTATTGAATATTTTGTAAACTCCATCGACCATTGTCTATTGTCTACTCTCGCTACCGGCGTATTAATTAGGTTCGAAGTTCGTTATCGATGCAAGTATCGTGTTCATAAACGAGCTGCAGATTTCTTTTATTTATTCTGTAATAAAAGTCAATCACATTCACTTCCTTTGGAATCAGCGTTCTTAAATGTGAACTTAATAAAACATTTATTAAAAATCGTGATAGCTAAGGGGCTAACCTATAAACTCCAGTCCTTTTAACTATTCCGAAGTTCGTTAAGTTTACTGTAAATAAATAAGTAATAAGTAGGTAATACTTATACAAAAAATAAAGCAGTCGTGTACTCCGTGTCTCCGTTTTTTATTTCACCACAAAAACATATCAAAACAATAGCTATATACAAGTTAATTACAGTTACCTATTGGCATTTAAACAGAACAATGTCATTTAACTGATATTGCTGATCAACTGGAAAGTAATAACTGTGCAAAACAAAATTATTTTATAAAAATTGTGCACACGGACGACGGTTGTGTAAAACCAACAACCATAATAAATGGCTCGAAATCATAAAGATAACATGAAATCACTATTTAAACCTGTACCTTGCGAATTCTTTAATATAACCATGTACCTACTGTGTCAAAATGCATGGCGAATGAAAAAGCTTTTTTTCACAAACTAGTAGAATTTAATATTGATATAGTCTATAACCTTTTATATCTTACTTAGATGTCCGGTAAATTTATTCCTATATTCCTATTTCCGGTAGTTTACTGCAGACTTTTAAGTATAAATGATTTTTTTATAGTATAAGGGTGACAAATGATCACACAATCCACAGGATGGTAAGTAGATGTTGTGGCCCATAGATATCTACATTTATCCTCGATTAAGAATCAAAACGCAGATGCGTTTTCACCTTTGAGGACTAAGATGCAATGCCTCATTTCCAAAGTAAAAAGGGTCTCCGGATCTCTACACTCACCATACGAAACACAGCAGTATTAAGTTGCTACTTTACGCTGGTATTCTGTGAGAGCGTGGTCCTTCCCCGGTCGAGCCGACCTATTTGTGCTACAACCATAATATAGCTTCATCGTGGCGCTACCACGTTTATTTATAGCTCGACGACAGCGATACTTATTGGCTAAGCTTTACCAGCCAACTTATAAATTACTTATTAATTTGCAGGGTGATTACATATGGATCGAGCCGGTGTCGGGTCGGGAGTTCGACGTGGCGATCGGCGCGCGGGTGCTCGCGGCCGAGGGGCGACGCATCCGCGTGCGAGACGACGACGGCCAGGAGCAATGGCTGCCGCCCGAGCGCCGCATCAAGGCCATGCACGCCACCTCCGTGCACGGAGTCGAGGACATGATCTCGCTTGGTGACCTGCACGAGGCTGGGATCCTAAGAAATCTTCTCATACGATATAATGAAAATCTTATTTACGTGAGTTCTCGTTATTTTTTATTTATATGTATGTAAACTGCATCGTTGGTGTGGTGGTCGTAAACTCGATTGCCTAATCATGAGGTCCCAGGTTTGAATTCCGGGTCGGGCCAAAATCAGTTGTTGGGTTTTTCTTTCAAGAAATTCTCAGTAGCAGCCCGAAGTTAGGAAGTTGGCGGTTTTCATCCCCGCTCCTCGAAAAGCGCGTCATCAGATCTCTCTCCGATCGAGTCCGAATACCGTCCCATCGGACTATGTAAGCGAGAGAATAGAGTGCACCTGTGCTTGCGCATACACTCGGGCACTATAATCCTGACCTGCGCAGATGGCTAGTCTCCGTTGAGCCTGGCCACCGTGATCGAAATTTGGTCTGGAGGACATTATGATTGTAAAACCGAGTTTTTAAACTAGACTAAGCATTATTATCACTTTGTTAAGTCTGGAAAACATTATGAATGTAAAGCCTTAGAGACTTGTGCATTATTATTACTTTGTTGAGTCCGGGGGACGTTATGAATGTAAACCCTTAGAGACTACACTATTATTACTTTGTTCATTCTAGAGGACATTATGAAAGTGAAACCTTAGAGACCTGAGCATTATTATTACTTTCGTAAGTCTGGGGGAAATTATGAATGTAAAGCCTTAGAAACTGCAATATTATTACGTTGTTAAGTCTAGAGGAGATTATGAATATAAAGCCTTAGAGACTGTACATTATTATCACTTTGGTAAGTCTGGAGGACATTTTGAATGTAAAGTCTTAAAGACCTGTGCATTATTATTACTTTGTTAAGTCTAGAAGACATTACGAATATAAAGCCTTAAAGAAGGTGCATTATTATCACTTTGTTAAGTTAGTCCAATATAAATCACCTCTACAAACATTTTTACTTTATTCTTAAGTCCACCCTTTTTAACCCATAGTTGAAGGTGTTTGCCATAAAGGATAAATTAATTAAATAAAATTTGAGAAGAAGCAAACATAATAATATAATTCTTTGCGCTCTATAATGCACGTATAGTTTAAAAATATTCTTTATTTAGAAACTACAATAAACTTTATTATTATTGAGTCGCCATAGATTTGTCGAGTCATCATCTTTATATAATCTGCTATTTACGAGATGTATAAATTTTACATTTGTTGGAGAGTAAAAGATTTTTCGGTCATTTCCCATTGCTGACTCTTACGACACCCAAGAGAAGAAATGGAGTGATGATAGACCTTTTCCTTACGCTACCACATGTCGGTTTAATAAATATAACCTTGGTAGTAAAAATCTGAGCTCAAACTGGCAATAAAATAAATAAAATTGTGCATGTTGCTTACTTTCATGTTATATTTTCAAGTTATTTATTATTGATTTTCGTTAAGTAGAGCTTGATAACCGTGTAAAAATATCCGCTAGCTCATATCATCACGTGGGTATGCTAAGAGGCGAAAGTGGGAAATTGAACCGTAGGCCGCAACATCTTCCTGAAATCATCTGCTTGTAATCCGCTCGCCAAGCGTGTTGAGGCTATCTATGGGGGAGGTCATGTTCGGCAGTGGACTATTGTTAGGCTGCTATGAAATGGATGCTCAATCCTTTTTTTTTTGATAGAATAGTTACGGTCCTCGCATGAGCTATTAAAAAAAGTTGAATAATTGAGAATGTCATATGATCAACCAATTTTAATTTTTATATTACAGACATATACGGGTTCTATATTGGTGGCGGTGAATCCTTACCAAATACTACCAATATACACAGCAGACCAAATAAAACTATACAAAGAGAGGAAAATAGGAGAACTGCCTCCACACATCTTCGCTATCGGCGACAACGCATATGCACACATGCGCCGCTACAGCCAGGACCAGTGCATCGTCATCAGTGGAGAATCTGGAGCAGGGAAGACCGAATCCACAAAGCTTATTTTACAATACTTAGCCGCCATTAGCGGCAAGCATTCCTGGATAGAACAACAGGTTGGTTTCCATTACATAATTTTTTATTCCATGAAGTTATTCTTGTACCTTAATCGTATTCCAATTTACTTATTTAATTTCTTTCTTAAAAACTTACCTATTTTAAAGTCAATGCTAAAATTAAGAAGAATACGAACATAAAAAAAATATTGTTCTAGTTTCATTTTAGCTCGTCGCATGGTAGCGAACTTAGAGTCTCCATCATACTTGAAAAATTTGTCTATACGAAAAAAAACTCGTAAATAATTTATAGTTTACGACATTGACATTATTTAATATTTGGGGCTTGAAATATCTATACATTACTCTCATCTCGAGGGAAGATTGTTAATGCCTTTGCGATAGAACTGTGGGGATCAGGACTCTACAAAGTCTATGAAGGCGTTTTGTATCGCTTCTTAACAACAGTTTTGGGCGGTGGTGGCAATGGGTTGAGACTTGGTCTGACGAGTATGGAGGATGGCGTATGATTTCTAACTGCATGTCTTGTGAAATCTAAACTTTAATATGTAAACGGTTCGTTGAACAGTGAGATGTTGTATTGGAGCAATAATAGTCGAGAACGATTCACGAGTCGTAGGTGTTTCTCTCAGAGTTTCATCATCATTGTTCGAAGTATTTACAATAAACATCTGCTGATATTGAACGAAACCCATAGTTAACTGTACCTTAAGAAGACCGTCAAACAATTACCATTTCTTTCCTATAGTATCTTCTCCAAACACAGCATTCATATAATACATACCTATGGTTAACATAACACATATAAGTTTTGAGGGTATTGTTAACTAATTTATATTTAAACAAGCTTTTGTTTATCGCTTTTATTTTCAATTCAAAAGGTGAAAAGTTTTAATTAACCTAATTTAATTGGCCAACTAAGTATCTATTTATCAACCGAAAAAACCTTACTTAACCATCCGCACCTCACGGGTCACACTAGTACAACATTCGTAGTATCACGCCATTTTCCCCAGGTGTTGAGCGGAGCTTTGGATTATATTCTTAAGTAACAATGATAACATATTGAGTAATGTTCTCGAAGCGCCTCTAGACGCCCGCGCATGAGCCAGTTCAGTGTGCCAGGATATTATAAACTCTATAGTATTTGATACTCAAAACCCTCGATACCCGATACATTCTTGATAGCCGACGACAGTGTGTCAAAATCTTAATAGCATGCGCCTACAGCGTTAGTACTAGAGAAGAGGAGCTCGTGGTTAGGCATTACATTATCGTACATTTATATTTAAAAATAAGCTATTGCTGTAAGTTTTCCGAATAAAATAAAATAAATACTATTAAACGAGCAATTCTTGTATATATGTATATATATATATAATCGGGATCTCGGAAACGGCTCCAACGATTTTCATAAAATTTTGTGTGCAGGGAGTTTCGGGGGCAATAAATCGATCTAGCTAGGATTTATTTTTAGAAAATGTCTTTTTGTCCGTGTTTTTAGGCAATGAAAAACTGCTATAATATCGTTAGAATAAGAAGGTAAATTTTGACGGCTTATTAATGATTACAAATAGCTTAATGGTATATTGGGCGGTCGCAAAATCGTAATACCATGGTTCCAGCCCAGACCGACCGACCGACTTTTTTTAAATTTTTTTTCAAGTTCTTTTTTGAGAAAATCTATTTTTTCGAGCCCTTTTTTTAGTATTTTTTAAACACACGAAAATTTAAATTAAACTAATTGCACTCATGATTTTTTAAGCACTCATGATTTTTTAATCAAATAACCAGTTCAGTTTTTTCTATTATGTCGCTACGATCAAAAAAATATTATTCGTATTTCATCAGTATGTAATTTGTATCTAAATATTATTTCCAAAAGACACGAATCAAAAAAAAACCGAGCGAAAATTACCGAGCAAAGCTCGGTCAACCGGGTACTAAAATAAATACGCGAAACTCATATATGGAAAGTAGGTACTTTAAGTTTTGAGATCTCCGTGTTTAACTCAAATACTGAATATAAAAACAATTGAAAGTCAATAGAATGTCATAACATTATTTTATTTAACGTGCTATAAGTTTTTGTGTAAAAAGTTTAATCACGATTCTTTGACCATGCGGGTTTAATTTTAATTCGAAGTTGCCACACTATTAAAGCGATTACTTTATATTTTAACCCCGATTTTATACATTATATAACATACGTAAAAGAAAAAAGATTATCCAATAACAAGTTTTCACATTTTAAAATTGGTATTGAACAAACTTTTGCTGTTATTGTTCCCCTTTAGGCTAAAAAAAACATAAATACCGCCTGTTCAAACCACCAACTGTAGGCTTAAGATAGAACCACCGTTTTGTTACACCTACTATAAATTGGTTTATTAGGGCAAGTTCACTAATGATTTGAATATATATTCGTCTTAATGAAAAACAAGTAAAACTACGCCTCTAAAACCTGTTCGAAAAGAAAATCAACATGGTAATTGAGGGTGCCGAAGTATCTAAGTATCATTTTGGATATCTCAACATTAAACATATCCGGCATACATTTTTCGTTACATATACATAATATTATATACTTATAATATTGAATGCGTGATGAATTACGATATTAAAATGTCACGTAACACCCATTTGTTTGTGTACGTCAGCGGCTACAATTGTATTTCAGTGCAAATTGCACAAAATTTTATTTTGTAATTACTACTATTACTAATTATTTAATAATAAGATTATTGTAATGCTTAATATGTGATTAAAATTTTACAGATTCTAGAAGCAAATCCAATTTTGGAAGCATTTGGAAATGCAAAAACGGTCAGAAACGACAATTCATCAAGGTTTGGAAAGTATATTGATATACACTTTAACAGTGGTGGAGTTATTGAAGGTGCTAAAATTGAACAATATTTATTAGAAAAATCTAGAATTGTATCCCAAAGTATGGAAGAAAGAAATTATCACGTATTCTATTGCTTGTTGGCTGGACTTTCCAAAGAAGAGAAGAGGAGACTGGATTTAGGAGAACCGACGGAATACAGATATTTATCTGGTGTAAGTATAAATAGGAAAAATCCATTTTGAAGTTTGATGATGACGTACTTTTTATATAACAATAGAATAGAAAAAAAACAAATTGTCATTTAACATATTAAAGGCATTTTGGCATATTTTGATCAAAACTTTTTTCAGGGTGGCTGTTTTACTTGCGAAGGAAGGGATGATGCTGCCGAATTTGCAGACATTCGATCTGCTATGAAAGTTTTGTTGTTTACCGAACCAGAAATATGGGAAATTTTAAAATTATTAGCTGCAGTTCTGCACTGTGGTAACATTAAATATGAGGCAACAATTGTCGATAATTTAGATGCAACAGAAATAATAGAACAGGCGAACGTACGAAGAGTCGCAAACTTATTGGGAGTACCTACACAGTCTCTTATAGATGCACTAACAAGGAAAACACTTTTTGCACATGGCGAAACTGTTGTATCAACCCTAAGCAGAGATCAATCTGTAGATATTAGAGATGCCTTTGTCAAAGGTATATATGGACGGCTTTTTGTCACCATAGTAAAGAAAATAAACGCCGCAATTTATAAACCCAAATCTACGATGCGAACAGCGATTGGAGTTTTGGATATCTTCGGATTTGAAAACTTCGATCACAACAGCTTTGAACAATTTTGTATCAACTTCGCTAACGAAAACCTACAACAATTTTTCGTTAGGCATATTTTTAAATTGGAACAGGAAGAATATAATCACGAAGGAATCAATTGGCAGCACATAGAGTTTGTCGATAATCAAGACGCTCTAGACCTGATTGCATTAAAACAGTTGAACATCATGGCTTTGATCGATGAAGAATCCAAGTTTCCTAAGGGTACTGATCAAACTATGTTAGCGAAATTACATAAGACGCACGGTCTTCATAGAAATTATCTTAAACCTAAGTCAGATATAAATACTAGTTTTGGATTAAACCATTTTGCTGGAATAGTATTTTACGATACTCGCGGCTTCCTTGAGAAAAATCGAGATACATTTAGCGCTGATCTGCTCCAGTTAATTCACATATCAACAAATAAATTCTTACAGCACATTTTTCAAGAAGATATAATAATGGGTTCGGAAACACGTAAAAGGGCTCCAACGCTATCGACCCAATTTAAAAAGTCATTAGACTTGTTAATGAGAACGTTAGGTACTTGTCAACCGTTCTTCATTAGATGCATTAAGCCGAACGAATTTAAGAAACCGATGATGTTTGACCGTGGCCTATGCTGTAGGCAGCTTCGATACTCTGGAATGATGGAAACCATCCGAATCAGGAGAGCAGGTTATCCGATCAGGCATAGTTTTAAGGAATTCGTAGAGCGGTACAGATTTTTAATTTCTGGAGTTCCTCCAGCTCACAAGACTGATTGCCGTGCGGCGACTGCAAAAATTTGTGCCACTGTTCTTGGTAAATCTGATTACCAACTAGGCCATACCAAAGTATTTTTGAAGGATGCACATGACTTGTTCTTAGAGCAGGAGAGAGATAGAGTACTCACTAGGAAAATATTAATACTACAGAGATCGATTCGGGGCTGGGTGTACCGCAGACGATTCTTAAAGATGAGAGCGGCAGCTGTATTAATTCAACGTCATTGGCGAGGGAAATTGCAGAGAATCCGGTACAATAAGATGAAAGTCGGATATGCCAGGCTCCAGGCATTGATCCGTGCGAGAGTTTTAGCTCATCGTTTCAGACATTTACGGGGTCATATCGTGGCATTGCAAGTAAGTGTAGATCAGATTTATCTACATTTTTTTAAATTTGTTCTTAATATTCCCATTAAATATAAAAAATTCATTAATTGAATGTATCCGAATCGAACACGTTAAGCTATAACAACATCTTCCGTACTCAAGCCAGTACTAAAATACACCAATCATTTTCGTTAAAATGCACCAACTAATTACAAATCCTTCACTAGTTCCTTATCTATCCATCGATTTATCCATTCGTTAATTACAGCCTATAAAATTCTACCGCTGAACATAGGACTTAACCATAGATTACCTCTAAAGCGGCAATTTGTTCTTATTGTTATATATTTATCAGGAAGATACGCCTCTTACGATATCAACGGACAATCCTAATAGCTCTGTGAAGAAAGGTAGGCAAGATTTTTTGGCTCCCAAAATTGCTAGTCTTGCCAGTTACCACGCTATGTGATTATTTTATCTAATGCCGGTATGAGTAAGTATTAATTGTAGCACAATTGGTGCGCCTAAAAATTCGTGGCGCAAAAAAGTTAAAGAGCTTTTTCGTTAGTCTGATAAAATTTGTCACAATGTAGAAAGGAGACCGGGGATGGTTGACCAATTTTCAGTAAAGACGCTTGTATTTTCGTTGTTTTAGTGTATATTATCGTAAAAACCAACGATATACATATGATAGGTATTCAGGTATTCAGCTTTTGAAAAAAATTACAAAAAGCTTGCCATCAATTATGATGTAGTACACAAGCTTCGTTTTGTAGAACACGAAATACTAGTCAACCTAACCCGTGCCCGGGGTTGGTTGACTATTCAGGAGGGGTAAGTTGATCTATTAGATAATTAGTACATATTATAGGAATAAATAGGATAAAATAATTAAAATATGTTTGTAATTATCATTTTTTTAATTAAGACGAAATTTTCAATCCTGACAATTTAAATAAACTTAAAAATGTAATATATATACACATAATAAACTTTAAATTAGGATAAACAATCGTACATTTTAACATTTGTCAACTAAATACTTAAAACTCGACTTGCACTTAGTACACTGAACCCATTTCAAACTATAGAATTTAGTGCGCTCTAAACAAAATGTATCATCCTCATCACCTTTGTCTTCTTCTGCAGCTTTTTTTCCTTTTCGTTTTCCACTACTCCTTTAAATGTTCCTTCTATTATCTTTGATTTCTTTGTTTTATTATTTAGCGTCTTACAGGATTATTGTTTATTTTGAGTTCCTTAATATTTTCTTTTCATGTGTATTTGTATAAATAGCGCAAATTTTCGTGTTTCATAGAGTGTGAATCCGTAATAAATATCAGTTACCTTCTTATAATATTTTACTGATGCAAATAATTTCTCTTCAATAAATATTTTTCTATTTCTAGTGTACCGTGCCGTGATAGTTGAGAGAGCCGTGGTAGCTCAGATGGTTAGCGCTCGCTGTAAATATAACAGAACGCGAGAAACCCGGGTTCGATCCCCGCCGGCACCAATGAAATTGTTAATTGCAATTTTAAGTGCTGATATACCACGTGCTCGGCGGTGAAGGAAAACATCGTGAGGAAACCTTCATGTCTGAGGAATAAGAAAAAAAAATATTTCGAAGACATGTGAAGTTCGCCAACACGCATTGGGGCAGCGCGGCGGACACTTCCTTGCCCTAAAACCCTCTCAGAAATGAGGGGAGGCCTGTGCCCAGCAGTGGGACGTATATAGGCTGTAACTTTACTATTTCTAGTGTACAGCGCTCTCCAAAGTAAAATTCAAATTTAAAGTATTATTTAGATCTCGTCATTTCCGGATTACTTTCTAACAAATATTTTTCATTTTTACCACGTTGCATTGGAGTGTTTTATACGGTATATCAAATTCTTTTGTTGTAGAATTAATGCTCTATCGGCGGCATTCAACTTTCGAGTAGATCGAGTTATTGACACTAAGTCAACCTACCCCTATAGTCAACCATCTCCGGTCTCCCTACTCGCAACTTAAGACAGCCCCTGCAATGGCAATAATTACCGCGTGTGTAATCGATATATTTGTAGATGTTTGCTTGTTAATATGGTTATTGTTCTGCACATCAAAAATCCTACTCTAACACCCTCCTTACATTTCAATCCATTGGGATAAATTTTGTAGATTTACTTGGGACTGACAGTGCGTCCAATCCAAGTCACCAGGTAACAAAATCAGGCTTACTGTAGTATAATCTTTTAAATTTTCATAAGGTTGGGAGCGTCTTTTAAATAACTAAAAACGATGTAACCAGAAACTCTCTATAAACTAAAACCAATCTTCGCCAATCACGATCTAATCCAATTTCCAAATACTACTATCTCTTACATCTACATCTTAGCCAAAACTTACTCTATAAATATTGTTTTCTAAGACAAAAGCAATTCACATTCGATTACGTTGTTGCCGTTGTTTTAACAAAACCACAAAAGTTTTGAATATCATTTAAATAAATTAGGTGTTAAAAAATAATTCTACTAGTGAAGTTGTTAAGTTAGAAAAAGACGGGGCAATAAGTCCATAAGGGATGCAACTAAAACTTCATTTGTATTAAATATCCTATCGTATTCTAATTGTGAACAATTCCAGGCAGCAGCTCGTGGCTATCTAGTCCGTCGCTCGTACGGCCACAAGATGTGGGCAATAGTTAAGATCCAAAGTCACGTGAGACGTCTGATCGCCATGCGACGATACAAACGTTTAAAACAAGAGACCATTGCACACAATGAAGCTTTACGTCTTAGGAAGCAGGAGGAGCAGAGATTACAGCACCAGGGTAACACACGTGCTAAGGAGATCGCCGAGCAAAACTACAGGGTAAGGAAACATTGTAAAAATTACATTTATGTTTTAAGTAAAGCCTAAAATTAATTAGGTAGTTTTTATAATGGTTTTATTATGAAAACGTTATAATGTCAGCTGCCTTATCTTTGCTAGCAGATATATTTGTAATATTGCGTAAATATTACATAAAAAAAATTGCATAAAACACATAGACGTAATCAATTGTGCGCGACTTAATAGAGCCAGAAATGTACGTACCTGTACTGAAACACTCATTCGTCTTACTGACCCGTGCAATAAATATCGGAAATAAGTTCAAACGTTATTTCACAAATATTATATATAATAACACCGTTATAGAGCCGTTGCTCAAGGGGCTAAGCGCTCGATCGATCGGGTTCGATCCCCGATGGCACTAATGAAACTGTTAATTGCAATTTTAAGTGCTGATTTACCACGTGCTCGGCGGTGAAGGAAAACTTAATGAGGAAACCTGCACGTCTAAAAAATAAGAAAAAAATGTTTCCAAAACATTTGGGCAACGCGGCGGACATTTCCTTGCCCTAAAATCCTTTCATATATTCGGTGTTTGCTTTTGAAAAAGTTACTATGTTAAGTTTAAAGCGCGATAAGATTACAAATCTGTACGGCATTTGTAAATTTATAAAATTTTCATTTTAAAGAAATTCGATATTTCGTTTAACTTGTAGAACATAACATAACATAACGTAACAGATAATTGTCGAACATGATAAAATAATTGTTAACATAATAACAGAAAGACCTATCTGTATAATTATCGAAAACGTTAATACTCGCAACAATTACGTTAGACGATGTTTCATATATTATGTATTATAATTACATATTAGGAATTGTTTTTATTGACGACTATACAATACAACATGACGTAGTTTCTTCATTTAGCATGTTATATGTGAATAACCATTTACTTTTGGTGTTTACAAATGATAAGACTTGTTAAGTAAAGTTTAAAAATATGAAATGTTGATTGAGCTGCCATTTCTAATCCCATTCTATATACGTACGGGCTGTGTGTATTGATATTAAAACCAGCCAGATACAAATAGTAACAAAATACGAAGAAACTTTTTCCTCGATCTATTATTATGGTTGCAGTACGAATAGATCTTGTAAACGCTTAAAAATGCCAGTGTGAAATAGCAGCTATATGCTGATGTGTGCTTTAACGAGTGACGAAATCCGGAGACTCTTTTTACTTAAAACGATCCCTGACGGCGAAATCGACCACGCATAAACTTTTCTTTTTCTTTTTTTTCAGGCAGTTTACAAATTTTAAGTAATGTTTAGGGAAATAAAAATAATTTATTCGTAAAGTGAATATGCGTCATGTTGAGGATTGTTTTTTCATTTTACTTTCGAACTATATATAGCTTAACCAGGTAATTCTATATGACGTGATAAAAAACGTTAAATAAAGAAGCTTAACAAATTTCATTCTTAAAATATTATTAATAAGATACCATGCATTTTCAGTATCTTACTGTTGCATGGTATCAAGCCTTGATCAAGCATTGATTTAATATTTCATTAAGTTATCGACATTGATTTATAAGATACTAGTTAAAAACTCAGATTATCACACCGATTGACTTTGTCGCAATCGGAATTGATTAATAAAGAGATAAAGTAAATGATTTAGTTATTTTCAACTGTTGTTCGGTACAGTACACTCGCGTTTACAATATGGAGAAAAATATGAATAGTTTTCGAATTAGAGATAGCGAAGGTATTTACAAATAGTATTTTTTAAATATGTATTAACCCATTTAAACAGGCCAGTTTACTTTTAAAATTTAAATAAAAACTATTCATTTTTGTGACGTCAAAAGCAGATGGCTTTTAAAATTCCCCCTTTAAAGTCTTTATTTTAAAATCATCTTTTTTTTTTACAAAACATTCATATTTTTAAAAACACACTCACTCACGCCTGTCACCCAGAGGGGTAGGCAGAGACTACAGATTTCCATTTAGCACGATCCTGACATACCTCTCTCGCCTCTTCCACATCCATATACCTACGCATACATGCTCGTCGGTTAAGGGTACTCTTAATTTGGTCCATTTTTAGTATATCGCCAATTTGGTCGACAAACTTCCGCCTAGGACGTCCCTATCCGAATCTTCCATTCACTTCTGCAACATATATTTGCTTTGTCAGTCTTTCCGCATTCATTCTTTCTACATGACCAAACCACCGAAGCATTCCTTTCTTAATCCTGGTCACTGCATCATCCTGCAAACCACACTCTTCTTTTATCACACAGTTTCTCACCCTGTCACTCAGATTTAGCCATATTTTTAATTTGTACTAAAACTTGTAAGCGCCTTTGCGGTAGAGAGATACGTAGTTTAATTTAGTTTTTATTATGTCATAGCAGTTTTGCACGAATCTACAAAGTAATATATCAAATATGCAAAAAAATAATCCAAATTCGCGTTATGAACTTAATAGTTGTTCAACCGCTTCTCTAAACCTTCATTACACGCTACGTAATTAGTTGAAGAGTTATAAATCGAAGATCTATATATACGAATAATGCATTACAGCATGCATGTTATGCAACGAGACTCAAACTTACAAGTTTCGCTTCAGTACCTCCGATCTAGTCGAACAGTGGCGTAAACTAAGAACTTAGATACAATGCCAGCTATATCGAAGTTCGGTCGTGTCGTAAAAACTGTCAAAGCTAATATGAGTGTGTGGACGAAGTGCATTTGTGACGAAGGCCCGGAATTTCGTTATTGTGTTAGTTGATGTTGCTACTAAATATAGGTTCCGATTATATAATATAAAGTAGAATTTCAATCACACTCGTGCAATATTATTTTTAGTATAATGTTAAATAAATTGCAGCATTGATTCTTATGTCAGATGTCAGTCAAAGGTTTATAAAATAGTCTTTGAAAATACGCGTTAAGTTGTTTATTTTAACAATATCCGTTTCTGATAGAGACATTTCTAGTCAAACACGTGCAAAGCTCATCTATATCATATTCCGCGCCATAATTTTTACAACTCTCATTTACACCTTGCAAATAATTTGAAAAAGTTCCAGAAATCTAACGATTTTTAAACCTAGAGGACTTTACAAGTTCTTATTATAATCCGTTTAGTCTGAAAAGCACCCTCAATAATGAGAATAGAAATTACGTCTCATCTCATTAACTTTAACAAATTATTAATGATCGAATGCAAAATTTATTACATAAAGATCTAAAATATCAATCGATAAAAGAGCCTAATTATATTTTGATAACATTTAATATTATTATATTTATATTTTGTAATTTTAATAAAATGTTACTTTGCCAAATTTCAAGAATGTTTTACAATTTCTTCAAAAGTTCTTCAAAGTTGAACTTATATATATTTTTCCTATTTTCAGGAGCGTATGTATGAATTGGAAAGACGAGAAGCTGAATTAGCTCTAGAGGAGAAACGTCAACTGGAAGCTAAAAGGACATTGCTTCAAGAAGCAGCTCGTAAGCAAGACGAACCGGTGGATGATAGCAAGCTTGTGGAAGCCATGTTTGATTTCCTTCCCGATTCCAGCAGTGAAGCCCCCGCCCCTAAAGATACATCCATGTTTAGTGATTTACCACAAGCGAGGGCTGATCAACAAGAGGTAGCTTTTGTTTATAGCATAAGACAAGTATTCCGGTATTTTATTGTCATATAATTAAAACTAACTTATTCAATACAAGATTAGGATTCGAAATATTGTCAATTATTTGTCATAAATACACCTAACGAAGTATAGCTATAGCTATATTAGAAATCTTTTCAAGTAAGTTTTTTCGTATATGTAGGTACATATCAAATAATAGGCATTTATTTCAATTAACAGATGGTGACTCCAATGCAAACAACATCCGAAGATGAAGAGGACCTTTCAGAATTTAAGTTCCAAAAGTTCGCAGCCACATACTTTCAAGGAAATGTTACTCACCAGTATTCGAGAAAACCGCTTAAACATCCATTACTGCCTTTACATACTCAAGGCGATCAGTTGGTAAGTGGTATTAAAACGTCCAATTAAGGTCTAATCAATTTCGAATGAGGATTAAAATTGCATCTATTACACACTTATCTACATAAATACTAAAATTATAACAAATCTGTTTATCATTTTAATTATAAGCGATTCCGTGCCAGATAATATTTTATTATTTCAGGCCGCTCAAGCACTATGGGTGACTATATTACGATTTACGGGAGATCTTGCCGAGCCTCGTTACCACACTATGGACCGAGATAACACATCAGTCATGTCAAAAGTTACAGCTACATTAGGCAGAAATTTCATTCGTTCCAAAGAATTTCAGGAAGCTCAAATGATGGGCGTCGACCCAGACGCTTATTTGAACAAACAAAAGCCAAGGTCAATTAGACACAAGTTAGTCTCATTGACATTAAAGAGAAAGAATAAACTTGGTGAAGACGTCAGAAGAAAACTTCAGGTAAGTACAAATACTTTAACAAATATTTTAAAAAAAAAGATTATAACAATGCTATATACATTACTAATATTCCCCTTAACCACTCGTGGTAAGCTTAAATTGCTTAAATTACGAGTGGTTCACGCCAGTAGAATGGCGTATTCGAACCCACGCAACCTTTTTGAGTTAGCGGTCCGCGCCCTGCCATTAGGCTACTGTCGCTCTAACTTTAACAAACATTTGGTCATATTTATGTTTGTTTTAAAACGCATGTTAATATATCTATTTCAATATTTTTACAGGACGAGGAATATACAGCCGACAGCTATCAATCATGGCTCGAATCGCGTCCGACGTCAAACTTAGAAAAGCTTCACTTCATTATTGGGCACGGTATACTCCGCGCAGAACTGAGGGACGAAATATATTGTCAGATTTGCAAACAGTTGACCAATAACCCTTCTAAATCTTCCCATGCCCGTGGATGGATTTTACTGTCATTATGCGTAGGTTGTTTCGCACCCAGCGAAAAATTTGTTAATTACCTAAGAGCCTTCATACGTGAAGGACCTCCTGGTTACGCACCGTACTGCGAAGACAGACTGAAGCGAACCTTTAATAACGGTACAAGAAATCAACCGCCGTCGTGGCTGGAGCTTCAAGCTACGAAATCAAAGAAACCTATAATGTTACCAATAACTTTTATGGACGGGAACACTAAAACACTACTAGCAGATTCAGCGACCACTGCCAGGGAGCTTTGCAATCAACTGTCTGATAAAATTGGTTTAAGAGACCAGTTTGGATTTTCTCTGTACATTGCTTTATTTGATAAAGTCAGCTCACTTGGAAGTGGTGGAGATCACGTAATGGATGCAATATCACAATGTGAACAATATGCCAAAGAACAGGGTGCGCAAGAGAGAAACGCGCCGTGGAGGTTATTCTTTAGGAAAGAGATCTTCGCACCATGGCATGATCCCACCGAAGACCAAGTAGCAACGAATCTAATTTATCAGCAAGTCGTAAGAGGAGTGAAGTTCGGTGAATACAGATGTGACAAAGAGGAAGACCTGGCTATGATCGCAGCACAACAGTACTATATTGAATACGGGCAGGATATGAACACGGAACGTTTGTACACTTTGCTGCCTAATTATATTCCGGATTATTGTTTGACAGGAGTTGAAAAAGCAGTCGATCGTTGGGGTGCGTTGGTAGTGCAAGCTTATAAAAAGAGCTACTACGTTAAAGAGAAAATACCAGCATACAGAGTAAAAGAGGATGTAGTGAGTTATGCGAAATTTAAGTGGCCTTTACTGTTCTCGAGATTCTACGAAGCGTACAGAAACTCAGGGCCCAATTTACCCAAAAACGACGTTATTATAGCAGTGAATTGGACAGGAGTGTATGTAGTGGATGATCAAGAGCAGGTGTTATTAGAGTTATCTTTTCCAGAAATTACAACCGTGTCAAGTCAAAAAACCAATAAAGTTTTTACGCAAACTTTTAGCTTATCAACTGTTCGCGGTGAGGAATTCACGTTTCAGAGTCCTAATGCGGAAGACATTCGAGACTTGGTAGTATACTTTCTAGAAGGATTGAAAAAGCGATCAAAATATGTAATAGCTTTACAAGATTATAAAGCGCCCGGGGAAGGTTCAAGTTTCTTAACTTTCCAGAAAGGAGATCTGATTATTTTAGAGGAAGATAGCACCGGTGAGTCAGTACTTAACAACGGCTGGTGTATAGGTCGTTGCGAAAGAACTATGGAGAGAGGCGATTTCCCAGCTGAAACAGTGTATGTGCTACCAGCATTGACTAAACCACCACCAGATATTTTGTCCTTGTTTTGTCAAGAAGGGGCACAACACGGTCGTCGAGTGCCTGCTAGTACATTTAATGGGACTGAAACAAGAGATAAGCCTCACACGCTACTAGAATATGCAATTGATCATTTTAGATTGCCACCAAAGCGTACCGTGTCGAAGGCACTCACATTATCGACAGCGAAAAGAGGTGGAGTTGAGGAGTTATGGAGACATTCTCGAGAGCCTATTAAACTGCCTTTATTGAAAAAACTTCAGGCCAAAGAAGAACTAGCAGAGGAAGCCTGCTTCGCATTTACAGCTATACTGAAATATATGGGCGACTTACCTTCAAAACGTCCTCGTATCGGAAACGAGTATACTGATCATATTTTTGATGGTCCATTAAAACATGAAATATTACGAGATGAAATATACTGCCAAATAATGAAACAACTAACAGACAATAGAAATCGAATGTCAGAAGAAAGAGGGTGGGAATTAATGTGGTTAGCGACGGGACTGTTTGCATGCAGTCAGGGATTGCTGAGGGAACTAACTCTGTTCCTAAGAACTAGGAGATATCCAATATCTCAAGATTCTCTTCAAAGATTGCAAAAGACGTTGAGAAATGGTCAGAGGAAGTATCCTCCGCATCAGGTTGAAGTTGAGGCGATACAGCATAAAACGACACAAATATTTCATAAAGTGTATTTCCCAGACGATACTGACGAAGCGTTCGAAGTAGACTCCTCAACCAGAGCGAAAGACTTTTGTCAGAACATAGCACAGAGACTGAATCTCAGATCTAGTGAAGGCTTTAGTTTGTTCGTTAAGATAGCTGATAAGGTGATATCAGTGCCAGAAGGCGATTTCTTTTTCGACTTTGTACGACACCTTACCGATTGGATCAAGAAGGCGCGGCCCACACGCGATGGCATTACACCTCAGTTTACATATCAGGTATAAACTATTGTTTCATTACTATGAAGATTTTCATATTATTTTATAAAGCTCGTTTTATCCATTAAAATAAAGTAGTTAATGATTTGGCGTGTCACGGTAGACAGCAGCAATAATTACATTTTAACTATGCCTATGAGAGCCGTAGTAGCTCAGATCGTTAACGCTCGCTGTATATTTCACAGTACGCGAGCAAACCGGGTTCAATCCCCGTCGGCACCAATGAAATTGATAATTGCAATTTCACCACGTGCTCGACGGTGAAGTAAAACATCGCGAGGAAACCTGTATGTCTGAGAAATAAAAAGAATCGATCGGCTTTAACTTTAACTATGTTACCATTACTGCCATTCATAATTATAATAAACACAGTACTACGCGTTCATTTCGATTTTGCCGTCGTCGACCGTTACGACGTCACAGCTGACGGTACCGTAGACGAAAAAAGTCATCATGTTTATGTTTTTTAGTATATAACGTGTTCGATGAAATAAAATATTTTTTGAATGATGATGATGATGAAATAATAACGTGTTCGATAAAATAAAATATTTTTTTTATAGTTTTATTTTACATTTTAAATATATCAAATTAAAGATTTTCGAAATCGCTTGTTTCTGTGTCACTGTCATCACTCCATTCTGTGTCACTGTCATCAGTCTCTCCGCCCACCGAAATAATCAATTCTCTTTCGTTGAGTTTTTGCAACCTATCGCTTTCCCAATATTGTTGCCGTAAATGGTCAACGTGGTTTACCTCTTTTTTCCAGTCCTCTACAGAGATACTATTAATAGCTTCCGGAGTGAGTTTTTGTATTTCTTTTTCAGACTGGCTTACATTTTTATCGGGTACTTTTTGCTTCACTAGATTCCACACGTACTCGATGGGATTCAAATCACATTGGTATGGTGGTAGGCGTAAGACTTCGTGTCTATGACTTTGGACAATTTCGTCAATTTCATATTTTTGGTAGGCTTCGAACGACATACTACATAGTATAATTCTCGCTTCGTCATCTTTGGGTCAAAGGATATACCATTTTCCTGCAACCATTTTTGCATAACTTCTTTGCGTGCCACTGAAGTCGGTGGTTTATCAATCTGGCGGCTGTGATACGGTGCATTGTCAAGTACAAGAATGATATTGGGAGGTAAGTTGGGTAGGAGTTTTTCCTGTATATACTTTTTGAAATTATTTGCGTCCATTTCATTATGGTAGTCCCTTGCAGTGCTTTTGCATTTATAAAGGAGTTTGGCACCTTTGACAAAACCATTCTCGCTGCCAGCATGGACCACAATCCAACGTTTTCCGGGATTGAAATTCTTTTTTACACTTGCATCAGTTGCATTTTGCCAGCATTTTGAAACGGTATAGTGGCTTTGTATCCACGTTTCATCCAAATACAGGGTGGTCCAAACAGTGAGGTTATAAATTTTTTTTGATTCTTCATACCTAGGGGTATCCGAAAATACCCTATGTATGTTACGCGATTTTTTGTAGTTTTCGAGTTATGATTTTTTTACCCTTTTTTGAAAATATTCACCCTAAACAGCTTAACATTAAAAAAAATGTAATTGTGAATTTTTTTCCAAGTTTTTTGTTTGTAGCATGATCCTTATGAGTTGCCCTATTATGCATAAAATAATTAGCTTCCTAACATTCACCGAAGATACAATAATTTTAATCGAAACTTAAAAATTTTCTGTCAGGAGAGTGGAGCTTGAATTTTCAACATTAAATTAAAAATAGTAATAAATGATTTCATACTTTCTAATTAATTTTAAAAACTTGGCAGTACCTTAATCTTTCATAATAACATTAAAAAATGACACTTAATAGGCCAGTTTTTCTGTTACAGACTTCTGAAGTCACTCAGGCAGGAAACTACCTGAATAGTTAATTTGATTTAAAAAATCTTTTTATCATTTCTAGGGCTAAACAAAGATAGTAAATGCTTCAGGTTAGCAAAAATAACATCAAGTGTCTTTACTTATTGTTTAAAATTTATAGACAACAAGGTATCATTTTACTATGTTCTGGACAAATGATTTCAAGATTCATAATAAAAGTAGTAAATAATTTAAGATAAATTTATTTAAAGTAAATTTTCGAAATGGCGGCCATTAACTTCAATACACAGTCTACATCGTCTTATAAAAATTGCTTTTAGTCTTCGAAAAGCATTCGTATTTTCTTTGATTTTTTCTGCGCACTGTCTCAATTTTTCCCTTAATTCATTTTCCGAATTATTTTTCTAGCATACACCATCTCTTTGTAGAATCCCCAAATAAAAAAATCTATAGGGTTTAAATCTGGTGAGCGTGCAGGCCATTCGATTGGCCCTGCACGCCCAATCCACCTTCCTGGGAAAGTTCTGTTGAGGTGCTCTATCACTTGTCTTTCAAAATGGCAAGGAGCACCGTCATTTTGAAATATCATATCCCTCCTCGTTTGTAAATTAACTTCAAACAATAAACCATTTAAATTATTTTGTAGATAATTCAGGTACTGGGACCCGTTCAACCTAGACGACAATTCAAAGGGCCCAACCATTTCTCCATTTATGACTTCTGACCACATGTTGATACTAAATCTATTCTGAAAATTTGACTGCCTTGCTTTTTTTGGGTTTTCAATGGCCCAGCTATGATGATTGTGAATGTTAAAGACGCAAGTCCTTTCAAACCGGGATTCATCCGTCCAGAGTATCTTGTTAAAAAAAATCCGGGTCTTCCGCAGATCTTTCCAGCATTATTTGGCAGAAAGCAACACGCCTTGGATAGTCTGCGTCGTTAAGTTGTTGAACACGCTGAATATGAAACGCGTGATATCCCTTTGGAAAAAAAGATTAGTATTTTTATTGTAGGTTGTCATTGTACACAATACTAGAGGTACGTACCAATAGAGCACGTGAACGTGAAACTAAAAGTTGGGATTCGCTAGAGTGGCGTCCTAGCGCCTATTTTTGAATTACGAGCGCTTGTTTAAGGGTCTCTACATCTCTCTCTTTTACACGCACACACAACACATTAGACATCGACAATTCACAGTAAATTAAATGAGTGTGATTTGAAATGGCAGTGCAGCAATGTGTTGGCATTTTGAATAAAGAGGTCTACAAAATAATAAAATGCACACACCTGATTTCAGTATTCTTAAAACTGAAGTCCTTGGGATTCCAGTCCTTCTCGTAATCGCTCGTGAACTAGTAGAAGGGTCTCTTTCTACTTCTTCAATGATTACATCTCTTCTCTCTGGATCCACTCTGGGTAGTCCCTCGCGACGTTGATTACGCCCAGGAACGCGTCCAGCCATCAGGGTTTCGTGGGTCTTATTAAAAACCCTGTAGCCCGGGTAATGCTCTAACACTTCTCCTCGCCGCTCTAGTTGCTCTCGATA
Source organism: Parnassius smintheus behrii (assembly GCA_036936625.1). Classification (NCBI taxonomy): domain Eukaryota; kingdom Metazoa; phylum Arthropoda; class Insecta; order Lepidoptera; family Papilionidae; genus Parnassius; species Parnassius smintheus. The sequence goes on along the minus strand of JAUPFT010000005.1, from coordinate 14,806,057 downwards.
AAGCCGTGCCGCTAATGCGCCGTTTCCTTGGGCAACGTCGTAGAAATAGTGCATCTCTGGGTATTGACTGAGAGAATAACTCATTGCTAAAAGTAATCCAAATCACTAAGCAACTCAAGGTCCATAAAACAAGCACAGGTCAATCGTAAGGCAAATCAAGAATCCGGGAAACAAAGCGAAGGTAGTCAAATAAGAGATCCAAATAAACGTAAACGTGAGTAGTGGTTGCACGCGGGAAAGCAGTGAACGACTGGCGGGACCGAGCGAGGTGAAAAAGGGACGTGGTCGGTGTGGCGCGGGGCGCGGGGTGCGGCCTGGTAACAAAATAGAGCACAAAGCAGGAATGTTTACCTGAGCCTTTGTTTAAAATTCCTTTGTGTGTTTGTGACTGAATGTGCTATCATTTAGTTTCAGTGAAATAAAAAAAAACATGTAGTTTGTAGTAAAATGATACCTTAATAAATGTCACGTTTTAACAATAAGTAGTTTTCTTTGCTAACCTGAAGCATTTACTATCTTAGTTTAGCCCTAGAAATGATAAAAAGATTTTTTAAATCAAATTAACTATTCAGGTAGTTTCCTGCCTGAGTGACTTCAGAAGTCTGTAACAGAAAAACTGGCCTATTAAGTGTCATTTTTTTAATGTTATTATGAAAGATTAAGGTACTGCCAAGTTTTTAAAATTAATTAGAAATTATGAAATCATTTATTACTATTTTTAATTTAATGTTGAAAATTCAAGCCCCACTCTCCTGACAGAAAATTTTTAAGTTTCGATTAAAATTATTGTATCTTCGGTGAATGTTAGGAAGCTAATTATTTTATGCATAATAGGGCAACTCATAAGGATCATGCTACAAACATAAAAACTTGGAAAAAATTTCACAATTACATTTTTTTTAATGTTAAGCTGTTTAGGGTGAATATTTTCAAAAAAAGGGTAAAAAAATCATAACTCGAAAACTACAAAAAATCGCGTAACATACATAGGGTATTTTCGGATACCCCTAGGTGTGAGGAATCAAAAAAAAAATTTATAACCTCACTGTTTGGACCATCCTGTATATGACTGGTTTTTTATAGACTCCCTGTTCATCATTTTCACGTAATCTCCGCAAGTAACGTGCTCTCCATGCTGCTATCTCCGGTTTCTGAATAAGATATTGTCTTATATTTTTACATTTTGTAAACTTGTATCCAAGATTCGTTTTTATAATTTTCCAGAGAGTGACTTTTTGCCCAGGAAAATTGAAGTCTTTCTTTGCTTCTGCTAATATCTTGCGCAGCGTAGGAACTTCCTTTTTAACTGTGTAGAAACGGTCAATTATGTTTCGAATCGAACACACCATGAAATCATCTATTTCCAACCTCTTTGTGGCTATTTTCTTTTTTCTCGGTGACGTCAATTTTATTTCTTGTGTACTTGAAGTACTGGGCTCAGGTGAGCTTGTTTTAATTTTTTTTGCTTCAGTCTTTATATTTCTTAAAGTACGTTCAGATATACCAGTGGCGGCCGCAGTTCTCTTGATAACGTTATCGAATGATTTTAATAGCGCCTGGTACTTCTTTTCATTTTCCAACAACTTAATTTCTATTTCCGACGGTGCATCGGGTTGTGTGAGCAGTGTGCTGCCACAAGTATCACGTGAGTTTTCATTTTTTTATCTGGCAATACTTTTCATAGCTACGACATCGTGAACATCATAAGGCGTTATCAACTGCTTTTCAACCTTTTCTTGTTCAAAGAATGTCATTATCTTATATAATAAATTGCGTTCGCCACTGTGCAAGACCTTTCCTCTTTTACTCATTGTAACAGAACAAATTAACGAATATCAACAGAAACAAAAAAACAACAGCAAAAACAGTAACAAACTAGAGAACGTACGGGAGCATAAAAAACGGACGTAAGTACACTTCGACGTTGCTATCGGTACTAAAAGGGCGACGCTTGAGGCGCGGAATGAGGGGGCGCGGCGGGAGGTAACGGCATTCTTGAAGTGAACGACTAGTACTAATAAAATTTTAGAAAAAAGAGAATCTTAATTTAGGCGGGTAACATACTTACATGCATTTGCCATTTTGCCACCTTATTAGATTTAACAAACTATTTGTTGGCTAATTTGACTAAAAGTGTGCATTTTAAAAGTCCCCTTTTACGAAAGCCCAGAGCTTAGGATATACATTAATTACCACACAAGTATCAATACTTCCACTTACTAATTGAATAGAAAGTGTACATCGATACCTTCAATAGCTATCGATTTACTCTTTCTATATACATAGATATAAAGTCATTTTCATTTGTCATACACCAGAGCGTTGTTCATTTGTGGGGTGTTGGGCGTGCAATGCCTACGTGGTGGGCATTAAAGTTATTTTTGATATTTTATAATATAAAAGGGTAATTGAAATATAAATGAAACTCTATTTAAAAGTAATTATTAGTAACTTAATTTTGATTCAAAAAAGTATATCTTAAAGGGTGGTTTCAGGGCCATCAGCCAAATTGAAGGTTAGATTTCCCTGTTTCTTGTTTTATGTTCAGTATACCCCTTTACACAGAGAGCTCGAGGTGGTTATTGTTACCCGTGTTCTGTGGTTAAAATTAGAATGAATTGATTAAAACAACCAAGTGGATAGCTTCTGACTAGTAAATGTTTTGAAATTAAGGATAAGCTGATGCGTGGAAGCAAATAAACTCTCTCACATTTGTTTAACAGTTAAATTCAAAGCAGTCTACTGCATCGTAATACCCCTTATTACTATTTTTTTTTTCAATTTATTTAATAATAGATCGTGTAACACGAAGTCAAATCAATCAATGCTTTCATCATCATCATCATCATCATTACAGCCCTTTACAAGTCCACTGCTGAACATAGGCCTCCCCCAAGGTATGCCACAAAGCACGGTCCTGAGCCACCTGCATCCATCGACTTCCTGCATGTCTTACCAGGTCGTCACTCCATCTAGTGGTGGGTCGCCCCACACTTCGTCTACCGGTACGAGGCTGCCACTCGAGAACCTTTTTTCCCCAACGGTTGTCGGTTCTTCGAGCTATATGGCCGGCCCATTGCCACTTCAGCTTACTAATCCGTTGGGCTATGTCGGTCACTCTGGTTCTACTGCGGATATCACTGCTTTAGTTAAGTCAAAACATTCCCCTAGTCAAATAAATATCATTAATATTGGTCAACAATGTATTGATAACATGATCAATAGCTAAGTTAGTCGATTTAAGTTTTTGGAAGCCATATTGATTTTTATTTATGATGTTAAATTTATTGCAAAATTCTAGAAGCAATACGAAAAGTAATTGGTTGTACCCTAAAAAAGAAAAGTATTAAATATACTCTTAATTACTTGGATTGTTTTGCTTTTACCTGGGTTTCAGCCCTAGTGCACTCCCTTTAATCTGGCTCTACATACTTTTAATTATTTACAAATAAACAAATTTTAGTTTAGTGTCATAAAGCCAATTTTACATACATAAAAGCTGGATGTTATTAAAACTAATTAGGCACAAGCTATTACTTTTAGTTAATAAACTAGTTTTAAGGCACTCTATTCTGTCAGAAATGTATATTGTCCGTCAAGAGAACCGTTCGTCTTAAATTTCAAAGTACACGAGCAAACCGAGTTCGATACTTCGAATGTTACCGGCACCAATAAAATTGTTCCTTATATTCTTGATGATTTACCGCGTGCTCGTTGGCGAAAGAAAACATCGAGAAGTATAACAATCATATTTTGATGATATGCAAAGTGCGACAACACGAATAAGGATAGCATGGTTGACTGAGAACTGTGTTCAACAGTCCAACGTATACAGTCTGCAATTCAACTTTAACATTACTTGGTTCATAGGTGTTCTTTATGAAGAAGCTGTGGACGAACACGGTGCCGGGCAAGGACCGCGCGGCGGACGTGATCTTCCACTTCCACCAGGAGCTGCCGAAGCTGCTGCGCGGGTACCACCGCTGCGGCCGCGAGGAGGCGGCGCGCCTCGCCGCGCTCGCCTACCGCGCGCGCTTCGGCGACAACAAGCAGGAGCTGCAGACCATACCGTAAGCGAACACGTCCTTTGTATTCCATTTCGAAACTCGTAAAACTAAACCCCGACGTGTAGTGACGGTAGTGGTGTGCTAGAGAATCCACTAAGGCATAACAACTAGTGGGTGTCGTGAGATGGCAGAGGGAAATAAAACATTAAATTATAAAAATCTACATACACTCACCCAGCCGAGTTGAATCCGTCGATGGACCTCTCGGTCGAAGTTGGACTTACCTAGTCAGACTATTTGTCCTAGGTAAACGTACTCGTCAACAACTTCGAGCATAGTGCTCCCAACAATTACCGGAATAGGTGTGACATGGACATTAGACATGATATTTGTTTTGTCCATGTTCATCTTAAGACCGTTGGGAGAAACTATTGAGGTCATTGAGCATAATGCTTAGGTCCTCCATCGATTCTGCCATAAGGACTATATCTTCGGCAAATCGAAGATGAGTGATGTGCTTGCCATTGATGTTAATACTGTATCCATTAGAATGGACTAGAGTTCTGTAGCTTGAAAACGTCTTCCAATGCAGCGGTAAAGAGTTTCGGGGATATAACGTCACCCTGTCTTACACCTCTCTGCAGTTGGATAGGTTTCGTAGTCTGGTTCTGTACTCGGATAGCCATCGTAGCCCTACTGTACAAACACTTCAGTACTTCGATATACTGACAATCAACTTGGCACCGCTGAGGGGACTGTAGCACCAGCCAAATTTCGACAGAATCAAAGGCTATTTCATAGTCCACGTACGCAAGGCAGAGTGGCAAGTTGTACTCTTCGGTCTTGTGTACAATCTGCCACAGGGTATGTATGTGGTCTATGGTGAGGGAAGTCCTTTCGGAAACCAGCTAGTTCGGGAGGCTGAAAGTTGTCGAATCTCGTGCAAGACGACTCGTAATGACTCTCGAAAAAAGCATGTAGACGCGGCTCAAAATCAGGAAACCGGTCTGTAGTTCTTCAAGAGAGCGTTGTCGCCTTTTTTAAAGAACAAGACCACCGCACTTCTACTCCACGCCTCCGGAGTAGTGTCACCATGGTGTACGGAATTAAAGAGCTTCTGAAGGACTTTAAGTACTTTCAATGAAAGAGAATTACAGCAGAGCTTTCAGAAGCTCCGCTGTAATTCTCGCCTGGGGCCTTGCCGTTTTTAAGGTGCTGGAGAGCCATCCTAATCTCGTACAGCCTGATGTCTGGGATATCATCGGAATAGTGTTGGACAAGACTTGCTCATGGGTCGTTACTCACACTTGCGTGTGGCTCCAACGATGATGTGTACAGCTGCCCATGGAACCTCTCAATCTCACTCAAAATCTCAGGTGTCCCGGAAACGATGCTGCCACACTCGGTCTTCAGCTTTGACATTTGGCTCTTTCTGGCAGACAGATCTCTGGCAAGACTTTGGAGCCCTGATTCCGCTCGATCGCTTCGATTCGATTTATTGATAGATCAATTTTATAATACATAAAATAAAATATGATTAAAACTACTTTTACGGATTTTATTGCGTTTATTTTCGCTTTTAATTACTTTTATTTTTAATTCCCGACGTTTCGGGCGCTTTCCAGCACCCATGGTCACGGGGGACTGAGATGACTGACGTTCCGATGTCATTGTTAAACCCGGAGTACAGTAACTACGCGATAAAATCCGTAAAAGTAGTTTTAATCATGTGTAGTGTTCGCGTAAATATAAGAAATCATTAAAATAAAATATTTAAAAATACCACCTATGCTTCGACTGACCCGCGTGACGATATATAAAGCGCAATTTTTTCCAGGTAATAAAAAAGTCAGCTGGTATAAGGCGGCGGCGCCTAACCTGATATGTGTGAAAATGGTTTTAATAGTGATGCGAATGTAAACAATTCTACAGTACTTTTAATTAACATTTTGTTTCATTTAATATATTTCTATGTCCGGATAGTCATCATCACTACCTGTTTGTGAACAATTATTTGGTTGGCAATGATTAAATCTATCCTAATACACGTCGGGGTCGTCTACAATTGGCTTTTTAATTACCTTCATAAAACTAAATAACAAGACTTCTCACCATTATTGCTAATTTATATAATATTCCATATAATGTACAGAGCATAACTTCATAGCGGACCGCAACAAAGCTTAGCTCTTCCATGTATTTTTAACATTTGCATTTTTATTTTTATTTTTTATTTATTAATATTTTTCAGGCAAATGCTCCGCGAACTTGTCCCAGCGGATTTGATAAAACTCCAAAGTTCAGCCGATTGGAAGCGTGCTATTGTGGCATCATACAACCAGGACGCAGGAATGACACCCGAGGACGCTAAGATCACCTTCCTCAAGGTCATTTATCGATGGCCAACGTTTGGTTCTGCCTTCTTTGAAGTGAAGCAAACTACTGAACCCAACTATCCTGAACTATTGCTCATCGCAATCAATAAGCATGGTGTTAGTCTAATTCATCCACAATCGAAGGTGAGTTGGTTTTATTTTTATTCTATGCAGATTTTGCCGTGTGCAAACTAACTTAAAAACAAACTGTCACTCAATCTCCTCCTGAGGATATAATAGGAGTACGACGTTATTGTGGCTTTTGTGAGAAGGAGTATTCATAGCGGAATAACTATCTCGTGTATGCCTAATCTAAATATACCAACGGCGACTGGATATTTCATCATGGGATCGATATATCCAGTCGACGACCGCCAATATGCTTGCCAGGGTACCAAACGTGATGAAAGCAAATCCTGTCAAATACTAGTTTAGCCCGGGATTTCTAATAAAAGTGGCCTCTTTTTATATCCGGTAGAGGCAATAAAGATGAATAACAATATTATACTACAAAGGATAAAGGATGGTGTAAAGATTTAACGTACAAGCACGGAGACATTCGGGTACCCTTAATAAAAATGATTGATGTATACTAAGCGCGATAGTAAATTCTTATTAATTTTTTTTCAATTTCCAGGACATATTAGTCACGCATCCCTTTACGAGAATCTCCAACTGGTCGTCCGGCAATACGTACTTCCACATGACTATTGGGAACCTCGTCCGGGGCTCCAAACTACTTTGTGAAACCTCGCTGGGCTACAAGATGGACGACTTGCTCACCTCTTACATATCTCTCATGCTCACCAATATGAATAAGCAGCGTTCTATGCGAGTAAAATAAGTGCTTATAACACTGCTTAGATAATGTGTGGAATAATTGTTTTGTATATCTATATTATATCGAATACAGTCGCTTAGCATTAACTTGTTTTTAGCGTGTACTTTAATTGCTCTTAGATTTCGCCTTATATAATATAAATTAGTAATTTTAATTCCATTCCATCTCATACATATTACAAACGCAATATTATTGAAACATATTAAAAACATACAAACTCAATTTTTCTTAGCTCCTCCGACAGTAAGTTTAATACACTGTATTTGAAAAAGGTCAATTAAATTAGCAATAACTTTTTTTCCGTAGATAATAAAGTCCCTTTTTTGCGAGTAATCTGTGTATATGGCATTATGATTGTACTAAAATATGGTGTCTTTTGAAACGATTATCAATCGAAAAATAAGACTATAAAATGTACCGTTCAAATATTTATGATGAACTAAATATTAGAGACGTGGTAACTCAGAGGATAAGCTTAGAGTAAGCAAGTTCGCTAACAGCAATGAAATTGTTATTTGCAATTTTAATTACTGATTTACCACGTGCTCGGTGGTGAAGTAAAACATCGGGTGAAAAAGCTACATTCGCCAACGCATTGGGGCAGGCTGTTGGACATTCCTCTGTGGCAAAACCATATTACGAATTGGAGGTTTTACCCTTTCTAAACAAGAATGCTTCAAGTGCTTAAAGATATTCTTCATCACAACCATAATATTTAGATTATCATTGTAACGATAGAATAAAGTGCACAACGCAGACATAAGAGTTAGAAAGAAATATTTATCTATATTATGTATAATACTGTATTTATTTTATATATATATGTAGCAGTAATATTTAAAGGGCTCCGTCCAAAAGTTTGTGAAATTATGTATTATTCAAATTTATCGATTTAACGTAGACTATGTTTTGCTTAAATTGCATGAAAGAAAATATTTTGTAACAATGTTATAAATGTAAGTACAATTTATTTATCGCTTTCTACTTGTTAAATTTATATCGAAAATAGTCAATATTATAACGTATAGGTATTATCGAAATTCATCTGATTATAGGGGTATCTAATTATTTAACAAAAATACATATTAGTTTAACTGCGTTTAAATATTCCAAGTACTATTATATTACAGGGTATATTTCATACCACATTCCATGTTAAGACGATTAAAGATCTGCTATTTTACAATTATTTATACATTCTAAGGTGTTCGGTAGAGACGCTTTGCGATCAAGAATCATTATAAAATGATTCCTATATTTTAAGTGCCTAATCATTTACTATAACTAATGTAGTCTATATTTATTAAGGGACCAAGAACATTAGTGATTATACGAAGGTCGATGTCGATTTGCTAATCAATGTACACACAGTTACTAGCATAATGCGCCCTTAACAATGTGAGTATAATGATAAAAAGGGTATCAGAGAAGTTTTTTTGGTGTTCGATAAAATATTTTAAATGTTGAGTTTTTAACACTTATACTGTGCATGATAAAATACAATGTATTTATTTGAACAAGCTAAGTTACGTGTAATTTTATTACAATCGATGTTATGCCATGAGTTCGGAGACATTATACTTTTGTTTGTTTTATTATTGCTTTAAATTCTTTAAAGTTGCATTTGTGAGTGGTTGTAAACATGAGTCACAATGAATTGAGTTGTTTTATTTCACATCTAAATGTAATATGGTGAACAATCCCGTCTTTGAGCTTCTTATGCAACGTATAAGGCACGTTTAAAGTATCGGACGAGGAACTCGCTGAGTAATTCGCTGAGCTATTGGTGGACGAGTTCGACGCGTTTACATATTCGTCTGTATTCATTCAACGCAGATTTTTCAAAAATGGATGATGTACGTCTCGTTACTACGACATTGTGTCTACTTAACTTTTATAGACTCACTAATATTTTAAATAAAAAGGTAGAAAAACAGCATTAGTATAAATATTTAGTAATAAGTACAATATATAATAATATAAATATATAAATAATAATATATAAGTTGTATAAGTTCGCTCTTGCGAAATTGTTAGTTTCGGCTGAAGCGAGTACATACTTATATTTTTTAAATATATTTTGTCAAAGAAAGGTATTAAAGGTATTAAAGGTATTAAAGGTATTATAGACAATGTTATAACTACATATTGGCTAAGATAATTAATATGATGGTTCACGGGTCAAGCGAACAATGATGAGTATATAAACACCGATACGAATACACACGAACACTCTTTTGATTGGAGCTAGGGAATGCAATCTCGCGAGATTTTAGACCTAGCCGAGATTTCCGAGATCTCGCCCAATAGGGTATTTTACTAAAAACATTCGCTAATACTATTAATCCCGTTTATTGATTTTCAATATACATATAAGATATAAAAAAACATACATGTAATTGGCAACACTAATTACAAGTTCTTGTTTAAATTTTATTTTTAAGGTCATTCCGTAATTAATTACCATAAGTTAAATTGAATTACGAGATGACGGTAATTTGTGTCCCTTAGAACAAAAAAGGTCTCTCAGGTCTTTTGAAATGCAAATACACGAAAAGGTAAACCTAAAAGGTAAACGTCTTGAAGCCATAATTTCCTTCGAAGTATCTTCGTTGTGGAAATGGTCCGTAATTTTTCGCTTTTTAGGTACAGTTGATGATTTTGATTGCTAAAGACTACTATCTGAAGAAGAAGCTGGTCCGGAAGCTGCTGGCTCTGGCGCCGCTGGCCCGGCAACCGGAGTCCTCATTGAAGTTTCTACATTTTCCTCAATCTGAACATCCTCTACCTTTTTTTTCGAATCAATGTTAAGTATAGACTTCAAGTGTGTGTAAGCCTTTTGGAGAACGGTCTTTAGCTTTCAAAATCTTCCAACACACCTTGCACCTTGCACTGAGTCCATCATTGGCTCTTAAAGCAATATTTCCAAACTTCTAATGAACTTCCGTATTAACTGTACACTGTTTTTGAGTTTGTCGACATAGTTCAATGCCAAATTACATTAAATGTTTCACTAAAATAACCAGTTAATCACAAAAATCCCTTAAATTCAACAAAAACTAGATAATTACGTAAACAAACGCACGCGTGCCGGCAAAGTGATGACAGTGAGTGAGCCGGGCCTCGTCCCCCGCAAGACTCGCGTGAGTAGTGCCTACAGCATGAGTAGAACAGCAACCGTGCTATGATATACACACCGATTTCGCTGCGCCGCTCAATCTCGCAATCTCGCGAGATCTCGTACAAAAATTGAACGAGACTCAGTCTCGCAAAATATAGACGAGAAGATCTCGCGAGAACGAGATTGCATTCCCTAATTGGAGCTAATAAACCGACATCAAGTGAAGAACAGGCGCATACTCGGGCCGAGTAGTGAAATTACCCGAACAAGGCGTTTACATGCTCGTAGTCGTGCCTACTCGTCTGTGCTTGGCGAGTATCTAATGCAACATTTAGAAGACCCGAAGAACCTTGTCCCCCACACCTCCACCAAATAAACTTTTATGAGTCTATAAATATCAAGTAGACATAAAGTGGTGGCAACGAGACACACATCATCCATATTTAATAGGTCTACGTTGAAACGAATATGTTAACGTTATCGTACTCGTCCACGAATAACTCGGCGAGTTACTTGTCCGATGATGTAAACGTGACATTACGATGTTCTTTTACTACGCGCGCATTAAAAGTTTTGTTAGAAACCCACACACACTTTAAACCAACTTTACCACTACTTCCAGTGCTAGCACGAGTCGCAGTTCTATCAAGATACTTGAAGGTTATCAACTTACTTCCTCGAAAAAATTAAATCAGCGTGGCTTCCAAAAAAGATATGCCCAATTCATGCTGCGTTTATGGTATTATATGAAGTTTTGCAAAGTATTATGTTATTTGATAAATTATTGACTGAAGAAGAACTGCTTTGAAAGGATTAGGTAGTTATTTAAGGAGTAGTCCACAGAGTCCAAAAATAACTCAAATAAATTGGATCATCTCATTTATTTGAATTGTTATCATCTAGACCTGGGATCTCCGAACTACGGCCTGCGGGCCAAATCCGGCCCGCCAGTGCCATCAATCTGGCCCGCAACAGCCTATGTCCTATTGTTGTTACTATCGCTGTGATAAATTGAAGAAGAAAAGAGAAGTGTACAAAATTAGTTCTCTCTCTGTTGTGTTCAGTTAACTCATAGCATTTTGTTTTTAATCAACAGTGCATTTTGGGTGTGTTTGCTTTAAATTTTGTCAGCGACAACGATCGAGCGCGTACGGGAAGCTAGAGATTCGGTAGTGCTAAGACTCATTAATCACTAGTTTGCGAGTAAAGGATAGCCAACGTGTGCTTTGCTGCGCCTTGCTTATACCGCCGCCGTGTTAATCGCTTATATCTCACGCAAATTGCAATAGCTATCGTGATAACACTGCTACCTTCGATTACATCTGTTTATAAAATAATTTCAGCTAAAAATGAGTGTTCGTAGAAGCCCGCCAAAAGGATCGGGATCATATCCTGATGTATCAAAGCTCAGCGAAGATGCTCATTTCGTACAAAGGAAGACAAAATTACCGGATTGCCAATGTGACTTTCAAAAGATGATGATAGATTTTCAAAATAAAATTACTGCCTCAATAAATAATGTGCTTGAGAGCCATAATAACAACATAAAGTCTTCTTTGAATGCTCTTCGTGACGATTTAAGCGAGTTTAAACAGCAATTGCATGATATGAAGTTCACCACCGAGAAATTATCAAATGAACAAACTGTCCTCAAAAATGATATTTCCTTATTGAAATCTTCTACTGACCAAAATAACCTTAAAGTTGAATCAATCTCAAAGGATATATGTGCCTTACAATCTACCGTCAATAACTTATCAGAACAGCAACAAGCGAGGGAACAACAAGGAAGGATCAATAATTTAGAAATATCAGGAGTACCTTTTACTAAGAGTGAAAATTTACTAACTATTGTTCACAACATCGCAGCAAAGATTGGTTTCCCTTTGGAGTCATCGGATATCGATTACATCCACCGTGTTCGACGTTTTAACTTCAAAAGTAGCGATAATACAAACATTGCTGATGGCAGATCTCGAAACTTCTCCCTGACTCCTAATATAATCGTTAGGTTTACACAAAGAAAGCGGAAATCTGATATGCTTGCGGCTGTGCGTGCCCGACGAGGGTTGACAACAGTGGACGCTGGTGTGGACGGCCCGTCTAAGCCTATTTTTATTAGTGATCATTTATCGCCACGTAATAAATTATTATATAAGCAAGTGCGTCCAATTGCTAAAGAAAGAAGCTATAAATATGTTTGGTTGTCAGATTGTAAGATATTTGTACGTAAAAATGACGAGTCCAAAGCATTACTGGTAACTAGTTAAGTCGACCTTATTAGAATTAAGTGACTATTCTTACTTTGTATATTTAATTTAAACCGTTCAAATATTCTATGTAACTATTCATATATATCAAGTTTTAATTTTAATCTCACTAAAATAATGTCTTTGTTAATTTGGTCTAAGATAAGAAGTTTATATTACGTATTTATATTTTTACATGTTGGTGGAACGGTGTTAATTACAATTTTTAAAATACGATAACACAAACTTTGCTATTTATTATCAAAATGTGAGGGGTTTACGCACTAAATCACATAACTTTCTTAATGCAATATTGTGCAACAATTACGATGCGATTTGTTTGACCGAAACTTGGCTTAACGATAACTTTTACGACTCAGAATACTTTGACAACCGTTATCTGGTATACCGTTGTCATCGTAGTGTTGCATTAAGTGGGCACGAGCGTGTTATACAAAGGTAAACTTTTATCTAGTGGCAGTGAGATTTGCGATGCGTTCAATCAATATTTTCATTCCGTTTTTTTTATCCAGAAATGATTCTCTTATTAAAAATCATTCTATTAGCTCTTATCCCCTCTCAACGTTAGATATAAACTCTGTTAGTATTGACTATGATATTGTTCTTAAAGAATTAAAAAATATCAACGTTCGTAAGGGCGCAGGTTCTGATAACATTCATCCCATTTTAATCTCCAAATATACCAAAGAACTTGCAAAACCTATAACCATAATTTTTCGAACTTCTATTGAAACCGGTGTTTATCCTAGTAAGTGGAAAAAATCTTTAATAACTCCTATTCCAAAAAATAACAGAAAAGATATAATTACTGAGTATAGACCGATTTCCAAATTATGTGTTTTGGGAAAGGTTCTTGAAAAAATTGTCACATTATATATTTCGTTTTCAGTTCGTAATTACATATGTCAACAACAACATGGTTTCTTTAAGCACCGTAGTGTTGATACCAATATGGTAACTTTTACTGATTATTTGTCGAAGGCCATGGATGTTGTATACACAGATTTTTCCAAGGCTTTTGACAAGTTAAATCACGATCTTCTTATTGAGAAGCTTACAAGGGCTGGCATTCACGGCAGTCTTCTCAGGTGGATCCAATTCTATATTGAAAATAGATGTCAAGCAGTTTGTGTAAAGGGATACTCTTCACTATTTCTACTCGTAACTTCAGGCGTGCCTCAAGGATCACACTTAGGCCCTTTGCTGTTTTCGTTATATATTAATGATATAGGACTTGCACTAAAGAATAGTGATTACTTACTTTATGCCGACGATACAAAGTTATTTCGAGTTATCGAAACAGTTGATGACTGTGTAAAGCTGCAAAAAGACGTAACTTCTCTATTTGATTACTGTTCAAATAACCAACTATATCTCAATATTGATAAATGCCATATCATATCTTATACACGTAAAGTCAACAGTATAATATTTGATTACAGCTTGAATGATACTACTATTAAAAGAGTAGATAGTATTAGAGATCTGGGTATAATAATGGATTCAAATTTTCTGTGGATGGTGTTTAATGGAAAAAAATTCAATCTACATATTGATTATATATTAAGCAATGCATTTCGTAGTTTGGGATTTATTCTCAGGATTAGCAAACCCTTTAACAAAACCATAACGCTAAAAACTCTATACTTTTCCTTTATTCGGTCAATCTTTGATTTTTGTAGTACTGTATGGAGTCCCTGTTATCATATACATAGGAATAGAATTGAAAGAGTACAAAAGACATTCCTTAGGTCACTTAACTATCGTAATAATATTACTAACGAATCATATGATGAATCTTTGCGTAGGTATAAATTATTATCCCTTTGCGATAGACGCAAATTGTTTGATATAATCTTTTTATATAAAATTTTGAATAATTTAATTGACTCTTCTCAACTTCTCTCAAAGGTATCACTTATTGCTCGTGTTCGTCTTCCGGTGCGATCCTCACGTAAAACACCACTTTTTGTTCCTCCGCAGTTACATAAAAGATATACTCGTAATTAATTCTTATACCGTTCCACTGACATATATAATAAGCAATTTATTAATATCGACCTTTTTAATTCATCTCTCAATACCTTAAAACAGACAATAAAAAATAATTTAAGTAAGGTTTGCTAGTGAGTTGCGTTTCTTTTTGAATTGATATTCTAATTTTAATTATGTTTATGTACTTAGTTTTATTTTGTTATGTTAATAGTCACTATGTAGTGTTACCATGTAACTTTCTTTTAAATTGTGTTTAAGTTTTCGGCACTGTAGGTCAATTTATAATAGATAAGTTTTGGTATTTTATTTCCTTAGTATACGACTGTTTGTTGCCAAAATAAATTAAAAAAAAATAAAATATATATATATATATATATATATATAACCCTTAATTTTTTATTGCGAATGTAAGAATTTTTTCAGGAAAGTTGCCGGAAAAGGCAGAACAACGTCTGCCTGGCCAGCTAGTGTATATATATCTTTATACCGGGAAGTATTCGCAGTGATTAAATACAGTATAATTCGGTTGCAGGTGAAAACCCGCATGTTGGTTGCGCTGCAGTAGTAACGTACCATCAAATGGATTGTAAGCTCGTATGTCACTTTATATATTATATTATATTAATTTATTATATTAATTTTGTTTCTCTTTTTACCCCCAACGTAAACTAAAGGGGTATTACAAGTTTGTAGTGTGTGTATTCGTGTATCTGCGTATCTGTGCGTATGTCTGTGTCATCATAGCTCCTGAAAGAATTGTCCGATATTGTAATCAATAATAATACGAAAAATCTTAATAGATTTTTCGTTTGAAAGGTTCTTAATCGAGAGTGCTCAAGCTATGTTTCAAGAAAATCAGTTCAGCCGTTTGAAGATCATCAGCTCTCTTTGTTTCGACGGTCTTTTAAATTTTTAATTAGAGTAATTAAATTAAAAATTTCTTCAAACCTTTATTAGCTGTCTGCAATAGCATGCAACTATTTACATAAAATATTTCAATAGATGTCAATTAGTTTATTCTATGACTAACTTAAAATTACTTGAGTATGATTATACAACAGACTGTGTAGAATATACATTAGAAATATATTGTAAGTTAATCGGACGTAAGGAAAAATATGGGTATATCCGTGCAGTAGCGGTGTGAGAATATCCACTACCTCATATCGTCCCGCGGGTGACGTAAAAGGCGACTGAGGGAAACTGAAACAGAAGACGGGCAGCATCTTTTTGATACCTCAAATAACAAAGAACTGCCGTTGCCAATCGCCAGGCTTAGTGACAAGAATACCTCTTACGAGGTAATCAATATACCTATATTCAGCAGTGGGCTTTGACAGACTGTGATGAATGATTGATGATGAAATGATTTTTATAGGCACATCATAAAGTTCGTACCTGATCATAGATTTATAAAATCTATATATACGCTTAAATGTTCCTTCCAATTAAAGTAAGTTGAGTTGTGGTTTCCCATTAAATTCTATTATCTAGATCAGGGGTCTCCAAACTTTGATGCCTTAGGGCCATAATGATTTTTTCAGTATGTTCCAAGGGCCAAATCAGTTTTAATTTTTCTGCCCTTAACTATATTTCTAGACGAAGCAAAGTGCGCAACCTAAGCAAACACACGCTTTTTTACATTTAAATTAATATAGTGTATTGTGCCTCGTAACGACATCTAGTAGTGGGTAGTGTGGCAAGTTTTGCAAAGTGTTAAGTTATTTGATAAATTATTAACTGAAGATGAACTGCTTTGAAAGAATTAGGTAGAAACGCACATGTCTAACTTTAAACCACTACTTCCAGTGCTAGCACTAGTCTCAGTTCTATCAAAATACTTGAAGGCTAGGCATTATCAACTTACTTCCTAGAAAAAATTAAATCAGCATGTCTTCCAAAAAAGATATGCGCTTTTCATGCTGCGATTATGGTATTACCTATATGAAGTTTTGCAAAGTGTTAAGTTATTTGATAAATTATTAACTGAAGAAGAACTGCTTTGAAATGATAAAGTAGAAACGCTCATGTCTAACTTTAAACCAATTTTACCATTACTTCCAGTGCTAGCACTAGTCTCAGTTCTATCAAAATACTTGAAGGCTATGCATTATCAACTTACTTCCTCGAAAAAATTAAATCAGCATGGCTTCCAAAAAAGATATGCCCAATTCATGCTGCGTTTATGGTATTATATGAAGTTTTGCAAAGTATTATGTTATTTGATAAATTATTGACTGAAGAAGAACTGCTTTGAAAGGATTAGGTAGTTATTTAAGGAGTAGTCCACAGAGTCCAAAAATAACTCAAATAAATTAGATCATCTCATTTATTTGAATTGTTATCATCTAGACCTGGGATCTCTGAACTACGGCCTGCGGGCCAAATCCGGCCCGCCAGTGCCATCAATCTGGCCCGCAACAGCCAATGTCTTATTGTTGTTACTATCGCTGTGATAAATTGAAGAAGAAAAACCAAACAGCCAAACACAGAACAGAATCGAACAAATATCAAAACAGAAATTTGATATGTGTTCTTAATCATGTCACTGCAATGTAAATCAATAATTTTCGTTTGGACTTCAGTAGCAAGGGTTTCAGTGTCAGAATCAAAAGGATTTTGAAAAAGCTTAATTTCATTCCCAGTGGCATCAGTCTGAGAAACGAGTATCATTTATCTTTAAAGCACTCTTTGCAAAATCTACTGAATTTCCAGTCTCGGTAGTGTGGCTGAATATTTTACATGTTTTAAAATGTGTAAAATTTTTTTTATGTAATTACGATTGATATAGTATTAATTTCTGCTTGAAGGCAATAATGCCTCCTGTTAGTGGATGGCTGAAATAGATAATAAAAAGTACAATACATAGTATCACTACCCACCACGAGATGTCGTTACGAATCACAATACTCAATATTAATTGAAATGTAAAAACGCGTGTGTTTGCTTAGGTTGCGCACTTTGCTTCGTCTAGAAATATAGTTAAGGGCAGAAAAAATAAAAGTGATTTGGCCCTTGGAACATACTGAAAAAATCATTATAAGGCATCAAAGTTTGGAGACCCCTGATTTAGATAATAGAATTTAATGGGAAACCGCAACTCAACTTACTTTAATTGGAAGGAACATTTAAGAAAGTTTTTAAAAAAGAAGAGATTTGTAGATGCACTACACAAACTAAAAATACTACCTTCCTGCTTAACCCGCGTATATATAGATTGTATAAGTCTGTGATCAGGTACGAACTTTATGATGTGCCTATAAAAATGATTTCACCATCAATCATTCATCACAGCCTGTCAAAGCCCACTGCTGAATATTCTAGGTATTTTTTACCATTGATTACCTCGTAAGAAGTATTCTTGTCACGAAGCCTGGCGATTGGCAACGGCGGTTCTTTGTTATTTCGCAATAAAAAATTAAGGTATATATATATATTTACCTTGGCACGTGCCAAGTGCAAGTGCAGCACCTCTGTTATTGTAAACAACACGTGCACCGCACACCTGCACATTGCACCTGCAGTGGCGCTCGGGTAGCTACTTGTCTCTCTTGTTGATTGTATAAAAGGAACGGAGCGGCCGCCGTTAAGGCAGTCATGGCTCTGGCGTGGCACGGTTCACTTGTTGTATCCCGCTACTTGTTCATCCTAGACTATTCGGATAAATAATTCGTAGAAACGTATTAATTATCACTATTAGCTATTAAATTAGTCTCAGTACTATTTATAGGTGATTACCTGTGATCCATGTATTTTATGATTGTAAATTATTTCTATTTAACTATATATATATATATATATATATATATATATATATATATATATATATATATATATATATATATATATATATATATATATATATATATATATATATATATATATATATATATATATATATATATATATATATATATATATATATATATATATATATATTATATACAGGATGGCCCAAAAGTCGTGGATCAAACGCAACTAGGGGTTAGATGGGGTCATCAGCTGCAAAAAGTTGTTCTACGGGAGGTCCTTAAAGTCAACCCCTGCAGAGTTATAATTTATTTTGTGTTTTTATGAGAAAATTGACTTTTTTTAACTAATTCTTATTATATATAGTAGCGATGTAACGATACCGATACCGATACCGATATATCGGCCGATATAATCGGCAGGCCGATATATCGGCATCGCCGATTTAAATACAGCCGATACACAGTTTGAAAAGCGCGCGAAAAAAACGACGCGCTCGCGCGCGGCCACGTTGCCACTCCGTCTCAGAGGGCGGGAGGGGCGAAGGACGCGCCCGCCAGCGAAACGCCAATGCGGTTAACGGTCGTCACTCGTCAGTGTTTGCTTAGTTTTGGCACAGCGTTGTAATGTTTTTCGGCGAATTTACGTCTCGTCGCCGCTATTCATGATTTTGTCTGTTTTTGAGTGAAGTGAGGACTGTAATACAGTTACGTACAATAAATAAAATGGCGACTCCTTTGAAACATAGAAGTAGCATCTGGAATCATTTTCAAATAAAACGGGATGATGACACAAAAGCGACTTGTTTATATTGCAATATCAGCGTTTCTCGTGGTAGCAAAGCAGTTTCATCGAAGGGCTTCACGACATCTAACATGTGGACACACGTGAAGCGCTATCACGAAAAGGAGTTGGAAAAAGACACCCCAGGTACCTCAAGCGCCGACGGTGGCCCGCCGCCTAAAAAACAAACTACTTTGGAGCACATTTTGGAAAAAAGTATCATGTATGATACCGATGACCCTAGGGCAAAAGCGATCACGCAAACAATAGCTGAACAAATGTGTGTAGACATGGAGCCGTTTGACTTAGTAAATAAACTGGGGTTTCAACGCACTATTAAGCAGTTTTGCCCGAAATACAAAATGGTTTCCCGTCCCCATATTTCGGAAAATGTAATACCAGACATGTACTGCCGTGTAAGAACCAAAATAATGGAACTTTTGCATGAACTTCCGCACATCACTATCACGACTGACATATGGACAAGCGATGCTTCTTCGTCCGTTAACGACTTTATAAGTGTGACTGCTCACGGACTTGATAAAAATTTTGAGTTGAAGAACTACTGCCTGGAAGTATTTCCATTTGAAGGCGAAAATCATAGCGCTGAAAACATAGCTCAAAACTTACGTCAATTATTTCAAGATTGGCACATCAGCGAACGGGTACGTGCTGTAGTGACAGATAATGCACTGAATATGGGGCTTGCTGTAACACTAGTGGGAGTTCAACGTATCAGATGTATGGCGCACTCTTTACAATTAGTGCTGAAGGATGCGTTTTTTGAAGAGAAAATAAATGCCATGATTACAAAGGCGAGATCTATTATTGGCCACTTCAGTCATTCAACGTCAGGTCGCAAAATCCTAACAGAAATGCAAAAATCTCACAACGTTCCTTGTCACGTTCTCATTCAGGATGTCGTTACTCGCTGGGATTCAACCCTTCATGCACTTAGAAGACTTTTAGAGCAACGAGTTGCAATTCAAGCTTCTTTGCCTCGTGTGAAATGTAGAACTGAATTGTCTACAGAAGAATGGCTATTGATGGAACAAGTTGTTTCGACTTTGAATTATTTTGAAGAAGCTACAAAATCTATAAGTGAAGAATCTGCTTGCTTATCTGACGCTATACCTCTTATTAACAGTTTGCGAAAAGTTTTAAAACAGATCAAAAATAATCAAGAGACCGCGGACGACAGTTACAGCAGCCCAGAATATTATAATTTTGTAGAGATTTTGTTAGCTGGAATAAATGACAGATTTGATTATCTAGAGAGTGAGGAAACCTTTATTTTATCAACAACACTAGATCCGCGCTATAAATTGCGTACGTTCTTTCTACAATCCACAAGCATTGAGGCGAAAAGAATACTTATCTCCTTAATTACAAACAGTGACACACATGTTCCTGTAGAGCGTGTAGAGTCACAAAAAAAGCAAGATGAGACTTTCTCAGGTATCTGGAGTGCTTGTGACAGTTTGATTAAAGAAGCAGAAGAGGAGGAACCTTTATCAAACATGTCTAGTCATCCTGAGCAAGAAGAGGTGGAATCTTATACGAGATGTCCAAATATTCCAATGAAACAAGATCCAAAGAACTATTGGAGCAATGAAGATAAATATCCAAAATTGAAAATGCTTGCACAAAAATATTTATCTTACCCAATGAGGTCAATTGCCTCAGAACGTCTTTTTTCAACTGCAGGCCTCATACAAAATGATTTGCGCAACAGATTATCTGCTAGTAATTTGAATAAACTTTGTTTCCTAAACAAAAATCTTCCTAAAGTGAACTTTGATTATTAATATTGATTTACTTTTGATTTGATGCCTTGATAAATATTACCCAAATAAATGTTGATATGATATTTTACCTTTTTTTTTTCATTATTTTTAATTTTCGTTTTTGCCACACTTTACAGAATGGAGTGTCTATTTATTCCATGTAACATAAGTAAGTTTTATGCACATAAAGTACATCATTCTTTATTTACTAGGTGTATTTACTACTAAGCCATCGATATCGGTATCGGTATCGGTATCGCCGATTATTTTTCTCGATAATCGGTATCGGTATCGTATCGGCAAATTCATGTATCGTTACATCCCTAATATATAGTTAAATAGAATTAATTTACAATCATAAAATACATGGATCACAGGTAATCACCTATAAATAGTACTGAGACTAATTTAATAGCTAATAGTGATAATTAATAGTAATACGTTAATATATACAATGTGTCCGGTTTCCGATGTCCGATACTTTAAGGGGTTAAAATACAATTAATTTTAACGACAAATCAGGGATCAATGATTTTTTTCGCCATCAATAAAAAAATGGCAGCACTTTAAAAAAAATTGTTGGCGAAACATAGATGCTTGTATTAATTTAACAATATCTACCCAAGTAGAAGACTTTCAAAAACAAAATTGGTCTCAAATGTTAGTTAATAGTGTAGACAGTAAATCTAGATTCAAAATATTATTTTTAAATAATTTCAGTATTAGTAAAAAACATTTTTGAAAAAATAAATTAGTCATTTTTGAAAAAAACACTTTTGAAAAAAATCATCATCGTCGTCGTCGTCGTCGTCGTCGTCGTCGTCGTCGTCGTCATCGTCGTCATCGTCATCGTCATCGTCATCATCATCATCGTCATCGTCATCGTCATCGTCATCGTCATCGTCATCATCGTCATCGTCATCATCATCATCATCATCATCATCATCATCATCATCATCATCATCATCATCATCATCATCATCATCATCATCTCGTACTCGTTTGTCACCACATATTCTATAAAAAAGGACATCTTTTTTCCAAGTGCCAATTTCCCGGCACAGTGCGTCTTGCTAACTTACGATCTAGGCTCTGGCGACTATGAGCAGTTCACCTATTCGAGTATACCGACCTTAAATTTCTTAGAAATTATATAAATAGAATTATATAAATATAATAGGAATTTAATTTTTTTTTTTTTTGAATGACATTGAAACTACTTCTATAAAATAAAAAATTGGGTGATTGCAATTCGAACAGACTTAAAAAATAACTATAGTACAAAAAACTAAAGTAACACTCTAAAGTGAAATATTTTATTCTAGCACAAGTACAGAGTTGCATGTCAATTTTTCCGCCGTATAAATTATACAAAAATACGGTCACTGTATTTTTTATTATTATTATTTTATAGAAGTAGGGGCAAACGAGCATACGGCTCTTCTGATGTTAAGTGACTACCGCCGCCCATGAACAACTGCAACACCTGGGGGATTGCAGGTGCGTTGCCGACCTTTTAGAAAGATCTTTTCTTGAAGGTCTCTAGGTCGTATCGGTCCGGAAAAATCGCCGGTTGTAAAACGAGTACGACCACAGAAAGATCGTACGCGGAAGAAAACTCCTAGTGAAACGTACAGTGGTGGACCGCCAAGCATCCAGATGGTGTGGACGGTGGATGTGCGTTCATGAAATTTGGCGGCTGGGATTAATGCGATCAATTCCTCTTAGACCTCCCCGTGGTAAGTGTGAAAGAAAATGCAAAGGCAACATCTCTTCGCAGCGCCAGTGAATCCAGCCGATCAAAAAGCATTCGAAGTCGACGATTCGAGCCGCCCTGCGCTGGATGCGGTCAAGTGGAAGGTGCTGGCACTAGGGAGCCCCGGCGTAGAGATTGTCTGTTATCACTGTTATATCAAACTTAAAAACCGGCCAAGAGCGTGTCGGGCCACGCTCAGTGTAGGGTTCCGTAGGTTCCCGTCCGTCACAATAAGTGTTCCCACTTATGAGTTTAAAGGTGGGTATCCATTATGTTCGCGCTCCAGCAGCGCTCCGCGCTCCTGCAACTGCTCCCGGTAGTGGGTACGTGCGCGAACATGGAGCGTGCAACATTGTACGCTCCGCGGCAGGCGCTCAGACTTTCCATCCAAGTTCAAAATGATTTTCCTAGAAAGTCCTTATAAAGTTCTACTTTTCAGATTTTTTTCATATTTTCTAAACTTATGGTTCAAAAGTTAGAGGGGGGGGGGGACACATTGTTTTTTACTTTTAAAGCGATTATTTCCGAAATTATTGACATTATCAAAAATGATCTTAGTAAACCCCTATTCATTTTTAAATACCTTTCCAACAATATATCACACGTTAGGGTTGAAATTAAAAAAAAATCACTTCCCACTTTACATAAAGGGGAGCTACCCTAATTAAACATTTTTTTCCAATTTTTATTTTACCACTTTGTCGGCGTGATTGATACACATATTGGTACCAAATTTCAGCTTTCTAGTGCTAACGGTCACAGAGATTAAGCGAGGACGGACAGACGGACAGACAGACATGGCGAAACTATAAGGGTTCCTAGTTGACTACGGAACCCTAAAAATTCGCAGTAAAGATTGCAAAAATAATTACAGCCTTATACTTGAACAGTTTCAGTACAGAAAGTGTCTGTTGTGATCCACTGCGTGTTGCCGGATTTCACATGACCCCGAAAATTTTTATTCCATAGACATGCAGGTTTCCTCACGATATTTTCCTCCGCCGTCGAGGACGTGGTAAATCAACACTTTAAATTGCAATTAGCTATTTCAGTGGTCCTGGCGCATGGCGGATCCGAGTTGCCGACGTTGGACGACGAGCGCTTAACCTAGCTACTAAGTTTGCAAGTATTTTATGAAATAATAAAATATTTAAAACAAAACAACTCTTAAATTTCGGCGCAATTGTAGCAAGAACAATTAAGGTAAAAGCGGACCATTACAAAAACTGTTAATTAGAACAAACAAAAAATATATATCCGCAATAAGGTCGTGAGAGTCTCCCACGGCAGCGCGCTCTATTCTTGCGACCTGAGGAATAATGATGGCTCCATTGTAACAAACAGCAGGAAGTCATTTATCTAACATCAAGAATATGAGTGTTTAGAACAATTTCGTGTCTGATTTCTCATCCTAAAGTGTGTAATTTTAGGTGACGCGTCACTACGTGAAGTGTCAACCAACTCAGTATGACAAAGCATTTTGCTACAGCTGTATACAATGTTAACAATATGTAATGCTGAGCTTCCGATTTTTAAAACCTTGTAAACCTATTGTTAAACTTGTAGTGGTGGTGTAAGAATGTCCACTACCCCGTATCATCCCTTGGGTGTCATAAGAAGCGACAGCAGTAACAGATCAGGTGATGAGCACCAGCGTCTTCGCTATGGTTACGCGCCAAAAGAGATTTTCAATATTCTGCAAAAATTGAAAATAACCTTACGATTTGTTTATCGCGCTATCAAACGATTCACTGAAGATTCAAGCTTCGAAGGTCATAAGAGGACCGGCCGACCTCGTAAAGTTGGGACACCCGCGATCATAATCAGATCAAAGCAGTGAAGGCGCGAATCCAACGAAATCCTGTTCGTAAACAAAAAATCTTAGCTCTTCAGATGGGCCTAAGCAGAACCACGGTCAAAAGAGTGATCAATGAAGACCTAGGACTACGAGCTTATCGTAAAAGACCGCACATTTTTGAACGAGCGTTTGAAAAAAAAAATCTGGATAGATCCCGCGCTTTGTTACGGCGGTACGCGGGAAAAATGTATTTAACATCGAAAAAAGTTATAATAAACAAAATGATAAGGTGTATGCCCACAGTAGTGAAGAAGCCAGCACGCGTATTCCGAGGGTTCAACGAGCACATTATCCTTCGTCATTCATAGTTCGGATTGGAGTCTCATATTCAGTCTTAACTGAGGTGTTTTTCTGTGAAAAAGGGGTAAAAACCAGGGTCGAGGTGTACCAAAGTACCGTCCTAACAAACATAGTGGAATCTCTTTCTTCAACAATGTTAAAAAAACAGACATTGCATATTTCAACAGGACTCTGCAGCTCATAGGGAAAAAACATGCAAAACTGGTTGACCGCCCACGGAATTGACTTTATCGGACATAAAGACTGGCTCTCTTTTAGTCCAGATTTAAGCCCACTGGATTATAAGATATAGCAATATTTGGAGGAGATCCAGCGCAGAGTAGTTCGAATCGTCGGCGACCGAGCTCTTTCCGATCGGCTTGACTCACTGGCATTGCGAAGAGATGTTGCATCTCTTTGCGTATTTTATCGTATTTACCACGGGTAGTGCTCTAAGAAATTCTTCGGACTAATTCCAGTCGCACACTTTCACCATCGCACATTGCTACAAAACTCGCGATACCATCCATAATATCTGGATGGCTGGCGGTCGACCACTAAGCGATTTAAAAGAAGTTTTCTTCCTCGCACAACTTCCTTGTGGAATCAACTACCACCAGAAATTTTTCCGGACCGATACCACTTAGGGACTTTCAAGAAAAGAACCTGTTCCTTTTTAAAAGGCCGGCAACGCATCTGCAATCCCCCTGGTGTTGCAGCTGTTCATGGGCGGCGGTAATCACTTGCCATCAGGTGAGCCGTATTGCTCGTTTGTCCCTTCCGCTATAAAAAAAGGTAAGGAAATCACGGAATCATCCTTATCATAATCAGTCTGGCTGCCTCATTGGTCTAATAGGGGTTAAAAATGCGACTACTGATCGTGAGGTCCTGGGTTCGAATCCCGAGTCGGGCCAAAAAAATCAGCTTATGAGTTTATCAACGACAAATTCTCAGTAGCTGCCCGGTGTAAGGCGGTGTCTCACCCCCGTGCCTCGGAAATCTGATCTCTGGTCGTGTTGGTTTATCGTCCCATCGGACTCTAGAGTGAGGGAACAGAAGGTGCACCTGTGCTTGCGCGTACAGTTGGACACTAATTCTGTCCTGCGTTGATGGCTAGTCTCCGTTGTAGCTGGCCGCCGAGACCGAAATTCGGTCTGGAGAACATTATTAATATTTTGGAGAATCTAAAGAGTATTCTCATCTGGTTGGGCTGAATAGATATATAAAAGGAAATGATAAATATACATTAATATAATATTTTATTTTATACTAACATAAATAAATAAATAATACATAAATAAATAAAAGCCTAACCAGATAGAAGCCTTCGGCAGAGGAGACCAAACGGCCGAGGGTTAGGGGTAAAGGAAAAGAAATCGGCGGACGATATTGAGGTGCACCGCCTTCTGCATTTGAGCCCAGAGCGGTCCGTCACAGAGTCACCAAAGAGGCTGACCGAGATTAGCCAGTTCGCAGAGACGACTATAGGAATAATCTCGGTCGGCAGACCACATGTCGCTCACCTCGTGAGCCAGAGCCAGATATTTAGTTTTCTTATCTGCTTGGGCTTTCACGAGGTTCTCGTCATACGGAATGATAGTAAAGTAAAGTTACAGCCTATATACGTCCCACTGCTGGGCACAGGCCTCTCCTCATTTCTGAGAGGGTTTTAGGGCAAGTGTCCGCCGCGCTGCCCCAATGCGTGTTGGCGAACTTCACATGTCTTCGAAATATAAAATCAGCACTTAAAATTGCAATTAACAATTTCATTGGTGCCGGCGGAGATCGAACCCTGGTTACTCGCGTTCTGTTAGATTGAGTTGAGTGAGACTAGAGCTACCATGGCTCTACGGACGGAATGGTAATGTCGACCAATTATAATTACTATTAACCAGTCTGAAAGTAACAGAATGACTATTGTTATAATCAGTCGCAAATTAGTCCACTGCTGAAATTGCATGCAATGCATAAAATTTCAAAAATGAATTACTAATTCTGTAGAGTCTAGTAACTCACGTTACATGTTTGTGTTTGTTACTTGTATTTAAAGTATAAATATCTTTGTTCTTAACAAAGCTATTTATGTTTTATTACCTTTTCATAAAAATATTGCGAGGCTTAAGTAAACATAAAATCGATTCGACCGGGTTAGAGAACCACGCTCTCGCTGAATACCAGCGTGAAACAGTAGATTAATGTTGTGTCGTATGATGAGTGTGGAGAACGGGAGACCTTTTTACTGGAAACGAGACATTCTTTATTAGTCCTCACGGGTAGCAACTAAACGTATTTTGATTGTTTTATGGTAATTAAATGGCAAATATAGATATGAATGGAACATAACATTTGCTTACCAATAGATGATTATACCGCCTTCTATTGGAGCTTTCTAGATCTCCCGACAAGATTTAATAGTTTTAAGTTTTTCGAGCACAACCTGTACATCCTTGAATTGACATCTTGACTCCCATAATAGTAGACATGTGCTTTTTTAAGCAGCTAAGTCCAGTCAAAACTCCTTAACATTGATCTAGGATATTTAATTTCATCAACTATATATTGTAATAGCGCGATTTTTAGAAGATTTATTCCGTTTCTAATTAGTCTACCACAATCTACAACGCTCACGGAAGGACTGATTGTTTCTCTACCACTACTAATGAACTTACACCACAGTCACTAAATTCAATCGAAACCAAAATTACTGCTAGTTTGTATTACTTTTTTAATGTTTCGATTAATAAACCGATATTAAGCAGCTTAAGCTAACCCGTTCCCACGACTAGAGATGTCATGTAAGAAAACTCTAGTACCGCTGAACTTTTCTCACACTCTGCATATCTTGGCTCCATATATCAAGTCAGCAGAGTGCAAAAAACAGACAATGATTCAATTGTGTATACATAGCTTTCTCACAGTCCACACTCAGATGTGATCATGCTACAGTTAACTAGAGGGGGTAAATGACCACCGTTCTTCCGGATCCAGTTACCTCAAAAACGGAAGTTAAAGATAAGTCTTTTACTGTTGCTTATAATTTACGTAGTTCTTATACATGGTAACTACAACACGATTTTAAGTTATACGATTATAATGAGTCTAATGGAATAACTGGATTGAATTTTTTATTTATCTGTGCATATTATCATTACATGGCTGTGTATCGGGGCGTACGATACATTAATCCACCCTTTAGTCCCTTGAATAGTCGAAGAGAAAACTGTAAGAAGGACCAAAGGACAAAGGGCCTCGTAGCCTCCGACAGAAGGTGGTAAAGTCATCACGTTTATAAATAAATAAAATACCCAGTCACCAGAATCAGAGATGGTTAGCTTTATACAAAATAAACAGGAAACGCATGTCTCGTTCATTTTCATCTACGTGGCAGACAACGCTCTCACAGAAAACCAGCGTAAAATAACAGCTTAATGCTGCTGTGTTTCATATAGTGAGTATTGAAAACCGGAGACCCTCTTTACTGGTAGAGAGGCATTCCATCTTAATCCTCAGTGGTGATGATGTAATTACATTTTGATTTTTAACCGAAGATAAATGTAGATGTCTATGGGCCACAGCATCCACTTACCATCAGGGGTACTCTATGTCCGTTTTTCAGCCCTATTCCATTAAAAAAATCTTCATCAGTCCAAAAAAGTAGTAGGGATTCGTTTTAACACTCACGCTGGCGGGCGGATTAGATTCCAGCACCAGACGTCTCGTACCTTTGATGCTGCTGTACCACACGGCTTGTAAACAAATGTTTTAATTGTATAAAATTATGTAGGCATGTGCAGTAATACAGAGTAAGGCATGCCCCGTAGAAAATCTAAATCGATAGTCAAATAAAATCAGATGCATCGCTAAGACACTTCCTAATACTAATTAGAAAATAAAAAAATGTGCGGTTGCCAAGCCAGGCAAATATCCCACTTATGAAGCAATCTTTAAGAAGGACTATGTTTAGCACAGAACTTTGGTAAGCTGTAATGAATGAAGGTATAAAAAATCTTAGACAGCAATACAAACAAACTAAATATCGATATTAATACTAAAAATCGATATTAACACTAAAACTTCAAGATACTATAAGTTCATACTGGGTAGACCTCACCAAAAATTAATAATTATAATCTAGAGGTAGCCGTGGTTAACTACGACTGAGGAGTATAAATCTGCCATTGTTTGGGATATGTGACCTATGAAAAGCTCCTGAATTAAATGGAAATTTAGGCCATGTTATGTGTCGATGTCGGTGCAGCGAAGTGCTGAAATGTTTGTACAGTATGGCTACGATACCTATGCGGGTACAGAACTAGAGCACGAAAACTATTCGACTCTAGAGAGGTGTAGGCCAGGGTGGTGTTATATCTCTAAAACTAATCACCGCTCTATTGGATTACGTTATCAAGTTACTGGACTTGAAAGGATACGGTGTTGGAATGAATATGGAGGAGACAAAAATCATATCTAGCGCCCATGTTACACCTATACCGGTATCCGGTAGTTTTTTGAGAACAATACGCTCTAATTTGTTGACGAGTATGAGTGTGTTGGACAAAATCCAACTCGGCTAGACAATGAAGGGGATTTGCACCAATTTTGTTGTCCGATATATCTTAGAGCCTCAAGACCAAAATGTTGTTGATGTTGCCAGTGATAACTTTAGGAACAGAAACGTAGTCCGTACGTAGCTGGACATAAGGAAGCTCAGTCACTGGAAAGCGATGAAGTCAAGACAATGGAAATGGCGATGCTCGGACTTTCACTTCGTAATAAAATTCAAAAAGAGGATATCCGTAAAAGAACAAGAGTATGTACCTGATGTCCAGCAGATCATTAGTCTGAAGTGGAAATGGGCCGGCCATAAATAATCGATTGTCAGATTTTGATCTGACAATCGATTATTTGAACCCACAACCAATGGAAAAATTTTTCTCGAGGGGCATACTGCCTGTGCTGTGCGACCCTCTACTACAGTACCCGCGATGAATATTGCACATCGACCTTTGGAAAGAGGCAATCGGCTAATTTCGGTTTCGTAGAGCGTTATCTCTGTCGCACACTACCTATATGACGTTCGACCTAATAGATACCGGACTATTTGTATTTCGTGCGACAGAGATAACGCTCTACGAAGCCAAAATTAGTTGATTGTCTCTTTCCAAAGGTCGATGTGCAATATTTATCGCCGGGTACTGTATATGGTGTGACGATCTGATGAACCGTAGGATAGTCGAAGAATGCAGTTGTATCAAAACCGTACTTTGAGGCAATCTATTATTGTACACTTTTGTCTTAAAGCCTATATGTTCCGCAGCTGACTTGTGATGGGCTGTAGTTAGTAGAGCCGTGGTAGCTCAGCGAATAAACACCCGCCCTAAATTACATAGTACGGAAGCAACACGGATTTGATTCAGGCTGGCACCAATTTGAAAATCTTAAAATAACTAACCCTAACTAACTAATAGTTCAATTTATGTACACTGTTCATAATTTAAGTGATTTATATTTAGGTGCATCTATGGGTAAAGTCAGTGTGGATCAATACAATGTACGTTTAAAAATTAAATTATAAATATAAAAGAGCTTAGTTGTTTCAGATTAGCTCTTAAAATTGCAATCAATAATTATAAAGTATCAAAAAAATATTACCTCCAAACGGCGTGAGAGAATTCCACTACCCGAAATCATCCTGTGGGTAGCGTAAGAAGCAACAGAGATAACACGCCTGCTAATAGTGACAACTAAGGCAAATTCCCCCCGCCTCCGACCCCCCACGTCCGATCAGCCAACCTATGGAGGACTGCTAATGGTGGCAACTAAGGCAAATCCCCCCGTCTCAGACCAACCCCCCCCCCCCCCCGCTTCACATTCGGCCAATCTATGGAGGAGTCCTTTGTTCAGCAGTGGACTATAGGCTATAATGATGACATTGACGATTAACATAGGTCACAATACCGAGGCATTATGTATATAATGCCTCGGTATTGTGATCTATGTATAAATACATAGTCTGCTGACCGTATGAGGACGCTCAAGGTCTCTCAGCGAGCTATGGAAAGGGTAATGCTCGTGTGATAAAGTTAGAAATGAGGATATCCGCAGTAGAACCAGAGTGACCGACATAACCCAAAGGATTAGTAAGCTGAAGTGGCAATGGGCCCGCCATATAGCTCGAAAAACCGACAACGATGGGGAAAATATGTTCTCGAGAGGTTCTCGAGTGGCAGCCTAGTACTGGTAGGCGTAGTGTAGGGCGACCCCCCACTAGATGGAGTGACGACCTGGTATGACATGCAGGAAGTCGATGGATGCAGGTAGCTCAGGACCGTGCTTTGTGGCATTCCTTGGAGGAGGCCTATGTTCAGCAGTGGACTTGTGAAGGGCTGTAATGAATGATGATAATACATATTAATAATGTGGTCCAGAAAGAATGCGATCACGTAGCCAGTCTCGACGAGACTAGCCATCTGCGCAGGACTGGATTATAGTGCCCAAGTGTATGCGCAAGCGCAATCGCACTCCCTATTTCCTCGCTTTCATAGTCCCTTGGGATAATAATCCGGCACGACCAGAGATAGAACAGCAGGACCGACGTTTTTACCTTTCAGAGGCACGGGGGTGAGACAACGCCAAGTTCCTGACTCCGGGCTGCTACTGAGAATTTCTTGACAAAAAATTCAATAACTGATTTTTGCCCGACCTCGGTTTCGAGCCCGGAACATCATAATCAGCAGACGCGTGACCACTACACCAACGAATTTGAGTCATTGTTTTAGTGGTCACAAGTGTGAACGCACCAGTAAGCTATTTTTATTAGAAGTTGACATATGAAGATCAACACATAAGATTTCATCATAGAATACCATAATACACAATAGAATGGCTGTCAAATTTATTTTGTACGAGGTTTGGCGTCGCCAAACCCGATTCGCTGTGTTGACAAACTGAATAAATTTACACATTATAGACTTTTGATTAATGTCCAAGATCATCATTAAAAAAATAGTTTAAATTTTAATACATATTTATTTGTAAATAGCGTGCAATTTGGCATATTTTAAATAATTTGCATGCGAAATTTGGAAACGATTATAACGTCAAAACACATCTCGTGTTGACATTTATACGTGTGAATACGACGTGACATTTAGACGTGTTTGACGTGACATTTTAGTGGCTACGCGGGCTCCGCCCACTCCCCGTTCTATTATGTATGTATTATAGTATTCTACGGATTTCATCATACAGTTGAATGGAACAGGATATAGGAAAGTGCAATGACTATTTTAA
Source organism: Parnassius smintheus behrii (assembly GCA_036936625.1). Classification (NCBI taxonomy): domain Eukaryota; kingdom Metazoa; phylum Arthropoda; class Insecta; order Lepidoptera; family Papilionidae; genus Parnassius; species Parnassius smintheus. The sequence continues at coordinate 14,773,942 of JAUPFT010000005.1, read as the reverse complement.
AAGATCATTACACTGTGAAAATTAGTTTTTATGTAATTTCGTGTTCGCCCGCGATTACCGACTACGCTATTATGTACACGCCATAGTAGTGCATAAGAGCGTCACACATTACACGGAAAAAGGTCGTTCGTTAATAGAAAATGATTGCTTGAAATCATATTTCGTCTTGACAACGGGTTCATGTTAATTTGTAATAATGACAATAATCTGTTCTCATGACTGAAGAAAAAAAGCCTTCATTTAAATACAGAATTAAATATTAGAATAGACCAGCGATTCTCAAAGCGATTACTTTGGGTAAAGGACCCCTTTTATAAAATGAACTGATACCTCAAACCCCCATAGCCAAATTATTTTAAAAATCCTATTTCTAGTTTTTTCCTATTGATATAAAATACTTACCAATTTAAAAACTTTGCGGTTGGTTAATTGAGTGACATCATTTTCTCGTCAATATTTAACAAAATAAATAGACATAAAATTTAGTAAATATTAAGCGTAATTAATAATTATTAATACAAATTATCAGTTTTCGTTTATGTCGGCCCCAGGGAAACCGATTTCGACCCCAAAGAGGGGTCGATATCAACCACTTTGGGTATCCCCGGAATAGACTACTACGCAGACTTCTTGATGTGCATTTACAGAAACAACTTAATGGAATTTCATAAAACTTATTTATTTATAATCACGCGTCAAATGAATTTGGTTTAGTGTCAATAATTTAATTTTGTTGTCTAAATGTTTAAGGGGACAAAAGTTAACCAATATACGTAAGTAAGCATACAGCTTGTAAAACAGTAAATTAAAATAGACCTCTAAGCTCCAAACTGAGATGTATATCCGAAAATTTTGAAACTTCCAGAAGTTTAACTTCAACCAATCAAAGAAACGGCAAATAATTCTAAATCCATTACATACTCAATATAGGCCTTCACGCCGAACTTTAATTGCTGCGGTTTTTTTGTAGTAATGAGGAAGACGCTGCTGCGCATGTGCAGGTTTGTTTCGTTCTGCCACCTCTTACGGCATTCATGGGACGATATTGGATATTCTTACAGCGCCACGACACGTTGATACAGTATACCTATAATTATCTTAAAAAGTAAAGTTACAGCCTATATACTCGTACGTCCCACTGCTGGGCACAGGCCTCCCCTCATTTCTGAGAGGGTTTTAGGGCAAGGAAGTATCCGCCACACTGCCCCAATGCGTGTTGGCGAACTTCACGTCTTCGAAATATTTTTTTTCCCTATTCCTCAGACATGCGGGTTTCCTCACGACGTTTTCCTTCACCGCCGAGCACGTGGTAAATCAGCACTTAAAATTGCAATTAACAATTTCATTGGTGCCGGCGGGGATCAAACACGGGTTACTCGCGTTCTGTTATATTTACAGCGAGCGTTAACTATCTGAGCTACCACGGCTCACTAATTATCTTTAATACTATAAATATAAATTACGACCGTGTGAACTGTACGACCACTTCAAGACGAAAAGCAATTAAAAAAAGTTAATTATCAGTCGCACCTGAAGCATTCACATTGAGATCAAAAATTAATAATTTCATAATTGTGTACACATTAAATTCACATAAAACAAAAATATAACCGCGTTTGTTATTCAAATCTGTGCTAGGAACAATGGCGGATGGGTATAAACTTGTGATAATTATCTGAGGTCAGCCCCAGCGGTGCGGAACGGTATGCGCCGGGGAAGACGTTTGTTATTATCATGTGAAGAGTTTTTGAAGACATTCCCACACACGGCCCCTGATTTCCCGATTAACTCTGATTCATAAGTAGTTAATTACACTCGAGCCATGTTTTTAAATTAATTAATCGAGATTTCAGTCGATTTCTTTGCTCGGTAGCAGGTGTTGTGTGGGAATTTTTGATGAATTAGTTGTTTTTTAAAAATTAATTGTTTGATTGTGATATAATAATAATACTTTGTATGGTGTAGTTTAAAATCAATCCCATCAAAATTTGTACCGAATACACACACAAACAGAGATACAAGAAAGTGAATTTATATCACATAGTCATCCAGATCTGAGCTATTTAAAATCTCAAACTCATAGGAAAGTTAGTTTAAAATCGATTACGAATTTTGTACCGAAAAGACAAACAAACCAGAAAGTTGGTTAAAAAACGCGGTAAAAACTACAAAAAACTACCAAATGTGTTTTAAGCACATTGGGTAGTTTTTTTATACATATAGTGTAAAATTTAAGCTGGGGTCAGATACTTGAATAAAAAATTATCTAGTAGTTCAAATTCGTTTTTATTAAAATATTCATGTTTAAAACGACTGTGTAAAGTTGAATATTCATTATTTCCCTAGTCACGTAAAAATTTTACCATGCAGTCGACTCTTAAATATGACAATCTCCAAATATACGAATACCAAATGTAAAATGATAAAAATTCATCATGAGTAAACAGTTTTTCCTTTTGTAAAAAAAAAATTAAAAATCTTGTTACACTTTATATAAAATGTCGGCATATTCGTTCTCACACGTTTAATACTAATATGCTTTTAATACTGCAACTAACAATACCAATTCCGTAAAGTTGTCTCATAATTCAATGTTTTCACATTAGATATAAAAATATTGATAAATTTTTGTACTTATTATTTCATTTCCGTATGGAATGTTCAAAATCACACTCTTCGTTATAAATACACACCAAATCGGTTTACCAAATTACAAAATATCTAAGATCGCATTAAATAAATAGAAGTTTCAATTGCAAGATTTTCTCTAAAATATAACAAATATACTATGGACTAAAATCTAGCTACATCTAATTGTTCATTAAAATCTCGGTAAATATACATACGTACAGAAAGACGACAGTATTGTGTGCCCTAAGTAATAAAATCTACTAAGAATGTGAAGCGGTCGGGCGGCTCAGTATATATAAACATTTAATACTGATCACCCAATTTAAAAAAAAACACACTGATATCTAAGCAAGTGGTGACAATGTATGCAAGTAAAACATATTATTTGGTGTCGTCTTCTCATGGAGATGACTATCAAATCCAATAACACTTGGATGCCTTAATTAAACACATAGTAACTTAATAATGTAAGATTCAAATAAACTGGTTTATGTAATCTCGAGATGTTACCTCAACCAACTTATACTTTACGTGACACTATGAAATCGCTGCGCAAGCGATGACTTGTCATGGAAATTACAGCTATTTGGCCCCGAAGAAACGAATCTTAGAGCAGAGAGATCTCGTTCTTTTGGAGGAATTCTCGAACTTCGGCGTTCATACGCCTCATTAGGAACTGCTGCTCTATATAGACCACACGTGTCTGCGCATCAAGTTAAAATATTCCAAACATTACATAAAACACACACAAAAAGTATCTGAATCGATACAACATATTTAATCATTCATCCATTTAAAAAAATCATATAATTGTATACATGTATGAGCAACTTTTCTATATATGTGAGATATAGGATGTTCAATTTATAATTAATAATAAACCATAATGTGAAAGTTATTATTAATAGGTATAATAACCAAACGCTAATATCGCATTTATAACATACAAAACGATATTATTGCTGTTGTCTAAAGTTAACTATCTTAGTATAGCATTTTGGTGTCGTAATCTCGTGGAAAAAAACTAATTTTAACATTAATGTTAGGCACAGACTGTCGTAATTTCACGAGACCATTCGCTTTGCGAATGTTCTAGACTTAAATCGGCAAAGCAATTGACTCGTACCGTGGCACTTCCTTATTATATAGCTTTCTATGATCTACTCATCGTAATATATTCCTGACATTGAAAAAAAAATATATTTACGGATTTTAATCCAAGTTCAATAATAAGTTTTATTTAAATTTAAGAAATCATTATTCCTGACATTTCAAAGTAACTCTCTATTTTTTTTAAATGCGTGAATGAACTCAAATGTTACAAAATATCCCAACAACAGTATCTTTTTAAATGTCATTTCTTATATGTTGCAAACATTGCGGCTTGTATTTACTGCCTGGAAGAAATAATTTACTTAATTTCGTATTTTATTTAAATATATGGGTATAATGCTATGGTTTATACAATAAAATGTTCAATAAACATGTTTTTCTCATCAAAATTTATATATTATTATAACATTAGTGCTAAAAGCGAAGTATAATAATAATTAAAGTATTTTTTAAACAAAATGTCGGAAAATGGCGGGAATTGAATCGCCGCAATGGATGACAGTTCCTGGCAACAGATATTTGACACATTGGCGAGATGGATGTTTGGACTATTGAGCGGACGTAATTTTTTTTTAAAATAAATTTTTCATCAGAAGTATATTACGATAGGCATTGGTAGGCACTATTGAAACTATTATACAAAGTACGTTCCTCGCACTCACCGATCGCTTCAGATCAACTATTCACAAAACTCTTTGGATAGTCTGTCTTTACAGAATTGTGCAGTCTAACACAAGTCTTTTTTACTGCAGACTGTCGACCAGCCTGCAGTCGATTGGCTATTGCAGGCTATTGTCTGGCAGACGATGTGCGTTGTCTGGCAATCGGTGCGTGTTGTCTGGCAGGCGGTGGCTGTTGATGGCATCGTGGTGCCAGGCGGCGGCCTGCTCTGGCCGCATCACGTCGTCCACGGGTGGGCACACGGGCCTGGGCCCAGGTTCCGGTGTATAAGTGAACGTCAGTCCCGTTGCGTATATTATACCGTCGTTTCTCACAAGGGACACTGGTACCTGGAATGGAGGACGTTTTGAGTTAAGATTACTTCGAAGTTACAATAAATTTGCGTCGCGTATGTTGTAAGTGTCCGTACAGTTCCACTCCTGATGTCATCCCGTGGGAGTTGTAAAGAGCGACAGGGAGAAACGAAACAGGAGATGGGCGGCAGCATCTTCCTGATAACAACGTAAAGTAATAAAATAAAACTGCGGTTGGAATCCCGTTTGCTAAGAGTCTCGACAATTTTCAGCCGTAAACTTTTGATAGGCTATAATGGATGGATGGATGTTGTACGATATAATTTTTTATTTAGAAAGAGGGTGACAAACAAGCACAAAGTCCACTTGATGGTAAGTGGGTGCTGTGGCCCATAGACATATTCATTTATCCTCAATTATAAATCACAATTGAATGTGATCATGACAACTTTACTGCACATAACTCACTCTGTTCTACGAGGGTGGATTGAAAAGTACTCGGCCTAACACAGATCCATTCAATTCTAAAAATCAAATCTACCCACATTATTTAGTTCAGTTCAGACTAGTTCATTGTGTGAAGTTCGAAACGTGTGCGATAATTAGTTGTGATTTTATAAATTTATTAACAAAGTAATCGGACATAGTTTCCGCGAATGGAGCAAATCGAGCAGCGTGCCGTCATTAAGTACCTCCATAAGAAGGGGCTATCATCAAAAGCCATCCATGATGACATGGTCAGTACATTAGGCGATTGTGCTCTGTCATATTCATCCGTCAAGAAATGGATAGCAGAATTTAAGCGTGGTAGAGAGAGTGTGAAAGATGAACCCCGCTCTGGAAGGCCTTCGACGTCAACTACTGACGAAAATATTAAAAAAGTACTTGATTTAATAATGGGAGACCGCAGATTAAAAATTAGAGAGATAGCCGAGATTATAGGCATCTCTTATGAACGAACTCAAAACATCATTGTCAACGAGTTGGGTTTCCACAAGGTGTCTGCGAGGTGGGTTCCGCGACTGCTTTCAGTTGAACAAAAAACGACGCGATTGACTATTTCACGCGACTGTTTGGAGTTATTTGAAGCCGATGCAGATGATTTTTTGAATCGTTTTGTTACTATGGACGAAACATGGGTTCATTACTGTACACCGGAAACAAAACAACAATCAAAACAGTGGAGAAGACCTGGTTCACCACCCCCTAAAAAAGCTAAGTCGATTTTGTCGGCAAATAAGGTGATGGCTTCAGTATTCTGGGACTCGAAAGGTGTGATTATGATTGATTATCTTGAAAGGGGTCAGACTATAAACTCTGATTACTACTGCACCTTACTACGTCGTTTACGAGAGGAAATAAAAGAAAAACGTCGAGGAATGCTCAGAAGAAAAGTCCTGTTTCATCAAGATAACGCCCGTGTTCACACGTCAGTACAGTCAATGGCTGAAATTCACAACTGTGGCTTTGAACTGTTACCGCATCCGCCGTATTCACCTGATCTGGCACCATCAGACTTCTTTCTATTCCCTAACCTAAAAAAGCACTTGGGATGTCAAAGATTTTCGACAAACGACGAGGTCAAAGCAGCTGTAGACGCATATTTTGACTCTAAGGAAGAATCATTTTTTTTCAACGGTCTAAATGCTTGGAAGGGGAGGTGGCAAAAGTGTATTGAACTTGATGGTGATTATGTAGAAAAATAAAAATATAACTGATTTAGTATGTGTTTATTTTCTTGGTTAGGCCGAGTACTTTTCAATCCACCCTCGTACCCAAGGTTAGCTGGTAGAGAATGCCATATAGCATTAAGCTCGTCTTTTGTACAAAATCTTTGGTGCAATAAAGAATAAATAAATAAATAATGCAGATGCGTTGTCAATCCCTGAGGACAGAGATGGAATGTCTCGTTTCAAGTAAAAAGGATCTCCGGTTCTCAACACTCACCATACGAAACACAGCAGTATTAAGCTGCTATTTTACGCTGGTATTCTGTAAGAGCGTGGTTCTACCCCGTAAACCATATGGTAGTATTAAGATTAGACGTTCGAAGCGTTGGCAAATCCAAAAATTGTGTTAAGAATATTAGTTTTCGCATTTGATTGCGTTCTCTGATCTTATTGCGTATATTTTGTTCTGTTAGGGTAAGCGAGTCCTTCTGTATGTTTTTTATAAAACTGAAGTACTTACTATAAAAATACATTATACTTCTATATACCTATATCATACCTTGTTATAGTATAATAGGCTACATATGCGTCGTCTCCTCTGAGGACTAAGATGATATGTCCCATAGCTTGAAATTACACACAGGTGCACTGCTGCTGCTACCAGCAGAGATAGGGAAGAGAGTGGTACCTATTCAGATAGATTCCAAGGCCCAAAAAGGGAGTCCTACCATTTAATACTAGCATGTACATTTGCGTAACTATATCTCCTGTGTAGTTGACAACGGCGAATGTTGTTATAAATCGCCAAAATTTGTCAGGGGAATATCGTCATCATTATACTGTGTGGTTAAGGGAATCCCATAGCACATTCCTTTCCCTAAGTGTCGTGATGACTATGAGAAATTTCATTACATGGCATTGGATAGATGTCTATATAATTATCTTGTTTACTTCAGAATTAAAATACCCAGATTATCAACTGGCCGGCAAAAGTGCGTGATGTCTGTAATAGTTAAAATAAAGCTACAGCGGAATAGCCCCATGAGTAATTGTGGACTTTTAAAATTAAAAATAAAAGTAAATAAAAGAATAAAAAGCTGAAAATATACCTGCGTCGGTTGTCGCACCCACAGCCACTGTCCTCTGAATTGTGATATATCTGGCACGACGCACAACATGGACTCCGCGCACCGGTACATCGTCTCCGCCTCTACGTCGCCGAACCACACTTGCAAAGATGGCGTGAAGTTATCTCCGGCGAGCTCCAGCATCGCCACGTCTCCTCCACCATTCAGATTGAGAGAATGGACCAAAGGAACTGGCGTTACCGGTGACCTAATATGAAATATACAATATTGCAATCAAGAGCTGATTAAAATCAGATTTCTTCTATATCAAGTATCGCACGGTTAATTCTTATCTGTTTTCGTGTTAATTCTTTCTGTTAGTTCGAGTTACCACAAACAATTTCGAATCTGATTCGAAATGTAAACAAAGTGTAAGGAAAGTTTCGTAAATAACATAAAACTTTCTTCAACGACATTTATTGTTATAAAGCTCGCCTAAAACTACGTGTTCAACTCCTTACATACAGGGTTATTTTTTAATAACTTGAATTAATTATAATAACGTGAAGAAAAATTAATTAAAAAAATCTCATTAATTTAACTGATTTTACTGCGCACGTACGTACGCACGCACACATACGTAAGGATCGATCGGTAGGCAAACACATTGTTGCCCATAAATCAAAAATTTGAGATAGTTTCAAATAAAAGTGGAAGCCTTATTTACTCGTATTTTCAAAAACTGCAATAACGGTATACGAGGGCGGCACTGAAATTCGGGAATCAAGGAAGTGACACAACATTACTATTTAAAAATGTATTTATTGATTTTCGAAGTATTCTCCGCGAAATTTGACACATTTTTCCATACGATGGAACCAATCATTGAAGCAACCATTCCATTCGGAAGTTGGGGTCTCCAAGATGGCCGTTTTGTAGGCGTCCACAGCTTCTTCAGGTGATGAAAATCTCTGTCCACGCAATTTATGCTTTATTTTAGGGAAAGTATAGAAATCATTAGGGCTTAGGTCGGGGCTGTACGGCGGATGGTGTAATAATTCTATGTTTTCTTGCTCTAAAAACTCTTTTGTCTGTGTGCGGTGTGAGAACTCGCATTGTCGTGATGGAGGATGATGCGGCGGTTGCAGTTCTCTTTACGGAGTTCAGAAACGACCTGTGGCAAACAAATGCTAGCATACCATTCTGCATTAACCGTTCTTTGTCCCTCAGGAGGAATAGTCGTTACATGGCCGGTTTTGGAGACAAACGTGGTCACTATTTTTTTTGCAACACTTCGTGAACGAACAATGTTTGTTGGCTTTAACTCATTTTCGAACACCCAAACTCGTGACTGGTTTTTTGTTTCGGGTTCATACGCGTATATCCAGGATTCGTCACCTGATACGATTTTGTATACAGCATTTGAGGATCCTGCGTGGAATCTTTCGAGAGTTCTGACGCACCAAGTAACGCAAGCCGCTTTTTGCTCTTCACAGAGCGAATGCGGTATCCATCGGGAAAACAACTTTTTTACACCTAACTGTTCATGCAAGATTATTTGTATTTGACTCATGCCAATGTCTAAAGTTCCCTGAATTTCGCGGTATGTCACATGTCGATCTTCCTCAATAAGCTTACACAGCATCAACGTTTTCTTGGGTGACTGCAGTTTTTGGACGACCTTGATGGGGATCATCACTGAGCTTGACACGTCTATGTTGAAATTCAGCAAACCAGCGATAAATTGTGGTTTTGGATGGGGCTTCATCACCAAATGCAGAAATCATCCGATCAACACACTGTTTTTGTGTTAAACCACTTCGAGGCATAATAAATCATCGCTCTTGAATTTTCTCGAGTCAATTCCATTTTCTTAACGACTAAACAAGTTTGACAAAACCTTGTGACAACAACGAGAATCTTTTTTTAAATAAATAAATGGTATTCGATTTTTAAAACCAAGGAGTTTTCAATCAAAAAGATTTTAATATGACAGGAACAGTGGAAATATTCCATTCCCGATACTTTTAGTGCAGCCCTCGTATCATTATTTATATATCTGAACTTAAGTTTAAAATTTGCCTACTCTTTGAAAATCGACCCTGTATATAATAAAAAGCATGTTGGTAGGACTACATTTCCTAGGGATTCTAAAGGGCAACATCATCGGTCTATTCGAATTGCCAGGAACATTGACCGCAGAAAGCTATTTGCATTTTTAAGACACGATCTCCCAACTTTATTGGAAAACATTTCGTTGGAATAGAGAGGAAGAGTGTGGCTGCAGCACGATGGTTGCCTCGCCCATTACGCCCGTAGCGTTCGAGACTATCTCGACGAAATTTATCCCAGAAGATGGATCGGGCGAATAAGGACAGTTTTGTAGACCCCACGATCACTGGACTTTCACCCACTCGACTTTTACTCTCTTTCTCTCATAGCCAGTTATTTTTCGTAATTTTATTTCGTTTTGAACAATTTTATGAATTAATATTTTGTTAAATACATTAAACATTCAGCGTTTGAAGTCAATAAAATTGTGAATTCATTTTAAAGTTCATGTTTTGTGAATTTTCGGGTGAATAATAACAAATTATGAAAGGAAGCCGATAATAAATTTAAATATTTGTAGAAAATTAATATTACTTAATATATGTATATGTACATACATGTATACATTTTACATACAAAGGGCTAAAGAAGTTTTTTTACTGGGGATGCTTCAAAGAGAAGGTCTACCAAGATCCCATTACTTTAGTGGACCAGCTACAGGAGCGCGTACAAATGGCTGCATAAAAAATACTGAAATGAGACATTTACCACCAGTAGGCACCACCCTTTTATCTATTTCTGCCGCAAAATAGCAGTCCTCGCATTGCTATGCTCCAGCATGAAGGGCACAAAAAGCCAGTATACCTTAGAGATGACACTGCACCCGTAACTCTCTTTGTTTGAAATTGGCTGAGGTTTCTATGAACTGCGGTAACCACTTACTTACTCAAGGTGCACTGTATGTTCGTAAGTTACGGTCACAACTAACACGCATTCTCATTCAACTAATTTTTTTTAAATATACCCGCCGATCATGGTAGATAGATTCATACGTAGTAAAGCCACGCTGCAACTATATTATGGTTGTAGCACGAATGGGTCTTCGACCGGGGAAGGACCACGCTCTCACAGAATACTAGCGTAAAATAGCAGCTTAATACTGATGTGTTTCGCATGGTGAGTGTGGAAATTCGGAGACGCTTTTTAACTGGAAACGAGGCATTCCATCTAAGTCCTCAGGGCTGGCAACGCATTTGCAATTTGATTTTTAATTGAAGATAAATGTAGATCTCTATGGGTGTGCTCGTTTGGCACCCTTATACTATATATACAAAAAAAAAACTACTTACATACTTAAGGTGCACTGTATGTTCGTTAGTTACGGTCACAACTAACACGCATTCTCATTCAAGTCATTTTATTTAAAAAAAAATACACCCGCTGATCACGGTAAAGTGGTAGGAATAATTTCCCGCCGGCGTCAATGAAATTGTTAATTGCAATTTAAGTGATGATTGACGAGCTCGGTGATTAAACAAAACATAGTGAGAAAAGCTGCATAATATCTGATGATTGAAAAATGTCTACGATTAATTACTACTACCAATTACTCCATAAAACACTCAAATGACCTTCCCCGTCTTTGCTCAGACGAGATTATATACGCTGCATCTTTACTTGAAGTAGTTATTTAGGCTCCGCCGGATTTTTCATACTTGTTTGAACACTTGTTTAAAGACTTTTTTTTTGAGGCGAAACCGGTTGTATAGGATGTATCGTAAAGTTTTTCATTATTGTTATCCCATTTCGCTCCAAATAGGGAGTGAATTGGTATCAAACGATTGGCGGGCTTATATAGTTTATTCGCGATGGATGGTTAAACGGGACCGAAGCGCGCATTTTGCGAGCGAGCAGTTTATAAAACAATTATTCTTACAATGTTTGTTCGAAGCCCTAACAGGACACATTTTAATTTAACGAGCATAATAAATGCACCAGGTGCGAATTTAATGAAGCATTTGATGTGCAAGTTTGAAGAAATAGAAAACACGTTATGGACGATACACTACGATTGCGCGCAGCTTCCTCAAATTTGACCTACCTAACCTACTTTCGTGAAGATTTGTATATACACCTCAGACTACAAAATAAACATAGACGGAGCCCTGAGTACATTTCAAATTATGCCAAAACGATGCTCAATTTCTTGACGCACTCACGCACACATATGCACCTAAAACCATGTTGTACGTATTGTTACACTAAGTTGAGCAAGTTTTGGCTTGCTTTTTGAGTCAAGCTCCGTCTTTCTTACTTTGTTGCTTTGAGATTTTTGTTGTACTAAAAGTAAAATTGGTGATTTTGTTCACAAGTCAATGTCAAAGTCAATACAAAATCGGTTTTTATGCGTCAATAATATAATATGAATCTCATCCAATAAAAAGCATCAACGACCGTGTAAATAAACAAATTTGTAGATAATCCCGCTGGAACTGCATCAGACACTATTACACTCGCCTAATATTCTAGTTTGGGCTGCCATTTAAAGTTAAAGAATTATTAGCCCACACTTTCTGAGGATAAAAATGGTCACTACCAGACCATTAATTCCGATCGATATTGCCATATGATCTGAACTTTTATAAGTCCAGAAATGAAAAATCAGATTGGTTACAATCGCAAAACATTTTTACAGCAAGATAAAGTCACTTCATACGTCACGCAATGACTGGTTGTCTTGACGATTTATTCCCCGAGACAGTCTATCATATAGTCATAATCTAGGTTTTAACTTGAGATGAAACGGATAGCTGTTTGGCCGGATACCGGACACCAGATATTCGGCCTGTCTAATCACCAGATTGCCGGATATCCGGCCGCCGGATATTCCGCCGAACAGTGCCGTTTGGTGCATCGCAAGAAGCAGAAAGTAAAGTCAGTGCAAACTGTTCGCGATCGTGACCCTTATATTTGGCGGGCAGGTTTGCCTTATAGTTGCTACACAATACCCAAATTTATAAGTTTGCCAAACTCTATCTTTCAGTACTGCAGTAGGGTGTACAGTGAAAGACTTTTCTGAAGCTGACCTTGTTTATGAAGACAGGCGAAATCGCTTGTTAACTTTCAATGGAGAGAAATTAGTGTTTATTCACCACAATTTGCCCTTACCTACGTATTACTATAATTTTATTCTGTGTCTTAGCGCAGTACGAGTACTAATTTTGGAAATTTTAAAATGAAAATTTTGTGATTACTGACTATATTTGTTAAGTGACGTGAATGAAGTACTTAACTAAATGTGATACTTTGTGTTTTTTAAAATCCGGTATCCGGCCGGATAGGCCGAATACCGAATAGTTACCGGATATCCGTTTCATCTCTAGTTTTAACACAAGCCGTTTTCTGTCTACGAGTTTACTTTGACTGCCGTGTCAGTCACTTTGTACGGAGTATTGCATTTAAAACGTGACGGCAGTTTAGGTGTTAAAAAGTTTAGTTTGCAACCGTAATGTGTTTCAAACTTTACTTTTTATACAACATACAACCTGAACGTTTTGAAACAAAGAACTACAGACGTAATCAACGCTATCCCAGGAACGATTTTCCAGAGTGGAATTGAAAATTTTATTTCTGGGCAAATGAGTGCATTTACAAATAGTTGTTTATCACAAATAAAAATCCAAAAACGGTTGTTTAATTTAATAGTCATTAAAATGAATTAAAACTATTTCTTGTGTTTTATTTTAAACATCAAAAACGAAAAATAATTTGAGACACCCAAGAAAGAAATCACCACCATAGTAGGGTACTGTTTACAGATATTAATATAATGTTACCTATTATATATATGTCGCAGATATATTGTTAAAGCCGTTATATTCTAATTTCACTAGTGATATTATAATTGAACGGTAAATTATCAACCGACTTCATTTCTTACAATTTAAAAAGGTAATTTTATACTTTCCCGGTCCCCTCGTTTTTTGGCTCTAGAAAATCGAAAAATCATCAGATTTCGATGACTTTTTTTTAAATCTTGGTTTTTATGGCGGATTTATGAAAAAATATGAAAAATATGTCACCTGAAGATTTCATATAGTTTTATGACTAAATGTGATTATAAACGCACTTCTTCGAATATAATCGTTTATTTATTAATTTTTTAGCGAAGCGACCTCGGCCATCCCAATTGGGACTGGTTAGGTTAGAAGGAGATGGCGGGACCCGTTAAATTGTAATAAAAGAAGAAGACTGATAATCTACCGTTCAATTATAATATCACTAGTGAAATTGTAATATCACGGCTTTAAGGCGACACCGTGAAAAAATGCACCTCCTTTCATCGAATAGTATAGGACTACGACACCACTAACGAAAGTGGGATTTTGATATAGGTAAATTCATGTTTTCATCTTGAATTTGATTGCTCAAAAACACGATTGTATAATTTTGACTCGATCATAATTATTTGCGAAAACACCTCTAAAAAATCACTATAGTTGAAATTACAACGAAATCATTTGATCTATATGCTTGGAAATCACTCAAATATATTCATAACATCAATATTCATAATTTAATTGCTCATTATTTTGATAACTTAAATCAATAATTTTTTAAAAAATATTTTAAGATTCTGACAATTTCTAAGCGCTTTTAATCGTCGCGGGCGCTACGCAATTTTAGACCTTATGACGGCGTTTCTTCAAGTTTTTATAGAAATTATGTATTCATTCGGATCAGTACGGCGATAGCGTTTTCGATGTGTCGTCTTAACAATATACCTGCGACATATATATAACCTACGAAATGTTCAATGCTGAACATAGGTCTTCCCAATTGATTTCCTCATTGGCAAGCTCATTGGCAACCGCAGTTTTATTTAAGATGCTGCTGCCCACGCCCTTCTTCAGTTTCCCTTTGCCGCCTTTTACGATACCCACGGTTAGAAATGGCGCGGTGGAAATTCTTACACCGCCACTAGACTATAATATGCAATATATTGTTACAAACGTTAAAATTTATGTTTGATTAAGTTTCATAGTCATGTTCAGACGGTGTTGAAGTCGTATGGAAACAGTATTACTACATCATATACGAATTATCAATACTCGTAGCACGAGATGAGTATATGACGGTATATCTTCTTAATCTTCTTATTATATATAAATTACGTGTCACGTTGTTGAGTCCGCGATGGACTTCTAAACTACTTAACCGATTTTAATCAAATTTGTACACCGTGTGCAGTTTGGTCCAACTTGAGAGATAGGATAGTTTTTTTTTGCCCATGAGTGGCTCATAATTTTTTTTTGCGAATTTAAGGATTTTTGTCGAAAAGGGCAGAACAAAGTCTGCCTGGCAAGCTAGTATTATTCTAAAAATCTCGCAACCTTCCATAGATAGTAGAAATTATAAAGGCCTTCAACGAGCGGCAGTCTAATCTACGAGGTTTCCGGTACTACGATCATCGACCTAAAATTGCGGCACTAAATAAATTTCATCGTATTATATGCCTGACCGAACTGTGTTTGACAATTCTATCGCACTAACCACTTTTTAATCTATTACTGGACTGGATAGTGAGGATTGTTCATAACCGTCATGCAGACAAATTGTTAGCCAATCATTATCGCTGCTTTCTTCACGGTCTGAGTATTTTGCATTTAGTATTTTCCGAGATAATATGACACTATCTATCGCGAACCACGCAAGAGACATCGCGACGACTTACACCGAACCACACAGCAATTGATCATTACAGTCTTTCACAAGTATAGTGCTGAAAAAAGGCCTTCGCCAACGATTTTTTTATAGACACCCCCGTAATCATGGGTGTTGCAGTTTTTGAAACGTCTGAAGTCAAACATGAGTTCAATAAGGCACGATAAAATCCGAAAAGTAGTTTAATCGAATATGCAGTGTCCGTGAAAAACATATATTAAGAAATCATTAAATAAAGTCTATAATTCCATAAAATATCCATAAACATTCACGCCTGTCTCCCAGAGGGGTAGGCAAAGACTACAGACATCCATTTGGCACGATCCTGACACACCTTTCGCGCCTCCTTCACATCCATATACCTACGCATACATGCTCGTCGGTTAAGGGTACTCCTAATTTGGCCCTTTTTTTTCAATAAATCGCTAATTTGGTCAATAAATTTTCGCCTAGGACGTCCCTTTCCGACTCTGCCATTTACTTCTACAACATATATTTGCTTTGTCACTCTTTCCTCATTCTTTCCACATGACCAAACCACTGAAGCATTCCTTTCTTAATCCTGGTCACAACATCATCTTGCAAACCACACTCTTCTCTTATCACACAATTTCTCACCCTTTATTCTACTCTCGTGCTTTTTCTGCCACACCCAACTTTCACTACCATACTTTAAAGTAGGGATCAACACAATATTGTGAATTGCCATACGTGCCTTTTTTGACACATTTTGACTCTTCACAACAGAGTGTAGGGCCCCATTTACTGTATTTCCTGCGTTGCCATACGTGCCTTTTTTGACACATTTTGACTCTTCACAACAGAGTGTAGGGCCCCATTTACTCTATTTCCTGCGTTCACTCGTCGTTCTATATCCTTATCATATCTCCCATCACTGCTAAATCTTCATCTATCATTCCATCTTATCCTGTGGTTGGCGACATTGGAATATGCAGCAAAGATTTCATAGCTTCCAGTGCAGTAGACACGGAACTCTGGGTATATTGTTCCTTTGATAAAATATGGCTGTATATACAAGTATTTACGTGATTGCTGGTCATGAGGTCCCGGATTCGAATCCCAGGTCGGGCTGTAATCAGTTGTTAGGTTTTTCTATAAAGAAATTCTCAAAAGCAGCCCGAAGTCTGGAAGTTGGCGGTGTTTCACCCACGTGTCACGTGTTGTATAGCAAGTAAAGTCGCAGGTCCTGCGTCTGATATCTCCCCGGTCGTGTCGGATT
Source organism: Parnassius smintheus behrii (assembly GCA_036936625.1). NCBI lineage: Eukaryota > Metazoa > Arthropoda > Insecta > Lepidoptera > Papilionidae > Parnassius > Parnassius smintheus. Next base: position 14,757,471 of record JAUPFT010000005.1, on the reverse strand, counting down.
ACCGTCCCATCGGATAATGAGAGTGAGGGAATAGAGAGTGCACCTGTGCTTGCGTATAAATTGGGGCACTATAATCCTGTCCTGTGCAGATGGCTAGTATACGTTGAAACTGGCCGCGTTAACAGAAATTCTGTCTGGAGGACATAAAAAAAGTGTACATGTAATAGGTCGGGGAAAAAAATTCTTCTTATTTTGTTTATGGACCTAATAACAGTGTAGTAAGAGTAGCACACAGTTGGTTCAAGCGTTTTTAGTCCGAGAATTTTGATTTCAAAAATATAGGTCGCTCTGGTCGCCCTCATACGGAAAAAGTCTATGCCATTCTTTAAAAAGAGTAGCAAGATCAGCATATTAGTAGTTACGACATAGCCAAGGAATTAAAGATTGACCACAAAACAGTTTTGACCTATTTGAAGAAGTCTGGCTATACAAAAAAGCTTAATATTTGGGTACCATACGAGCTCACTGTAGGAAACCTTGACTATTGAAACATAAAGAAACCGAACCATTTTTGAAAAGATTCATCACTGGTGATGAGACATGGATCACCTACGACAAGAACGTGCGTAAAAGATCATGGTCAAAGGACTGTAGACTGTAGCAAAACCCGGATTGACATGCAATAAAGTGATGCCCTATGTATGGTGGGATTGGATGGGTATCGTTTATGAGCTTTTACAGCCGAGCAAAACCATCTATTCGGATCTCAACTGCCAACAACTAATGAGAATCAGAAATTGAGCAAAAACGGTCGGAATTGATCAACAGAAGAGTTGTGGTCTTTCATCATGATAATGCCAGACTACACACATCTTAGGCCACTTAGCAAAAAACTGAAAGAGCTTGGTTGAGAAGCGTTAATGCATCCACCATAAAGTGACCTTGCACTCTCAGATTCTTTTTCGGTGTCTTTAGAATTCTTTGGGTAGCATTAAGTTAACATCCAGACAGGACTGTCATAACATAACATATATATATATATATATATATATATATATATATATATATATATATATATATATATATATATATATATATATAATGAAATATAATTAAACTTTGAAAAAGAATGTCTTGAATTTGTATATAATATATGAAAAAACTTTTCCTCCAACCTAATATTATATTAAAATTAAAAAAAACAAGACTCGTTTGGCTGTGCATGAGGGGGTGTTGGTTCCGACACTCATGTACGGAAGTGAAAGTTGGGTATGGCAGAAGAAACATGAAAGTAGAATAAATGCAGTTGAGATGAGAGCATTAAGAAGTATGATAGGAGTTAAACTGAGTGACAGGGTAAGAAATAGTGAGATAAGGAAACGTTGTGGCTTGAAAGAAGATGTAGTGACAAAAATTGAGAAAGGTATGCTGAGATGGTTTGGCCACATCGAGAGAATGAATGAAGAACGATTGACGAAAAAAGTGTATAAGGCGAGTGTGAATGGAAGTGCTGGAAGGGGTAGACCTAGGCGGACTTTTCTAGACCAAATTAGGGACGTCTTGAAAAAAGGCCAGGTTAAGAGTACCTTAAACCGTAGAGCATGTATGAAGGGAATAATGAAAGTGGACGAAGCGAAACAAGTATGTAAGGATCGTAGCAAGTGGAAAGAAGTGGTCTCTGCCTACCCCTACGGGAAAGAGGCGTGATTATATGTATGTATGTATGTAATATTATATGTGTATGTATGTATGTACAACAAATGTAAGCCCCCTCATGTATACACATGTGCCTATCCCATGGTAGAGAGAATTCACTGTAATCGCCACACTTTGTAGGCAGATTTGCGATCATGGTTATGGACGTCTTGCACCCTTGACGATACGAGAGAAACAGAAACAGAAACTTTTTTATTCAATGTAGATTATAACAAATACTTATTAAAAGTCACTTTTTTCATTTACCCCAGCGGGACTATTTTTTTTTTCAATAATAGCTTACAATCATGTTTACAATTAGCAACACAAGACAAATTAGAAATAGCTTGGTAGCGATCACCCTTCCCAGGGATTATTATCATCCATAAATTCCTTAATATTATAATAACCCTTTTTACACAAACTTAGTTTAATAACATTTTTGAACTTTGTGTATGATAAATTTTGTATATTTTCTGGGATTTTGTTATAAAAGCGTATACATCGCCCCAAGAACGAATTACTGACTCGGTGGAGTCGAGTAACTTGTACCACTAGCTTGTGTCTGTCCCTAGTATTTACAGAATGAATATTTATATAATAAAGAAAGTTTCTTAAAAAACTTAAACTTTCTTAATACCTTATGTAGCCATGATACGGCAAATAATATATGCACGCTTTGCAATGTTTACATGTTGCATTGCTAGTCATCCCTTGACATTCAAGCCTAATAATCTAAATACATTTTTTTACTGTTTTGGTAAAACTCAAAAACGGCTGAATTGATTTTGATGATTTTTTTTTGTTTGAATAGGTCCCTAGATGGTTTAGATTTACATTTGGACTCGGTAGGTAACGCTGTTGACGAGATTCTGAAATCAACCGATCGAAGCCAGGGCGTATCGCTAGTGTAAGATAAATATAAAATGTTTAGGAACTCTATTAGTTCTAATGTTAAGTTTATGTAAATTTTTTGTTAGTGATCATTAGTGCCAAAATAATAATAAAAAATATGTTGGTTTTTAGTTATTTTTTTCTTCATTTCATATTGTAAAACTTATTTCATATTGTGAAACAGCAGCAAAGGTTTCACACATCTGGTGAAGCGATCGCCAATGCGTCTGTCAAGCATGGCGATTATGGTAAATAGGAAGAATTTATAGAGGTTCGGCACTGGTCTGATAACATATTGATAAATTAAGTGAAAAGGGGAAGTAAATATTATAAAGTAGAGTTTTTAAGATTTTCAAAATTGACAATATCTGTTACTAAAATAGGTAACTGTGATAATGTGAGTTCTCTATGGCAGTTATAGTTTGTTTTTATAAAAAACATAGTAGGTATAAAATATCACTTTTTACCTTTTCTATATTAATTTTATTACACAATAATAATTTATGCTTACTAATCTCAAACCAAAGGAGAAAGATAGAACACTACATACATTTCAAATGACGTCAAAATCATGCTCAACTTCTGAGCTCCGTGGCACAATGGCTTAAGCGTGGAATTCACTAGATGGACTTGCCCACGGGCATATCTGAAGACATGCCTGCCGGACTTTGCTACTATAGATGTGTGTAAATTTTAATAGTGTAGGACCGTCGCAGTCGGTCTGGCAGATTTGCCTGTTGAACATCCATGCAATCTCATTTTGTCTGTGCGAATGTTAACTGCGGGCTGTCTGTTCACAGACACAAGAGCATCAGCAACCAGTGCAGATGGACTTTTATTATTTAACATACTTTGGAGATTTTTAATTAGCAATGAGTTTTAATATAGTAAAATATTCTGGAAAGAGTACCTGTACAATTACTTGCACATGGATATATGACTCTATATCCATGCGCAAGTAATTGTACAGGTCTCCTGGTTCATCAATTTCTAATTCTTTATGTAAATTGATATGGCTAAATTTATTTCTATTTTTTACCATTCTTTCCACCAAATTCTTTTCTTTTTCTTATCATCGGACAGTATTAATGCAGCACCACCAGCTACTATTGCAATTTTTCGTTGTTTTGTTTTCATCTTAATGTGCATGTACAACTAATCACATAGCTGGTCTAAAACAAACTGTTGAGTCTGTGTAGTATATTGCGGCGACAGACATGCCCGGACAAACAGCCCGTGGGCATGTCCATCTAGTGAATTCCCCACTTTAGCAATAAGTTGCAGTACTAAGTGCTTCAGATTCGAATCCTGCATGGAACAAGTATTTGTATGGCCTACAAATAATTGTTTCAAGTCTGGAAGTTTGTCCTTGTGAAAGTTATGTAAGTAAACCCCGCCCCCACAATACAGGAGAAATTCCTATTATGGAGGTAACATTTAATTTAAAACTAAAGAGCCCACAGCTATGTACAGGTATTCTCTTATTTCTGGGAGGGTTATTTTATATAAGAATGTAAAAGTTGAGTAGGTATAATTTTACCTGACAGGTCCCATGCCTTCATAAAACTGGTATTCTGCTTTGTCAGTTGATATTATGGTCCAACAAGCACCATCATTAATCATCTCTTTATTAGGCTCTTTAGGGCATGGGGTAGCCTGGAACTGGATAATCCGTTCTTGAGAAAGGCAGAGATACATTCGCTCAGTATCTTTCATGTAGAATGCACATTTGTGCAGTTGAGATACAGGATCATCTGCTTCTAGTAATGCCATTTGCTTGTCCACCTTGCAATAAAATAAAGATAAGATAAAAGAGAGACAAGAAGAGAACATTATGTTTTATTCTTAGATGTATTTATGGGTATAGCTTGATTACATGTCGTCAATAATATTTATAATTTCATTTATTATGTAAAAATTTTAGAAGCAGTAGGAATTATTTACCTTTCTGATTATAAGACGAGGTAGTGCCATGCCTGTCACCGAACAGACCAGCTTCACAGTAGATCCGTAGTGGACATAGCCATCTCTAACTGCAAACTCTTCAGACTCACTTTCATTATCGTCCAGAAGGTGTATTGTAAAAGCACCCCATTGTGTAGATGATGCATGAAAATTACCATTTTCAACATGAAGGTACCGTGTTGACACAGTCTGTGATCTCAACCTATTGAAAAGTGCAACTTTCGTTCCACTTGCAATACATAAATCCGCATTTTTTAAAGATTGTTTCTTTTTTGATGGTTTTGATATAACTTTTATCCTCTTACTATTAAAAATTCCTATATCATGACCATTGCCATAAAACATCTTGACAGAGAGCATAAAATGCTTTCTTTTGTCAGAATCTGATATGTACAAAGTTTTAGCTGCACAGTACTGCTTGCCATTATTTAAGTCTAGCTGTTGCATGTCTTGATCTGAGTTGCCAATGCCAATAAACGCACACAGCTGTGAAGCTTGTTCTGTTTCACCTTCGCGAAGCATACGCTCGCGTCGCAACCGCCAACCATCTCCGAAGAGATAAATACAGGGGGGTGGGCAAAAGAATCTTTTTTCATTGCCATAAGACTTTTGAGCGACTTTAGCATGCAAGATAACTACGACCATGTCGGATCGATCACGCAAGTAGCGCTCCATGGCTTCGCGCGTGAGACGGCGCTCTTCCGGGCGGTATGCGCCCGCGCCGGGGCCCGCGGCACTGGCGTAGCGCGGGTACAGCGCGCCGTGCTGCGGCGGCGGCGACGGCGGGCCCTGCGCCATACCACCCGCGCCCGCGCCGTACTGGTGCGGCATGCTGGCCACCTTCGCTCTCACCTCCACCCGCACCACATTATGGATCGATTCAACAACTCAGCGCACATGACGCCGTTCTCATACCACTACCTATATCGAGCTACCAAGTAAACAGTGGCGAACATTGCCGATGTTATTACCAGTAAAAATTGATAATATCCTGCGTGACCAGTAGCGCCTTTTAACAAGTGTAAGCACTTTTTACGGGGTTCAAACACCGTCGTGCCCCGCTTTCGATGAGTATTAAAATTTTAGATCGATACACTTCTGTATTATTCACAGCACCATAAATAAATAATTACGATGGGAACTCTACCACACACTTCATTCAAAAACACCTGTTCGATGGCAGATAATTCCGACAGTCTAGCCAACATTCCACTGTTTGCTATATACTATTTACTTGTGATATCATCATATAAATTCTAAATCGACAATATATTACTTATATTGGTTACTAAAATTTGTGTTTATTTCGTTAAAAATACAACGCTTTTCAATGAGAGCTGTCAAGAAGAACCATAGACACGGCACGGAAAGATAAAATGCAAGCAAGCGTGTTGTCGATTACACGCGCGCGAATAAAATCGAGCGATGCGAGGTTGGCTCCGACGCGACTGACAACCCGGCAGACGATCGGTCATAGGATGTGGGGTTACGCATGGGGCGTGAGAAAATAAAGTGTGGGAAAGAGTGGGCGTCGCGGCGTAGTAAAACATTTAATATTGTATGTAGTGAACGGAACACTTACGAATGCGCCAGTAGCAGACGGCATTTCGATTTGTTTTTGTGTGCGTCATAAATACGTAGAGTTCACAGCTTCACACACTTCACAGAGCGAAAAGGTTGCGATGTGTGAGGAAGAGACCGACGATTGACCGGAGATCTCGTGGGAAACGACCTTTGTTATGTACACTGTTATATACATTAGTTTAAACAAAAAATCGGTTCTGGAATTTAATCACACGCGATGGGAGTCACTGGACTGTGGAGGCTGATTGAGCCCACAGGCAAACCAGTGCCGGTAGAGACATTAGAAAACAAAGTATTAGCAGTCGGTATGCTGAATCTATTATATTATTTCATAATATATTTATAATTGTATATTGTATACAACGTTACGAAATGTTTCTATTTCACCAGATATATCTATTTGGCTGCATCAGATGGTAAAAGGTTACCAAGATGCTAAAGGAGCTCCCTTGCCAAATGCTCATCTCATTGGACTTTTTCAACGCCTCTGTAAATTATTATATTTTAGAATAAAACCTATTTTTGTTTTTGATGGTGGCTTCCCAGATTTAAAAAAAGAGACAATAGTAAGTTAATTATGGATACCTACTAAAAGTTTGTGTCGTAAATATAACAATTGTTAGTAACTTAACATGAATAAGCTACTGTATAAATATTCTCTTTATTAACAATGGAAAGTGTGAGGCCATAATTTGTATATTATTAATACAAACTGTTGAACCTCACTCAAAATAGGCGTAACTTATGTTGACAGTGAATTGTTTTATAATAGTTTGATGAAGTAAATATTTGATGTAAATAAAGCAAAAACATTGAATATTAAAAATGTGTCTTATATTTGAATATGTCAATTTTATTGTGCATGGTCCCATATAAATACCAAATTTTTTTTAGATATTGTAAATGGAGTTAGTTGGAAAGTAACTATTACAATCCATTATTAATTTAATATCTATTAAAAAATTACTATGAATATTAGGGAGGCCTTACTGCAGAATTGTGTATCCTGAATTCACTGGTATGTGTACATATTGGTTGTGCATATAATTTTGCTTAATGTATGGTTTTGAATTCCTAATATAGACTAAAACTAAGATTAAATGCCTCACAGTCTGTAATAATAATGGCTAACTTATCTTTAAAACCAAAGTACATCAGTGAACTATTGAACCAACCCAACCAAAATGGACTCCTAAACAAAAAAAGAGTTGCGCTACCTAGAAACCATCAGTTTTAAAATGTTTGAAACACAGGCGAATTTTTTTTTATTGAATTAATATCAATCAAATTTAATTTTCATTAAGTGAGTAGATAAAATTACGATGAGAAATCTTTTTTATTCCTATAAATGCTCATAACAAATTTCCTTTACTTTGCAGGCTAAAAGGCAAGATAATAAGTCTAAATATAATTCAGAATCGGAAAGATTAAAAAGAGAGCTTGCATTATTACTTGGCAAAAAATCTGCCATTGGTAGTTTATTGGGAAAACAAATATCTCCGAAAAAAGGTAGTAATTTGGCTGCAGTAGACAATGAAGATATATTTAAATTACCTGCCCTACCACAAAGGGATGAGGAGAGAGAGTCGGAGTATGTAAACAAAAAATAAGTATTAAATAATTTAAAAAATATGTGACAATCTGATACTGATTTTTTTCCTCTAGATCTGAGGATGAACAAAATTCAAGTGCTTCCACAGTTGATTTACATACAGTGGATGTGGAGTCTGATAATTTCAAAAATTTGCCTGTAAAAGAAAAATATGATTTACTTGTAGAGTTAAAAGAAACTAGAAAGATGAATTCATGGGGAAAGCTTCATACATTACCAAAAAAAAGTGATAATTTTTCTGATTTTCAGGTATGTGTTAAAAATTTAAAGATTAATTATCACAATAAATGAATTAAATATACTTGCATTTATTTTATTTATGTAGCATTCCTTGGGAGTCCTCCTGTGTTCAGCAGTGGACTTGTGATGGGCTGTAATGATGATGATGATGATGTTAATTCTAAATATTAATACTTATATATTTATTTTTGACTTATAAGACCAGGCACATGCATCAATTCACCAAAATGAATCATATTATTTGCAGATGCAAAGGTTATTAAAACGACGAAAAATACAAGAATGTCTTGAAGAAACAGAAAAGGAAATGGGTGATGGTAGTATGTCTTTGAATGAACTTGAGTCTTTGTTAAATGAAGAAGGTATTGACACAAAAATTGAGAGTTTACCTACTCGACGGATTGCGTCCAATAACACCACAAGATTTTTACTTATTAACAATGTAAAACAAGCCTTAGCAGATGCTAAAAAGAGTAAAGAATTATTAAATAAAAAAGATGAAATTAACAAAGAAAGCAATGGTATGCATAATGCTGATGGAACTGCTAATGAGCAGGATGATGATCTGCAAAAGGCAATAAAAATGTCACTAGAATGTGTAGATGAAGCTAATACAAGTGCGGGTACTTCTAAGACAGATGACTCTTGGACTTCGTTTTTGTCTGATTCAGAATATTCAAATTCTTGTTCTGAAAATGATGAGGAGTATGAACAACCAGACATGTCATCAGCTAAAGCTTACATTATGCAATACAGTGATTTTACTTGTAAAGCTATTGACAATATTATCTCATCAAAATATAGTGACCACAAAAAAAAGTCAAAAGGGCCTAAAGTAGAAGATATTCTTGAGGAACTTAAAAATGAAAAAACAGTTATAATAGACAACGTGGATCTCTCTTCAGAAGAAGAAAGATGTGATATAAATGACATAAAAAGTGCGGAAATACAAGATTTTAATATCAATAGTAAAGTTTCAACTGCCAGTAATGTCAGTACGGCGCAAACATCAAAAACAAATGTTGCAAATTCTTCTAATGATGTAATAGAACTCAGCACAAGTACTGAAGATGAAAGTAAAGTTACGCGCAAACAGTCTTTATCCAGTAATGTTATCATAGAAAATGAAATGATGGATAATTCCACGGATAGTGAATTTGAGGAAGTACCAGAAACGGAAACAGAAAATACATTAAATAAACCTGTTGTTCAGTTAACTCTTAATATGGGAGAAGCTCCAGATGATGATATATTTGCCGATGTTTTCGAAGAGAAAAATCAAAAATATGTTTCAAATGATGATGACAATGAAAATAAAACAAAAACGTCAGATTTTTCAGACTTAATAATTAAAACAGAGTGCAACATAGTGAAAAATCCTATTGATGATAAATCAGATTTCGAATCAATCGAAACATCTTGTGATAATAAAAATCACGATGACATGACAACCCAAAATGAAATTTCTAATAACCCCAAGCAACTTCATGCAGACAAATCATTTGAAGAAAATAAAAATCGTCATGAATCATTCAATGATTTATGTGACCCTGAAAATTCCAGTACAAGTGTTGGAGACATTATTAATGTACATAAAGCACCTGAGAAATTGTTATCTTCTGACCAGTTGAACTCATTGATGTCTGAAATGCAGAACAAGGAAGAAGATTTGTTACAAGAGAAAGGAAGATTGGATCGTATAGGTCGCAATATAACAGAGCAGATGACAAAGGAGGCTCAAGAGCTATTGCAAATATTTGGTATTCCTTACATTGTTGCACCAATGGAAGCAGAGGCACAATGTGCATTCCTTGAGAGTGTAAATTTAACCGATGGGACTATAACAGATGATAGTGATATATGGTTGTTTGGTGGAAGGACAGTATACAAAAATTTTTTCAACCAAAAAAAGCATGTCATGCAGTTCTTATCAGAGAGAATAGAGAAATCATTTAGTAAGTTTCTACATTGCGATATTAATAAACAAAGTGAAGATTTAAATTAATTGTGCTTTTACAAACATTATTATTATTTATTCTAGATTTAACAAGAGAGCAGTTGATATTATTGGCCTTGTTAGTAGGGAGTGATTACACAACAGGAGTATCTGGTGTAGGCCCAGTGACTGCATTAGAAATTTTAGCATCCTTTCCATTTAACAAAAGGCAACTTCTTAATGAATCTTCTAAACAAGAACGGTACTTAAAAATTATTGCTGGGTTACAAGAATTTAAAAAGTGGATGCGAACTGGTAGAAGAACTGATAACACAACACTTAAGAGAAAATTAAAAAATGTTCAACTAACAGATGATTTTCCCAGTATGAGGGTACGTAATTTTTATTTTATTAGGTACCGAAATGACATCTTAAATTATAATCTTTATATATATATAATTACTCTGCCAATGTGTATGTGACTGAACTAAACGGATGAACTGATTTTGATGAAATTTTGTGTGTGTGATTCAGTTGATTCGAAAATAGTTTAGAATTACAATTGGACTCGATAGGTGGCGCTGTTGTCCAGATCCAGAAATGTCCTGTGCTAGCTGGTGCGGATTGCTAGTAATAGTATGAAATTTGTCTTTGTCAAAAAATGAAGTCGAAAGTGACTAGTAGAATAACCATTCGGTTATTTAAATATCAAATACCCAGCAATTTTGAAAAAATTTTGTTGGGACCCTACAGATATTGTACCGTGCAGCCCTTCAGCGCCGCAACCAAATGCTTAGCCATGGTGATACTGAGCAGTCATTTTTGTATGCTTGTTTCTTAAAAAATCCACTGAATTTGATATATGAAAGTACTGAAATTATTCATTCTTTACCGCCATTGATGTTTTAACCTGATTGATAGTTCCACTCATTGCAAGAAAACTCATTGGAACAATTGCAACAAGGCATATTACATTTTGTCAAGTGGCAAATTGTACTACAAATGAGATAAGCTATCGCTTATGAATTAAATAAGTTATTTGTAACCGCAAATAATTTTCCTGCGATAGCATTCTTGAAAGCAGTGATGAAAATTTAATCGTATTTTAGTGATATTTATTTTTGGAATAAAATACTATAATAATATAGTTAATTTATTGTTTACGTTGAATTAAATGTTTTAATAGAAGCACTTTTAAACATTTATAAAATTGTCTATGCTCAAAGAAATTGGGACATAACCACTGTAGTAAGAAACTAATGATTTGTTTATATAAATTAAGTAAAAACATATAAGGCTCAGTTTAACTTCTGGGACTGCTTTAATCTATGATTAATACAGTACAGGTATTTATTATCTTGTCATAAGCCGTTTTCACATTTCCTGACCAAGCTTTTTTCTTACTTTGAGGTGGTTTATAGCCATACAGCAAGATAATATAAATAAAAGAAAACATCCAATTCGGTAAAAAATATTTAATTTACCTAATTGTTAAATTGTTATATTTTTATTAAGTTGTACTTCTGATTAGCATGATAGATGTCATAATCAATAATATATAACACGCAAAATCGACAAGTTTTCCATATTTTTTACCCTCGTGCCTCGGAAAGCACGAAAAGCCGTTGGTCCTGCGCCTGAACTCTTTTCAGACGTGTCGGATTATGGTCCCATCGGACTATGATAGTGAGGAACCAGAAAGTGCATTTGTGCCTGTTCATACACTCAGGTACTGTAATCCTGTTCTACACAGATAGATTTTCTCTGTTGAGACTGGCCGCTGTGACCCAAATTAGGTCTGGAGTAAATTATTTATAAGTAGCAACTGTAGTCAAATGACATCTGAAATCCCTACAAAAACAGGCCCACTCTAGACAACAGCACTACCTACCTAACCGGTCTAAATGCGAATCTAAACCATCTAGGGACCCAATTAAATACACAAAATCGGTCGAGCCGTTTTTGAGTTTGAGTGAGACTAACAGGCAGCAATTAGTTATATAATCTATATATATATATATATATATATATATATATATATATATATATATATATATATATATATATATATATATATATATATATATATATATATATATATATATATATATATATATATATATATATATATATAGCCGTGTAGTGGCAGTTGAGAATATCCACTACCCCATATCTTCCCGTGGGTGTCGTAAGAGGCGACAGAGGGAGACAGGCAGGAGATGGGCAGCAGCATCTTCCTGATAACTGTGATATAATAAAAAACTGCGGTTGCCAACCCGCTCGCCAAGCGTGGCAACTATGGCAAATATCCCCCCATGAATAACGACGCAAAAAAACGGCCCCCAGTCCCCGGCGGCCCCGCTATTCCTGGCTACGGTGGCGACCATGGTAACGGCGGGGCAGGGGTGCTAAGAATCTCCGGTGGAGGTTCGGTTGCCACCTACGACGACTCGACCTGGCAACATATAACGCACGCACCCTGAGGACTGACGAGAAGATACTGGAGCTGGAAGAAGAGGTAGACAAGTTGTGCTGGCATATTATTGGATTATCCGAGGTCCGAAGAGAGGGGGAGGACACGGCAATCCTCGAGTCCGGCAACTTGTTCGACCACCGGGAGAGCGACCATCTGTCCCAAGGAGGTGTCGGATTTATCGTCCACAACTCTCTCGTCAACAACGTTGTAAAGATTAGGAGTGTGTCAACGAGGGTTGCGTACCTGATACTCAGAATCACCAAACGGTATTCACTGAAGGTCATACAGGTTTAAGCACCAACCTCGGCACATCCCGATGAGGAGGTGGAGGAAATGTATGAGGATATTTCCAGAGCCATGCATTCCTCCAAAACCCACTACACGGTGTTGATGGGAGACTTCAACGCAAAACTAGGCACAAGAGAAAGCGGTGAGCTGAAGGTAGGGAAATTTGGAGTAGGGCAACGGAACCGAAGAGGCCAGCAGCTGGCCGACTTTATGGAGAAAGAGGGACTCTTTATGATGAACTCTTTTTTCCAGAAGCGGCCCCACAGGAAGTGGACCTGGTCAAGCCCCGACGGTTCGACAAAAAATGAGATTGACTTCATTATGACGACCAGACGCCAACTGTTCAGTGATGTCTCAGTGATCGCAAGGGTGAAAACTGGCAGCGATCACCGAATGGTTAGAGGCACACTGAACCTAAACGTTAAGTTGGAGAGGTCTCCTCTAATGAAGTCAACGCTCCGTCCCCCTCGTGCTCTAATCCAGAATCCCGAAACCTTTCAGCTCGAGTTACAAAACCGCTTTCAGTGCCTAGAGGATTGCAATGCAGTGGACGATATGAATGACAAGCTCGTGAAAACTGTCCATGCGGTCGGAGTTAAGTTCTGCAAGACCCGCCGCAGAAGAACACAAAAACTCTGATCACACTCTTAATCTCATGGCTGTTAGACGGGAGATGAGGCTGCAATCGTCAACAGATTTGACAGCATACAGGCAACTGAACAGACAGATCTCCAAATGCATGCGGTGAGACTTACGCAACTTTAATACTGCTCGTATTAACGAAGCGATCGAGCGGAACCAGGGCTCCAAAGTCTTTGCCAGAGATCTGTCTGCCAGATAGAGCCAACTGTCAAAGCTGAAGACTGAGTGTGGCAACATCGTTTACGGGACACCTGAGATTCTGAGTGAGATTGAGAGGTTCTATGGGCAGCTGTACACATCATCGTTGGAGCCACATGCAAGTGTGAGTAACGATCCAAGAGCAAGTCTTATCCGACACTATTCCGATGATATCCCGGACGTCAGTCTGAGCGAGATTAGAATGGCTCTCCAACACCTTAAAAACGGCAAGGCCCCGGGCGAGGATGGAATTACAGCGGAGCTTCTGAAAGCGGGTGGAACACCGGTACTTGAAGTCCTTCAGAAGCTCTTCAATTCCGTCCTCCATGGTGGCACTACTCTGGAGGCGTGGAGCAGAAGCGCGGTGGTCTTGTTCTTTAAGAAAGGCGACAACGCTCTCTTGAAGAACTACAGACCGATTTCCCTTCTGAGCCGCGTCTACGTGCTGTTTTCGAGAGTCATTACGAATCGTCTCGCACGCAGACTCGACGACTTCCAGCCTCCCGAACAAGCCGGTTTCCGAAAAGGCTTCAGTACCATAGACCACATACATACCCTGCGGCAGATTGTACAGAAGACCGAAGAGTACAATCTGCCACTTTGCCTGGCATATGTGGACTATGAGAAAGCCTTTGATTGCGTCGAAGTTTGAGCGGTGCTACAGTCCCTTCAGCGGTGCCAAGTTGACTATCGGTATATCGAAATGCTGAAGTGTTTGTACAGTAGGGCTACGATGGCTATCCGAGTACAGAACCGGAGTTCGAAACCTACCCAACTGCAGAGAGGTGTAAGACAGGGTGATGTTATATCCCCGAAACTCTTCACCGCTGCGTTGGAAGACGTTTTCAAGCTACTGGACTAGAAAGGATACGGTATTAACATCAATGGCGAGTACATCACTCACCTTCGATTTGCCGACGCCTTATGGCAGAATCGCTGGAGGACCTTAGTACTATGCTCAATGACCTCAATGGTGTTTCCCAACGGATAGGTCTTAAAATGAACATGGACAAAACAAAGATCATGTTTAATGTCCATGTCACACCTATGCCGGTAGTTGTTGGGAGCACTATGCTCGAAGTTGTTGACGAGTACGTTTACCTGGGACAAATAGTCCGACTAGGTCAGTCCAACTTCGACCGAGAGGTCAATCGACGGATTCAACTCGGCTGGGAAGCGTTCGGGAAATTACGACACATCTTCTCGTCAGGTATACTTCAATCTCTGAAAACTAAAGTGTATAACCAGTGCGTGTTGCCAGTGATGACTTACGGATCTGAGACGTGGTCCTTCACTGCTGGCCATATGAGGACGCTCAAGGTCGCTCAGCGAGCTATGGAGAGGGCTATGCTCGGAGTTTCACTGCGTGATAGACTCAGAAATGAGGATATCCGCAGTAAAACCAGAGTGACCGACATAGCCCAACGGATTAGTAAGCTGAAGTGGCAATGGGCCGGCCATATAGCTCGAAGAACCGATAACCGATGGGGAAGAAAGGTTCTCGAGTGGCAGCCTCGTACCGGTAGGCGTAGTGTAGGGCGACCCACCATTAGCTGGAGTGACGACCTGGTAAGACATGCAGGAAGTCGATGGATGCAGGTGGCTCAGGACCGTGCTTTGTGGCATTACTTGGGGGAGGCCTATGTTCAGCAGTGGACTTGTGAAGGGCTGTAACAGGGTTGCCAGATCAGATTTTCGAAAATACTGTGTTGTCCACATTAAATTACGGTGTTTGAGTGAAAAATACAGTGTTTTATGAAAAAAAAATACAGTGTATTTTACAGTGTAATTAAATGACCTATGTATTAAAAGGAAATAAATTTTTTAATGAACCAAATTATGCATTTATTTTAAATATACTATACTCAAACTGACTAAATATCTTAGTATTTTAATACACAAAGTAGTTTAATCACTGTCTTGCGTTCATTATAAAACGAAATTTTGTTTTTGGTTGAAAAAAAATATACTGTGTCTCCATACACTGTAATTATAAAAATACGGTGTCCAGTAGACGGCGTTAAAATACGGTAGATCTATTGTAATTACAGTGTATCTGGCAACGCTGGGCTGTAATGATGATTAGAACACGGTTAACACGAATTTTGGTTTAAGGCGAACAAAAATTTGCTCCAGACAATAGTTCCATAAGCTTCAATGTAATTATGTTCGGTTAAGACGAACCCTCGTTAATCCGAACTTCGAACAACTTTTTCGTCCCTTCGCGGTTAATTATCGGATAATACGAACTATAAAACTTCCCAAATCATGTATTTTGTATATTTTTTGTCCTTTTTCGGTCAATACAAATACCGGTAAACAATGGCTGAAGAGACTAGAAAAGTCATTAACTCGAGTTTCTAAAAATAGATAAAGGATTAGGATATCATTCACTCGAGTACCTAAAAATAGTAACAATAGCTCAAATTTTCTTTCCGTCTTACAAAACCTATTGAATAGGTTGTGAACTTTTGAAAACTAATTAACAAAAGCAAAGGCTTTTGTTAATTAGTTTCATGTTTTTTTTTTGCAGTTTATATGTACACTTCTTTCTTCTTTCTTCACTTTAACAATTTGGCTTTGATAAGAAGTTTACATATAAACTGATGTCTGATGAACATAATAATAATGTTAAGTTATAAATGATATGTAATAATAATGTTAAGTTACAAAATTTATAATAAAAAATTATTGTAAATATAAAATAATAATATCAAAGTTATTAATAAAAATGTTCGTATGGTGAATACATAATATTGAGTTTAGAAACTCGAATTCATTTTTTGCATTGTTCGGATTACACGAACTCCCCTGTAACACGAACTATTTGTCTGATTTTTTCGTGTTCGTGTTAACGAGGGTTTACTGTATACATACATATACAACACGTAACATGGTTAAGGCACTTTGAGAAAGTAGTTCGTTCCGAATCATTTACTGAATTGATTCCTATCATTTTTAATACAGGTAATTTTTTATCCCAAAAATAAAACTACGTAAATTACAGTCACACTAAATCTGTACAGTCAAAACAAACTGAAATGGACCGTAACTTAAGGCCATAAGACTTTTAAGAGTGCAGTTTTATTTGTATTATTACTAATTCTGTCATTCAATAAAAATAAAGAAAAATGAGCTTTATTTCAAGTACGTTAAAGTCTTTGCGTTCGTGGATTTGTACTGTGACCACAACATTCTTCCGGAATTAGTATAACTAATTTGATAAATAATCAGTGCATAAAAATGTTGCCGGCCCTTTAGAAAGGAGTAAGCTCTTTTCTTGAAGGTCCCCAGGTCGTATCGGTCCGGAAAAATCGCCGGTGGTAAACTATTCCACAGAGAGGTTGTACGCGGAAGAAAACTCCTTTTGAAACGTACAGTGGTGGACCTCCAAGCATCCAGATGGTGTGGATGGTATCGGGACGTTTGCCGCGTAGTGCGTTCACGAAATTTGGCGGCTGGGATTAATCCGAACAAAAAAAAAAGAAAGGGCCGGCAACGCACCTGCAATTCCCCTGGTGTTGCGGTTGATCATGGGCGGCGGTAGTCACTTAACATCAGGTGAGCCACATGCTCGTTTGCCCCCTCTTCTATAAAAAAAATGTTTAACTAAAAATTCAGTGTATTTATTATGATTATAACATAATATAACTAATCGGGGTGTACGTTAATTAGGTTACATAGTGTGTGTGTATATAATATATATATAATTGATTAACAAAAACATATATTATTACAGGTCGTTCAAGCATATTTAGAACCTAATGTTGAAAAAAGTGATGAAAAATTTACATGGGGTAAAATGGACATAACAATATTACGAGATTATGCGAAAACTAAATTTGGCTGGTCACAGAATAAGCTGGATGAAATAATTAAACCAGTGTTAAGCAGGTTAGCAGAGTGTAAATCTCAAAGATCTATGCAGGATTATTTCAAGAAAAAAATTGAATTCCAGTCTTTAGAAGATCAAATGAGTAAAAGGGTAAAAGCTGCTGTACAGAAAATGGATCCACTAAAAGCTGGAGAAACACACGAAATCGAGGATGACAAACCAAAAACAATAAAGAAACGAAAGGCTAACAAAGGCAAATCACTTGAGGAATTTACAGCGCCGCACAGCTTATGCGAACCTTCAACAAGTAAAAAGAAAAGAGATGCGGATAAGAGTGAACTTGTAACTCAAGTTGTTAAAGTGGATGAAGCACCCGAAAACGGATTTGAAGTAATTATTCCAAGGACTGATAGGTTCCAGGAAATTATTCCTCAAAGAGAGAAAGATAAACAGGATCTTTTGCAGAATAAATTAAAAGCAATAGAAATATTCAGGAAAACAAAAATAGATAAGAAAACTAAGCGTGTAAAAAAAAGGGTTAACAAGCCAAAGGAAAAAGCTGAGTTATCAGAAAGCAGTGATGAAAATTGAGTTGTGTTTTAGTGATATATATTTTTTTAAATAAAATGCAATAATAAAAAAGTTATGTAATTTATTGTTTACATATAATTAGTTTTAATCTAAGCACTTTTAAACATTTATAGCTGTTATAAGGAAATTAAATTGTCTATGCTCACACAAATAGCAACGGAACCACTGTAATAAGAAACTAATGATTTTTTTATATAACTTAAGTAAAAATATATAAGGCCCAGTTTAACTTCTGGGACTGCTTAAATCTATGATTAATACCGTACAGGTATCTTAATACAACGAAAACTGGTTAACTGGGATCTCAAGGGACCTAAAAATTTTTATCACATCACTTTTCATTAACCCAAATAGGCAGATTAACATCAGTTTCTTATTTATATAGGGATTCAATGAGGTCGAAATGTACCATTTATCATATAGCGGTGGAAACCTTTATATATGAAATTGTCGCACTTATATGGTTTATTGAGCTACGAAGTCCCAATTATAGAGGAAGTATCGAAAAATTCTATGAAATCTAATCTCAGTTAACGAGGTTTGAAAATTCCCAGTAACAGGTATTTCAAAAGTTTCAGAACCTCATTGTAACTATTAATAACAGAGGTTTCTCATATTAAGGGTCCACATAACCAGGTTTCACTGTAGTTGTAAAAGTTTCTAAATTTTCCCAAAAATCGCACATTCTGAACTACGTCAAATAATAAATAATATGTTAGTTAGTAACTCTATGTGCACTGCACAACTTAGATTATTTACCACATATATCTAACATAAACAACAAATGTATTTTCGATTGAATAATATGACAGGTGATATAAATTCGCTGGCATAATAAGTCTGCTTTATTGTGTATTAGTTTCCACTAGCTGTTCGTATTGAAGTAGATTAAGTACCGACTACATATTATACTAATATTTTATTGTTTTTTAATAATTTTTGTCTGTAATATTCAGTATTTTAGGAATGGCGATGGCGAAACTTAATACAAGCTAAAGTAAATATCCCATTATTTCGTTTTTCCTCATCAAAAGCCACGCTAAGTTAGCTATCGCGCGCTACAGTTTTGCCATTTCTGTCATAAAACATAGCTGTACTTAAGAATTGCGTTTTGGCAGAAGGATATTTAAAACGGCTTTTTTTAAGACCTGTAGGTACCATATCAACAAACAGGTCAACAATATATCCACGTATTAATTACATTTCAATAAATAGAACTAATGCCAGACTCAATTTATAATATACACCTTGAGATAATAGTGCCTTAATCACTATGGTTATAGACCAAGTAACTTATCGAATTCGTTTTTTAAATATTTTATTTACAATGACAAAAAAATATAAAATATAGAGACAAATAAATGGGACACGTGAAGGTAAGTCAAGTGAAGTTAACAAATTATTCAGGCCATGGATTTATACAAATAATGACTGTGTAGCAGCCACACTTCACACTTTCGGCACTAGCGAAACGCTCCATAAATGTCACAAAAGGTTACAATAATCTTTTCCCTCGAAAAGTTGACACTCATGTGCAATTAAAACTCAAAGTTCTTATCCTAACACCACATACAATTAGTCGACTTTAACAACGCTATATATCTTCCTTACGAACCAGAAGCACGCCATAAAGCCAATGGTGCCCGTAAGTAGGAAGAACAAGAAAACCATTATGAAGGTATAGCCGAAGTATAGGAAGGTGGAAGCGGCATCTTCGATGTTGAGTTTGGTGACGAAGTAGTGGCAGCAATATATGAAGAGGTAGCCTGCGGTCGAGCCGGAGCTTAGGAAGGCTCGCCACCACCAGTGGTAGTCTTCAGCGCATAGGTGAAAGTAACACAACAGTATCGTAGTCTCGGAGCACGTGATCACCAGTATCACAAATACGAGGAACAGGAATCCAAACATGTAATACATCTGCAATCATACAATACACAAAAATTTCTCAAATATTTTGTTCAGCAAAAGGAATTAATTACAATAATCGTTATTATATTTAAAAATAAAAAATTATTTGATTAGAAGTATAACTTCTAATCTAATAATTTTTCTATAAGACCAATCTAACCTCTTGCCAGACATATTAAAATCTAAGATAATCACATTGCACTAAATGTTGCAGCAATATCTTAATATATAATAATATAATAATGTCCTCCAGACCGAATTTCGGCCACGGCGGCCTGCTTTAGCGGAGCCTAGCCATCGGCGTAGGACAGGATTATAATGCCCAAGTGTATGCGCAAGCACAGGTGCACGCTCTATTCCCTCACTCTCATAATCCGATGGGACGGTAAACTGACACGACCGGAGAGAGAAATCCGTTGGTCCTGCGCATGATCTCAATATATATAAATTACGTGTTACGTTGTTTGTCCGCGATGGACTCCTAAACTACTCAACCGATTTTAATCAAATTTGGACACCGTGTGCAATTTGGTCCAACTTGAGAGATAGGATAGTTTGTTTTTGCCCATGAGTGACCCACAATTTTTTTGCGAATTTAATGATTTTTAATAGGACATGAGAGAGTCGTCGAAAAGGGCAGAACGTCTGCCTGGCAAGCTAGTATATTATGAATTTGTAAGTTTTATTTTATAGTTTTGTGGACTTCTGCTGTGAGAACAAAGATGCTTTTGTTTCTGGTATAAATATTTGGTTTTATATAAACATGTTTTTGACCTATTTCTGTGCTGCCGACACTCAGTAAAATTATTTTAGATCTAATGTTAATTTTTTAAAATAATTTTTAATATAAATAACTTCATAAAAATCAGCTTAGTTTTACAAGCGGTCGCTCGACAACTGACGCCAGAGTTGAGCTGATTTAAACATATTTTCTGTGCATGGGAGAATCCAGAAGGTGCTTTGGGCATATTTTGTGATCTTTCCAAGGCTTTTGACTGCGTTTACCATAAGACATTAATCAGGAAGCTATATAATTATGGTGTAAATATATAGCACTCGAACTTATTATACCATATCTAAATAATAGAATGCAAACAGTTGTTATTAATGGGAGCAGTTATTCCCGATCGGTAGTATCTATGGATGTTCCTCAGGGCTCAATTCTGGGCCCATTCCTGTTCTTAGTTTGTATTAATGACTTACCTTACTTGGTAGAGAATAACCATATATATATAGTTTTATTTGCTGATGATACTTCGTTGATTTTCCGACTAAAAGGCAATTATTAAAATATGACGAAGTGAATAATGCTATATCAAAAGTCAATCATTTGCTTTTAAATTGTAGTAAAACAAAATGTATAAATTGTGTGATTTTAAACGGGAAGGAGCTAAGCCTTGTTAAATTCACTGTTTTTCTCGAAATGACAGTTCACGCGAAGCTTCAATGGGCCCTCATATATCTAAATTAGCTAGCAAACTTAGTTCTGCAGCATATGCTGCAAAAAAGATTAGGGGCCTTACATGTGTTGAAACAGTTAGATTAGTTTATTTCAGTTATTTCCGTAGCATAATGTTATTTAGAACCTTGCTATGTGGTAATGCGACTGACATTTAAACTATCTCTGTTTTGCAAAAGAGAACCAAAAGAGGTATTTATAACCTAGGTTCAAAAGAATCCTGTAGAGAAAAATTTAAAGAAATATATATTTATATAATATTAACTATAGCCTCTCAATATATTTACGAAAATTTAATGTATGTACAGAAAAACAAAAAATAGTTTTATTAAAAATAGTGATGTACATACTGTAAATACTAGGAACAAGCACAGTTTAGTTACACTGGTTACTCAAACCCAAAGAGTAAGTAATTCTTTCATGGGACAATGTATACGCTTCTACAACAAAGTCCCAGAAAAACGAGCACACAGTCCATGTGATGGTAAGTGGATGCTGTGGCCCATAAACATCTACATTTATTCTCGATTAAGAATCAAAACGCAGATGCGTTGTCACCTATGAGAACTAAGATGGAAGACCTTGTTTCCAGTAAAAAGGGCCTCCGGATTTCTAAATTCATCCTACGAAACAGCAGCATAAAGCTGGTATTCTATGAGAGTGTGGTCCTTCCCTGGTCGAGCCGACCCATTCATGCTAAAACCATGCTGCAGCGTGGCTCCACCACATATAAAATGTGCATACTTTATCTATCAAAAGGTTTAAAATACTTAAACATAAATTAATAATATTATTATAATTAGTAAGGGTTATTATATTACCGATACATGATTGATAATAACCCCTAAGAATGCAATGATAGCTACTATGCTGTTTCTAAATGTCTTCATAAAAATTGTATATAACTATATCATAAATTATGCTTTAAAAAAGAGACCTGCTGGGTTTTTGTTAGTTCTTCCCAGAACAAAAATGACTATCAATAAGATTTACATGCAATCAACACTGAATAAAATTATTCTATTCTATTAATAGATAATGGACTCCTGTGAAGGGGCAGAAAAGGAATCAGAGAAATAAAAAGCAATCATAGAAGGCATCGTGACAACTATTTTGGTATGCAGATGGTATTCCTTCTATCGATTGCAACATATTTCAACAATTCCAATCCCAGCCTTTTGTTATTTTTATGTTTTTAAAAATATTAGCCAATGCGGAAAAATTAATGAAAACCAAACAGTTTAGCCAAAATATGTGTAGGTGTGTTCTTTTGACTACAAAACCGATAACTAGTACATTTTTTTAAATGTTAGGCACATCAATTTGGGTTTTCTAACATCCTAGATACATTTGGAAATAATATATTGTTGATAAAGAAATTTCAAAAACATAAATAGTAATATCCCTCCTTATCTAAGGAAGAAACCATTTTCTTTTTTCAAAAGAAATTTAGTCTTGATTTATAATGAAAAGTTTAAAAAATTTCATTACCTGACTAGACCAGAGTGAATTCAAAATGAAAAACAGTTGAATAAAGATGCAACCAAATGGAAGAACTCCACCCATGATGATTCCAGGAACGGGTTGTGTATACAGGGACTGTTCAGGGATCTGCCGTGGAATCTGGTTTGTGCGAACTGGATGGTCTAAGATCTGTAATAGATGGTACATTTACATACATAAATAAATTATTAATATTTTGGCTGTAAAAATTTCATGCAGTCACTTGAATTTAAAAATGGCATTTTTCGAAGTTGAAACACAGCATGTTTACATTCTTGATCTAGTCTCATTGCATTACAATAATATGGTAGAGCACAGTAGATCACGTTGTATCCGGGTAAGAATATCCACTACCCCATGTCGTTCAGTGAGTGTCGTAAAAGGCGAGCAGCATCTTCCCGATAACAACAAAAATTATAAAAACTGCAATTACCAAACCACCGTAGATTACTTTCCAAGTCATGGTCTAAATAAGCCAAACGAATATCACTATTAGAATATTGATTATTAAAGGCAGTCAAAAAATCTATAACAATTATCTGGTAATGTATGAAGTACTTACCCTCTTTCTAAACCCAAAGTAAGCTCCAATGAATGTAAGCGGCACAGAGACCCCAAACCACAAGGCTAAGAGGGCTACTAAAGTTGAGAAGGGCACTGCTGCAGATGAACCTTTTCCCCACAATACAAGATTCATAATGAAGAATAAAGAAAACACCACTCTGGAAATAAAGAATAGATAAATTTATATAATTTTTCTTTGAAACCAGCGAAGAGGACATAGCCCAGGTCCCCTAGTTGAACATAGTTACTAAAAAAGTCCGACTCATACAGATATTTCTAGTTAACATTGCGGAAATAACAACATGAAAGCATATATATGCAAAATATTTTAATTACATCACTAATCTTGTATTTAGATCTAAAATAGTGGTCTTCAGGTAAGTAGTTCTATTATCGAAAAACCACTTTAGAATCAGTTTTTGCTATTATCTCGAAAGCAATTTGTGTAATATAGAAAAATGGTTAGCATTAAAAAAATACTTCATGTTTTTCAGATAAAATATAATATAGATCACTACTTGCATTGCTCTCAATATGTATGTGAAATTTCATCAAAATCAATTCTGCTATTTCGAAAATTAGCCCGGGCAGACATACAAAAAATTATAAAAAGTTATTTTAAGTCTTATTAGCATGCAAATTGAGCTTACTAGATGCCAGTTATTTTGACATTACGGACAAACACTTCAATTTCATTTGTTAGTTTTGCTATACATATGTAATATAGCAAAACTAACAATTTTGTAAATTGTTACTATAGTCTGCGCCGAAGTGCTAGTCACCGCCTGAGGTATGAAGGCGGTGAGACGAGAGAGGGCGCGATTGACAAGATGCACACGAGATATTTGAGGACTGACAAATCTCCAGATAACCATGTTAGAAACTGTCTTAATTAATGTAATGCGTAAATTATTATTATTTTTTAACTTTTCTAAGCCAGCACTTAGCTACAATCCCCACACTCTCCGAAATGCATTCTGTAGAAGACCGAAAGGCTGGCTACTTTGCGCCGGTATTCGAGGCTGGTAAGATTGGTTTCAACCAAATTCGGGTCACCAATAAGCCTCTTAGCACGCCTTTCCATTGAGTCCAAGGCTGCTACGTGGCATTTTGCAGCAACAGCCCATATATGGCAGCAATACTCCATGCACGACCGGACTTGCGCTTTATATAAAGCATCTGTCCCGGTGTGAAGTATCGCCGCACCTTTGCAAGGACTCCTAGCCTCCTTGCAGCCACTTTGGCCTTGAACTCAATGAACCGTCCGAAGTTCAGATTTGAGGATATCTCAACCTTCAGCAACTTTAGGCGGTCGGTGTATTCCAGTGATACATTTCGGAAAGAAGGAGCCAAGGTGACCTGGCTCCTTATTGCAGTGAAGAGACACGCTTGTGTTTTGGAGGGGTTGAATTTCACAAGGTTAGCATCGCCCCATTCGGAGACTGCCTGTAGTGTGAGATTCACACGCTCTACTATAACTTCTCTATCGGATTTGATTTAATCACGACTGGCCCGAAGACCTGGTTGGTATCTCTCCACAACTGTGCTGTCGTCAGCGTACCCATAGATATCGAGCATAAAGCAAATCATTTACATGCAGCAGGAATAGAGTTGTGGAGACTCGCCATTCAGCAGTTCAGCAATACTGGGCCTCTCAGTCAGTGATAAATGTCAGGCCGACAAAAACAACTTAAAATTCTATCCGCATTGACTTTATCTCTAATTCTGGTTGAATATTAACAAGAATATAATCGCAGGTTTCGACACTCATTCTGGTATTTACTCGAAAATTTTCTCTAGATACATTCTATTTGTTGTGTAATTCTCCATTTATAACCCGATTCCTATTCAAATCATGTACTCTGCAATCTTATCCAAATATTATGTCTTGAATCAAAAAACAATTACTTTCTAAGCAATACCAAGATAACTTTGATAAAGACATTTCACTCTCGGCCTATCTGGTCGCGGCGGCAAACGTGACTTCCCGTGGCCCTCAAATCGCGCCGCGCAAATTATCGCCCCGCCGTTCCCCGTGGCCAGGCCGTTTGGCTGTCTGAATTAGCTTGATGTTTAGCGAGCTCCCCCGTCCTGCCACTCACATACCTCAGAATGTGCGCGCACACGATAGCCTATTTTTACTATAAAACAAAAAAACTTAAGCAAAACTTACCCAGGGCACACCATTGATGTAAGCAAGATGTTGCTCTTCCATCGCCTGCCTCCAAAACTCTTGTAGATCCTGGCGCTAACGTAGCCAGCAGCTGCGCCTAGCAGTACCCAAGCCACCAAGGCGCACGTCATTAACGCACCACGATTCGCAGGTGACAAGAAGCCGAGGCACGCGAAAGCGAGCGTCACCAAAGTCATGCCAAATACCTACAATACAATACAAAACAACATAAAAATCATATTTTAATTCAAAGCCTCCCTAGGTCTATTGTTACAGATCTAAACTTTTAATAAGGTTTTAATTATTAATTTTGTACTGATCTATGTAGCTGTGGTACCTTATGCTGGTGACTCATGTGTGCATAAATATACAAACCCACAAGCATAGGAAAGTATTTGCATATGACTGTACAGTTTTGAGACTTCATTTTCCATATACTAATTTGTGTATGGAGTAATAATAAAACCTAAAGGTAGTCTAGGTTAAGTATGATATCAGAATTACAAACAAACACATATCTTGCATGACCATTAGTACTAAAAAGCACTTGAAACACTGTGAAGTTTAACTAACTGTCTCTATATTCAACCCATAAATTCACTTTTGAACAGCCTTTATGTTTTTTGCGAGGTCAATGTACAGTATTCCTGAGAAAAGTTATTCTTAAATTTCTATATTAATATAGTTTACCTGAGATCCAGATCCAAGGAAAACAGCCAGAAGCATGCCACGGCGGGGTGGTC
Organism: Parnassius smintheus behrii; assembly: GCA_036936625.1. Classification (NCBI taxonomy): domain Eukaryota; kingdom Metazoa; phylum Arthropoda; class Insecta; order Lepidoptera; family Papilionidae; genus Parnassius; species Parnassius smintheus. The sequence continues at coordinate 14,731,225 of JAUPFT010000005.1, read as the reverse complement.
TAAACACATCTCCATGCACCAATTTCCAACCAAACTCCTCCTAGAAAAAAAAAAACAGATGTACAGTATTCAACAAATCAATAGAAATGGTTGATTTAATTTTTAGTATTACCTGAGCATCTTCTCCACACTCCATTTGATTATACCTTGCAATATCTTTATGTAGGGTTCTCAGTAATATCATGGCCACCATTCCACTAAGAAACAGTACAATTACAAGGGAATTCAATATAGAGAACCATTGGATGTTAGTCTGAGGCATTGACTCCAATATGTAATCCCATCTGGATGACCATTTTATTGTGTTATTTTTAATGAACTTCACACTATAAGAGTATGTTATACTGAATTTCTCATCCTTCAGTAGAGTGTTTGGTATTTCCAACAGGTTACGATTACTGCAGTCTAAATGATCAGGATTTGCATGGTTGATGCTTGCAGGTTTTACCTATGAAAATATAATAAATAAAATAAACTTATTAATTGCACTGAAACAATATTAATAATAAAATATGAAAATATTGCAATTTATTATTGTGATTTTGTACACAATATCAAAATGTGAAAGTTGGTATACAATAAAGAGTATTTTATTGTATTGTAAGTCCTCCATATTTTAGATTGTAACTCTGTTATACTAACAATAGTTCTATACAAGTGCCACCATAGATCTTCTAATGCACAATATATATTTGGCTGGGTGTTATAATGAGTTAATGAAATGATAGAGTGACAACATTAATCCTGCTGCCTGATTGAAATTGGATCAGAATTGAAGCAATCACCTAACAAAAAACTACACAATCATTTAACTATTAAACAGTTTGAAGAGATCGGAGAAAGTTTTCCAAAATAAATCTAGGCAAACTAGTCCTAACAAAATTATGAGCACCTTCACTGAGACTAAGACTAAATATGTTTTGATATTTGTTAATAGATAAGTTTAGTCATAATTCATACATTTCTAATTGTTCATATTGTTTCAACTCATGTTTAAGTTAAGCAAGATTATTTTCAGTAATGCTTACCTTAGCAGAAATAATGCGTCCCTCGTTATCACCAAAACCGACACCCCATTCCTCTTCTTTACCACTGTGATAAGTTATTTCCAAATCGACGTGATTGAAAAGATAATAGGCGCCAACTTTGTTTGGTATATTGTTGACAATTGGAGTACATGTGTCCTGAATACAAAAAAAGTAATATTTTATTTAATTTACTTACAAGGGCCTAACTAAACAATGGAAGGACCACACTCTCATAGAAAAGTAAAATAAAATGGCAGCAAAATTCAGCTATATGTTTATATGATTAGTAATGAGAACTAGAAAACTTGAACTGGTAACAAGACATTCTATGTGATTTCTCAGAGGTGACATCAACAATAGTTGTAGATATCCATTAATATCCTACAACTATCATTGATTCACAGCATTCACTTGTCATCAGGTGGAATATGTGCTTGTTTGTAACTTGTATACAATATACAATGAATTTTCTCTTTTTAATGTGACGCATCAATATAAACTATAATGTTTGATCTATCATACATAAACTGTTTCAACAATAATCGATTTTACACCCAAGCTCTGATATTTATTTTTACTTTAATGCACAAAATAGTACATATGATAGACTTAATGCCAAAAGGCATTCTTTCCCAGTCCAGTCCTAGGTGGTGCAGCAAAAATCAATAAATAAATGGATGAGAAGAGATGTAAAATAATATGTTTAAACAGCATCCTTATATAAGATGATAGTATTTACACATGGCAGATTAATACCCACCTGTAACACTAGTAGTATATAAATATTGCTTTTTGTACAAAGCAATAAACTGGCATGAAAATTTTCAGCTATTCCTAATTTAAAAATCAGGAAATATGTATTAAAATTACTAATTTAGTTATTCTAGGGCTTTTTGGTGATTCACAAGGGCATTATGTCAGTATATTGCTTCAGAATTGCAATGCAGTTAATTTATCAATTTAAGATACAAATCAATATGATTGAAAACTTACCATATCACTACGTACTTGACATCCCATTGGAAATCCAGTACTACAATACATTTTTCCATCTTCATTTACCAAATAGCACCATGTGACTGGCATGTTGTCCAAAATCCAATGATGTTGATAATATAAAGCCATTCCCATTTTTAAAAGGTTCAACTTTTTGATTGAATCAGGATCAGTTCCCTGATAGTTTTTCGTACAAACAGCTTGACACTCAACATTTTCCAGAAATTTCAATCTATAAGGACTCGGTCTTATTCTTTCACCAAACACTACCTGGCCAAGATTCTCCACAGGGGATTGAGTTTCATCGGATAAGCAAAAATCAAAATGATGATATTCAAATGGAATAACTGATTCCTCTGTATTCAGCCTATTTACAAACAGGGGAATTTCATTCTGAAAAATATTTTGAATGAAAATTAAGGCAGTTATTTTACAAAGGCTTATGAAATAATATTGTAAAATTTAAGTTATCTATGTAATAAAAAATTGTATTTCTATTATAAACTTCTAAAGGAAATGTTTCCTGTAAATTTAGAAGACGAATAATCTTATCACAAATGGTAAAATGGTTCATATTTGCATTACTCAAACAATCATATTGGTTATATTTATTTAACTTACTTTACATGATTTCCCGCTATCTTCACCAGCTTTACAATAATTTACTGGAGCTAAGCCGGGTAAATAAAATGCTTGAATAGATGTCAAAAACAATAATGCGCAGAGCACAAACGATAGCAAAGCCATGATGTCAATTGCTTTAAAAATCCTCAGAATAAACTAGTTCTCTACTATCATAAAGCATACACAGAAAGAAATAAAGACCACATAATCAATTATAACTTTTCCCCACTAAATTTAAGGTATGAATATCTAATAAATTATGAATCAGTCCATTCAAAATTGTGGATCGAAAACGTCACCATTCGCCAACAAAATACAGATTATAAAAATGTGGTCATATTTTATATTTTTATTAAGATTTATGCCTAGATGCTTGTTCTTTAAGCCATTTCTTCATTTTATTTGGGATCTTCGTTTTTTCTACACAATATGCTGATAATTCACATTACGAAGTACCGGATAGTCGATGACGGCAGTCACTCAACTCAAGGTTATAAAGCGCTTAAACGATCAAATTAACTTGAGGTTTATATATCAACATTGAGAAAATTGTTTCGTTGTTTTCTCAGCTAGTTCCATGCGCAGACACTTAAAAAAGAAGATATTAAATTTATACCTTTGATCTGTGCTGACATTTTGATTCGTCAAAGGTCAAATCAAATATACCTACTCATGCTAAAGACCTTATTTCTTTTGCGAAAATCCATCAAATGTCAGATAGAATTCTTTTTGGAAAATATTCTGAAGTCTATCGGTAAATATTATGACTTAGAGTAATTACTTAAATACGTAATTACATAGAGAGAACCTACAATTCTACATAAATTGAGTCAATATACTTGTCTCGATTTTCATAATTTAATTTTAAAATAAAGCAAAAAGAGACAAATCTATTGAAAGTTGTTGCTTGTAATTCGTGCCTGGAAATAGAAATGTCAAATGGTCAGCTTTGGTCCATTTGTACTATGCCAAATATGAGAGTAAGTTCACTCTCACTCACAGAGTAAGTTCATTCACTCAATCTTCTAATTTTCTAGAAAGATAACGTCCCTATTGAAGTAGTATTATATGCATAGAATACTATAATATGTATTATCGTATTCTATGATTATAGACTTAGAATATACTGGCGTATAGGCGACCTGACAGCCCGAAAACGCGTGACCAATTTTGATTTGTCATAGTGTGGGTTAGCTAGGGATATACATTTTACTAACAAGGACTATCGAAAAACGATTCTTATGGAAGCGGTAAAAAGATTAATAAAAATAGTTAAATACACAAAACCGAATAACTTTCGTACCTAGACAATTTTATTAAAAATTAACTGAACTTTTACCATGGTAGTTCTAAAATAATTTTAAAGTACTCAAATAACATGTTCCTGGGAATAAGCTGCACCTACCCGCATGATGAATACATCATCCATAATCGATCACAGCCTATAAAAATCCACTGCTGAACATAAGTCTCCCCATAGATTACCTGATGGAGAGAATTTTGTCATAGCTAACCCGCTCGGGGTTGTCAACCCCAGTTTTTTATTATTTTTAGTTGTTGTTAGAAATATGCTGCTGGTGGTGTCCATCATCTGTTTCAATTTCCCTCTGTCGCCTCTTACAATCCTCATGGGACTATATGGGGTAGTGGATATTTTTTCACCGCCACCACCTGCCCTTTGTTGGATTTTAATTCAAAATGTACAAAATTGCAATAATCTCTGAAGAGGTGAGTCTACCGATAAACCTAAACAGTTTTCCCCAAGAATCAGATCGGAATTAAGTACAATATAGAAGTTTATTTTAACATCTGATTTAACATATGAAAGTGAACTTAATAATATAATATGTAAGAAAAGTTGTGGGAATCAGTTAAATGATATTGTTCTGTTTAAACGCTAATAAGTAACTGTAATTAATTTGTTTAAAGTTATTATTTTGATATGTTTTGTTGGTGAAATTTAAAACGACAGGAGACACGGAGTACATAATGACTGCTTTATTTTTCATTTAAGTATTACTTATTTTTTATGTAACTTATTGACCTTTATATGACCTTAATATATATAGATTAGTTTAATTTAAATTTTTGTATTTTAAAAAAATACTAATAAAAGGGCTTGAAATAATAGATTTTCTCACAAAAGAATGGAACTTGAAAAAAAAAGGTAAAATAAAGTCGGACCGAAGACAGGATGCGAACCAGGGCACTAAGATTCCACGACGGTCCGATATCCACTTGAGCTATTACGATCGTTAATAAAGTGTCAAAATTTACCTTCTTATACTGTAGCAGTTTTTCATTGCTGAAAACACGGACAAAACGACATTTTCTAAAGAAATCCTAGCTAGATCGATTTATTGCCTCCGAAAACCCCTGGACACAAAATTTGATAAAAATCGTTGGAGCCGTTTCCGAGATTCCGATTATATATATATACAAGAATTCCTCGTTTAAAGGTATAGGATTCGGTTGCCAACCCACTTGTAAGTGGCGCTCTTAATCAGATATAGAAAACATGGATCGTTAGTCTGCTGACTACGACTATAAACTGGATTTATAAATATGATTCAACGAGCTTATCTGCTGCATCAATGAAACAAATACAGTTATTATTCCCTGTGAAACCCATAATAAGTCTAGAGATAATTTGGTGGAAATATACCAACTGAACTTAAGTAGATTACATCGTGACCTTTTCACGATATATTTTAAATTATACAACGATAGTCTTCCAGCTAATGATAGTATCAGCTTTCATAGCGCGAAGCATGAAACTTTTTTAAACTTTCATTAATATATATATATATATATATATATATATATATATATATATATATATATATATATATATATATATATATATATATATATATATATCATAGAAAAAAAAAACAAAGAATTATTTATTTACTTCAAAAACAATATCACTAGGTTACTACACTGGGATTCCCTGTGTCGTTGAGAACAGTCTTCCTATTTATTTAGAACTTAATGGTTAGCCGAGCTAGGTACGAGTGGATTTTTCACATACATAGTTTACAACACAGAAAAAAAAATCTTATTTTGTACTATGTTAAATGTCAAAATCATAAAGAGTTCAGCTACAAAAATTTTGTTCTTATTTTAGGATTCTTTCTATGGTAGCACTTAACTAAAACCTGAAATCCCTCCGAACCATGGTTCTTGAAATTCACATTCAGAAATAGCACAAAACATAGTTCATTTGTCATATGTAGAATTAGATTGGGACACACTTATACAGCTGTATTTTTGGCACGACTTAAGATTAAAGTTCAATTTGTGAGTGCGGACTAGATGAAGGTACGATTGATCTTATTTAACTGCCCTAACCTCTCCGTTTCATTATACAATTTTCTTCCTAATAATATCCCTCTTGCTACAAATCTTAAGCATGTTAAATTTAGTTCACACTCCTTTTGTACAAACTTTATTAGACTTCATAGAACTTTTGCCACTTGCCTACGTACGAGTATCCAATTTAGAATAATAATATAAATTTGTTCTCTAAATGAACTAAGCAATAGTTGTGAGCCTACGTGAAAAAGTCTTAGATATTCGACTGCCATAAGTATTTTAGTCAAGTGGTGATTTGCGTCGAGAGGAACTGAATGGTTCTTATTGTAATTGATTTCAGCATTGGTGAGCAGACCACCTACTCTTAACACGCCATTTTGATTAACGAAAGGTGTCCGCTGGAAAATGTTACTTTTAGACCTTAGAGGCCTTTCTGCTTTTAGTGTTTCTATTTAATTTGGAAACATTTCTTTTTAAGCTAATTTCATCAAGCAATCGAGGAAATTGTTTAGTTCTTCTTCGTTTAATGGACCTATTGATTTATCTTTCGAAGGACATAAGCAAAAAATGCCGTGTAGTGGCGGTTGAGAATATCCACTAGCCCATATCTTCCCGTGAGTGTCGTAAGAGGCGACAGAGGGAGACAGGCTCTGAGATGGGCAGCGTCTTCCTAATAACAACAATAACATAATAAAAAACTGCGGTTGCCAACCCGCTCGCCAAGCGTGGCAACTATGGCAAATATCCCCCCATGAGCAATGACGCAAATAAACGGCCCCCAGTCCCCGGCGGCCTCGCTATTCCTGGCTACGGTGGCGAGCATGGTAACGGCGGGGCAGGGGGTGCTAAGGATCTCCGGTGGAGGTTCGGTTGCCACCTACGACGACTCGACCTGGCAACGTAAAACGCACGCACCCTGGGGACTGACGAGAAGATACTGGAGCTGGAAGAAGAGGTAGACAAGTTGCGCTGGCATATTATTGGATTATCTGAGTTCCGAAGAGAGGGGGAGGACACGGTAATCCTCGAGTCCGGCAACTTGTTCTATCACCGGGAGGGCGACCATCTGTCCCAAGGAGGTGTCGGATTTATCGTCCACAAGTCTCTCGTCAACAACGTTGTAAAGATTGGGAGTGTGTCGACGAGGGTCGCGTACCTAATACTCAGAATCATCAAACGGTATTCGCTGAAGGTCATACAGGTCTACGCAGCAACCTCGGCACATCCCGATGAGGAGGTGGAGGAAAAGTATGGGGATATTTCCAGAGCCATGCATTCCTCCACAACCCACTACACGGTGTTGATGGGAGACTTCAACGCAAAACTAAGCACAAGAGAAGGCGGTGAGCTGAAGATAGGGAAATTTGGAGTAGGGCAACGGAACCGTAGGGGCCAGCAGCTGGCTGACTTTATGGAGAAAGAGGGACTCTTTATGATGAACTCTTTCTTTCAGAAGCGGCCCCACCGGAAGTGGACCTGGTCGAGCCCCGACGGTTCGACAAAAAATGAGATTGACTTCATTATGACGACCAGACGCCAACTGTTCAGTGATGTCACAGTGATCGCAAGAGTGAAAACCGGCAGCGATCACCGAATGGTTAGGGGCACACTGAACCTAAACGTTAAGTTGGAGAGGTCTCGTCTAATGAAGTCAACGCTCCGTCCCTCTCGTGCTCTAATCCAGAATCCCGAGACTTTTCAGCTCGAGTTACGTAACCGCTTTCAGTGCCTAGAAGATTGCAATGCAGTGGACGATATGAATGACAAGCTCGTGGAAACTGTCTATGCGGTCGGAGCTAAGTTCTGCAAGACCCGCCGCAGAAGAACACAAAAACTCTCCGATCACACTCTTAATCTCATGGCTGTTAGACGGAAGATGAGGCTGCAACCGTCAACAGATTTGACAGCATACAGGCAACTGAACAGACAGATCTCCAAATGCATGCGGCGAGACTTACGCAACTTTAATACTGCTCGTATTAAAGAAGCGATCGAGCGGAACCAGGGCTCCAAAGTCTTTGCCAGAGATCTGTCTGCCAGAAAGAGCCAACTGTCAAAGCTGAAGACTGAGTGTGGCAGCATCGTTTTCGAGACACCTGAGATTTTGAGTGAGATTGAGAGGTTCTATGGGCAGCTGTACACATCATCGTTGGAGCCACACGCAAGTGTGAGTAACGATCCAAGAGCAAGTCTTACCCGACACTATTCCGATGATATCTCGGACGTCAGTCTGAGCGAGATTAGAATGGCTCTCCAGCACCTTAAAAACGGCAGGGCCCCAGGCAAGGATGGAATTACAGCGGAGCTTCTGAAAGCGGGTGGAACACCGGTACTTGAAGTCCTTCAGAAGCTCTTCAATTCCGTCCTCCATGGTGGCACTACTCCGAAAGCGTGGAGCAGAGGTGCGGTGGTCTTGTTCTTTAAGAAAAGCGACAACGCTCTCTTGAAGAACTACAGACCGATTTCTCTTCTGAGTCGTGTCTACGTGCTGTTTTCGAGAGTCATTACGAATCGTCTCGCACACAGACTCGACGACTTCCAGCCTCCCGAACAAGCCGGTTTCCGAAAAGGCTTCAGTACCATAGACCACATACATACCCTGCGGCAGATTGTACAGAGGACCGAAGAGTACAATCTGCCACTTTGCCTGGCGTATGTGGACTATGAGAAAGCCTTTGATTTCGTCGAAATTTGGGCGGTGCTACAGTCCCTTCAGCGGTGCCAAGTTGGTATATCGAAGTGCTGAAGTGTTTGTACAGTAGTGCTACGATGGCTATCCGAGTACAGAATCAGAGCTCGAAACCTATCCAACTGCAGAGAGGTGTAAGACAGGGTGACGTGATATCCCCGAAACTCTTCACCGCTGCATTGGAAGACGTTTTCAAGCTACTGGACTGGAAAGGATACGGTATTAACATCAATGGCGAGTACATCACTCACCTTCGATTTGCCGACGATATAGTCCTTATGGCAGAATCGCTGGAGGACCTTAGCACTATGCTCAATGACCTCAATGGTGTCTCCCAACGGATAGGTCTTAAGATGAACATGGACAAAACAAAGATCATGTTTAATGTCCATGTCTCACCTATGCCGGTAGTTATTGGGAGCACTATGCTGGGACAAATAGTCAAATAGTCCGACTAGGTAAGTCCAACTTCGACCGAGAGGTCAATCAACGGATTCAACTCGGCTGGGCAGCGTTCGGGAAATTACGACACATCTTCTCGTCAGGTATACCTCAATCTCTGAAAACTAAAGTGTACAACCAGTGCGTGTTGCCAGTGATGACTTACGGATCAGAGACGTGGTCCTTCACTGCTGGCCGTATGAGGACGCTCAAGGTCGCTCAGCGAGCTATGGAGAGGGCTATGCTCGGAGTTTATCTGCGTGATAGACTCAGAAATGAGGATATCCACAGTAAAACCAGAGTGACCGACATAGCCCAACGGATTAGTAAGCTGAAGTGGCAATGGGCCGGCCATATAGCTCGAAGAACCGATAACCGATGGGGAAGAAAGGTTCTCGAGTGGCAGCCTCGTACCGGTAGGCGTAGTGTAGGGCGACCCCCCACTAGATGGAGTGACGACCTGGTAAGACATGCAGGAAGTCGATGGATGCAGGTGGCTCAGTACCGTGCTTTGTGGCGTTGCTTGGGGGAGGCCTATGTTCGGCAGTGGACTTGTGAAGGGCTGTAATGATGATGATGAAGCAAAAAATGTTTTTAGTTTTAAAGAATTTGAAAGGTTTTTATAATCTATTTGGTTATTATTGTTCTGTGAATTTGATTTTACAAGAGGTCGCTCGACTACCGGCGCCGGTATTAGACTATAATATATTCATTTTCATGCAATATGTGTAGATTATATGTAATTCTTTTTGAAAGTAATTTATGGAATCTTGCTTGCGGTAATGCAACTGACATTGAACAAATTTTTGTTTTGCAGAAGAGAGTAATAACAGCAATTTGTAAATTAGTATCGAAGGAATCCCTTATAAAAAACTTACAGAAATTCCATTGGTTACGTGAGGTGTTTAGGCGGGTGGGAGGGTTTGAGTCGAATCTTTCAATCACAGAACACTTAATATTCTATATTAGGTGTTCTGTGCTTTCAGTATATTAGAAAGTACTCTGTAGCCGAATCACACCCAATCTCACGTAACAGGGGGATAGCCTTGGCAAATATAATGTAATTTTCCTCAAGTGTTTACTGAGTAAAATTTCGAGAAAATTAGGTTAATATAAGTATAAGTAAAATATGGTATGGGAACTCCAAAAATTATTTTACAAAAATAATTAAGAAATTTTTTAATATATTCAACGGAATCAAGCAGAGATTAATGTATTTAAACTTTTAATATGCACTTTGAAAAACTCACTTGAGATTTGTTGGAGGTGAGGGGTTGAGTCATATATCACGATCACGACATTTCACCAGGGGGAGGAGAAGGGAAGAAAAATCGTCAAAATCGCCTGACGTAATTAATGTACGTCACCTGACTCTTCAAACTGAGTTAATCATTAACTTTCTCTCGGCTTTAAGCTTTTAAATAATCGATAAAAAGATTTAATGCTAACAAAGTTGCGGACTCGGTTCGAACTTTTATAGATAACGGTCAAACAGCGACCTCACTTATTATGCTCATTATCAAGAAAACCCACGACACCCACCCACACATTGTGCGTGGCCCGACACGCACTTGCCCAGTTTTTTATTGTTTATTTTTTGTTTCCTTATAGAGGTTCGTCGAATTTGGACTTAGAGAGCGTTCACAGCCCGTTTGGTTCTAACAGCATAAAGTCCCCCCCCCCCACCCCCGATCTTTTATGGCCCTAAACTGCGACTGCAGCACTGCGGAGCCACGGTTTAAAATCCTGCTCGAAAGAAGTATTTGTTAAGCCCATAATACAAATAATTCTTCCGAGCCTGGAGGTTTGTTCATGTGCTTCCATGGCTATCGTCAATGAAATAAAACAATTTGAAAATAGCTTTTTTATTACATATTTACAAAATCTCAGTTATATACATCTAGGTCTTTTAACGTATAAAATAGCCTGTTTATATAACAATTATAAATAAAAAGAACACGTTTAATATTACTATTTTTGTGGCTGCTAACGGCTTTTCAGCGAGTTTTTTTCGTCGACGAGTGCAGCTGTGTCTTTATTGAGTTCCACGCCACGTACGAATGCCGAGATAAGACCAACCGCTTCTGCTGGCTTATCACTGGGCACCATATGTCCTGCACCGCGGATCATAACTTCAGTTAAATTACCAGCCCTTTTGTAATATCTAAAAGAAATTATAAATAATCCGTTAGTTTTAATCTATTTTTAAAGAATTTAAATTCACATAAAATATGTACCTATTATATATTAATTAAATTAGCATAGCATTAGATATTATATAATTATTGCAATTAATTTGTAGGAAAATAGAGCAATTATTATAATTAATTATAGAGCCGTGATAACGACGATCGAGACGTTTGAAATAGAAATTAAGGTACCTTAAGTAATTTCAATAGCCGTTTTAATATGATAGACCCTTTTATTGCAAAAGTAGCCAAAACCAATTAAATAATTACTCAGTTGATTAGGTGTATTTTTAGGTCTTAGGTCAACAATCAAATTTTCACCTAGATATTTGATCATCATCGTCATCATTACAGCCCTTCACAAGTCTACTGCTGAACATAGGCCTCCCCGAAGGAATTCCACAAAGCACGGTCCTGAGCCACCTGTACTCATCGACTGCCTGCATGTCTTACCAGATCTTCACTCCATCTAGTGACGACCTAGTATGACATGAAGAATATTTCCTAGATATATCCTAGATATTTATTAAAACTAAAATAAATACGATATAATAAGTCTTTTAATGGTGTATAGTGTAAATCGCATTTACATTTTTCAGATCTCAAACTAGTATAATTCACCGTACAAGAGCAATTGACATATTAACCAGACTACATGGACATCTGGGACATGTGCCAGTGTATTAAGACACATGGCCCTAACATAAGTGGGCTGATTATGATAACACTTAATGATTTTAACGCTAGCTTTACTGTACTAAGTCATAACAAAAATAAGATAAATTAAAATTTTTATTGCTTATTATCATCATCATTATCATTACTGCTCTTCACACATCCACTAATCAATATAGGCATACTCCAAGGAAATCCATAAAACACGGTGCTGAGCAACCTGTATCTATCGACTTCTGGAAACTCTTACCAGGTCACTCCATCTAGTAGCGGGCCACCCTACACTTCGCTCGTCCTTACGAAGCTATTGCTCTGGAACCTTGTTTCCCGATTAGTATTCGGTTTTTCCTTCCATATGGCCGGTTTATTGCTACTTCAGCTTACTGATCCGTTGGGATAAGTCAGTTACTCTGGTTTTGCTACGGATATCATCTTTTATCTTCGAGATAGATTTTATCCAGCAAGGACGTATCCTTATAGGCTAACAATGAAGGATCGCGTCTCAGATCCATTAAGACATCACTTTCAATGTGGACTCGTACACACTCTTGTTTTAAATTTTAAGGGATATTTTTATATAACTTTATAACTTGAATACAATTATAACTTATAACAAAAAGTAAAAACTGACTTTTTGTTATAATTGATAAAAAATAGAAATTGCTAAAAAAGAAGTTAAATTTTGGCAAACCCTTGACTCGGTTCTTTATCTGTGAAGATTCATTATACAAGTATTCAATAAGATTCCTTATATATTATACAATAAGATTCCTTATCCAATACGAAAGTTTTTCCCCTATTTATTTACCACCCCTGGGGGCGGAATTTTTCTTCAAAATTTAATGGAACTACCCTTGCGGTAGTCTATTTAATAAAAAAAAAGATTATTAAAATCGGTTCAAAATCTGCGAAGATATCGCGTAACATACCTACATACAAAAAAGAGAGAAAACCCCCTTTTTTGAAGTCAGTTAAAAACATTTTGAATTAAAGAATGACTTACCCAGCAACTTTGCCGTCGTGGTACCAGGGCAATCTCTTAGTCATTTTGAAGTCAGAAGATCCGGTAAATGAAAGCGCATTGTACGTGTTCACCGACGGATGGTATGCTACGATGATATCCAAGTGACCACTGGAGTCGGAAGAAAAAAATATTATAGGCACCTATATATTGAAACCGTTACATAATATTAAAAGTAGGCCTATTGCTTATGCTATGTGCATCTAATATCTAATAATAACTCATATCTTATATCCACTACCCCATATCGTCCCATGGGTGTTTTGACTGAAAACCGCGGACAAGATCAATTTAACTCAAGATTTAAAATCTTCCCATCAGCATGCCAGGCAACCGCCATTCATTTCTGAGAGGGTTTTAATGGCAAGGAAATGTCAGCAAAGCAGCAAATTTAAATATATATATATAATAATGACATATAATACATATCATTAATCAGGGTTATTTTTCAAAGGGTAGCCAAATTTTAAACTTGAGTTCAAATGTATAAACTATAAATAATGATATACAGTTATTGCAATTTTTGAAAATACGAGTAAATAAGGCTTCTACTTTTATTTGAAACTACCCCAAATTGAAAGTGATTTATGGGCAACAACGTGTTTGCCTACAGTTCGACCCTTATGTATGTGTGCGTGCGCGAGAAACATTATTTATCGACGTTTAGTTTTTTCGAAAATAATCTTAAATTTTTGGCTGGCTTTGCTATCTGTATATCTGTTCGATAAGTATTCATCACAATTCTTCTTTCTTTCTTCCATACCGAAGATTAGTCCAGACGAACAAATATTTAAAAAATGGTTATTTGTGTCTCAATGTCACAAATAATAAATACCTTGAGCTTAATAGAGGTCATTTTATTCATATATAGACACTTTTTAAATCAGTTAAAATAATGCACCATTTTTTAATTAATTTTACTTCACCGTTTGCCTATATTACTTAGACTGAATCTTCTCTGCAAATTTAGCCGGTTATTGCCATAAGATCCTGTATAATTATTTTAATATTATAAACATGCATGTTTTCTCATAATATATCCTTTACCCCTGCTCATGATGGTAAATCAACACTTACAGTTGCCATATACAATTTAATTGCTGCTGACGGGGATCGAACCTGTTTTGCTCGCGTTCTGTGAAATGTATAGTGAACGTTTATCCCCTGAACTACTACGGCTAACGACAACTAAGCAGGAATAAAGTATTTTTTTAGAATTTTTTAACTTATTTATGAATAATATTATAACAAATACAAATTTTAGAATTAAGGTATTAATAAAACACCGTGTTAGCTAACTTAGCTAAGGGGCTTATTATTAATTGCAATTTTAAGTGCTGATTTACGACGTGTTCGGTGGTGAAGGAAAAGGTCGTGAGGAAACCTGCATGTCTGAGAAATAAAAAAAAATATTTCGAAGACATGTGAAGTCAACATGCATTTCAGCGCGGCGGACAGCGGACATTTCCTTGCACTCAATCCCTCTCAGAAATGAGAGGAGGCCTGTGCCCAGCAGTATATAAAGGAAGTATATATGCTGTAATTTTAACTTTAAGTTACGAATATATAGGAATGTTAAGTATTATTTCATTTAATAAGTAAACTTTTCGCTTAACTTACTTGTAAATCATAACCCTATAATTTTCCAGTAGTTCCTCGAGCCAATGCTTTGCGCTTCCCATAAAATCTGGCACTAGCTTCCTGTATACCACTCCAATAGACGAAAAGTTGGTGTTACCGACGTGCAGCGCTCTTCGAACTTCGTCCCGCTGGATGAAGTCCACATAGCTCCCCTCAATGTTTATATCATCTTGTAAATAGTTGTATAAGTTGTTAAGGCGTGATTCCGAAATGAACAGTTGAAGAAGGTAGTTGAAATACTGCAAAAGGAAAATTATTATAAAAAATATTACAGTACTTTTTTTATAGAATAAGGGTGACAAACGAGCACACAGTCCACCTGATGGTAAGTGGATGCTGTGACCCGTAGACATCTACATTTTATCTTTGATTAAGAATCAAAACGCAGATGCGCTGTTACCCCTGAGTACTAAAATGGAATGTCTCGTTTCCAGTAAAAAAGGGTCTCCGGATCTCTACACTCACCATACGAAACACAGCAGTATTAAGCTGTTATTTTAGGCTGGTATTCCGTGAGAGCGTGATCCTGTCCCGCTCGAGCCGACCTATTCGTGTTACAAATATAATATAGCTGCAGCGTGGCTCTACCACGTATGAAAACACATTGTTAATTGACTCTACCACGTATGAAAATACATTGTTAATTGACTCTACCACGAATGAAAACACATTGTTAATTGACTCTACCACGTATGAAAACACATTGTTAATTGACTCTACCACGTATGAAAACACATTGTTAATTGACTCTACCACGTATGAAAACACATTGTTAATTGACTCTACCACGTATGAAAACACATTGTTAATTGACTCTACCACGTATGAAAACACATTGTTAATTGACTCTACCACGTATGAAAACACATTGTTAATTGACTCTACCACGTATGAAAACACATTGTTAATTGACTCTACCACGTATGAAAACACATTGTTAATTGACTCTACCACGTATGAAAACACATTGTTAATTGACTCTACCACGTATGAAAACACATAAGTACATATTTCATTTTCAAGTATATAAGAGCGGTGGTAGCTTAGGGGTTAAGCGTTCGATTGCAGCGGGCTCTAATGAAATTGTTAACTGCAATTTTAAGTGTTGATTTAACACGTGCTCAGCAGTGAAAACATCTTAAGGAAACCTGCATGTTTGAGAAATAAAAAAAAATATTTTAAAGACACGTGGTGATTGCCAACATGCATCGGGGTAGCGCGGTATAAATTTTCTTGTCTTAAAACCCTCTTTTCAGAAATGGAAGGAGGGAGGAATGGGATAAAATATGTTACTACGTGACTTTATGTACTTATAAATTGTAATTTATAAATTATTTTATAAATATAAATGTAATTTTTTGCAATTACTTCAATTAGTTTGGCACAATCTCTACAATATACAGGCTTAGACATACGTCTAAAAATTTAGTAGAATATAGAGGAAAGCTTGTGATTTAACAAATTTTGAAAATTAAATTTTAGAAAATGTTCTGTTGAAATTTTGAAGCCAGTCACGATGGATCAGCAGTGGCAACAGGATTCTTAGTAGATGGAACTAAGGTTAATTCACAAAATAATAAGTTTAAAACAGATTAAAATATTCAATAAACAAGACCAAAAGTAATATGGGAAGTTTAGTGGAATGCAGGAAATTCAAAAAATTTATTGAAGCCATAATCTGGGCTAAAATTATTGATTATTCTGTTAGAACTATTGTGGTGGACTCCATTTTATTGCAAGCATCCTAATATTTTTCTTTTTTTTATAGAATTATGGTGACAAACGAACACACAGTCTACTTGGTGATGTAGTTACTGTGGCTCATTGACATCTACATCTATCTTCACTTAAGAATCACAATGCATACCCCTGAGAAATAAGATGGATTGCCTCGTATCGAGTAAAATGGTTTCCGGTTCTCAACACTCACCAAACAAACCACTGGCATCTTATGAGAGCATCGTCCTTCCCCAGTTGAGCCGACCCATTCGTGCTATAACTGCATTATGCAATAATATAGCTGCATTATGACTTTACCACGTAGGTAAGAGGCGTGTGACACGATATATTTAAACGAATGTTGATATTTCGCGTACTTACCGCGTAAGCCTTAAGCATCTCGCCATTGTTGATGAACTGCATGACGGCTGTTTCGAGGTGGTTCATCGCGTCCGCCACTTTGTCATCGAGAAGTCCCACTTCCCGGGCGAAATAACTGTATCGCTGTAGTGTCAGCGGGTCGATGAACCCATTGCCGATCGCTAGACCCTGGCAGATAAATTATTTGTAACAAAATTGTTCTTTTAAATTTATGAGCGCGTAACCCTTAAACTAGCAGGGCTTAGAAAAGAGAGTTGGCACGTGGCCAGCATTTACAGGCGGACAGCAGACATTTACAGGCGGGAACTGTCTTTATTTTAAAGTCTTTATTTATTCATTATGGCCTGTCATTATTTATTATATATAAGTGAATTGCTGAACATAGGCCTCCTCCAAAAATGGTCTAATGGGAGAAGGGAGGTATTTAAAATAATTGCCACGCTTAGCAGGTGAGTTCGAAACCGCAGTTTTTATTTTTATTTTGAGTTATTTTCAGGAATATGCTGCTGGTAATCTTCTGTCGTTCCCCTCTGTCGGGATGATATGGATAAGTCGTTAGTCTTTAAGTATTTCATTTTCACTTTACCACTATCAACGCATAAACATATCTAAATGCTGATTATGGCTGGGAGACTGCGACAAATAATCGCGATTGTGGTGTTGTAACACGCGAGACACATTGTCACAACTTTACAATTAGCTTAACCTTTGTAGTCATAACTGCATCCCATCAATTCTAGTTTTGAATAAGCTTCCTCCATACATTGCAACAAGGATAATCCTATTTAATGGTCACTTTTAGCGATCTTATTCTCCTTCTCTTAGCGTCACCACACACTTCACTTGAAAGCAAAAGCGGGCTTAATACCTGAGTTCTTCATTGTTGGCAGTCAATTATTCGAACTACGTACTTATACCAAGTTAATAAATATAATTTAAAAGTCAAGTAGGTACAGAGATCGGTGAAATTTAAAAAAACACTTAGTATGAATATATCATGAAGAAAATGGTCAAATATTTGTCTCTAATTCTGTCTCACCTGGAGATTAATTGGTTCGCTCTCCTCCCGATGCCAATGTATTTGTACAGCCAGCGAGGGAATGTGTTTCCCGGCGTAAGACTCTCCAGCCAAAGTCAGAGGCGCTTTGCGTAGCTCGGGGAATAGCGTTAGAAACTGTTGTAGTGCTGTGTAAAGGTTTTCACCAATCTGCAACAAAATTGTAGTAAATACAGCCATAAACAATATTTACTGTAATAATAGTGCAATGAGAAAATAAAATTTAATTCGCTGTGTAGTGGCGACGTAAAAGATTCCCATTATCCCATTCACTTTCCCACTATCATCCTTTCTTCCAGCATTTGCAGAAAAACTGCGGTTGCCAATCAGACAGCGTGGTAACTATGGTAAGTATCTTATCTTTTGTCACAACTTTGAGGCGCTAGTTTTAAGAATATATACCATATATAATTTTTTTTGCTAGTTTTAATTGGCTGTTTGTTCGATCTTAAAATTGTTTTTTTTTTGTTTCAACTTTGTTTCTGTGTTCGGGTGCCTTGTGTGTGTCATAATAAGTAGTTTTTCTTTCTTTCTTATATATCCCAATTAGGCAATCCATGGACTAATGTTGGAGGTGGGAAACTTATGTTCAGCAATGGACTTTTAAAAGTTGTAATAAATAAATGAATGAATTGATTGAATTGCTTTTTTTTTTTTAATGGGAATCGAAGTGGTCTTTTTTTATAGAATAAGGTATACTTGTTGGAATACCCAGTGCCTGTTATTGAACATGGTATGAGAAACAGGATACACAAGGTTCGTCAGGACTGTATTTTGATACACAACTAAAACTAAAAGCGTTTTTACACCATTCTCACAAAAATGTACCTCTGTTAAGCCCCAATAAGAAACTCCCAACCATACCATGAGCGAGGATGGAAAATGACCTCGTTGGACACGCGGAATACGGTTGCTCGCTTCTTCACTACTGTGTGCGTACACCTTATCATTTTGTTAACTTACATTCACTAATAAAAAACTTTTCTGCACTTAATGGAAGAATTATTTCATGTACGAAATTGATAGATGTAATAATTGTTACTGAAGCAAATATATCATCATCACTCAGCGCTTTGTACAAGTTCAATAACAGGCACTGGGTATTCCAAAATGAGCACACATTCTACCCGATGGTAAGTGCTGATAAGATGCTGTGACCCATAAAAATCTACATTTGTCCTGGATTAAGAATCAAAACGCAGATGCTGTGCCATCTTTGAGGACTAAGATAGAATGCCTGGTTTCAAGTAAAAAGGGTCTCCGGTTCTCTACACTCACCATAAAAAATACAGCAGCATTGAGCTCCTATTTTACGCTGGTATTCTGTGAGGATCCTGATCGAGCCGACCCATTCGTACTACAACCATAATATAGCTGCAGAATTCTTATTATTGCGATAAAAAGATTCCCTAGGAAGTAACTCAGTACCAAATAAGAGTTTCAGATAAATCCGACCATTTAAACTAAGGAGCAAGTAAATGCAGGCAACGGTAGAACAATCCAAAATGAACTTTGGCTAAATAAACTGTACCGTGGTCTGGTTCGTAGCGTAGCCGCGGTCGTCATCCGTGAAGCTGAAACCCGTGCCAACAGGATTGTCTATAAACAGCAGCGAGTGGTTCTTGCCCCATGAGTATTTCATCTCTATAACAGTAAAAATGTTTTCATCAAGTAGCAATTATTAAAGTTATTTGGTTGATTAAAACTACTTTTACGGATTTTATCGCGTGTAGTTTTAATTGATTTTTGATTCCCGATGTTTCGGTTGCTTTCCAGCACCCATGGTCACGGGGGACGTCAGTCACCTCAGTCCCCCGTGGCCATGGGTGCTGGAAAGCAACCGAAACGTCGGGAATCAAAAATTTATTAAAACTAAACGCGATAAAATCCGTAAAAGTAGTTTTTATCAATGTGTAGTGTTCGCGTAAATATAAGAAATCATAAAGTTATTTTAATCAGAACTCGGTAGCAAGAAATAGATAAATGTTAGCGATAAATAGTGCACGAGTGTGTGTGCAAATACGGGTACACCTGCACTTTATTCCCCGCTCTTGTAGTTTAATGGTAGGCTTCGGCAATTATACAAGGCCAAGGAGTTTAATTATTTATTGGGCTTTTCTGTTAAGAAATTCTCAGTAGCAGCGCTAAGACATGACTGTCGTTGGTCCAGCGCCCGATTTCTCTCTGGTCGTCACATATCGTTGTCTCAATATATGAGAGTGAGGGAATAGAGACTGCGCCTGTGTTTGCGCACACACTCGTGCATTATAATCTTGTCCAGCACAGATGGCTAGTCTTCGTTTAGTATTTTTTATAGCATTGGGTGACAAACGAGCACACAGTCCCCCTGATGGTAAGTGGATGCTGTGGCCCATAGACACCCACATTTATCCTCAATTAAGAATAAAGCAAATACGTTTTATATGTGGAAGAGCCATGCTGCAGTTATATACTAGTATAGTTGTAGCACGAATGGGTCGGCTCGACCGGGGAAGGACCACGCTCTCACAGAATACCAGCAAAAAATAGTAGCTTAATGCTGCTGTGTTTAGTACGGTGAGTGTAGAGAATCGGAGATCCTTTTTACTGAAAACATTGCATTCTTGGCAACACATGGCATTCCATCTTACTCCTCACGGGTGACAACGAATCTGCATTTTGATTTGTAATCGAGGATAGATGTAGATGTCTATGAGCCGCAGCAACCACATACCATCAGGTAGACTGTGTGCTAGTTTGTCACCTTATCCTATAAAAAAACCCCTGAGGATTAAGACGGAATACCTCGATTCCAGTAAAATGCGTCTACGATTCTCTACATTCACCATACGAAACACAGGAGCGTTACACTGGTATTCTGTGAGAGCGTGGTTCTGCCTCGGTCGAGCAAACCCGTTCATGCTACAACTATAATATAGCTGCAGCCTGGTTCTACCACGTAAGATCCCGCCAACACTAATAATGTCCAGCCGTGGATCGAGCTACTCTCGTACTATGAATTTCGGGCACTTTTTTATAGATTTTTTTTATTAATACAGTTGCTTTATTTCAAATAGGTACATCGGCGTTGATAATTTGATGGACTAATGTCCAATAAATTACGCTAGTAATATATAAGTCAATGTAAATAACAATTACCTCATAGAAAAAACTGGAAATGTTTAAGCGCTTCAGCATTCAAAATACTGGCTGATTGTATGGGCATGTCAACTAAAATTATCACTTTGGAATAATTGCAGAAGTTACTTATAACATTTGATTGATGGTAGATGCATGATACATCATGATATACCAGTTTCTGCATGCAACTCCGCTCGCGTAAAGACAGTAGATTACCGCTTTCACGTTTGTTTTACCGGGATATCATATATCATGCCTGCTTTAAGATTTTCTCCCTTTTTCTGCCAAAATCGTTTAGTCATTTATGCGTGACTGAGTTACAAACATCCCAACATAATATTATAGTAGATATTGAAAACACTAAAATACAAATAACAAGAAAAAAATATAAATCTCGTATATATTACGGAAGTACTATCGGCGGTCATTAGGTAGATTTTTCAGACTCTTACTCACGACTCTTACGACACCAGCACACGGCACATTCAGTGATTACAATGGCATAAAAAGTTGCTTTACCTTCCAAGTTGTTATTTTCAGTGACGTAGAAAGGTCCTATCTCGCTAAATAGACCGAACAGCGAAGATGCGCCTGGTCCTCCTTGCAACCAGATTATCCAAGGTGTCTCTTCGACAGGCTTGTCAGCTACTGGGAAGTACCAGAACCAAAGGTTCGAATTGTACTCCTTATTTACCTGTGGATGTTAATATAATTAATTCTGTAATCGACTTGCGTTTTCTCACAGGACGACGGTATTGTTGAGATAATTTCAAAAACGGCTAAAACGCGCTGACAGAGGCACTCGCTCGTTATTACCGCTTTTTGCTATACGTAACGCTTATATGATAGGAAACAGTGTCATAGACCTGAGGACAATTACGGCACAAATGTTGCATGCGGCTTACATTGGATTTCTGGTTTCGCGACATAGTATCCAGGTACTTTAACTCAGACAGCACACAGTCATTGGAATATTTGTTGTAAGGAAACTTATGGTATCCACGGCTAGGGGTTACTATTTTTATACTCAAGTGACCTTGTACCGTTAAAGTTTAGCGTGGCCCATTACATGGTGTGACGACATAGTAAGAGAGAACTTAGAACCGGGCATTCATGTACATGGAATGCCCTACCATTAAAATGGGTCTCCGATTCCTTGGAGGAGGTCTATGTCACAGATTAGATAAGTTAATACGTAACCTATGTTTAGCAGTGGACTTGTGATAGGCTATAATGGTGATGATGATGACGATGAAATTATGAATATCGTACAATAGTACGACATCAACAGGAGCCGTGGTAGCTCAGATGGTTAGCGCTCGCTGTAAAGTTACATTACGTGAGCAACCCGGGTTCGATCTCCGCCGTTTCCAATGAAATTGTTAATTGCAATTTTATGTGCTGATTGACCACGTGCTCGGCTGTGAAGGAAAACATCGTGAGGAAACCTCCATGTCTCAGAAATAAAAAAAAAAAATGCCGCTGACACTCCCTTGCCCTTAAACCCTTTCAGAAATGAGAGGAGGTTTGTGCCCCCTAGCAGTGCTACAAACATTGGCGTTTCTTAGGGGTATATGTGTTCTGTGGGCGTTTCTAACCTAGTGATGGCAGTTAAATTTCTTTTTAAATTTTGAGTTTGATCAATTTTCAATCAACTTAGGCATTGTAGTTTTTTTTTAATATTTATTACTTTCTTTGGTCTCTTTTATTATTAATATTTTTAGCAAAGCTCTACCACGCACAGGAAACAATGTAAAGCTCTTCTTTACCAAACATAAAAATATTTTACTGTGTACTATAGAGCCATTCCCCGAATGAACTGTAGTGAGTAACTCTACAATAGTACGTATTGGGGAAAAGTACTCAGCGACATTTTCTCCAAAAGGCGTGTGTGGTTGAGAACACCTATTCATCGGAATTGCGTGCGCGTGGGCCGTTATTTAGAGTAGGAACTGTTGGTCGTACTGAGTCAATTCAAAAGAGTTACGTTACAAATTATTGAAATAGTGGTCTAAAGAAAAGTTTATCAGAGTGTGGTCGATGTATTCTCATAAGTAAATTCTTATTATTCGTTTTGTATAGTCATTCACGTAATTTTTCCAAAATATTATTTATACGACCCAACCTTAATAAAATACGAGTTAAAATTAATTGTTTTGATTACTGCTTAAATGGGATAAAAGGACGGAAGAAAGAGTACGCATGCGTACATACTACGTCTTCCGTCCGAGGCGAATATGCTATCCGATTGCGTAGACAGCCTTTTTTATACCGCGATATTTACTGTGCAGCGAAGCAAATAAGACAGACCTACCTACTGTTACTGCTACAGAGCTGTTTTACATAAGACAAAACTGTTTTACCTCGAATTACTCTAATATACGATATGAGACTTTTAATTTTCATGACTTTTAATCCAGGAATTAAAATAATTATTGTAAGTTACACAGTAAGCACAGGTTATAGGTTACAGAAATATCTTGACGATTAATTAAGGTTAAATTTCGTTGTTTTATAAATAACATTAAAAACTGAATCAAATACAAGGGCGGCACTGAAAATTTCGGGAATCAAGGAAGTGACACTATACTACTATTTAAAAATGTATTTATTGCTTTTCGAAGTATTCTCCGCGAAATTTTACACATTTTTCCATACGATGGAACCAATCATTGAAGCAACCATTCCATTCGGAAGTTGGGGTTCAGCTTCTTCAGGTGATGAAAATCTCTGTCCACGCAATTTATTCCTTACTTTAGGGAAAGTAATCATAAGGGTTTAGGTCGGGGCTGTACGGCAGATGGTCTAATAATTCTATGTTTTCTTGCTCTAAAAACTCTTTTGTTCTGTGTGCGGTGTGAGAACTCGAATTGACGTGATGGAGGATGATGCGGCGGTTGCAGTTCTCTTTACGGAGTTCAGAAACTGTGGCTAACAAATGCTAGCATACCATTCTGCATTAACCGTTCTTTGTCCCTCAAGAGGAATAGTCGTAACAAGGTCGGTTTTGGAGACAAACATGGCCACCATTTTTTTTTTGCAACACTCCGTGAACGAACAATTTTTGTTGGCTTTAACTCATTTTCGAACATCCAAACTCGTCACTGGTTTTTTGTTTCAGGTTCGTACGCATATATCCAGGATTCGTCACCTGATACAATTTTGTGTACAGGATTTGAGGATCCTGCGTGGAATCTTTCGAGAGTTCTGACGCATCAAGTAACGCGAGCCGCTCTTTGCTCTTCTCAGAGCGAATGCGGTATCCATCGGGAAAACAACTTTTTTACACCTATTCATGCAAGATTATTTGCAATGAATTTCACGGTATGTCACATGTCGATCTTCCTCAATCAGATTACACACAGCATCAACGTTGTCTTGGGTAACTGCAGTTTTTGGGCGACCTTGACGGGGATCATCACTGAGCTTGACACTTCCACGTTGAAATTCAGCAAACCAGCGATAAATTGTGTTTTTGGATGGGGCTTCATTACCAAATGCGGAAATCATCCGGTCAACACGCTGTTTTTGTGTTAAACCACTTCGAAAGTCTTAATAAATCATCGCTCGTGAATTTTCTCGAGTCAATTCCATTTTCTCAATGACTAAACAAGTTCATAGATCACTGTATATATACAACAAGTTTGACAAAACCTTGTGACAAGACCGAGAATCTTTTTTTAAATAAATAAATGGTATTCGATTTTTAAAACCAAGGAGTTTTCAATTAAAAGGATTTTAATATGACAGGAACAGTGGAAATATTCCACTCCCGATACTTTTAGTGCAGCCTAGTATCAAGTTGTATTATTTAATACCAATGTTTTTAAGTTATATCTTTGTACTGTAAATTCTGTGTAAATATTGATAATCCAGTAATATCTTCTCATTTCATTTCTTCATTCTTGCACACATCGAAAGCTAAAATTAATAATTTTCCCATTTACCGTCCGTTATCGTACATACCCATTTTATTTGATTACTAATTAATTACTCGACTCTTCAACTTAAAAAAAAATTAAGAATGGAAATATCGTATTAACC
Organism: Parnassius smintheus behrii; assembly: GCA_036936625.1. Classification (NCBI taxonomy): domain Eukaryota; kingdom Metazoa; phylum Arthropoda; class Insecta; order Lepidoptera; family Papilionidae; genus Parnassius; species Parnassius smintheus. The sequence goes on along the minus strand of JAUPFT010000005.1, from coordinate 14,706,282 downwards.
GGTTTGTTGTTTTTCAAAATGTTATGTAAATACTAAATATTATCAAATTAGGTACCGTGGATGAAAACTATACGGATTAATCACTATTCAGTGCCAAAATCTAATGAAATTGTTAAGTGCAATTTTAAGTGCTGATTTACCACGTGCTCGTCGGTGAAGAAAAACATCGTGAGGGAAAACTGCGGTTCTGAGAAATCAAAAAAAAATATATTTCGTAGGCATGTGAAGTTCACCGACACGCACTGGGGCAGCGTGGCGGGCTCATTCTTCCCCCAAAAACCCTCTCAAAAATGGGGGAGGCCTATGCCCAGTAGTGGAACGTATATAGGCTGTAACTTTAACTTTAAAAGTGCCAAAATAAATAAAACGAAACTTAAGACATTACTTTGGTGGTTAGGTGGAAACTACTTGTTAGGTTTTAACTATTTAATGCCAAAATTAAGCATAGATAGAGTGTAATAGCGCAATTATGAAGGTAAAGTAGTATCACAGATTAAAGATTTAGACTTTTAATCTGTGTTAGTATACTACGTTTAATATTGTTCATATTATGACATAATAATATATTTTGATGATATTTCGCAGCTTCGGTTGCTGTTTAATTGTTAATTTTACTTTTACATTATTAATTATTATTATAATTGTGGGGTTCATGTAAGTCCCTACATTATACTTCAATGGTTTGATCATAGATTAATTTATATATATTTGGGTTTGATGGTGAGGATTATTCATTGTGTAACTTGCACTGAAATAAGCTCGGTATAAAATATTAAACAAATTTTTAGTTTGAAACACTCGTAGATATACAATTTATTGTATGGAATGGACTTCAAACTACTATTAACGGTAAGGACTATTACGGAAATTTACGATGATTGTCATACATAACCTAAACAACCATCTTTAATATTTTTATTATTTTTTTGTTAATCTGGCGAGTCTTTTTGTCTCAATTTTGTTTTAAATTTATGCTTGTTATTGACAATAATTTTTAATATATACATTCAAACGATAATACATGGTAAAATATTATGTAGCCTATAATTTTGTATTGCGTACGTTGAAGTGTATATTAAGAAAAATTTTTGTCCAGATATCAAAGTACGTTTGTTCTGTTTGAGCAATTACCGATCGTTATTTGTTAATACACCATTTCATTTACAGATAGGAAATTGCACCAAGGGACTCGGTCCCACGATCTCGAGGTCATCGTCGATGTAATGTGTTCCCAATGCAGTGCCGGCGCCGTTCACAGCGCATCCAACCCAACCATCAATTTCTTGTTTACTGACGGCGTTGATTTATTATATATAAATAATCGATTATATTGCCCCAATAGTGCGTTAAAATAGCAGTTCATAAAACAATATATAAGAGATTAATTTTGCCCTGGTTTCAACGATAATTCTTGCATAAAAATTATTTATCATTAAATGTACGATCATTTGAGTACTATAGCTATATATTTCAGGTGTTAGAAATCATTTTGTGACTGTTTGCCAGGATAGGTACTACTCTGTTACCTAAAGCATAAGCAGTATAAATATAATGCTGATATGGTTCATAGAGTGACGAAAGCTAGAGATCCTTTGTATTGGTAAAGAACCAATTTAGAAGTGATAACGCATGCCCATTCCTACTCAAGGATAAATGTAGGTGACTATGGACCGAAGTAATTATGTAATGAACTTTTTAAAGCGTTTTCCAAATACATAGTTTGCTTAAAGAGCTATTGGGATTTTTTCTGTTAAAAAATTGTGTTTCCCCCACGTGCATCGGGAAGAACTCTTAGCCGTAGGTCCTGCGCCTGATCTTTCTCCGGTTTTAACGGATTGCCGTCACATCGTACAACGAGAGTGAGGAAACGGAGTGTACCTGTGCTTGTGCACACTCTCATGCACTAAATTTGTCCTACACAGATGGCTAGTTTTCGTTGTGGTTGGCCGTCGTGACTGATATGCCATCTGGAGGACATCAAAAGGATGATGTTTTCTTTTTTTAATGAGAAGTAGTAAATCCAAACATTTCAAATATCTTGATATCGAGGACTATCTTCTTCTGGAATATTTATGAAGTCAAAGGACACAATAGGAACTCCTAAAAAAGTTTGCGCGTTGTATGTTGTTGAAAATCGTTTTAGAATGTAAATGTTTACTTACAGTTAAATAACCAGCGTAGCTTTCCATGTCGGGTAGAGTGTACCCGGGGTCAACTAACGCGGCCTTCCTCGCTTCCTCCAATCTTTTCTCTTCGATGTACGGTGTAAGGAGTAGGGGTTCTCCTGCATCATATCCTCCTCTGCCACGACTGCTCAGATATGTTTTTTCCATAAAGGTCAAAATAGGTTCCGGTGCCTCCCCCGGAGGCAATTCAGGTAATAAATAATGTTCCATACATGAAATAAGTTGCGTGACCCTATAAAAAGATTGCATTAAATAGTTTTTGCTTAGTGTAATAAGAGTAAAATAGTTATATTACCAAAATAAACATTAAATATTAAATTGATTTGTTTTAGAAAGCGATGTTTAAATAGTAGAATCATCACTTTTGATGAATGTATGTCGAGAGTGATTGAATAATATATTTAATGGAAATTAAAATAAAAATTAAATTTGATTATTACTAAAATCACTTTTTTAAATAAAATTACTTTAAAAAAATAACTATCTAAATAATAGTAGTGATAAATAAGACTTACGATAGCATAATCGTCCACCGTGAGAACATGATTGAGCCTAATAATGATCGGAGACTGGGTACAGTGCGATGCTCTCGACACACAGATCTTCCGAAGCGGAATGGAACCGGAGTACTAGCGTCAGAAACCTTGTATACCCCCGCAGCTCGTTCGTACTTGCGACTTGAACTTGGATTTATCTCTATCTTAAATACGGGGTGTCCGGTTTTACTTGTTAATGTCATTTCCATAAAGTATTAACGATATTTAACCCATACCTTAAGCCCATGAGAATTTTCATAACTGTGCAAGGACATTAAGACTAGTAACTGTAATTTCAAGTTTAATATATTTTGAGTATCGAGATTAAATTTTAAAAATGTCAAATTTGCGGTAAAATAGCCAAGAAACTTATTTAGTTAAATAAAAAGAAAAATACGTAAGCAAAAATATGTGTACAAGACTTATGTAGAAACAATATATTGTGTATAGTTAAGGACAATCATGCAAACGTATTTTTGAACGTTTCCAACACTAGAATTTTTAGTGTACCGTGTATGTGATAATATAGTGTGGTGACAAACGAACACTGAATCTGAGACACTTCTCAGAACTAAATTGAAGGATGTCGTTAGCAGCAAAAGTTTCCCCGGGCTCAACACTCACCATTTTAGAACAGCAGTGTTTCCTGTACGAACGTATTCCTTCACTGGTCCATTCGTGCTGTAGCTATAATTCACTGCAACGTACTCGTAGCTTTTCCAAGTTCCAAGTGAAGAAAATGCACATAGACCATCAGTCTGAATGTGTTAGACACCGAACAATTATTTGTATCATGTGTATTATTGTTTGTTTAACGCCGAAATCAAACCCGCTGTTTATATTTCTACAGCCAAATGCTGCTAAGCCGTTAGATTTAAATTGGTGCGAATCTATATTGCATTTATTTAATTTCTTATGATGGTAATTTATTTTCATGTTGAACGAATACTTCTTTAAGAGCTATTATTAAGGAATCTATAATATTTTGTGCATTTTAAAAATGAAATATTGTTTCTTTTAGTATAATGACTTCTCCTAGGCCATGTAGTGGCTGCGTAAGAGAATCAGACAGAGGGAAATGAAATAGAAACGACAGTAGCATTGTCCTGATTACAACCCAAACTAATAAATAATTTCGGTTGCCAACTCGCTTGGCAAGTATGGCAATATGGCAAATATTCCTCCTATGAGGCAAATTATGGGGGGGGGAGGCTAAGCAGTGGACTGTTGTTAGGCTGTAATTAATGAATTATGAACCTTCTCATCTCACTATGTAATAAAAATTAAAAACATTTTAACCATAAATATTAAACAGATTTTATTAAATTTTCCGCTGTATTATAAACAACATAAAGAATCTGTGTATCGGTAAATCTTAACGGCCATTTTGTTGTTCGATAATCGCATCAACCTGTATAATTCCGGAGAACAGGTATGGTGTACCAATGACCTGTTTAGCATAAACTCGCTCCCACGCTCCCGACATTCGCGATAGATTCTTGCACGCTCTTAAAATGTGATTTGCTCTATATTTAGGATGTGTAGTAAAACAAACATCGACGCGGTACAGTTGAGACGTGAACGCGGTCGATAATAGCGCATTACGGTGGCAACTATACAATAGGCCCCGTAATTTTGAGTTCCCACGGTCGGGGTTTTTTTCGGAGTGTAAAATTGACATGCAGAGCATGTTTCGGAGCGGTCGGAGCTCGATGATCCATTTAAGACGTGAATTGGAACTTTTCCAAAAATCCGCCAGGGTGCACTTATAAAAATTAATATGTATATTGAATTTTTTGTAAGGTGTTTTAATATAATTATTTTAATTTTTTTTAAAGAATATTAACAATGCTATAAAAATTACTAATATTCCCCTTAACCACTCGTGTTAAGCTTAAATTGCTTGTGTTACGAGTGGTTTACGCCAGTAGTCGAATGGTGGATTCGAACCCACGAACTTTTTGAGTTCGCGGTCCGCGCCCTGCCATTATAACTAATATTATAACCTGACTGTGTAGTGGCAGTTTAACAATGTTGACTAGCCTATATCGTCCCGTGGGTGTTATATGAGGCGGCAGAGGAAAACAAATCAGAAAATGAGCAGAAGCGTATTCCTAATAACAGCCAGAAAATAAAAAAAAGCTGCGGTTTCCAACCGGTCCACCTAGCGTGGCAATAAAGACGAATAATCGTATCCTCTCTATGGGACAATCTATGGTGGTCTCACAAAAAATGAATTTCAAAATAGAAATTTTACTAATTTAGAATAAATTTTTAATTATTTTTATATATTTCAACGTGGTAGAGCCACGCTGCAGCTATATTATGGTTGTAGCACGAAAGAGTCAGCTCGACCGGGGAAGGACCACGCTCTCACAGAATACCAGCGTAAAATAGCAGCTTAATATTGCTGTGTTTTTTATGGTGAGTGTAGAGATCCGGAGACCCATTATACTGGAATCGAGGCATTCCGTATTAGTCTTCAGGGGTGACAACGCATCTGCGTTTTGATTCTTAATCGAGGATAAATGTAGGTGTCTATGAGCCACAGCATCCACTTTCCATCAGGTGGACTGTGTGCTCGTTTGTTACCATTATTCTATAAAATCTTCATAAGATTTTATTAGTAGGTACCTTCTTACCATTATATTAATCATTTTATCATCTACCAGTTATTCTTTACATAAAAGATTGTGATGTTTGTGCTTAAGATAAGAACAGTCTTTTTTGTGGAATCGTTTCAGCTCATTTTGTTCACCTGAATGGTCAGTAGGCGCTGTGGTCCTATGGTGTACAGACATCTTCATCTGTTGTCGGTCGAGAATCAAAATGCAGATGCGTTGTTACCAGGGCTAAGATGGAATGCCTTATATAATTATTAAAAATGATATTTGGTTCTCAGCACTCACCGTATAAAATACAGCAACATTTTAACTATTTCAGACTTGCGAAGAGGAAATAACCTTAATAATTATAGGAAAAAAAACTACAGGTAATATTGTTGTACAATTTTTTTAACAATTGTACATTCATCCATCCATTAAACGACAATCTGATTGAATATAAAACTGAAACAATCGAACTTTTGTATTCCTACAACTGTATTTTTAATTTGTTTATGTTATATTTTATTCTATGAATAAATTTTATATGTGGATTAAAAAATCAACTTTTTTACACGAGTGCCAAGGACAGGTTATGTTTTTCGCACGTATATTGTATGTATGTATATTTGTAAATTTCTTAATTACCTCGTACCTTCCAAAAGGCTGGATGGATTTCGGCAGTTAAGGTATCGTTATATTCGTCTTAAAAACCCAAGTGTTCTTAGCCAGCTGATTGAAAAAAAAGCCGAATTTTTGGCGCGAAATTGTAAACAGTTAATAAAAGAAATTAACTAAACCTATCGAGTATGTTATTAAAATAAAGGAAATTAAAAGGGAATCACAAAAATATATATACCTAAGTAACATGTTTATCTTTAATTAGGAATAATAAATTGATTTAAAAAGTTATTGATAGCGTAAAAATGGGCCATGTTTGTGTCGAACCTCGTGCTATCATATGAAATTTAGTTGATAAGAATGTGTCGGGATACTAAAAAGTCTAAAATAAAAAAAATATAAAAAAACCCAATTGCAAAAAGACAATTTAAAAATAATGCACAAAAAGACCGAAACAAGATTGAGAACAGAAATAAAATTAAAATTAACTATAAATAAAGTTAACTCTAATTCGGTTTAACAGACTATGTAATGAGCTGGGCGGGACCCAACTGAAAATTATTAATCGAAAGAAAACAAAACTTTTATCATTAAAAAACGAAGATTTTTGTTTATTTTTAATTATTTATTTTATTGATATATAAAAACACATAACACGTGGGCAGTATGAAAAGTTTCCGACCTAACAAAGATACAATAAATAATAAAAAACTTAAAATTTATTTCAATTTTTCTACATAATCTTCTTGTCACTCTACACACTTCTCCCAGCGATGCTCCCATCTCTTTAACCCGTCTAAATATTACTCGGCGTTTCTCTCTGCGAAATAATTGTTCATCTCTCCTCATTTAACTAAAATCTCTGTCCTCCAATTTCCCATCTAAATAGTACTCAGCGTTTTTCTCTGCAAAATAATTGTTCATCTTTCCTCATTTAACTAAAATCTCTGTCCTCCAATTTCCCGTCTAAATAGTACTCAGCGTTTTTCTCTGCAAAATAATTGTTCATCTCTCCTCATTTAACTAAAATCTCTGTCTTCCAATTTCCCGTCTAAATAGTACTCAGCGTTTTTCTCTGCAAAATAATTGTTCATCTCTCCTCATTTAACTAAAATCTCTGTCCTCCAATTTCCCGTCTAAGTAGTACTCAGCGTTTTTCTCTGCAAAATAATTGTTCATCTCTCCTCATTTAACTAAAATCTCTGTCCTCCAATTTTTAGATGTTTGTACATCTAAAAATTGTGCTCGGAGGACAGAAGACAGAAAGAAGTCGCTTGTGGCTAGATCTGGTGAGGAAGGTGGATGGTTAAGCAGTTCAAACTTCAAACCGTAATTCGTGGATTTTTGCCATGGCAATTGTTGAGATGTGGGACAGCTCGTTGTCATGGTGAAGAAACAGGATTTTCTTTTGCTACAAATGGGGCCTTTTTTTCCAATTTCTGCCTTCAGTTTGTCAAGTAATGATGCGTAGTATGCTCCTTTAATGGTTTTTCCTTTTTGAAGATAACCGATCAAGATAACTCCATGACTATCCCAAAAACCTAACGAGCACGATCTAGTTATATAACTATCTTACTAGACTAATTTAGGGAAATAATTATAAGTTGACCAAGAAAACAACTAATTTTGACTTATACTTTTGAATTTTTTAAATTAAAACGTTCAATTCTTTCAATATCTTTCAATATAAAGTACGCGGCCTTAGGGTGGGTCTAACAACCACCCCAGCCGCACCTTGAAACTACTGTCAAAAATTAACATGAACAATAATACAACAGGAACTGCAGATCCAATGTCAATGTCGCAAAATTAGTTGGAGGATTTTTTTAAATTTTTTCAGCAACTCTTTAAGTTACCTACAAAATTATCTCTTTGGTCCTGAATATTTTTTTCGTTGTTACATTAATTGCAAAACAGCTGCGATCAGTTTCCTTCACCACATGACGATACTCCATAAATAACATTAACATTTTCTACACGAGTTTGCTCCTGAACATTCGGTTTACAATTATTTTTCTTTCACTGGATTAGTCTAGTAAGATAGTTAGGAACCGCTGTCATATAACTATATTACGATATATAGTTGTATCCTTAGGGATATAACTATATCACGGCTTTGAGCATCTTATTGCGACATAGACATTTACAGTAAACTACAATGCGCAGTAATATTTGAAGGCATGACATAACAAAAGAGTCAAAAACTTAATAAGTTTTGTTTTGATGCCAACAAATATCGTCGTGTCACTTCACTCAGTTTTGACCGTCTTGCTTCGTCCATTATATTATATTGCGAGACAAATAAGTAGTTAAATTACTGTATTATATTATTGAGTACCGCGTAATAGAGATGTTTTTGCAATGACGTAGGTTTTTTTAAAGTTCTGTAAACACTTAATAGCTCCAATCATTCTTTTACTATATTCTAATGCTTTTGTAATGCAATTACATAATCAATAATATTGCTAGTATTATGCTTCTTAAATGCGATTGGCAACTTCATTGACCATAGTAATGCTACTTTAATCCGATTCATACCTTATTTGACCATAATAATGCGAATTTAATGCGCTTGTAATGCAATTAAAGAACTACTGTGAACCTATTTAAGATCTAAAGCCGTATGGTTTGTGCCCAAGTAAGCATTACAATAGCCGTATAAACGTTTGTAATGCTACTATAGAACTAAATCAAAAAGTGACAACGATACAGAAATGATGTAAGTCAACTGTTATACTGCTTTGATGTGTTACTTGGGCCGTGAAGAGAGCATAGTTATTAGGTGATATGTCGAGACAACACTAACTTCGCAAGTTCGTACCTAAATGTAATATTTTCTAATTTAATGAATTCAATGAACACGGTTGACATTATGTAATACATAAACGTTCCAATATAGAACATTAATTATTTTTTCTTTATGTTTTAATTTTTTTTTAAAATTCTAAATTGGTTATCATCTTATAAATTTAGTTTTTAATTAGAATTAAAATAAGAATCAATGAATCAATTCGACATTTTTTTATCAAAAATTAAAAACGGAAACTATATAATTTGAACGAAATGACAAACATGGATAATACCAGTCAAATACAAATGCCGGTCAGGATTAACTCCAGCCTGAAAGAGAAGTTATGGTTGAGTGTGCGAATCCGACCTTGTAGGCAGTCTCCAAACGGAGCGATGCCAATTTTGAGAGATTCAACGCTTCCAAAATACAAACGTGCTTCTTCACCTCTAAAAGGATCCCACTCACCTCGACCCTTACTTTTCGGGATATATCTTTAGAGTACACTGACTGGTGCTGCAAAATGCCACCAGCATTGCACTCAGTGAAGCGACGTCCTAAGAGGCTTATTGGTATCATTGATTTGGTTGAAACCAATCTTGCCAGCTTTGAAAACAGGGGAAGAATGGTCAGCCTCTCAGTTTTCCATTGAATTCATTTCGGAGAATGTATGCAATTACACCAACCTTAATTCTCTTTTCTCATTTCCGCCATCGGACAACCAGGCGGCCGGCGAGTCTTCACCCCTTTGTTGTGACATCCCACGTATTCGAACCAAACGGTGTGCATTGACTTTCGTAATGTGTTCAAGGCATGTCATACGTTGTACATGTCATATTATGTTATAGATTACCACAAAATATAACACTTAACTTACAATAAATATTTTGAATTTGAATTTGTGAGAATAAGATGTTGTTACGCTAAGACGGTGCGATTTACTATCTAGGGCCTCATTACTACTTACCACCAGGTGCAATTGTAGTCAAGCAGTAAGTTACAATAAGTTAAATAAATATTTTCGAAATCGTGTTGGAAAGATAAAACTTCACTGGTTTTGGAGGCTTGACTTGGGTTGGATTGGCTTTTGAAACCTCTCTTTTTTATAAGAAAAGGTGGCAAACGAGTACACAGTTTAGCTAATGGTAAGTGGTTGCTGGGGCCCATAGACATCTACATCTATCCTCGATAACGAATCAAAATGCAGATGCATTGTCATCCGTGACGACTAAGATGTGATGCCTCGTTTCCAGTAAAATGGGTAACAGGTTCTCTACACTCACCATACGAAATACAGCAGCGTTGAGCTGCTATTTTACGCTGGTTTTCTGTGAGACGTGACCATCAGACAGATGACCAGATGACCAGATGAAGATCAGACCAGACCAGACCAGAAGAAGAGAATGACCAGATGATCATACGTTTTTGTGAGCGTGGGCCTTCCCCGGTCGAGCCGACCCATTCGTGCTACAACCATAATATAGCTGCAATGTGGCTCTACCACGTATAAACGCCAACGCCAACTTCACCTAATAAGTACGAGGTGTCATCAAACGAGACTCTGACTACGACTCAATAATGTATATGCACCCTAAAATACCACAGAATACCAGCGTAAAATAGCAGCTTTATACTGCTGTGTTTCGTATGGCGGGTGTAAAGATCCGGAGACACTTTTCTACTGGACGAGGCATTCCATCGTAGTCCTCAGGGGTTTCGCATCAGCGTTTTGATACTTAATCGAGGATAAATGTAGATGTCTATGGGCCACAGCATCCACTTACCATCAGGTGGACTGTGTGCTCGTTTGTCACCCTTATTCCATAAAAAAATATTAGGAGCAGTTACGTCCCAATTACACTACACTCAATTACTTGCAAGGAAGTAAGAGTAGTAAATGGGCACACATTTAGGTTTTGGACTCTTTTTCTGCCGGGGAGTGCGTCTGGTTAAGTACTAGAAACCTGCCTACTACCTATAAGTGCTCCGGTGTGAATGGTGAAGAGAGCCGGTACAATTATAAGTTGTGAAGCTTTTCATATTCGTCAGAGGTGGCAACGCATCAGTACCGTTCTTTATTTAACGTTAATTGCAGATGTCCATCGCCTGCATAGCCACTTATCATTAAGTGGACTGTAAGTTTGTTTATCAATCCAGTTCCATTTAAAAAATTACTACCGTACGGTGTGTTAAACACGCTGAATGCCCTGCACGTCTGTACAGAGCCTTTTACCTCGCTGTGTGTAATAGACTCATGTATGTTATGCTTGTTTAAAGGTATAAAGTATCGTCTACTTCACATGAGATAGCTGAGAGGTGACAGTAGGCAAATGCTTCATACTCTTAAAAATGTGCTGCTTGAGTTTGATTGTTTGACAAATAGATCTAAATATTTTTGCGTTTTTTTTTTATTATTATATAGAACTTGCTTGGGTTATCTATGAGCTTAACTCAAAAATTATTTATTTTTTATGGCTTTAACATAATTAAGCATAAATTCACACAAGTTTTGTCGAGACGATGGTCCATAGTTATGTTCGGATAGGTGGCACAATAGTGCACTTAGTTAGTAATAAATTATATAGTCGCCGGTAAAAATACTCGTCAACAATTTCGAGATTAGTGCTCCCAACAACTATCGGCGTAGGTGTGATATGGTCGCTACAAGCTACAAGAAATATCTTGGTAAAATATTATTATAAACAACGTCTATCGTATAATAATAAGAAGAGCATAACTCCAAAAATCAGACTTTAAATGAAAAATAATCCTATTATCTTTCATTATCTATAAATTAATTGATAACTTATCATAGGATAACATATTCAGGACAGTTTTATACCACTCCGTATGAGAGGCCTTGGACTGTTGAGATTATGGTCAAATATTTACGTACCAGACCAATTTTATTTAAAAGAGGCATAAAACAAAAAATAGCTTTAATTTTTTCTTAATCGTGTATAGAAAATTTGTCTTTAAAATAAATATTTTAAGGGTGGTCTATCAAACAGTTGTGTCAAAAACAAGGGTGCCATACTTAAATTTTCATTATTTACTAATCAAACTCAATCAAATAAAGACATTACACTTACATTCAATAAATAAATTTTGCAAAAAAACATAAATTTTTTTTGGCAAGGCAAAAAAATCATAAATTTTTTTAAGTGGCAGAAAATAAAAAATTATTTTTATATACCTATTCCGTATGACCACTTTTTTGACGGTCACTGCTTAGACTATTAGGCGTTTTATGACCTTGAGATATTGCCGTCATCGACTGTCCTCCTGTCATCAAAATCTCAAAAAAAATTATTATGTGACACGTCAGCATATTGAGATTTTTTTAAATAAAATATTATAAAGGATAAGATTTTATTAGTTTGCATTGTAAATATAGTTAGATTTTAGATAACGATGCATTCAAGACATTACAGTATTTTAGCAACACTCCCTAACTCCCTATACTATTATCTGTAGCGGAACCTCAGAAAGTGGCGAATATGTGGCTTGTCTACTGTTAATTATAGATAGGTTTTTTAGGTACATTTGAATTATTAGGACGATTTTAAACGATAAGCAGCTAGTTTCTGCCCATCGACGATAGATATCTATCTTTAATCACAGTTTGAATTGAACGGGCTTAAAATAAATAAAATGTACTTATCATATCATTTTTTGCGTGTACAAACCTACATTTGCAGTTGGAGCGTCGACCGCGAAGTTTATTTATGTATGAGAGAACATTTCTTCCCATTGCAAAGTTAAATTCGTCCTTCAATCCAACTTAACTTTTCGTTCGACAGTGTTTGGTGGGTTACCTTAAGTGGGTAACATTTTCCCCCCAGAACGGGTCTTGGCGATGGGGCTTAGTAGCCGTGCCTTGTTCACCCGCAGTGAACAAAGCGGAACCCACATGGCTGGCCTGAGGTGTGAAGGGCCGGCCAAAGGTGGTCACTCCGAATGCGTTTGGCGAGCCCCCTTCGGATGTGTGCCAGCGGACTGCGGTGAGAGGGGTGTCCTGTCCCCCTACCGCTGCCGCCGATGTGAAGTCACGGAGGAAGAGGAGTGTTGGTACGGTGATGCACCACTCGCCCTATCCTCCACGACTTAAACTTGGCCGATGCGGTGGTGGTGATGCTGCATGGGGAGATGAGTGTCGGTATTACGAGGCCCTGCTCTCCCCGCCCCCACAGCCGGATCTTGGTTGACAGCGGAACCCTAGATCAGATCCGCCTCTGGGGTTGGGAAGGCTAGTGCTTATGAGTGCTCATTTATCCTAGCCCCATAGCCTTCGCGCTTCGGACACGGGCGAGTTCGTTGCGCAGATGTAGTTGGAGGCCATGAAGGAAGGCGCACCATGTATTCTGGTGCGCCTTACCTAAAAAGGAGATGGGGTGGAGTCATTCTCTCCCAAGGAGAAGCCGGCATGGGGCGGCCGGCGCTGGTGGGGCCGCGGATGTGTGCGAAAGCGTTCCCGTGGCCCTGCCAATATGTGACGAAGATGGAACACCATGGGGTTTTAGTCGGTGCGAGTCCGGCATAACTCGCACTGCCCCCGCGAGGCGGGTATGCGTAGGCATTTCCCCATATTAAAAAAGGTACATAAAATTCTATCTACATAATGAAGTTTGTACGAAACTAAGTGTGAGTACACGTACTTGTCCAGTTTATTTTAATTATTTTAAACATTTTGCTATTTTTAATAGTCAATATGTTGTCAAGTTTTTACTTAACGTAAGTCTGTTGATGAATCTATTAAGATACATATCGGCATTGTGATTTCTTCTCAGGTTCAGAGCTGTCTACTTATTGTCAGTAGGAGCATGCCTCGACTACTTAATTATTACATTTTTATAGTATAAAACACCCAGGATGCTTAGTAAAGTATCCATTTTTATTTGATTAGGTTTTTACCGGGACCTCAAACTTTATTACGGTTAAGTTTTTTGTATATATTATTACAATGTTCAGTTATTATATAAATATGTCTACATCGACAGTTTTTTATTAACTACGTTCACTTGTAGTTCATATGAAAATATCAGAAAAAAATATAGTGGATAGTAAAATCTATTTTATTATACGAGCACGTATATGTAACAAAATATATACAGTTAGAAACACGAGATGGTTCTCTATTTTTCCATCAAATGACCTGATTACATAAAGATGCAGATGAAACACGTGGACCATTACTATAAATTACTTTCTAGACTCTATCATGGGCCAGACAGTTAAAATTAAAGGAGAGTTTTCGTATTTCTATTTATAGCTGAAAACGTACAATATTAATTTTATTTATGCCCGTGGCGGTGCACAAACCATGTTTTTGTTAATTACTCTTTTGTAGATTTTGTTACATATTATATTATACATATTATATTTAATCAAAATCCTTTATATGTTTTTGCCATAAAATCTAAGCGCAATTTCATTTTCTTTTATATTCTTAAAATAATGATAATAATAAGTTCAAATTATTTTGTAAAAAAAAAACTATTTAATCAACGCTTAATTGCACAATATGCAATTAAGCGTTGAGTGAATTTGGTTTGAGTTAGAGATGATATTTTTTTTTCTTAGCCTCTTCGTTGTGTAGTGGCAACGTAAGAGAATCCAATGTGATACATAACGTAGATGTCGTGAGAAGTAACGGAGAGAAACTGAAACAGGGGACGAACAGTAGAATCTTCTTGATAAAAACTCAAAAATATAAAACCTCGCACCAAGCGTGGTAGCTATTGCGAATTCCCTCCCTATGAGTCAATCCAAAGGCATCAATATGTCATCGTGATGAAGATCGTCATCAAGATGTGACGACGAAGAATTCTTAATTTTAAAATCAGCTGAATTTGACTTCGTAGTACGTAAGTACCTCTATATAATGAGATTTGTTAAAATTGGCACTTTCAAATCTCGATCCAATTACATGCACCACACACATTTCAGCATGAAAAATTTTTATTTAAAAAAAACACTAGTATTTCTTCTTGTATCATGGAGCAATTTACATACATAATTATACACAGGGATAAGCTTTTGGTAGTTACACAAATGTAAAATACAGGAATATTCACACATTTCTGACTAGTTTAAAATTTTTAAATATTTTATATCAAATTAAACACGCGTTGATGTCTTTCTCTCTGCGTATTTTACACTTTGGTTTTTGTTTGACTGTCAGCTCTTTTGTACAGCTGATGCTCTAAGGGCTGATTTTTCAATCGTCACATATAATAATTATACATCAAAGAAATTATAACTTGACTGAAAATAAAGGTGAAACCATTAAACTATTTTATTCATATAAATAATTAATAGAGTCAGGCGTTACTTTGCGGAAATTCATTACAATAAAGTTGGTAAGAATTACCTCGCACACATCAGCTCAATAAAATAAAGTGATGTGTCTTACCTAGTTTGAAGTGCACCTCCCACCGTCCCTCAATTTTGTGCACTAATCCCGTCACCACTAATTCCGTCACTACTAATCCCAGCACCACTACTTTCAACACCACTAAATCTTAATTTAGTGGTCAGCCACCGTAGAGTCTACATCACCTGAGGATGCCTTGTGTAGAGGCGAAACACTCGTCGATGGTGTGTCTTTCCTAGTGTAGTGTTGCTGGGATAAGTGGTAACAGGATTAGTGGTGACGGGATTAGTGCACGCATTTGAGGGAGAGCGGGAGGTGCTCTTCAAACTAGGTAAGACACATCATTTTTTATTGAGCGGATATGTGCGAGGTAATTCTTACCAACTTTAATTCATATAAATGACATGCGCTCGATTTCTTTTGCGTGGAATCATTACTTTTATTATTAAATTATACTTTTAAACGAAAAGATCTAGAAAGATAACAATAATAAGTAAGTCACTCAACCAAACAAACCACCGAACGAATAAAATTGAAAAGCCCACAAACGAACTAATGGACTGACCCGCGAAAGAAGCAAACTATACGCTTGTGTTTCATATTGAAAATAAACACCAAAATGACCGCAATAACGTAATTCACAATTTGGTCCCGAATTTCTCTATAGCCAACATTTGGTTCCGTTTCACCAGATAAGAGATTGTCCTAAATAAGCCAGCTCCATCGCCAATTATTAGTACTGCGGTATGAGACACAATATTGCCATTAATACTAAAATATTTGAAATTAAAAAAACAACAATCCAATGCCTATGTAAAATAAGTACCTGACACTAACAAAGTGAACGAAATTGGATCTCTAAATTATGTCTCATCCTGCAAACAAATGACAAATAAAACTAAGCTCAATAGTTTTTTAACATTTAAGTAATAAGTGTGATCGGTCACAAAATCGGTTGGGTTTTCTATCAAAAAATTCACAGTAGCAACCCGGAGTCGAGATTTTAGCCGTGTTTTATTCATTTTCACTTATTTTGTTTTATCAATTTATCACATTCCAGATGCTCAGAAAGCACGTAAAGCCATTGGTTCTGCGTCCGATCTCTCTATATTTTCTATGGACTATAAGTGTGCGGAAACAAAAAGAGCATCTGTGCTTGCGCATACACTCCTGATCCATAATATTGTCTTACATTATTAAAGTATAATGCAGGTACCCCTTTGGTACTTACGTACGTTTTAATAGATCTCGTATCTCAATGTCCTGCATAAATGGTTAGTCTCTGTTAAGACAGGCCACCATAACCAAAATGCGGACTAAAGGGCATTGTTGTTGGGTATGTTATATAATAGTAAGAAAATAAAAAGATGAAAAGTATTCAGCGCTCAACACTTAACACAAATACTCAAATATTGAAGTACTTAAAATATAAATACAACGCATTTAAGAATGTAGGGAAATTATTTCATTTAAAACGTTTTAATATAACCGTCATATGAATATTAGTGGGATAGACGACTTTTTCGAGGTTATATTTACTAAATTAAATTATTTTAGATTTTAGAGCTACTGAGCAGTTTAGCACACTTAAACCGTCGACAACTGCTAAGTTCATTTCATCCCAGTAGCTACTCCAGCGCTATTACGGAGGGTTTTTGAACTGTTATTTACTGCTTACAGATGGCCACTTTTTCAACTATTCTATTATGGGAGTTGGTACTCCTTAATTCTACACTCCATACTCATAAGGATCAAATTTCCCTAAATTATTTCTTAGTCCATGTCATGAAAGGTAGCTTATGTACAAATTTCAGATTTCTACGTCCAGCAGTTTGACGTTTGTTCAAGCAGTTTTTAGATTAGTCAATCCCTCAGGACGTCTTATATTATAAAGAGGATATAATAGATATTGTCCGCGATCCTAAGCTACTAAACTGATTGCAGTGAAATTTCGCACACTGTTTGCAGTTTGGTTCAACTTGAGAGATAGGATAGTTTTTATACCGAAAAGTTTTACCTTTAATATTTTTATTGCAATTATATGGATTTTTTATAGGGAAAAGTGTTGTCGAAAAGGGCAGTACAACGTCCGCCTGCCCAGCTAGTTCAGGTCCAAGTAGTTGTATATGCAATCGATTCGATTTAAGTATGTCCATTAAAAATTAAATTTCATAAACGCTATTTTTAAACGAAATAAAAAAAATACTTCTATTAAAAAATAAGGATTTTGGTCTAGTTGCTAAGGAATGCAAACATTAATGTAAATTAAAATCATGCAGTTTATTTCTTAACCCAAATTTTAAAATTTAAGTAATGTGAATATATATGCTAGTAATATATAAGTCAACGGAATATAATGGTCACCACACACGGTCAGTTAAAATGATCAGTTGAACTGACGTACATCCAAAATGTGACCGTGACTGTGATATCGTAAGTTGACATTTTTAACTGACGGCATCCCACGGACTTTTTCGGGCGTTCTGGGCATTCCACGGAGATTTCCGGGCGCACCATAATCCACTGGCTTCAGATCATTTTAATTACTGGTACTTAAGTACTTACTTTCTAAGTAGCTACTTACATTATTTATATGCTGTTTAGATTTTTTATTATTTAGAAAATTTCGTTTTACGGAGGATGAAAACTTAGACTATTATGATGTCACCTTCCTTATAATTGACTCAGAAGGTGGGTAAAGGATCTCAGTGATACTACATAGAACTATCGTGTTAAAACTCATTTTCAAAAATGTTCTTGAAGACCTAGTTGATTGTGATCACCTAGCTGATGGCGGACTTCAAAGGTAGGTATATATAGATCTCAGTGACGGCACTACATAGAACCACTGTGTTTGGAGTCATTTGAAACGGCTCATAAAGACTATGTAACTGTGATAATCTCCCATTCCTGATGGCAGACTTAATAGCTGGGTGAAGGATCTTCGTTATGCCACTACGTAGAACCATCGTTTTTAGACTCCTTTAAATACCAAGGTGTCTGTGATGATATCACCTATCTGATAATGTGTGGGCTTTGAAGGTGGGTATAGAATTTTACTGCGGAGAACCATCGTGTTTGAAAGGTACTCATAAATACCTAGATGTCAGTAATGATTTCACCTTCTTTATTATGGAATCCGAAGGTAGGTTTATCTCAGTTAGGTTGATCTCAGTGACGCCACTAGATAGAACAGTGGTGTTTGAACTCATTTGATAGGGCTCATAACGACCTGGGTGACTACTATGATCTCAGCTTTCTGATGGCGCAATCCGAAAGTGAATATAGGATCTCAGTGACTGCACCAGATAGAACGATCGTGTTTGAACTCATTTGAAAGGGCTCATAAAGACCCAGTTAACTGTTACGATTTTACCTTTCATCATGTCCTTTCAGTATGTAGCTGTCATGATGATGCATGAAGGTGTACTGCAATCTGCTCAATTTCTTAAAATTGTCTTAATACTTATCATAAATGAAAATATCTTTTGAAGTGTTAATATTATTTTTATTATAATAGATAGGAAATGATATTTATAGGAGTCATGCAATTTAATCTGTGGCACTTCTAAACTAATAATTAAAATTTAAGCCCCCCCCCCCCTTAATTCATTTTAAGTTATCATTTTGAGGTTAGTTCTACGGGATTTTCGTTTTAATTTTTCTCGTGAACGCTGCATTACCTTTTAATGTGAGCGGTATTATTATAATCGGGGACCAAACCTCTACCAAATAAAACACCTTACTCCCCCAAATTCCTGCTAAACGATTCTAAATTTCAACCAAATATTTTGTCACACTTGAATCTGATTTTATCATTAAATCTGTTTATAAGCATGCTGTCAGTTGCTTATTACATCTCTCAGTGTTATTATAGTAGCACTCAAATCTTATTTCTGAACAATGATGTATGCAAAATGCCTTCTGAAACTTATTTTTATGTCTTAATTGTACACTCTGATAAATACAGTAGTTTTATTACGTCTATCTATGGGGTGATATAAAACTAAATAAATAAATAACTACCATAGTACAATTTAAAGCTGTATAAGTGATAGAATATCACCATTTTGCTTACGTTGCGTGTTTATATTGTGCTAGTGAACGAAATTAATTTTTTATAAATTTGTTGAAAAGGGAAATTACCTACCTATATTTACCCACAATTAATAAGAGAACTCGCATCATGTCTATAGTCCCGGAGGGGGTAGAGTTCAAAGTGCAGCGAGCTACTCGGACCACATTTAGCAAGAAAAGTTAAGCTTTAGAAAATTATGGAAGCATTGAAATGCTAGCACATCGCCTACTGTGAGCTACTATTACTTGAAGAACTGACTTTCAGCCAGTTCATCACAGTGAAAGTTAGCTTATTGTTGATCCAATATTTTAATTTTATCTATCTAATATAATATCGAATAGACTCTGTAACCACTTCCTTTTCTTTACTTTCTTTCCTTTTTAATGCACGTTTTTACAAATTATAAAATCTCTCTATATGGAAACAATTTTTTCTTTTAGTATATCCTTAACTTCCATCATATCCCCCAAGAAAACACCTTTCTGATTTTGCATCCCACTTTCTTATTAACTTCGCTGGAATAAAAGCTGTATGTTTACTGTTGTTACTGAATTGCTTCGAGAATAGTATGGTACGGCCGTGCCGCTTTTTTGCTCGACTTGGCGGGGGCACTGCCGTGCCCCCAGATATAAAAATGTCCAATTAATAATAAAATAAATGTCAAAGATTAATTACAAAAACAATATCACACAATCGTTTACAAATGTCAAAATATAAATGTTCATATAGTATAATACTAGTCCGTAGAAGTGTAGAAAAATTAAATATTAAATTAAAACCCGTAAAATAATAAAGTTAAATTTTCAAACAAAAGAAATATTAAAATAAATTCAGTAAAAGTGAACACTCTGTTTAGACAACGTACCTTGACCCCTTGGAAGAGTGACAACGTTGCACGCGGGTGGCACGCCGACAAAAGACACCGCTGTCGATATGTCGCAATACCAATAGTTTGCACTGCGTGGCAACGTCGCTTTTTAATGTTCAAGGATTCATTCAAGTTCATTGAATCATTGACTTAGTGACCCAATTCTATAGAGTGTTCAAATTTGCTTAAAATTAAAACTCTACTTTTTGACCTAATTACTGGACCGATTACGTTCATTTTTTGTATATCGTCAGCAAAGGCGATAACAAGTATATGGTTTCATTTATTGCATATATGTGGGACCCATTCTGTATATATATATACTAAAAATTATTCTTTAACTATCGAAATCTTCTTTTATTTACTCACAGCAAAAAAATCAAGCAATTTAGATATAGATATTTAAATATGTAATTTCTTTTGAATTTTGTGATCAAGATACTTATTAACGGTATAAAAACAATTAAGTAAGAGCCATTCATGAAGTTTGTTTGTGAAATTTGTCATTGCGAAATTTTTTAAACTCGTCGGGTAAAGACTTAAAGATTTTAATCGCCATATTCAGGGAATTGCTTGACAAAAGTCGCGGCGTGTTTTATATACATACATGCGAGTGGTAGTACTTTTATTTCTTTAAATAATGAATTGATGTCGACGATGACGATGTTATGGAATGTGCGTTGTACGCGTTCTATTTCAGAACAGTTGCCCTGTATCAGAAGAAACATTGCCATGATAGGCTTCTAACGCTGGCAGATTCTTTCTCTCGAATTGAGTGAAGCGCTTAAGATATCTGTTTCGTTTAAAAAAAATCACGAACCTCTAGTTTCCTTTAATAAAATAAACAGCTCGATCATTTGAAAAATCATCTTTTATAAGTATATAATATCTTGAGCTATTTAGAGAATTCTTTTGCATAGGTCCACACAAGCCAGCATAAATAATTTGACCCGGCATCGTAGATTTTGTCGTACTTGATGTATAAAATGTGCTACTTACCCTTGAAGCACTTGAAAGTAGAATATATTGTTACGAGCTTAAGGTTGGTACAATAAAAACTGCCGATTGAATTACCAAAATTGACACTTTAATTACCGAACAACAATTAAAACTAATACACACCTATAATTCATCACACTTAACACTTTATTTTGCTCCTAAGTCTTCACTTGTATCGCCAATTCAATATTGCCTCGGTCGCGGCCCTTAACGGCTTTAGGGTGAAGTAAGTTTGCGCAATTTCGAATAATTCGATCATAAAAATAAAATACACGAATTAATCACAGGTTTCTTTATTACTATTACATCGGAACTTATCTGTAAATAACCTTTGATACTAATTATTAAGCAAACATAATCATTTTTTTCTTAATTAACAAAAAACAGAAGTCGAGAATTGCGCAACCTTACGCACCCCGGTGTGTAAAATTGCGCATAGGTGGCGATAAGATTGCGTAGTGTTTGTTCAGGCGAATTACTTGCATAAATTATATTAAAATATCCCAAAACAAATAATAATCAGTACACTTTCCTGACATCACACCTGGCACATATCGCAAATGATCCAGTCTTCAATATTAGGCTCTACAAAGACTTCAGTGCATTGTCCACACCTCCATACCTTCTTTTTGGTAAAGCCTTTGGTTTTTTAAACTCCTTTTTAACTCCCTTTGCGTTAGTTTTGAAGTTTGGTGCGTTTTAGTTGTCATTTGTGAAATTAAAATTTACTTAGTACTTTACTTGATAATTTTTATTTTCATTTTTATGGTGTACATATAATTATTAGGCTTATTCTTATGCTAATCTATAAGGCTTAGTCTAATTACTCTGTATGTTCAAAAAATCCAAGAAATTTGAAGTAACCAAGATCCAGAAAATCACAACAAAAAAAGAGAATATAAGTCTCGTAGCCAACGCGCTGGTCTAATTTTCCCTGTTGGAAGAATACATAGGATCCTACGTAAATGCTGTTATGGAAGACGGAATGGATGCAGCTTATCAATGTTCTTAGCAGCAGCTCCAGAGTATTGGACCGCAGAAAATGGTAGAAGAACCTTTTCTACAATGGACGACGCTCATGATCAAGAATCTAAGATCAGTAGTTTTTTTGCTTTAAAGCAGAGTACATGTAATGTGAAACCTACTGTAGGTACTACAACCATGTAGTATAATATACTAAAATAATGTAGGTAATTTGAAACTTTAAAGTCATCATTAACTTCATGACAACAGAATACTATGTATTATATTGTTTCTTCCCTCTTTTCTCTTCTTATAATCAATTTGTAACTGACTTACTCTTAATGATTATTACAACAGTGAAGCTATGTAATGATTCCTTATATAATACGAGTACGCGAATACTACACATTTAGCAAAACTCATTGTTTATTAAATAAATCCTCGACATTTTGGTAATCTACAGCACCAACCCCGGAGTCAATGCATTAAAAACTCTTTTATAAAATAGAATTTATAAAAAATGGCATGAAAGAAAATAATTTTATAACTTTCATAATAATCGATAAAATTGTATAAGGTAGTAGAAGTAGGTACATTAAAAATTAAAACTTCATCAAAAGACAGCATTGAACGTGTAACACATAATTGTAACAAATTTACGCTTTAATTCACCTACGCGTTCATATGCGGCTGCGAAACAAAGCAAAGTTTCGCATATGCTATGTCTCTCTCTAGCACTACTATAGATTAAATAGTTGCTTGCGAAATCGTCGTTCCACAGACGCAGACGTTTCGCTAGTGGTGTTTCGCATTGCAAGGCATCCGCATGCGTTCTGTCGGTGATGACAGATTTTCGCACCATGGAAGCCGAAAATATTGATACCCGCAATCCACGAAAATCACAATGACATTTCTTTGTGAAAAACTACCGTGTACTAACGTTCAGCAGATATTTCGCTGCCGCAGTAGTTCCACAGTGACTGTCCACCGCATACGAAAGCGTAGGTGTACTAAAGGCGTTAATGAAAAACTTTTTAACCAGTAAAACCTTTTTACTCGTTAAAAGTTCCTCAAAGGTGCAACCCATTTTAAATCGAGGATTAAAGTAGTAAACATCCACTTACCATCTGGTGGTATGTGTGCACATTTGTCACCCTTACTTGTATAAAACACGTTTAAAAAGGCTTCACAACCCTTCGTATAAAAATAGTATTTGCCTGTTTGAGACTTTGGTAAATTTGAATTCAAAACATCGTAATCACACTATGTCATAGTTAATATACCGTCCGAAAGAGGAGCGTAGAGGTAGTCTTCGTTCCTTTTCTTCCATCTTCCAACAAACACAATCAACAATACAATAATTATTACTAAAATAACGTTTACACTAATGCTAATAAACATGCCAGTCTTAAAATTATTATCGTCATTTTCAATTTTAGCTTTTTGTAGGGCGGTATATTCTGGTGTATATTCTGCTTCTGCTTCATAATTTGGCGGCATAGGCATATCTAGGCCTCTGATGAAGTAGGACACCAGTTGCCTAACTTGTTCCGGCTTATCTATCGGTGCAAGATGGCCAGCGCCGCGTATTAGAGCTTCCGTAAAACCGCCTCCACTTTTAACATAGCTGTAAAAATTAACATTGTAATTAAAATTTGCAAAAAAATTTAAATTTGAAAATTTTTAGCCTAAAGTATTGTCTCAGCACAACGACAACGATGGAAAAATAAATAAATAAGAACAATAATGTGTGCGTGATTGCGTGTCCAGAAGTTGAGCATGGTTTCGGTATTTTATTTTTTATTTTATAGAATAAGGGTGACAAACGAGCACACAGTCCACCTGAGGGTAAGTGGATGCTGTGGTCCATAGACATCTACATTTACCTTCAATTATGAATCAAAGTGCTGATGCGTTGTCAACCCCTGAGGATTGGGATGAAATGCCTCGTTTCCAGTAAAAAAGGGTTTTCGGTTTTCTACAGTCACCATACGAAACACAGCAGCATCAAGCTGCTATTTTACGCTGGTATTCTGTGAGAGCGTGGTCCTACCCCGGTCAAGCCGACCCATCCATGCTGCAACCACAATATAGATGCATGGCTCTCTTTTTTTATAGGATAGGGTAACAAACGAGCACACAGTCCACCTGATGGTAAGTGGTGGTTGCTGCGGCCCATAGATATCTACATCTTTCCTCGATTACGAATCAAAATGCAGATGCGTTGTCACCCGTGAGGACTAAGATGTAATGCCTCATTTCCAGTAAAAAGGGTATCCGGTTCTCTACACTCACCATACAAAACACAGCAGCATTAAGATACTATTTAACGCTGGTATTCTGTGAGAGCGGTCCTTCCCCGGTCGAGCCGACCCATTCGTGCTACAACTATACTACTAATATAACTGCAGCATGGCTCTACCACGTAATTAGTATAATGGTATTGAAATGTACGCAGCGCTATATTTTTTTATTTGTTGTTGTTTATCATTTGTTATTATATATCAGTTCAATTTAATATAAGCTTTTCATTCATTCATTACAGCCTATCAAACACCTTCGCTGAACATAGACCTTATCCATAAATTATAATAGATTGCCACGCTAGTTAGGCGTGTTTTTTTTTCGGGTTATTTTATTATTTTAAATTGTTTTCGGAGTGATGCTGTAGCACATCTCTGTGGTTCAGTTTTTCTTTGTCGCTAACAACACCCACGGAATGATATGGGGTGGTGGATTCTCTTTCCAGCCAGTACACGAAAAATATGTGGATACCCATATAAAGTAAAGTAACAAAAAATATCACTTGTTTGTTACTTGCATTGCGACAGATGGCGGTAAAACCATATCAAACTATTGACAGGTTTAAGTGTGAAAAGTACAGAACGTGGCGTTTGGTTCATTAATCCTCCCGTCAGCCATAGAATTTAGGAACGTCCTAAGTTTCTTTTATAGAATAAGCATGAGAAATGAGCATAAAGTATGTTGAATAAGTGTGAGATATTGAGCTGCTATTTTAGGCAGGTATTCTGTGAGAGCGTGGCCCTTCCCCGGTCGAACCGACCCATTCGTGCTACAACTACAATATAGCTGCATGGATCTATCACGTCAATATGTGCGGCAGTGTGAACTGTTTCAATATGATAAAGATGACGATCAAACACAAATAAAATATGGAGTCTTTTTCATAATTAAGTAGATAAAAAAATTGTATTTTTACCCGGCGACACTTTCGTTATACCACCAAGGCACACGTGGCGCTTTCAGAAACGATTCCCGACCGCTCCATCTCCAGTGCTGACGTCGCCACTCAGCAGCAGGGACACATGGTGCCGTGAGGTCCAACTGACCACTGAAAAAGGATATATTCTTTATAGAAGTAAGGATGACAATGACGAACGAGCACATAGTCCAACTGTTGGTAGTGACTGTTTCGTCCACAAACATCTACAACTATTTTTAATTTATACATCGAAATAACTGGTTTCTATTATGCTTAGGGTATTGTTACGAGCTTGGGGTTGGTGACAATAAAAACTGCCGATTGAATTACCAAAATTGACACTTTAATTCCAGAACACCAATTTCAACTTAAAACACACTAATAATAACACACTTTAGTTCGCAGTTGTATCGCGTTGAAGTATTCGCTTGAATTGCCAATTCAATACTGAATCGGGTTGCGGTCTACACCGGCATTACCTACATAGGGTCTCTTCTACTGAAACATCTAGAATGTTCGAGCATGGAAATCTCTAGAAAGATCTTGACTCTCCTAGTTCTGCTACTCAATACTAAAAGGCGCTAGTGGTAACACGCCAATTATGTCGCGCAACAATAATATTTACGTACTATAAAGATATGAATAAACATTTTTAAAATGTTTGTTGTTTGTCTAAGGCCGTTTTCTGATTTGTCGGTGTGGGAGCCGTGCGGATTTGTTTCGTTCGGTATACGCGGTACCAAAAACTTGCCGAGCGCATATATTTTAATGTGCGTCTTCTAATTGGCGTGGTATGTGCGGGAGCGGGGAGGGATCGTATCGTTTTACCGCGTCTCAAATCGGGATGCGTGTCCAGGCGCCTCACGACATTTACCTCTCCGCTAGGAGTAATGGTGTTCTGTGCATTTACCGCACACGATCGTGCAAACAAGATGGCGGAACGAGATATTCATGCCGTTTTAGTACTAAAAATTGAACATTATCTAAACCTTGTATTTTGCATTGTTAGTATTGTAGTCAACAAATTTAAAAGATCTTCGTAGGTTTTTTTTTTGACATTCTATACATCAATAAAAAATTTTGTCATCTTGGGAAAGTTCTTTAGCCGCAACAAAAAGTCGGCAATTAATATTATTTTCGATATATAGATGTGGCCAATAACGATTTCTTTTTTACGTAGGCGATAAACATAATAACACGCCTAAATATCGTCATCACTCGAAGATGACATCGTCGGTACTGAAGGACTCCATAGCGATATCGTTTCGGTACAGACCTTAAAGATTCCGCACTTCTCCCGCACTGACAAGTCGGAAAACGGCCTAACCATGGAGGTTAGAGAACAGGAGAACGATCGCTACGTACTAAAGCATAGCCCGCCTGTCCTTGAAAATTTGTAGAATTTATAGCGGCGCTAACGTCGGTGAGTAGTGGCTGCGAAGTTAGCTGTTTATGAGTACAAGTAGATGAAGTTAGTTAACTGTCTGTCTACACCGACTAATCATCGGAACGGCTGAACCGATTGTGATTAAACTTCACGAACAGATAGTGGTGGGTTTGGCGTTTTGGTTTTAGCGACCAAACTGCTGGTTCAAATGTATTAAACAATTTTATGCGGTGCGGCTATTAATTTAAATAAAGTAGTGGACTGTATATGAGTGCGGTGCGAGCGGTGAATGGAATTTAATTTATTCGTGATACTGCAAGTGCCCTAAATTCGGGATATAGGAAGGACGTGACCATCTGCTTGGGATCCTATAATAAATAAAATTAAATCCCAACCCAAGCATACAACTGCAAGACTTCAAGATACCATAAGTTCATATTGCATATATCGGAACAAAAGTTAAATTTTAATCTATGGTAACCGCGGTTAACTATGACATATGGACGTTGAACATCTCAGTCCCGCCCGTGACCATGATTGCTGTAAAGCCTTCGAAACGTCGGGTATTTAAAAAGTTAAATATACGCGACAAATTCCGTAAAAACTAGTATCATTTCGATGATGCGAGATATAAGCGATGCGGTTGGTTGCGTGTCTTCTGAACTTGTGTGAGCCCGTTAACACGAATGCACATGCAGGGCATAAAAGGCGGTAGATAGGAAACCGGAAATGGGCTTTGCGGTAATCTTATTGGATAATAATTAACGAATCCCTTATAAGCGTTAAGCGATAGTGCAAAGTAGCGCGAACAGATAGAGAAGCAATGCCAAGGCCTTGCCATATTTCATATGAAAAACATGCAGGATTATTTGTTAATTCTTTTCGTTTTGCTTTAATAAAATAAGAAATAATTTAAGGACTAAAATAAGCCCAACGAAGTCTAGATCGAGATCTAAGGCTAAATTTGTCTCCCTTTCATGATTAACAAGAGTATCAGTTTACTGATGATAAGTCACTGTTATAGTATTGGCATCTAGAATCCCTTTCCATTAATTAGGTTGCAATACTCTTTTTTTGTGCGGGAGTCCGTCTACGTAGGCATCCTTTTACCTGTTTCTACCGCCGAACAGCATTTCGTGCGGTGCTGTGTTTCGATTTAAAGAGAGTCAGTATAATTACAGGCTGTTTTTTTTTTACAGAATAAGGGTGATAAACGAGCCCACAGTCCACCTGATGGTAAGTGTATGCTGTGGCCCACAGACATCTACTAATACTATAATACTAATAATCAAGACACAAATGCGTTATCACCCCTGAGGACTAAGATGGAATATCTCGCTTCTAGTAAAAAAGGGTCTCCGAATCTCTACACTCACCATACGAAACGAAAGACAGCAATGTTAAACTGCTATTTTAGTCGAGTAGGTCGAGTCGACCCATTCGTGCCAACAACCATAATATAGCTGCAGCGTGGCTCTACCACGTATGAGATATGACTATTTGGAGCCTTCTTTATTTGTGGTTGGTTACATGTATCCATAGACTGCAAGAGCATAATGTAAGCTTTGTGTCAATGTAATTTAAGAAAAAAAAAAGATCCACCATATAATCAAAACATTAAGGATAGCACTCCATTCTCTTTCTTTCTAGCTTCTTTCGAAGCTCCCTTCCCATGGGCTTCCCGAGAAATTGTGCGATTGGATCACCAGCTTTCTTGCAGATCGGAGCATCAAGATCGTTGCAGACGGTGCAAGCTCCGATTGCAAGCCATTCCACAAAGCTGCGTGCTATCGCCAACGCTGTTTCTTCTGCATATCAATAATATGTTGCAAAGCCGTAACATTCATTGCTATGCAGATGACAGCACTTGTGATGCTCTTTACACCGGCCGAGCAAATATTTCTCGGGAAAACGTCTCCGAGTGCCAGGACAAACTTGTGTCTGAAGTCGAGTCTTTGCTGAACAGAGTCTCGGATTGGGGGCGACTAAATCTTGTCCAGTTTAACCCCCAGAAGACACAAGTTTGCGCGTTAACCGCTAAAAAGAACCCCTTTGTCGTATCTCCTCAGTTTCAAGGCACTCCCGTTGTTGCCTCAGACAGTATCGGAATTCTCGGCGTCGACATATCAAGTGACGTGCACGAAACTGCACGTCACTTGATATGTCGACGCCAAGAAGTCATTCGCTCAATTGGACGAAAAGGCCAAATTGGCATCTAAAAAGCTTGGCGTGCTCAGCAGAGCAGGACAGTATTCCATGCCGGCACACCGCCTGCAACTTTACAAGGCGCAGGTTCGGCCGCACATGAAATACTGTTCCCATCTCTGGGCTGGGGCTCCCCAGTACCAGCTCCTTCCACTTGACTGCATCCAGCACAGAGCGGCTCGAATCATCGACGACCGAGTGCTTTCCGATAGGCTCGATACACTGGCACTGCGAAGAGATGTTGCATCTCTTTGCATTTTCTTTCGCATATACCATGGAGAGTGCTCTGAGGAATTGTTAGGATTACTCCCAGCTACCAAATTTCGTGAATGCACTACGCGGCAAACGTCCCGATATCATCCACACCATCTTAATGCTTGGTGGTCCACCACTGTACGTTTCAAAGGGAGTTTACTTCCGCGTACAACCTCTCTGTGGAATAGTTTACCACCAGTGATTTTTCCGGACCGATACGACCTGGGGACCTTCAAGAAAAGAGCTTACTGCTTTCTAAAGGGCCGAAGGGCCGGCAACGCACCTGCAATTCCCCTGGTGTTGCGGTTGATCATGGGCGGCGGTAGTCACTTAACATCAGATGAGCCGCATGCTCGTCTGCCCCCTCTTCTATATAAAAAAGTTTTGCCATTTTAAAAAAGTGTCAGCAATTTTTCTACACTAGATATTTCTACTGTACTGTAGTCCAGTGAGTGACAGTGAGTGAGGAGGACAAACCAGGCGATGGGCAGTAGTAGTAGTTGTAGTAGTAGTAACAACTAAAAAATCAAAAAATCCAACCCGCCCGCAAATGTGGCAACTATGGTAAATATGATATTTAAGCAATCTATAAGGGAGCGTATTTACGGCTGCGGGCTTTTGATAGGCTGTAACATAGAATACTATAATACACAATAGAATGGCTGTCAACCTTATTTTGTACGAGATTCGGCGTCGGCGGGAGCACACATACAAACAATAACGTCGTACTATCACTACTATAAACCCGATTCGCTGTGTTGACAGACAGATTTTAATATATATTTATTTGTACATAGCGAGCGATTTGGCATTTTCTAAATAATTTGCATGGAAAATTTGTAAACGATTTTAACATCAAAACACATCTCGTGTTGACATTTATACGTGTGAATTGACGTGTTAGTGACATTTTAGTGGCTACACGGGCTCCGCTCACTCCCCCGTTCTATTATGTATGTATTGTGGTATTCTATGGGCTGAATGTTGGCATTAGATGTTGGTCAAGCCTCTGCCAACGTGAGCGGAGATAAATTGATACAAGGCGAGTGCTACAGTCTACACTCTACATGTTAGCCAAGTTTGAATGAGTGAACATACTGACATGGCCAACTAACATGTGGACACGAATTGCCGAGTGCAGGCGAGCGCCTTTGATTTGGGCAGAAAAAACGACACTGTTCCAAAGTGAGACGAGTCTCGGCGAGCGAACCGAGTAAAGGCCAAAGTAAGGCACGCCAAACGAATTGTATACACATTGGCGCTCGCCTGCACTCGGCCAGCTAGACGAGCGACGATGGGCAAGGAAATATAGTCTATATGTCCATGATTGGAACCCGCGTCTCGCAAGCGCCGCAAACAAACGCCTAGCTATTGCGTTACTGATTCATCAAACACAAACCATTTAATTTTACAATGAACTATGCACGATATAGCGGTAAGTCACAGTCGTGAAAAATTTACACCATGAAATTGATTTCTACCCTCACAAAGATATTATGTATTTTATGTTTATATTACGAAATAATCAAATTCTTGCTTGCCATTCATACACCTTGTCTACTACAATCTTGACTGATGTAATGCGGGATGAGTTCCCCCTGTCCAGTTCGTCTTGACATACCATGTGGCAGTAAATGAAAAGTAGCAGTGTCTCCGAAAAGGTAATATACATATCTTTGGTAAATGCGTATTTTCCTACATACGCATACACACATACTCATATAGATATACAGTTTTGTTATAATGTAATTTATCTTGCGGTTTGCTTGTTATCTAATCGTTCCAAGAATAGATGTCTGGAGATGTCTAATAGTGGACTTTTACGAGGTAATGGTATAGAAGATTTGCTTGATTTTGCCTTTTTAATTTTATTGCGTTAAAGTTAGCCTATACTTATAATAGGCTAACTATAAATTTTCGACGTGTTGCGCCCGAGCTATTAACTATTAATTTTGTTTAGATATGAGCAGAAAGAGCTGTTTCTTGAAGCCTTCTAGTGGTATGCTTGGGTTTCGATTTAATTTGATTAATTACATTATCCTAAGCAGATGACCGCGCAACCACACTCTCTATTAAAATTTTAATATTTTTAAATTCAATAATCTCGCGAATCCAAAGATAATGTTTTTAACGAGGATTTGTGTCTATCAAATTAAATGTAATGACGGAATCCGTTAAATTCAGTTTCATTTAGTTTGAAACTCCGTTAATGGACGGGTGAGGCCCAGGCTATCTACCCCTAAAATTAATTCACAAATGTTGAATCCAAATTAGATTAAATTTTTAAGATGAAAAATGTGCTGACGTGGAGTAGCATTACCAGTACGAGAGATTTTTTTTTGTGTTCACCCAACGTGGTAAGATAAAGATAAAGATAAAGATAAAGATCATTTTATTTGTTTAAACATGAGTATACATACATATGCATGCAAGATGTTAAAAGAAATATCTCGACAGTCATGTTTAGCCTCTACGGCGTACAAAATGTTAAAAAATAAATAAAAAAAATTACAATTCTAATTGGCCTTCTCCTTATTTAGTATTAATAAATTATACAATAATCATTAAAACTGAAAACAAACATCATTAGAGAAGAGAATCTATATATTTAAATATACTAGTACTTAAAACATACCATTATTTATCCAAATGATTGTACAAATTCTTAGTGTTTAATTTCTTACATTAGTAATTTCGTATATTATTACTTTCGTTATTTTATGAATTCTACTTTATTATGTTCAATTAGCAGTAAGATAATGTGTAATAATTTATATAAATGTAGATATTATATGTCATAGCAGTTAGTGGTCAATGTTGTCTTGCAGAAAGTCATTAATGTTGTAGTAGGCTTTATTTGCAAGGAAATTATTTAATTTATTTTTAAATATGTTATTATTATGTTCTTTCCAGCGTTTAGGAATTTTATTATATATTTTTGGGCCCATGCAAAATATGCTGTTATTCATTAAAGAAGTTTTTGATTTATGTAGACGAAGTTTACTGTTATCACGTCTATTACGAACGACCGTATCAGACATGCGTGGGAATAGGTTAGGATTGCTCTTAACGAAAATTGCGCTTTCCAAAATATAAAGTGAGGGTAATGTCAATAATTTATATTGTATGAAAAATGGTTTACAGCTCTCCGTGACCTTTAGTTTGAAAATGGTCCTTATGCATTGCTTCTGGGCTTTAAATGCTAATTCTTTATTCGTAGAGTTACCCCAAAAGATAATGCCGTATCTAAGAATGGAGGAAACTAAACCATGGTACGCTGTAAGAAGGGCATCGATATTGAGCATTGGTACTAATTTATAGAGTGCGTAAGAAGATTTACTGATTTTTTTTATTAAGACTTCTGTGTGTGTTTTCCAATTGAGTTTTTTGTCAATAATTACACCAAGAAACTTCGCATTATCTACCTCATTAATCATTTTATTATTGTAGTGTGTATGTAGGTTTGACATAGTAGATCCTCTTTGTGTAAAGTGCATAATATTAGTTTTTTCCAAATTGATTTTTAAATTATTATTTTCTAGCCATTTTATCATTGATATTAGGGAATTATTAATGTCATTATTATAGGTATCATTATTTTTATAAGGGATAGTTATGGTACTGTCATCGGCAAATAGTGTCACGTATTGGTTAATGCTTTTAGGTAAGTCATTGATATATATAATAAACAATAGAGGTCCCAAGACACTGCCTTGAGGCACACCATATTTAACTACTCGACCTGATGATCGATAAGTTTCTTCATGTTTGGTGTGTGTATTTACTGATGTTATTTCTGTATATTGCTTTCTATTCGTAATATATGATTCTATGAGACGCGAAACGTTACCTCGGATACCATAAGCTTCTAACTTCCTAATCAAAATGTTATGAGAGACGTAGTCAAACGCCTGCGTCATATCACAAAATATGGTGCTAACAGGAATGTTTTTGTCTACATTTATCATGACTTTATACAAGAAGTCATAAATAGCCATATTTATTGTTTTATTATTACGAAAGCCTTTCTGTTCCTGAGTTAGTATATTATTCTTCTCAAGATAAGTGTATAATTGTTTATATATATGTTTCTCAAATATTTTAGAGATAACACTTATGAGAGAAATCGGTCGGTAGTATTGCATAAGTTGCTTATCTTCTTTTTTAAATATCGGCTTTACAATCGATATTTTCAGTGCCTCCGGAAAAATACCAGTATCGATGATTAGATTTAAAATATAACTCAAATGTGCACTAATTTCTCCAGCAACAGCTTTGACGACTTTCGTTGAAAGACCATCATAACCCACACTATTTGTATTTCTTAGCGAGTTTATTATTTTGTATATTTCCGCAGGGTTACACGGGGCTAAAAAGAAGGAGTTTAATCTGTTTTCTATTAAAGATGTAACATTTTTAAAAGAATTATTAATGGGGATTATTTTTTCAATAAAGTATGTATTAAATTCATTAGCTATGTCTTTAGGTTTAGTGATTATATTATTGTTGATTTTAATTTTTCTAATAATGTCTCTGGGTAAATTTAGTTTTGAACTATTAATTATCTTCCAAGTTGCTTTAGATTTACACGCGGAGGTCTTTATTGTATAGTTATTTTGCGCTTTCCGAGTAAGCTTAATTATAATTTTTAGTCTTTTAGAGTAATTAGAAAAAATATTTTTGTTTATTTCAGTTGGTTTATGCCTATATTGCCATAATAATTGGCGCTTCTTTTTGCTACATATTTTTATGCCGCGAGATATCCATTTGGGTTTTTTGACAATATTAATAATTTTAGTTACCTCGGGAAAACATAACTTATAGTAAAGAGTAAATGTATCTAAAAAAATATTGTAGGCATCATTAGGATCAAAAGTTTCGTATACATTCGAAAACGATAAACTTTTTAAACAACTTTTGAATTTACTTATGTTTTCCTTACAATAGTCTCTTTTAGTGACTCGCCAGTATTTATTATTAAAAATTGTTTGAACAGGAAATTTGAATATTTGTGCTGTGTGATCAGATAATCCTAATTCACGCACTTTGACAACACATTTCTTAGTAAAGTTATGAGCGATGTTGTCAATACATGTTTGACTTTTTAGTCGAGTAGGTTGATTGACTGCCAATTTCAAACCAAAATTCATAAAGACACATTCAAAATCTAAAGTCTGTACATTTCGTTTCAATAAATCTACGTTAAAATCACCCGCTATTACAATATTAGCATAACAATTCTTACTTAGTGTGTGCAATAATATTTGTATTTTCTCTATACATAAGTTAAAATTACTAAGTTTAGGGACCCTGTATACACATGCTAAAATTATCTTATAGTCAATCAGTTCAATTGCGCAACATTCTAACATGCCTGTCACAGATATTTTTGCAATTTGATTTAATTCCTTAAAACGATGGCCGTTTCTGACGAGTATGCATGATCCTCCTCTCTTACTTTCCTTTCGAGCAAAACACGCTGCTAGTTGATAATTTGGAATACTTAGGAGGGATTCATAACCCGCCATGATAAAATGTTCAGTAAAACATAAGATGTCCACATTTATATTTTCATCTAATAGTTCATCAAGGCTCACCGAGATTGCTTCACATTTATTCATTAGTCCTGCAATATTCTGATGTAGAACATGCAGGTGTTTAGTTGTCACGAAAAAAGGTTTCTTCACCTGTTTCCTGCGGCGTGCATTCATTGATTCTACTTGGTTGGTTCATAGTGATAATTACTTGATCGTCATGAGCAGAAAATAATTCCCAATCTATCATTATATTTGACATAATGTTCTCGTAGATGTTCTTCCATCCGGTTTTATTTATTCTTCCAGTCTTATAGGAAAACATTTCATGTGTCAGAGAGAAATTACTGTCGAAAAAATAGGCATATTTTTGATTCTTTACGTCTAAGCACAGAAGATTATTGAATAGCTCGACTCTGTAATTGTGTATGAGTGCACCTTTTATGTAGGTTGGTGTACATATGATGCTATTTGTATGAGTTGCATTTTTCAATGACTTTTTCAGGTCCTCCAATATATTTAAGTGCTCGTTGTTTTTTATATCGTTTTCACCTATAAAAATCAAGCAGTAATCTTTCATTGTAAAGTCTTGTAGCTTATTTCCAATATTATTTAACCAATCGTTTGTGGCAGTATTTGGCAGTAGATAATGGCAGTAGTCAAAATCATCCAAGAATATTTTTTCAATTAATGGCAGAGTTCCCTTTGTGCAGCCGCTGCTTATTATACACAGTTTATTTTTTTTTTGTTTAGATGTGGATTTAGTGCCTGCTAAGTTTTTGTTAGCAATGTTGCACTGTTTTGATGATGTTTTTAGATTTTGTTCTGTTTGTGTATGTGCGTCCATACTGAGAAGGGTAGTCTGTGTTTCTTTATTTAACATATTAGAGTTACTCTTTTCGTTATTATCCTCTATAGTTTCTAACTCAATGTCTTGTGTAACAGGCAATTTCTGCTGTCTGTACTTTTTTTTACGAAATGATGACGATGTATTATTTTTTCTATCTGGGGTTACGCAGATATTTTTATAAGTTTCAACAGTTTTTAACGATTTTTGTAGATCTGATTTCAATCGAAAGTTTTCACAATTCAAATTGTCTATTTCTTGATGCGCACTCATTAGTTGCATCTTAAGTATTTTTATTTCTTCATTTAAACTATTAATTATGTCATTATTGCTATCGTTATGTAGGCTATCTGGCAAGCTCATCATAGTGGTTTCGAGTATTGATTTCTCATGCTCATCAGTCGAAATAGATAAGCCTACTATCGAGTCTAACGAACCAGTGGTTTGTCGCTTCCTGTATGTGACATTATCGAATGAATCTGAATCCATATTTTTTTTTTTTTAAATTCACAGTTTAACTTTCTTCGTAAAAACTTCAAAAATACATACCGTGCTTCGTGGGTTCGAAGCCACGACCACTCGATTCCGCAGCTACATATACGTAACTGTCTTACGCATTGGACCACCAAGACCCAATGGATATTGTTGAAAATGTCTATCATAAGTCAATGTATGAGAGATTTGAATTTTGCAAAGTCGTTGATATGACTAATCATTTAGGAATTTTTTTCACTTGATGTGCACTTTGTATCGAAGTTTTTTATTCACTTTTTATGTTTTAAAGTCACTTTACATATTGTTTAGCGAAAAGGTTATTTGTTTATATCTATTATTACTGCAATTAACACTTTTTTAAGATATTGTTCCAGTTTGTGTACGATTTAGTCTTGATTTATTTACACTGTTTTTTTTTTACTAAGTTTAGTACTAAGGTCTTTGATAACGTCACAACCGATTTTTTGGATCACTATTCACGGTTTAACAATAAATTTAACTCGGAAATACGATAAAAATTATTTTTAAATTAATTATAAACACGGAGCTTTTTTACTTAGATGCTAGCTAGACAGCGCCATCTTCACGTCGGGTACGGTAAATATGGGCTTCTCTTAAAAGTAGTGTACACAGCAACTAGTGCCGATGTAAGTTGAAAATAGTTAATACTGGTGTTAATTGAATATTTTTTTGCTTTGGTGAATCTTGATTACATATTTTGCTTTTTTCTTGCATTGGTAGACATAATATATCAAACACGTACAGGCGAAACTCATTTGTCATAGTAAGAAAACTTTGCGAAATCCTCCTTCAGCCTATAATATATCAATCCAATGGATTTGATACGCTAACGATTCTGATTTTATGAAGTGTAGATGAAGAGTGTAGCAAAGTGAATATAATTAAAGAAGAATGTGCTCACAAGGCTCCACAATACCGTTACCAATTCTGTGATTGATTTACGAACACAGTTCCGTGATTCCACACTATCATCCAAATAGAGTTAAGGCAGAGAGTCAATTAATGTCTGAAAAGCAAATCACTTACCAATATATCAGGATCTTACAGTGCTCCAATAAATTATTCATTGTCGGGGATATTTTAGCCAAGAAATCGGAAACCAATTGCTTGTGGACGCTAGCGTTACTGAATGTAAACTCTATAGTGCCGACGTGTAGCGCCTCTCTTACGTTTTCTAGCATGATGTAATACATGAAATCTTTAAGGTCTCCGTAGTTGTGCAAAATATTGTATACTTGATTCTGAGAGGTTATTTCTTGTAATTTGTCCAATAGCTGATCACGGAGCTGTAATTTTAAAAATAAATATTTAGGTACGTTTTGATTTAAAGTTGTCTATATATGTTTTGATACTTTAATATCAAATGAACTATTTATATAACTATCTGTCATAAAGGGATATTTGCCATAGTATTCTCGACATGTGAATACCACTAACGGCTAATGTCTAGAACAGGTAAATGAAATTGTATACTTAGGGAGTGCTTTCAGCTGGTATGGAAGATGTGATTTAGATGTGGACAAGCGTGTCGCTGCCGGGAACAAAGTCAATGGTGCCCTGAATGTGTTAGTCAAAAGGCAAGGCGTAGTGAAGAGTGCACGCCTTGCAATACATAACGCAGTGTTGGTACCGACTTTGTTATATGGCAGCGAAACCTGGGTATGCCAGAAGAAGCATAAAAGCAAGTTGAATGCAGTGGAGATGCGATCACTTCGTAAAATGTGCGGCGTTACCACAGCCGACCGAAAGCGAAACAAAGAGATTCGCAATATGGCAGGATTGAAAGATGACCTTATCACAAAAATTGATATTGGTGTACTCCGATGGTTTGGGCACGTTGAGCGAATGAGTGAAGACCGAATGGTGAAGAAAATATATAGCGCGAAAGTAAATATTAAAAGGTGTCAAGGTAGACCGAGACTAACTTTCGAAGACCATGTGAGCAAATTACTCGAAGAGGGGAAGATCAAGAGTACTCGGATACCTAGACGTGCATGTATGAAGAAGATAATGAACCTGAAAGAAGCGAAAGAGGTATGTAAGGATCGTGAACCTTGGCGATCTGTTCTCTCTGGCTACCCCGTTAGCGATTGTGCGTGAAGATAAGTAAAGTAAAGTAAAGTAAGTAAAGTAAAGTAACTAACAGTTAAGGTAGAATGTCCTGTTGTCAGCAATTAAGCTGTCACCTTCCTCTGGTATTCCATGCGCGACCGCATGGAATACCATACGCATTCCTTTCCATTGTCGAGCCGTTTCACTTAGTTATCAGAAGTTTTGTAAAACAGACATTTATCCTCGATTAAGGATCTAGGACTAAGATGGAATGACACGTTTCCAGTAAAAAACTGTCTCCAGGTTTCTACACCCACCATAAGAAACACAGCAGTTTTAAGGTGCTATTTTACGCTAGTATTCACTGGCACTATGGACGACTATTATAAGAAAACAAAAGAAACGTACAATCACAGCAGCACTGCTGTTTCCAACTTCAACAGCTTGGGTGTACTGCTCCTGGAGAGGATTGGCAGCAATTACGCCCTGACTGTCGATCAGACCCCAGTGGTAAAATACTGACGTAAAATTCGCTATGCTTGCACGGTCTAACACAGGATTACCCATGACTAATCCCTGGAAAAAAATATATACATTATTTTTAGTAATTTAAAAGTACAGGCCATGGTAACATAAAAAATGTAATTAGATACGTACAAGACATAGTAAGTCCGTAAACAGTAAAATAAGGTAATACCTAAGCTAAAGCTTTCATACATCACACATTTGAGCACAGATCTTGTCTTAATTCTGCGAATAACACATATCTTCGAAATATTTTTCAATTTCTCAAACATAATGTTGAGCCAAATATATTGGATGACCTTTTTTACCGTCTGCAAAAACAGGGTGTAACATGTGAACGGAGTAGAAGCCTATGGCACTGATATTTTATAAAAAATAAAAACAAAGATTTTGAATAAAATAAATAAATTAATTAAAATTTATCGAAATTCAAATCATATCCACCCTACTTTACGAACGGCAATAAAACAATAAATTTAGTAGGCATCTTTGACTTTGTCACTTCACTGAGTCACAGGTTCCATGGCCAAGGGCAAAGTAATTGTTAAAAAAAATTAAAAACATTTAACTCATTTTTTTTTAATTTTTGTTAATAATCAGTACCATAGGCTTTTACTCCGTTCACATGTTACACCTATCTTTTACAGGCGGTAAAAAAGTCATCCAATATAGCCAGTAGCTTTTCTAGAATGCCTTCGATTAAAAACATAATTTAGACATAACCTACACAGATTGTTTGCTCGACAAACAGCAGTGCGTTCAATGCTGTGTTTCGGTGTTAAAGTTATCGAGAACCAGTTAAATTATTTTTCTGAGGAATTCCATTGCGTCCTTAGGGGACTACACATCTGTAACCTTATTTTTGTTTAAAATTGGCTGCAGGTGTTTATGGGCTACAGTAGCCATTAAATATAAGTTGGACTCTCAGCTCGTTTGTAGTTGTAATTAAATTTAAAAAAAAACACACACTTTCTTATCTTAATTAATGTGGAGAGTTAAAAACAAACACGTTTTTATCGTAAGTAATTCGCGTTGAATTGAATGTATAATATTGTAAATTTACCTTTAGATTATAAGGAAACATTCCTTTTTTATTCTTGTTCATTTCCTCAAGTGTTTTAATTCCAAACCCTGGTATATAATGTCCAGCATAAGATTCACCGGCGAGGTACAACGGGGCGTTTTGCAATTCAGGAAATAAAGTCACCAGCTGTACAACGGCTTTGTACAGGTGACTTGAATACTGAAATAGATGGAAGGTGGAAATAAATTATAATTTGCAGTCAATTAATGTTACAATTAATGTGTAAAGGTTACATCAGACGCTGGTAGAACAGAGTGCCTTTGTAGTCGCGCGTACATCTATGACACTATATGGACTACATCTATGACACTATATACTGGGACGACCAAAAATCAGTTATTGAGTTTAATTCTAACAAAATTCTCAGTACCAGTCCGGAGTAAGGAGGTTGGCGGTGTTTCTCCCCTGTACCGCGGAAAGCACGTAAAGTCGTTGGTCCTGCACCGCTGTTAGATTGCCATCCCATTGGACTTATATGAGGGAATAGAGTGCACCTGTGCTTGCGCATACATAAGTACACTAGTATGTTCTGAAATAGCACTCAGTATACTCGCCAATGCAAATGACGTCATAAATCGATGCCATACTGGTGATTCGTTATATCGAATATCGCTTCAATTAATGACGTCATTTGCATTCGCCAGTATACCGGAAACATTTCGGAACATACCCTATAATCCTTCCTTAGGCAGATGGCTAGTCTCGGTTATGATTGGCTGCCATGTTCGAAATTCGGTCTGAAAGACATTTTGGCACTATAGTGTCTCCCGCGCAATTAATAACTTCCATATTAAGTATCCGTAAATTTTCTTCCCCTACACCATCAAATCATAAAAGTCCACGGCTTGACATGGATCTGTCTTGTAAAAAGAATTTGCCATATGGCCGCGGTCTCATGAGACCGCTAGGGAGTTGAGAGGTTAATCGTGGGATTGACAAATGCAGTATCAGACGTTTCGTACCTTCGACACTGCTCTTTATCGTCGGTCTTGATATTTTACGCTGACATAAACGAGATAATTATACCGTCATCTATCGGAGTCCATAAGATCTTTGTGGAATATCTCATAGTCGCCTCTTACGACATTTGGTATGAAATAGCAATAATAATAAAATATAGACAATTGTATATTTATACAGCCCAACCTGATGAGAAAACTAAATAGATAACCCCTATAATAATATTAATGATGTAATAATAAATTAAAGGTTAGTATATAAATAATATATATAAATGAGAAATGGCGTGATGAATTCTCTTGTGCCGCAACCACACGGTTACGGTACTCTTAGCTCGGAGGTTTTTGTCGTGTTTAACATAGGCATAGGCTAAACAAAAACAAAGAACAAAGAAAGGATCTGACATGTGTATTATAGAAGATACAAGGTGACATTCACTTTCATGTAATCTTGTGCTCATTTGACATTATTTTTTACCTTTCTAATAAGGTTGTAGTGATGATCTGATGCAGTGAAAGTCTCGGGGATATTAAAAATTAATCTTGCTAAAAATCTTGTATAATTCGAAATTTAATTGATAGAATCAGGCGTTACCTTGCGAACACATCCCATACGGCGGCTGACCGCTAAGATCTCAGCGGTCAGCCGCCGTAGAGTCGTGATGTAGACTCTACGGATGCTTCGTGTAGAGGCGAAACACGGGTCGTATTATCGTCGATGGTGTGTCTTACCTGGAATAGTGGTGTTGGAAGTAGTGGTGCCGGGAGTAGTAGTGTGGGGAGTAGTGGTGCTGGGACTAGTGGTGACGGAGTTAGTGCATGCAATTGAGGGAGGGCGGGAGGCGCTCTTCAATCCAGGTAAGACACATCATTGTATTTAGTTAGCGGAAGGTTGCGAAGTAATTAATATTTTTATTAATTCGAAATTTGATTACAAATGAGAGTCAAGTCTACGGCGGCAGTTACGTAGACTGGCCTGATAGCATGGACACCGATAAAATAGAGATATTTACTTCACAGTGGTTATAAATTTGAAAAAAAAAAGATTAAATTA
This sequence comes from Parnassius smintheus behrii, assembly GCA_036936625.1. NCBI lineage: Eukaryota > Metazoa > Arthropoda > Insecta > Lepidoptera > Papilionidae > Parnassius > Parnassius smintheus. Next base: position 14,664,623 of record JAUPFT010000005.1, on the reverse strand, counting down.
CTATATCCTTTTTATTATCTTATGAAATATAAATATATCGTTATAATTCAGAGAAACGTGAGAAAAAACAAAGAAAACGAGTAAGTTCGAAAGAGAAAGTTTAAATTATTTGTGTTTAAATGCGTTGTTAATTCTTCGAAGAAACGCACCCGAGCTAAAATAAACGCTTTAGTTCAAAATTATTGTTGTGTGAATAAGTCAACTAGCGCCATCTAGTGTCAGGAACGAGAGCGAGGGGAGCTTTGCAGAGAATGACAAAACAAATCTCTCAACCGACAGCGCCATCCGAAGAGACTGGTGTTTCTGGAAAGTCTATATTCGCACACTCGTCCCTTTGCGCGCATTTACCTGAATATTCGGGATGTTTCTTTGCTAATTTAAATAAATGGGCGCTGCAAGATGCGATCGAGGCAGAGTTGAACTCGGCGACACAAGCGAAGCTTCGGAGCGGAATTAAGTGAATTAGTGTGTTTAATTATTAGTGTTTTTAACTTTAATTTGTGTAAAGTAAATTAAAGTGTTAATTTAGGTAATTCTATCGGCAATTTTTATTGTCACGAACCTCAAGCTCGTAACATTATTCATTTATCATTCATCCATCACAAAACCAGTCCACTGTTGAACATAGGTTTCCCCGTAGATTGCCTCATAGCCACAGTTGCCACGTTTGGCAGTCAGCTTGTCAACCACAGTTTTTATTATTACTGAATTGTTATCAGGAAGATGTTGCTGCCTGTAGTGTAGCAGTAGTAGTGCCTGCCTAAATGTTTTATTATAGCTCAGTAGCGCAGTGGCTGTTTGGCGGCGGCGCAGCGTATATTGAAAGTATACAACAACAGTACGCACAGGTCGGGACTGATAGCTTATAGTTTCAATTTGTTATGAGCATAACTATTTTTAGGAGCTATACATGGTTATTACGCTTTTATCGCGTATACTTTCCAATAAGATACGCTTAAACATTGAGCGAAAAATATACTGCACTAGCTAAAAACATACATCGGGCATAAACGCGATTGAGTGTATGTTTTTGTGTGTAGATAGTATTTGTATGTTATACAAAATAACACTAATATTATAATTAAACTTATAATTACCACCTTCTCGCCTGACAATTCCGTGATAAAAATAAAAAATTAAGGAAAATGTACTATATAGATTATATAATATCATATATTGACCCTTGAAGTTACTTCTGTAACAGCTCCGGCGCTGCGGTAAGTGCAGCCCCTTCGCCCTTGCGTAACAAATCGCAGTCACCCATGCTCACCTGGAATTTGCTACGGCAGGCGGGGGCTGCTCTGCCTCCGCGCCTACGGCTTTACAAAAACACTCTAGGGGTAGGGCAGACAGGACTACCTACGTGGAGTCGGGGCGTACTGGTTCAGTTTTAGAATCTGTCTAGAAAATCAAAAAATCATCCGATTTCGATGATTTTTTTAATATCTTCATTATTACGGCAGCTTTACGAAAAAAAACAAGAATAAAAAATTAAAACTTATATTGGTTTTAAGGCTTTAAATGTTCATGAAAATGCACTCATTCACGTATAATTGTTGATAACTTTTTTTAAAAGAATCAAATGAAGTTGTTATGTTTACACAAAAAACGAACATTTAAAAAAACTAAAAAATGTTTGTTTATTAATTTTTTATTTTGGTTTTTATTGAGTGTAAGATCGAGCGATGCGAGCTCGGGACTTAGGGCATCCCGACTTGGGCAGGTTAGGTTAGAAGGAGACGATCTCCTTCGAGGTTATTTATCTATATACCACTCAGAAGTAGGAGCCCTCGACTGCTCTACGTTGAGTGGCGTGGTGCTTCCCTCCCCCAACTCTCTCCCGTAGCGCAGTCGAAGAAAGCTCGGCCGACGGAGCCCCGCTTTGCGGTGCTTCTACTTCTGAGTGGTTTATAAAAAATAAAGACAAAGGAGATGGCGGGTCTATCCAAAAACTAAAAAGCGAGGTGACCACGATAGTATAAAATTACCAATTGTGCTGTGTCTAGATGTTTAACCAAACGAAATTTATGTATATAATATAACACCTTCACGGTACAGGAGAATATCCTAATGTGTGGTACCGTATTATTAAAAAAAAAGATAAAAATACGAACCATAGCCATATTCCGAGCGAAACCATCTTGGCTGTTAGTGAAGCTGTAGCCAGCTCCGACAGGATTGTCAATAAATACCAAAGAATACTCTCGCCACCACGACGACTCACGAACTGAAAAAAAATATTATAAAATTATTGTTTTAAGCAAGCTTAATGGTTAAAGCAATAATTAAAAACACCCCGGCTGCGTTGAAAAATTTACTGGAAAGTCCTTCCCCTCTTTTTTTGTATTTGCAGATGCAATGTATAAAATTATATAACCTATGTTGCTCCCACAATTAAGATGAATCTGTTGGGACCTCGTGTTAAACTCATACATACTCAAAAATATACTGGATGACCATTTTTACCGTCTAGAAAAATAGGGTGTAACATGTGAATGGAGTAGAAGCCTATGACAATGACATTTTACAAAAAATAAAAGCAAAAATTTTGAATTAAACATATTAATTAATTAAAATCTATCGAAATTCAAATCATATCCACCCTACTTCATAAACGGCAATAAAACAATAAATCTAGTAGGCGTCTTTGACCTTGCCACTTCGAAGGGTCACAGACTCAAGGGCAAAGGGCAAAGTAATTATTGAAAAAATGTTTTTTCAAACGTTAATTCAAAATATTTGTTTATATTTTTTATAAAATATCAGTGTCATAGGCTTCTACTCCGTTCACATGTTATTTTTTCTAGACGGTAAAAAAGCTTATCTAGTATATGGTATATAACTCCTTCTGTGGCAGTCGGGTGAAAATTAAAAACCGTTATATTACGCGAATACCTCACACATAAGCTAAGAACAAACATTTTATATTTGAGTTGTTATAAGGAAGATGGTGCCCGCCATCTTCTGTTTCATTTGCCTGTTTCGACTCTTACGACATCCACGGAATGATATGGGGCACCGGATTCTCTCATATTACTATACGCTTTGGATTCTCTGACGCCACTACACAGAAAGAATAAAGCCTCCGGTTGTCAACCTGTATACCAAGCGTTGTAATTATGGCAAATACGAGTACATATTTTCCATAATTACAACGCTTGCCAAATATGAGTAAATAAATATGAGGCAGTCTATAGGCTTATAGCTCCTCTACACGATGAGCCATCACAATGGCCCACTATGATGAGCCAGCGTGTGGAGGGTGTAGTAGTGTCGAATGGCTTATGGCGCGAGTGTGATGGTTTTGGGATGGTGTCGGTGTCGGTTTTTCGACTTCACATCAAAGGCCAGTAGTGATAACGGTACTCATCTACACTTGGCCCATTCCACAGTTGGGCAAAGTGCATGCTTGACGGTTGAGTGTGAACGTTCGTGCTTTGTTTGTTAATTTACGAATTTTCTTAAAAATGACGAATACACATTACGAAAAATCACATTAAGAAAATAACGGTATGTGCTGTATGGATATACAGCTGCAGCGGCTGAAGCTTCCACGTCCATCTCGAAAAACGTTTCGATTACAACTGAATGTCGTTGTGTAGTTGCGTTTCAATTCAACCATCACATGGCCATCTCGCTGGGCCAGCGCTGGCCCATCGTGTAGAGGAGCTATTATATTTAGTAGTGGACTTTTAAACCTTTGAAAGGAAGCCTTAAAAGTCAGGTTGGCAGGCAGGCAAAATATATAGCATGTTACTTTTATGCTATTGAACGGCTCCACATTGACTTAGTGGTCGAAAGCGCGACTGCTGCTTAATGAGGTCTTGTGTTTAAGGGTTTTCTGAGAGATAAACTTTTTAATGTAATATAAATTGTCATGTTTGTGTACGATAGCGCAATAAATAAATATTGTATTCTACCACATAAATGATAGTACTTTTATACTAATAATTAAAGCAATTCGTGCAAAATTATTCCCTAACCATTCCAAAATATCAAAAATGCACAACGTTAATATTCAAGTTTTCACTTCTGCCGGCACTCTCGGAGTGCAACCCGTCGTTTTTTCTGTCGAGAATTTTCTCAGTAGCAGCTAGAGTCAGGAACTTGGGCGGTGTTTCACCTGCTTCGAAGGCGAGGCGAATAGGGAATGCACATATTTTTGCGCACGCACTTAGTCACTATAACCCTGTCCTGCGCAAATAGGCTAGTCTCTGTTGAAAGAAGTCGCCATAACATTCTTCCTCTTGATGACATTATTATAGAAAATATTATAAGCATACTGAATATTGGATTTTGATCTTTTTTGAACATATATAAAGACGTAGGTATCTTAGAAGTTGGTAAGATTTATTGCTATCTTGATAGCATTTGTGCCAGCTTGGCAGTTACAATACCATATAAGTAGGTATCGTTGTATAAACACAGCTCCCGTAACCGGTTTGGCATTTTCGGTGTGACACTTCGAAATTACTGTTTTGTTATTCCAAGAATGTCTTCAATGACGCATTTATTTCCCCATATTCTTACAATTCACTCACTGGTAATGCGTGTTTAATTACCATACGGTCACAGAATATATATGATAGGGTAGAATTATCGTCATTTATCGAAAACCACGAGATTTTTTGGTATATTTCTTAGTTGGTTTCTAAGAACTTACATTCGACACATCATTCATTCTACATAGCACACTGCACAGCTTAATATAATTTAATTTCATTCCAAAAATTAGATAACTGGTACTAACTTTTTAACCCCAACTCCTTGTTATATTGAAAAGGTCCAATTTCGTCGAACAAGCCCGCGAGGCTACTCGCACCAGGTCCTCCTAGAAGCCAAATTATCCAAGGTGTTGTCTTTATTGGCCTATCTCGCACAGGAAAATACCAAAAGAATAGATTTGAGTTGTATGTAGCATCAACCGTAAGGAATCCAGAATAGCTGGTCACATTGAGAAATAGCGACGGGTCTACAGCAGATAGCTTCCTGGCCTCATCAGTACGATTCTGACTGATGAAGGGGCTTAAAATTAGTGCTGGAGAAATCGCTGTCGCCAATTTATTAGTGATTATACTGAAACAAGTAAAGCAAATGCAATAATTAATCGATTATAGTTTTCTCATCGTAAATGACTCTTTTTCTGACTAACATTGGCAGACAAAATAAATAGAATAATAATATTAGAGTTTAAAAAAAAACCAACACTCTGTTGATCATGGGCTGTGATGATCCTAACAGGAATACCAGGTAACAGTCTAGAAATTAATGTATCTACAGTCATCAGTTTTTAATGTCAGCAAAATTTTCTGATTATTTTATTTATTTTATTATGTTATACAGACTTCTGCAAGTAGGTGAACGCTGAATTACAATACAAACAAATAATTTATAGCGTGTAAATAGGAGGGCTGACGACGAGTCTAAACGTCTGTTATTGTATGTTGGTTAAGTTTTTAAAACTCTAATATTATAATTAGCTAGATCTGTATGTTGTATAAATCAATGATTTTATAATTCAGTTTTAGACGTCGGAATATTCTGAAATATTATAGGCGTATCAAGAGCCTATTCGATGACAATAAACTATAATTTCACGATCTCAACCAAATATCCTCACTAGGGTGATCACAAGTCATAGTTCATGATCAATCGCGGCGGGTAAAGTTTAAATATTATTTACAAGCAATTACAAAAGTATTTATAAGATATTAACATTTTTAAATTGATTGATGTACCTACTCGTAGGTGACAATCAATGCTGAATCCTCACTGAGGCCCGTGTTCGGAGATATTCACGAGTTTAAGCTCAAACTCCATAATTTCAAAATTTTGTGAAGTGTGGGTCTAGACTCATATTATTTAAATTTAAAAAATAGTGTTATTTAAATATCAGTGTTATTTATATTAAAAAAAAACATAAACATTATTTAGATGAATCTCAAGGAGCAGTTATTTTCCTTATACCACAAGCTGAACCATTTTAGTCGTCGTTATAACTGCACAATACACGAAATAACCTTTGAAGATGAAATGTCTATGACAAAAAGACCAATAGATACTTATATTTCGGTTTTGGTAATTTTGGCACTGAATTGAAACACATATTACTATATTCATTGCATTATTAAGAGCTTTCCACTGCTGGACTCTCCCATTAATAATAATAAACATTTTTTCTCCCACTTTTTAGATAGTTACATTTGTTTCATAAATGGTTTAAGAGTTTTCAGTTGCTGTAGGAGACAGGAGCCCAAACTAGGTTACCCTGTGCTATGGGTCTCCTCGCTCCCCCTCTTGGCTTTATTACATACTTTTTGAATATAATGTACTTAGACATGATGTGAGCGTTGCATGTAGAGATGTAGAGATCGAATATAAGATACATAAATATACGCGCGCGTGTGTGTGTGTGTGCGTGTGTGTGCGTGTGTGCGTGCGTGTGTGTTTCTACCACACTGTTCCGCTTTTATAGTAAATTCTCTGTTTCTTCGTAATCTAAATTCATAAGCCAATCTGTTAATTTTTCTTACATTTATATTTTGTTAGCTGAAAAATTGAGTGTTGTCTATTATAGTTTCTCATACCTCATAATTTCTTCTCCTAGTTTGTAGTATAATTGGGTGTAAACACAGTGCAAGTGTGTGTGTGTTTTTTAAATTGAAGACAATATATTATATAATTCACGTACTGTAAGCACGTTAGTTTCTCTGAATAAACTAGCAGTTTAGAAAAATTTTGGTTTATACAGTGCAACTTTTAAAATCATTCGTTGAGCTCTTTCCAATTCAAGCATATGTGTTTTATTGGAACCTCCCCAAACAATAATACCGTAAGTTAATATAGATTGGCACAAGGATATATAAACAGTTTTAGCAATGTCCAGTTTGTGATATGTCTTAAATTTTTAAAAATGTAAGTAAGTTTTTTGACTCTTTGGGTTAAATTTCTTATATATTATGTGCTTTGAATTTAAGATTGTTATTCCTAAGTATTTAATTTCTTGTGTATTTATTATAATAAAGCAGTTGCAGTTTGAAATATTAAATTCAAAACATGAATGAGCTATAATTTTATAATTGCTAATATATTTTGGTAATTTTCGAATCGAAAACTTGGTTTGTTCATCATTGGTTTTATCAACATTAAGTGAAAGTGAATTTATGGCTAGCCAATGACAGACGGTATTAGAACCTTCTTGTGCAATATTAAAAAATTCTTCCCATGAATGCCCATAAAATTTTTGTATAGTATCATCGGCATACGATATTATTTTACAATTTTTATATTTAAGTTACAAAGTTCATTAATGTAGCATAAAAACAGCGTTCGGCAAAGTATACTGTCTTGTGTGATGAACAACCCATTAGTTACAGCAACTAATGGGTTGTTCATCGCTTACTATGTTACCTATCCGAACGCTCTGTGTTCGATTATGTAAATAATCCATAAGAAGCAGTAACTGTTTATCCCTTATGCCCATCATTTCTAATGAAATAACAATAAAACTGTAGTTTTTCAGAAAACTTAGCGAAAGAGACTGTATCAAACGCTTTCCCTTTCTAAAATCGTATTGAGCATTTGAAATTATTTCATTTGCTGCCAGATATTTGATAAGCCTACAGTTAATAATCTTTTCAAAGATTTTAGAGAGGGAAGGTAATATTGAAATAGGACGATAATTTGAGATACAACCTCTTTCGCCAGTTTTAAATATGGGAATGACTATAGATTTCTTCAGTGGGGGATGAAGATGCCTTTTGATATACATAAATTAAAGATATGTGTAATGGGGCGTACAATTAAATCTTTGAGAAGCTTTAATACTCTAGCAGAGATCCCATCCCATCCTGCACCGCTGTCTGACTTAAGGCCTAAAACGTGCCTTTCGATTTCCTCTGCACTAGTGTTTAGAAGAACAAACTAGTTACACCTTGATGTTTTTTATTTATATTTTGATGAAGTAAGGGAATATTTAGAGTAATTTTATTGGCTAATTAAGCACCTATTTTGGCAAAGTATTCAATGGCCGCGTTTCCAGATTTAAAAGGACTTATATTAGCTTTGAGAAGTTCCAGTGGTTAATTTTAATGATTGTCTAGTTTTTATAGCTTTCCAAATTTTTTATTATCATTATCTGCTATTTTTAATTCGTTACTTTCATAACTTCTTTTACATTTTTAAGAATGTTATTGCAATAGTTTCTATACCTTAAGTATAACTCGTACGAATTAACTTGAGACCTGGGCCGATGACGTAATTGTCAATGTACGGTGTGCAAAATAATGCGTCGTAATATTTTTTATTTGAAATTTTTGAGATTTGCATGAGATTATTAATAAAAACAAAATAAAATGTTCTGGCAGGGGTGAAGTAATAAGTGATATACTGTTGTATTTTAAATATTTATTTTTTATAATATATATAATATTATTTTTAGTTAACGCGTCAAGGAAGGACAAAGAAATAAACATACACACTTTCTCATTTATAATATTATTAATTTATTTATTATACACTTTATTGCACTATAAAAAGTGTTACAGATTCGTACACAATAAAAATACCAAGCATAACAGGCGACCTTATAACTCAAAACGGCACAACACAACGTCCAAACTTAACAATAAAACAACGCAATTAACAACAAACAGATAAAATAACGTTCAAGTATAACAAAAACAAACAAAAGTCCAAACCAAACAAAAAACAATTATCAAAAATATCGAACTAGAGTCGAGACGCGTATCCGTAACAAAAATGCTATCGGTACTGAGCGCGCACGGCCAGCGCGGGACGCGGTGCGGGGAGTCGGGAAGCGGGTCGCATTCCAGCGGAGTCTCAAGTTAATTCGTAGGTGTTGTACGTGATTCTTATGGGGGTCTTCTTTAGTTTAAAGTGCATTCTGTCTCTTGTTCTTATGCACCTATGTCGCTGTGAATCTCTAAAGGTACTCCAAAACGACAGAAGACTTCATGGACTAGTTTATCTGCAACTGTTGAAGCTTCTTGATTTGGAATGGCGAAAACTTCTGGCCACTTAGTGAAGTAATCCATTACAACCATGAAATACTTGTTACCGCTTTCACTCTCCGGAAACGGCCCCGCCACGTCAATGGCTATTCTCTCCCATGGTGCACCAACATTGTACAACTTCAATGCACCTCTACTACGAGTTTGAGGTCCCTTTACAGCCGCGCAACTTGTACATTTGCGACACCAGTCCTCGACATCGTTTCGACAGTGGACCCAGTAAAACCGTTCTCGGATCTTCAGTAGAGTTCGTTTAACTCCCAGATGGCCTCCTGAATAATCATTATGGTACAGCTGTAGAACATCCGGTACTTTAGCTTTAGGGACAACCATTTGTAAATGACAGCTGTCTCCCCGAGCATTTTCCCATTTACGGCACAGAACTCCATCCTGAAGCAGCAAGCTATCCCACTGGGCCCAATAGCTTTTAGTGATCGAACTCATCGCTGAGACGTCGCTCCACTTGGGCTTGGGAGCACTGGCCTTCATCCATTCCAGGATCGGCTTGATGTCCGGATCTTCCTGCTGTGCACGTTGTAAGCTGTCCTTCCACTCGTTGCTGAGGTGGTCTGCCCTGAGCATCCTCACGGATACTACTCCCTTACTCTCTTGCCTAGTACAATGTTTGCAATCTTCAGGACAAGGTCTTCGTGATAATGCATCTGCGTTGCCATGAGATTTCCCGCTGCGATGTTCGATCTCAAAGTCGTATTCCTGCAGTAGTTCAATCCACCTCGCAACTTGTCCTTCTGGATTTTTAAACTGCAATAGCCATTTTAGTGCAGCATGGTCAGTTCGTAAGTGAAATTTTCGCCCCAGAAGATATTTGCTAAAATGCTGCAACGACTTTACCACAGCTAGCAATTCGCGTCTTGTGACACAATAGTTCCTTTCCGGTTTTGACAACGACTTGCTGAAGTACGCTATCACGACCTCTTGGTCACCATTCCGTTGAGACAACACACCGCCAAGTCCTATATCACTTGCGTCTGTGTCAACTACAAATTCTTTGCTTGCATCAGGGTATCCCAAAATAGGTGTTTTGCACAGACGGTCCTTGAGCTCCTGGAATGCGATATTACAACTTTCATCCCAGCAGAAATGTCGCTTCTCCTCGGTTAGCTTATGCAGAGGTTTGGCTATATCTGCAAAGTTCTTCACAAATCGCCGGTAATAGGAGCACAAACCCAAAAATGCTCTAACCTGCGTCTTGTCTTTTGGAACCGGCCAATCCTTTACAGCTGCAATTTTCTCTGGATCCGTGCGGATACCTTCTTCCGACACTACATACCCCAAAAACTTGACTTGCCGTTTGAACAGTGAACATTTCTTCGGACTCAGCTTGAGATTGGCACTCTGAATCTTCATGAGCACGCGTCCCAGGTTTTCAAGGTGTTCCTCAAACGTACGGCCCACGATGATGATGTCATCCAAGTAGACCAGACAGGCATCGCCAATTAGCCCGGTAAGTACAAGTTCCATCAGCCTTTCAAACGTTGCTGGAGCATTGCACAACCCAAACGGCATTACTTTGAATTGCCACAGACCCTTTCCCGTCGAGAACGCAGTTTTCTCCTTGTCCTTAGGGTCAATTTCAACTTGCCAGTAGCCACTTTTTAGATCCAGCGTGCTAAACCATTTTACTCCTGTAAGCATGTCCAGCGTGTCATCAATTCTTGGCAAGGGATAGCTGTCCTTCTTTGTAACGTCGTTCAGACGGCGGTAATCAACACAAAACCGCATGCTGCCATCCTTCTTTTTCACCAGCACCACTGGCGAACACCATGGACTAGAGGAAGGTTCAATAACACCATCCTTCACCATTCCTTCAATCATGGTTTCCACTTCCTTTTCACGTGCTACCGGCAATCGTCTTGGCCGCTGACGGATAGGCAACTCTTCACCTGTGTTTATTTTGTGTTGAACTAAACCAGTCTTTCCTATGTCTGAAGGATGGTGTTATTGAACCTTCCTCTAGTCCATGGTGTTCGCCAGTGGTGCTGGTGAAAAAGAAGGATGGCAGCATGCGGTTTTGTGTTGAACTAAACCAGTCTTTCCTATGTCAGCATCGTTTGATGAGAATACATCGGCGTACTTGAGTAACAACTTCTTCGCCTTGACCAATTCGTTCGGGGAGAGAACACTGCGACAGTCTTCCCCGAAACGCTGGGCAAGCTCACCGTTGTGTACTTGTGGAAAGGGTAAACAATGACCTTCCATGGAAAGTAGCTCGAACCTTGGTCAGGACCACTGACATCTCAGGAGTACGTGTACAGCATTAAGAAGATTGTTCTTCCGCCGAGATCGGAAACGATTGTTCCGGTTAGTCTTCCCCGAAACGCTGGGCAAGCTCACCGTTGTGTACTTGTGGAAAGGGTAAACAATGACCTTCCATGGAAAGTAGCTCGAACCTTGGTCAGGACCACTGACATCTCAGGAGTACGTGTGCTGAACCTTTGCGACCAGGAACAGATTATAGAAAAAGGCACACTGATTGGTACTTGTGAGGAAGTGGATTGGTTACGTCGGTGCCAATATCTATCGACTGGGACCCCCAGCAAGGATGCAGAAACGAGAGTGACCACACTTTTGGAAGACTGTCGCAGTGTTCTCTCCCCGAACGAATTGGTCAAGGCGAAGAAGTTGTTACTCAAGTACGCCGATGTATTCTTATCAAACGATGCTGACGGATAGGCAACTCTTCACCTGTGTTTATTTTGTGTTGAACTAAACCAGTCTTTCCTATGTCAGCATCGTTTGATGAGAATACATCGGCGTACTTGAGTAACAACTTCTTCGCCTTGACCAATTCGTTCGGGGAGAGAACACTGCGACAGTCTTCCAAAAGTGTGGTCACTCTCGTTTCTGCATCCTTGCTGGGGGTCCCAGTCGATAGATATTGGCACCGACGTAACCAATCCACTTCCTCACAAGTACCAATCAGTGTGCCTTTTTCTATAATCTGTTCCTGGTCGCAAAGGTTCAGCACACGTACTCCTGAGATGTCAGTGGTCCTGACCAAGGTTCGAGCTACTTTCCATGGAAGGTCATTGTTTACCCTTTCCACAAGTACACAACGGTGAGCTTGCCCAGCGTTTCGGGGAAGACTAACCGGAACAATCGTTTCCGATCTCGGCGGAAGAACAATCTTCTTAATGCTGTACACGTTCCCTGGTAACGCACCTTCCATAAAAAGTTCCTCCTGTCCACATTTCAAAACACCTTGCTTAACGACGATCTCACAACAATTATTCCTCATAAAGTCTAGGCCTAGGATGCAGTCGTCCATTATATCAGCCACGATGACATTATGCAGGTAGATCACGTTGCCAAGCTTCAACTCCATCTCCTTCTCTCCACGGACGGGTATACGCCGACCGGTGGCTGTTACCAAATTAATGCGTTCTCGGTTGTATGCGGAGTCCCCAAGGAACTGACTTATAAGTTGGGAACTAACAACCGTACGAGAGGCTCCAGTGTCTATGGTCAGTTTACACGGCATTCCGTTGACCTCACCCTTGATGATTAGACTGTTCCCATCATGGGTTTGTGAGATCGAGATCCTTGGGGCTCTTTTAACATCAGCCAGCACCCGCCCCGCAGTTCTGGCTTTTACTCGTTTCCCTGCTGCTGCTGGGCGGTGCGGTTGGCCGCACTACCCTCCTGAGATCGTTCACCTTCCCTTTCTAGGGTTCGCTTAGGGCAGCTGGATCGAAGGTGGCCCTTTTCCCCACAGCCATAGCACCTTGGGCTGTATCCTTTGTTGCGGTCGCGAACTGTAGCTGCTGCAACCTCCCTGACGCGATGGGAACGATGATCCTGCCGCACGGCTTCCACTTCCAGTGCATGGGCCAAGGCGTCCTTAGGTGTCTCGTGGTGCCCGAGCCTCACAGCAGCTCTGACTTCCAGGTCGCGGATGCCGTCGATGAATGTCTGCACCAGGTTCCCTTCAATGAGCGCAGGTACAGACCGGTATGCTTTTCGCACCAGCTTCTCCACTTCTAGAGCCCACTGCTGCAGGTTTTCGTTGCTGCGCTGCACACGATCTTTAAGCTGCGCACGAAAGACGTGTTCCAGGTGAGCGTCGCCATATCTCGCCTCCAATGCCTCAAGGAGTTGCTCATATGTCACTTCCTCACCGAGAGCTTCCAGAACTGTTAAGGCTTGGTCGCGCAGGCCTAGTGTGAGAGCAGTCATGGCCTGACTTTTATTCCAGCCGTTCGCTTTCATAACAGCCTCGAACTGGATTTTGTAGGCCGACCAGGAAGAAGTCCCGTCGAACGGTGGCACCTTGAACCCACGTAGCGAAGGTGCTGAAGCTACTACGGGAGCTGTAGTTCCATCCCCAAGTTTGAGTTCATCCAGCGTTTTCCTAACTTGGTTGATTTGGGTCTCAGCTTCCGACAGGCGGTTATCATGTTGAGCAACTCTATCCTTCACCTCCTTTATCTCCTTCCCGAAGGTAGCGTGAAGTTCCTTCATGAGAAGCATCTGCTCTTCCCTATCGCGTTTGAGCTGCTCTTCTAAGCGACGGGCCTGTTCCTCCTGTCCGCTCTGCAGCTGCTCTTTCAACTGGCGAGCCTGTTCCTCCTGTCGGCGAGCCTGTTCCTCCTGTCGGTGAGCCTGTTCCTCCTGCTGCTCTTTCAACAGACGGGCCTGTTCCTCTCGTCCGCGCTGCAGCTGCTCCTGTAGCATCGCCATCAGAGCACCTAAGTCAGGTGCTGCAGATGTAGGAGCTACTGACGGGCCTGCAGCCGGCGGCTGACCCTCCGTCGTCGGCGGCGTTGCACCACCAAATCTCCTTTGGTCCGTCTCCTGCTGGCGTTGACTTCGGGTACGGACACCCTCCGTTTCCTCCTTAGGTAAAATCGGCATGATTTTATCCCACTTCTGACACCAATTGTTACGAGCTTGAGGTTCGTGACAATAAAAATTGCCGATAAAATTACCTAAATTAACACTTTAATTTACTTTATACAAATTAAAGAAAAAAAAAACACTAATAATTAAACACACTAATTCACTTAATTTCACTCCGAAGCTTCGCTTGTGTCGCCGAGTTAAACTCTGTCTCGATCGCATCTTGCGCCATCTATTTATTCAAATCAGCAAAGTATCCGGAATGTTCAAGTAAACACGCGCAAGGTACCGAGAAATCGAGTATAGATTTTCTAGAAACTTAGTTCTCCGGGCGGCGCTGTCGGTCGAGAGATCCGCGATGTCATTCTCTGCAAAGCCCACCTCGCTCTCGCTCCTGACACTAGATGGCGCTAGTTGACTTATTCACATAACAATATGATATGATCCTAACAGCTATTATCTCTAGTAGGTGTTTAGTAAGCAGGGGTCAAACCCAGGAAAGATAGTTTCGAGATAGCTGGATGTGGTTTAGTTTAAGTCTGCAACATTAATATTTATATCCTCTGTAACGAGGATATTTTTGTATTGATTGTGGTTTATAAGTATATTATGCAGACTGAATAAAATTGTCAATGTTATGAAAACTGGGGGTCTATTGAATGGCAATTATGATGGTGTCTTTATTTATTTTTAAAAGTAGACAATTTGCCTCTAAAATGTTTGGCTCTTCGATTTTAAAGACAAGATCATTATTAAGCAAAACAACTACACCGTCGTTTTGATTGTAGTTAGAAGTTGTACTAAAGGATTAGTAATATGTGATAGCCAACATCCAACGAGAATTATAATGTTACAAGTTAATTCTATTCTTCCCAATAAAACATTAAAATTATTATAATTTTGTAAAATTTTTAGGTATAAATTAGGGTGTAGTATAACATTTTTGCAATGTTCAGGTTCGTATATTTCAAGTTTCGTTATTTCATAGTCATCTATAGTATTAATAATATTTAAGTCCTTTATCGATCAAAATAAATAAAATTAGGCTACTGATAAAAAGTTTCACAAACAAGTTTTTTAATATTTTACAAAATTCCATTTTTAGTTTTATATATGAAGAGTGTTCATGTCCTTTTCTATGTGTACATAAATACGTCTTTATTATTTTAATAATTGTTGAAATTTGATGAAGTCTTAGAAAGTTAATTACATTAAAAGTTGTGATTACAGTACTTAAGAAAGGTATGTTTTGAGATTGTATACGTGTGGGTACATAGAAAATACATTTTGTTAGCGTTTTAGTAAGATTTAACGTGTATAACAGCATTTTCAGTTGATTAAATGAATTATAGTGTAAATAATATATGGTAAGTAAAGTAAAAATTATAAGTGTGTATGAGATACCTATGATACAAATTCTTATGTTGTATTTATGTTCTTGAGGTCTTGCTCGTTTTTTATACGAAATAGTGCTTCGACTTCTTTCTTTCGTAGATATATGTTTTTAGCAGCAAATTCTCTTACAAGAAAATGTAGGCATTTCATTTTAGGTGTTAAAAAGTCCGTGATAAGTATTGGTGTACGCGGGCCTTCGAAGTTTAGGTGTTCCGTGCTGAGCCCTTTCCCATTGTTTTCCTTTTTAAACATTTTTAAGTGATTTAAAATTTTGTTTTTTGTCATAACTGATGGAAAGTCTACTATGACTGAATTGTTGGACTTACTTTTCGTATAGATTTTTTGAATATTACGTATGTCTGTTTGTTCCAATTTAATTTTTAACACATTTGCAAGCGATGTTACCAAGTTTTGTAGATCTTGGTCTGTTTCTCTTTTATACTCGGGATATTTCTAATTTCTATGCATGACGCACGATTGTTTCTCTCTAGTATTTCAATTTTATTTTCTAGATTTTCAATATAAATTTTGTCCATTTTTTTCTCTTGAAGTAATTTATCATATTTATCTTTTAAACTGTCATATTGATGAAACCAATACTCGAGGGAGGACGAAATATGAATGTTGTATTAATTGTTTCCAATAGTGTTACTCATTTCTCGTACTGGATCGACGTCCAGTTAGAAAAAATACTTTTGAATTTTTGCATAAGAAACTCCATATCATGGTCTTGCTTAAGCTTCTGAGGTGTCATAGTTATATTTTTGTCTCCCGATAAATCTGGGGATGACGAAAAGCAGTATAACTGAATTTTGGAAGGTGAACGTTCGATTGGCATAATAAAGAATAATACAAACTCCTTTCTCCTTTGTGTCAAACACAGCGTTTTCTATCAACAATTTGAGGCGACTTAGCTACGAAAAGTGTAGGCCTATTTGTGGTGCAAGATGCTACCTGCAAACTTGCAAAACATTTAATTCCGATTTGCAATTATTGAAATTAATATTGTAATGAATTTTGAATAATTAAATATTAAAGAAGTCCGATTTATTTAGTTTATTGTTATTTCATTAGAATTTCAAAAGATTTTATGGTAAATAATAAAAAGCATGGTTTTACTTTTAAAAAAATTATGTTATACTCAGCCTAAATATTAATAAAAAGCATGGTTTTACTTTTAAAAAAATTATGTTATACTCAGACTAAATATTAAGGCTTTTTACCAAAATTGTCCGGCTAAGCGCCCTGGTCTGTTCGGGACGTGGCAACCCCAGACGCCACTCCTTTCCATATGATGCAATAAGTTAGTAGTACACACGGCAAAAAGAATTAAAGTAAATATGGCATTAAATTCAGTAAATTTGAACGAAATATATGTATCTACATTACCGAAATTCACATTTTATGAGTATTTTTCAACGTAGTGTGACCTTTGTGTTTTGGTTGGAGTGGCGGTCACCGACGTATAAAGTACCACAATGAGCAAATCATTTAAGGATGTTTCGTAATGCAGCTTGCTTGCTTCGCTTGATATGGTTGTATCGTACGTGAATACCATAACGTATTTTAGTATACACACCCATACAAGTGCGTGTGCCTACTGAAATTGTAGGGCACGTCAAGAAATACAAGACCTATATGATACATTGTTACCTTCATAAACAGCTCGCAAAAGTTCAGGGCTGAACATTGGTATCTTGTGTTAGGAGGGATTCGTCTTAATCGCCACGCTTTGGAGGCGGAATGACAACCGCAGCACCAGACGCATAGCACCTTTGCCGCTGACGCCCATTGCCAGTTAGTTTTAGTTTTAGCCGGTCAGTCTGATTATCGTACAGTGTCATTAGGTCCTTACTTATGAAATTGGCGTTTTGTACTGGAGGAATATAAAGTCAATTTTTTTTAAAATATATTTAATTAATCAAAGTATGCACTATTGTTATCTACGTACTTTTGCCATCTTATAGGTAGTTTGATCCGTTTATTAAAAGAACAATGGGGTCGAGAATCAATAAACTCTTTGAAGGCGGTTTCGGTTTTGAAGAAGTTGTCCAAATTCCGGAAAAAATGGTAATCTGTTGGAGCAAGTTGTTTTGTCACTTACCCCGAAGCCTGCAGCTATCTCTGTGCTTTGTGATGGATCCGCTTCCACAATAGCCTTTAATTCTTTTTTTTCCACTTTGGTCTCCAGTCGTCCACGGGGTTGGTTCTGATCGAAATTTCCAGAACGAAAACTTTGAAACCAAAAACGTACCGTGCTTTCTTTTGCGATACCAGCGCCGTACACATCATTAATTCGTCGAGCTGTTTCTGCAGCACTGGTGCCACGGTAGAACTTGTACTCGAAAATATACTGATATTTCATGTTTTCCATTGTGCGGTAATTACAACGCCATAAAAAATAATGAGGGAAAAACAAATGAATGACTGTTTTCAAAACTCAAATGTACCTGTTAAATGAATTTTTAAATTTGAATTTAGAATTCTTAACCAAAGAGGAGATATTTCAGATCAAAGTGGCCAGTACGACAAAACGCTGATTTCACATGTAAGGACCTAATATTTTGCATTTGACGTAAACGTGATGGTAATATCGCCATCTGTCGGTAACCATTAGACTGTTTCAGCATTTCCCACTGTCGTCTCTTACCGATACTGCTGAGGTGAAATTATTCTTATGCACCCACCACACGGCAATAGTAGCTCAATAAAGTTTTATTTGACGAGTGACTTGTGCCTATTACGGTCATTATTAAAAGCTAAAGATATTCTACTACCCCCGTGTCGTAAGAGGCATCGGAAGTAAATGTATAAGAAGATGGGCAGCAGCACCTTAAAATAATAAAAAACTGGTTTGGTAAATATTCCCCCAAACGAGGCAATCTAAAGGGGAGGCCTATGTTCAGTGATGTAGCTACTGTAGGGCTAGGTGAGACAGTGCCCCGGGGCGCCCAAGCTCAATGGCCCTTCGGCCTATATGAACAAGGTTCGAAAGAAGATTTTAATATCCTAGTCGAATATAGAATTTTCGAATTGCTCAAATTAAAATCACAAAACTTTCTCCCATCCCACCTCCAGAAGATAAACATTTTTTTTAAATATATTATTACATTCATTAATTACACTTTACGTTACGGTACAATCATAAGTTTATAGAAACTACCGTGTACCGGTGTCACCGACAACAACAAATATGAAGGTGTAGTAAGAAAAAATAAATACACTTAGTATTTATTAGTTAATTGCGTGACCTTCTATTGCATAATGCACTGCGCATGGATCCTATATATTGTACAGGCCGTTAGTTTTATAACATTGATAAAATAAAGTTGCTTAGGTACTTCGTTTATTGTTTACCTATAATGATAACTGTAATCTACTGTAATAAGTAGACATGCTTTAATGTGCCTCGCAAGGAGCGATAAGGAGCTGATGATGAAGTAGTTTTGCACCTTTAAAATATTTAGTTTTTTAAAGGTGCAAAACATTTACATTGGTCCCCAATTTCATTCTTGCCCCGGGACCCTTGGTTACATAGCTACGTCACTGCCTATTCAGTGGTGGATTTTGATGCAGATTAAATAATGATGATGAGAAATTTAACTGAATATAATGCCGTAAGAGGCTTTCTAAAGTGAAAAAACTATTTAGTAATGATTCAAAGTTTGTAAATAGCCTTTAATGACCAGATGTGATGATGATGATGACAACGCTTTCGCAGAATAGCTGCCTAATGCCGTTGTGTTAGCTGCTTAATGCTGTTACGCTACGTATATATATATATATATATATATATATATATATATATATATATATATATATATATATATATATATATATATATGTATACAGCATGCCTTCAATGCTAACGAGGCATTCCATTTTAGCCCTCAGATGATAATGCATCTGCCTTTTAATACTTACTTAATCGAGGATAGATGTAGGTGTCTATGGGCTACAGCATCCACTTATCATCAGGTAGACTGCGTAGTATGTAGCTACTTGTTTGTCAGCCTCACTGCTATAAAATGATAAAATTAATATTTCATTCTACCATATCTGCGGAAATCAATTTTTAAATAATGTCTGAGCCTGTAATGAGCATTATATGGGGCATCAGTAATAAATTCAAGTGAAAAATTAGTGGTTACTGCTTACTGCGTATTTAAAGGATTGAAGAAACTATTAAGTAAGCCCTTTTCCTCCTTTTTATATTAACAAAAATAAATGCAGAACAGGATGCATAACTGCGTGCAGGATAAACTAATGCAAGAGCGTTTGATAACAGACACTTATGGTATCATGTAGAATGTTTAAATGCATAGACCATATAAGTATATCGATTGTTATCTAACTTTAAAATTGCCGATCAATTATTCTTTCGTCCAAAACTGTTTGTTCATTTATATGATTCAGTTAGTGACGCTTAGAAAACAAGCGAGTAAATACTATTTAATTTTTCCGAGCGAGCGTGACCCTTCTCCGGGCTAGCCGACACAAAATACACTGCAGCGTGATTCCCACGCTCAACCACTTACAAAACCATAACATGGTCAGTTGTTTGTCATCATCTCGTCACAACAGTCTAATAGGGCCCTTTACCACCTTAATCGCCATGCTTGGTGGATAGATTGGCGATCGCAGGATCGGACTTCACTAACATGTGATAATGCTTGCCGTCGCCTGTTTGTTTTCGTTTATAGCAGATGCTTATTGCGTCATCTCTACGGAGGCACCTGCTCTCTATGTCTATATTTAGATAAGTTGAGTCCTACTGCGCCCATATGAGACGATATGGGGATCTCTGAAGGACGAATATTTATTATGTATATGAAATGTGTTTATGTTTATATCTTTACGTTTCACTTTAAGGTTCCGTGGAATTTTATATGGATTCCAAGATAGGTTCGCCCTGTATCATAGAAAGCAGGCAGGCGACGACGGTGCTTATCGCGACTCGAGTTAATAATAAAATAAGTCCACAAGTCTGTCGCATAATTTACTGTCTATTATTATCATTAATGATTGATGCAATAGTACATGTTATACGGAGTGTAACTTTTTCGGAAATTATACCATTTCTTAGGGACACAGTTTTCGAAAATGCAATATTTACTTATTCAAAGCGAATTCGTGACTATTTTGAGAGATTTTAGATTTCCTTTACTAGCTTTGATTTTTATATATTACTAGCTTGCCAGGCAGACGTTGTTCTGCCCTTTCCGACGACCCTTTCTCATGTCCTATTAAAAATCCCTAAATTCGCAAAAAAATGTCGGTCACTCATGGGTAAAAACTGTATTGCACACGGTGTGCAAATGTGATTAAAATCGGTTAAGTAGTTTAGGAGTCCATCACGGACAAAAAAGGTGACACGTAATTTATATATATATATATATATATATATATATATATATATATATATATATATATATATATATATATATATATTAAGATAAAAAGATTCAGATTATTTTATCTTTTCTTTAAACTTTCTTCGTTTTCTTTGACTTAACCTAGGTACATAATTAAAACTTCTTTCGACAAATTTCATTTTTAAGAAATAATCGTAAATACACAAATCGGTACAACCGGAACCTGCAGAATAAATATTGATATTGGTAGGTTAGCCAAGGTAACATTTATGAATAAAATCAGAGGTAGGCTCGGATATGTCAGACACAAGATCAACTACAAAACTACTTGACAACAAATATTCGGTACCTACCTAAATTATAAATAATATATTATATTATAAATAATAATTAATAGCCGATTCTTAACATGGTAGCTCAGGGGCTAAACGCTCGCCAAAAATTTCACAGTACGCGAGCAGCACGGGTTCAATCCCCGCCCGCATCAATCAAATTGTTAATATAAGTGATGATTTTGCATAATATGCTCAGCGGTGAAAGTAATCATCGTGATGAATACATCTGAAGTCCTACAACATGCAATTGAGCAGTGCAGCAAGTTTTATAAAGGTGAGATTCTTAAACGTAGCTAATTTTTTGTGCAAATGTTTGTTTCGGAAATCATTATCGTACTTTTTATTCATTCTATTTTTTATAAGTGTCAGTGTTTTTGTATAAAATTATTGGTTATGGTTTGGCCACCCCCTATATATGTCAATGATTAAAGTAAAAGTTTAGCTTGTTATTTAACATGTCTCATTTTACTACGTAGGTATTCGTTCTACTTCACTTGTCCTTACTATTTCCTCGTAGACAGTGACACTATAAAACATGATGAAAGAATTTAAAAAATAAAACAGGAATTTGATAAAAGGTAAATAGTGGCGGTAGATAGGGTATAGCAGTCACAGTTCACGGCTGTACACCGGTCGTTCATTTCTGAGAAAGAAAGAACTCATTTGACATGTCCTCGAACCTTTTTTAATTTTTTTTGACATTTAAAAAACTGCATATTTTTATGTAATAAACGTATTATAGTAATAAACGTCTTATATGCACCAATATATAATATGAGTAAGCTCTTACCTTAAAACTAGACAAAGCTGTATAAAGGCTGTCATCTTTAATAAACATCCATTCGTAACACAACACGCAAACAAAAGTTTGTAAACACCAAAAGTTATGCTTGTTTTATTATTGTACACAGTTTCGTACTACTTAATATACGGATTACCGACTGACTGGTGACTGGCTGACTGGTTACTGTGAACAAAACCAGAATCATGTCCAATTGGAATTCAGTGTATATTGCCATGACTTCTTTAGCTACCGAATACAGATAAAGCAATCACAATGCGAAATTTATTATTATTTTTAATTAATTCTGACCGTTTTTCGTATCGTAAAAATATATAATTTAAGATATACATAATGATTTAATGAATTACAGCGCCATTTTAGTATATTATCGTAAATATTCTCATTATAAAACAGTTGCAATAAATTTAAACATGGCTACATTTTATATGACTCATGCTTGCTCACTCACGAATGCGAAATAAGACATTTTATAGTGCAATGCACTTTATCATTCTAGTTTTAAAATGCAGTCGTAAACAAACATGTTACAGAGGTTTCACGTAAAGGACAAAAGGTATTAGGTATTCCCGTTTTTTTGTGTTGATAGTATTTCCAAGGCCGGCTGGTATGGTAAATATACATTTAAAGTGCATTAAATTTTAATAACTTTCGTTAAAGTAAACATTCATTCGTTGTTGTGTTGTGCGTGATTAAAATATTTTTATATCTAAAGGTCAATCCTAAAATCGTTATGTGCCAGCTGTCTTAAGTAGTATAACGGTATAACCTCCGTCAATTTTAAAGCCTCACAATGAAACTGAATTTATTTAAGAGATGTAGGTACGCTGAAGATTCATTCGGAAAAAGTACATACATAATTTTTCTTAAAGCAGGGTTACAAAAACTGCAAAGCTCAGATTGTAGATCTTAATTGCATAGCTTAGTTTTAATGAAATTGCTGCACAAATATTATTTCTCCACTCAGAACATTATAGTACCTAAATGGCATTCGTAAAGGTAAATTAAATTATCTTAATATGTAAATGGTTTTGATCCATACAGGATGTGAAATTGAGGAATTAATGAATTTCATTCATGAATTTGACATTCGTTAAATCTATTATTATCACCACGATGAATATTTTAACGTAAATAAAATTAGTAAAGACACAAAAATGTAACAAAAAGGTAAGAAATACCTCAACGGAGAACCAGGACGAAGTGATTTCCTCGTAGGCACTTACGTCTTTGTTTTATTTTTCGATTATAAGCGGCCTTAAATTAGCCATTGCTCTGTGAATCATTGTCCCTGACCGATAAACTGTGGCTGCAACCTTTTGAGAGTTCACGGTTTATTTGTAATTATTTATAATTTGTTTTTCTGCAAAAATAATCATTTTTAAATTGACATATCATAATTTTCAAGGTTTTCTTTACTCACATTAAACCTTTAGATTTGCATTATTTTAGTCCCAACTCAGTTTTTATCATGTATTTACTCTAAATTTGACTGCCTCGTTGGTCTAGCGGTTGTAGTAGTGTGACTGCTGATTATGAGGTCCTGGGTTCGATTCCCGGTAGAGCCGGTCGGGACAAAAAAAATCAGTTATTGAGTTTTTCCGTCAAGAACTTCTCATTAGCTGCCCGGAGTCAGGAAGTTAGCGGTGTCACACCTGTGCCTCAGAAAGCAGGTAAAGCCGTTGGTCCTGCGCCAGATCTGTCTTCGGTCGTGTCGGTTTATCGTCCCATCGGATTCTGAGAGTACACCTGTGCTTTTTTTATAGGAGAGGGGCAAACGAGCATACGGCTCACCCTACGAGCACTTAACCCTATAGAGAAGTAATACATGCGAATTTAAAAGAAAATAATTTTGTCAACTAGTTGCGGCGCGGGGGGAGCTGTGATCGCTGCGAAATACTCCGAACTATTCCGAAGAGATTCCGAGCACGATCGCTAGTCGCTATTGTAATGAATTTATGCTTTCTATCGATATTGATAAATTTTTTCGCTTTTTTAATACATACTTTCAGTATCAGTAACTAGCTTTCGATTGTGACTTCAATTTTCCTGTGCTACTAAGAAATGCAATTTTAAATGTACTAACTTTTCAAGCAGTATACTCATGTAAAATATAAATGCCAACTTCGAAAAAATTCAAGATTAAATTAAAGGAGTTTAAAATAAACTTTTAGTGATTTGTTGAACTTTAACATAAAATTACTTAAACATAAAAATTAAAATATTTAATACATGGTAGAGCCATGCTGCAGTTATATTAGTAGTAAAGTTGTACCATGAATGGGTCGGCTCGACCGGGGAAGGACCACGCTCTCACGGAATACCAGCATGAAACAGTAGCTTTATGCTGTGTTTCGTATGGTGAGTGTAGAGAACCGGCGACCCTTTTTACTGGAAACGAGGCATTCCATTCCCCATCGGTGACAGACAACACATCTGCATTTAGATTCGTAATCGATAATAGATGTAGATGTCTATGGGCCACAGTAACCACTTACCATCATGTGTACTGTGTGCTCCTATATCCTATACCCTATCCTATAAAAAAGGCCCCGTAGGTGATACGCAAGATAGTTCGGCTCAAGGTCGAGGCACTACGAGGCAGTACGGAGAGATTGAAAAGAGAATAAAAAAGATTTACGTGTTTATTTATTACATTTATTTTATTAAGTGCTATTATTGATTTTTAAAATGAATTAATTTTGTATATATTCTCCTAACTGCACATTTTCCTTCCAATTATTGATTTTTAAGTATAAATGTCATTCTTGTGTCAATATATTTCTTTATTATACTTTTCGTTAAATCAATAATATGATTTGTTTCTTCGGCGTAAAATTGATGATGTGTATACTCCGGGAATAATTGTTCTTCTGTAAAGCTGCTAAGAGCTTTATGGGTCAACAGTTCAGCGGTGATTTTTCCTGTTATGTATATGTCTATATCTAATATATCCAAAACAACGATATCTAAATACAATAATCATTTTGTGGATAATTATAGACAATACGAAATAAATATACCGCACTGCACTAGTCATTAGCGTCACGAGGCTAATTATGATAAGGAGAGATGGATATACATGTTTGCAGTAAATGCAAAAAGGACGGGGAGTAACGCGTGGCGGAACCGTCCAGTTTAACTTGACCCTCGTTGCGTAATAAAAATGTTGAAAATATTTTGGTAAAATAAAGAAATGTACCTACCGATGAAAAGTAATATTGTTTGTTGTTACACAACATCTTTTACTGTTGTTCCCGCACCATTTAACGCAAAACAAGACATGATACCGTAAATTGATTTTAATTTATATTTTAAATGTAAGCCGTCTCTTCGGTTCTAGTTTTTGGTCGCTACTGGCGGGAGACAAAAGTGTTCCGAAATATATCAGTGACTAGTCACTGACTAGTTGACAGGTTCGGGTCGCCTTGTATTACGTCTCTATAGGGTTAAGTGCTCGTAGGGCTCACCTGATGGTAAGTGAATACCGCCGCCCATGAACAGCTGCAACACCAGGGGGATTGCAGATGCGGTGCCGGCCTTTTGAAAAGGAATAGGCTCTTTTCTTGAAGGTACCTAAGTCGTATCGGTCCGGAAAAATCTCTGGTGGTAGTTGACTCGACAAGGTTGTTGTGCGAGGAAGAAAACTTCTTTTAAATAGTACAGTGGTGGACCGCTAGTCATCCAGATGGTATGGTGAAACTGTGCGTACCCCGTGGTAGATGCGATAAAATACGCAAAGAGATGCAACATCTCTGTGCAGTGCCAGTGAGTTAAGCCGATCGGAAAGAGCTCGGTCGCCGACGATTTGAACTGCTCTGCGCTGGATGCGATCAAAGCGAAGGAGCTACTACTGGGGAGCCACGGCCCAGTGATGGGAACAGTATTCCATGTGAGGCCGAACCAGCGCCTTCTAAAGTTGCAGGCGGTGAGCCGGCATGAAATACTGTCCCGCTCTGCTGAGCACGCCAAGCTTTTTAGAGGCCAATTTGGCCTTCCAAGTGACCACGAAACTGCACACTACTCGATATTTCGACGCCGAGGACTGGGGATTAAACCGGACTAGATTTAGTCGCCCCCAATCCGAGATTTTGTTCAACAAAGTGACGACTTCAGACACAAGTTTGTCGCGGTACTCGCCGACGTTTTCCCGAGAAATACTGGCACGTCCGGTGTATAAAGCATCACCAGTGCTGACGTCCGCATAGCAATGAATGCTACCAATTTGCAACATGTCATTGATATGCAGAAGAAAAAGCGTTGGTGATAGCATGCAGCCTTGTGGAACACCAACGTTAATAGGCGGTATAATGTATTCGGAGCGTGCACCATCCGCTACGATCAGCAAGAAAACTGGTGATCTAATTGCACAATTTCTCGGTAAGCCTATAGGAAGGAAACTTCGTAAGAAGAGCTTTGTGCGAAACCCGATCTAAGGCCTTCGCTATGTCCAAACTTCGCCAATTTATGAATTAGGTAACCTAGAACATCACCAGCCGAGCGACTGCGACGGAAACCGTACTGGTGGTCACTAATCAGCTAGTGATCCTCAAAGTACCGCTTGAGCTGGCTGTTAGTAATAGATTCCATTAATTTAGAGAACAAGGAGGTGATGGCCATAGGCCTATAGTTGGACGGATCAGAGCGGTTACCTTTTTTAAGGATCGGGTGCACGAAGGCCGTCTTCCATGATTTCGGGACTACGCCTAGGGAGTAGGAGTACCGGAAAAGACGCGTTAAAACCGGTGCTAACTCCGGAGCACACGTCTTCAGCACAATAGGAGGGACACCATCAGGCCCACTCGTCTTGTTGATGTCCAGGGAGAGGAGTACTCTGCACACCGAGCGTTGCGTTAACAGCACATCCTGCATGGAGCACTCACACTGCGGGATGGTCGGCGGTGTGTTCCCCCCGTCATCAAGAGTCGAATTGGACGTAAAGAGAGAGCGCAGTAGATCGGCTTTGTCCTTTGCGGCATGGGCCAGTGAGTAATCATCTCTGTGCAGAGATGGAAGAGATGGCTGGCAGAAGTTCCCTTGGACAGCCTCGGCGAGAGACCAGAATGCACGTGTTCCCGAATTAAGACGAACAAGTTTCTCGCCAATTCTGCCGATGTGCTCTGACTTTGCCTTGACAATGACCCTTTTAAAGGACCCGGAGGCAGAATTATGCTTCATTTTAAGAACGCTGGTTTTACATCCCGAGACGTCGATTCGCGAGCTCAGGCCTGGTAACACTCCTGTTTATGATGTAATGCAATTTTCCAAGAGCGACCAAACCAAGGCTAGGTTCTGCTTCCGATAGGTACCACAGATGATGGAATAAATAGTTACATTTCCTGTAGCAACACATTAGCGACAGAATCAGCAACCGCGCTGGGATCATCCGGCTAGAAGCAAACCCGCCTCCGAGGGTAGGATGCAAAAAAAGATCGCATCCCGTCCCAATCGGCTGACATATAATGCCAAACACGGCGGCAACCTGCAGTACGTAACCACGATGGAAGCGTGAGTGGCACCGTACTCCGGATCAGACAACGGTCCGAGGACTCAAGAGGGGCATTAACGGAGACCTGATATCCGTCCGGATAAGAGGTCAGCAGAAGGTCCAACAGGGAAAGTACATGATCTTCCACATCTGGGATCTGGGTAGGCGAGGTAACCAGTTGTCTCAGACCATATGCCAAAGCAGTCATAAACGGATGTACCCGCATGATTGGTTAAACGAGAACCAAGCCGTTCAGCACGGTGCGCGTTAAAATCAACAAGTATCACGATCTCTGCGGATGGGACCTGTTGTAGCACGGAGTCTGCAGCCATCTGGACGTTATATTCATTTTATATATTGGGCCTCCGGCCACCTGCACTCACCAGACGAAATGCAGAAGCAAAGCTTATACTTCACTCCGGTCTTCTGTGAGGTCGTGGTACCCCTGTTTGAGCCGGCCCATACGTGAAACAGCAAAGGCTGTTGCGTGACTCTACCACTGTTAAAGCTTGCGCATATTCTTGGGCAATAGTGCCAAGATTATGATCTTGTCCTGCGTCGATGGCTAGTCTACATTGAAGCTAGCCGCCGTGACCTAAATTCGGTCTGAAGGACTATATTTTTAATTTAAAGGGATGCGAAATATTACAATTTTACCTGTAAAGTCGCTCTGGTAAAACAAAAGATAAATAACTTTTTTATAATTATAATAAATTCATAATTTTTAACTAGTCTAAACCATTACTTGACTACTGTCTCACGTGATGGACTTAGCTTAACAAAAACCTATTTACTCTTGCCTTGATGACACCGACATTGTAATTGGATGGAAAAATAGATGCAGGCTTAGAGTATATATTTTAAGTGATTATACTCTAAGGATGCAGGCAGCTTTTTCCACCCCTTATTCTACTTGCTGCACGCATGACAAACGATGAAGAAAATCGAATGAAAGCAGTTCTAATAAGTTGACAATGAAAGGGTCAAGACTGGCCGAGCATCTGGTTGTCCGATAGTGGAAGGCTGAGGGAGGAATTAAGTTATACAAATCCTGTGCACTTTCTCCAAAATGTATCCTGTGGAAAACCGAAATGCTGGCTATTCTGCGTCTGTGTTCGAAACTGGTATGATTCGGGTCACCATTGAGTTAGCACGCCTATTCATTGAATCCAAAGCTGCTAGGTTGCATTTTGCAGCACCGGCTCACATATGGTAGAAAAGTGAAACACCACCAACATTCTGATTATGGGCTGCAACTGAGAATTTCTTGACAGAAAAGCCCAACAAAGGAATTTGGCCCGATTCAGGATTTGAAGCCGTAATCACACAACCAGCAGTTGCGCTTACGACCATCTATCGGTGATCATAAAATCTTACCGCCACTTCCCATTCTCATTTTCTTGAGAAGTACAAAAGAAAAAGTAGAATAAAACCAATTTTAATAATTAATTAAAAGGAGTCATTTCTACATACCAGTAAGTATAACCAGAATTCAAAAAATTTATTTCAAAAACTTTTGATAAAGATAAAGATACATTATAAAACTGTATCTAATTATCGACCGAAAAAACGCATAAACTTACTTAGCCACCCGCACCTTATGGTCACACTAGTACAATATTCATATCATTACGCTATTTTAAACAAGGGCTTGAGTGGAGCTTCTCTTATGATATCCACGCGATGACAATAAATTTATTTAATTTTATTAAATAACTTAGCCAGATAAAATAAAACAAGATAAACAAAACAACTTCGTTTATTGTATCTTATAAGTTATCTTACAATAAAAATGTGTTAAAGGTATGGCAACATTGAATTGTTTTTGATAAAGTCACCTATGAAAGTCCCTTCTAGGACGGGAAAACTTATGCTAAGTGTCTTATTATGAGTCCAGCGAGTGACTAAATCTTTGGCTGGACCTGGAACGTCAAGTGGAACCATGTGACCTGCACCGAGGAACACGACTTCAGTCAGACCGCCACCAGTTTTGTGATAACTGTTGAAAAAAATTAGACTTATAATTTTTTTTGGAATAAAAATGGAGTTTACCATTTTTATATACCGGATTCTAAAATGGCATTTCATGCAACCACAATGCAATGCAAAAATTTGTTATAAATATGCTGTTTAAATATCAGAACTTCAGTAGATTGTTTTTTACAGAAGAGGGGGCAAACGATAGCTTCGTGGCGCAGTGGCTTAGCAGTGAATCTCAGCTATGCGTGGCTATCTAAGATCGATTAACCGAAGAATCGATTTTTGTCCAAAAAGATCGATTTTTAAATCGATATTTGGGACTGAATCGACCCAGTGAATCGATGTTTCATCCTAGAAATCGAGATTCGATTTTTTCTGTTTTGACAAGAACCATAAAATTATTTACAATTAGCTGAGTGTACCCAAACACGTAAAAAATACAGTTTTTCACACAATTATTCGAAAACTTGCGAAATGGCTGTGTGCTCAGTGCTTTTTTACATCTTCTTAATAGCTTAAAGAATTAAAAACAAGTTCCATTTGTAATCTGGGCTTTCTTGTATTTTATTAGTAGTGTAAATTCAAATTCGAAAAGTAAATCAAAAAAATATCGATTTGAGATAAATCGATATTTTTAGAAAGAATCGCCATGCCAAGTCCTAGTCTCAATGCCAAGAGCTGCGTGGCGAATTCCGCACGGAACTTCATTGTTTTTTGTATAACACTAGGTACTAGGATATACAAAAACAAAATAAAGTTCTAAAAAGTAATTTGATTGGCAAACTATTAATAATAAAGGATATTGCTTGGTTACTTTAGTTTACTACTACTACTACTAACTTGGTCAGACCAAGTTTATTCAACTTAATATCAATCGGGCGCAGTTTTAAATTTAAAAAAATTACCCGGCACGTTTATTCCTGTACATGTAGGGTAAGCGTGGTGCTTTGATGAACTTGTCAGTTCCGTTCCATTTCCACGTACGATAGTTTTCTGATGTGGTAACACATGGCATCATTAGGTCTAGTTGGCCGCTGAAAAATAAATTAAGACTCTATAATCAAGCAATAATAATGTTTTAGAAATAGCAGCAAAACTTTACTGTTTCGTATGACCGTATGCATTCTATACGTAACAAAAAATTATAATATATATAAAGAGCCACACACTGCAGTTATGTTATGGCTGGAGCAGGAACAGAATATCAAATCAAATCAAAATACATTGTCACCCCTGAGGACTAAGATGGAATGCCTCGTTTCCAGTAAAAGGGGTCTCCGATTATTTACGCTCACCATAAGAAATACACCAGCATTAAGCTCTTTTACGCTAATATTCTGCGAAAGCATAGTTTTACCTCAATCGAGCTGACCCATTCGTGCTTCAACCATAATAATAAGATAGCTGCAGCGTGTATGGCGGTTGTAGCTGATTTAATTACCAAAAACCAAGATGTAGTTGGCTATATCGCTATATCTAATAAATAGTTGTTTTAAGTTTGAAAGAACAAATAGATTGTTAACAGGAGTGTGTGTCAGCGAACGTTTTTTATGCATGCATGACACACAGTTCGGGTTTAGACCAGGACTATCAACCAAAAGTGCTATTTTAAGTCTGAAACACACCGTTCGATATTACGTAGATCGTGGTACCCCGGTGTATGCTTGTTTCCTTGATCTTTCCAGGGCATTTGATCTCGTCTCGTATGACGTGCTCTGGAGGAAGGTAGAGGACAGGGGTGTACCGTCAGAGATATGTGGACTAGTCAAATATTGGTACCGTAAACAAATAAATCATTTGAAATGGGACGATACTCTTAGTGTACCGAATAGGTTGGAATGCGGGGTAAGAAGGCAGGGGGTCTAACGTATCCCAGATTATTCAATCTATATATAGATGCTCTCATAGGTAAGCTCAGCAGCAATCGTGTCGGATACAGTATTGGTGGGGTTAGTATTAACATCAGCTATGCAGATGACATGGTGCTGCTGGGACCGTCGGTGAGGGCAGTAAGAGAGATATTGAAGGTGTGTGAAGCCTATGCTGAGTCGCATGGTTTGGCATATAATGTCAAAAAATGTGAGTACATTGTCTTTAAGGTCAGGGGCAAGCCTAGGACTGATGAACCTGACCTGTTCTTGAATGGGTCAAAAATTAAAAAAGTGACGTCCTTCAAATATCTAGGTCATTTCCTTGCCGATTACCTGAAAGACAATGTAGATTTTGAGAGGAAACGCAGGGCTCTAGCGGTCAGGAGTAACATGCTGGCCCGTAGAGTTGCTCGATGCACGGACCTAGTTAAAATTACCCTATTTAAGGCATATTGCTAGAGTCTGTATACGAGCAATATATGGGTCAATTACACTAAAAGGTCGCTGGATATCCTGCGTGTTCAATACAATAACGCTTTCAGAATGTTGTTGGGACTGCCTCGCTACTGTAGTGCGTCGGAGATGTTTGCGCAAGCTCGCACGGACGGCTTTCATACGATGATACGCAAGAAAACAGCTTCGCTGCTATGAAGGGTGAGAGATAGTCACAACAGTATTTTAAAAACAGTACTAGTTTATAAGTCATTTGTTACTAACACTACCATGGATTAATTTAGGTTCGAAATAAAGATTATTATTATAGCAAACGAGCACATAGTCCGCTAATGGTAAGTGGACGGTATAGCCCATGTGCACCTTATATTCCAGGTTAAGAATAAAAATGCAGATGCAATGTCGCCCTAGAGGACCCAGATGGAATGCTACGTCATTACAAAAAAGGATGATACAGCATTATGACTTGCAATTGCATCACCCCATAACAGGACTCCAATAGCTCCTACTCAATTCGTGAATATCCGCTAGTTAAAGTCGTTGTGTGTACTTACATAAATTAAAATTATAAATACATATATCGCATACATTGTACTCGCAAGACATACTCGTAAGCAACCATTTTTAATGAAAGAAGTTCAAATTGATTTTAAACATTCATAATACTAAACCTTCTCCGTGCTCTGGCACCGTAGCACATTTGCTTAACATTGGGTTCGAATCCCCAAAGAAAATAGTACTTATTTGTACAGCCTACAAATATAGAAGACGTGAGTGGATGAAGGTGATAACTCGCATTCTACTAGTTTTGAGTAAATCACGATTGAAGTTTCACTATTGTTTTTTGAGATAAGTCGTTAGAAAATTGGTTTTATTTAAACTATAATGCAAAGTTGGGTAAACCAACTTAAAAAATTAGGGTACGTGAGCAATTAAACTTTTTTAATACTTTATGGTATATAATTTCGAAAAAAACTGAACATAACTCTTTCTTTCACTAACATTTTAAAAACATTTTGGCATTTTAGCTATTTCAAATTAGGTGTTAAGTAACATTATGTAGTTAAAGTTTTACAAAAAGGTAAACATTACTTAAATATTCCTTATTTATAAAGTTATAAATAGAAACGTAAGCTAATAAAACAGAGATCGGTCTTGAGAATAAAAAAAATTATACTATTTTTCAATTAAAATCGACTCATAGAAGTACCGATATTCTGACTTTACGTAAATGTTCTTTTTTTTCCACTGATACGATACTATATTTTCCGTTCGTACGCGTAATCTCCACAGAATAGCGCAACTGTGATCTCCTTTTTAAAATGTCCAAATTTTTGAAGGGTCATTTCATCGTATGTTTCTTTATATAGGTAGGAACCATATTCATCTACGCGTTCTATACCATCCGTTTAATACCATCCCTAAAACTTACTTTGTCATTGTTTACGTCCTTTTTTCTGTTAAAAAAATTAAGTTTTTCCTGTAACTTACAAATTATTCTGAAATACCCGCTCATATCAGTGACTGTATTATTTCGGGAAGCTTTACAAATAATATTCATGTATTGTTCAAGAACAAAAACTGCATCGTGTTTCCGAGGGACTTTTGCTATCGTTTCTATCAGTTGATCGAGTAAGTAGATGAGTTTGTATATTTGATATGCGTATTTAGCAGGGATGGGAGATATGATAAGGATATAGAAGGATGAGTACACTCTATTGTGAAGAGTCAGAATATGTCAAAAAAGCCACGTATGGCAATTCATGCTGTGTTGGTCTCCACTTTAACGTATGGTAGTGAAAGTTGGGTGTGGCAGAAGAAGCACGAGAGTAGAATAAACGCAGTAGAAATGCGGTCGTTAAGGAGTATGTTAGAGCTGAACTAAAATATGTTAGAGAAATTGTGTGATAAGAGAAAAGTGTAGTTTGCAAGATGATATTGTGACCAGGATTAAGAAAAAAATGTTTCGGTGGTTTGGTCATGTGGAAAGAATGAATGAGAAAAGAGCGACAAGGAAAATTTATGTTGCAGAAGTGAACGGAAGAGTCGGAAAGGGACATCCTAGGTGAAAGTTTATCGACCAAATTGGCGATATATTGAAAACGGGCCAAATTAGGAGTACCCTTAACCGACGAGCATGCATGCGTGGGTATATGGATGTGGAGGAGGCGAGAGAGTTGTGTCAGGATCTTGCCAAATGGTAGTCTGTAGTCTCTGCCTACCTCTCTGGGTGACAGGCGTCAGTGTTTACGTTTATGTTTTTTTCTATCCTACCGAAATTATAATCCGAGTCTTAATAAGAATGGCCAACCTCAGGGAATTTGTGGTCTATTACTTTAAAATATCCTTTTAATAATATGAGGTATTGATGCAATGCAATCATTTTTGAACTGTTCGGCACATGAATTGTTTTTGACAACTTGGATCTACCTCCAAAAATTTTAGAAGTGCGTTTCTAAGTTCAACACTTCCGTGATCCGCTATTATACGGTGACCGACAGCAGCTTCCAGTAATAATTTTGCCCTTGCTTTGCCTCCTGCCATTACTTTTCCACTTTGCCAACGTAAATTCACTATTATAAATAATATTTTTGTACACAAAACACACTACAATACGCACTCTGTTAGAAAGCCCGCGAGAATGTGATAATTTTAATGACAACGAAAATCAAAACAATTAACTGACGTGAACGAATGAAGGTGCTATGTATGTTACATAACACCTTCATTCACGGAGAAGTGATGTCGTGTCATTCGACTATCGTTCGCTGAGTGGAAGAAAGTGTTATGTTCGTACATGTCACTTTCTTCCACGACAAAAAAACAAAACTTTTACTTTATTTATCAAAAACGCAGTGATATGGGCTCGTACCTCTTTCATCCAGTACCATTTTCAAACTAAACTGTACATAACACCTTTATCAACTTTCTATTTTTGAAATACGTCTTAAATCGATAGTTTTAGGGTCTAAAATCATTTTATAACGACATATCACCTTCATCTATGCAAAAAAACACCAAAACCTGAAAATGCGACATATCACCTTCATCCGCTTATGTCTTTATTGTTCTGGGTCTCAATGTTTGTGCTTGTACAATAAAGTATGCTAAGAGAAAATTTTAGTGTGTGGTAATTATTTTTTTAATTATATTTAGGTTACCTCGGTCACAGTATAAATATGGAACAATACAGAAACTATGTACCTACAAAAGCTCAAAACGGCACACTCACACAAACACGCACAACTACGAAACTCCTAAGCGAACGTCGCGGTAATCTCAGTAGTGAGTGTCGCGTCAAGACGATTGGTTACGTTAATCTCCACGATCTTTTTAAAAATGCCACGAACGTATTGCATAGTATACGGCTGTTTGAACAAAACCGGAGCTATCGTATTTTAAACTTCCTGCTGATTTTGAAAGGTAAGAATTATTTATTGTTATTGTAATAATTCTTATTGAATTATAAGTACGTGCGATCGATCATAATGAATTCGTGAACTATATACAATAGTGGTAACAAAAAGTAAATCCAAGATGGCGGCTGCAATAATTATCAACCGTTACAAAATTGGTTGTCATTTTCATGGTTTTTCGAGGATGCCGATGGTACTGTCAAAACGTTAATCCAAGATGGCGGCTGATATAAGTATAAATTTTTTCATGGGTGTCGTTTTTATGGTTTTCGAGGGTGTTGAAATGTTGAAGCCAATAGTGCTATCAAAACGTGAATCAAAATCAAAATGTATAAATTTTTCATCATGGATGTTATTTTCATGGTTTTTGGGGGTGTTAAAGCTGTCGAAATGTAAATCCAAGACGGCGGTTGCAATAGGTATGTTTCTATTTGTGTACGGTCAGTACAGCAGCATTAGCTGCTATTTCACGCCGGTATTACGTGAGTGCGGCTCTTTGCCAGTCGAGCTGGTTTATTTGTGCTACATCAATAGTAAAGTGGAATAAAAACCACATAGTACAGACGCTATTATATAAAAAAAAATGATGACGCAATTTATAACTTAAATATATCTTACCAATATGCTAACACTCTGTAATGTTCAAGCAACGTTTCGAAGTGTCCCTTTCCGCTGCTCAAAAAGTCCAAGGCGAGGTGAGCGTGGACTGTCATATTCACGAAGCCGAACTTGGTGTTGCGAACGTGTATCGCCTTCTGGATTACCGGCTTGTTCATGTAGGGCACATATTTTCCCAGCGACAGGTCGTTTTGCAAGAAGTTGTAGGCGTGGGACTGGTGCGTCAACACTAACAGCAGACTTATGAGGTTCAACCATTTCTAGAATGGATTGCAGAAATTATTATTATTACTTTTACTAGGTGGTAGGATTTGTATTCTGTCTAGGAACTATCTACTTAGTTACTACACTCTTACCTATCTCTCCTGCCAAATAAATATACTTACAGTGCTGTGTTCGATATAGTAAGCTTATAGTAACTTATAGTAATCTTGAGCTTTGCCACCCTATAAAACCAAAACTAGTACAAGGATAGAGACAAAAAACACCAAGTCGTATACTATAACTATTATATAAAGAAAAAAAAACCAAACTAGCTTTGGCAATAATTAGGAATACTTCGAAAAATCTACTAAAAAAAACTCACCATACTACAACATACTAAAATATTGACTATAATGTAAACTGTCAAAATCGATAAAGCGTCGCACTTTTGACTATTTATTATTTGATTGACCGATCAAGAGATCTATGCATACAAGGCTGTAGTGTTTGAGTTACAAAAAAGTGATGGGGCTCCCCAGTGCTAGTTCCCTCCACTTGACCGCATCCAGCGCAGAGCGGCTCGAATCATCGACGACCGAGTGCTTTCCGATCGGCTCGATTCACTGGCGCTGCGAAGAGATGTTGCATCTCTTTGTGTATTTTATCGCGTCTATATTTTATTTAAGTATATTTCATTAAAAACAACATTATTTAAAACACTACGTACGTATTTATGAAAAGTTATCCCCTTATTTGAAAATTTGCAAGTTGTGGAAGAATTTCCGCAGTTGGATATGCTTCACAACACCATTTTTATTTTTACGTCTCTGCGTCCAAAACAACACTGGTGATCGAAACAAACGCTCCTCGCACGCTTGTGGCCTACGAGTCACATGTGCGGCAACAAGATCACACGCTTTTACGACTTCTATTGCCTTATTATTTAGATTACCTTGGGTGCTATACTGATGTTGACAAGAGACAACAAAACCACTTACAGTTTTAGCAACGATGCTATTATTAGCGGCTATTTCCTGCGTTAAGGCGTCCACTAAAGGTTTCACCATATCCATCTGCTCCATCCCTAACAATCCGAAGTGGTAAAAAGGACGAGGGATCTGGAGGATGACAGCGGGGTCCACGTACGCGTTACCAATCATGAAACCCTGGAAAATGAAATTTTCCTTTCTTAGTTAATAATTATATTGCTATCTAATAAATGCTCTTAAAATGTAGAAAATATTAACGGTCGAATAAAAAAAATCGTCTTCTACTTAATAAAAGATTAAAGTTTTTGTTTCTCTCTCGATTTAATAACAATAGAAAGGGGTAGGTATATACTTAATTAACACTTTAGGAAGCGATAATAAACAATTATAAGTAAGGCCTTATGTGCTTAACGATTTAAGGCATTAACGTAGTATTTGAAAATGACAAAGTGTGGTGAAGACAGAATGTGAAAATGCAGAACACGGTGCTGGTTTTTGCAATGTTTTGGATTTTTTCAACTTGTTACCAAAATAGAAAAATGTTTTAATGAAATAAATTATAAAATTAAACGTCATCACCAACAGTCTATCACTATACTAGTACTGCACATACGCCTACCCCATTAATAAACAAACATTAATAACCAAACCAAAGCACGGTACTGAACCACATTTACTCAAACAATTTGGAATCTTCGTCATTCCCTCAATTTGTTCAGCAATAGGCATTTTCTTTAATTCAATGTCATTTGAAATTTAACAAAGATAGATGCCGTAGACTCTGTATGAAAAAGTTGAATTTAAATTCTGAGTAAAATGAAAAAAAAAACAAGTTCACAATCATCATTACGGTTCTGTGACCCAGATGCTTAAAATTGCATTGCGGCGTTGTGGGGCGCGGTTTCGAATCCCTCACAAAAGAAGTATTTGTATTTTCTACAATTTTTTCGCGGATCTGAAAGTTTGCCCTTGTGTAATTTATGCATGTAAACTGACTTGTGACTTTACAATACAAAAGAAAATGCTAGTATGAGGGCTTCTTAAATAAATAAAAAATCAAAATATAATATATTAATTCCATTCCATATCCGATTTTTGCCACAACAATCTAGGCTTTTTTTTAAAGAATATTAGTAATCCTATTAATTAACATTACTAATATTCCATTTAACCACTCCTGGTAAGCTGAAAATGCTTGTATTTGGAGTGGTTCACGGCAGTAGACGAATGGTGGATTCGAACCCACGACCTTTTGAGTTAGCGGTCCGCACCCTGCCATTAGCTCACCGGCACGGAAACTTGGCCACTCGTGAATTTGCTGATTATTTGCACTGAAACGTTTTTTTAACAGTAAATTAAGGGTAGATGCATTCAATAAGTGTCTCTAATGGTTTTAGAACATAGAAATTTAATGTTTACTTCACCGAAATTTTTCTTTTCAAGATAACATGTTTTCACTAAAATTAACATCTTTCCATTGTCACTTTAAAAACACTACAAAGTTAAAAATTAAGTCTGTTTCTTTATTGTCTATCAGTTTTAATGTCGGGTGTTTCCTCCTCTAGCCCTGATAACCGCTTGCATTCGATCTGGCATGCTTTGAATGATGTTTCTGACATCAACTTGCGGTATGCTGTCCCAAGCGGCCAGCGCTGCATTTCGGAGCTCATTTAGAGTTTGTGGCGGTTTGGAGCTGGACTTTATCTTTCTTTTGAGCATATCCCATACATGCTCAATTGGATTTAAGTCCGGGCTACGAGCTGGCCACTGTAATTTTTGTATTCCAACCTCTTCCAGATATTCCTCTACACAATGTGCGACGTGCGGGCGTGCATTATCGTGCATGAGGAGGAATTGGTCGTGTCCAATGAATCCCGAATAAGGCATTACGTGCTCCTGAAGAACTTCCTCGATGTATCGAGTAGCTGTAAGCCGATTATCGACGATGACCAACTCTGTACGTGCGTCGGAACTTCACCTCCCCATACCATTATTGAGCCTCCATGGAAACTCACAGTTTGGGTGGTGGTAATGGGTAGAAACCTCTCTCCTCTTTTTCTCCACACTCGTTCTCGACCGTCTGGAGCACGTAAAGCTATTCGACACTCATCTGTGAACAACACTCTAGCCCATTGCTCGTGGGTCCAATTGACATGTTCTCTTGCGAACTGAAGTCGGGCTACTCGGTGCTGTCTGAGAAGTTCTGGACCTCGTGCTGGTCTACGAGCTTTTAAATTCACTTCCTCCATTCGTCTTCTCACCGTACGCTCACTAACATTAACGCCTCTTGCGATTTGGAGCCGCTGGCGTATCTCAACAGCAGTCAGGTAGCGGTTTCTCAAAATCTCCATAACAATAAAACGATCGTCCCGGGCCGATGTGCACCTTACGCCCCCACTGCCTGGCCTGCGGGTGTAGCGGCCTGTCTCCTGGTATCGTTTCAGTGAATACTGCATTGAGGACCGTGGTACGTTAAGCACAATAGCAACTTCACGCTGTGTCAGCCCTTGGTCAATTAATGCTACTGCTTGTGCAACTTGTACTGGTGTTAATGGCATTTTTATTGGCTTTAAAGCACCTTTAGTTATTTAATTAAGACACAAGATCACAATAATTGAATAACCTTACAGTAAACTTTTCACAACACACAAATTTAAAATGTGAACTTAGTCGCTCAAATGACCCGATTCAACTAAAAATTAAAGAATTCGTCATGGTGCACTTAAACATAATGAATTACCCTCTTGAACTTGAGGGTAAACATTTTTTGACATACTTGCATAACAAACATTCATCAGAAACACTTAAAGCTTTTGCTATCGCGAGATAACCGCTTGGCCAAGTTTCCGTGCCGGTGAGTGTACATACCTGCAAATTAACGTCTCCGCCTGGCTTGTTTATACGCTTGTGTATTTCAACGCCCAGCGAGGGCACGTACTTCCCGGCGTACGACTCCCCCGCTACGTACAACGGAGCAGTTCTCAACTCGGGGAACACTTGAAGGAATTGTTGGAATGCAGTGTACAAATGACTGGAATACTAACATTAGAATAGAATTAACAAAACTCACAAAAAGTTACAAAATATATATTTGAATACACCTTTAATATCTTAATACTTATATAACAGCCGAAAATTTCTCTTGGTCTCCGATAGAAATTAGTAGATTAACCGGACGTATCCGTTTGTATGTGACATGTGAAATGAATTATAGTCGGCCAGTGTACGAGTAGTGGATGCGTAAGAAATTCCTCTACCCTAGGGCAAATCGCATGCGATAACCTAAATATTCGATAACACGGAAACAAATTGACCGAATGAAATGAAAGGGATAAAAATTGGGTATAATAATGTCCTCCAGGCCGAATTTCGGTCACGGCGGCCAGCCTTAACGGAGACTAGCCATCGTCTCCGTTAAGGCTGACTGTGAGTGTAGTAACATTGTCGCCTGTTACTACACCTACAGGATAATAGTAGTAGTAGTAGATATTTTTATACCGCCACTACACGGTGAAACTAAACACCAAACTATGTGATGAGGTTTACATAGTATAAATCCTTACCGTAGTCATATCTCTAGTGTATCCTTTGTTGTCTTCGGTGAAGCTGAACCCAGTCCCAACGGGATTATCAAAGAAAACCAATGAATGATTTTGCAACCATGAATACTGATTTCCTGAAAAAATAAACAGTATTTATGCTAAATTGAAGCTATACCAGAAAAATTTGTGAAAGATTTCATGAACTCTAAGAACTTCAACAACTTCTCAAATAAGGCTATGCTAACGAGAACCCGCCTTCTTATGTTCAAAGCGTTCTGTATTACAAGTAGTGTCGACGGCCCTTCTAAGCTACTCCTATTGTATACATTCCAAGCTCAGTAGAAGAATGATTCTTCTACTACTCCTATTGTATACAATTCAAGCCCAGTAGAAGAATGTTTCTTCTACTACTCGTATTGTATACATTCCAAGCTCAGTAGAAGAATATTTCTTCTACTACTCCTACTGTATACATTCCAATCTCGGTAGAAGAATGGTTCTACTCCTACTTTATTGTTAAATCTACAGCTAGACACGAGTCCCAGAGTGGGAGGGCCATTGTAAAGAAGATTTGACTTAATAGTTGCGCTTGGCGGACGGAGTGACGATCGCAATGAAAGGGCGTTTCGCACCTTTGACGCTTATTTCCATCGCTAGTCTAGTTATACCGCCATCTATCGGAAACCATAGGATTTTTCTGACATATCCCAGTCATCTCTAATGTGGAATATTTTCTGCTGTCGGAAACACAACAAAGTATGCAATTCATTATAATACATAATACTTGAAAAAACATAGTAATAGTAATTGTGACGATGACGAAATAAAACCATTCATCACGTCATGCCCCGTGAAAGAGGTTTCGGGATCATTTCGATGGATGGCGAAATAATATAAATATACCAGCGACCCGCCCCTACTTCGCACGGGGATTTAAGTATCTCGACAACAGCATCACCTACCGGGTTTTATTATAAATCTAAACCATTCTCGAATCAACTTAATCAAATCAACTTCATAAAAATCGATCCAAGCGTTCAAGAGTTCAGTTACAATACACACGGACAGAAAAAATATATAATCATATTTTAATACTCAAACCAACGCCGAGTGTTGGCAGCATTAAAGAATCCATTTCGTCCGTAGGTATCGTAAGAGGCCAGTATGAGAAGTGCCAAAAAACTTTGACTAGTGTACAGTATAATCAATAACCATCATGTTTAGTCCAAACGTCAATATAGCCAGACCGGCTTAAATGCTGCGAAATGTCTGATATAGTGATCGACAATCCCCCAGCAAAGACGATACTTTTGTTCTATTGTAAATCTGTACGTATAAATAAAATTGAAAACTGACAGTAAGAAATAACTGCCTTATATTTAGCTGAGGGGGCATTAGGACATGAATAACCATTTTTAAAATGTTTGTCTGTGAGTCTGTCTGTCTGCCCGGGCTAATATTCGGAATACCTTAACATATTGTAATGAAACTTCACGAACAGATAGAGAGCAATTCCAGGAATAGTAGATTTTAAAAATTATCAAAATAAATGGTCTTTGAATATCGATACGCAGGCGAAGCTAAGGCGCTAGTTAAGAAATCAAGGAAATTCTCTAGTTACATCTTACAAATCCTGTGGTCGGAACAAAATACTAATTTAACATACGTCCTTTTCAAATTGAAAATAAACTAATTTCTGGTTGTAACGTTCCAAAACGCTTGATTTAAATACATAACGTGTAAATTAATTAGGTATATTAAGTTCGACGAACTTACTTTTTAATTTGAATGTCGCATCAATTGTAAACGGTCCAATTTCATCGAACAGTCCAGTCATACTGGAAGCGCCCGGACCTCCTTGTAGCCAAATGATCCAGGGAGTTTTATTTACCGGTTTATTTTCGACGGGAAAATACCAAAAGAAAAGGTTTGAATTGTACGTTTTGTTCACGGTGAAATATCCTGAGTAGCTTTTGACTCCGAGGAAAAGTTGAGGGTCAACTCTGCTTGCGTTGCGAGCTTCTTGAAGTTGACCCCGTTCAATAAAAGGTGTTAGTATAAGGGCAGTCAAATTTTCGGTTTCATTAGCACACGCTTTCCCATCATATTCTTCAGAGTCCTCAACCTTATTACTATCGGTTTCTTTACACGTCTGATTTACAGACTTGGATGCTTCGTCTTTTTTAGTCTTGTTTTCTTTAGTATCATCTTCTATACTGTTATTAGTTATTTCTTGAACCGCTTTTTCGCCGTCAATTATATGGTCATCACCTGTTGCTACCGTTGTAACATCTTTATTTTTTATAACATCTTTGGCTTCTGTTTTACCTATTGAATTTAATATATCCCCAATTTTCTGTTCACTTAACGCAACTTTACAGTAGACACTACAAAATATTACGAAATAATTAAATATACTACCTAAATATTTCACTAACGTAACCAATTACAATCTTACCTTGTAAATATTGCACTAAATACACAGGAAACAATTATTTTCGTTAACACCATTTTGTAATATTTAATCTAATTACGCGTTCCCCTATAAACGGAGAATGAATAGCCAATATAAGATAAATGTGCACGATTTATCAATTATCAGTTGAACTGGTTGATCCCAGCTTGTAATATAATGACGTGCGACACGGTCACTGAGATTTGCTGTTCAACATTTACTATACAATTTATCCACACGTGGAACAATAATACTTACTCCAAAAATATTTTCATAAAATGCAAGTATTTGCGTAAGTTCAGCCCGTTATGTTAAAACCTGTTTGCAAATTCCAACTTCAATTTAGTACGGATGTGGGCGAAGTTATAAATTACTTTGACCTTAGGATTATATTACATACAGAAGATGAAGTCACACAAAATAAATATGTATTGTGGTAAAATTACTTTCAATAAATTTTTTTTATAGGATAGGGTGACAAACAAGCACTCAGTCCACCTGATGGTAAGTGGAAGCTGTGGTGCATAGACATCTACATCTATCCTCGATTACGAATCAAAATGCAAATGCGTTGTCACCCGTGATGACAAGATGGAATGCCTCGTTTCCAGTAAAAAGGGTCTGCGGTTCCCTACACTCACCATACGAAACACAGCAGCATTAAGCTATCATTTCACGCTGGTATTCTGTGAGAGCGAGGTCCTTACCAGGTCGAACCGACCAATTCCTGCTACAACTACACTACTAATATAACTGCAGCGTGCCATTACCTTCATCATAAAATACTATAATACATACATAGTAGAACGGGAAAGTGGGCGGAGCCCGCGTAGCCAATAAAATGTGACTAACGCGTATAAATGTCAACACGAGATATGTTTTGACGTTACAATCGTTTCCAAATTTCGCATACAAATTATTTAGAAAATGCCAAATTGCACCCTATTTACAAATAAATATGTATCAAAATTTAAAAGATTTTTTTAATGATGATCTTGAACATTAATCAAGTCTAAAATATGTAAATTTACTCAGTTTATCAACACAGGCGACGCCAATGCTCGTACAAAATAAGGTTGACAGCCATTCTATTGTGTATTATAGTATTCTATGACTTTCATGTATTAGTACCCGGTTGACCGAGCTTTGCTCGGTATTTTTCGCTCGGTTTTTTTTAATTCGTGTGTTTTGGAAATTATATTTAGATACAAATTAAATACTGATGAAATACGAATAATATTTTTTGATCTTAGCGACATAATAGAAAAAACTGAACCGGTTATTTAAATAAAAAATCATGAGTGCAATTAGTTTAATTTCAATTTTCGTGTTTTTAAAAAATACTAAAAAAGGGCTCGAAAAAACAGATTTTCTCAAA
This sequence comes from Parnassius smintheus behrii, assembly GCA_036936625.1. Taxonomy (NCBI): domain Eukaryota; kingdom Metazoa; phylum Arthropoda; class Insecta; order Lepidoptera; family Papilionidae; genus Parnassius; species Parnassius smintheus. The sequence continues at coordinate 14,620,430 of JAUPFT010000005.1, read as the reverse complement.
AAAGAAAGGAACTTGAATTGAAAAAAGTCGGTCGGTCGGTCTGGGCTCGAACCATGTTATTAAGATTTTGTGACCGCCCAATATACCAATTAAGCTAATTGTAATCTTGAACCAACTGTCAAAATTTACCTTCTTAGTCTAACGATATTGTAGCAGTTTTTCATTGCCTAAAAACACGGACAAAAGGACATTTTCTAAAAACCCGAAACTCCCCGGACACTAAATTTTATGAAAATCGTTGGAGCCGTTTCCGAGGTCCCGATTATATATATATATATATATATATATATATATATATATATATATATATATATATATATACAAGAATTGCTCGTTTAAAGGTATAGGATAATTTATGTACAATAAAGTATTTTATATCTCAGTTCTGTATACATACCTGTATCTATATGGTAGAGCCTAGTAGCAGCATGAATGGGTAGGCCCGACCAGAAGGACCACGCTCAAACAGAATTGCAGCGTAAAATAGTAGATTAATGCTCTTGTGTTTCGTATGGTTAATGTAGTAAACCGGAGACCATTTCAACGGTAACGAGACGGCATTCTTAGCCCTCTGGAGTGACAACACGTTACATTTTCATTCTAGGATAGTTTTAGATGTCAATATCTACATAGTATAAAACCAAGTCGCTTCCCGCCTCCGTCTGTACGCTTAGATCTTTTGAACAACGCAACGGATTTTGATGCGGTTTTCATCAAGACAGAATGATTCAGATAGAAGTTGATACTTGATATGTATTATTATACATAAAATTCTTGTGTCCGTGTGTATGTGACTGAACTAAACGGTTGGACTAATTTCGATGAAATTTGTGAAAAAAATGTGTGAAAAAGTTTGGTGTGTGTGATTAACTTGATTCGAGAAGGGTTTAGATTCACGAATGTGCCGCTGTTGTTGATATCCAGAAATCACCCATGCGAAGCCGGGGTATATGGCTACTGGACTGTAAAATACAATATCAGGTGGACTGTATTCTCGTTTGTGACTAAGGGCGACAAACGAGCACACAAGTCTAAAAAATAATCTCAAATGGAAGGCGCGTAGAACTGATACCTAAATGAAGTCAATAAAAATAAACAGGGCATAGTAAACGATTCAGTCTATAGTGCTCACGATCCGCCAATCAAGATAAAGAGCATTATTTACGTATAATAGTAACAAAAATATAGTTGTGCCGTACTAGTTTTGTAAACAATGTAAGTTCATCACTTAAACTAAAAAAAAAAACAATTTTTGTTGCAAACTAAAAAACTAAAAAAAAACGGGGGCGATCCTGTACGTGTTCACAGACTGCAGACTTCCTGTGAACACGTACAGGCTCGCCCCCGTCACTACATCAGGTTTGATAGACCGCAGATCCTCGCTAAAGAACACCGATTCCTTCCAAGGATGATTCGCGAGGCTATTGAAATCAAAAAACATCCTAATTTCAATAGAGAAGATGGCTGGGTGCTACCATCTGCTTGGGATCCTATAATAAATAAAATTAAATCCCAACCCAAGCATACAACTGCAAGACTTCAAGATACCATAAGTTCATACTGCATAGATCGGAACAAAAGTTAAATTTTAATCTATGGTAACCGCGGTTAACTATGACATATGGACGTTGAACATCTCAGTCCCGCCCGTGACCATGAGTGCTGTAAAGCGTTCGAAACGTCGGGTGTTTAAAAAGTTAAATATACGCGATAAATTCCGTAAAAACTAGTATTATTTCAATGTGTAGTGTTCGCGTAAATATAAGAAATCATTCTGAAAACATTTTTATTTATTTATATATTGAAACTAACAACTATCATGACAGGAATAACCTAATGCGACAGTGTAGTTCTTTTTATGGATAACAAAAATGTAGAAATTAACTGTAACAAATTGTAAACAATCCCAACCTAGTAAATTCACTCACACAATTTTAATTTTAAAGAATTTCTTACTGGCTCTAATAATTTCTGACTGACTATTACTGTATATTTACCGGCCACATGAATACGTCGCTGGTAAGAACCCCCTTTTCCAAAACTAATTCGTTTTCCGCAGTTGAATTTGTTTATTACACTCATGAAGTTTTCTGCCACATTTGTTGTCTCATTAGACAAAACGACCTGCCTTCAAAGCAATTTTTTCATTGGCTGCATAAATCAGAGCCCACACCTCTGGATCATTATTTTTCAGACTTTCTAGGAGATTTTCTTCCTTCCTTTCACTTCCATCTGTCAATGTTTTATTGAAATTGCAGTAACAATCCTTGCAGTTTTCATGTACTCCGAATACATGAAGCGGGCCATTTCTCAAATCTGCTGCCATAGCAGTATGCGCACTGCTATGCATGATAATTTTCCGTGCTACTAGTGTAAGCTTCATCACCTTCGGCTTCAAAATATTTCGCCCAGAAAGAGGGAGCTTAGTGTTGGCCAAGATCTAAAAAGTACAAAATATAAATACAGAATAATATGCTTCACTGATCTTGAGATGTCTTTAGAAATTTAATTTATTCATTTACCTTGTAGAGTGCACTAGTATAGTTTTTGATTACATGATTCTTGCATTCAATTTTTTTTATTATGTTCCCATATGACACTTTCTCTTTCAATTTTGCAAACACAGAGGAGTCTCCGTCACCAATAAAACTCAAATAGCGAAGTTGATGTATTTCTTCACTCTTTTGAAAGCCTTCTACAACAATATCTGATTCCATTGATGTAGATGGTACAGTAAAATTTTTGCAGCAATTATGTGCTTTCATATCCATGTTTCTTCTCTCATAATATTGACATGTATAACAATATTTATTTCTAACACCAAGAAATAGACATTTTTTAGTTTCTTTACCAATAATGCAGGCCTGGAAATGAAAAGCAACACTTGTAAATATTGCACAAAATAAAAATGCCATAAAGAACCAAATTTGTTTTGAGTAAATTATTAACTTACCATACCAGATGATGAATCATAGTTATGCCCATATGACCTTTTCAACCATCCTCCATCTACATATACAGTAACAAATGGAACTCCATCTGAAGACACATGACCTTTTTTAATTGCAATTGATCTTTCTTGTTCACCAGCAATTTTAATTTCCTCTGTCAAATTCGTTTCTCTGTCAAAATTGTTCGAACCACACACTGCCTAATTTTTTTTCAATACGACGAAATTTATTAGCTGACATTGTTGGAATAACCATAAGACTTGTTATGTGAGCTGCTTGAGTGTAGAAGCTACCAGAAGTGACAGTTGCCCACACAAATGCAGTATTTATTTTATCACTGCTCTCCGTAAAAAGCCTCCATGCTTTATCACACATATTGCATTTGAAAATTTATTCACTTCGAAATCCATCAAGTCTTTCACCAACAAAATCAATTTGTGAAGATTCACACATATTTCGATGTCTTTCCATAAGCATTGCCCACTGTATTACATGCTTCAAGTCCACAATGCGATACCCAGATATCTCAGATAAACATTTATTTGGAACAGCTTCCACAATCAATTGAAATGAATCAATTTCAGGTTCAGCTTGCGGCCAATTAATCTCTAAAGGTTCAACCACAGGTTCAGCTGTCACTGTCCTAGTACTAGGAGCACTGTAGGTGGCCTCTAAGCGGGTTTCCCGTTTTACACGCGCATATGTTCTTGGTTGTGTATTCTGAGTACTGAAAGAAACAAATCAAATTGTGATGACCATATAATAAAAGTATATAACCTATATCCTAGACCTATTTTCCCCTTTCTGAATATTTCGCGGGTTTTTTTTACGTCATCTTATGGTTTTCGACCAAAGCAACAATTTCTTAGGTGCGTACGTACATGTAGTGTTCCTTTTACGAACAATAATAAATCATGCTTATTTGATACGTACATTACAGAGTTATCTACGACGATTTCTTCAATGGCTTCTTCTTCGTTTCTTCAGAACGCCAAGCTTTCAAACGGCTGTAATAAAATATAAGAGTGAAACTTTTGTCTATAGAAAATGTAGGCAAGTAGGTAGGTAGGTACGATAAGAAGTGTGATCGTGAAATAGCGCGAAATCCCTACATCCAAACTCTCCGCTAGGAGTAATAGTGTTCTGTGATCCAAACTTGGCCGTGTTTACTAAGAAGCCGGATACAGAGTTACGTGTATTATGCATGTTTACTTACCTCTCTGTATCATGAAATCGTTTTAGTGCAGATCGTACTCGTTTTAATGATTTGCGCTTCCCCGAATATGCGTATAGTTTGTACGACGCCTTGCTTGTTTGAGCAGACATTGTAGACGCAATCTAAATCTGAAATATAGAAAAACAAACAGTAGAGAACAGTATAGAAAAAAAAGTATTTGAATAAAATATATCGCATCCGCAAGTGGTGCAGAGTGCCGACTAGAAGATAGTCCAGAATCCAGATCGTAGACAAATCTTCCTTCAATTCTATATGAATGTGATGGTGGTTGCGTTCGGAACACAAGATCCAGAACACTAAAATGTACAAAAATTTACTTATCTTTTTATTTCAATGTTATCTTTATATTCCTGGTAGAATTGGCCGACGAATAAGAAAAATATAACACAGATTAGAATAAGCTATTTATTTATAAACAATAAAGCACGGAACAGAAAAAAGGATTTTATGTAACTGAATTATATTTGTTTCTGAACGCATCATAAGGTGTGACGTAGTGACGAGTGAACTTGAGCTCTACAAAATATAACAAACTAATAATGTGTGTCTGTCTGAAAGTATTTGCAAAATGCGTAAAGGGTGTTTAATGTAACCCGGCAAAACCTAATTTATCAAATGTTTGCAAGTTTAATTTTGTGACTGCTTTGGTCGTTTACCGATTTATAATAATTATATTTATTGTTGACCAAAAACATATTCAAACACATTCATATATGAAACACTGACACGTATGACATAGGTAATCAGTATTGTGACGATATTTCAGAAAAATCACGGGCCAGCCTACTGTTAATAATACTATCGAAAACATAATTGCGTTTTTAAAATAATTAATTACTATACCTACGATAAATTACAATATAGTCTAAAATATATACTAGAGAAATATTGCAATTCGAATCAATGAAAACATACATACAAAATATGTATAATACACAAGAAATTCCGCGCGCAAATCATAGCGCGTGACAAGCGAAATCAGAATATATATTTTATACAAGTCAAACAATTGAACGTACGTAAGTTTGGCAACGCTTTTGTTTCGTCACTTCAAGGTCAGGAATACGTTAGTACCGTAGACTTCTCTGTCTACGGCAGTTTGTTGTCAGAAAGGACGGCAACGTCGCTTTACCTACGACTTTTGGTATGCCACACAACGATAATAAGTAATAAAATTGTTTACAAAAAAACATAGGTGTCTAAGGTCATTACTTTTATGTTATTTTATACGGTTTATTAACGGTTGTAAAGGAAATTAACCAATTATTGAACTTAAGATATTGATTTATCAGAATTATTTAAGATCACTTGGATGGATCACTTGGACCATCTAGCGTGCCAATGTTTAAACGTCGCCTTACGTTTGCTTGTCAAAAGTCACGCACACTACTAAAGAAGTGTCAAATTTTTCCGGGATTTCACTATTGTTTTTCTCATTATATAATGTAAGTTATTGCCTATAAAGGTCAGACGCGTACACATTTCATTGTAGAGAAGTGATAAAATGATTAGTTTTAAAGAAAGAGTGTTTAGTGAAGATTTTGGTTAAAAAATGTATGGACGGACGGTCGAAGCATCCGCCTTAAGGTATCCTCTTAACTAGATCGTATATTAATTTGTCAGATTATAAGCCACGTCCACAAACTTAATAAAAAGCAAAAGCCGACCATCCAAAAAACTAAAAAGGATAAAATAGTTTCATATACTGAAGTCGGTGTTAAGACAAAGTGCAAAGAAGCATTGTATTTTTTATAGGAAAAGGGTGATAAACGAACACGCAGTCCACCTGACGGTAAGTGGATGCTGTGGCCCAGTGGCGAAGCTAGGGCTCCAAGCTAGGGCAAGTCCAAGATATGGTTTTGTCATTTTTAGCAGTTTAAAAAAAACACCAATCTTGATCTGTCTCCACTCTTCAGTTTTATATTCAGTAAAGATAAATGCAGTAGAAATGCGGTCGCTAAGGAGTATGTTAGGGCTGAATCTGAGTGACAGGGTGAGAAACTGTGTGATAAAAGAAGAGTGTGGTTTGCAAGATGATGCAGTGACCAGAATTAGGACAGGTGGTTTGGTCATGTAGAAAGAATGAATGCGGAAAGACTGACAAAGCAAATATATGTTGCAGAAGTGAATGGAAGAGTAGGAAAGGGACGTCCTAGGCGGAAGTTTGTCGACCAAATTGGCGATATACTAAAAATGGGCCAAATTAAGAGTACCCTTAACCGACGAGCATGTATGTGTAGGTATATGGATGTGGAAGAGGCGAGAGGTATGTCAGGATCGTGCTAAATGGAAGTCTGTAGTCTCTGCCTACCCCTCCGGGTGACAGGCGTGAGTGTTTATGTATATGTATGTACTAAATTAAATGGTCTCTTTTTTATATTAATATTAGTAATCCTATTAATTAACATTACTAATATTTCTTTTAACCACTTCTGGTAAGCTTGAAACGCTTGTGTTAGGAGTGGTTCACGACAGTAGTCAAATGGCGGATTCGAACCCACGACCTTTTGAGTTCGCGATCCGCGCCATGCCATTAGGCTACTGTCGCTTCATGTCAGGTCTCTAAATGGTGTATAATGTTGGTGAACGTTTTAATTGTACCAAGAACTGTTTTTCAACTGCGATAATTGATAAGTCCGAAAGACGCTCTTGACCTTGCATATTTTTTCAAAAAAGTTCTTTTCCTCGCCGATTAGCACTTTAACACACTTCTATTCATCACAAGGAACACTATTATTCTCCATTTTCACTAAAAATCTTTAAAAAAGCATAAGTTTCAACAGACACAGCAAAAACAAACATAAACATTCAAATGTTAAGTAAACTGGGAAATTTGAACTAGTTTGAAACAGTTTACGAGTTATTGTATTAGTTGATATTATTGATTGAGCAGATTGAAAGGGCAAGTCTGGCTTTTTCGCTTCTATAGAGGCTTCGCCACTGCTGTGGCCCATAGAGATTTATTCTCGATTACGAATCAAAATGCAGATGCGTTATCTATCACCCGTGGGGGCTCAGATGGAATGCCTCGTTTCCAGTAAAAAGGGTCACCGGTTCTCTACACTCACCATACGAAAAACAGCAGCGCTGCACTTCTATTCTGTGAGAGCGTGGTCCTTCGAGCACAATCATTCGTGTAACAATTATACTACTAATTTAACTTCAGTATGGCTCTACCACGTAAAAAACATAAAAATATCGCCATGTAAATTAAAATCAACCCGTAGTTGTCGTAAGAGGCGACAGACAGAAGAGGGCAGCAGGATTTTCATGAAAACAAATTGAAAATAATAAAAAAGGTGATTTAAAACCCGTCTGACAAGCCGCCTGTAAGGCAATGTACGGAGGAGCAAGTGCACTATTGAAAGACAATAATGATATATGAATAAAATAAAGAAACAGTTATGCTTATTATTATTTTTTCTACTTACTCGTAAACGTCTCACTGCTAGAAATAGTAACAGACTCTTACGTCAGAGAAGTTTGTCATGATAACACATATTGTTGCATACAATTTACAGTTTTATCATCTAGTGATCTAGTGATACATTACCAATTAAAATGAAATTGTGGTCACAGCGAAATAATATCACCTCTAATTTCACCAGTCCGTTCGTTACAATCATCCTTGGATTTGGACTCGCCTGAAATGCCCAGTACACAGTCATCTCTCTCTGACACATTGACCTCTGACGCATCGACCTCTGATACATCTCTAGATGAACATCGTCGCTTCCGGTTTCGCGTAGACCTTAATGTGGCACCTATGATGCAAGATATATGACTTAATTATTATTATTTATTTTGTTTTAGAATGTATAACATCTTTAATGTATGTAGTTATATATTAATAAAAGCGGTTGTACTATTTTATTACAAATTAACTTAATTTTTTATTATCCTAAATCAGAAAAAGATAAAAATATTTGTGGAAATATAGCAGTATGATAAGTAATATATTTCTAATTAAATTATATGTATCCTATACTATTAAACGAGCAATTCTTGTATATATGTATATATATATATATATAATCGGGATCTCGGAAACGGCTCCAACGATTAAACGAGCAATTCTTGTATATATGTATATATATATATAATCAGGATCTCGGAAACGGCTCCAACGATTTTCATAAAATTTTGTGTGCAGGGAGTTTCGGGGGCAATAAATCGATCTAGCTAGGATTTATTTTTAGAAAATGTCTTTTTGTCCGTGTTTTTAGGCAATGAAAAACTGCTATAATATCGTTAGAATAAGAAGGTAAATTTTGACGGCTTATTAATGATTACAAATAGCTTAATGGTATATTGGGCGGTCGCAAAATCGTAATACCATGGTTCGAGCCTAGACCGACCGACCGACTTTTTTAATTGTTTTTTCAAGTTCCTTTCTTTTTTGAGAAAATCTATTTTTTCTAGCCCTTTTTTAGTATTTTTTAAATACACGAAAATTTAAATTAAACTAATTGCACTCAAGATTTTTTATTCAAATAACCATTTCAGTTTTTTATATTATGTCGCTAAGATCAAAAAATATTATTCATATTTCATAAGTATGTAATTTGTATCTAAATATAATTTCCAAAACACACGAATTAAAAAAAAAACCGAGCGAAAAATACCGAGCAAAGCTCGGTCAACCGGGTACTATAACTTATATGTATAATAAATAACATTGATAGCAAATTGAACAAACGATGAAAATATGTATATATAATAAATAGAATAGATAAATTAAATGGGATAGTTACAATTGAATAAAAGTAATAGATATTTTTTAACATTGAGCAAAGTAAAATAAGCTGCTAACAGTTAAATTAAAAATATTAAAAACACCAAGATAACACGGGAGTTGTACTGTAATAAAAATAAAAAATAAAAAAGGCTCAAAACTGTACCCAAAACGACTACATGCAATAAAGTTGCAACCTACGACACGTACGAATTAACTTGAGACTCCGCTGGAATGCGACCCCCTTCCTGACTCCCCGCACCGCGTCCCGCGCTGGCCGTGCGCGCTCAGTACCGATAGCATCTTTGTTACTTTGTTGTTTTTGATAATTGTTTGTTGTTTGGTTTGGACTTTTGTTTGTTTTTGTTATACTTGAACGTTATTTTATCTGTTTGTTGTTATTTGCATAGACGCAATACAGTCTATAACGGCTTCCGATTGGAAGAAAGAAATTAACCATATCGAAAGATTAGAAAATGAATACTGGGAGAGTGATAGACTTGGAGAAATCCAACAGAGAGAATTAATTATATCCCTCGGAGGGGAAGAATCCAGCTCAGAGAGTGAAAGTGAGGACGATCTAATGGACGGAATAGAACCGATCGTATACTTACAGTGACAATGAATAATAAATATTATAATAAATCCTTATTAATATTCCTTACTTCTATTCCTTGATTTTACATAGTTTGTGCTATTCCGCTTATCCAAGATTGATTCACTTTCACCCTAAGGTTGCCTGGGAGAGGTTGCTTTTTAGCAATAAGGTCGCCTGTTATGCTTTGTATTTTTATTGTGTACGAATCTGTAACACTTTTTATAGTGCAATAAAGTGTATAATAAATAAATTAATATTATAAATGAGAAAGTGTGTATGTTTATTTCTTTGTCCTTCCTTGACGCGTTAACTAAAAATAATATTATATATATTATAAAAAATAAATATTTAAAATATATAAAAATGGCAACAGTATATCACTTATTACTTCACCCCTTGCCAGAACATTTTATTTTGTTTTTATTAATAATCTCATGCAAATCTCAAAAATTTCAAATAAAAAAATATTACGACGCATTATTTTGCACACCGTACATTGACAATTACGTCATCGGCCCAGGTCTCAAGTTAATTCGTACGAGTTATAAATACGTCCCCCACTGCCAGGTGTACAGGCCTTTTCTTATTTTTAAATAGTTAAGGGGCGATTTCTCCACCATGATGTTCCAGTACATGTTGGCGGACTTCACATGTTCTCTTAATATTTTATTCCTTAGACAGCCTTGGTAACCCTCGCTTGGAAGAGATTTCCATAAGTTTCAAAGTACACATGGCACCCAGGTTTGATCCCAACTAGCCACAAAGAAATTATTGATTTACAATTTTAGGTGATCATTTACTCTTGGCGGTAAAGGAAAACATAAAAAACTGCATTTATTAGATGGTAGCCTTTTGTGCCTTAGAATAGGTCTGGTAAACTATGTATTTTTGCCGCCTTATGAACCGGCTCTGCAGTGTTCGAGTCTGAAAGATACCGAGAGCCAGTACAATTTCAGGCTGCGAGGCATTATTTATTGGTTTTCAGAAGGCAACACATCTGCAGCCTTCTTTACTTGAAATTGGTTGAGGGTATCCAAGGACTTAACATCAACTGCAGTGATCTTGATAAAAAGCGTGGATTGGATATTATTAGTATAAAATCAAGTTAAGGCGAATCAAACGACACTTCACACTTCAAAATCCCTCAAACTTACTGGGAATTAAAAAGAATCGAACAAATATACACACACATAATATTGTATGTTTAATCAAAACATAATCCCTTTTCTGGGGCAGTCACTCTAAGAAAAATTCAAAGAAAAAGAAGCATTGTCGCCCGCGTTATGATGATGATAATCATCGTAATGATGATTAGCTGACCTGGCAGACTTTGTTCTGCCATTTGTCCTTTAAACAATCTTTAAATTCGCAATTAAAAATATTGAGGATAACTTATCGGGATAAAAACCATCCTATCTCTCAATCTCAAGTCGGAGCAAGCAATACACATTTATAAAATTTCATTAAAATAACGAGTATCGGAGTTCATCGCGGACAAACAATGTGACATGTAATCTATATATGTAACACCCGTGCGGTTAAAGAATGGGATTGAAAATGGCGTCGCTTCTATACACCTCTCGCTCGCACACTGCAAAATAAATCAGTCCCGTTTTGATAATTTGTGAGCTACGACGCGTTTCAAGAGTTCTTCCTAATTATTGTTGATTTTGTTAGTTAATGGTTTTTTTTTAAAATACTTATATTCCATTGAGACATTACTAACCATTTTCGTTTATCTGTCTGTTCAAGCTTATCTTTGGAATTATTGAACCGATTGTAATAAAGCTTCACAAAAAAGTAGAGTAAAACCAGAAGTGATGTAGACTAAATTTTATCCGAAAAATTTGGAGATTTTATAAAATATTGATAAGATATAATAAATGGCCTTTAGTGATTATTCAGTCTAAATAACGCCACATTAATAGCTCCCACCCAGGCGAAACCATAGCGGGGCGCTAGTTATAAATGTTATTTCAAAATTAGTGTACCCACTTGGGTATACAATGATTTCCAAATATTTCCCCTTTAATAGAAAATTTCAAACTACTTTTACGGATTTTTTCGCGTTTTATTTATTTTATTTTTAATACCCGACGTTTCGGGTGCTTTCCAGCACCCATGATCACGGGGGACTGAGGTGACTGACGTCCCGATGTCAAAGTTAACCCGGAGTACCTTCAGCTTTTTTAATTATTGTCTTTGGTCCGATTTACGCAGAATGAACTAACTGTGGTTTGAAGTCTTGCAGTGGTATGCTTGGGTTTAGTTTTAATTTTATTAATTATAGGATCCCAAGCAGGTGGTAATACCCAGCCTCCTTCTCTATTGAAATTAGGATGGTTTTAATTTCAATAGCTTCACGTATCATCCTTGGTAGGAATCGATGTTCTTTCGCGAGGATTTGTGGTCTATCAAATCTGATGTAATGGTTGGGGCCATCTAGGATATGATCGCAAACTGCAGACTTCCCGGAACGTTGATGCTTCACGTCAGCTATGTGTTTTTTTACGCGGGTTCTAATTGATTTCTTTGTTTGCCCTATATATGAGAGACCACAATCACAATCAAGCTTGTACACTCCTGCATCTTGTAGAGGAATATGACACTTGACGGATGGTAAGAACTGACTAATCTTCTTCGGCGGCTTGTAGAATGTTCTAATAGAAGCTCGCTTCAAGATGTAGCCAATCTTGTCTGTGACACCTCTTACATATGGTAGTACAGCAGGCACACGCTCGACTGTAGCCGGCTTCACTCGGTCACTGTGACGGAGGCGCGGGACCCGAAGCTTGTTGTCGTGCAGAACCTGCTTGACGTGCTGAAGCTCGGCGGCCAGGTGTTTGCTGTCACAGATCCCTCGTGCTCTCTGTAAGAAAGATTTGCCCACGGAAGCTAACTGTGAAGGATGATGGTGAGATTCACCATTTAAGTATCGGTTTGTATGGGTCTTTTTTCTATACACAGTATGATCTATGGTGTTGTTAGGATTTCGGATGACTAACACATCTAGGAAAGCTAAGGAATTATTTGCCTCTAACTCCATAGTAAATTGAATTTTAGAGTTTATGGAATTAAGATATTCTAAAAATGCAGTTACTTTGTCTGATGGTAAAATTGTGAAAGTATCGTCTACGTACCGCTTGTAGAACCTTGGGGTGACAGGTGCAGTAAGGAGGGCTTTCTCCTCAAAGTCTACCATGAATATATCGGCGACAATGGGAGATACAGGTGAGCCCATCGCAACACCATCTACTTGCTTGTAAAACACTTCCTTCCACAGTAGATAGCCAGATGTAAGGCAATGTCTCTCTCATATATAGGGCAAACAAAGAAATCAATTAGAACCCGCGTAAAAGAACACATAGCTGACGTGAAGCATCAACGTTCCGGGAAGTCTGCAGTTTGCGATCATATCCTAGATGGCCCCAACCATTACATCAGATTTGATAGACCACAAATCCTCGCGAAAGAACATCGATTCCTACCAAGGATGATACGTGAGGCTATTGCAATTAAAAAACATCCTAATTTCAATAGAGAAGGAGGCTGGGTATTACCACCTGCTTGTGATCCTATAATTAATAAAATTAAAACTAAACCCAAGCATACCACTGCAAGACTTCAAACCACAGTTAGTTCATTCTGCGTAGATCGGACCAAAGACAATAATTAAGAAAAGCTGAAGGTACTCCGAGTTAACTTTGACATCGGGACGTCAGTCACCTCAGTCCCCCGTGACCATGGGTGCTGGAAAGCACCCGAAACGTCGGGTATTAAAAATAAAATAAATAAAACGCGAAAAAATCCGTGAAAGTAGTTTTAATCAATGTACAGTGTTCGCGTAAATATAAGAAATCATTAAGAAAATTTCAAATTAGCCGAATAATATAACCTTAAAACGATATGCCGTTATTAGCGGGTTTTCGCATGTACTTACTGTGCATGTTGACGGTACGGGCACGATGAGCTGCCATTTCTAATCCCATTCTTTGTCCGTACGGACTGTACATATAAGCGAAATACGACTGACTGACTGACTCATCACGATATCTCTAAAATTATACACCTGATTGACTTGAAATTTAGTATCATAATTTATAGACGCTCACTAAGAACGGATTTTACGGAACTGCCATAAAAAAAATCTTAATATTTTAGTTTTTATCGTCTATTATCCTGAGTCCTGCGAAGCAAGGGGTTATCATATTAAAAATGAGCTACAGCTAAGAAATATATTTTTACCTATATTATTAGTGAAAGTTGCAGTGTTTACATTGCTCATATTATAATCTGCATACTCTTTTTTTTTATATAGAAGAGGGGGCAAACGAGCATGCGGCTCACCTGATGTTAAGTGACTACCGCCGCCCATGATCAACCGCAACACCAGGAGAATTGCGGGTGCGTTGCCGGCCCTTTAGAAAGGAGTAAGCTCTTTTCTTGAAGGTCCCCAGGTCGTATCGGTCCGGAAAAATCGCCGGTGGTAAACTATTCCACAGAGAGGTTGTACGTGGAAGAAAACTCTTTGTGAAACGTACAGTGGTGGACCGCCAAGCATCCAGATGGTGTGGATGGTATCGCGACGTTTGCCGTTAGTGCGTTCACGAAATTTGGCGGCTGGGATTAATCCGAACAATTCCTCAGAGCACTCCCCGTGATAGATGTGATAAAATACGCAAAGAGATGCAACATCTCTTCGCAGCGCCAGTGAATCGAGCCGATCGGAAAGCACTCGGTCGTCGACGATTCGAGCCGCTCTGCGCTGGATGCGGTCAAGTGGAAGGAGCTGGTACTGGGGAGCCCCAGCCCAGAGATGGGAACAGTATTCCATGTGCGGCCGAACTTGCGCCTTGTAAAGTTGCAGGCGGTGTGCCGGCATGAAATACTGTCCCGCTCTGCTGAGCACGCCAAGCTTTTTAGAGGCCAATTTGGCCTTCCCTTCCAAGTGACCACGAAACTGCACGTCACTCGATATGTCGACGCCTAAGATTCCGATACTGGCTGAGGCAACAAGGGGAGTGCCATGAAACTGAGGGGATACGACAAAGGGGTTCTTTTTTGCGGTTAACGTGCAAACTTGTGTCTTCTGGGGGTTAAACTGGACTAGATTTAGTCGTCCCTAATCCGAGACTCTGTTCAGCAAAGACTCGACTTCAGACACAAGTTTGTCCCGGCACTCGGAGACGTTTTCCCGAGAAATATTGGCTCGGCCGGTGTAAAGAGCATCACCAGTGCTGTCATCTGCATAGCAATGAATGTTACGGGTATGCAACATATCATTGATATGCAGAAGAAACAGCGTTGGCGATAGCACGCAGCCCTGTGGAACACCAGCATTAATAGGCTTGCAATCGGAGCTTGCACCGTCTACAACGACCTTGATGCTCCGATCTGCAAGAAAGCTGGTGATCCAATCGCACAATTTCTCGGGAAACCCATAGGAAGGGAGCTTCGAAAGAAGCGCTTTGTGCCAAACCCGATCGAAGGCCTTCGCAATGTCCAAACTAACGGCCAATGCCTCCCCCTTGAACTCTACTGCCTCCGCCCATCTGTGAGTGAGGTAGACCAGAAGATCACCAGCTGACCGACCACGGCGAAAACCGTATTGGCGGTCACTAATCAGCTGGTGATGCTCAAGGTACCTCATGAGCTGGCACTTTACAATGGACTCCATTGTTTTGGAGAACAAGGAGGTGATGGCGATTGGCCGGTAGTTGGACGGGTCTGAGTCTGAGTCTTTTTAGGGATCGGGTGGACGAAAGCCGTCTTCCATGATTTTGGGACTACGCATAGGGAGTAGGAGTACCGGAAAAGACGCGTTAAAACCGGTGCCAACCCTGGAGCACACGTCCTCAGCACAATTGGGGGGATTCCGTCAGGCCCACTCGACTTGTGGATGTCCAGGGAGAGGAGTGCTTTGTGAACCGAGCGCTGTGTGAACTGCACTTCCAGCATGGAGCACTCACACCGCGGGATGGTCGGCGGCGTACTCCCCCCGTCATCGAGAGTCGAGTTAGACGCAAAGAAAGAGCCTAGAAGATCGGCTTTCTCCTTTGCAGTATGGGCCAGTGAGTCGTCCTCCCTGTGCAGAGATGGAAGAGATGGCTGACAGAAATTCCCCTGGACAGCCTTGGCGAGAGACCAGAATGCACGGGTTCCAGAAGGAAGGCGAACTAGTTTCTCGCCAATTCTGCCTATGTGCTCTGACTTTGCCTTGGCAATGACTCTTTTGAAGGACCTAGAGGCGGAATTATACTTCTTTTTTAGAGCGCTGGTGTTTACATCCCGGGATGCTGATGCATCAACCCAGGCTTGGTAGCACTCCTGCTTATAGCATAATGCTATTTTACAGGAGCGACCAAACCATGGCTGAGATTTGCCTCCAATGGGCACCACAGAGGAAGGAATAAAAAGTTCCATACCCTGAAGTACCACATCAGTAACAGAATCCGCAACAACGTTGGGATCATCCGGCGAGAAGCAAACCCGCCCCCAAGGGTAGGATGCAAAGAAAGACCGCATCCCATCCCAATCGGCTGACCTATAGTGCCAAACACGGCGGCAGCCTGCAGAATGCAACCGCGATTTCAGCGTGAGTGGCACAACACTCCGGACCAGACAATGGTCCGAGGAGCCTAAAGGGGCGTCGACGGAAATCTCATATCCGTCCGGGTGAGAGGTCAGCAGAAGGTCCAACAGGGAAGGTGCATGATCCTCCACATCTGGAATCCGCGTAGGCGAAGTAACCAGTTGTGTCAGACCATATGCCAAGGCAAAATCATGAGCAGATCTCCCCGCATGATCGGTTAAACGTGAACCAAGCCATTCGGCGTGATGGGCGTTAAAGTCGCCGAGGATCACGATTTCTGCGGAGGGGATCTGCTGTAGCAACGAATCTGCAGCCATTTGGACGTGGTCGAAGAGTCGGTCTGTTTCGGCATTACCGCTATGGGACCTATAGAGGCACCCGTAGACGCGCGGATGGTCGTCGCTGTCTACGTGTAGCCAAAGGATGGACAGGTCCGAACCTTCAAGTCTGCCGAGGCGTCGAGAACAGATGTCCTCTCTGACGTAAACGCAAACTCCAGCCCGAGGCACAAAGGAGTGTTCCAGTTTGTACCCCGGGTAGGAGAGATACGAGACATCAGCCGGAGAGGACACCTGCGTCTCGGTCAGAAAGAGCAGAGCCGGCCTCGCCGTCTCGAGATGGTAGTGGACGGCGTTTAGGTTAGAGTGAAGTCCCCTGATATTGCAGAAATTCACGGACAGCGTGGCAGGGGTCGCCTTGGTCTTGTTGCTCCGTTTGCCCCGAGCAGTTGTAGTCTTGAGCGGAATTTGCCCCCCCCCCCCCAGAATACGCGGGGCAGCCTGAGCACCCACGCTCAGAAGTCGAGAAACATGGTCGTGGATGCTCAGCGAGGGATTCTCCAGGGGTGCTGGTACCCTCCTGGGGTAGTCTATCATTATTTTATTCTTCTTCTTCATCCTAAAACCATTTTGACGAATAATTATAAAACGCAATAAAGCAAATTCAGGTATCTACTAAGACATGCCACAGTGCCTAAGTGTACGCCAAAACACAGATGCTACCTTCAGAATCTAATGTTAGGACTACCGAGTTGTCAAAGAAAATTCAGACACAGCAACCATAAATCTATATTTTAGTAGTTGTGATTCAAATTCACAAGACAATCAGCATTCATTCATTGGCAATCAGCCACTACGCGGCGGTCGTTTTAAAAATGAAATCAGTAATTTTAAGTCAAATGAACTCTTGTCTTTACTAAGAAAAATACATGTGAAATTCATGTATTTTTCTTAATAAAGAGGATTTGTATATCTAGACTCATAAAATACATCACAACTTCCTTCCTCGTCGTCACGATGCATCTCATATTTTAAATATTTCAACACAATACCATTCATTCATAATAATGTCACGAAACCTCCCTCCCTCACCGTGATAACAAATCAACTAATTACTATTATTAAACATAATATTGTCATTTTAACAACAATGACCACCTGTTTAAAGTCTACAGATGAACAGGATTTTAAAGAATGCAGCCTGGTATACATAGATACTTGGTAGATTTGCCCATACTCGCCAATCTAATAAAATCGCCAATTTATCAAAATAGGTAGTTGGACTTAAGAGTATAGGACCAAAACCACCACCAGTAAAAACTTCAGTTCCAACATCCGTTATTATTCAATCGATAGAACATCTTCTGCAGATACATACATACTGTTGCAGGATACACTACTATCAGGATACACTAATATCAGGTTTTTTTGTATGTGGTAGAGCCATGCTGCAGTTATATTAGTAATATAGTTGTAGGATCAATGGGTCGGCTCGACCGGGGAAGGACCACACTCTCACAGAATACCAGCGTGAAATGGTAGTTTAATGCACTCTACACTCACCATACGAAACAGCACGTATGGTGAGTGTAGAGAACCGGAGACCCTTTTTACTGGAAACAAGGCATTCCATCTTAGACCTCACAGGTCACAACCCATCTGCATTTTGATTTGTAATTGAGGGTAGATGTAGATGTCTATGGGCCGCAGCAACCACTTACCATCAGGTGGACTGTGTGCTCGTTTGTCACCCTATCCTATAACATCAAAAAAAAAACAAAGGTATGGCACTTGAATAAACGTTGTGAAAATTCACTATATAAAACATTACATATTATTATATCTATAGAATATTATGATGAAATTCATTCATTCATTAACGGTGTAGTGGCGGTGCAAGAGGTGACAGAGAGTAACAAACTAGATGAGCAGTAACGATTTCCTGATAACAATAAAAACAACTGTGGTTGGGTTGTCAATCTGCCCACCAAGCATACTCATAAAAGTTCACTGCTGAACATAGGCCTCCCACATAAGGGGATATTTGCCATGGTGGCCATGTTTGGCAAGCGAGTTGGCAATGGCAGGTTTTTATTATTTTGAGTTGTTATCAGGCTGATGCTACTGACCATCTCTTAGTCCTCATCCCATAGTTGCCTCTTAGACACCCATGGGACGAAGTGGGGTATTGGATTGGCTAAGCTACCAACCACCACATAGTACATTACATCGAATTTGTTTTTAATGATTTGATTAAAAATTTATTATACAAAAAAATGTAATAAAATAGTATGAACTGTACATTGCCTTACATAAGCCAAAGGATCAGTTTTGATGACAACTCCATTGATGGCATTGTCTCCTATGATGCTCAATACACCTTCCTCTAATCGAGATAAAGGTATCACGCCATCCGGTGGCATCCTGTTATTCTCATTAGCGACACTCAATTCCAGTGCTCGTCTTCTAACTCTGTATTTCCAGTCACACCAATACTAAAAAATTACAAAATCTTAAATATAGGTATGTTAATTTGTAAAATACACAACTATAAGATGCTGCATCAAAAGGACTCAAGAGATCATAGTTACTTTAATATATGGTAGTGGCCTTAATAGTTGGGTGTGGCAGAAGAAGCATGAAAGTAAAATTAATGCTGTAGAAATGCTGTCATTATGAAGTATGTTAGGGCTGACTTTGAATAAGGTAAGAAATTGTGTAAGAGAAAACTGTGGTTTGCAAGACTTTGTGACTAGGATTAAGGAAAAAAATGCTTCAGTAGTTTGGAAACATAAAAAGAATAAATAAGGAAAGAGTGAAAAAGCAAGTCAATGCTGCAGAAGTGAGTGCAAATGTCAGCAAGGGATTAGTTTAGTTTACGACGAGCTGTTTTCCGCAACTCCACGTCTAAGCGCGTATTTTGCGTGTGGGCAGGAATAATATGCTTATTCGAGCCATGATATCTCCCCGAAGAAGCTCAGCAGTCCCTTGATGTTGCAAGCAACTTCGGGGAGCGATCCCAGCGTGCCGAGATGTTTAGCCCTGTATGAAGCGACTTCTGGACATGTCAGCAACACGTGAGCCGCCGTTTCTTCCTCTCCCATGCATGCCCTGCACAGGGGGCTGTCAGTAACATCTACGGTGAACAAATGTTTGTTAAAAGAGCCATGTCCTGTGATAGCACTTGTTACTATCCTCATCTGTGGCTTGTTCAGTCTCATTAGAACCTTGGTTAGACGACTGTTTATTTCAGGTAGGGCCTCCCTAGCTTGTCTACAGTCTACTAAAATTTTCCAAAGCTGAGCGTGTAAATTATTGAAGTATCTACGTACCAGTGAATGAACATAGCTAAAGGGGATTGGTATTATTGGTTCCCGCCCTATAGTTTCTAGGGCCGATCCCCTTCTGGCCAGTTCATCTGCTGCATGGCTGCCTCTAGATCCATTATGTCCCTTGATCCATTGCAGAGTCACATTGTTGTGCTTACATACCTCATTCAATCGTTGATGGCACTCGTATATCAGTCCCGAGTTCGTCACATTGCAATTCAGAGCTTGTAGTACTGCCGTACTGTCGGTCAGTATTCTGATGGAGAAGTCTATCACCTTCCTAGCATATATTGCTATGGCCGCTTGGATGATACCCTTGCATTCAGCCTGGAAGACTGTGTTGTGGGTACCCAGCGGTGTGCATATATGGATATTAACGTCTTCAGAGAAAGCCCCAGAACCCACACCTTCATTTGTCTTAGAGCCATCCGTGAAAACTTTGAGCTCTCTTGGACCCAATCCTTCCAGATGGTCAGTATCCTTCAATTGTATCCTGTACTTCTTGTTCAATACAAATTGTTTTGGGATCCTATCATACTTGGCTTGTAAGATAGAATTTTTGAGTAAATTCTATCAATTATATCTGTATGGGGGACTCTACTCTTACTTAAAAGATTTAGGGTCTTGACTCTAATGGCAGCTAAAGTTGCTTCTTGTTGTATATGTAGATGAAGCGGTGTTAGCTCCAGCGTAGCCTCCAAAGCTGCTGTTGGTGTAGTCCTTATGCAGCTCGTGGCAGCCATACAAGCTAATCTCTGCTAACGCTGAAGCTTTTGTATATTGGTGGCTTCATTGGTTTTGGACCACCATACCAGAGAGCCGTATGTGATCATGGGCCGAATTAGTTTTGTACAGCCACAGTATAATTTTTGGTGTTAAACCCCATCGTTTGCCAATCATGTTTCTGCATTGCCAGAAAGTTAAACTAACTTTACTGATTTTGTTTTCTATGTGTTTGTTCCAGTTAAGTTTACTGTCCAAGGTAAGACCTAGGTATTTTACCTAGGAAAAAAGTTGGAGTATTGTTCTGAAAAGACTTGGAAGATGATAGTTATTCAGCATTCATTTTTGTGTGAACAATACTATAACCGTTTTATTTGGATTAACGGTTAGGTCATATTCCCTGCACCATCTCTCCACAATACGGAGAGCCGCTTGGGTCAGGTCGCACACAATGCTGTCTTACCAGAGACCAGTATTGTCAGATCATCTGCATAAACAACTGTGTAGAAATGGTTAGCGTTTAATTTGCTGATGAGTTCATTAATGACCATATTCCACAGGAGAGATGAAAGAACCCCACCCTGCGGGCATCCTTTCATGATCTGAATTGTCTGAGATTCACCAGCAATCTTTATTGTTCGTGTACTGTGCATGTTTACTATCCAGTCAATCAGTGACGGTTCAACATTATGTCTACTTAAAAATAATTTTATTATTTACAATTTTAATTTATTAATAATTTGTTTTGTCAAAAGCACCTTCTATGTCTATGAAGGAGCCTAGACATATTGCTTTGTTTTGGATGGCCTCTTCAATCTTTGTTATTACCTGGTGAAGTGCCGATTCTGTTGATTTACCTAAGCTATAGGCGTGTTGTTTTTCGTGTAGCGTTAAGTTAATTAGCGCCGACCCTCTCAACTCCCGTTCACACATCCTCTCCATCGTCTTTAGGAGAAAGGATGTGAGGCTAATAGGTCTGTAGGATTTAGGGTCTGTATAGTCGTTCTTACCTGGTTTGGGTATGAACGTGACTTTCATTTCCCTCCATCCCCTAGGAACATATTTAAGAGCCAAGAGATCATACAGTTACTTTAATATATGGTAGTGGCCTTAATAGTTGGGTGTTGCAGAAGAAGCATGAAAGTAAAATTAATGCTGTAGAAATGCTGTCATTATGAAGTATGTTAGGGCTGACTTTGAATGATAAGGTAAGAAATTGTGTAAGAGAAAACTGTGATTTGCAAGATGTTGTGACTAGGATTAAGAAAGAAATGCTTCAGTGGTTTGGAAACATAAAAAGAATAAATAAGGAAAGAGTGAAAAAGTAAGTCAATGCTGCAGAAGTGAGTGCAAATGTCAGCAAGGGATGCCCTAGATGGTAATTTTTCGAATAAATTGATGATACATCGAAAATAGGCCAAATGTAGGTACTCTACCAACGAGCGTGTATGCATACGACTTGTAGGTATATAGATGTGATAGTAGCGACAGTTGTGTCACAATCTATCTCTCTTCAATCCGATCTCCTCGATTATCTCTCTTGTGATGCTAGCACATGGCTCATATCCAGAGGTCACAATCCAAAAATCATACAAAATGGTACACCTAAGTCATCCTTGGCCATGTGTGCACATTTATTCAAACATCATCTGATTCATAGCCTCATAGGTGCATATCCATAAGCCACAGTAGCTATGCTTGGAAGCGGATTAGCAACTTCTGTTTTTTTTTAAACTAAGTCATTATGAGGAACACGCTGCTTGCTGCTTCACATCTCCTGTTTCAGTTTCCCTTTGTCGCCTCTAACCATATCCATGGCATAATAAGAGATAATAGATTCTTAAATTTGGATTATTGATGGACCATGCACTATACTCTAATCGAAGATTTCTCATATTTTTTTGCTTATTTATCGCTAACAACATATAAAATAAATCTTTTTTGACATTGATACATAATCTATAATCGTTGTTCTTGCCCAAAAAACCGGACAAACAAAAAATCCAACATTTGAAGGATTCAATTTCATTTCATCATCATCATCATCATTACAGCCCTTCACAAGTCCACTGCTGAACATAGGCCTCCCCCAAGTAATGCCACAAAGCACGGTCCTGAGCCACCTGCATCCATCGACTTCCTGCATATCTTACCAGGTCGTCACTCCATCTAGTGGGGGGCCGCCCTACACTACGCCTACCGGTACGAGGCTGCCACTCGAGAACCTTTCTTTCCCATCGGTTATCGGTTCTTCGAGCTATATGGCCGGCCCATTGCCACTTCAGCTTACTAATCCGTTGGGCTATGTCGGTCACTCTGGTTTTACTGCGGATATCCTCATTTCTGAGTCTATCACGCAGAGAAACTCCGAGCATAGCCCTCTCCATAGCTTGCTGAGCGACCTTGAGCGTCCTTATACGGCCAGCAGAGAAGGACCACGTCTCAGATCCGTAAGTCATCACTGGCAACACGGACTGGTTGTACAATCTAGTTTTTAGAGATTGAGGTATACCTGACGAGAAGATATGTCGTAATTTCCCGAACGCTGCCCAGCCGAGTTGAATCCGTCGATTGACCTCTCGGTCGAAGTTGGACTTACCTAGTCGGACTATTTGTCCCAGGTAAACGTACTCGTCAACAGCTTCGAGCATAGTGCTCCCAACAACTACCGGCATAGGTGTGACATGGACATTAAACATGATCTTTGTTTTGTCCATGTTCATCTTAAGACCTATCTGTTGGGAGGCACTATTGAGGTCATTGAGCATAGTGCTTAAGTCCTCCAGCGATTCTGCCATAAGCCATATCGTCGGCAAATCGAAGGTGAGTGATGTACTCGCCATTGATGTTAATACCGTATCCTTTCCAGTCCAGTAGCTTGAAAACGTCTTCCAAAGCAGCGGTGAAGAGTTTCGGGGATATAACGTCACCCTGTCTTACACCTCTCTGCAGTTGGATAGGTTTCAAGCTCTGGTTCTGTACTCGGATAGCCATCGTAGCCCTACTGTACAAACACTTCAGCACTTCGATATACCGACAGTCAACTATTAATAATTTCATTTAGATTTAAGAAATCATTTAGATAAAACTGAGGACCTACTTATGTCATGGACTTTTGGCTATTTTTGTAAACAAATTTAAAATAATACTTAATGAATTTTTAGATAGCTAAGATTTAGTAAATACATAAATAATACACTATAACTGAAAAACAAAAAACCGTCAGGGTTAACATTCATCATCATCATCATTACAGCCCCTCACAAGTCCACTGCTGAACATAGGCCTCCCCCAAGTAATGCCACAAAGCACAGTCCTGAACCACCTGCACCCTTCGACTTCTTACATGTCTTAGCAGGTTGTCACTCCATCGAGTTAATATTATTATATTTTATGTTAACTCGATGGAGTGACATCTGAAAAAAAAATTATATTTTATGATTATATGAAATATCAATGATTAGCCAGCTTTTACATGATTATCAATTTAAAGCACTATGCATCTATCAGACAAAATGCTGCCACATCCAAAAAGTAGTAATATATTATTTATTAACAGAAACAACTAATAAATGGAAATAATGTAACTTTAGTACCCAAAACCTTTAAAAATTGTTTATAGATTGTTAAATTTCATAATAAAACAGATAGGAGGCTACAAGGCGAACGAGACGATCTGGGAGGCCTAAGTCGTACAGTTTGTAGATGAGGCCCTCGTGCCAGACTCTGTCGAATGCCTTGGCAATGTCAAAGAAGACCGCGATGGTTTTTTGACGGCGAGGGTAAAAACCGCTGAGGATGTATTCCACTATGCGGTGAACTTGTTGGGGGCACGAGTGTTTGGCTCTAAGCCCGAATTGTTGTGGGATGACAAGAGGGTCGCCGTCTGTGGGAAACAAATGGCGCCTCAAGCGCACGAGAATGACTCGTTCGAAAAGTTTGCCCATGGCCTTGAGGAGGCTGATGGGACGGTGATTGGAGGGTAGGTGGAGAGGTTTGCCTGGCTTGGGAATGCCAATGACAGTTGCCTCTTTCCAAGAGATGGGAAAGTAACTGAGTTCGAAGCAGGCGTTAAAGATAATGGCCAGTAAGGCGATTACCTGCTCCGGGAAGTGTTTGAGTGCTTGGTTGGAGATACCATCCGCACCCGGTGCTTTTTTGGGCTTAAGTCCTTTGATGGTAGATGAAATCTCATCTTTGGACACAGTGATAGGGTCAGAGGCGGTAGGGGGCGAGTTCCTGCGTCGGACCTCGTCCTCCACTAGTTGGATGTGTAAGGGGTCAGTGGGTTGTGAGCTGGGAGAGCATTGAGTGGCAACGCTGTCCGCAAAGCACTCAGCCTTTTCTTCGTCTTCGAAGGCAATGGAGCCGTCGGGACGAGACAGAGGGGGAGTATGGGTTGTAGCGTCTATCCGGAGGGCTCTCGCCATCCGGTAGTACGCTGTGTGAGAGGGAGAGATTTTCTCCATGAGATTGCCTTTTTCGTGGTCTCTGTAGTCTTGGAGGCGGTAACGCAGTTTGCGTTGAAGGCGGTGGGCTGCGAGTCTATATTCGGGAGTGGGATAGCGTGCAGCTCTACGGAGGGCAGCTTTTTTGGCTTTTAACAGGTTGCTAATATCTAGGGAAAGACTAGTTTTAGCAACCGGGACAACTTTTTCATTCTCTTTAAGAGAGGATGTTATAAGTGAGGTGAGATTTTCGACCGCGGTGTCTATTTTCCCCGCACTGTCGAGGGCGTCGGAAGAAAGGGTTATGGGAGGGTCCGGAGAGTCTATAGCCGAGGCTAGAGACTTCTTGAAGCCCTTCCAGTCGGTGTAGGTTTTGGAAGTGGGAGTTGGAGATGGCTGATGGCCAAGAAGGAGGGATACAGGACGGTGGTCGGATCCTAGATCGTCGAGAGGCTCGATTGCTCTAAGGTTAAGGGAAACTCCTTTAACTAGAGCAAAGTTTAGCACATCAGGAGCGTAGGTAACAATGTCGGGATAGTGGGTGGCAGTGAGGGGGCTATAGACAGTCAGGTCGAGAGACTGAGTGATATTGAGCAGCACCCTGCCACTACTTGTAGTAGTGCGGCAGGCCCATTCAGTATGCTTGGAGTTAAAGTCTCCAAACATAATGATTGAGTCGCCTAATGCAAGGATGGCTTCGAAGTCACTCTTGACGGGGAGGGTTCCGCTAGGGATATAGCAAGAGGCTATAATGATTGACTGGTGTCCAGTCATGGCTAGTCTAGTGATAGTGGCTTCCATACTGGTAAGCGAAGGAGTAGATATGTGGGAGCAATGAAGGGACTTTTTGTGATAGATGGCAGTGCCGCCGCCTTTGCGGTCGGGTCTATCGTTACGTATGAGTGAATAATTTTTAATAGTAAGGCCTTTAGAGACCTTGGGGCTGAGATGGGTCTCCTGTAGGAGTAGGAGATCGGCTTCGCGATCTCGTAGAAAAAGCCTAAGCTCTGGGAGGTTGTTTCGCAGACCGCGGATATTGAATGAAACAAGCGACAAACCCTTTGGTTTGATACGACCGTGAGATATTGCAGGAGCAGAGGGCTCCGGCATAGTTTAATTACAAGGACCTTAGAAGGTTGATGTGCTCAGTAAGAGCAAGGAGACGGCCCTGAGGGGACTGAGCTGTGCTCAGTTTACCCGCAAGAATAAGAATTTCGTCTAAATTGATCCTATTGAGTGTGTTATACACTAGGTTTAGAGACTCTACTACAGAGTCTGTCTGTTTTTTTGGGTCGGCGGAGGGCCGCGGGATATTTGATTCCTTTTGGAACCAGGGGTTTATTGGAAGTGGCGCTGGCTGAGAGAGCGGAAGGCTCATAAGGGGCCGAGGAGGGCCCTGAGGTGGCCGATAGGGGCCCTGTGGGGGCCGATAGATGCCCTGTATGGGCTGAGATGAGCCCTGAGGGGGCTGAGGTAGGGGCTGGCCCTGGGTGGGCTTGCGGCTTACAAGAGCCGGGAAGGTTCGGTCATTGACCTGTGGTGGAGTTTTGCGGCTCGGAGGTGGGCGAGGGGCGCGAGGGCAACCTCTATAATTGGCCGGATGGCCTGTTTGTCCGCAGAGGACACATGAGGGTGGGGATTCGGCGTTTTTGGGCCGTGGGCACTCTTTCGAGTGATGGGGTTCTAGGCACTTAATGCACCTGGGTGGAGCTGAGCAGTTGGCTGCCGCGTGTCCATAAAGTTGGCAGCGGTGGCACTGCGCTGGGTAACCGCGCCGGTGAGGGGCTTCGACCTTAACACGCGACAGGCCGCACACAGTGCGTACCTCACGGAAAATGGCCTTCGCCTCCGGCACATTGGTGAGAACGAGGAGGGCGAGGTTAAACCTTTCGCCCCTGCTGCTGTGCATTTTATGCACACCTTCAATAGGGAAGCCTTGGGATTTAAGGTCTTCCAGAATGTCTTCGTTTGCGAGTTCATAGGGAACTCCGCGGAGGACTGCCTTTACTTTCCTTTCTTCGGCGAGGGCGTATGTGTGGTAGGACACACGCTCGGCCGTGAATAGGCGGGTTATGTTACGGAAGTCTTCTATAGACGCCGGAATAATTTTGATGGCCTCGCCGACATTAGTGGCTTGGTCATATTTGAAACCCTTATCGTAGAGGGTTTTGGACAGTTGAGTAAATTTCGCCTTGTCTCTGAGAAAGACAGGGGGCGGGACTTGGTTTTTGGCCAGTTCGGGAGCGCAGCGGGTTGCTGGCTTGGCGGTATTGTCTTTCGACTGTGAGGTGGCAGCGTTTGGGGCTGCGGAAGTAGGGGCAACGATGGGAGCTGCGGAGGTAGAGGCAGCGGCGGAGGGAGTGCGGGCGGCGGCGGCCGCTGAGGCGGGGGGAGTGCGAGAAGTGGCAGCGCGTTTCGGGCCGCGCTTTGATTTCACTAACGTGAATTCGGCTTGGGAGTCGGTTATGGTTCCTTCAGAGTCGGAAGAATCCGAGGAGCCGGTGGAGCTGATGGCGGTCCTCTTCCGGGAGGATGAGGTAACGGACGTGGTGTCCGAGTGCTCCATATCGGAGTCGGGGGACGCGGGCGAGTCGGACTGCGGGGCAGCCGCTTGGGTCGCGAGGAAAGCGGCGACGGCGGGCGGGGGTACACATGCCTTAGGGGCACAGGGGGTAAGCTCAATTGAGAAGCTATCTAGGGCTACGCCCTGGGTTCTTAAAAATTGTTGAAAAAGAGCCAAAATTTGGCTAGCATCCATGGACGACATGTTGCTCTGGACAGGGGGGGATGACGTTTTTATTCTAAGAACACTGGAGGTCCCTGTTCTGAGAAGAACAGGGCCTTAGGGGCAGATGGGGAGGACTGACGTTCTATCCCAGAAGCTGGGGTCCCTATGTTCTGAAAAGAACAAGGGCTCGCTCTGAGAAGAGCAAGAGACGATCTTCTAAGGATAGTATACACAACAAATAACAGTATAACAAAAACAATAACAATAACAGAAAATTTAACAAATAAAACCTCCCCGCCGGAGCAAGGGGGCAGGAACGATGCGAAAACAAAGTGACTCACCAACGGCGTCTGCTCGGCCGGTGTTAGCCGGGGAGAGCGGGGCGCGCGGGCAAGCGGTTGCGCTACCGAAAGGTCGGAGGCGCGAAAGAACTGTGTGCACGACCGCTCGGGGGCGGCGCGCAAACGGAACTGTGACCAAATACCTAGGCGTCACCCTTGATGCAAGGCTCACTTTCGAGCCCCATATCAAGAAAGTTACTCGCACCGCACGTTTTTACATGGGTAGGCTCAACAGCATGTTGGGCAGACACAGTAAAATGTCCCTCCGCAACAAGCGAACCCTATATAAGGTCTGCATACGACCTGTCATGACCTACGCGGCCCCCATTTTCGCACATGCTAAGCCCAAAGCTATAAATGAACTTCAAATAGTTCAAAATCTATTCTGTCGTAGGGCCACTAACTCGCCCTATTATGTCCGTAATGCTGACCTACATCGAGACTTAGAGCTCCCAACAATCCAACAGTTTCTTAAATCACTCTCTGAGAGATTCTTCAAAGCCTCAGAGTCCCACCCAAATCATCTCATTCGTGAAACAGCTGCCTATGCAGCCCCTATCCACACTCGCTACAGTGTGCGCAGGCCGAGAAACTCTCTCTTGGACCCCCCCAACAAGCTTTCGGCCGACCTGAACTGCCTCCTGGCGGCTCAGGCCGAGCCTACATAACACATCCCTTAATCTGCCTTAGCTAGGCACTCTTCTAAGCGGCTTTCCGCCGCTTGCGCCCTCCTTTCTGCCAAGGAGGCTCGCGTTCGTATACGGCTTAGAGATCTCTAGTCAGATCGTTAAGCCAATTCCTAAAAGGTTGGGTTTAGTGGGTAAAAGTCGCCACATAACCACGCAGTCGGCTGCGTGGTATGCTATGAGCATTCCCAACCTCCCTCCCCCGCTTTCCGGAGGGTTGCCCATATTTGCTTCGGGCGCAAAAAAAAAAATAAAAATAATAAAACACCACAAGTGTAATTTAAATTTCAACAATTTTTGAGATTTAAATTACATACTATTTACCATTACATACAATTACTGTTACAGCCTATTAAAGTCCACTGCTGAACGTATTCCTCTTCCATAGATTGTTTCATATGAGGGATATTTGCCATAGTTACCACTCTTGGCAAGCGGGTTGGCAACCAATAGTTTTTTTTAGTTCATATTAGGAAGACGCTGTTGCACATCCCCTGACTTGTTTCCCTCTATTGTCTCTTACGACTCCCACAAGATGATATGTGGGAGGGAGTGGATTCTTACACTGCAACAACAAGGTTTGGAGTAGTGTGCTTATAAAATTTCAAAATTAATACCTCGAAAACTACACATTTCCACTATGTAATATTTGTACGGAGTAATAAAAAAATAACATCTATCCTTCATATGTATTTGAACCCTCAAATTGATTGTAGCTTTTGTAGGTATAGATCTCAATTTGAAATATATTTTGTTAAAAATTAATTAAAAAAATATACCTATTCATTCAACTTAATTTTAGTAAGTACCTTGGACCCCTTGCATCTTTTGTAGTTCTAGTCTAAAGCATTTAGTTTTTTAGCACATGAATTCCAAGATTTTAGAGAATGCAATTTCCCATGGCAACTTCTAGTTAATCCTCTAGCCAAGTCTCGATAACACTTCATAAATTCCAGAAGTTCATTTAACTGATTGAGACTTACTTGCTTTCTAGTTTTAAGGCCTGCCTTGACATATTTTAAAATATATCTGTTAACAATAAAGAAAAGTCTGTATAACAACAGTTAATAAAATACAAACCTACCTACATCCATGTTAATAATGATATTAGATATAGAAACATCGATCACTAATAAAGAACTAGATACACAATCCCATACAAAAGTTCTCTAAAAACTGTCGCCAAATGTTGTGACGTAATTCTAGTTGAAATGAATATACATTTATGTAAATTCAACCTTAAATACATTGTCTATAGTTGTATTCACAAAGATACGTACGAAAAGCAATAAATTTTTATGACCGAGGCTTGTAGCTTGGGTAAGGAATCATTGGAGTCGAACTGCCCAATATTTTTTGTTACTGTTATTTTAATTTTCAAATGTTTCAAACTTGTTTTAAAAACTGGTGTACATAAAACATATTCTATTCTTTTCTATGGTGTATTATATGTAATGATTATAATTTACCTGAATATAAATATGTTTTTGGATAGGACTCCACATTCATTTAGTAACGAAAGTACTTGAAACAGTCATAATTATTTATTTATTCTTCATCTTTTGTCAATAATTTAAAAATATTGCTTGATAAAGAACTTAAATCTTAATAGTTACTGAATATAAAAAGTATGTACAGAAAGTTGTAAGTCGTAGTCACATATTAATCACTTTCTAAAACATGCTTCGAACATACAAAGCTTTCTTGGGTTGGCTTGAAGAATTCTTCGGACATTTGACATGCTATGACTGATATCCATTCCGCACACCTAACTGGATCTCGAGGAAAGCTGAAAAATAAAAAATAAAATCTCACATCTTTAATTTTACTACATGCACATATTCAAAATTAAGTATATAAAATGTTACTATAATATTTAGAGAAACTACAGAAGTTTCATTAAACGAAAAAAAAACAATCATACTTTAATAATAAAAAATAATAATGTCCCCAACAAATGGAACAGAGTCAACGCACATACCTTGAACAATTATGACTTATTTTATTAAGACTTAATTTAAAAAATGTTTTACGGAGATTTCTTGACAAAATATAAGTATTTACAATACAGTGATAAGAATTAAATAATGATAATATTAATACGTACCGAAATTCCATCCTTTTTTAGCGTCCTGGATGTGTGATTTTTACACTTTTTAAACGAGCACTGAGGCGTGTTTACCGTCGTAGCGTTCGAATGTTCGAATGGGTGCTCATTCGGTGAGGTCGTTTTTTGTCACTGATTGTGTATCTAGTTTTTATTAGTGATCGATGTATAGAAAGTTAGAAAGCCTCTAACAGGGAAACTTGTTAAGCATAAATAGTTTAAACAAACCAATAATAAATAATGATTGAACTCCTTTTATGTTACCTACCTATATAAAAAAGGGAGGAAAGAATACGAATCCAAAAAAGTTACAAAATGCAAAGGTCAAAAATTAAAATGTTTACGTTTACAAAACTTATGTACAAATTACAAATCTAAAATATAAAGGGTATGTTCCGAAATACAACACAGTACACTGTCGAATGCGAAAGACGTCATAAATCGACGCCATATTGGTGATTCGTTGTATCGAATAGGTGGAATACGATGTCAATTAATGACGTCATTCGCATTCGACAGTGTACTGTGTTGTATTTCGGAACATACCCAAAACAAAAAGCATCGATACCGGAGTAGTAGCCGGAGTAGTACCTATTTAGTTCGATACCTAGTATTTTTTTACTCGATTCTTTTATAAGTATCGATACTTTCTTAGTTACTCGATAATTTTATCTCTTTACTAAGCTGTCGGATAAAAGTCAGTAGATAGTACTTCCTTTTCCGATGTATAGCGTAGTCCCTCTCGATGGAGTGAGGATTTCGGCGGAAAACCTTGTTATAGTTGGAATAATGTATGTGTAAACGGGTAAATATATTTTATACATTTACTAACAATATCTCGTAGTAGAAGTGTTTGTAAAGTAGGGCTACGATGGCTATCCAAGTACAGAACCAGAGTTCGAAACCTATCCAATGGCAGAGAGGTGTAAGACAGGGTACTGTCATATCCCTGAAACTCTTCATAGTTGCATTGGAAGACGTTTTCAAGCTACTGGACTTGAAAGGATACGGTATTAACATCAATGGCGAGTAAATCACTCACCTTCGATTTGCCGACGATATAGTCCTTATGGCAGAATCGCTGGAGGACCTAAGCACTATGCTTAATGACCTCTATAGTGTCTCCTAATGGATAGATCTTAAGACGAACACTCAAATTAAGATGACAAGACAAAGATCATGTTTAATGTCCATGTCACACCTATGTCGGTAGTTGTTGGGAGCACTAAGCTCGAAGTTGTTAACGAGTACGTTTACCTGAGACGAATAGTCTGACTAGGTAATTCCAACTTCGACCGAGATGTCAATCGACGGATTCGACTCGGCTGAGCAGCGTTCGGGAAATTACGTCACATCTTCTCGTCAGGTATACCTCTAAAGGAGACAATCATTTTTGGGCCCACTAGAAATATTAACGTCACTTAATGGTATTTACACCAAAAAAAGACACCAAATTATAATAGTAAATGGTCTATAGATTTTTCGAAAATGTAAACGGAAACAAGAAATCTGAAAAAAAATTAGTTGTTTTGACATTCGTGTTCTGATCATTGGCTAAGGTAATGTAACATTTAAAAAATTATTGTCTTAGAGATGTGCCGTGATAACTCGGAAAAAATCGACTCGAGTTGAAATTCAGGTAACTCGATTTAAACAATTCAAATTAGATGAACGAAGCTGTGTCAATATTTCACAAATTATTTTTATAATTGTTCTTCCATACAACACAATTATTATTACTACGCTTAGTAGGTAGTTATATATTATTTTTGGTATGCGTATCGACATCTTCATAAAATAATATCACTCTAACGTTATGACGTAAGTCTTAATGTTATTAATAATTTGACTATCCAAAGTATATATAATCAATTTATATCATATATAACATAAATTGATACAACAATATATACATATTACCTAATATCAATTTATTTATTACATAATATATCAATAAATTGCTCGAATTAGTAAGTCGATTTCATCACTAAATTGTAGACAAACACTGCATTGGCCGTAAGATAAAGATGCGATTCGAGTAGAGTTTTGCGACTCGAGCCACTCGGGTTAATTTACGAGTATGTATGTATATCATTCTAGTTGTACACTAGTTTTTGAGTAAATCAACTATTTACAGAAAAGTTTATCACTAGAGTTGAGATCAGCGATTACTTTAGTTAAACCATTTTTAAATATGTACCTTTATAAATAAGTAATATGTGGCAACATGAAATTAAAACTATAAATCAATATCATAAATAAAACTAAGTTCAGGTTTGTTTACAACATGCCAGATGAAAGTTTGAATTTGGATGCAACTTGTGATGTCACCCGCAGCGACTTATTATATATACAAGTAAATTAATATCTATATAGCACCCTCTGAATCTATACGATGCGCCGAGTTAACTCGGTAACTCGGTAAAATTTATTTTCTATCGATTATCGAGTTGGACAAATTCACTCGATTCACTCGAGTGAAATAAAACATAGTTGGAGTCGCATCATTATGGTAAGAACAAAATGGAGTTTTTTATTTACAAGCATTATTAAACTAATGTTTAAGAAAATATGGATATTATCAATTATCAGAAAGGTTAGCCAAATATTAATTGACACAAGTACGTATGTTTTTCTCTTTTTAGTTTTTGTGGTAAAATTCGCTAATAGAATATAAGAGTTTATTAATTTACACCTATTCTAGGTTGTGAAAATCTATTATTGTTTGTATATTTTACCTCAAACAAATACAAATAATAAACAGGTCTTAGAACCTTATTAGTTTCTTAAAAGTGACAAAGTATTAAGTTTATTTTATTAGTAAAATCTAAATTAAATAATAAATAGAATGCACAAAAGAAGTTATTATAATGTTAAAAGAAAATTAGAATCTTTGGGTCGAGGGACTTAAAAGAGTGTTTTGAAGAGCAATTCATATAACTGCATTTGTGTACAAATAGGTAACCTTATGTATTCAGCAAGTTGCTTAATACTAAATGGCTTTTTTGTTAAGCCAGACACAGATCCTGGATTTATACCAGCCATAGTAGATAGGCAATATAAATGTTACATATATTTATGTGTAAAAAATGTAGTAATTATTTGTACTAAAAGCAAATATAAAGTTTAATAATAATAGTTTCCATAAAAAAGTGTAATGGTTGTTTCTATTATGTTTCGACAGCTGTGTTGTTCACTGTGCAGAAAGGAATATTATTTTGTCATCTAGAATCAGATATACTTAATATAACAATAATATCTTTGTCTACTATGTAAGTACATGAAACCGGTAAAAATAAAATGTGAGACAACTTTTACATGGTTGAATATTACTGATGTTAATCAATAATTACTGCTTCTGTATTTGATCAGCTGGAGCTGATTAATGCTGTATAATTTATAATAATTTCTTTATTATTTAACATATGAAAAGGCAGATATAAGAAAATGCTCACAGAAATATGTAAATACAGTTTATTGACATTGAAGGCATAGTCTATCTCATATCTCTTATTATTAAAAATGTCCTTTTAATTCCTATATAATATAGAAAAAAATAATATATTGATAAGTATTATTATTTAGTTAAGATACCTTTACAATTGTCATTAACTTCTTTTCAGGTGGATCGCTTAGAACAAATCTGTATGCCGTGCAGGCTGAAAACTTGCAGAGACAAAAAGTGTATGGATATTGAAGACAACAGTCTTATATTATAATTGAAAATTCCTTCTGATTGCTTACAATATCATAAATGTACATGTTACCATCAAGTTATTTTCAAAAAACCTTCAGAAATATATCTAACACTAAAATGTTTCTACCTATGTCCGTTATAGACAAAACATCAGAAACCTTCCAACCAATTTAAATGAAAATGTTTGTGTGTGTTTGGATGGATTCCTAGATGGTTTATATTTACATTTGGACTCGGTAGATGGCACTGTTGTCGAGATCCATAAATCACCAGGGCACAGCTGAGGCGCATCGCTAGTAATAAATACATTTAAATTAAGCCTGTGTTTTTTTAATCCTTACACATGCAGTTTAAAACATCTTACTTCCTCACTATTTATCATTGTGTAATAACATAGATAAGGCATGTTAATTCCTAGTCATTTTATTATGATATATAACTACTTACTAATCAACCAAAACATTTTAAAATAATGTCTTGACCCCGCTCCTGTCTATATATGTCAGTCAATCATCAAAGTTCAAAAAATGTATTAAATTAAGTTTGTATAAAAGGGGTTATTATAGTATAAAGGAATTTATGGCTGACAATAACCTGTGGGTAAGGTGATCGCTACCAAGCTATTTCTAATTTGTTCTGTGTTGTTAATTATGACATACATGATTGTAAGCTGGCTTTTTTTAAAAGACCTACTGGGTATTTTGCTGGTTCTCTTCAAGTCAGAGGTTTTTTTCCGAACCAGTGGTAAATTAAAAAAGTGACTTTCAATAAGTATTATTTATAATCTAAATTGAATAAAAGGTTTCTGTTTCTGCACCTACTACTGTTAATAGAATACTTAAATAAATTATGATTTACAATGATAAATAGAATTACCTACATTATATTTTGCTTTTTGTAATACAATCAGTTTAAAATGTATCTTACTGTGTGTTGGTAATATCATAAATATAAATAGACATTATCCCTTAGCCATCTTGGTATTTAGAATTACACTCACAACCAATCAATACATGTCAAAGTTAGAATCCATACGACATTTGTGCATAGACAGGCACAATGTTTTGCCCGAACTAGTGAAAGGTTTTACATCGATTTTAAAATATTTGTAAATGCTGAATATACCTACAGCTTAGTTTTATATGTACTATTATTGAAGACATTATCCCTTAGCCATCTTGGTATTTAGAATTACACTCACAACCAATCAATACATGTCAAAGTTAGAATCCATACGACATTTGTGCATAAACAGGCACTATGTTTTGCCCGAACTAGTGAAAGGTTTTACATCGATTTTAAAATATTTATAAATGCTGAATATACCTACAGCTTAGTTTTATATGTACTATTATTCAATTGTCCACTATTTTAACTTATAATACCGATGAATACTACTAGAAAATCGCTTTCAGTTTGTTTTTAGGTTATTGTTAGATTCATATTTTATTTGTTAATTTCTCAGGACTCCGTTTAGCTGCAGTAAAACTAATAATTTTATTGTAATCTATGGATTATAAGGAATAAATCGACATGCATTTCATTGATAATCTTTAAAATTTGTAGTGGGCCCATTCTCCATAGAAAAATTGATTGTCTCCTTTGAAATCTAGATTGTACAACCAGTGCTTGCTGCCAGTGATGACTTACGGATCTGAGACGTGGTCCTTCACTGCTGGCCGTATGAGGACGCTTAAGGTCGCTTAGCGTGCTATGGAGAGGACTATGCTCGGGGTTTCTCTGCATGATATACTTAAACGTGAGGATATCCGCAATTGAACCAGAGTGGCCGACATAACCCAACGGATTAGTAAGCTGAAGTGGCAATGGGCCGGCCATATAGCTCGAAAGAAGTGACAACCGTGGGGGAAAAAAGGTTCTCGAGTGGCAGCCTCGTGCCGGTAGGCGTAGTGTAGAGCAACCCCCCCCCCCACCCCCACCTAGATGGAGTGATGACCTGGTAAGACATGCAGGTATTCCATGGGTGCAGGTGGCTCACGACCGTGCTTTGTGGCATTTCTTGGGGGAGGCCTATGTTCAGCAGTGGACTTGTGGAATGGCTGTAATGATGATGATGAGGATGATTTTGTAATTTTAATGAATGAATATAAGTAATATACAATGGAATGGTAATGCAAAATATTTGGATACAGCGAAATGTAAAATTAGTTTTAAAGTTATGAAGTCTCGCGGTAAAACTTAAAAAACCAGAGGTAAGTAAAATTATACGAATTAATAAAATCGATTGAGTGTGTTCTGACGAAAATAAATACCATGTGGAAAAAGCCTGATAGATCCAATTAAAATACGACGTTTGCTTGGAAGTTATGATGAACTATTATGTTTTTGAAACAGCATATCCAGATACTTACAGATTGAAAAAAAAAAATTCATTGGACGTTATCTGGCACATGAACGACAAATCCGATTGTATCGGTATTCCCAGTGAATTATGATCCAGAATTACGATACTAGAATTTACCGATAGAGTGAATGCGGTTGTATCGGTAAATTACACGTGTGTTTTGTACTGTTTTCTGTGAGGTTATGATCAGAACTAGACTAGACTTATTGTTTAGACTTATTGTTTAGGGAAAGAGAATATTGTTGCGCGCCTAAGTTGACGTCTGACACTAGCGCCAACAGTGCGAGGAGAACTTTCCAGAAAATGACACGACTAATATTTTAACCAACAGCGCCATCTAGTATCGAATTGAATAACTAAGCTTTCTAGAAGCCTCACACTCGAACCTTCTGCGTCTGGTCGGTCGGCGCCCGTATCTACGGGAATATTCTGGATGTTTCGGCGTAAAAGTGTATTTAAACCCGCTGCATGCCGCGATCGGAGCAGTATTGAATTTGGCGAGGCAAGCAAAGCTTCGGAGAGAAATAAAGTGAATCAGTGTGATTAATTGTTAGTGTCTTTTAAGTTTTAATTAGTGTAAAGTGAATTAAAGTGTTAATTTTGGTAATTTAATCGGCAGTTTTTATTGTCACGAACCCTAAGCTTCTAACAATACTAATGAGTTCATAATGGTTTTGTGAGAAAATATAAAATTGAATCATTATTGTGATTTTTAATATTTTATAAATATTACTCCTATTATATATTATATATATCCAAGTAGTATCGATACTTTTGAGTCGATACTTTTATCGGTATCGGTGCTTTTTGTTCGTTACTTGGTATCGAGTAGGTATCGATACTGTAAAAAATTTCAAAGATGTTTTAATATAATAATAATAATAATAATATTCCACAGCTATCACACAACGCCATCTAGTCCCACGCTAAGAAGAGCTTGTGTTATGGGTAATAGACAACCGATAAACTTACTTATATATTTCTAAATACATACATATTATAGATAAATTACACCCAGACACAGAACAAATGACCGTGCTCATCACACAAGCATTTGTCCTGGGTGGGAATCGAACCCACGACCTCCGGCATAGCAGTCAGGGTCACTAACCACTAGACCAACAGGCCTGTTTTATTTTAACAAGATTGCGCACTCACGACTGACAAAAAATTTGAGCGCGAAAGCGCTTTTTAGGAGTGCGTCCTACTCTATTAGGGTGACTACACGATTTGTTACTCCAAGGAAAAAAATACAAAGTGATGCTAAGGGATTCCCCTATATTTATTTTATTTTAATAATAAACAAGGATTACAATAATATATATGTCATTTATCAAGAAATATGTATAATCTACATCGTTTTATAGCTTAATACATAATTACTTGTATTACCTACTTACTTTGTTTTAAGAGAAAAATAAAAGACTATAGATAGTAGTAGAAAACAACTTATTACGATAACTAAAGTCCAATCGCGGAGCACGAAGAATTTCGTACATTGAACTGTCATTACCTGTCTCTGTCACTCCTGCGTAAATACAATGAGTCTCGCTCGCACAAATGCAATGGCCGCCGTCCTCAGGGATTGTAAACCTTTTACTGGAGACTATAAGGTTTGTTCTTGTTTGTATAATGTGGTTTTGGTTAGCCTTTAGTCACGACAAAAAGTCCTTGGTTTGCTTGACCTTGACGTAATTAATAATGTATAATAATGTAATATAATGTAATAACGAACGACATTCCATCTTGGGATGCGTTAGTGATCGCTCAGTTTTCGGACACAGTTATTTACCTATTCTTAGTTTGTTCTTGTTTGTTAGTTTTTGTTATCTCGTTTTAATTGTTAAGTGGTTTTGTTAATTTGTTTATTCACTCTTTTAAAATGGAACCAGCACCGTCTACCTCGCGTCCATTCAAAGAGTTTGTTTCTCCGCGGAAGAAAAGAAAAATGTCACACTTTAGTGTATCTGAAAAGGTAATGATTATTAACGTGTTTAAATATGTTAAAGAATCCTGGCCTGCTGATAAATATCCTTCAAAAAAGATATGAAGGACAAAACAGCCGATATCTTGGGTATTTCGACATCGGCCATATATCGTATCTTAAAAGAATATACCGACACAGATACCGTCAAGCCAGCTGCTTCACTGAAAAAACAACTCTCATTAATTGAAAAGATAGATGGGTTTGATAAATAGTGCATTGGACGAATAGTGCACAGCTTTTATTTAAAAGGAGAGTTACCTACTGGTTGCGCGGAAAAAACCATTGGATTATTATATTTGACGGTAGAGGTGTCAAGTCGCTTGTTCCTTTCCGAAAAACGATATCATTCGTACCCTCCTATCGAAACATCGGGGTGGTGGGGTGGGAGGGGCAAGAAGATGATTCTAGAGTGTCACGTAATCATCGGAGCCGAGGACATATAAGGCACGCGCGACCGTTGCGCGGCCTCTTTCCTACCGCGCCAGTCATTGGAACAACAGCTCTTTCCGTCACAGTCGTCGTTGAAACCACACCGCTAGTAGAAACCGCTTTAGCCTGGAAGCAGTCGAGCTCCAGGAGAACCGCCTCACCTCGTGTGAGATATAGTCGCGCACCGCCTCTCTCCGGAGTGTTCCAGAAGAAGTTCCAGAAGTTGCAGCTATAGTGCTCAACAGGATAGAAGAAACCCCGGTGAGTCAACATTCCTTAATTTAGCTCCTGCCTTACATAGTTTTAACCCGCTCCAATTTTTTTGTTCTCCTAATAAGGCAGGATTCCTTTTCAGCGATTTGGCACAATAATAGTTTAGTTTTAGGGAAGAGCGAGTGCATTATACCGCATGCTATAGTAGTCGCCTTTACGTAAGCGTAGAAGCAACCGCATATACAGTCCACTTTAGTTAATATCTCGCGTAATAGGTTTAAGGTTCGACCGGGGAACTAGACTTCGGCAGCCTTAAACACGTGGCTCCACCATTTTATGGTCCTTCGAGCCGGATTTTGGTCGAATTGTTGAATTAATTAATTAGATAATGCACTCCAATTTATAGAATAGACTTAAATAGTGTTCGTTTAAATTTAAATTTTGATTAGGTACTCGCAAACAGAATTATTCGTTTTATAGCGCTCGTATTTGATTAAATTTAAAGCCTATTAAATAATTGAAACAGTGTAATAGGAACCGTTTGATACGCTTACCCACAATCTTGATAAAATTATTGAGTGCAAATGACGCGTCACCTCGACTCGCTGCGTAGGTGTTCGATTTAATTACGTAATACGGCATACCGAGTGTCCATCCTTTATTGTTTGTGCGTTGTGAGATTAATTGTGATTGATATAACTTTATTATAATAGTTTAAAATGGCAGTTAGTGGAAGTGAAATCAAAATTAAAACGCTTTATGCTAAGAGGGACATACTCTTTTCGCGTATGCAGAATATAAGTGATTATATAAAGAACATCCATATAGAAGCAGTGCGGGAAACTTTTTTGACCGAAATCGAAACGATAGATTCTTTACGAATAGATTACGAAAAAATATTAGACCAAATTAATCATTTGGAATTACAAATCGACCCGAAATACATAGTGAACTACCAACCGCTGCTGGCATTCGAAGATACGTTGTGTCGCGTGAAAAGAATTGCGAGATCCCTATCTCAAAACGAAGCAAAGCCGGAAAAACAGGTACGTCCAAGCGACTCGATTAGGTTGCCGCCAATAGATATTCCGGTATTCAATGGTGATATTAAGACGTGGCCCTTCTTCTTCAGTAGTTTTCAAAACAATATACACAATAACCCATCGTTATCGGACGCCGAAAAATTATATTACTTAATCAGTAAACTTAGTGGCAGGGCACAGTCGATCTGCTCTGGTTTTACACCTACAGCAAACAATTACTTATTAATATTCGAAACGCTTGAAACTAAATATGAAGATAGGAGAATGTTAGCTTCCGAATATTTGAACCAGATATTCGATCTTAAATCTATATCATCCGCGAACATCAACGGCTTAGAGCAATTTCTAGATAAATTTGTGGCATCGGTGGCTGCACTTAAGAATTTGAAATTTAATGATCTTATGGACGTGGTATTTCTCCATATTGCACTGAAGAAGTTGGACCCCGACACCGTGCGTGCGTTTGAAATGGAGCATCGTAGCTCGGAGATGCCTTCCTTTCATTCATTAGCATCGTTCGTGCGAGATCAAATAAAGGTGATGCAGCGCTCTCCGAACGTTAAACAGGAGATTAAAAGGTGCGTCGACCGTAGACAGACTCAACCATCTAAAATAGCAGGGTCGTTAACTTACGTAACCGCTACGCCAACATCACTCCAGCATACTTGTTTAGTATGTAAAGATAGACACGGTAATTTATATAATTGTGCGACTTTTCGTAAATATTCACCAAGCGAACGTTATAAATTAGTAAAGACAAACAACCTATGTTTGAACTGCTTAAGCGATAAGCATTTAGTTGCAAAATGCAATTCGAGTTCCGTATGTAGCAAGTGCGCCAGGAAACATCACACGCTATTACATTTTGAAAATAGCAACATAGCGGCGTCAAGTAAAGCGGATAAGGAATTCACCCCTACTAAAGTCAACGATTCTAGCGGTCGACCTGGTGATGTCGCTCTGTGCTCATTGGCAAATATGGGAGC
This sequence comes from Parnassius smintheus behrii, assembly GCA_036936625.1. Classification (NCBI taxonomy): domain Eukaryota; kingdom Metazoa; phylum Arthropoda; class Insecta; order Lepidoptera; family Papilionidae; genus Parnassius; species Parnassius smintheus. The sequence goes on along the minus strand of JAUPFT010000005.1, from coordinate 14,578,957 downwards.
ACAACCTCCTTCAACCGTGTTACTGGGTACGGCACGTATTTTGGTTAGGGATTCGCGTGGAAACGAACAAAGCGTCCGTGCACTGCTGGACAGCGGAGCCCAAAATAGCTTTATAACGCGACAATGTTGTCAGCGCTTAGGCTTAGTAATAAATAGGTCACTTTCATGTCCTGTAATTAAAGGCATCGGAGGCACTAGTAAATCGACACAGGGATATATAAATTTAAAAATTTATTCTCGGATAGATCGTAATGTTAACTTTGATATAAATGCACTAGTAGTAGATAGGGTCACTGAACGGTTGCCAACCGTTTCGGTTGACACCTCGGCAATGATTGAATTTAAGAATTTGACTCTGGCGGACGACACTTACGCCGTTCCTGGAAACATAGACATGCTCATTGGAGCATCGCTTTTCCCTTATCTTTTGTTAAACAATAAGGTCAGGGGCAACTCTTCGCATACCGCGCCTTACGCACTGGAAACCGTATTGGGCTATGTGATCCTTGGCTCCGCCCCCATCATAGATAGTATTTCGGCAACCTCTTATTGTGGTATGGCTGTCGAACCGCTCGAGTCGTTAGTCCGCAAATTTTGGGAGATGGAGGAGGTGAACGTTCCACCCATAGCTAGCTCAGATAATAGGTTATGCGAGGAAATTTACGTCCGCACGACCATTCGTGATCGCGACGGTAGATATAGTGTAGCGCTACCCTTTAAAGGAGATGTTTTATCTCTCGGCGATTCGCGTCAAATGGCGGAAAAACGTTTCTACAGCTTGGAGCGTAGGATGCTCGCTTCACCCCAGTTAAAGGAAGCTTACGACGGCGTCATTAACGAATATATAAGAGAAGGTTACATATCACTTGTGGCTTCGAAATTAGATAACTACGAAGACACACCGTCGTATTTCATACCACACCACGGAGTCATTAGAGAGGACAAACTTACATCTAAGTTACGTGTAGTGCTCGACGCTAGTACTAAAACTAGCACTCACCTGTCGCTTAACGATATCCTCTATAGTGGGCAAAATTTACAGGGCAGTTTATTTAATATAATAGTCAATTTTCGTTTGTTTAGTATAGCACTATCCGCCGATATTCGTCAAATGTTTCTTTGCATAGGGGTCCGTGAATGCGACCGTAGATTCCAACGCATTTTATATCGTTTCAACCCAAAGGAACCTCTAATGGTGTTTGAATTTAATCGCGTTTGTTTTGGTTTAAAGTCGAGCCCATTTCATGCGTTACGCACGGTGAGACAGCTCGCTCACGATGAAGGTCCCTCTTATCCTAAGGCTAAGAGGGCAATTGAGAGCGGATTATATATGGATGATTTTGTGTACTCGGTCGATAGCGTGGAGGAGGCAACCTTAACCACCGCCGAGGTTATAAGGCTCATGAAATCGGGTCAGTTCGATCTTGTGAAGTGGACTAGTAATTCGCGTCCGGTTTTGGATACAATCCCACTATCACACCGTCTTTCGGCGATAAAGGAATTCGACGATTCTGATACACACAAGGTGCTCGGTCTATGTTGGTCACCAGAGTCCGACGTGTTTAGCCTTAAGGTAAATCCGCCCGTAGAGAAATGCACAAAGCGCACAATACTGTCATGCGTTGCTAGATTATGGGACGTCATGGGTTTCGTAGCTCCGGTGGTATTATACGCTAAGCTTTTAATTAAACAACTTTGGTTATTGGAATGCGACTGGGATGACTCGCCGCCTGACAGCATTGTTCGGTTGTGGCAGCGCTTTAGAGAGGAACTTCCTTTATTAAGAGAAATTAAAATACCGCGTCATATAAACGTAGATAGAAGTAGCGCCATAACAGTCGTTGGGTTTGCAGACGCCAGCGAGAAGGCTTACGGGGGCGTTGTATATTTCCACGTCCAGAATAATGGTAGAAATTTGATTAGCCTCATTAGTTCTAAGTCGAGAGTCTCCCCCCGTAAGGTTGTGTCTCTGGCGCGCTTAGAGCTTTGCGCAATATTAGTACTCACCAAGCTTATTACCGCAGTTATCAGCGCATGTAGGGATAGAGTTCACATAGAAAGGATATTGGCCTTTTCCGACTCCACCGTCGCCTTATGCTGGGTTCATTCTTCACCCCACCGTTGGGATACGTTTGTTGCGAACCGAGTGGCCAAGATACAAGACGAGTTAGAAACGCGGAACTTTTATCACGTGTCCGGTACGGAAAACCCCGCCGATTGTCTATCCCGTGGACTCACCCCGATGCAAATAATGGACCACCCGCTTTGGTTCCACGGACCTGCTTGGGTTCACTTGGATCCCTCGCAATGGCCAATAACCGACTTCGAACCTTCGTCAGTGTCACAACCGCCGGAAGAGAAGAGACACGCTCTAGTGGCGAACGTTTCGAGCGAGGTTTCTCCAATCATTGCTTTGGCGAACCGCTTGTCCTCTTGGTCGAAATTATTGCGTAGCGTAATTTACGTTTGTCGATTCGCGAAGCTGTTACCGCGACGTTCGTATGTCTTAGCATCCGATTACAACTATGTCGAGTCGCTAGTATTGCGTGAACTTCAACGTGCGCACTTCTCTGAAGAAATTAGAAGATTACAATCGAATAGAGCTTGTAGTCGCGCCTTTCAACGCCTTAAGCCATTTTTACAGGATGGGATTGTAAGGGTGGGTGGACGCTTGTCCAACTTGCAATTGAGTTTCGTCCAACGGCACCCTATTGTTTTACCGCGTAAAGACCATATCATGAACTTATTAGTCGATTACCATCATAAATTGAACTCGCACGCTGGCCCCGACTTGTTGATGTCAATTTTGCGTCAGAATTATTGGATTCTTTCTGCACGTAGTTTAATACGCAATCGGGTGCACCGATGTATAGCTTGCTTTCGGGCACGCCCCAAGCCGTCATTTCCGGAAATGGCGGAACTTAGATCTTGTAGAGTAATACAATCAGTAAAGCCCTTCACGCACACCGGGTCTGATTTCGCTGGTCCGTTTAAGGTCACGCTCACTCGCGGGCGTGGTATAAGATCCACAAAGGCTTACGTCTGCATTTTCGTATGTCTAACTACTCGAGCGGTGCATATAGAACTCGTTGGTGATCTAAGCACAGCAGGCTTTATGGGTGCATTTAAAAGGTTTCTTTCCCGCCGTGGCCCTGTAAGTAGATTGTATTCGGATAACGGTACGAACTACGTCGGTGCAAAACGTATTTTATCGGAACTACATGAGCTCTTAGCTAGCAAATATTATAATTCGGAGTTCGCTCACATTCTAGCCGAGAACCGCATTGAGTGGTCTCTGAACGTCCCAGCCGCGAGCCATTTTGGGGGCAATTGGGAGACTAATATCAAGAGTCTAAAGAGTCATTTATACCGAGTAATAGGAGATCAAATTTTGTCCTTCGAAGAGCTAAGTACGGTGCTCGCTCAAATTGAATGCGTAATGAATAGTCGCCCACTTTGTCGTACGTTGTCTAGTGACCCCTCGGAACCGCTGGCTCTAACTCCAGCACATTTTTTGAATTTAACGCCTTTAAAGTATTTGCCAGCCGCAGGTATGGATGAGAACAGACTTAGCATTTCCGCACGCCACAAATTATTAGATCGGTTAGTGCAATCGTTTTGGAAACGATGGAGGATGGAATACTTGCATACTTTGCAGTCTCGGCAAAAATGGAACACAGCAACTGAGCCTTTAGCTGTAGGAACTGTAGTTGTGCTCACCAAAGAGAATACGCCGCCTCTCCACTGGCAGTTAGGAATTGTCGAAGAGGTCTTTCCCGGTTCCGACGGAGTAGTTAGGATAGCTCGCGTTAAGACCACGGTTGGGTCTTACTTGCGTCCGGTTGTCCGTTTGTGCCCCCCGCCTCTTCCATAATTTAAATTAGCTTTCTAGATTAATTGTAGTTGAATTTAAGTAATCTTAGCGTTAGTTAGTTATTTTGTTAGTTGATCTTAGCTCTAGTTGTATTAGTTAATTTTGAAGGAAATCCTTCAAGGGCGGGGGAGATGGTTGCGCGGAAAAAACCATTGGATTATTATATTTGACGGTAGAGGTGTCAAGTCGCTTGTTCCTTTCCGAAAAACGATATCATTCGTAGGGGCAAGAAGATGATTCTAGAATGTCACGTAATCATCGGAGCCGAGGACATATAAGGCACGCGCGACCGTTGCGCGGCCTCTTTCCTACCGCGCCAGTCATTGGAACAACAGCTCTTTCCGTCACAGTCGTCGTTGAAACCACACCGCTAGTAGAAACCGTTTTAGCCTGGAAGCAGTCGAGCTCCAGGAGAACCGCCTCACCTCGTGTGAGATATAGTCGCGCACCGCCTCTCTCCGGAGTGTTCCAGAAGAAGTTCCAGAAGTTGCAGCTATAGTGCTCAACAGGATAGAAGAAACCCCGGTGAGTCAACATTCCTTAATTTAGCTCCTGCCTTACATAGTTTTAACCCGCTCCAATTTTTTTGTTCTCCTAATAAGGCAGGATTCCTTTTCAGCGATTTGGCACAATAATAGTTTAGTTTTAGGGAAGAGCGAGTGCATTATACCGCATGCTATAGTAGTCGCCTTTACGTAAGCGTAGAAGCAACCGCATATACAGTCCACTTTAGTTAATATCTCGCGTAATAGGTTTAAGGTTCGACCGGGGAACTAGACTTCGGCAGCCTTAAACACGTGGCTCCACCACCTACAGCAAAAAAGGTGCTACATGTCATAAATACAGACGAATCCTTACCAAACATGGGCTTGACATCGTTGAATAAATTACTGAAACATTTGAAGTTTAGTAATGTCAAACGAAGGAGAAATAACGGGTTAATCGACAGAGATGACATAGCATTGTGGCGTATCGAATATTTGAAAAATATGAAAACTTACCGACAGCAACAACGACCAATGTATAACTTGGATGAAACTTGGGTGAATGCGGGTAAGACTTATTTTTATTATTTTCTAACTGAATTAAATCTATAATAAAATTATGAATGAGAAAGTAACACTGTCTGTCACCTTTACACGCCTAAACGTCTATTAACTGTTTAAACCTTTGATTAGTTTATTCATTTACTTTTCAGGGCACACCGTTGGCAAAGTGTGGGAAGACACTACAGTGCAGTCACGAAAACAAGCATTTTTGGAGGGTTTGTCGACGGGTGCCAAGAATCCTACTTCCAAAGGCAACCGGCTAATTATTTTACATATAGGAGATGAACAAGGATTTGCGCCAGAATCGGAATTGGTGTTTGAATGCAAAGGTACAGGCGATTATCACGAATCGATGAATGCAGCCAAGTTCGAGCATTGGTTTAAAGCAATGCTACCGAGACTTGAGCCAAACGCAGTGGTTGTCATGGATAATGCCAGCTACCACTCAAGACGCCAGGAAAAAATCCCAGTTAGTAGTTGGAAAAAATTTTCTTTTCAAATTTCTTTTGAGGCAAATGAAACAAAAGTCCAGCTCTTGAAAAAGGTGAAAGATGTCAAGATTCAGTACCAATCGTAAGTGGTCGATGAGCTGGCAAAAGCAGTTGGCGTGGAGGTATTGAGATTACCTCCGTACCATTGCAATTTGAATCCCATCGAACTAGTGTGAGCAGACGTCAAGGGGTATGTGGCCCGGAAAATACAACATTTAAGATGGCAGATGTTAAAAAGCTGCTCCAGGAGGCTTTAGGCAACATTTTAGCAGAAAAATGGCAAAATTGCATCAGTCACGTAAAAAAGAGGAATCGAAATTAGCTAGACTAGATGATAATGTAGACAAAACTGTTGATTCTTTTGTGATAAATGTTACAGGCGAGACGTCTTCGGAAAACAGTTACTCCGATACAGGGAATCGGATTCTGATTTTTTATTTTTTTATGCCGAATTAGTAGATACTTGTCTGGATTTTTATTACTTGTAATATAAAATCTAAATAAATAATTTATATAATAATAATAACTATATTTCATAAGTTGGTAAATTTTCTTCCTCCTTCAAATATTTCATGTAAACCCCACCAAATACAAAAATCTTTGTGACCACTGTCATTAGGTAAAGAGATCATTGTACGAAATTCTTCGTGCTCCTCGACTGGACTTTACATTAATTCCGTAGTATGTGTAAAATAGATAAGCGATGCTTATACATTGCTAAACAAAGCTTTTGACGCATGGTGGCTCTGTGTCCAATAAATTTTAATGTTTCGCATTTTCCATAAGCCCTAAGTCTTAAATTAAAAAAATGGTCGCTATACATTTAATATTTTTTGTCTCATACCTATTTTTACAGTTTATAGCAAGAACCTGATGAGGTGGAATGAATATACCATTTAATTTCAGATAGAAATATTTTTGTATTAAATAAATGTTTGAATTTGTATCAGAACTTTATATAAACGTACGATGTACGTCGTATTTATTGTATAATTTTTTGCAGGGTTACTATCTAGTGGAGAAGAGAGCAAAAAGAGAAGCTAAGAGAGGCAAATGTTATCATAATATTTGTGTTGGTGTAGTTTATCTTCCCCACCTATAAACCAGACAGACTTGAAACAGTTTCTAGAAAACTCAAGTAATATTATATCTGAACATTCGGACGCTCTTCTGTTTGGGGATTTTAAAATGGTCTAAGAGTGACAATGGTTGTTTTTTGAATCCAGTTAATTCATATTGTTCTTCCTATAATTTTATCGACGAATTTTAAGCTTTGAATAATTTAAATTAATATAATTATGTACAAAACAAAAACGCTAAAACACTTGATCTCGTGTTTTCTACATTTTCAGATATTTATCTCGATGATAGTGGCAATCTGTTAATCAGAGTTGGTTTATATCACCCTCCATTGGAGTTCACTGTTTCACTATCCTCATATCAAAATTTACACCCACGCCGCATTCCACAGTTTAACTACTTTAAGGCAGATTACAGTTCTGTAATCGATGATCCGCAAAAAAAATGATTGGTTATCGTTACTTCTGCACCTTGATAACGTCAATGAAATGGTTAATGTTTTTTACGCAACATTACACAAAATTATTACAGCTCATGTTCCTCTGACTGAACCTAAATGCAATAGTTATCCGGTATGGTTCCGCAGAGATCTCATCGAAATTCTAAAAGATTTGATTTTAATTTTATTAAATTTAAATGAAATCTTTAAATTTAAATTTTAATTTAAAGAAAAATAAAATAATAATAATAAAATAAAAATAAAATAATAGTAGTAATACTTTGTAATCTTTGTTTTTGGGAAATGAGTTAGCTGAGGATAATGTAAGGATTAGTGAGGTGTTTGCAAAAAAATTTTCATCAATTTACTACAAAGCTACATCATTTACTAATGTGTATAACTGTAACATAAAAATACTGAAGAGCAGCTGAATACCTTAAATCCTCAAAAACTAAATGAATTAGAAGTCTTTATAAAATTAAAAAGACTTGTTTTAAGCCACCAGTTTTTGTTGTCAATTGTGCTAAACAACTATCACGCCCCCTTACCATAACATTTAATAAATCTCTAAAATCAGATGTCTTTCCAACACGCTGGAAAGAACCTAAAATTGTGCCAATTAATAAGGATGGCTCTAAGCGAGACAAAAAATTATAGACCTATATCAATTCTAACTATTTTCTCAAAAGTATTTGAAAGTATTATCTATTCTTATCTATACAACAATGTTACAACTCAGCTAAAAAAAAGCAGCATGGATTTATTGGAGGTAGATCCACCACTAACACGAACATGGTCGACTTTGCCGAAACCTGGATGGAATTTGTTGATCAACGCATTCAAGTTAATACAATATATACTGACTTTAGCAAGGCATTCGACAGGGTAGACCATGAAATACTTCTTCAAAAATTGTATCACTTTGGTATTGGGGGCTCTAATATAGATTGGCTTGCGTTCTATTTAAAAGACCGCCAATCATTTGTGGTAGGTAGTTAATAGAGCTAGATCGAAAGCATTTGTGGTCACATCAGGTATACCTCAAGGTTCAAACCTTGGTCCACTCTTATTTTCAATATTTATAAGTGATATAGTTAAATTGCTTTCTTAACTCGGAACCTTTAAGATGTTAAGGCCAATAAGAAACATGGATGACAGTGTATTGCTACAAGAGGACATTAATAGATATTGTAATTGGTATAGAGACAATAAAATACTATTGAATGAGAATGAGTTCTACGTTATTTCTTTCTCCCGTAACAAGAACCCTATTTATTCCAATATAAGATAAATAGCACACTTTTAGAACCGGCTAATATTATTCGAGATCTTGGTATTATGATTGACAGCAGATTAAGTTTTAATAATCACCTAGATGATATCATAAGGAGGTCCTCCAGAATGTCGGCTTTTATTATGCAGAATTCTAGACAATTTAAGCACCCTAAAACTATTATATTGCTATAAAACACATTGATGAGGAATATTCTGAAATACTGTTCTCAAGTCTGGCATCCATTTTAAGAAATACACAAGAACCGTATTGAAAAAATTCAAAAGCAATTTTTGTGCTTTTTATGTCACCACACAAATAAATCACATTTATTAAATTCATACGATGACAAACTTAAATCTCTCAAAAATAGAAGGAAAACACTAGAGCTTGTATTTTTGCATAAATTATTGAATAACTATATAGACTGTGCGCAACTTTTAAGTAAAATTAATATATCTGTACCAAATAAGTAAGCGCTTTAATGTTTACAAGCTGTTCAAAGAACGTCTCTGTAAAAGTAATTTGGGTTGCAACTCCTTACTTATCAGAAACCATATACCAAATTCCATGGAAATAGATATAATGTATACACCGTTTTCTAGATTTATATATTTGATCCAAAAAAAATCGAAATATGCAATAAAATTAGTAGTTTTATTATTATTAGACTCTAAGCATTAAATCTACGAATTAGCGTACATAAACAAACAGATTTGCATATTATTATTGTTATCTGTTTTATTATTTATTTCCTTATCTTTAAAAAAATCACTTCGTTTTTTAAGTAAGTTGTGGTTACCTGTAAGAAGATGAACACGTAGCATATAGTCGCCGTGTTGAATTATATTTTTGTTGGTATTGTGTATCATCTGTTGGTGATCCAAACAAAGAGAAAAAATAAATAAAAATAAATAACTTAATAAAAACGAGTCTATCATATTCAGTATCATCAATCATATCATTTGACATCAATTGTTGCTAATCTTGCGAACGGAATTACTCTAGATTAAATACGCAATGTTTTGTAAAGTAACGTTTAAACTCACGGCCGTGAGTTTCCACCATGAAGGTTAGAGAACAGGAGAACGATCACTACGTTCTAAATCATAGCCCGCCTGTCCTAGAAAATTGAAGAATTTATAGCGGCATCGAAGTTAGCTGTTTATGAGTACAAGTAGATGTAGTTATTTGAATGATGTACAAATTTTCTCCGCGGCATTGGTGAGAAAATTTTCATGCTCCGTAATTTTGTAAATTTCACAAAAAGAAACATTAAAAATGGCGAAATATTTTATTGCGTGTGAATGTGCGAGTTGTTTAGCGTCTGATCGGAAAAAAAGACTGAAAATGACTTTTATTGACCGAACTTAGCGATCGCAGCGCTTTACTTATGGTGTCCATATTTCCGGGACAATATTTTCTACGGTGATCGTTCTCCTGTTCTCTTACCTTCATGGTTTCCACTGACAAATGGATGAGATTTTCATGAAAAAAAACATGTTTAAAACATTGTTTTCTGACAATGTATCGAATCGCGTTTGCATAGTCAAAGAACATGTTGTAGTGAAATATGTGTGACAGTTTACTGTACAGTACATGGAGGTTATAGAACATAGATAAATAAATATGTAGTTATAGGACAGAAGAATGATCGATGTAGAAACAGAAATATGGACAAAATAAGTGAGACGCTGCAATCGCTAAGTTGTCTCAATAAAAGCGGGCTGTTTTGTCTTAGTTTGAAATGATTATAATATCATTAAAAGAAAAAAGAGAAAATAAAGAAATTACTATTATTAATTAATAAATAAATTATAAAATTACGTTTTTTATAATTTTAATTATTTCAAATATTATAAATTATTACTAATACAAGTTATTAATTATTATTAATTCATCATCATCATTCATCACCATTACAGCCCTTCACAAGTCCACTGCTGAACATAGGCCTCCCCCAAGTACTGCCACAAAGCACGATCCTGAGCTACCTGCATCCATCGACTTCCTGCATGTCTTACCAGGTCGTCACTCCATCTAGTGGGGGTTCGCCCTACACTACGCCTACCGGTACGAGGCTGCCACTCGAGAACCTTTCTTCCCCATCGGATATCGGTTCTTCGAGCTATATGGCCGGCCCATTGCCACTTCAGCTTACTAATCCGTTGGGCTATGTCGATCACTCTGGTTTTACTGCGGATATCCTCATTTCTGAGTCTATCACGCAGAGAAACTCCGAGCATAGCCTTCTCCATAGCTCGCTGAGCGACCTTGAGCAACCTCATACGGCCAGCAGTGAAGGACCACGTCTCAGATCCGTAAGTCATCACCGGCAACATACACTTTAGTTTTCAGAGATTGAGGTATACCTGACGAGAAGATGTGTCGTAATTTCCCGAACGCTGCCCAACCGAGTTCAATCCGTTACAATACCAATATACAATATGTTACAATACCTATTTTAACTATATTTTATCTATATTACTACCAAAAAAAAATGTTTGAAAACAAGTTTCTAGAAATATTGTCATGCTTAAAGATAAGTTTGACGTTAATTTTGTATTTGTAGGCTTTTTGACAATAATGGATTGTGATGAAGAAGTTTAACTTTTTTTATCCATTAGTGCTGTACAGCAACAAAAATTAATGTAAACTGTATTGATTTTTATTTTCTTGTTTAAACCATTGAGCTATTATGTACTACGTACTAGAGGCGACACTGCATTCAGCTACTCTGTTCCACTTAACTGTGGTGCATACACCGCACTTTAATCCAATGGTGGATAATATAGCGCATAGCGCCATATTATAGCGCGCTATCTCTCCATAACAGATAGTGCGTGCTATGTAAAGCCTGCAAGACGGACATTGTAAGGCTGTAGGCCTAGTATTACGATCCTGTTAACAGCCTTTGGGTCCGGACAAATAAAATGATAAAAAGCAAAATTTTAAACTTAAGTTTAAATACATAAATAGTAATATAACGTGATTGCGGTTTTGAAAATACGAGTAGATAAACACGGTTTCTACTTTTATTTAAAACTATCCCAACTCGAATCTGATTTATGGGCCACAACGTGTTTACCTACCGATCGACTCTTACGAATGAATGCGTGTTGAGTAAAATAACATAAAATAATGCATTACCACCCATTTTGAATTTAAAGGCCTATACTACCTCAGCTTAAATTCTAATTTCGCCCCCACGTGCCCCACGTGCTACGTACTGACATGATTGTAATCACTAATACTGTAAGTAGATAAGTCGTTAGATACTTATTTCATTAGGTTTATCATATTTATGCCCGTTTCTTTACGCCAAGCCAGTCGCTTCTTATTTTCATTTCGGTAATTTCCCATTTTAATTTTACGTTGTCCTGTTGCGTAATGTGTATTCTAATCATAAGCGACACACTTTCCCGTTCGAAAGCCGAAGCGAGACTGATCGTGTGGCAGGAAACAAGGTTTAGGACGTCGATAATTTAGTTGATTTCTGTTTACATTGAAAATAATGGTTATTAAAAAATATAAAAAATATGAGCAGTCCTTAATAGTTAGTTCAGGTAGTATGCAAAGTTTCATGATCTAATTTTAAGTATTTTATGAGTACCAGCGGTTTATTGTTCAGTTTGGAGGTAACTTCCGATTTCGAGAAAATTTTACGTAATCGTGTTTTCATATAATAATAATAATAATAATCTTTATTTGCAAGAATATGGTTGTACAATGGTGTTTGAGTATAATTCGTTCTACATATTCTACCTTAGTGGTGTGCAAATATTAATGGTCAAGTAACCTAAACAACAATACTTATCGAATTTAACAACATATATTAATTTAACAAAAAATAAAATTATTTAATATTATTTACTTGATTTGATAATTAATTTATAATGCCACAGTGTCAGAAAAAATATAAGTAAGTATTATTATATCAAGTAAGATTATTATTATAGGTCAATGTCATATATTAATTATTGTTATTACGTCAATAATTATATAATGTTACACATCCAATTGTCATTAATATCTTTCTATTTTTACATCAAATTTATTAATTAATTAGATACATAAGTCAAATTTTATATAAAATAATATCAAAAACATTATTTTTTTTTTAAATATCAGAATCTTGTAATTACGTAATTAATCATATTCTAAAATTATCATTCATTATTACTCGTATGTAGGTCGTTGTCGTTTAAGAACTCTTCTACAGAATAGTAACATTTACGGAGCAACAATGCCAAAACAGATTTCTTAAATGACAATAAACTTTTACGCTTTAAATTATCAGGTAATTTATTATAAATTCTAATCGACATTGCAAAAGCATTTCTTTTTGTAACTTTTAGACGATTTGCTGGCGCATATAACCTATTCCTGTATCTACCCTTACTTTCACTCACGTCACACTTACGTTGAAATAAATGTGGATGCTTATGAACAAATATGCACATTTCAAATATGTATAATGAAGGCAAAGGCAGGATCTTTTTAGTTTTGAACAAAGGTTTGCAACTCACTAAAGGACCAACACCACAAAGAGCTCTTATGCAGCGTTTTTGTGCTTTAAATGCTTTATCCGAATCCACCGAATACCCCCAGAGTATAACACCATATCGTAGTATTGATGAGATATATCCATGATATGCCATCAGTGCAGCTCTTTCTGATACAATATTTCTTAGTCTACGCAATGCAAAAACGAAACGATCTATTTTAGTACAAAGGCTTTCTATATGAGTCTTCCAACTACAAAATTTATCAAATATTATTCCTAGAAATGTCGTGGAAACGACTTCTTCAATTATCGAGTTGTTATATGTGAGTTTAATGTCATTTGAAATGTTTTTGAGGGTTTTATATTCAATAAATTTCGTCTTATTTATATTTATATCTAAATTATTTATATTCATCCACTGTATGACCTCATTTAGAGCACCATTAGCTGCGATTTCAAGTTCAGATCTGTTATTACCTTTAACTATAAGAGTAGTGTCATCAGCGAATAAAATGCATTTGCTTGTAGTAAAGTCAGGAAGATCGTTAATGTATATCAAGAACAGCAAAGGTCCCAGTACACTGCCTTGTGGAACACCAAAACTGTTTGTATGATATTGAGATCGTTTTGATATCTTTGTGTTGTTTATGACTTTTGTAACTTCTACACACTGCTTACGATTTTTAAGATAACTCTCAATCCAGTTTTGGGCTGTTCCTCTTATTCCATACCTTTCTAATTTATCTAGTAGAAGACTGTGTGATACGAAGTCAAAAGCTTTGCTCATATCAAGAAACATAGTTAAAAGTGGAGTTCTTGAATTTAAGCTTTCAGTTATAATTTTCATCAGTTCATAACATGCTAATGTTGTGGAACAGTTTCTTCGAAAACCGAATTGTTCTGGTTTTACTTACTTACTTACTTACTTACTTATCGTCACGCACAATCCCTAACGGGGTAGCCAGAGAGAACAGATCGCCAAGTGTCACGATCCTTACATACCTCTTTCGCTTCTTTCAGGTTCATTAACTTCTTCATACATGCACGTCTAGGTATCCGAGTACTCTTGACCCTCCCCTCTTCGAGCAATTTGCTCACATGGTCTTCGAAAGTTAGTCTCGGTCTACCTCGACACCTTTTAATATTTACTTTCGCTCTATATATTTTCTTCACCATTCGGTCTTCACTCATTCGTTCAACGTGTCCAAACCATTGGAGTACGCCCCTATCAATTTTTGTGATAAGGTCATCTTTCAATCCTGCCATATTGCGAATCTCTTCGTTTCGCTTTCGGTCGGCTATGGTAACGCCACACATTTTACGAAGAGATCGCATCTCCACTGCATTCAACTTGCTTTTATGCTTCTTCTGGCATACCCAGGTTTCGCTGCCATATAACAAAGTCGGTACCAACACTGCGTTATGTATTGCAAGGCGTGCACTCTTCACCACGTCTTGCCTTTTTATTAATGCATTCAGGGCACCATTGACTTTGTTTCCGGCAGCGACACGCCTATCCACATCTAAATCACATCTTCCATCCCGGCTGAAAGCACTCCCCAAGTATACAATTTCATTTACCTGTTCTAGACATTCCTGATTTACCCATATTTCACATTTCGTTCTCTCTTCGTCCTTTTCAAATACCAGAACCTTAGTTTTATTAGCATTCAAACGGAGACCTTTAATTTCACATTCCTCTTTCATACACGTGACTAATGCCTGCAGTTCTGCTTCTGATGGTGCAATAAGCACTGCATCATCAGCATACAGCAGACAATTAACTTTTATGTCACCCAATTTCACACCCAAACAGCTATCTTTCAGCTTCTGTAAACAGCTGTCGAGATACAGTATGAACAGCCAGGAAGACATGACACAACCCTGTTTTACGCCCGCTTGGACGCTAAACATGGGTGACAGGTCATGCCCTACCCGCACACAGGCTTTACAGTCATAGTAGAGTGACTGCACAGCCCTTAACAATCGACCATCCACACCATATCCCGGCAACAGTTCCCACATTTTCTTCCTTATAACCTTATCAAATGCTTTCTCCAGATCCACAAAAGCACAGAAAATCCTCTGGTTAACACTCAGAAGCTTCTCCGTGATCATGCGGAGAGAAAACATTTGATCCGTGCATCCTCTTCCAGGTCTAAATCCGCATTGTGCCTCCCATAAGAATCTTTCCGATTTCTCTTGCATCCTGCGTGTCAAAACCTTCGAATAAACTTTACTTGCTAAACTGGTCAAGCTGATCGCCCGATAGCTCCCGCAGTCAAAATGTGAACCTTTACCTTTATATAAAGGCACAATGACCGCGGATCGCCAATCATCCGGGACATCTCCCGTCCGCCAGCACAAATTGCACAGCAGATGAAAGCTGTCCCAGACGCGAGGCCCACCGTACTTGACCATTTCAGCAGTAACTCTGTCTAGTCCCGCAGCCTTACCACATTTCAAACTTCGAATCGCACGTTCAATCTCTTTCATGCTGATGACCTCAGTGTCATCGAGGTCCGTGTCTGGCGTGCCAGTCACGGCGTCACCCCCGGATCCTTCACTAAGATCATGACACGCATACAATTCTCTATAAAATTCACTCCATCGCTGCATGACGTCCGATTTTTCTGAGAGGACGTCATTGGTTCTCGAAAGCACTTTGTTCATTCTTAAAGCTGTCGCACCACTCCGGGACCTTCCAACCTCTTTCCAGAAGAGTTTGGAGTTTTCCCTAAAGTTGTGCGACAACCTCTCGTCCGCTTCTATTCTACACCTTTCACGTACTTCCTCAATCAATGTTTTCGCATGAACTTTCTGCAGCTTATATCTTTCTTTCATCTTCTCTCTCATATGCTCATCGTTACTAGAGGCTAAGTAGTCTAACCATGCTTTTTTCTTCTTTTTTACAGCTTCTTTCACTTCGTCATTCCACCATGCATCTCTTCTTTTACTACTACCTCTTTTTGTCGTACCACATACTTCTTCCGCTGCACTTACCATTCCATCCCTAAGGTTCTGCCATATTCTCTCCACACATTCTTTCCTGCCATCGATGGTGTCAAGCTTTTCGGCTACCCTCGTGTGATATTTGTCCCTAGTATCCGCTTCCTGAAGCTTCCAGCTTCGGATGCGACAGACCGACTGTGGTTCTGTTACTGTCGTCCGGTGGCGCCAACCCGCGAACAAACCCCTAAATCTAGTAATTACTAGATAATGATCCGTTCCCAGGTCAGCACCCCTGAACACTCGTGTATCCATCACCTGTTTTCGCAGTCGGTCATCCACCAGGAACAAATCAATCATACTTCTCTCATTCTTTCTTTCTCTAGTGTACATATGGATCTTCCTGTGATTAAACATAGTGTTTGTCACAAGAAGACCCTTTTCCTTGCATACAGCCAGTATAAGCTTGCCAGCATCATTAACCCTTTTATCTCCAAACTTTCCAAGCACCGACTCGTATCCTGGTCGAGCGATGCCTACCCATCCATTCAAATCACCACATACAACAGTTCTTTCGTTTCCCTTAACCAAATCTAGAACTTCTCTTACATTCTCCCAAAACTGTTCTGGTTTTAGAATGTTAAATGCGCTAAGAAAACAATATAGTTTTTCATGCATTATTTTTTCGAAAACTTTTGAGAGAACAGGAATAAGAGTTATTGGTCGGTAGTTTCCAACGTCTTGCCTATCTCCCTTTTTATACATAGGTTTAACAATGGAGAATTTCATACGCGTTGGAAATACACCTTGTTTTAGAGACAGATTTATAATATAACATAATGGTTCTGAGATGTATTCAGCGCATTGTTTTAAAACTTTTACATTTAATTCGTCATAACCTGTTGAGTTTGTATTATTTAAAGATTTAAGTGTTTTATAGACGTCCCTAGGATGAGTTGGCATGAGATACATACTACTGTTATTAAACAAAATATTTTTATAGTTTAAATATTGATTGGTATTATGTTTATTTGTAAGGTTAATAAAGTACTTATTGAATGTTTCAGCAATTTCCTCTGGTTTCCTTAGCAAGTTGTTATTATCTCTAATTTTTTCAATATGACCAACATCTATCTTGTTAGAGGCTTTGTTTTTAATCAGGTCCCAAGTTGCCTTACATCTGTTTTTAGACCGATAAATATATTTAGTGTTAAAATTTTCTTGCGCTTCCGAAATACATCTCTTTAGTATTTTACTATATTTTATGTATTCACGTCTTTTATTTTTCTTGTTGTGAGTGGATAGTCTATATTTAAGATAGAGACATCTTTTTACTATGCAGCACCTTTTGAGTCCTTTAGTTATCCACTTATTTTTTGTTACCTTGTTTACTTTTTTAATAGTGATAAGGGGAAAGCAAAGTTTATAAAAAAGTACTAACATGTCATGAAATTTTTCAAATGCAGCATTGGTATCAGTTTCAGAAAAAACCTCACTAAACGACAACGATGAAATACATTCTCGAAACTTATCAATATTATTAGTATTTAAGTCACGTCGTCTTTCAAACCAGTGTAATGGAGCCATTTTCTCTGGGTTATAACAGATATCAAACGAAACACTTTGAGCTGTTTCATGATCGGATAAAGCTAAACAATGTATCTGAAGTTTAACATTTTCTATGTTGCTAACAATTAAGTCTATACATGATGAATTTCTTGTTGGTTTATTAATGTGATTTGATAAATTATGACACGTCAATATAGATAATAATTTTTTTGCGTTTTTAGTGTTTTTAAGGATCTCTATGTTCCAATCTTCGCACAGCAAAATTTTCTTGTTTTTAAGTTTATGAAGTAATAATGATAAATTACCGAAAAACTGATCTACGTTTGATGTTGGTGTTCTGTATATGCATATCACGATTATATCCACTGACAGTATTTTCACGGCGCAGTATTCAAAAAAATATGGCATCGGTGGTATAAGGTTATTCAGTGACTCGCATTGTAAATGTTTTTTGACTAAAATACACGAACCTCCTCTGCGTTCATTACTTCTGGAAAAATGTGATAAGAGATTGTAATTATTTAATTTTACATTTGACTCGGAGCCATTCCTTACAAATGTCTCTGTAATACATATGATATCAATATCATAATTTTGTGAATTCATTTCGTTTAGGGCTAGTTCCAATATATCCAGTTTTTTTAATAAGCCTGCAATATTTTGATGAAGTAGTTTAATTGTATATTGTGTACGTAAATTATTCATGAAAAAAGTTTTTATTTGTGTTCTTAGGCTTGTAACTGCAGGGTAAAGACATTTTGGATCCATTCTGTATATCACAGTTATTAAAATAAGATGACGTATTGGTATTTTTAACATTTGTATGGCATCTACATATATTATATTTTAGGTTTTTTATATATTCTAAATTGTAGTTTAAGTAGTCAATTTCAATATTGATTTTAAATGATATATATTTAGTTCGTAAAAATGTATTACCTTTGTGCCTATATTGCGTACAATGAGTATAGTTTTGAGTAAAAAGCTGGATGCCCTCATTAAGCGTTTTTAAATTTAAATACGGATTAAATTGTACACTAAGAATAAATACATGACTGTTTTTCAGTTTGTAAAGGGCGTTGCACAATTCCGAGTATAGAACGTAAGGATTCTTATCATGTGCACCCAGACCTATAATAACAATATCATCCTCGTTAAGTGTAGATATAATATTATCACAGCTGTTTAAAATTTGTGAACTTGTTGCGTTAGGTTTGACGATCCCCGTAACAGAATAAATATCGTTCCACCTGTTTCTGGAGCTAGTTTTTGTACTTGTTCATCTCCTAATATAATAATTTTGGATGATTTTGTGTTGCTATTAGTAACGCCATCTTTTGCCCGATTTTGACAATTATTGCATACTGAATTCACAGTCGGCTTACTACGAGCATCCGTGGGTATTTTTATGCCTTGTTTTACGATTTGTAGTACAGGCGGGCACTGGACTTTTCTACGGGGTGTTGAGGAACAATGATTTTTGAAATTTTTATATGATTTGCAAGCAGGAGGCGTTGAGAAATTTAAGACGGGAATATTTTTTGCCATCGGATTAGGGGCTGTTCTATGATATTTTTTCTTAATTTCGCTGAGTCGTCCGTGTGCAGTAATTACAGAAGGTATGTCATTTTTCGGAGATATGGATGATGTATCCTTTGATGCAACCCTAGTCAGTTTTTTCAAAAAATCTATTTGTAAGACTTTTTCTTTTATACTTTGCCTTAACTTTGTATTTTCACTATTCAGACTTTCAATCTCTCGATGAGCACTGTTTAACTGTATTTCCAAATCTTCTAATTTATCTTTTAATTCGATAATCATTGACGTATCCAGAGTTGTTTCCAATGGTACACTTTTGTTAGTAACATTTTCTAAGGTTGAATGAAAGAATGAGTTTTCAGGTTAAATGTTCGTTAAATCGTTGTGTGAATTAGATTTTTTTGATAGTCTTTTACGTAAAGTAACGTTTTCCATAACTTTAGTATGTTTCCAAAATATGATGAGGTATAAAATAAAATGTGAAAGTTATTGAAGCGCTATCTAGTATGTAGTAGATTTAGTATTGGTAATCAACAATAGATGGCATTGAGTGCCGAATTCTTTCGATAGTTTATAATAAAAACACTTATTTACGCCATCTCTCGACGAGTAGCAGAGAGATAATTAATTTGAATTTTGTAACGTTCGTTAAAATATTACTTTCCAGTTTTTCACATTTTTTCTATTTAAAAGTACTATTTCACACTTGTTATTTTTCACTGTCACTTATAAAGTTAATTCAAATTGTTTTTGTTTAGAGAGAAAGTAGTATTTATAATTTAAGCACTAAATTCAGTTACGCCTTGGTTGTAAATTTAGTATGTAATAACTTTATAATTTCTTCAATATATGTTTGGATAACACTCACAGGTCACATGTAAGACTTTATTTTTAAATTGAGTACACTTATGTAAAGTTTTCTGAGTTAAAACTATTTTAATTTTAATTTTTCACTGAAACCGTGTCAAAGCAAGTGATTACTTTTCAAGCGCCATCTAACAACTTCTATATATAGCATAGTACTTAACATTATTCCTCAACTTCATTTCAAAATTAATGCTGCAATATTTATACATATACAATATTTATTCATATGCGGCATAACAGGGGATCTTGCTAAGAGAGGTATCATAGGCCCCTATTTCCCTTGAAAGGATTCCCCGATGGGTGGCGGTTGTGTCGGCATGTATAAATAGCAGCTGTTTTGGCTCGCCGCTCCTTGCGCCCTCCTTTCTGCCAAGGAGGGTCGCGTTCGTATACGGCTTAGAGATCTCTAGTCAGATCGTTAAGCCAATTCCTAAAAGGTTGGGTTTAGTGGGTAAAAGTCACCACATAACCACGCAGCCGACTGCGTGGTATGCTATGAGCATTCCCAACCTCCCTCCCCCGCTTTCCGGAGAGTTGCCCATATTTGCTTCGGGCGTAAAAAAAAACTCGCCGCTCACTTAGCGGTCAGCCGCCGTAGAGTCTACATCACCTGAAGATGCCTCGTGTAGAGGCAAAACACGTGTCGTATTATCGTCGATGGTGTATCTTTCCTGGAATAGTGGTGTTGGGAGTAGTGGTGCCGGAAGTAGTGGTAACGGGATTAGTGCACCCTATTGAGGGAGGGCGGGAGGTGCTTTTCAATCCAGGTAAGACACATCATTGTATTTAATTATGTGGATGGTTGCAAATTAATATCTTTATTATAATCGTAGTGACAAACTAAATTATTTGATAAACAGTTTTGTAAAGTTCTTTTTTAAGTTAGGTTTTTTAATATTAATTAAGTAAATGAATAGAAATTTGTGTTTTATTACGTTCTTTTATATCGAGCTCCGGGACAGGCAGCCCAAAAATTTACCCCTAATAAAAACACCATAACGGGACTAAATTATCCCGCCATACGAAATAAATGCAGGAAATCTGACTATAGATGGAGTTAGTGGAAATATACTACATTTATTTTATTTTAATATAAAGTTAACGTTTTTCTCCGCTAGGGGTAATAATGTTTTATGATGTTAAGCAACTTTATTGGATAACAAAATAAACACGATTTACAACAAATCACGACATATATAAAACAACAGGGCGAAGTAAGGAGTACAGACTGTGTATCAAAAAGTATCCACAGAAAACCGTTAAATAAGGGTGGCGCCACTATAGATACGGGCTAAATTTTAAAGAACGTGCCGAAAAATATTAGTGGGATAGACGACTTTTTCGAGGTTATATTTACTAAATAAAATTATTTTAGATTTTAGAGTTACTGAGCAGTTTATCAGCACACTTCAAACCGTCGATAACTGCTAAGTTCATTTCATCCCAGTAGCTACTCCAGCGGTGTTGTGGAGAGTTTTTGAACTGTTATACTGTTTACAGATGGTCACTTTTTCAACTATTCTACTATGGGAGTTGGTACTCCTTACTTCTACACTCTATAATGCGGACGCTTACGTTGACAGATCTACAGATAAACAAAATAGAATGTCGTCTATGTTGTATTCAATGCGAAAACGGATAACAACAAACCTTAATATCTGTTGAAAATTTTACACAGTTTTTGTAAGTGCGAACACGATCACCAACCAAAAAATGTTGATGATGATGTTGATGTTTGTGACTTATTTTATGCGATTTGTTTCAAAACATTACGTGTTGGATGTTTTTCGGTGCAAACGTAGGGATCATATACTAATACAATAGGGATATCATTTTTCTAGTAAATCAGTACATGCGACTGTACTTACTCTCATATTTAGCATAATATAAAGATACCAAAGATGACCACTTGACGTTTCTATTTTTACGCATGAATTACCATATTTTGGTTATCTATTAACAGAATATGCGCTTATTTATGTAAAACTAAATTATTTGTTTATTTTCAGGACGGAATTATTAATTAGTGGAAGCAATTATTTGTTTCATTTTAATAGTTTTTCGTTGGTTACCCTACATCCTATTGTGGGCTCCCCGCGGCACGCCGTGGCCTATCGGTTACTTATCTATGAGTGCTAAAGAATGCCAATTTTTTTAAATTTTGCATGTTTAATTTTGATGTTCAAAAGAAATTATACCCTACAATAATAGTACTAATACTACAATTATACGTGGTAGACCATGATATTATGATTGTAGCACGTATGAGTCGGTTTGATCGGGGAAAACCATAATCTTACGGCCTGGCCACGGGGAACGGCGGCGCGAACGGTGAAGCTACAGGCGGAGCGACAATTCTCGATTCGCGGTTTGATTTGAGGGCCACGGTAATTCACGTTTGCCGCCGCAACCAGATAGGCCGAGAGTGAAATGTCTTTATCAAAGTTATCTCGATATTGCTTAGAAAGTAATTATTTATTGATTCAAGACATAATATTTGGAAGAGATTGCGGAGTACATGATTTGAGTAAGAATCGGGTTATAAATGAAGAATTCCACAACAAATAGAATGCATCTAGAAAAAAATTTCGAGTAAATACCAGAATGAGTGTCGAAACCTGCGATTATATTCTTGTTAATATTCAACCAGAATTGGAGATAAAAGTCAACTCTGATAGAATTTCAAGTTGTTTTTGTCGGCCCGGTATTTTTCGCGGCGAAAACAACTAAAATATTTTGTTCCCTATACTATTCGCCGGTTTTCGCCGCGTCTGCCGCTCGACTCCGTGGCTTGCACCGTACCGATTCATACATTTGTTTCAGTCGCACGCCGCGCCGCCAGTTGCCCGCGCGATTCGCCCGGTAAATTTCGCCGATCGCGTCGCCACTCGCCGCTACACGTGGCTTGATCCACACATTTCTATACAATTGTTTTAGTCGCTAGATGCCTCGCCGTTCAAATATTACATTTCAAGTCGAAAGCCTAAAACTAATATACAAGGTTAGGTAATACCTAACCTCAAGTCAGGTTTTGGTTGTATTGCTTTTAGGATTTCGTATCAATATCGCTCACTCGTTAAATGTTTAATTTATGTTGACTGCGGGCCTTAGTTATTATTAGCTAAGACCCTCAGGGTATCCATGCCTGCGAGAATTTCCTAAAATCCCTACTTATGCACGTCTAAGCTATTCAAGGAATGATAACTTTAAATATCTAGGCCGGTTTGTCTAGGTTGTTCTTTGAATGTCAGTCATTCAGTTATGGTAGAAATAGTTTAATTAAAAACTACACACGTCTCCTGTGTTTTTATATTTTGTCACATGTACCATATCTTCATAAAGTTTAAATCAGTGCGCCCTCTCTATTGTGTTTTATTGCATTTTATTATTTTTATTATATTTAACATAATAAAAGTGGTAAACTCCCAAAAATATAATGGTGGTGCGGTCAGTTTATAAGACAATCTCAACTATTTTATATGTTTGGTTTGCACACCAAGTATAAAAGGCCCACTTGTAACAGGGCATAATCTACATCCATTTACATTTTGATTGTATTGTGTTTGTATTTTATAATAGTATTCGATTTGACTAATAAAAATAATATTAAATAATCGATTTTCGATTAAAACACACTTTATTCATTTTAACATTTTTAATCGGTAATCTAGATAACATAGTCGGTTCCCTAGTCGTGCACGCTAATGCCATGTTCTTTTTACGCTATGCTAAAACTTGATTTAAGACCCGATTAATGCATACCTATTTACAATTACGTATAATAAACGGACGCGCTAAAAACCAAAAAGGTTCATCCTAGGATATTAAAACTCAGAACATAATACCCAATTCCATGCTCAGAACAGAACATTTTGCTTTAGATTTTTTCGGGGGTCGTAGATCTCAGAGATCTCAGATAATTACTAGCATAAAGAGAGTCCTAAAATAGGAACGAAATTCTTATAGCTGAGTTCTTTAAAGGTATGACCTTTAACATAGTCCAAAATAAGATAGCTATAATATTCTCACCTTCTTTCTTTTACAAGTTGTCATTTTTCATTTCCATAGACACCTCTATTGATGTGCCATTAGTGAAACAAAAACCATGGAGGTAAGAGAACAGGAGAACGATCGTTACGTCCTAAAGTATAGGCCGCGTATCCCTGAAAATTTGTAGAATTTATAGCCGCGCTGACGTCGGTAAGTAGTATCTGCGAAGTAATTTTTTAATTATTGACAAAAAGAAACGTATAAAAATGGTGAAATAATATAAAAATAATAATAATAAATCAATAATAATTAATGCTTTATACTTGATATAATTTATAATTTTTATAATAATTATAATTATAAAAGATATAATTTATTTATTAATAAATAATAATAATAAATAATATTAATTTCGTTATTTTCTTTTTTTTCTTTGAGTGATATTATAATCATTTCAAACTAGCGCACAACAGCCTGCTTTTATTGAGACAGCTTTGCGATCGCAGCGCCTCACTTATTTTGTCCATATTTCTGGGATACGATTTTCTACAACGATCGTTCTCCTGTTCTTTAGCCCTCGTACAAAAAACGTTGTCGATAAATTCATTTAGTTTATGACGTACTCTTATTAGTTTATGGTTTATGACTTAGTAAAATTTAGGATTTTTAATAATCGGGTTCGTAATACTTATTTATATCAACGAAAGTATAAAGAAGCTTCATCTGACATCTTACAACAAAAAGTAATTGAATAATGCGGAATTCCGTACTATCGTTGTATAATTTAAAATATATCGTGAAAAGGTCACTATGGAATCTATTTAAATTCAGCCGGTATATTTCCAACAATTTATCCTCAGACTTATTATGAGTTTTACAATGAATAATAACTGTATTTGTTTAATCGAAACTGGGTTATATGTATTACTTCACCGAAAGTACACAACGGGCACTACTATAAAAGATTTTTTTATGGAATAAACGATCCAAACGATCTCATAGTCTACCTGATGGTAAGTGGATGCTGTGACCAAGAGATATCTGCATTTATCCTCGATTAGGAATCAAAATGATGATATCTATTGGTAATAAGATAGTAAAATGGTATAACCACTTCCGCAGTGTGGCTCTACCACGTAAAGTAGTATAGTAATGTAACAGGGGCGAAACCACGGTCTGCATTCTCTTTTGTCGCTAAATCACAACTACCAATAAATCGATTACGAACGTATTACCTATTTTGCTCTTTGCTCCCTCAAGGTATTATCCATCAGTCATTCATTAAATACAGCCATTCAAAAAGTTCACTGCTGAACGTAGGGGAAATATTTGTCATAGTTCCTTCTCTTAGCAAGTGTCTTGGCAACCGCATTTTTTTATTATTTTGACTTGTTGTCAGGAAGATACCGTTGCCTATCTCCTGTTTAATTTCTCTTGTGGGATGGTATGGGGTCTTAGAGTTTCTAAGTAATAATATATATATCACTTGGTAGGAGGTAGAGATTTTTTTTCGCCGCCACTACACAACATTATTAAGATCCTGCCTTAAATTCATGATTTAGAAATATTTTCATCCAAACAGATAAAACTTTGTTGAATATAGTTGTAAATCTATATAACTATAAATCAATTGCCTCGTGTTTGAAAGATCATCACTTAAGAAAGTCTGGACAGATTTTGATGAAGGCTTACGTTCACGTTAGGGTATTACACCCATTTCCAAATTGTGTTTTGAATTAATTCTAGAGTGAGAACGAACCACAATAATTTTTATTTAATTTTATTAAATCGAATAGTGCCATAAAAAATAATTTTGATCTATAGCTTTAAATTTTCGCGTGAAAACACTAGCCGCCACGCTGTTCAACTCGTGATGTCACTGTTCCAGAATTTTACCGACTTTGCAAAGGAGTATCTTTTTTTAATGTTTTTTAAAAAAGTATCTTTTTTTAATGTTTAATAATGAGTTATCATCTATATCGTTGTTGTGTTGTACCTGAATGCAATAATACGAGCATAAGAACGCCGGGAAGGTTATGGATTCAAGTGCCAACTGATTTAAATATAAGAAACACTTGGTTAAAACTGGCAAGAAGATACCCGAATACATTGTCTACAAAAACTAGACTATTCTTCTGTGAAGATCATTTTGATGTCAGTATGACTAACCGATGTAAGTATATTTAACTACCGTTTATACAAAACAAAACATCATGAGATGAAGAGTATCGCAAATCAAATTTTGTAATAAATTACGTTAACTTAAATATTATAACTAATGATTGCTAATTATTGTAATTATAGATAAACTAAACTATGATAGTTACTTATGTTTTATCAAACTACACTCTGACATGGCATTGTATTTTCGTATGAACAAAAGTTGACAATAGGTACTTAAAGTGATGATTTAACATTCCTTAACTCAGAAGAACAAAAATCGGGATTGCATTCAAAAAAATTTTCCACCAGCAAATTATTTATCCTTGGTAAATTAGTACTTACTTTCTGCTTTTCAATAAAATTGGGAATAAAACTCAATAATTGTAATGATAACTTGAAAAATTTCGAAATAACACAGCACATTAGCTAGTGCTCTTAGTCAGTGACACTGAACACTAATACCCTTAGGCGGGATCAGTAACGTCATGAAAGTATTTAACATGGAGGTTAGAGAACAGGAGAACGATCGCTGTCGAAAATAGTGTCCCAGAAATAAGGACAAAATGAGTGAGGCGCTGCGATCGCTAAGTTGTCTCAATAATTTTAATTATTATAAATTATTAATTATTATTGATTTGTTATTTTTATTTTTTATAATATTTCACCATTTTTTAGTGTTTCTTTTTGTCAAAAATTAAAAAATTACTTCACTGAGACTACTTACCGACGTCAGCGCGGCTATAAATTCTATTAATTTTCAGGGACAGGCGGGCTATGGCTTAGCACGTAGCGATCGTTCTCCTGTTCTCTAACCTCCATGGTATCTAACGTAGAGTTTACGCCATATTAGATAGAACCTTTATTCTATCTAATATGGCGGACAGCGTTTTGCGGATTTGAGGCACAGACAAAAAAATTCCAAAAATTGAAATATAAAAATAATGCAATTTTATAAATAAATATCAATACTTCTCGTTCACTTTTTACAAAATCTATCATAAATATGTATTTTCTGCTTTTTTTACATAATGTAAAAGACCCCTATTGGACCTGGTAAGTGTCACTGTTGGCGAGATCTAGGCAATAGTCAGCATACAAAATTGGAATTACAAATGGGATCCAACTTGTTTGTGTACTGTGTGTGTATCAAGAATTAGTATTGATACCTCTCCAGTTCTTAGTTTTTAAAAGTTTGCGAAACGAATATTTGAAATGTAGTATAATAATAATGATCATCATCACTTTATTTAGAAAACACATTACTTGATCGTTCATATAATAAAAGTCTAGTGGTACTTTTAAAAATATTTTAGGCCTATAAAGTAATAAAAATAAATAACTAAACAACAACGAGTACATCGATGTCGATTGTTGCTAACATTGCAAACGAAATCACTATAGATCAAAGACGTTATGTCTTGTAAAGTAACTATGGAGTGTAGAAGTAAGGAGTAGAGACTGTGTATTAAAAAGTGTCCACAGAAAACCGTTAAATAATGGTGGCATCACTATAGCTACGGGCTAAATTTTAAAGAACGTGCCGAAAAATATTAGTGGGATAGACGACTTTTTCGAGGTTATATTTACTAAATAAAATTATTTTGGACTTTAGAGCTACTGAACAGTTTACTAGCACATTTCAAACCGTAGACAACTGCTAAGTTCATTTCATCCCAGTAGCTACTCCAGCGCTGTTGTGGAGAGTTTTTGAACTGTTATTTACTGCTTACAGATGGCCACTTTTTGAACTATTCCACTATGGGAGTTGGTACTCCTTACTTCTACACTCCATAAAAGTAACGTCATACATAATACTACTACAATAGGTACGTCATTTTTCCAGTAAATCAAAACACACGAGTGTACTCTCATATTGGTATGGTATTTATACCATGTCAAATATAAAAGTGGTCACTTAAAGTAGAGACCAAAGATGACCACTTTACATTTCTATTTCCACGCATGAATTACACGCAACATATTTCAATACATTTGTCTTTTTTTGCCTTATTTGAAAATTAAATTAGAAAAATCGAGACAAGTATATTGACTCAATTTATGTAGAATTGTAGGTTCTCTCAATGCATACGTATGTTTGTAATTATTCCGGGTCGTAGATAAGACGTAACGATTAGTTACTCATTGGTAATTAATCACTACGTATAAATAAAATTCTATGGCATAGATTCAGGATTGACTTCTTGGATAAAGTATGATAATTTATTCAATATGTATTGTTTGAGTATGATACTTTATCCAAGATTGAATTTATCCACGGGATTAACACATATATAAAATAAATCATAGTAAAATATTTTTATACACCTCCTTTAATTTACAAATCCTGAATGATTACTCCTAAAGTTATGATATCGACCTCTTATTATGTTGTGGTAGTTGTAGTAAAAATCTCAGGTTAAAATATTTATAAACGATATAAAAAAGTTGAAACAGATAGGAAGAAGACAGCATAGATAAATAAATATGTAGCGAGGAAGACAGTATGTACTGCGGACAGAGTACTCTGTATAATAGTGTGAACATGAGAATGTGCGCGCAATATTGATTTGTTAAAATATATTACTTACCTTTCAGCGCTTTAAGAAATTGAAGCAAAACAAAAAACACACATTTTAGAACAAAATATTCAGTTTTAATAATTAGATAATAGGTACGCACAATTTCTAAAATGTTATATGCGATGTTTACTAATACTTAGGTATATAACTTATAGTTATATAAAGATGTTATTTTATCATAAAAGTAAAGATGCTGTCGGGCTTAAACAGAAACAACTAGTTCAGCCTAGAAAAGTCTAGTTTGTCCTAAAATCATGTTTGTCTGTTATTAAAGCAAAAACTCATAAGTAAACGCTTTTAAAAATTGGTCAAATCTGCTTTTGATTGTTTTCATTGATCAAAAATAACTAATGTTATAATTCGTTCTATATATAATTAACTTTCCATAAGCTTAGTATTTTCTTTTAAATATATTACGTAAGTATTCCATATGAGAAATTTTCATCACATATATTATTTTTGACAATAAGTTTTACGATAAGAATAGGCATGTATAAAGCGCTGTAATGGCTGGATTACTAATGAACATAATACACATTGGCTAGCTAGGTATACATAAACTTACATTATACATTCTATCAAAACATAAATATTTACATCATCACACACTCACATCCATTTCGCTAAAAGGATTATATAAATTGTGTACCTAAAAGCATTCGCTATGGTGTCTATTAGTAAATTGAGTGAATTTGTGTACTGCTGTGCTTTGAAAAAATTGAAAAACTGAAGTGTACGATTATCATTATACATATAACCAATTAATATGATTCCAAATTTGAAATTTACTTAAAAGAAAATATTATGAAATAAATTATTAAGCAATTTTTGTGAAGTCAAATATCATGGTGTTGGATAAGCTCAAATTAATGCGAAGGGTAAGTCAAATATAATTATTGTCATCATTTTTTTTAGTACAGTGCCGCCAAAATCGAAAATGCCGCCCATCACCCACTTTAAATTTCCCAACTACATATCTGAAAAATATAAAATAGTTAAAACTACCTCTATGTGCATTGTGTAAATAAAACAATTTAGAGTATTTTAAGCTTTTCCCGTAGGCGTCATAAGAGACGACAGAGGGAAGCAAATCAGGCGATGGGTAGCAGCGTTTCCCCAATAGGCTAATAACCCTATGTGCCCAGCCTTTTTCATTATTATGCGCCAAGTGACAGGGTCCGTACGGGAGGTCGCCCGGTACCGATATTGGCAGGCGCTAATGTAAACAATGATATATTTTCAATTTTGTATGCCAGGTATACATAAAACTTACATAGTCCGTACGGATAAAGAACGGGATTGAAAAAGGCGGCTCATCGAGCCCGTACCGTCAGCATGTACCAATAACGAAAACCTAACATTGTTATTATTCGGTTAATTTCTGTAATACATGAAAATGTATTAAGAAACAATAAACAATAATTGTTATTAAAAAAATTGGAAATTTTCTATCAATAGGAAAATATTTGAAAATAATTGTATACCCAATTAGGTAGGTATACTAATTTTAAAATTTATGCATGGGATCTTTTAAAATGGCGTTATTTAGACTTCAGATAATAATTAAAGACCTTTAATTTTATGAATATTTCTGTTTTTGATTTTTAAAAAATTGGATACAATTTTACTTAGATCACTCATGGTATTACTCTTTATTTGTTCGTGAAGTTTTATTACAATCGGTTCAACGATTCCCGAGATTAGCTCAGACAGACAAACAAAAATTTTAGAAATGGTTACTCGTGTCTCAATGGCACATAAAATTTGTAAACAAAAATATTAATAAACAAAATCAACAATAATTATAAAAAAAAAATCAGAATGTGTTGTAGCTCACAAATTAACAAAACCGGCTTGATTTTTTCTTGTAGTTTATGGGAATTTAACATCGTTGATTTCAATGACAAGTTGGACTAAAGTTATAGAACGGACGAAAAAACGCATACAGCTATGTTTTATTTTTGTAGTCTTTACCGGCGCGGTGGGTGTGAGAATAGATAGCGACAGTGTGCAAACGATAGGTAAATAAAGGCGACGCCATTTTCAATCCCTTTCTTTAACCGTTGTATCGAATTGTTTTGAGTTAAGATATTTAATTGAAAACGAACCGGTGCGAATATACATTTATAGATATTATCAAACTTATTTCAAGTTGAGTGATGCAATATTTTCTGATTTATTGTACATAAAGGATATAAGAATAAAACATTACCCATTATATAAAAAGGCATTTATTTTATTTGCATAACAATACAACATTCTATCAAAAGAGATTAAAAAATCATATCTCTCAAGAAATTTTTTCACACTACAAACTTTTTAAAACGTACCTCGTTTTCGCGGCAAAAAAAAACAGGTAAAACAATTGAAATTTTCATGCCTTGAAGTTCGCCTAAGACGGCACCATTACGGCATTCTCTATCTAATGCTGTTCAAAGATTGAAATCAGAAACAAACAGCGTTTACTTTTTAATTTAATAGCGAGTCGTGAATACTTACCAAATGGGCAAGCAAATAGGGTCGTGTGTCACATGGGCACAAGGGTGTAGCGCGGTTGTATTAAAATTTTTTTTTTCATATTTAACTTCCCAGTAGGAAGTTATTGGAATGGGAACGTTTCAAGGTCTTTAGAGTCAAATAGTATGGTTTCCTTAAGAGGATGTCCGTGTGTGCACATGTACGTATGTATGTATGTGTGTTCGGATTCAATTTTCGCCTCGTGTATCTCGAGAACAAAGAGTGATATTGACATGGGACAATTTTCACTTAACGCATCATTATGTAACTTAGACCTCATTAAATTTTGAGCAAAATCAGTCGTCTTTTTTGTGCCGAATGAAATTTTTTATAAAATATTAAAACATATGATATTTTTTATTCTTTCCAATGGGAAGTAAGTCATGTGGATCTTTCGGGTCGCACCCAGACCGCTTTTTTAAATTCTAATAGCGCGCGATTAGTGCCTTATGTTTAAAGTCAATTTAGGTTTTCTTTCAGCTCAATTAAATAACATCTTCTGCCTCCGCCGCGGCCTCAAAGTTTAATGTTTTACCGAAAAAATTTAGTATGTTTGAGCTAAGATAAATAATGAATAAGAGTTAACTAGAGATTATAAATGAAATTCAATAATATAATTAGAATACTAATAATGTAAGTTAATAAAAAAGTGAAACAAAATTTAATCATATGTTTTAAAAAACAAATCGTCAATATGATTTAAAATCTTTCTTCTCGAACTTTGGTATTTTCTTACGGGTTTCCAATTTTTTAAGCCCCCTAATCGTGATGAATCCTTACATTGATTGAATGGCCGCTTCTGTCGTCAACTTCACAACTCGCTTAATAGCCTGTGTATGACATGGGAGACGTAAAAACAAAAGTTCACCGTCACCACCGGAATATTTGCTGAATTTCTTGGTCTCTTAAGTGCTAGAAGATCGGCGGTTCAGTTGGCTGCCCCAAGCAGTTGTAGCCCCCCCCCCCAGAATACGCGGGGCAGCCTGAGCACCCACGCTCAGAAGTGGAGAAACATGGTCGTGGATGCTCAGCGAGGGCTTCTCCAGGGGTGCCGGTAACCTCCTGGGGTAGTCTATCATCATTTAATTCCACTAACATGTTGATGGGGGGGGGGGGAATTTGGGTCTCCGGCCACCTGCACTCACCAGACGAAACGCGGAAGCAGAGCTTCAACTTCACGCCGGTATTCTTTGAGGTCGTGGTACCACCCCGGTTTCAGCCGGCCCATACGTGCAACAGCAAAGCTGCCGCGTGGCTCTACCACTGTTAAAACTTACTTTACTTACGGTTAAAACTTACGTTACTTACGGAGGTCCATGAGGGAAAAATGACTCTCTCTTACAGATGTTTCTGTTTCTCGCTAATAGAGGTTTTGGGAGCTTAAAATGACGGGTCCTGGCTATTACTCTCACTTTTAGAGTTATATCACTTATCCAGTTCTCACTTACCCAGGTTTGACTGTACATATATTAATTTTCTACAAATATTTAATTTATTATCGGCTTCCTTTTATAATTTGTTATTATTCACCCGAAAATTCACAAAACATGAACTTTAAAATAAATATTTAATGTATTGAACGAACTAGTAATTCATAAAATTGTTCAAAACCAAATAAAGTTACAAAAAATAACTTTCTATGAGAAAAAGAGAGAAAAAAAATGTGCGCGCGCACTCTCTCTCTTACTTATATCCCCCACTCAGCTCCCGTTCGCCTCACCCGATCGAACTTTTCGTAACGTTTTCGTCACGCGTTCGCTAGCTTACTCCCCAAGTCAAGCGCGCGCAAAGAAGTTTTACTTCAATAATATTTTACCTTGATCAAGTATGCATCAAATTAGGTTTTTGGAATATTTTGTATTTCTACAGTGATAGATATTTTTCATCACAAGCCGCTGTACGCAAACGAGACAGTAATCTCCTGTAGCGCGCCATAATTAATGCCGGGTACGTGGCGAGTGGTAACTCGCGCCATCTAGTATTGAGTAACAGAACTAGGAAAGTTTTCTAGAAAATTCCATACTAGAACTTTCTACACCTAGTCAGCCGGAACCGGTATACACTCGAACATTCTAGACGTTTCTGTTGAAGACGGCCTATATAAGATCAGTAAGGACCGTAACCGAGGCAGTGTTGAATTGGCGATTCAAGCAAATACTTCTAAGCGATACTGCGAACTACAGTGATTTATTCAAAGATATTAGTCGTACGTACGTACGTAGTCTATGAATAATGTATATTTACAAATTAATTATAATTAATAATTTTTAAATTTTATTGTTTTTAGTAAATTGTTCGAGAACATTTAATTATTATTGTATTAAGCGCCCTCTGTTATCCACGTAACGTCACTATTTATTTACTAATGTGTTAGTGATTGACGACGTGCCTAAAACGGATTTTTACTTTATATTTAGTAGCGTCACCTAAAAGGGAATAGCTAAAATGTTTCCATATAAATATACAGCTTAGTATTGCTATGTTTCGCTAGAGGGCGTAACACACGTGCGAGCCCACAGTTTTTGTATGCAAATCTTCCCAATGTGCGCTCTATAGTTTATATATTTAAATCACGTTGGATTTATTATTAGTGTGTTTTAAGTTGTAATTGGTGTTCTGTAATTAAAGTGTCAATTTTGGTAATTCAATAGGCAGTTTTTATTGTCACGAACCCCAAGCTCGTAACACTACTAACGAAGTCGCGACGGCCGAGCCCGGAGTGACTCAAAGTGTATCTGTATTTAGTAAAATATATAATTACAAGACTGCTCAAAACACTAAAAATTTCGGATTCTTTCAACCGAAAAAACATAATAATAACTAAACAAAACAAAATAGAAGGCTATCCTAATAGATTATCTCAACTTAGGAATATTTGTACCTATATTTACATGAAAGTAATATCCGTTACAATATTCCGTCCTGAAAACTGAAAAATCCGACCTCCACCAACTCTATTAATGACATGTATTTTATATATTCCCAAGTCCATTTTAGGAACTCAATTACAAGTAGTAAGAAGATGATGTGATGATTCGAGTAAAATAATAGGTCATAGTCATTAAATTATTTTATTTTCATTGGTTAAAACATCTGCATAAATTACAGATTATTCAACCAGCGGAAGTAGGTGAAAACTGAATTATAAAGCTCTACGTGCCAGTTTCGAGTCAAGCTCATAAACGCGTGTTAAAAGCATTTAAATAATAATAATTAAACAGATTATAGCCATTTCGTCCTTAATTACTTATACTGTTCTTGAATAAATTCAAACTGCTATTTTGTTTCATCCAATTTTGTTGTGCCTGTAAAGATTTACGTTTTTAATTTCCGTTTCATGTCTACTGTTGTTTAAGGGTACCGTTACACTAGCGATTTGTAATTAATTAAAGAAACGACGATTACTAAAACTAATACTGTTTGCATAACATCATAACATCCTACACGCAAAAACAATATTATAAGAACGTAAAAAAGGAGCTCTGTACCCACCTACATACTTCGTTAATTTAATATTTGCCTTGCAGTTAGCTTAGTAAGTGCACTTAAATTTTGCACTATCTTTCCAGTATAAAAGTTTTCTTTTAAATAAAAACAAACGTTTATTTATACTCTATTTCTGTTCAAACAGTAGTGCCTTTTTTCCTGTGTGTGGGTTTCCTTAATTAAAACAGTACAAATGCAGCAATGTATAGAACTGTATTGGACTGTTAAGTTTATCCTATTAAGTAGTAAGTTACGATTACGAACAGTGGACAGAGAACGTCCGTAGATGTCGCGCGCGCGGGAAAGCGTTTGTTCCGTCTATTGTAAATCGACGTTTTTCTCGTAAAATGAAGGAATTTTTTTAAGGAAGTTATTTTTATCTGGATATGGAGATAACAGTTGACGTGGTAAGTTTGTGTAGGAAAAGTAATAAAATATTCTTTGTATTCATAATTTTAGTGATAAAAAAAAAAACAAACTGGATAATATCTTGATAAAAGTCGAATGATTTAAAATTAATTTTATTTCTGCGTATCGATTGATATTTACGTAACTATTTTTAAAATAGTGAAATATATCAAATTATATTCTTAAAAAAAAACTGTATTAAAGATCGATTCTATAATTATAACTAATATTACTACAATTTTAGCAGTATTTATAATACCAGCCTCTAAACGATAAAAAGCGTTATTTTAACCGACTTCAAAAAAGGACAATGTTCTGTATTCTATTTTCAACGCGAATGTATTTTATGTTCTATAAAAAGGCTGAATTGTTGATGATTTAAATAATCCTTTTTTAATAAATGGGCTATCCCGAAAGGATGGTCTAATTATAATTTGAAAAAAAAAAATTCTTCCCTAAAGGTGGAAAAATATACGTGGTAGAGCCACGCTGCAGCTATATTATGGTTGCAGCACGAAAGAGTCGGCTCGACCGGGGAAGGACCACGCTCTCACAGAATAGCGTAGCGTAAAAAAGTAGCTTAATGCTGCTGTGTTTCGTATGGTGAGTGTAGAAATCCGGAGACCCTTTTTTACTGGAAACGAGGCATTCCATTTTAGTCCTCACAGATCACAACGCATCTGCGTTTTGATTCTTAATCGAGGATAAATGTAGATGTCTATGGGCCACATCATCCACTTACCATCAGATGGACTGTGTGCTCGTTTGTCACCGTTATTCTATTTAAAAAAGAAGAATTAAGTTTTAAGTTAACTAGTTACCTTGTAATAATGCTTAATCCAATCAAAGCGGTAAAAATAGAGTCATACTAAAAATCTCACTTGAAAAACTTCATTTCGTGCCGATTTTTGTTTTACAATAACAGTGGTAGAGCCATGCGGCAGCTTTGCTGTTGCACGTATGGGCCGGCTCAAACCGGGGTGGTACCACGACCTCACAGAATACCGGCGTGAAGTGGAAGTTCTGCTTCCGCGTTTCGTCTGGTGAGTGCAGGTGGCCGGAGGCCCAAATCCCCCCCCCCCCATCAACATGGTAGCGGAATTAAATAAAGATAGACTACCCCAGGAGGGTACCAGCACCCCTGGAGAATCCCTCGCTGAGCATCCACGACCATGTTTCTCCACTTCTGAGCGTGGGTGCTCAGGCTGCCCCGCGTATTCTGGGGGGGGCGAAATTCCGCTCAAGACTAAAACTGCTCGGGGCAAACGGAGCAACAAGACTAAGGCGACCCCTGCCACGCTGTCCGTGAATTTCTGCAATATCAGGGGACTTCACTCCAACCTAAACGCCGTCCACTACCATCTCGAGACGGCGAGGCCGGCTCTGCTCTTTCTGACCGAGACGCAGGTGTCCTCTCCGGCTGATGTTTCGTATCTCTCCTACCCGGGGTACAAACTGGAACACTCCTTTGTGCCTCGGGCTGGAGTTTGCGTTTACGTCAGAGAGGACATCTGTTCTCGACGCCTCGGCAGACTTGAAGGTTCGGACCTGTCCATCCTTTGGCTACGCGTAGACAGCGACGACCATCCGCGCGTCTACGGGTGCCTCTATAGGTCCCACAGCGGTAATGCCGAAACAGACCGACTCTTCGACCACGTCCAAATGGCTGCAGATTCGTTGCTACAGCAGATCCCCTCCGCAGAGATCGTGATCCTCGGCGACTTTAACGCCCATCACGCCGAATGGCTCGGTTCACGTTTAACCGATCATGCGGGGAGATCTGTTCATGATTTTGCCTTGGCATATGGTCTGACACAACTGGTTACTTCGCCTACGCGGATTCCAGATGTGGAGGATCATGCACCTTCCCTGTTGGACCTTCTGCTGACCTCTCACCCGGACGGATATCAGATTTCCGTCGACGCCCCTTTAGGCTCCTCGGACCATTGTCTGATCCGGAGTGTTGTGCCACTCACGCTGAAATCGCGGTTGCATTCTGCAGGCTGCCGCCGTGTTTGGCACTATAGGTCAGCCGATTGGGATGGGATGCGGTCTTTCTTTGCATCCTACCCTTGGGGGCGGGTTTGCTTCTCGCCGGATGATCCCAACGTTGTTGCGGATTCTGTTACTGATGTGGTACTTCAGGGTATGGAACTTTTTATTCCTTCCTCTGTGGTGCCCATTGGAGGCAAATCTCAGCCATGGTTTGGTCGCTCCTGTAAAATAGCATCATGCTATAAGCAGGAGTGCTACCAAGCCTGGGTTGATGCATCAGCGTCCCGGGATGTAAACACCAGCGCTCTAAAAAAGAAGTATAATTCCGCCTCTAGGTCCTTCAAAAGAGTCATTGCCAAGGCAAAGTCAGAGCACATAGGCAGAATTGGCGAGAAACTAGTTCGCCTTCCTTCTGGAACCCGTGCATTCTGGTCTCTCGCCAAGGCTGTCCAGGGGAATTTCTGTCAGCCATCTCTTCCATCTCTGCACAGGGAGGACGACTCACTGGCCCATACTGCAAAGGAGAAAG
This sequence comes from Parnassius smintheus behrii, assembly GCA_036936625.1. Taxonomy (NCBI): domain Eukaryota; kingdom Metazoa; phylum Arthropoda; class Insecta; order Lepidoptera; family Papilionidae; genus Parnassius; species Parnassius smintheus. The sequence continues at coordinate 14,541,653 of JAUPFT010000005.1, read as the reverse complement.
CCGATCTTCTAGGCTCCTTCTTTGCGTCTAACTCGACTCTCGATGACGGGGGGAGTACGCCGCCGACCATCCCGCGGTGTGAGTGCTCCATGCCGGAAGTGCAGTTCACACAGCGCTCGGTTCGCAAAGCACTCCTCTCCCTGGACATCCACAAGTCGAGTGGGCCTGACGGAATCCCCCCAATTGTGCTGAGGACGTGTGCTCCAGAGTTGGCACCGGTTTTAACGCGTCTTTTCCGGTACTCCTACTCCCTAGGCGTAGTCCCAAAATCGTGGAAGACGGCTTTCGTCCACCCGATCCCTAAAAAAGGCGACCGCTCAGACCCGTCCAACTACCGGCCAATCGCCATCACTTCCTTGTTCTCCAAAACAATGGAGTCCATTGTAAACTGCCAGCTCATGAGGTACCTTGAGGATCACCAGCTGATTAGTGACCGCCAATACGGTTTTCGCCGTTGTCGGTCAGCTGGTGATCTTCTGGTCTACCTCACTCACAGATGGGCGGAGGCAGTAGAGTTCAAGGGGGAGGCATTGGCCGTTAGTTTGGACATTGCGAAGGCCTTCGATCGGGTTTGGCACAAAGCGCTTCTTTCGAAGCTCCCTTCCTATGGGCTTCCCGAGAAATTGTGCAATTGGATCACCAGCTTTCTTGCAGATCGGAGCATCAAGGTCGTTGTAGACGGTGCAAGCTCCGATTGCAAGCCTATTAATGCTGGTGTTCCACAGGGCTGCGTGCTATCGCCAACGCTGTTTCTTCTGCATATCAATGATATGTTGCATACCCGTAACATTCATTGCTATGCAGATGACAGCACTGGTGATGCTCTTTACACCGGCCGAGCCAATATTTCTCGGGAAAACGTCTCCGAGTGCCGGGACAAACTTGTGTCTGAAGTCGAGTCTTTGCTGAACAGAGTCTCGGATTGGGGACGACTAAATCTAGTCCAGTTTAACCCCCAGAAGACACAAGTTTGCGCGTTAACCGCTAAAAAGAACCCCTTTGTCGTATCCCCTCAGTTTCAAGGCACTCCCCTTGTTGCCTCAGCCAGTATCGGAATCCTCGGCGTCGACATATCGAGTGACGTGCAGTTTCGTGGTCACTTGGAAGGGAAGGCCAAATTGGCCTCTAAAAAGCTTGGCGTGCTCAGCAGAGCGGGACAGTATTTCATGCCGGCACACCGCCTGCAACTTTACAAGGCGCAGGTTCGGCCGCACATGGAATACTGTTCCCATCTCTGGGCTGGGGCTCCCCAGTACCAGCTCCTTCCACTTGACCGCATCCAGCGCAGAGCGGCTCGAATCGTCGACGACGGAGTGCTTTCCGATCGGCTCGATTCACTGGCGTTGCGAAGAGATGTTGCATCTCTTTGCGTATTTTATCGCATCTATCACGGGGAGTGCTCTGAGGAATTGTTCGGATTAATCCCAGCCGCCAAATTTCGTGAACGCACGACACGGCAAACGTCCCGATACCATCCACACCATCTGGATGCTTGGCGTTCCACCACTGTACGTTTCACAAGGAGTTTTCTTCCACGTACAACCTCTCTGTGGAATAGTTTATCATCGGCGATTTTTCCGGACCGATACGACCTGGGGACCTTCAAGAAAAGAGCTTACTCCTTTCTAAAGGGCCGGCAACGCACCCGCAATTCTCCTGGTGTTGCGGTTGATCATGGGCGGCGGTAGTCACTTAACATCAGGTGAGCCGCATGCTCGTTTGCCCCCTCTTCTATAAAAAAAAAAAAAAAAAAAAAAAAAATAAGTGTGACTGACTAGCACACAGTCCACCTGATGGTAGTAAGTACTGTGCCCCATGGACATCTGCATTTCGCCTCGATTAAGAATCAAAATATATACTCACGTTGTTTTGTACCACTGAAAAAAAGGAATGCCTTTGTTTCCAGTGAAGTGTTTCGGTTTCCTCATTCACTGTACGAAACACAGCAGCAATAAGTTGCTATTTCACCCTGGTATTCTGTGAGAGCATAGTCCCCGGTCGAGCCTACCCATTCGTGCTACAAACATTTTTTTAGGGTTTTTAAATAAATTTTTAGTATTTTTTAATTATGTTTATAATAGTGTTGCCTCCAAGTTATTTTTGATATTTTTATTTATTTACGGAAAAAACAGTTGTTTTCTTTATACCCATAATAAAAAAAATAGTTCATGGATATGCGCATAACTCTGAAAAACGTTATCCCTGTTGTGATACTACTGTTGTGTTAAAGGTTCCGTAGTTTCCCGTCCGTCACAATAAGTGTTCACAATTATGAGTTTAAAAGTGGGTATCCATTATGTTCGCGCTCCAGCAGCACTCCGCGCTTCTGCAACTGCTCCCGGTAGTGGGTACTGTTGTTTCCATCCAAGTTCAAATTGATTTTCCTAGAAAGTCCTTATAAAGTTCTACTTTTCACATTTTTTTCATATTAATGTAACTGCAGCACGACTCTACCACATAAAATCTCGTCTTCGAAATATTTTTCTTAATTTGCAGACATGCAGGTTTCCTCACGATCTTTTCCTTCACCAACAAGCACGTTGTAAATCAGCACTTGAAAGTGTAATTAACGATTTCATTGGTGCCAGCGGGGATCGAACCCGGGTTGCTCGCATACTGTGATATTTACAGCGAGCGCTTAAATTAAATCGCTCGCAAAATTGTTTGTATTACAATTGTTGTGTAATATTATTTAATCGAAAGTAATGATTTCAAGACAGTACCTTGCAATTAAGCTCCAATTTTAGCTTAAGTCTCCACTCAATTGGTGTTTAGCACGCGATTTTTGTTTTAATGGTAAACAGCTATATAGATGAATTATTCTTTGTCACAATAGATTTTCCTACGATATATTTTGTACATTTTCAAACTTTGTTATTATTAACTCACGATTACTGGTAATAAAATAATTAAAATTGAAGGTTGTTTAATTTAGACAGAAAGATAAAATTTTGACCTTAGTAAACATTATTAAACATTTTATATTAGCAGGTGTTTGTTGGGAATAAATTAACTGATAGCGGCGATATTCCCGCGGACTTACTCCTTCTAATAGTGTAAATCGTTGATAATGAAGATCTATAGTCAGAAATGTAGCGTAGTTGAAAGAAGAGAAAAAAGAAGTATAATTCCGCCTCTAGGTCCTTCAAAAGAGTCATTGCCAAGGCAAAGTCAGAGCACATAGGCAGAATTGGCAAGAAACTAGTTCGCCTTCCTTCTGGAACCCGTGCATTCTGGTCTCTCACCAAGGCTGTCCAGGGGAATTTCTGTCAGCCATCTCTTCCATCTCTGCACAGGGAGGACAACTCACTGGCCCATACCGCAAAGGAGAAAGCCGATCTTCTAGGCTCTTTCTTTGCGTCTAACTCGACTCTCGATGGCGGGGCGAGTACGCCGCCGACCATCCCGCGGTGTGAGTGCTCCATGCCGGAAGTGCACTTCACACAGCGCTCGGTTCGCAAAGCACTCCTCTCCCTGGACATCCACAAGTCGAGTGAGCCTGACGGAATCGCCCCAATTGTGCTGAGGACGTGTGCTCCAGAGTTGGCACCGGTTTTAACGCGTCTTTTCCGGTACTCCTACTCCCTAGGCGTAGTCCCAAAATCATGGAAGACGGCTTTCGTCCACCCGATCCCTAAAAAAGGCGACCGCTCAGACCCGTCCAACTACCGGCCAATCGTCATCACCTCCTTGTTCTCCAAAACAATGGAGTCCATTGTAAACTGCCAGCTCATGAGGTACCTTGAAGATCACCAGCTGATTAGTGACCGCCAATACGGTTTTCGCCGTGGTCGGTCAGCTGGTGATCTTCCGGTCTACCTAACTCACAGATGGGCGGAGGCAGTAGAGTTCAAGGGGGAGGCATTGGATCGGGTTTGGCACAAAGCGCTTCTTTCGAAGCTCCCTTCCTATGGACTTCCCGAGAAATTGTGCGATTGGATCACCAGCTTTCTTGCAGATCGGAGCATCAAGGTCGTTGTAGACGGTGCAAGCTCCGATTGTAAGCCTATTAATGCTGGTTTTCCACAGGGCTGCGTGCTGTCGCCAACGCTGTTTCTTCTGCATATCAATGATATGTTGTATACCCGTAACATTCATTGCTATGCAGATGACAGCACTGGTGATGCTCTTTACACCGGCCGAGCCAATATTTCTCGGGAAAACGTCTCCGAGTGCCGGGACAAACTTGTGTCTGAAGTCGAGTCTCTGCTGGACAGAGTCTCGGATTGGGGGCGACTAAATCTAGTCCAGTTTAACCCCCAGAAGACACAAGTTTGCGCGTTAACCGCTAAAAAGAACCCCTTTGTCGTATCCCCTCAGTTTCAAGGCACTCCCCTTGTTGCCTAAGCCAGTATCGGAATCCTCGGCGTCGACATATCGAGTGGCGTGCAGTTTCGTGGTCACTTGGAAGGGAAGGCCAAATTGGCCTCTAAAAAGCTTGGCGTGCTCAGCAGAGCGGGACAGTATTTCATGCCGGCACACTGCCTGCAACTTTACAAGGCGCAGGTTCGGCCGCACATGGAATACTGTTCCCATCTCTGGGCTGGGGCTCCCCAGTACCAGCTCCTTCCACTTGACCGCATCCAGCGCAGAGCGGCTCGAATCGTCGACGACCGAGTGCTTTCCGATCGGCTCGACTCACTGGCGCTGCGAAGAGATGTTGCATCTCTTTGCGTATTTTATCGCATCTATCACGGGGAGTGCTCTGAGGAATTGTTCTGATTAATCCCAGCCGCCAAATTTCGTGAACGCACTACACGGCAAACGTCCCGATACCATCCACACCATCTGGATGCTTGGCGGTCCACCACTGTACGTTTCACAAGGAGTTTTCTTCCACGTACAACCTCTCTGTGGAATAGTTTACCACCGGCGATTTTTCCTGACCGATACGACTTGGGGACCTTCAAGAAAAGAGCTTACTCCTTTCTAAAGGGCCGGCAACGCACCCGCAATTCTCCTGGTGTTGCGGTTGATCATGGGCGGTGGTAGTCACTTAACATCAGGTGAGCCGCATGCTCGTTTGCCCCTTCTTCTATAAAAAAAGTTGAAGTACTAATATATTATGTACTAAAACATAATAATTATATACATACACTTTGTGACATATTATAATTTTTTTTGGTTGTGAACCAATACATTAGGTATTTATTTTATTTATTTAACAATTCATGTACACACGAAGTATTTTACAATGAAAAATAAAAAGAAATTTTGTACAAAGGCTCTGCTTATTTCATAATGAAATTTCTTCCAGCAGGCCTGATACTGGACAGATTCAAAGAGAAGCAGATTTAGTGTGCACCCTCATAATAAATTTTATAATAAACTTAATATAAAATAAGGATAATAAAAACATATACATACATTCATACATACAAACATGCATATACCTAAATACTATGCTATATACATATATAAAATGAAATACAAGTAGATACACATATATTTACAAGTCATACATTGGATCATTGGGACGACAAAGAAAGATAGTGCTCTTTAACTCGCCTTTTAAACACTGAAACTGTTTGAGCCTCACGAATTGCAGTAGGAAGAGAATTCCATAACCTATCTGCATGTACTGTAAAAGAATGAGAATAGTACTTAGTTCTGAAGGAAGGGAAATTTAGGAGGGTTTTTAAATGTGATCTGCAAACTGCATCGGGAGAACGAGCAAAGCGGAATCGATCACGTAGATATGGTGGTGATGTTGGATCGTAGAGTATTTTAAAAAGGAGGCATAGGATTCGGGTATTCCTGCGAAGTCGGATTGGGAGCCACTTGAGCTGTTTGCGATAGGAAGAGACGTGGTCATACTTTTTTAGCCCAAAAATGTAACGGATACATAAGTTTTGCAAGCGCTCAAGCTTGTTTAATTGCTCCTCAGTCGCATCCAAATAACAGACATCAGCATAATCAAGAATCGGAAAAATAAGTGTTTGGACAAGAGAAACCTTCGTTGATAAGGGCAAAAAACTTTGAAGACATTTTAAAGAATGTAAAGTATAATTGATTTTCCGACTAACTTCTGTGATATGTGCATTCCATGTCAATTTGCAATCCATTATGACGCCCAGATTCTTAACAGTTTCTGAAATGCTTAGTGGAGTGCCATTAATTTGTAGTGCTGGAAGTGAAGTAAAATCAAGTAGGTTACGAGTAAACCTGGTGCCTATAATAATTGCTTGTGATTTTTTGGGATTTATAACAATTCCGTATGATCTGGACCACTCATAGATTCTATTAAGATCTTTATTTATTTCAAATGTTGCTGAATTTGCTTCAGTCGCTAGAAAATGACGATACAGCTGTAAATCGTCTGCGTAGAGATGAAAGTTTGAAGATATCACCTTGGAGATACAGTTAATAAAGACAGAAAAGAGTAAAGGAGAAAGGACGCCACCTTGAGGAACACCCGTAGCTAGGTTGCACCACTTAGATAAAGTTTCATTTGAACGAATACACTGAGAACGACCACGGAGGTAGGAATCAAACCATTGAATAGTTGAAGGAGACACATTAATAGAATGAAAAATGCTAAGAAGTATATCGAAATCAATAGAATTGAAGGCACTACTAAAATCCAGCAGCACGAGTACCGTTAAGTAATTTTGGTCTATACCGCACCGGATATCATCCGTTACCTTGAGGAGAGCAGTAGTTGTACTGTGGCCAGGCCTAAAACCGGATTGAAAAGTACTTAAGATATTGTTACGGTTAAGAAACTTATCTAATTGTGTGTGGACAATATGTTCAAGCACTTTTGAAAGAAATGGTAGAATAGAAATAGGCCGATAATGAGTAGTATCTACTTAATTGGTTATGAAAGGTACACCATTTTACTAGGTACATAAATTGGTACACCATTTTACTAGGGGAATGGGACGGGATACAAAAAACAATTATCAAGAGAAATAATTGAAACAATACCTTAATAAATAATTGAACATTTTTTTCAATGATAATGAATTTCTTAATATCATATTATTAAAGAACAAGGTTTAACTAGAGATCAATCTAAAAACAAACATAAACAATATTTTTTTTTAATTTTCACATACATATTATGAAATCCACGACTATAAAACTCCTTCACAAGGATGAAAGCCCTGAAAAACTATAAGCAATCACATGTTTTAGTGCTCAGTAGCAGCGGAAGAATTCAGTCAACAGCTTTCGCAAAGTTAATAAGCAAATAAATTTTAAAAATACTTTATTTAATTTTCTTTTGAAACTGCATCTCGATTTCTTTTGATGTTTTGAGATATCCAATGAGAAATAACGTCTTTATGCCTTTTAAAAAAACCATCAACAAAATCTGGTCTAGGCATGTTATTATTGAATCGTTTTTCATTAACACCTAATTTGTTAAGATATAGTTTTACAAGTAATCGTAAATCCTGCGCTTCTAGGAGATAACCCCAGTTTGCACAAATATTTGTATATTTTATAAATTCCTGCTCCGTATCTTTCGAGAAGATAGTTTGACCTTCGTGAGTTTTCATCGTTTTATGGCAATGTCTATATAAAACCGATCGGTGTATTTTATATTTTTTTGCTATTGTATCCAGTGAACTACTGCCTTCAGAATATTCATCTACAGCCTTTTGTATTATGTTGGTATTGTATTTTTTATATCTCCTACCGCGAGGATCCGGTTTATAAACCCGTGGCATATTGATTTCAACGTCGTAGATCGCCTGTGTAAAAACAAAAACATGATTACAAATATATTATCTATCTATGATGAAGTGCCAGCCCTAACAATTATATTTCTATTAACCCCTTTCTCGTCTCTATTTAACCTTTACTCGTCTTTATTCACCCCTTTCTCGTTTCCATTCACCCCATACTACGTTTCTATTTACCCCTCAGTCGTTTCTATTCACCTCTAATTCAACAAAATTGTAAGACTTATACACTTTTACTAAAATTATCAATTGAAACTAATTCTTTTGGATAACTTATGTTTGTAACATTAGCACAGGACACCAAACTATTACACGAATAGATTTTCTTAGCAAAACCACGAATATAACTAATTTTATAGGAATGTTTCTAGCAGCATAAATCACAATGGTGAGAACCTGAAGTTGGTAACCATTAAGAAAAATATAACTGTTTGAAAGTTATTGGTAACCATTAAGAAAAATATAACTGTTTGAAAGTTATATTTTTCTTAATGGTTACCAACTTCAGGTTAATCGAATGTTGCCAAGTTGAAAATGAATGCTGCTCTACGTAAAAAGATAAAAAAATTGAAATCAAAGAAGTATTCTCTATACCATAGCCTTTTTTCGAAATTTCCAAAAATTATTCTATTAACCCCGTGAATTCTATTCACCCCGTTTTACTAATTACTCTCAGTGTGTACTAAATAGTCATAGATTTACAACATACTGGCGTAAAGCTTATGAAATAGAGTAGTAGTCAATGAGAATATAATTACGTTTAGCAGTAGTATACCTACCTAGAGCAAATGTAGTTAAATACTTTCTCAAGGTATTATTATAGTAAAGTGCCGGTGTGTGTAAAGTGGTGGTGTAAATAATCCACCATCCCTTTTGGTCCCGTGAGTGTCGTAGGCAACTAAAAGAACTGCCTGAAACATTATTTGCTTAAAAAAAGAGCTACTGTAGTTTCAACACATTTTCATTTAATTTAAGTACTATGCTTTTGAAATACTATTATTTAAACTATTTTTTTTCTAGTACTAACAAAAATATTTACTTCTATATATTTTTATATTTTCTATATTTGTAACTGTTTAATATAGCTGCAGGCTATCTGTGGCTTTACCACGTCTAGTAACTTTACAGGGGTTGGATTTAGAATCGTTTGGCAGGAATTTGGGGGAGCAAGTGTATTTGGTAGAGTTTTGGTCCCCAATTTCAACAATACCACTCGCATTAAAATGTAATTCACCGTTTTCGAGAGAAAAAAACTATTATAACCTAAAAACGGGTTAAGCATGGAAAAACGAATGCAATATTACTGTGAAAGCTGGATAGCATACATAATTTTGTCTAATGCCCCGGCTACACGCACCGTCTTGCCTGTGAGCATGCCTGCACAAACCAGTTTGCACAGGTAAGCGCGTGCGTGTGGACGGTAAGACTGTGGCTCGCGCAGGCGGCCTGCGTAATCGTTGACGTGCTGAAGATTGGACTGCGCGGGCTTGGTTTGCACGGTTTTGCCTGCAAGCTTACTTGAGCGTGTGGCCGGTTACTCAAGCCGCGCTTCAGTCCGTCTAAATTATTGTTGACGACACATGTTATGTTATTAAATCTTAAAAATGAGTGATGTACGCAATTATTCCAGGGATTTGTTAACTGATTTCATAGAATTGTACAAATCGTTGCCGGCGTTATGGAAAATTAAAAGTAAGGAATATTCCGACAGGAACAAAAAAATGAAGGTTTTCATTTATTAATTGAAAAACTAACTTTCTTTTTTGTTGCTTTTTTACAAGTAAACAATAATCACGTCACAATGGTCACATCGTGACGTGACTAGCTCTCAAAACACTTTGAGGTTTGCACAGTTCAGCAAGCTTACTCTTGAATCCAATAACAATTTCGATCCAATCTCAATTTCAATCCAATGCTGACAAATTAGCGTACTCTTGAAAACAATTTTGACAACATTGGATTGAAATCGGAGTTGCGCTCGGATTGGCCAAAAATTTTTTTGTACCACATGAAGTTAGCTGCGTTACTCTTAGCAACAGGCATGTTTTATTTATCGTTAAACCGGTAAAGTCATAATAAACCCTTTGTAACTTTCATAAACGAGCATTTAAGTAGTAAAAATACTTAATAAATGATGTAATTCGTCAAACATAACATCTTTTCATACAGTTCTCATAAAAAACGCTATATTTGCGAGTTTTAATTAATTATAAGGCTGTATAGGAGCGTGTCTTTGTCTCATTTTTTGTTGTCAGAAAAAAATTGTTATCACGACGATCATGAAACAATGTAAACAAATATCAACTTTCGAAGAACTCTTTTTAAGTTTAAAGGTGAAGTGCTTTTTAAGTATGTGTACAGTGAATTAATAATAGACCTTTCAATTTGGGTACAACTATAAACAGTTTGAAATAGTTCATTACCGCATTAACACAATTAAGCATCATATGAAACAGACGAAATGGGCACTGTTAGCTAATTAGGAGGAACAAAATAAATAATAATGTTCAAGGATAGGCTAAAGTAAGTATAACAATGTTTTTTAAAAATTTTATAGGTAGATATGTTTTTTAATTTGGGTACAGAAAAAAAGCAATTTCTAGCCTGTTGAACAACATTAAACTAGGGATTGATAGCAGTCACAGATGGTCAAGTGTTGCTTTTGAAGACTCAACTTACAATTAACCTTTCTCACTACTTAGTTATTACAAATAACAATGTTGATTCGTTAACTTCTCAATATTGTTGTGTGGCATCTAATAATAATAACAATATTTTTACTCACTTTAAAAGACAGACATTTTAATATTATTTTATTTTTCTAGGAATATCTAATGGATAGGCTAGGGCCACGGCACCAAATGGGCCAACAGCTAGTTAATTTCATGGAGAACAGAGACTCTTTATGATGAACTTTATCTTCTAGATATGGCCACATAGAAAGTGGACTTGGTCGAGCCCCTACCTACAGTTTGATAAAAATAAGAAACTTGCAATATGTATGCCTTATACTCAAGTGGTAAAAAGGTAATCCATCATTTTTTAATTGCAATAATTTACATAAATTGACGTCATAAGTGTTATCTCTTAGTGTAGAGAATATTTCAATAAATCTTAAACATCCTTTTAAATGGTTTGTGGTGGATTAAAACTTCTAATTCAAATATTCCACCTTAATTTTGTCATTGATTTATAATTAACAACTATTAAATATTACTCTACAGAGATGGGATGTTATCAAATATTTATTTTCATTTCAGAATCACAACTTAATTCCATACCACATTCCCCAAGCAACAACACTTTACCAACAAGAAATGATCAATATATGGAGCATCCGAAAATAAAGTTATAATCAAATGCAATGTCCAAAATAGCCAGGACAATTGAGGGGTTTAATATTATTGTTTTAAATTTTCCAAACAGAGTACGACAACAATAACAATCCTGTAATTTAAAATAAGACTTTCATTTAATTTTATAAATGTTTTAATGTTATTTTAAATTTATTTGTTTTCTTTTATTTACTTTTGTAAAAGAAACTGATTTTTGGTTCACTGAACTGTTTTTGATTACATATGTTAAGCTATATTATCAAATTTCAAATGTGAAACATAGATTTAATGTAAATTTAGTACCTAGGTAAGAATATATACTAATAGTAATAGGTTGATAAAAATATGTTTGCATTATATTAAATAAATGATCAAATTTGTATCAGAATTTTATTAACAAATCCTTTTTAAAAAGCAATGAGTGAATGCAGGAAATAAAGTAAATGGGGCTCTAAACTCTATCGTGAAAAGTCAGAATGTGTCAAAAAGGGCACATATTATGGCTGTTAGTCCCTTTTTTAACATATGGTAGTGGAAGTTGGGTGTGGCAGAAGAAGCACGAAAGTAGAATAAAAGCAGTAGAAATGCAGTCATTAAGGAGTATGGTAGGTATGAATGTGAGTGAAAGGGTGAGAAATTGCGTGATAAGAGTGTGGTTTGCAAGATGATGTGACCAGTATTAAGAAAGGAATGCTTCGGTGATATGGTCATATACAAAAAAATAATGAGGAACAAGTGACAAAGCAAATTTATGTTGCAGAAGTGAGTGGCAGATTTGGAAAGGGATGTTCTAGGCGAAAGAATACCGACAAAATTGGCGATATATTGAAAATGGGCCAAATTAAGGGTACTAGTATAATGATGTGGAGGAGGCAAGAGAGGTGTGTCAGGATTGTGCCAAATGGAAGTCTGTAGTCTTTGCCCACCCCTCGAGTGACAGGCATGAGTGTTTATGTTGTGTTAAGTTATGTGTTATTAAAATTACGTTAGCTATATAATTTTATTTTTAATTCTTATAAAATTATACATTTATTATATTTATATTTCCTTTACGTGTGAAACCCGCCAATAAACCTCTTAGACATGATAAGAGACCTCTGCCCAGCAGTGGGATGCTTTAGATCATACCTGAGATATCTAAAAAATCCTCTTTAAACCTTTGCGCCGCCTAACTATTGAACATATTTCTTCTACAAAACAACCTCTTTAAAACGAATTGAAAATAAAGGCTGTAACAATATGATGTAAAATATATTCTCTACGGAGGTCATATTTAGGTTTTTATTCATGCACTACTTTCCCACTAAAGTCCTTAATAATACAATCATTAGCTCCATAATCATCATCACTCATAGAAAAAAACTTAAGTGCTTAAAACGCATAATTTGAAGCTCATTTCGTCATTTTTTTAATTGCAATGCACTATTACGGCGTAGAATAATAGACACAAGAGTTAAACATGTCATTATTTTATCGAAAACAATAAGATAATTGCCGGAAAAAAAAGATTAATATGAACACAATTCCTAAAACGTTACTGTTTTGCTATTGCCTTAATTCCAATTCCAACATAATATCAAACACAATACGCTGCTGTCAACTAACTGTCAGAAGTGCGTCGGGAGTACCGATTTCGCTCGGACAATTTCAATTCCAATCCTAATTAGTTCACACAATCACCATGCAATACTAAACTAATTTAGCGCTAGAGTCGCTTTCAAGAGTACCAAACGTCATAATTCCAATCCCGATCGATCGGAATTGTTTTCAAGAGTAAGCCTACAGTTTGCACAGTCCAGTTTACACAAACTTACCCGCACGAGCCACTGTACAGTCATGACTGCACAGGCCTGTAGGCTTACTCTTGAAAACAATTCCGATCGATCGGGATTGGAATTATGACGTTTGGTACTCTTGAAAGCGACTCTAGCGCTAAATTAGTTTAGTATTGCATGGTGATTGTGTGAACTAATTAGGATTGGAATTGAAATTGTCCGAGCGAAATCGGTACTCCCGACGCACTTCTGACAGTTAGTTGACAGCAGCGTATTGTGTTTGATATTATGTTGGAATTGGAATTAAGGCAATAGCAAAACAGTAACGTTTTAGGAATTGTGTTCATATTAATCTTTTTTTTCCGGCAATTATCTTATTGTTTTCGATAAAATAATGACATGTTTAACTCTTGTGTCTATTATTCTACGCCGTAATAGTGCATTGCAATTAAAAAAATGACGAAATGAGCTTCAAATTATGCGTTTTAAGCACTTAAGTTTTTTTCTATGAGTGATGATGATTATGGAGCTAATGATTGTATTATTAAGGACTTTAGTGGGAAAGTAGTGCATGAATAAAAACCTAAATATGACCTCCGTAGAGAATATATTTTACATCATATTGTTACAGCCTTTATTTTCAATTCGTTTTAAAGAGGTTGTTTTGTAGAAGAAATATGTTCAATAGTTAGGCGGCGCAAAGGTTTAAAGAGGATTTTTTAGATATCTCAGGTATGATCTAAAGCATCCCACTGCTGGGCAGAGGTCTCTTATCATGTCTAAGAGGTTTATTGGCGGGTTTCACACGTAAAGGAAATATAAATATAATAAATGTATAATTTTATAAGAATTAAAAATAAAATTATATAGCTAACGTAATTTTAATAACACATAACTTAACACAACATAAACACTCATGCCTGTCACTCGAGGGGTGGGCAAAGACTACAGACTTCCATTTGGCACAATCCTGACACACCTCTCTTGCCTCCTCCACATCATTATACTAGTACCCTTAATTTGGCCCATTTTCAATATATCGCCAATTTTGTCGGTATTCTTTCGCCTAGAACATCCCTTTCCAAATCTGCCACTCACTTCTGCAACATAAATTTGCTTTGTCACTTGTTCCTCATTATTTTTTTGTATATGACCATATCACCGAAGCATTCCTTTCTTAATACTGGTCACATCATCTTGCAAACCACACTCTTATCACGCAATTTCTCACCCTTTCACTCACATTCATACCTACCATACTCCTTAATGACTGCATTTCTACTGCTTTTATTCTACTTTCGTGCTTCTTCTGCCACACCCAACTTCCACTACCATATGTTAAAAAAGGGACTAACAGCCATAATATGTGCCCTTTTTGACACATTCTGACTTTTCACGATAGAGTTTAGAGCCCCATTTACTTTATTTCCTGCATTCACTCATTGCTTTTTAAAAAGGATTTGTTAATAAAATTCTGATACAAATTTGATCATTTATTTAATATAATGCAAACATATTTTTATCAACCTATTACTATTAGTATATATTCTTACCTAGGTACTAAATTTACATTAAATCTATGTTTCACATTTGAAATTTGATAATATAGCTTAACATATGTAATCAAAAACAGTTCAGTGAACCAAAAATCAGTTTCTTTTACAAAAGTAAATAAAAGAAAACAAATAAATTTAAAATAACATTAAAACATTTATAAAATTAAATGAAAGTCTTATTTTAAATTACAGGATTGTTATTGTTGTCGTACTCTGTTTGGAAAATTTAAAACAATAATATTAAACCCCTCAATTGTCCTGGCTATTTTGGACATTGCATTTGATTATAACTTTATTTTCGGATGCTCCATATATTGATCATTTCTTGTTGGTAAAGTGTTGTTGCTTGGGGAATGTGGTATGGAATTAAGTTGTGATTCTGAAATGAAAATAAATATTTGATAACATCCCATCTCTGTAGAGTAATATTTAATAGTTGTTAATTATAAATCAATGACAAAATTAAGGTGGAATATTTGAATTAGAAGTTTTAATCCACCACAAACCATTTAAAAGGATGTTTAAGATTTATTGAAATATTCTCTACACTAAGAGATAACACTTATGACGTCAATTTATGTAAATTATTGCAATTAAAAAATGATGGATTACCTTTTTACCACTTGAGTGTAAGGCATACATATTGCAAGTTTCTTATTTTTATCAAACTGTAGGTAGGGGCTCGACCAAGTCCACTTTCTATGTGGCCATATCTAGAAGATAAAGTTCATCATAAAGAGTCTCTGTTCTCCATGAAATTAACTAGCTGTTGGCCCATTTGGTGCCGTGGCCCTAGCCTATCCATTAGATATTCCTAGAAAAATAAAATAATATTAAAATGTCTGTCTTTTAAAGTGAGTAAAAATATTGTTATTATTATTAGATGCCACACAACAATATTGAGAAGTTAACGAATCAACATTGTTATTTGTAATAACTAAGTAGTGAGAAAGGTTAATTGTAAGTTGAGTCTTCAAAAGCAACACTTGACCATCTGTGACTGCTATCAATCCCTAGTTTAATGTTGTTCAACAGGCTAGAAATTGCTTTTTTTCTGTACCCAAATTAAAAAACATATCTACCTATAAAATTTTTAAAAAACATTGTTATACTTACTTTAGCCTATCCTTGAACATTATTATTTATTTTGTTCCTCCTAATTAGCTAACAGTGCCCATTTCGTCTGTTTCATATGATGCTTAATTGTGTTAATGCGGTAATGAACTATTTCAAACTGTTTATAGTTGTACCCAAATTGAAAGGTCTATTATTAATTCACTGTACACATACTTAAAAAGCACTTCACCTTTAAACTTAAAAAGAGTTCTTCGAAAGTTGATATTTGTTTACATTGTTTCATGATCGTCGTGATAACAATTTTTTTCTGACAACAAAAAATGAGACAAAGACACGCTCCTATACAGCCTTATAATTAATTAAAACTCGCAAATATAGCGTTTTTTATGAGAACTGTATGAAAAGATGTTATGTTTGACGAATTACATCATTTATTAAGTATTTTTACTACTTAAATGCTCGTTTATGAAAGTTACAAAGGGTTTATTATGACTTTACCGGTTTAACGATAAATAAAACATGCCTGTTGCTAAGAGTAACGCAGCTAACTTCATGTGGTACAAAAAAATTTTTGGCCAATCCGAGCGCAACTCCGATTTCAATCCAATGTTGTCAAAATTGTTTTCAAGAGTACGCTAATTTGTCAGCATTGGATTGAAATTGAGATTGGATCGAAATTGTTATTGGATTCAAGAGTAAGCTTGCTGGACTGTGCAGGCAAGACGGAGCGTGCAGCCGGGGCATAAGACTACACCATGTCAAAGACTAGTGTCACATTATTTATAGTTATATAGTATTTTTATTCTTCCGTGGTCTATACTCTCGTAATAAATTATGTTTACAAAGAGTAAAGAAATGATTATTAAATACCTTACACCCTAAAATCCTTTCAGTAGAGTTTAGCTGTGGCCACAGCCTTCTAACCTGACAGGAGAACTTTGTTTTTTTTTACCGCCCAGAAATACTTGAGCACTCAGAAACCCTTCAGTTGTGATACCCTCGCTCCGTCCTACCCGTTCCTGTCCTGCCATAGAGAGGTAAATGTTAAATTATTTTGAGGTTGGGTCTATGGCATTTTCTTTTTAATTCTCAAGAACGGTGTATATTACCTTTTCATGGAAATAGTGTCGGGATATAGGGGATTTTCACTTCTCTTTCACCCCTCACCCACCCCTAATGTCACATTACGTTATAAATACGAGTTTAGTTTATTTTATAATTCGCCGCGCCCTACCAAGCTAACTTAAGTATTTAAGTAATTATGTTTACACATGGTACTATTTCAATTCCCTAGTTATGAAAAGCAACAGGAAGTAACCTATAGAAAATATACTAAATAGTTATAATAATAGGTATACTTTAAAGATTTCTAAAACTTCTAGCAATAGCCATTGCACAAAGTTTAAAATAATGTCTAATGTGTAATGGTGGTCGGGTTACGTTGATGCTATTTTTAGTTACCAACGATACCAATTTTGTTACCAAAGTCGATATGGATCATGTGGGTTGTGAGGGCGCGCCATTCGTATGATAGTTGCATTGATGCTTACTGCTACTTGCGGTATTGCGTCTTGTGATGGATCCGCGGGTGTGCTGCGCCCGATTCGACGCATCTTGTGGTTCTGGTCGATGGAGGTATGCGGGTGGTGATGTCTGCTGGTATTGTATGAGGGACCTCGGAATTGTGTAAGCCGAGGATTGTCAGTGTGATGCTTGTTGCGTTTTGCAGCATTGCGTCTCTGCGATGGTTGTTTGGCGGGTCGCTATTCTCAATGGCGCTCTCTGCGTCTTGGTTTGACTCACACCTAAGTAGCTTTGCCCAAGTCGGGTTCCTTCATTATGGAGCTGCCGACTATCTGACCTCCATGATGTTTTATATAACAACATAATAATATATCTCTGTAACTTTCTCACCTTTGAATTATTGAAGGCAACCTGTTGGTGGGTGAGACAAACACGATCGAAAAATGCATATACCCAACGTCAGTGGCACAAACACTTTCTGATTGAAAATTATAACCACTATCTTATAAATGCTTTTTGGCTATATCTGCCGTTGTATTGATTGGTGGAGCATATGTGTCGACCTCATGCGGGTGGTAGCTGGAGGGAGGATCTGAGGAGACTCTCAAGGCTGCAGCCGAAAGCCGCACAACGTGGGATCCCATTCTTTTGAGGTGAGCGGTAGACTTATGACATGCTCTGCGACTAGTAGTCGTGTTGATCATTCATTCGGTGGTGATACCATACACTTACATCGCGTCTGCAGGAACGGCGGTCTGGCAGGTGGTGGCGCTCACGGAGGGTTTTTTATGGCAAGTGTGCCTATTAACCTAAACCGTGTGACGTACATTCACTGTGGCTGAATTTGATCGTATTCTGTATGGCCTTTACAAGCATTGACATGCGCGACTTGGGTCGATGTTTGTGCTTACGCAATACCAAAGGGCCAAACCCTCTTTTACTGGTTCACCAGTCAATCGCTGTTGACTACGGTCCAGTTCCTAAATTAAAGTCCCCTTCGTGGGGAGTGCGTTAGTTGGTTAGCACTCACCGTACACGGCGTGTTTGGAGCCGTGTGTCTCCCCCACATTTAAAAAAAATGGGAGAGCGAAACCCATGTATCGGGTATAAGTATATATTGTGAGCCTCACCCTAGCGGGAAGTGATAATTAATAATGTGAACCTGATACAAGTGGAATGGAGACGATAAAATATTGTAAGGCACTACCAACGGCTTTCAATTACTCTAGTGAATACTTATTCTTCCAAAAGACACCTAAAAGATCTGAGTTACTAAACAAACACAACGAAAATAAAGGGTCATAACTAAGATGATCACGCCATAAATATTACAAACGGCCTTTTACTGAACCTTTAGAAGGATCATTTGGAAATATTAAAACACTTTTGGTTATTCTGGTCAAATATATATATATATATATATATATATATATATATATATATATATATATATATATATATATATATATATATATACGAGGTGTGTTCAAAAAGTAAGGTGACTTTTTGAATTTCGCGGGCAACGCACATTCGATTTTCGATTTTTGTATTTTGTTGCGTTGGTACACATGTCCTGAGCATATGTTTCAAGTTTGAAGTGTATAGCATGTTTAGTTTATTTCTGACAGTTTAAAGGTCAGCGTACTTTGGTGTGCTCTGCGATTTTTGATGCAAATTCTTTGATCCATTTTTTTTCTATCAAAAAAAAATGGATCAAAGAATTTGCATCAAATTTTGTGTAAAAAATGGAATTACGTGCTCCAAAACACTTGAAATGTTGACAGTGGCATACGGTGAGTCTACTCTTAGTTAAAAAAACGTTTATAAGTGGTACAAGCTCTTTCAAGATGGCCGAGAAGATGCCAATGACGAACCTCGCTCTGGACGCCCCAGCACGTCAACAACCGATGAAAACGTTGAAATAGTGAAGAAAATTGTTTTGGAAAATCGTCGAATCACTATCAGAGAAGTTGCGGAGGATGTTGGCATATCGGTTGGCTCTTGCCATGAAATTTTTTCGGATATTTTGGACATGAAACGTGTGTCAGCGAAATTTGTTCCAAAATTGCTCAATTTCGACCAAAAGAACCGACGCATGACAATCGCTCAAGAGCTATTGGATGATGTCAACAACGACCCAGATTTGTTCAAAAGGGTCATAACAGGTGATGAAACATGGGTATACGGTTATGACGTCGAAACTAAGACTCAATCATCCCAGTGGAAGCACACTGAATCACCAAGACCAAAAAAAGCACGCCAAGTTCGATCAAATGTGAAGGTTTTGCTTACAGTTTTCTTCGACTGTAGGGGTGTGGTGCATCATGAGTTCTTGCCACAAGGTCGTACGGTCAATAAGGAGTATTACCTTGAAGTTATGCGCCATTTGCGAGAAGCAATACGTAAGAAACGTCCCGAATTGTGGGTAAACAATTCATGGTTTTTGCATCACGATAATGCACCTGCTCACTCATCGTTGCTTGTGAGAGGTTTTTTGACCAAAAACAACACTACAATCATGCCTCAGCCACCATATTCACCGGATTTGGCCCCATGTGACTTTTTCCTGTTCCCAAAACTGAAGAGACCTATGAAAGGACGAAGATTTGCAACGATTGAAGAGATAAAAACTGCATCGCTGAAAGAGCTGAAGGCTATACCAGAAAGTGATTATCAGAAATGCTTTGACGATTGGAAAAAGCGTTGGCACAAGTGTATTATATCTGAGGGGGATTACTTTGAAGGGGACAACATAAACATTGATGAATAAATAAATAGTTTTTCATAAAAATATAAAGTCACCTTACTTTTTGAACACACCTCGTATATGTATATATATATATATATATATATATATATATATATATATATATATATATATATCATCATCATCATTACAGCCCTTCACAAGTCCACTGCTGAACATAGGCCTCCCCCAAGTAATGCCACAAAGCACGGTCCTGAGCCACCTGCATCCATCGACTTCCTGCATATCTTACCAGGTCGTCACTCCATCTAGTGGGGGGTCGCCCTACACTACGCCTACCGGTACGAGGCTGCCACTCAAGAACCTTTCTTCCCCATCGGTTATCGGTTCTTCGAGCTATATGGCCGGCCCATTGCCACTTCAGCTTACTAATCCGTTATATATATATATATATATATATATATATATATATATATATATATATACATAGAGATAGAAAAGGAGAAATATTATATAAAGGGGGAGTACGTTATAATATGAACGAAAAGCGAGATAACAGTCTACCTAATAATATGCGTCGACGGCCAGTGGAGTCCTCCAAGAAGTTAAAGCGGTTTTACGTGCTAAAGGTTCTCCGCAGCTTTGTCATGACATGACGTTGCGATTATGGATTATTCGTATGGTAAGTGTACGTAAAAACAGACATTCTGTCGGGCATAGACCTCCTCAAATCTTGAAAGTATTCCGGGGTAAGGAAGGGGTATATCGGTGGACCTCATATTATGTCCTGAAAATCTTAGTTTTTTAATTTCGTAGACCTAGATTCATGCGACAGTTGCCAAAAAATGACAAAAACTAAGATAACTGTAGGGTTTCGAGTTAACTTCTCAAAGATTCAAATTAGATTCAACAACAAAGCGATAATTGATTTTCGAACGTTGGGGCAATGCAGGTACTCCGGTATAGGCAAGGACAAACCGCCATTAACCTCCCGACGTATCAGACAGCTTGTGATTTGAATACCGAAGTGCTACTCAAGTGCTTTCCTATGGCGGCACGTGTACAATAACTTTGATCGACTCTGAATTATTGATGAGTTACAGATCTCAGATGATTTAATTTTATTCAGTTCAAAAACGTTATTGTACAAAATTTCTACGTATTAAGAAATGTAGATTTCGTCTCGTGAAACTACTAACTAAGTACACAAAATATCATAAAAGTATCTAACTTGCATAAATAAGTTTTTTAAATCTCATTTCATGTTACTAAGTCCTCATGAGTGACAACGCATTTTTATTTTTATTTTTGATCAAGGACAAATGTTGTTAGGCCACAGCATCCACTTACCATCATTTCATTTCATCATTTGACAACCTTATTGTTATTTTTAAGACTTGTAGATATTATTAAAAACTTCGATGGCTCGAAAACGAGACATTCCATCTTAGTGCGCAGGGGTGACAACACATCTGCATTTTGATTCTTAATCGATAAATGTAGATGTGTGTGAAAATATATATATACCATCAGGAGTACTGTGTGCTCGTTTATCCCCCGGATTCTATAAAAATCTTAGCTACGATACTGGAAAATCTCAGGAACAATGAGAAATGACCGGTATATATAGTAACGATATAGTAACGGTTTTTTAGTGCCAAACTACCAGCAAACCTTCGATCAACAATACCAACTGTTGATCGAAGCAGCAAACAATCATTGAGGACTATGTTGAGAATATCTTGGGGCTTATTCTCCGCAACTTTTTGTTTTTATCTTTGTCCTCCTCTTAGTTTATATTAGTTTATATATATTACCCTCACGCACCTTATAATACCGTTATTTCATTCTCTTGAGTATTATTTAGATATGTGTGTTTACTTTTTTTTTTAATATTTTTGTTCTCCGTAATCGCCTTCGTACTATTTCACTGCCTTAAGGTACTGGCTGAGAATACTTTTAGAAAAAAGACCGCCTTTTGCTACTGTTTTGTAAGGTTCCATAAAAGTTAAATAAATACATGGTTTTATTTTGATTTACTGCAGACCAATAATTAACAATATATAATGTGCTTTTCCTACAGCTAATAAACAATATCCTTTGAAATAATTATTAAAAAACATACTCGACAGTCATCATTTAATGGAATCGTATACTTATTCTAGATAAAGATTCCTACAGCGTAAACAATGGCTTTTACGATCAGTTTTATTGAAGCCGTTAAATCATAAACGATGACCCACTATTTAAGTTTTCATATAATATTCGTGGACATGGCATAAGCTAACTCAGCATAGTCAAATGAAATATTATGTGATATAATATGCGGTTTTGCTTTACTTTCCATTTTACCCCTAAAACTAAACTCCTATATCGAAATTACGAATTTTTAAGGAGGAATATCAATCAGCGTTCTTGTCTCTATACAGCAGGGAATAAAATTGATAATAAGTTGTTTTATTGTTATAAGTTGTTTTAATATGGTGTAAATATGTTATACGAATAAATGAATGCAGTTTTATCCAAGGTTAATTATTTACTCTCATGAAAAATATATGTAGTAAATTGACAGTACATTTGTTATGTCAGAGTCGGGTGGGGATAGTATGCAAGCATTGACTTTTAATGTTCGCAGATTTCTTAAGTGATTCATTTTATTAAACTCGGTAGTTTAGATTTTTTAAAACAAATGCTTATTATGGATACACTCGTTCAGTTTTAATTGAACTATACCCGTACAACCTGCGGGTAATAAGGCCTAGCTAAGGGAAAATCGAAAAAAAAGTGAGCCTTGTTTTACTATGGTAGGGTAATAAGGCCCACTGTTTTAACAAACTTAAATAATCAAACTAAACTCGTAATATTTATGTTCATAGATCACATGATTGCAGCAATTTCAACAGTGGTAGAGCGCGCAACGCGGCAGCTTTGCTGTTGCACGTATAGGCCGGCTCAAACCGGGGTGGTACCACGACCTCACAGAATACCGGCGTGAAGTGGAAGCTCTGCTTCCGCGTTTCGTCTGGTGAGTGCAGGTGGCCGGAGGCCCAAATCCCCCCCCCCCCCATCAACATGGTAGCGGAATTAAATAATGATAGACTACCCCAGGAGGGTACCAGCACCCCTGGAGAATCCCTCGCTGAGCATCCACGACCATGTTTCTCCACTTCTGAGCGTGGGTGCTCAGGCTGCCCCGCGTATTCTGGGGGGGGGAGGGGCAAAATTCCGCTCAAGACTACAACTGCTCGGGGCAAACGGAGCAACAAAACCAAGGCGACCCCTGCCACGCTGTCCGTGAATTTCTGCAATATCAGGGGACTTCACTCTAACCTAAACGCCGTCCACTACCATCTCGAGACGGCGAGGCCGGCTCTGCTCTTTCTGACCGAGACGCAGGTGTCCTCTCCGGCTGATGTCTCGTATCTCTCCTACCCGGGGTACAAACTGGAACACTCCTTTGTGCCTCGGGCTGGAGTTTGCGTTTACGTCAGAGAGGACATCTGTTCTCGACGCCTCGGCAGACTTGAAGGTTCGGACCTGTCCATCCTTTGGCTACGCGTAGACAGCGACGACCATCCGCGCGTCTACGGGTGCCTCTATAGGTCCCATAGCGGTAATGCCGAAACAGACCGACTCTTCGACCACGTCCAAATGGCTGCAGATTCGTTGCTACAGCTGATCCCCTCCGCAGAGATCGTGATCCTCGGCGACTTTAACGCCCATCACGACGAATGGCTTGGTTCACGTTTAACCGATCATGCGGGGAGATCTGTTCATGATTTTGCCTTGGCATATGGTCTGACACAACTGGTTACTTCGCCTACGCGGATTCCAGATGTGGAGGATCATGCACCTTCCCTGTTGGACCTTCTGCTGACCTCTCACCCGGACGGATATCAGATTTCCGTCGACGCCCCTTTAGGCTCCTCGGACCATTGTCTGGTCCGGAGTATTGTGCCACTCACGCTGAAATCGCGGTTGCATTCTGCAGGCTGCCGCCGTGTTTGGCACTATAGGTCAGCCGATTGGGATGGGATGCGGTCTTTCTTTGCATCCTACCCTTGGGGGCGGGTTTGCTTCTCGCCGGATGATCCCAACGTTGTTGCGGATTCTGTTACTGATGTGGTACTTCAGGGTATGGAACTTTTTATTCCTTCCTCTGTGGTGCCCATTGGAGGCAAATCTCAGCCATGGTTTGGTCGCTCCTGTAAAATAGCATCATGCTATAAGCAGGAGTGCTACCAAGCCTGGGTTGATGCATCAGCGTCCCGGGATGTAAACACCAGCGCTCTAAAAAAGAAGTATAATTCCGCCTCTAGGTCCTTCAAAAGAGTCATTGCCAAGGCAAAGTCAGAGCACATAGGCAGAATTGGCGAGAAACTAGTTCGCCTTCCTTCTGGAACCCGTGCATTCTGGTCTCTCGCCAAGGCTGTCCAGGGGAATTTCTGTCAGCCATCTCTTCCATCTCTGCACAGGAAGGACGACTCACTGGCCCATACTGCAAAGGAGAAAGCCGATCTTCTAGGTTCTTTCTTTGCGTCTAACTCGACTCTCGATGACGGGGGGAGTACGCAGCCGACCATCCCGCGGTGTGAGTGCTCCATGCCGGAAGTGCAGTTCACACAGCGCTCGGTTCGCAAAGCACTCCTCTCCCTGGACATCCACAAGTCGAGTGGGCCTGACGGAATCCCCCCAATTGTGCTGAGGACGTGTGCTCCAGAGTTGGCACCGGTTTTAACGCGTCTTTTCCGGTACTCCTACTCCCTAGGCGTAGTCCCAAAATCATGGAAGACGGCTTTCGTCCACCCGATCCCTAAAAAAGGCGACCGCTCAGACCCGTCCAACTACCGGCCAATCGCCATCACCTCCTTGTTCTCCAAAACAATGGAGTCCATCGTAAACTGCCAGCTCATGAGGTACCTTGAGGATCACCAGCTGATTAGTGACCGCCAATACGGTTTTCGCCGTGGTCGGTCAGCTGGTGATCTTCTGGTCTACCTCACTCACAGATGGGTGGAGGCAGTAGAGTTCAAGGGGGAGGCATTGGCCGTTAGTTTGGACATTGCGAAGACCTTCGATCGGGTTTGGCACAAAGCGCTTCTTTCGAAGCTCCCTTCCTATGGGCTTCCCGAGAAATTGTGCGATTGGATCACCAGCTTTCTTGCAGATCGGAGCATCAAGGTCGTTGTAGACGGTGCAAGCTCCGATTGCAAGCCTATTAATGCTGGTGTTCCACAGGGCTGCGTGCTATCGCCAACGCTGTTTCTTCTGCATATCAATGATATGTTGCATACCCGTAACATTCATTGCTATGCGGATGACAGCACTGGCGATGCTCTTTACACCGGCCGAGCCAATATTTCTCGGAAAAACGTCTCCGAGTACCGGGACAAACTTGTGTCTGAAGTCGATTCTTTGCTGAACAGAGTCTCGGATTGGGGACGACTAAATCTAGTCCAGTTTAACCCCCAGAAGACACAAGTTTGCGCGTTAACCGCTAAAAAGAACCCCTTTGTCGTATCCCCTCAGTTTCAAGGCACTCCCCTTGTTGCCTCAGCCAGTATCGGAATCCTCGGCATCGACATATCGAGTGACGTGCAGTTTCGTGGTCACTTGGAAGGGAAGGCCAAATTGGCCTCTAAAAAGCTTGGCGTGCTCAGCAGAGCGGGACAGTATTTCATGCCGGCACACCGCCTGCAACTTTACAAGGCGCAGGTTCGGCCGCACATGGAATACTGTTCCCATCTCTGGGCTGGGGCTCCCCAGTACCAGCTCCTTCCACTTGACCGCATCCAGCGCAGAGCGGCGCGAATCGTCGACGACCGAGTGCTTTCCGATCGGCTCGATTCACTGGCGCTGCGAAGAGATGTTGCATCTCTTTGCGTATTTTATCGCATCTATCACGGGGAGTGCTCTGAGGAATTGTTCGGATTAATCCCAGCCGCCAAATTTCGTGAACGCACTACACGGCAAACGTCCCGATACCATCCACACCATCTGGATGCTTGGCGGTCCACCACTGTACGTTTCACAAGGAGTTTTCTTCCACGTACAACCCCTCTGTGGAATAGTTTACCACCGGCGATTTTTCCGGACCGATACGACCTGGGGACCTTCAAGAAAAGAGCTTACTCCTTTCTAAAGGGCCGGCAACGCACCCGCAATTCTCCTGGTGTTGCGGTTGATCATGGGCGGCGGTAGTCACTTAACATCAGGTGAGCCGCATGCTCGTTTGCCACCTATTCTATAAAAAAAAATTAAGACTTAAAGTTCTTAAAAAATATAAATTCCCTCGTCTAACAGCACTTAAAGTCATTAGTGTAATTGTGATCATCATCAGTGCGTCGGTTGTGTCTCGAGTTGAGTTGAGTGTTAGGATGAGTATTCGGTTGATAGTTGGGTTGAGTGTACTCTCAATCGAATTTCAATCACAGCGGCCAGTCTCCACGGACTAGCCTATCTGCACAGTACATAGTTACAGTTACAGCTATAGTAATGTATGCGCAAGCACAGGTGCACTCTCTATTTCCTCACAATCCAGGAGAGCTTAGTGGCAGGACAAATAATTTGCACATAAATAAATAGCTTCTAATGTAAAAGCGTTAATTCTTCGACACACTTTATCTTTGCACTGTTTGGACAACTGGAACTAGGTCGTTTTCTGACGACGAAATTAGTTTACGATTTATTGGCATTTATAGCATTTTAAGTTATATGAAGTAAAAAGCAATACACGAAGAGGGAATATAATAAGGCCTATAGGGAAATTTAGTAGGCCTTATTAACCGCTGACCAAGTACTTAAAAAAACAAATTAAAAAATGACGACGATACATTATTAAAATCTTCAAATCAACAAAGCATTTATTCACAAAGATAAAGATTATGATTTTAGATAGTGTAATAAATGTAATGTTACAAAACATATGTAAGATTTATTTTAACTGATTTTTATTAATGGTGCAGTGCTGTCGTATCTTATGATAGATAATGCAACTCTGGTGGCAGGACGCGGGGTAGCAGGTCTCTGCCAATTTGTAGAGACATTATCGTGTAATAGGTGTCTGTTACTATCTCATTGAGCGAGAGCGGTTGTTATAAATACGATTTTTGTCACTAGGCCTTATTAGCCGACAGGCCTTACTCGTATATTACCTGCAGGTACCCTATTTAACTGTCCACTTAAACTGATTAGATAAATACTATAACCGTCATGGTAAAATTGACTTTGACACGTGAAACATACAGTATGTTTTGGCTTTGTGATTGCAGCACGAATGGGTCTAATCGATCGGAGAGCATTGTTCTTATATTTTTTTTAAACGTTACCCCTCCGTTGTAATATGATTTTTCTTCATTCATGAATTGCATAAGTATCGATCAAATACGGAACATTTATTTGTAGGCCATACAAACACTTGCTTCATTCGGGATTCGAACCTGCGGCACTGCGGCCAAACGCTTAACCACAGCGACTTACGTATCCGTCATTAACTCATTAACGATACTGTATTTCGTGTGGTGAGTGTAGGTACAGGAGAAACCTTTTACTGGTAACAAGTACGCTAGTAACGTATAAGTCAATGGTAACAAGGCATTCTATCTTTGTCATCGGGTTTGGCAAAGGTTCTCTATTTTGATTCTTAATCGAGGACATGCAGGTGTTTATGGACCACAGCTTCCAGCAAGTGGATGTGTGCTCGTACGTCACCTTTATCGGATTAAAAACGCAAACTGAGGTCTAAACAATGTGGTTTATAGTTAGGGAAAAGCGTACTCTCATAAACTTAAACTAAACTTAAACGAAGTAAGAATGACTATAGAGGTAATATTAAATACTAGCTGTTCCCCGCGAATTCGCCCGCATGGAACTTATTGCGATTACAATTCATGGGTTGTAATTATTTTGCGCGGAATACTAATTATGTTTCTAAAATAAAAGTAGTCTAAGTTACTCCTTATAATATCAGTTATCTGCCAGTTAAAGTCCCGTCAAAATCGTTCCAGTCGTTTTGAAGATTAGCAGACAGCCAAAATTTTAAAAATTGTTTTTTTTTCTTATAGGTACCGTATATACTTTCATTATATGCAGTACCCGGATGACCGAGCTTTGCTCGGTTTTTTTTAAAATTACATTTAGATACAAATTACATACTGATGAATAATATTTTTTGATCTTATTGACATAATAGAAAAAAGTGAACTGGTTATTTGAATAAAAAATCATGAGTGCAAGTTTAATAAAAATTTTCGTATTTTTAAAAAATACTAAAAAAAGGGCTCGAAATAATAGATTATCTCACAAAAGAAGGTAACTTGAAAAAAAAGGGAAAAAAAGTCGGACCGGAGACTGGACACGAACCAAGGCATTACGATTTCGCGACCGCTCTATATCCAATTGATCTATTACGATCACCACGGTGTCAAAATTTACCTTCATCTTATATTGTAGCAGTTTTTCATTGCTTGAAAAAATGGACAAAAAAATTTCTAAAAAGAAATCCCAACTAGATCGATTTATTGCTCCCGAAACTCCCTGGACACTAAATTTTATGTATATATACAAGATTTGCTCGTTTAAAGGTATAGGATGTAGTAAAAAGCTGTTATTTTGACATTACAAAGAGACACTTCAATTTTATTTATTTGTTTAAATTATTTGTAAATGAAAGATGACTGACATATCTCGCTTTTGTCTTTGGTACCCACTTTATACATGAAATGTATAATATATAATAGTATAATATCGTACATTAGTTATAGTATAGTTATATACATTATGTTGTAGCTCACTACAGTTGCCTAAGACTTTCTTTCATTTATCTATTTGAAAATTAAATTTCAAGACATATCTATGTTTATAAATTCATAGAGTCTGATTCTACTGTTTCCAAAACGATTTCCGTCTCGCAGATCTATTGGTAATTGGTTTGAAGAGAAGATAATGCAAACCAATTTCATTCGATGCTTAATTTTAAATCGATTTTATAGTGTTTTTGCAACATAAAGAAATGAAACCTACAATTAGACACTAATTAGAAAGTTGTTAGAAAAGGCAAACCTTATCGAATAGACTCGTTTAGAAACCAAATCACACACGTTTTAAGTTATATATCGATTACAGCACACTGTCCATCCATCGTCATCGAAAACGAGCAACCTAACAGCGACGAGGGGAGCTTACGGATCCTGGTGCACCCCTCAAGGAACGCCAACACACGACATGTACGTATGAGCGATCATCGTAGTTGCTTACTAAGCACTAGTAATCCAGTACAGATATTAATTTTCAATGCCAGGTGTTATGTAAGTGTTTTTGCTGCTCTGATACTTCAATCTTCGCTGCAGATACAATCGTTTAAGCTTTTAAAAAAACTACTATGTAAATAAAACCAATTTTAATGAATACTACTTTATATTAATGCCTCTTTGACTGCCTCGTTGGTCTAGTGGTGGCTATGGTCTAGTGGCAAACGCG
This sequence comes from Parnassius smintheus behrii, assembly GCA_036936625.1. NCBI lineage: Eukaryota > Metazoa > Arthropoda > Insecta > Lepidoptera > Papilionidae > Parnassius > Parnassius smintheus. The sequence continues at coordinate 14,512,511 of JAUPFT010000005.1, read as the reverse complement.
ATTTTTTTAAATAGATTAAGGGTGACAAACGAGTACACAGTCCACCCGATGGTAAGTTGATGCTATGGCCCATAGACATCTACATTTATCCTCAATTAAGAATGAAAGCGCAGATATGTTGTCACCCCTGATGACTAAAATGGATGTCCTCGCTTCCAGTAAAAAAGGGTTTCCGGATCTCGACACTCACCATACGAGTGACAGCAGTATTAAGCTGCTATTTTACGCTGGTATTCTGTGAGAGCGTGGTCAGCATTATTAAAGTCATCATATATATATTTCAAAACATAAAATTATTATTAATGATTATGTTTAAAATAAACCAAAAGCTGAAAACAACTTTGTTATTTTTTACCACTGCTAAGTTGATGTTAAATTACACTCCATTATTATATTCATTCTTTCTTTAGTATCTCTCTCTTTTTCTTTTCTTACAGATTAACGAAAACAGTGTCCAATATCGAAACTAAGACAAAAGTCCAAGATGATACAGGCCAGCACAGAGACAAAGGGTAAGTTTTTAACATTTGTGTATTCCATTATATATTATTTTTGATAAATTATATGTTAATATAGAAATTAATAAAAATAACAGCTTTTTTAATACTCAACCATTTTTATTTCTCTTTAAAACATTTTTGGATATCATCCTGTGGGTTGGAGGCGACAGGTAGAAATTGAAACAGAATTTGGACACCAGCATTATGCTGATAGATAACAACTGAAAACAATTAAAAAACTGCGGTTGCCAACCCATCTGCCAAGCTTGGCAGTGATGCCAATCAATAGGTTATTTATAATTTGTTAAGAATAAATGAATGAAATATCATCAATATCAGTACAATATGAAGTATATAGAGGTTATTTTAAAGAAATTTTATATTTTCAGAATACTCCCATTGCAGAAAGTCAGGTTGTTTACTAGTAGCCCACCGCCAAAGTTTAACAGTAAAAAAGATGCAAAAGAAAAAGATACGGAGCTCAAGGATTTCAAGAAATCACACTCAAGAGATAATTCACTCAAACGGTTTGTAACCTCATTCTAAATTAATAGCTTTATAAGTAATTGTGCATGAGATTAAAGCAGATTTTAAACTAGAAGGTTCTCTACCTTAAAACCTTTCAAGAACGATATAAAGCCTATGCCCAGTTATAATGTAAAATGCTTAAAAGTAAGGGCCCCTGTATTTAGTCTTTACTTTACTTTTTAATTATCTATGCTGGTATGAATATTTTACATTTCAAATATTGATTTAAATACGCAGTAATATAATACTACAAGTATATAATTTAATGATTTGGGGTATAAAAATAGTTATTCATATACCATTTTAGCAGCGCACCCATACCCAGAGATCGCCAAGGTACGAAGTATGGTAATAGATTTATTTTTATTTTATTTTATTTACACTTTATTGTACTAAAGGTACAAACGGCGGACTTAATGCCATATGGCATTTTCTACCAGCCAACCGGAAAGTTAGTGGGAGATGTGTGTACTGCAGTGGGCTAAGATGAAACCTAAAATTGATAAATTTCACATACCCCCCCCCCCCCACACACACACACATCACACACATATATACTCATAGCTCAAACTTAATTATATATACATATATATATACATACATACACATACACATACATATATACATATACATACATACACACACATATACACACGTATATACATACATATACAATAGATATAATAGATTAAATGCTATAGATTATTTATATATTTATGTGTCAGATGAACCCAAATAATGTTCCTTTACCTTTGTTTTAAAAATCCACTTGTTGGGGGATTTTCTTATTGCTAGGGGAAGCGCATTCCAGAGTCTTACAGCTGTAACAACGAAAGAGTTTGAGAGGAAACCAGTACGGTGAGAGGGAGTATGGAGCACGAGATTGTTACGAGAGCGAAGATTGCAATCATGGGAAGAACCCAGGTATTGAAACTTACATTTCAAATACTCTGGGGCCAATGGATCGTTAAGAATAGTGAACAGAGTGCTAAGAATTCTAAGGCTCCTGCGTTGTGGGATATTTAACCACTTAAGTTGAGAGCGATAGAAAGAGACGTGGTCATACTTTCGAAGACCGTAAATGAAACGGATACAGTTGTTGAGAAGCCGATCCAATTTATTGACCAAGATAGATTCACATATACTGCCTTCTCACTGCGGCCATAAGGTGTTAAGACTAGACAAGTTAATTAATTTTGACATTATTTACAGATCGCCCGATAGAAAATTGGTGCCGATAATAGAGACACCGCAAAGTCCAGTTCCATCGTCCCCCAGCCGGTACAAAAAATGCAAGGGTTTAACTCTGCCCGCTTTCTGCGACCCATTTGTTCCAATTGATCCGCAGGGTGAGTTTTTAATTGAAGCTCAATTTATTTCCTGTTGTTAATTGCCTGTGGGGTGCCAATATAAAGAAAATTATGGGGGGGAGTACGGGAGAGTTTATCCGCCCTCCTCTAAAATGTCCATTTTTTTTTCTATTGCTGCATATTGCTCTTCTGTGATAATTGTGTCTCAAGCAGCATTATTAGGCTATCTTTTCTTTTAATAACGTATGACGTAACTTTATTTTTTTTAAGTCATTAATGATTTTTCTCAAAAAAAATTTGGCTAATTTCTCCCACCTGGTTGGGAGAGTTTACCCCTCCAATGAGGAGGCATTACCCGGGTTTTAAAAAAGGGAAAATAATAATTAAAAATATTATTTTATACAAAATTATTATTATTTAATATAAGGCACTTAGTATTACTTAATATAATGAGAACATTGGGAACTTTGAGTATCATTGGGGTATCTTTCTAAGAATTAAATTATTATCACACTTTTTTCAGTTATTACATAAAAACTATGACCCTAAAAGTATTGAAAATCTGAAAACTATAGCTGTACCATCAATCACAATTATTTTTTGCAAAATATAAAAATATTCTTCAGTCAATGTTTAATTAATTAACATTTTAGGTTATTTAGTTAGGTACCTGTAGTGACAATGAAACAACAGAGTTCAGATGACAACTGTTTTATTAATAATGGCGGTTTCCTAATATATAATATTTTAAGACTACCCACAACACCTTCCCCTTAAAGAATAAGTTTTTAACAAAAGTGATTTATTTTTAAATAATCTTACCAAGAAAGACATGAATAAAAAACTTACTTTAGTACATTTTTTTTATGTGATTACAAAGGATTAATTAAACCGGTTATTTTTTGTTTTTATTTACTTTACTTCGAGTGAGAGGCGGAGAATAATTTTCATTAACTTCAATATTTAACATTGTCGGTTCATATTCATCGTTCGAAGAATATTCCTCATTTTCACTACTCGTAAAAGTAGTTTTGGTTGTCATTGAATTATGTTCTTTATTCTTATGTACTATTTGTGTTGACGTTCTATTTTCTTGTGTTTTATCTTTTATTAGATGTCTGCGATTGCGGCGATACACCATTCCTCTTTTAGTTTTATGAGATATGACCTGGAATTTTAGAATTATTTTTTTCTATCATAGTCACCTTATCGCCGACATCCAATACAGGTAAAGGCTTGGCACGTAAATCATAATACATTTTGTATTTATTTTGTTTATCTAGCATAACTTTGTGTTGACTCTCCTTATTTACATGTCCTATTTTTAAAAGGTCTGGGTGCACAGGTAGCCTGCATTTTAACCTACGACCCATCAGCAGCTGTGCGGGAGAATTCAAATTATCGCGAGGCGTATTTCGATAACTTAGCAAATTTAAATAAAAGTCACTTCCACTATCTATGGATTTTTTTAATATCTTTTTTATTGTTTGCACGGCTCTTTCACTCTTACCATTTGATTGTGCGTAATTGGGTGATGACGTTATGTGTTCAAATCCCCACTCCACCGCAAAGTTTTTAAATTCCCGTCTTGAAAATTGTGGACCATTATCGCATATTGCAATGTCTGGTATCCCATATCTAGCAAAATTTTCTCTCAGTACATTTATGACGCTTTTAGAAGTAGTTTCATGTAACAATGCTACTTCCGTAAAACATGAATAATAGTCCACAATAATCAGATATGATTTTATACCATACTGAAATATGTCCGTCCCGATTTTACTCCATGGTAAATTTGGAATAGAAACAGCAATCATCTGTTCCTTACTCGAGTTATTTGAATTCCCTCGACACACTACACACCTATTTACATATCTCTCTATATCATAAGAAATCCCTGGCCAGAATAGCACTTCACGTGCGCGCCTTTTACAGCGGTCTATCCCTAAATGTCCATCATGTATAATTTTTAACATTTCGGTTCTTAAGGAACTGGGAATTAGTATTTGTTTGTTTTTAAATATAACGCCATCTACACAAAATAAATCTCCTCTCATAGACCAATAATATTTTAAATTATCTTCAATATCTCGTTTATATTCCGGCCAACCCTGATTTATATATCTCATTAAAAGTTTTAAGTTATTATCTTTCAAAGTCTCATTTTTAATTACACTTAATTTTTTATGTGAAACGGGCATGTTAGAAACTACCATATGTACTTGACATAATACATTATCACTCACTTTATCATTATATAGTTCTGGAATAGGAGCACGTGATAATGCATCGGCCAAGTACATATATTTTCCAGGCTTATATGTAACTATCAAATCATAACATTGTAATCGTAAAATCATTCGCTGTAAGCGTGCTCGTATCGAATCTAAGGGCTTTTTAAAAATGCTTTCTAACGGTTTATGATCTGTTTCAATTAAAACATCACTTTTACCGTAAATATATTGGTAGAACTTTTCACACGCAAAGTGAATAGCTAGCGTTTCTTTTTCTATCTGCGCATATCGTGTCTGTGTGTCGGTGAGTGTACGTGAAGTATATTCAATAGGTCGACCGCCCTGCAACAGCACGGCTCCTAGCGCTACACTGCTCGCGTCCACCGAAACTACAGCCGGTTGCGATACGTCATATAAAGCCAACACGGGTGATTTGCTTATTAAATCTTTTAATAAATCAAACGCATTCTGTTGTTCACTCTCCCCACACCATCCTGTGTCCTTTTTCAATAATCGAGTAAGCGGATAAATACGCTCAGAATACTTAGGTATAAACTTAGATAAATAATTTACGGCTCCTAAAAATCGTTCTAATGATTTTCGTTCTTTTGGAGTTGGCATATTTTTTATTGCTTTTACTTTTTCTAAATCTGGTTTCATCCCGTTTTTGTTAAATATATGACCCAAGTAAGTCACTTCCTCAACGCATATACGACATTTATCTTTATTAAATTTTAAATTAATTTCACGAGCCCTATTTAATAATGCATTTAAACGCCTATCATGTTCATCTTTATTTCGTCCCCAGCATATTATATCGTCTATAAAAGAATCCACTCCATCTAAATCCTCTATTAATTGCTTAATCTTAGCATGAAACACCTCTGAAGCGCAGTTTAATCCATAAGGTAATCTTAAATACTGATAGCGCCCAAACGGTGTACTAAAGGTGCATAAGTCTGAACTCTGATCATCAAGTTTTATTGCCCAAAAACCTGAATTTGCGTCTAATACTGAAAAAAAAAACTAGCTCCGTGAATTTTAGTGGCAAGTTCCTTGATGGTTGGCAGTTGGAAATGTGCACGCTGTATAGCATTATTGAGAGGTCTCGGGTCTAAGCAAATTCGCAATGTTCCGTTCTTTTTTGCTGCAATTACTATTGAATTAACCCATTGTGTTGGGTGAGTGACCTTTCTAATGACTCCTAAGTCAGTCATCCTGTTTAATTCTTCTAATAATTTATCACGTAATCCTATAGGTACTTTTCGCGGAGCACAAACTACAGGTTTAACTGATTTATCAATAACCATATGGTACTCACCAGGTAAGCATCCTAAGCCTTCAAAAAGATCCGAATTTTCTACCAAATTAATGCCGTAAACCCGTTGAATTAACCCTAGTTCCGAACACGCTTGTCGACCCAGCACACTTTCACAATTAATATTTGCTATTGCAAATTTTAAAACATACATTTTACTTTTATGCCACCATTTAAGATGACAAACTCCTCTTATCAGAATAACATCCCCGCTAAACGACTGTAATTTCATTTTATTATTATTGCATCTCATTTCCGTGTCAAACCCCAGCGTTAAAAATCTCTTATAACATAACACATTAATGTCGGCACCGGTATCCAGCTTAAAACGTTCAAAGCCACACTCACCTCTTAATACCTCGTACCAGTCATCGCCGCCGATTTTGTTTTGCGTTTTATCCATTAACACAAATACATAAAACGACTCACAATCATCATTATCAGATTTTTCTGTATTCACTTCTATTTCATACATTTTTAACACTATTTTTACATTTACACATCCTAGCGTAATGGCCGTAGTTACCGCACACATAGCATTTCAACGAAATAGCTGGACATGAACCTACATCAGTACACTGAGCACCACAACGCGGACAAGGCGACGTCGCGGTCCCGCCGTGCGCAACTCGCGCGCCGCGCCGGCCGCCGCGCCCGCCGCTGCGTCCGCCACCGCGCCGCTCGCCGCCGCGCATCGCCAGCGCCTCAACGCGCACGGGCCCGCAGCTCGCCGAACTGCCGAAGCTACCTGTTTCCATCACACGCTTGCTGTCTGTTGACATTTCATCACCTTGACATATTTTAATTGCTTTCTCCAGAGTCAATTCATCTGTCCGTAACAACCGGTCCCTTACAATTGTGCTCCTTATGCCGCACACAATATTAATAAATTATAAATTTTTAAATTCACAGTTTTTACTGAGTAACTTTAACGCTGTTACATATTGATCAATAGATTCTCCAGTTTCTTGATACCTCGAAAAAAAAATTATATATCAGTAATGTTATATTAGATTGAACACCGAAATACTCGTCAAATTTTTTCATCAATATTTCGATGTCCTCACGCTGCTCTTCTGAATCGAATGTAAAAGTCTCATAAACATCAAATCCATCTGATCCAATCAGATTAATGAGCAAACTCGCCTGTATGCTTCCCTCTTCTTTGTGCACCCCCGATGCTTTAAGAAAAAGATTGAATTGTGCCTTCCACCGCATCCATGCGTCAGCCCGGCCGACGGGGCTGCCATCTAAACTCAATTCGGTTGGCGGTCTTGCATGCTCCATCCTTTACACTTAATTTAGAATACAAATTAACGTTATTCAAACGTAAAATCCAAAACTATTTAGGTATTTTAACCGCTGCCACCATGCAGTGACAATGAAACAACAGATTTCAGATGACAACTGTTTTATTAATAATGGCGGTTTCCTAATATATAATATTTTAAGACTACCCACAACAGTACCTAAGTATACAACTACTACTTTATTAGGTACCTAAATATCTTTGAAGCCAACAAAACGAAAATTAAAATATGCTTAATATAGATTTTGGGTAAGGTCGAATAACTTCAGGCAATATAATTTTTGACTTTTGCGATACTTCATTTGCCAAAGCTGTTGGGGAACTGTTAAAAGTGAAGCAGCTGAAGATGCCTCCTGCTTTTGAAGTTCAGCAGGTATTTCCCTATCAGTTGAAGATGCCTCCTGCTTTTGAAGTTCGGCAGGTATTTCCCTATCAGTTGAAGATGCCTCCTGCTTTTGAAGTTCGGCAGGTATTTCCCTATCAGTTGAAGATGCCTCCTGCTTTTGAAGTTCAGTAGGTATTTTCCTATCAGTTGAAGATGCCTCCTGCTTTTGAAGTTCGGCTGGTAATTCCATATCAGTTGAAGATGCCTCCTGTTTTTGAAGTTCGGCAGGTATTTCCCTATCAGTTGAAGATGCCTCCTGTTTTTGAAGTTCAGCAGGTATTTCCCTATCAGTTCAAGATGCCTCCTGCTTTTGAAGTTCAGCAGGTATTCCCTATTAGTTGAAGATGCCTCCTACTTTTGAAGTTCAGCAGGTATTTCCCTATCAGTTGAAGATGCCTCCTGCTTTTGAAGTTCAGCAGGTATTTCCCTATCAGTTGAAGATGCCTCCTGATTTTGAAGTTTAGCGGGTATTTCCCTATCAGTTGAAGATGCCTCCTACTTTTGAAGTCCAGCAGGTATTTCCCTATTAGTTGAAGATGCCTCCTGCTTTTGAAGTTCAGCAGGTATTTCCCTATCAGTTGAAGATGCCTCCTGCTTTTGAAGTGCAGCAGGTATTTCCCTATCAGTTGAAGATGCCTCATGCTCTTGACGTTCAGTAGGTACCTCATTCCAAAGCAGCGCCTCTAATAGATTTTCTTTTATCGATATCATCTAATGCATTTTTTATGACAGGTATATCTAAATTACTCCTGTTTCTTGTTGAATCTTTATTTTTATTTTTAAAGGGCATTTTGATCGTTATTTATCTGAAAAAGAAAAACTATACATATTTTATTTATTTAATAAGGATCAGAAAGGCCGTCATCAAAAAAATAAACTAAATAAAATCTTCAAAAAAACTGCGGGAGAGATTACCCTGGGTAAAGTCTCCTTTCAAAGCGTGGCTAATGTCTCCCACCCCATGCCAATCTTTTCGTAAACAATCAAAAAAATCTATACCACATTCGTGAAAGTTATCTACTATATGAGTCACTTAGATAATTATACACTTTTCATTTTTATACGTGATATGTCCGAAACTTTATGTATAACATAATAACAGTCAAATATCAAAAATTTAAAAGAATCACTTACCGGAGCCGAAAACTGGTTTTCACTTCGCACTTGTAAATCACACTGCCAAAATCAATGGAGTCGCGTGGGAAGGGCGAGGGCGGCATGTCGCTATACACCGATTTACACTTCGACAAGTAGAGTAGCGAGTTTAGTTACAGAGCAGATAATGATTTATCCCGACGTTTCGGGACAGAGATGTTTGACGTCCCAATGTCGTAGCAGAGGCGGCGTAAGGCGTGGGCGATGTGGGCCACCGCCTACGGCTTCGCGATCCAGGGGGCCTCACGCCCCCGAGGTTTATGCATTACTTAATGGGATATAGTAAGTCAGCTCAAATTCTAATTTCGTCCCCACTTGCGCGCGCGTCGTATGCTATGTACCGACATGTTTGTAATCACTAATACTGTAAGTAGAAAGGTCGTTAGACACTTATTTCATTAGGTTTATCATATTTATGCCTGTTTCTTAACGCCAAACCAGTCGCTTCTTATTTTTATAACGGTTATTTCCCATTTTAATTTTACGTCGTCCTGTGGCGTAATGTATATTCTGATCGTAAGCGACACAACCTCCCCTTTCAAAGGCCGAAGCGAAGTGACCGTGCGGCAGGAATCACGCTTCAAGAGGCTGATAGTTTAGGTAATTTCTTTTTACAGTGAAAATAATGGTATTTAAAAAAAAAGTAAATAACATAAGCACTGCTTTATAGTTAGTTCAGTTAGTATGCAAAGTTTCACGATCTTATTTAGAGTATTTTATGAATAACAGCGGTTTATTGTTTATTTTGGAGGTAACTTTGGATTTTTTTCTATCGAGAAAATTTTACGAAATCCTGTTTTCGTCTCACATAATCCTTAACATTGATCCTCAACTTTACCATATATTTATTTCAAAATTAATGCTGCAATATTTTCGGCATAACGAAGGATCTTGCTAAGCCATTTGAGATTATATTTCCCCTTAAAACCGTAAACGCATTTCTCTTTGCATTTTCTTTCGCATATACCACGGGGAGTGCTATGAGGAATTGTTCGGATTAATCCCAGCCGCCAAATTTCGTGAGCGCACTACGCGGCAAACGTCCCGATACCATACACACCATCTGGATGCTTGGCGGTCCACCACTGTACGTTTCACAAGGAGTTTTCTTCCGCGTACGACCTCTCTGTAGAATAGTTTACCACCGGCGATTTTCCGGACCGATATGACCTGGGAACCTTCAAGAAAAGAGCTTACTGCTTTCTAAAGGGCCGGCAACGCACCTGCGATTCCCCTGGTGTTGCCGCTTCTTCTATATAAAAAAACGCGCCGAAAAAATGTCATTGTCATGAATTGAAATATTATTGACATAACTAAATATGTTTTTAATCAGTCTAGGAACATTAGTTTGCGTTGCTATTGCGAGGAATCCCCGCTGCGGGGCGACCAGTATATATACAGTAATCTATGGGTGCGACAAAGGCTGAGGATTCCCAGTTCTGTTTGTTAGACATAGAATACTGACTTTATTTAATTGTGGGCGCGTGGCAATCGAGTAAAAGTCCACGTGGTTGCTGCAGTAGCTCGAAAATCTAAAATAATTTTATTTAGTAAATATCACCTCGAAAAAGTCGTCTATCCCACTAATATTTTTCGGTGCGTTCTTTAAAATTTACCTCGTAGCTATATAGTGGCGACACCTTATTTAAAGGTTTTTGTGGACACTTTTTAATACCCAATCTGTACTCCTTACTTGTACACTCCATACTAAAAAGCTTTGCCAAACACCTATATTATTTATGACTTTATAGTTTAAAATCTTTTTAGTTCAAATCTTCTTCAAGAAGCGGCCCCACAGAAAGTGGACCTGGTCGAGCCCCAACGGTTCGACAAAAAACGAGATTGACTTCATTGTGATGACCAGGCACCAACTGTTCAGTGACGTCTCTGTGATCGCAGGGGTGAAAACTGGCAGCGATCACCGAATGGTTAGAGGCACACTGAACCTAAACGTTAAGTTGGAGAGGTCTCGTCTAATGAAGTCAACGCTCCGTCCCCCTTGTGCCTAATCCAGAATCCCGAAACCTTTCAGCTCGAGCTACGTAACCGCTTTCAGTGCCTAGAAGATTACAATGCAGTGGATGATATGAATGACAAGCTCGTGGAAACTGTCCATGCGGTCGGAGCTAAGTTCTGCAAGACCCGCCGCAGAAGAACACAAAAACTCTCCGACCACACTCTTAATCTCATGGCTGTTAGACGGGAGATGAGGCTGCAATCGTCAACAGATTTGACAGCACACAGGCAACTGAACAGACAGATCTCCAAATGCATGCGGCGAGACTTACGCAACTTTAATAATGCTCGTATTAAAAAAGCGATCGAGCGGAACCAGGGCTCCAAATTCTTTGCCAGAGATCTGTCTGCCAGAAAGAGCCAACTGTCAAAGCTCAAGACTGAGTGTGGCAGCATCGTTTCCGGGACACCTGAGATTTGAGTGAGATTGAGAGGTTCTATGGGCAGCTGTACACGTCATCGTAGGAGCCACACGCAAGTGTGAGTAATGATCCAAGAGCAAGTCTTATCCGACACTATTCCGATGATATCCCGGATGTCAGTCTGAGTGAGATTAGAATGGCTCTCCAGCGCCTTAAAAACGGCAAGATCCCCGGGCGAGGATGGAATTACAGCGGAGCTTCTGAAAGCGGGTGGAACACCGCTACTTGAAATCCTTCAGAAGCTCTTCAATTCCGTCCTCCATGGTGGCACTACTCCGGGGGCGTGGAGCAGAAGTGCGGTGGTCTTGTTCTTTAAGAAAGGAGACAACGCTCTCTTGAAGAACTACAGACCGATTTCCCCTCTGAGCCACGTCTACGTGCTGTTTTCGAGAGTCACGAATCGTCTCGCACGCAGACTCGATGACTTCCAGCCTTCCGAACAAGCCGGTTTCCGAAAAGACTTCAGTACCATAGACCACATACATACCCCGCAGCAGATTGTACAGAAGACCGAAGAGTACAATCTGCCACTTTGCCTGGCATATGTCGACTATGAGAAAGCCTTTGATTCCGTCGAAATTTGGGCGGCGCTACAGTCCCTTCAGCGGTGCCAAGTTGACTGTCGATATATCGAAGTGCTGAAGTGTTTGTACAGTAGGGCTACGATGGCTATCCGAGTACAGAACCAGAGTTTGAAACCTATCCAACTGCAGAGAGGTGTAAGACAGGGTGATGTTATATCACCGAAACTCTTCACCGCTGCGTTGGAAGACGTTTTCAAGCTACTGGACTGGAAAGGATACGGTATTAGCAGCAATGGCGAGAACATCACGCACCTTCGATTTGCAGACGATATAGTCCTTATGGCAGAAACGCTGGAGGACCTTAGCACTATGCTCAATGACCTCAATGGTGTCTCCCAACGGATAGGTCTTAAGGTGAACATGGACAAAACAAAGATCGTGCCTATGCCGGTAGTTGTTGGGAGCACTATGCTCGAAGTTGTTGACGAGTACGTTTACCTGGGACAAATAGTCCGACTAGGTAAGTCCAACTTCGACCGAGAGGTCAATCGACGGATTCAACTCGGCTGGGCAGCGTTCGGGAAATTACGACACATCTTCTCGTCAGGTATACCTCAATCTCTGAAAACTAGATTATACAACCAGTGCGTGTCGCCAGTGAAGACTTACGGATCTGAGACGTGGCCCTGCACTGCTGGCCGTATGAGGACGCTCAAGGTCGCTCAGCGAGCTAAAGAGAGGGCTATGCTCGGAGTTTCTCTGCGTGATAGACTCAGAAATGAGGATATCCGCAGTAAAACCAGAGTGACCGACATAGCCCAACGGATTAGTAAGCTGAAGTGGCAATCGGCCGGTAGTAGTTACGTTGTACCAGTTCTGGCGCACTTGTAGAAAGGTTGTACCAGTTCTGGCGCACTGAGTCACAAGTACGACGTTCGTCGACTCACGATCCTAAAAAAAAAAAAAAAAAAAAAAGGTTTTGGCATGCTCTGATCACGAATCTGCGGTCCATTTTTGCGTAGGATGCACGGTTCCGGAGATGTGCAGATCAATTAACTCTTATCTAATTGATATCCGCTTCGAGCCTCCACCGTCATTAGCGCTCCATTGTTCTTATCTACTTATCTATTGTTCATTCAATACCGTCATTATCTATTTTTCCTCAGCGTGGTGATATTGTTATATACTCCTTTGTTCCTATCTACACTAATCTGACTCATTAATAAAACACATTACCCAATTTTGTTAAAATTTTTATTTATAAAATACAAAATCTTATTACTTATTATCTATAAAATAGGAGCGAAACATCTCATCCACTAAAATATCGTTGTACAATGTGTTCCCTGTAAATATACTCGTAAAACTATGCATTGAACATCCCTGAAACTTATATAGCAAATACATTAAGCAATATTCGCCACAAACTGAAGTCCACTCATTCTGAATCCTATCAACATTCCAGTTCCATCTTTTACAATTTCTTTTAAAAAACTCTAGATGATATCGTACAGGTGCCCGTCCGAATGAATCAAAATATTGACCGACGTCATTCGTATCGATATATAAAGCTACCCAATGTGACCCTGTTTTATCATCTGTATCCAAATTGCATATTATATACGTTGGTACGTGGGTGTACATGGGTAGTTTATTGGCAGCATAAACATTATTTTCTAGAGTGGGGTGAATCTTTTTCAGATGTTGTTGTACATCTAGTGTATCCATAATATTACTGCTATTAGTAGATTATTACAGTACCAATCTACTCAATGACTAATATAGGAATGATCAATTATAGTGATATCTAAATATTAAATTACATTCTTTGTGTTATACAAATCGTATTTGAGTCACCAATACACTGAACAAGACACGACAGGAAGGACGTAGGAATGTAGAGATAAGCAACAGAATGTAAGGTAAGCTTGTTGACGCATAAAGATACTATCAATTCTACTGCAGAAATTCTTTAGATTAGAATTATTACTCACTGGTACTATATAAGACCAAGCAACTGCAGTCATGGAGTTAGTGTATGGTCGTTTGACCGCAGTGGATCTATCAATACTACGTTTGTGTTACTTCAACGCATCAAAGGCCATGGATGTAAGTGTTTATTCTATTGACAAACTTACTTTTCTTTCTGTTATTTTCTTACGTGTGTATGATTTAGTGTTAACAAATTATATTTAAATATTATGTGTGTGTATATGGTTAAGCCGTGGTAGCTCAGATGGTTAGCGCAAAATGTAAAATTCACAGTATGCGACCCGGGTTCGATCCCTGCCGGCACCAATTAAATTGTTAATTACAATTTTAAGTGTTAATTTACCACGTGCTCAGCGGTGAAGGAAAACATCGTGAGGAATGCATGTCTGAGATAATTTCGAAGGCATGTGAAGTTTGCCAACACGCATTGAGGTATCGCAGCGAACATTTCCTAGCCCTAAAACCCTCTCAGAAATGAGAGGAGACCTATGTTCAGCAGTGGACTTTAATAGGTTGTAACTTTTGCTTTTTTAACTTTTATGATTAAGTGTTACCAAATTGATATTAACATGATAACTTTGTTGTTGCAGAAATCATTGAGCTTCGATGAAAATACATATAAACAGTATTACTACTCGCCACTCTCCCCTCAAGAAGAGAGTGATGACATCGTCATTAATAATAACACATGCGATGGTGGAAAAAGAAAATCGCAATCGATTGATCATTTTTTTGAAGCTGAATCAAAAATAAAAAAGAGGAAGCTGTTATCATCAACCGTAGCACGAGCCGCTAGAGATGGTGTATCATACATTTCTACTAATTCTGACGATGGAGACCAAGCGACGCATCTCATCAAAATTGAAATGTACGATATGAAGAAGCTATCCAAGATTCCAACTACTGATCATTGGAAACATGCTTCCACGAGGATTAAATATTACGTAAAGACTAATAAGGATAGCATCTACGACAACACAAACGCCCTCGTATATAATATTACAAAGACAATAGCAGAAAGTGAAAAAGTTAAAAAATACTTTTTTAACAATGACAGTCATTAGCTGATCATTAGTGAATGTGATTCTGTTTACTTAAATTACTTCCGTGTACTCATTATATTCTATTTCTAATCCTTTGTTAGACTTAAATATCGGACATTATTTGAAATTTGGGTATCAGTTGGTCTACCAACACTGAACTGTTACTTACTCTGCTACCTAATTTCTTCTTTACTATAAGGATGGCAAACTTCAGTGAAGTGTGCACCAGTGCTTTCTTTTCCACAACCATGGAAGAAAATACGGAACTATTCAACAGCGAATTAAATCAGGAGTTGTCTAAAGTTTGTGATGAAATGGAGAAGGATCAACTGTTCGATTCATCGTATGATGATGATTTGTATAATCACTGTGCGATGGTTGAAACACAGTTTAAGTAAGTAAAATAAACATTCATTTCGATCATAATTTACACAATGTCTTGTACAGTTTTTAATAAATTTAAACATTTTAGTAGTCAACCACTACAACTTGGAAGAGGAACGAAGCGAACGAGCAGCAAAGAACCCAAAATCATCAAAAAACCAACAACGGAAGCAGAAGCGCCTACCTCTGCAGGGAACAGTATCAGTAACGATGATCAAGTGGAATGTCTAACGTGTCATATATTTATCAAGAAACGGTATTTAGCTAATCATTTTAAAAGTAATGTTCACAAAAATAATCTTTTAAATTCACATAATTCTTTATCAAACGTTAGTGTTATTGAATCTGCTTTTGGAAATAGGATTTTAACTTATAAAATCAAGAGTAGAGTAGATAGTTCGACATTGGTAAATTTTGAAACTCCTGAACTATTTTTAAATTCTATTAAAGATGATATTTTATTTTTAATACAAGAGTGTATTCATCAACACATAATTTTTAAAGTAAACTTCATATTGCATGCTGATTTTGTTCAACAAACTAAAGATATTCATGATACGTTCGATTTTCAAACGATTAACTATATTATTTGTCAAGGAGATGACTTAAATATTTTTTTTTCATCTTTAAATGATACAATTACTACTAAAATTAGTGCATTTGAAAAAAAAGATAGTGGATGGAGTCTAAAAAACATAAAATCTATAGACATGAATGTTAATAAATTTAACCCCCTACGCGGTACTTCATACATAGATCTTCCTCGTGACATAAAATTAAAAAAGGCTGTTATAAATGTAAAAAGCAAGGATTATTTTTGTTTTAAATGGGCGTTACTCTCGGCGTTATATCCCGTAAACAAAGACGCGGATCGTGTATCATCGTACGTTAAACATGCAAATAAACTTAAATTTGATGGTATTTCCTTTCCAGTTAAAATTTCTGACATAGCAAAAGTAGAGAAATTAAATGATATTAGTATTAATGTTTTTGGGTTAGAATATAATAAAGAAAAACGATGTAATTCTATAGTAGGTCCATTATTTTTAACAAAGTGTCGTAATGTCTCAATGTCTTCCTACTGGTGGATTCGAATGGGTAAATCCGAATACAGAATTTAATGTGTCTGAGACATTGAACTTCGGTTTTATTTTAGAAGTTGATTTGGAATATCCAGATGAACTTCATGATTTACATTCGGACTTTCCTTTATGCCCCGAAAACATTTGTGCAGGCAATATTAATGAAAATAAACTAGTTCCAAATTTAAATAATAAAGATAAATATGTAATTCATTACAGAAATTTAAAGCAGTGCATAGAAATGGGGGTTAAATTAACTAAAATTCATAGAGTTTTAAAATTTAAACAGTCTCGCTGGTTGAAGATGTACATAGATCTAAACACAAAATTAAGAACGTTAGCAAAATCAGATTTCGAAAAAGATTTTTATAAATTAATGAATAATTCAGTCTTCGGAAAGACTATGGAGAATATTGAAAAAAGGGTTAACATAAAATTAGTTACACACTGGGAGAACCAGGGCAAAGCTTTAGGTGTTCAAGATCTAATCGCTAAACCACAATTTCATAGTCTTTCAGTATTTTCGGAAAACCTAGTTGCGGTTCAGTTGCGAAAAATAAAGTTAATATATAACAAACCAATTTATTTAGGGTTTTGCATTTTAGATATTTCAAAAACATTAATGTATGATTTTCATTATAACTATATGGTTAAAAAGTTTAGTAAAATCAAATTATTGTATACAGATACGGATAGTTTAATATATCATATATTTACAGATGATTTTTACTCTGATATAAAACCTGACCTTTCATCATACTTTGATACCTCAGCTTATGATGCAAATAATATTTTTGAATATCCAAAATTAAATAAAAAGAAATTAGCTTTTTTAAAGATGAAAATAATGGTAAAATCATGAAAGAATTTGTGGGTTTACGATCCAAAATGTACGCTTTTAACTTAGAGAATAAGACTATAGCCAAGGCAAAAGGGGTAAATAAATGTATCACTAAAAAGATGACCATGGATAATTATAAGTCTTCTCTATTTAATAAAAAAGTGCAATATTATAGTATGCTTAGATTTAAATCAATTAAACACACAATTTTTACACAAAAATTAAATAAGATTGGTTTATCATATAATGACACAAAGAGGCATATTTTAGATAATAATATTGAAACATTAGCTTGGGGTCATTATAAACTGCGTTAAGTGTTGATAGTTTTTAATTTTATGTCTGCATGTAAATAAAATTTGTATTGATTGTAAAATAATGATAATAGTATAATATGACGTAGAGTTTATTACATATTTAATCGTTGTTTTATTGTAAATAATTTAAGTTAATTGTTGTTTATATTTGCGTGTGTGTGTGTGCATTTATTTGAGGTTGAGTTGATTGTAAAATTATGATGTACTAATTGTGTTAGAAATAGTATACAGATCATTCTGTTTTATATAATGTTTGCAATATATATTAATTGTTAACACCAACACTTTCATTTTTTATTTCACCCCTTAGTACTTTAGACGTGTGTAATGTTTCACTTTATCCATCCGTTTACTGCTATTGTGGCGGGGCCAAGTGGATGTGGGAAGTCAAATTTTGTAACAAATTTCATAAAATCAGTTACAGAAATATGTAATTGTGATTTTAATCAGATCACATGGTGCTTTGATGAAATGCAACCTTTATATAATTTACCAAATGTTAACTACCATCAAGGAATTCCAAATGTTAATATGTTTGACGGTGAAAACCCACATCTTGTTATTATTGATGATCTAATGAGAGAGTCCGATGGAAGAATTGTGGATATATTTACAAAAGGTAGTCATCACAGGAATCTTAGTGTATTTTATTTAACACAAAATTTATTTCATCAGGGTAAAGGGCAAAGAGACATATCCTTAAACTCAAGTTATATAATATATTTTAAAAACCCTCGAGATAAAACTCAAATAAGATATTTAGCACGACAAGTGTCACCAGATAACCCAAAATTTATTGAAGATGCCTACAGGGATGCAACTCTAGAGGCGCATGGATATTTAATGGTAGATTTAAAACAGAATACCAATGATTTTTGTCGTATCAAGACAAATGTCTTCCCATTTAATGGTTTCTGCACAGTCTACGTTCCCACAAAAGAGTTTAAATACACCAAGAATCAAACATTTCAAATCATTGCTAAATGATGCATCGTCGACTCACAACGCATAAACATTTGCTAAACGCTTTGCATACGCTTAAACCAAAATATCAAAGAGCATTACTTAAAACGTGTGATGAAGAAGAAATTAACTGTATTTGTGAGTGTATTCATAACGTTTTACAAGGAAAAGTACCTCTTAAAGATCAAGATAAACAAAAATTGAATAAACACAAAAATATACTCCGTCAAATAGTGCGTAAGTGTAAACATAAACTAAGAAAAAATATAATTATACAAAAAGGAGGGGCTTTCTTACCAATAATATTAGGTGCAATATTGAGTGGATTAGTGAGTGGACTAGCCAGTTAACATGGAAAATGCAAAGAAAATGATACTTATCGAACCTGGATTGATTGAAAAATTAAAACAAGAAAATAAGGTTAATACGAGTAGTAGTTTATCTCGATTAGATATTGAAATGCAAAATATTATGAATAGTAAGACGGAAGACCGAAAGAAATGGATGTTATATTTACAAACACTGCAAAGATACCTTCATTTTACCGAAGAGGATCGTCAACCACTCAGATTACCAATTTATTCTGATACATCTAATGAAGATTCAAACGAGTCTAAAATTGGTTTTAAAAATAAAGATAGAGATCTAAAAACTTCAGTTGATGCTGAATCTTTGTTGGAGGAGAATCGATCCATCAAAAGTAAAGAAAATGTTGAAAATCCACTTTACACACCAGCTCAAATACTCAGTTTAATACCAAAAACTTATAATAAAAAAGGACAGTTACTATTAAACTTAGTTGAAACAAGTAAAGGTAAAATACATTGGGATAATGAAGGTACAGTCATAATTGATAATGAAAAAATTCCTGGAAGTAATATTGTTGATTTAATAAATGATTCACTAAGACCCTTAAAAAGAAGTGATCCAGTAGGGTGGGATAGATTTGCTGAAGCATTAAAAGATATTAAAGTACCACTTACTTATATTGGAAATCCAAAGAGATGTGAGTTTATTAACCAACTTCAAGCAAAAGATCTGAACAAACCCTCTGAGATTGAATTTCAAGAGTTTTCTACACCGAGCAGTAGAGATAAAAAGTCTACAACTAAAATACGTAAAAGGCTTGAGTGGGAAAAATGGACCCCGTACTAGAAGAAATTAACAGGATTTATTATGATCCATCTAATCCCGCTGGTTTTGGTAGTATTGATAAATTATCAAAAGCCATGAAGGGTAAAATGAATAAAAAGCAAGTAAAGGAATGGTTAAAATCACAAGAAACATACACATTACATAAACCCATTCGAAAAAAATTCCCGCGTAATAGGTACATTCTATCAAATATTAATGAACTGTGGCAAGCTGATTTAAGTGATATGCGAACTTATTCTCAATATAATGATGGTTTCAAGTATATACTTTGTGTTATTGATGTATTTAGTAAATATGCTTTTGCAAGAACAATGAAAAAGAAAAACTCAGAAACAACTAAAGAATGTTTTGAAAGTATATTTACTGAAAGTAATTTAACACCTACTCACATACAATCTGATAAAGGTACAGAATTTGTTTCAAAAGATGTACTAAAATACTTTAAATCCAAAAAGATTAATTACTATACCACTAACAATCCTGACATTAAGGCCAGTATTGTTGAACGATTTCAAAGAACACTAAAAATGAAAATGTGGCGTTATTTCACTCATAATAATACTTATAGATATATAGATGTTTTACAAGATTTAATATACTCTTACAATCACAGCTTTCACTCTAGTATTAAGATGTGCCCATGTGATGTAAATTCCAACAATATTATGACAGTTTGGACTAATCTTTATGATAGACGGTCAAACAAACTTTCTTTAGAAAAACCTAAACCAAATTTCAATGTGGGTGATTATGTTCGAATAACTAAATATAAACATGCTTTCCAAAAAGGATATGAATCAAATTGGAGTGATGAAATATTTATTATATCTTCAATAATTGATAGATCTCCATGGGTTGTTTATACAATAACAGATTTACAAAATGAACCAATAGTTGGTACTTTTTATGAAAGAGAATTACAGAAAATCACTTACAACCCCACCTCACAATATAAAATAGATAAAATAATTGACACTCGTTACTCAGGTAACAGAAAAGAAGTATTAGTGAAGTGGAAAGGTTATCCAGATAAATTTAACAGTTGGATTTTAGCTTCTAGTTTAAAAGAAATATGAATAAAGAAAGTTTTTATTTAACTTTGCTCAGCAATAGTTCAATGGAATACTTTCCTGATAACAAGACCACAAATCTTTCAACGAAATTACCGAAAGCTATTAAATTAGAAGGTGAATGGTCGGTTGGAGTTGTCGAGTTTCAATATCCATGTACCATGTTTACTGTTCAAGATCATGAAAATGTTACATACATTACAAAATCTATGTTAATGCCTAATGAAGATAAACCATCCACAGTGTACTACAAAAAACATATTCCAGCTACCAACTATGATAACGTTGAGCATATTTTAAGAGTGTTAAATGGTATCGGAGAGAACTTGAAATTTCGCTATGATGAAATAACAAAATTTGTGTCTATTTCTGTTTTGGATAAAAATATAACATCCGTAACATTATCACCCAAATTAAGTTTACAACTAGGTTATGAACCAAATAAAAATCTCCTAGAGAGAAATTTTGGAAAGTGTCCTGCTAATTTACACTTAGGGTTACCATCTCAACTCTTTCTATATTGTGACATTATCGATCCTCAGATTGTGGGTGATGTTATGACTCCTTTACTAAGAGTCATTTCATTAGATCCTACAAAATACATTTATGGTGCAAATAAAATGCACGTTTTCTCTCAACCTCATTACTTACCTGTTATGCGAAGAGAGTTCGATACGCTGGAAATAGTTATAAGATCGAGCACAGGACAAAAAATACCATTCCAGTTTGGAACCGTGTGTATTAAACTACATTTCCGAAAATTATTATAATGAATTCTCTTCGTGATCATCATAAATGTCCATATGAAAATTATTATACACATCAAGCTGGGTCAGGAGTTGGAGTAATTTATAAGGGTGCACCATACCAACGCGGTCATGGTATTGGGAGCTTCTTAGGGGGGTTATTTAGATCAGTTTTACCTTTACTTTCAAGTGGTGCTCGAGTGATTGGTAAGGAGGCATTAAACGCTGGAGTAGGACTTTTATCGGATATGGTTCAAGCGCGTCCTATGGAAGCCTCAATAAAAGATCGTCTAAAGCAAGTTAGTACGAATTTAAAACGAAAGGCTGATGAGAAAATTGATCAATTTAACATGACAGGATCTGGGTATAAAACTAAAAGAAAACGATTGACCTCGTTCATTCCACCATTAACTGCTAAAGTGAAAGCTGCGAAAAAACTTGGTCTAAAACCAAAAAATAACAAAGATATATTTTCAAATTAAGTATGTCTTTCCTTCATAATCATTCTTGCGAGTGCGTTAAGTCAGAATTGGATTTGTTTGCACTACCGTCTACACAAACTAGCATTGAAAATGGATTGTGGATTCATTATAAACCAATTTCAACTCTTGGTGATGATGGACCTATCGAGTTTCAAGTTCCTGGGACAGGCGATGACTGCATAGATTTGTCTCATACATTACTCCACATAAAAGCAAAAGTATTAAATCAAGATTCAACTAACTTGATATCTACTACAATAGTAGCACCTGTAAATAATTGGCTGCATTCACTTTTTAGTCAACTTGATGTTTATTTAAACCAAAAACTTGTATCACCACCTAATAATACCTATGCATATCGAGCATACATGGAAACCCTTTTAAACTATGCTCCTGCTGCTAAACAATCTCATCTTACTTGTAGTCTTTGGTATGATGATACAGCAGGAAAAATGGATTCTACGGATGGTAAAAACATGGGATTTGTTAAAAGACAGGAATTGATTACTGAAAGTAAGGAAATAGAAATGATTGGTCATCTTCACGGTGACATTTTCAACCAAGATAAATTTTTAATTAATGGTGTTGAAATGAGTGTTAAATTGGTTCGATCGAGAGAGAGCTTTAATTTAATTGCTGGGTCAAACGATGTAAAGTTTAAAGTTTGCATTACGGACGCAACTCTTATTGTTCGACGAGCACGAATTAATCCACGCGTATTACTCGCACATCAAAAAGTTTTAGCTTCTACCACTGCTAAATATCCTATTACTCGAGCTGAAGTAAAAGTTTTAACAATTCCATCGGGTGTTCAAGGAAAAACTCTTGATAATATATTTTTAGGGCAGGTACCCAAAAGATGTATAATTGGATTTGTGAACAATTCTGCATTTAATGGTTCCCTTACTAAAAATCCATTTAACTTTGAAAACTATGGTATTAATTCTTTCAGCTTATATATTGATGGTCAACAAATACCTTCAAAAGCTTTGCAACCATCTTTTAATAATAGCATATTTACATCAGCATATCATACTCTATTCTCGGGAACTGGTATTCACTTTCTTAATGAAGGAAATGGAATCTCTTGTGAACAGTATGCCAGAGGTTACTGTCTATTAGCATTTGACTTAACTCCTGATTTATCAGCCAACTCATCAGCTCATTGGAATCTCATAAAGCATGGTAGTGTAAGATTAGAAGTACGATTTGAATCCTCACTAATACAAACAATTAACAGTATAGTTTATGCTGAGTTTGATAATATTATTGAGATAGATAAAAACAGAAATGTTACTGTAGACTATAGTAGTTAAGGTTATAATATGTGTTGTGTGTTAGATTTTATGAGTTATGTGTAATGCATTTTGTGTGTATGTAACTATGTGAAACATTATAAAATTAAATAAAACAAATTGTATGCAATATATTATTTTTTATTTCTTTATAAATATTCTATTTAATCTAATACAAAACTCTGTTCGAGTTTAAATTTTACATAAGCACACTGACTAAACCACTGAACATGCTGCTGCCAAGGATCATCATCATCTTCCCAATCTTTTAAGCCACCACCACAATGGAAACACTTGGTCCTGTCTGCATGGCCAGTATAAAAGAAACCGGCTTCTGCAAGATCTTCAGGTTTCTGTCGCATAACGAGAGGCCAGTTTTCGAAACTGAGCAACCGGCTAGATTTTGAACTGAAGAATGGATATTCAGCTCTTGAGTACTGCATATTCTTCTCGTTTTCATCTCCACTCAGTGTTGTAGTTTTGTTCTTCAATGATGTGTTCTGTACACGTATGCCACACTCATCTCTTTCTTCTGCTCTTGTCTTCCTGTAATTTAAGTAAACAGAATCACATTTACTAATGATCAGCTAATGACTGTCATTGTTAAAAAAGTATTTTTTAACTTTTTCACTTTCTGCTATTGTCTTTGTAATATTGTATACGAGGGCGTTTGTGTTGTCGTAGATGCTATCCTTATTAGTCTTTACGTAATATTTAATCCTCGTGGAAGCATGTTTCCAATGATCAGTAGTTGGAATCTTGGATAGCTTCTTCATATCGTACATTTCAATTTTGATGAGATGCGTCGCTTGGTCTCCATCGTCAGAATTAGTAGAAATGTATGATACACCATCTCTAGCGGCTCGTGCTACGGTTGATGATAACAGCTTCCTCTTTTTTATTTTTGATTCAGCTTCAAAAAAATGATCAATCGATTGCGATTTTCTTTTTCCACCATCGCATGTGTTATTATTAATGACGATGTCATCACTCTCTTCTTGAGGGGAGAGTGGCGAGTAGTAATACTGTTTATATGTATTTTCATCGAAGCTCAATGATTTCTGCAACAACACAGTTATCATGTTAATATCAATTCGGTAACACTTAATCATAAAAGTTAAAAAAGCTAAAGTTACAACCTATTAAAGTCCACTGCTGAACATAGGCCTCCTCTCATTTCTGAGAGGGTTTTAGGGCTAGGAAATGTTCGCTGCGATACCTCAATGCGTGTTGGCAAACTTCACATGCCTTCGAAATTATCTCAGACATGCATTCCTCACGATGTTTTCCTTCACCGCTGAGCACGTGGTAAATTAACACTTAAAATTGTAATTAACAATTTAATTGGTGCCGGCGGGGATCGAACCCGGGTCGCGTACTGTGAATTTTACATTTTGCGCTAACCATCTGAGCTACCACGGCTTAACCATATACACACACATAATATTTAAATATAATTTGTTAACACTAAATCATACACACGTAAGAAAATAACAGAAAGAAAAGTAAGTTTGTCAATAGAATAAACACTTACATCCATGGCCTTTGATGCGTTGAAGTAACACAAACGTAGTATTGATAGATCCACTGCGGTCAAACGACCATACACTAACTCCATGACTGCAGTTGCTTGGTCTTATATAGTACCAGTGAGTAATAATTCTAATCTAAAGAATTTCTGCAGTAGAATTGATAGTATCTTTATGCGTTAACAAGCTTACCTTACATTCTGTTGCTTATCTCTACATTCCTACGTCCTTCCTGTCGTGTCTTGTTCAGTGTATTGGTGACTCAAATACGATTTGTATAACACAAAGAATGTAATTTAATATTTAGATATCACTATAATTGATCATTCCTATATTAGTCATTGAGTAGATTGGTACTGTAATAATCTACTAATAGCAGTAATATTATGGCTACACTAGATGTACAACAACATCTGAAAAAGATTCACCCCACTCTAGAAAATAATGTTTATGCTGCCAATAAACTACCCATGTACACCCACGTACCAACGTATATAATATGCAATTTGGATACAGATGATAAACCAGGGTCACATTGGGTAGCTTTATATATCGATACGAATGACGTCGGTCAATATTTTGATTCATTCGGACGGGCACCTGTACGATATCATCTAGAGTTTTTTAAAAGAAATTGTAAAAGATGGAACTGGAATGTTGATAGGATTCAGAATGAGTGGACTTCAGTTTGTGGCGAATATTGCTTAATGTATTTGCTATATAAGTTTCAGGGATGTTCAATGCATAGTTTTACGAGTATATTTACAGGGAACACATTGTACAACGATATTTTAGTGGATGAGATGTTTCGCTCCTATTTTATAGATAATAAGTAATAAGATTTTGTATTTTATAAATAAAAATTTTAACAAAATTGGGTAATGTGTTTTATTAATGAGTCAGATTAGTGTAGATAGGAACAAAGGAGTATATAACAATATCACCACGCTGAGGAAGAATAGATAATGACGGTATTGAATGAACAATAGATAAGTAGATAAGAACAATGGAGCGCTAATGACGGTGGAGGCTCGAAGCGGATATCAATTAGATAAGAGTTAATTGATCTGCACATCTCCGGAACCGTGCATCCTACGCAAAAATGGACCGCAGATTCGTGATCAGAGCATGCCAAAACCTTTTTTTTTTTTTTTTTTTTTTTTTTTTTTTTTTTTTTTTTTTTTTTTTTTTTTTTTAGGATCGTGAGTCGGCGAACGTCGTACTTGTGACTCAGTGCGCCAGAACTGGTACAACGTAACTACTGCCGGCCATATAGCTCGAAGAACCGATAACCGATGGGGAAGAAAGGTTCTCGAGTGGCAGCCTCGTACCGGTGGGCGTAGTGTAGGGCGACCCCCCTGGTAAGATATGCAGGAAGTCAATGGATGCAGGTGGCTCAGGACCGTGCTTTGTGGCATTATTTGGGGGAGGCTATGTTCAGCAGTGGACTTGTGAAGGGCTGTAATGATGATGATGATGAAATACTCGTATAACCTCGAAAAAGTCGGTGCGTTCTTTAAAATTTACCCCGTAGCTTTATAGTGGCGACACCTTATTTAAAGCTTTTTTTGGACACTTTTTAATACCCAGTCTGTACTCCTCACTTCTACACTCCATACTATAGAGCTTTGCCAAACACCTATATTATTTATTACTTTATAGTTTACAATCCTTTTAGTTTCCATAACAAGTTATAGTTATAGATTGAAACCTCTTTTATTATATTTTCAAACAAAAAAACAAAAGAAAAAAACATGGCAAAATTGTTATTAATTCGTTACATCAGGGAAAATTTATATATATATTTTTTAAACAGCGTTACCTCCAAACTAGGATTTTCTCCTGTATTGTGGAAGCAGTTTACAAACATAAATTTCAAGGAAAAGGATCAAAAAAGGACAAACATCCAGACCCGGAACAATTATATACTTGTAGGCTATACAAATCCTTGTTCCGTGCGGGATTCTAACCCGCGGCCCTTAGCGCTGTAACTCATTGCTAAGCGACTGTGCCACGGAGCCGTCAAAATATTGTTATACTGATATTAATGAATGAGTCGAGATAAAGTGTTGCTATTCAACACCTCGTTGCTGAGGCCCTGAGGCCCTGCACACCAGCCAAAATATGATATCAAGGTTGTGATCACGTTATCCCAGTAATGAAGATGTGGCTGAACGGCACACGGATATCGTGTTACTACGCATACACATGATTAATTTTTCCAAATTACCGCCAGCAGACAACCCAATATCACAGCGATGCAACTACTACAAAGGCTTTAATCCTCCTCTCCTCTACAATCTTCCTCCTTCCTCCAATCCTCTACAATCCTCTACAGAGGTTTCAATCTATAACTATAACCTTTTATCGAAACTAAAAAGATTTTAAACTATGAAGTCAATATCTGTCTATAAAAGCGCTTTAAGCGCTAGCGTACTATTGCACTCTCGAGCTCGGATGCTGCGGCTGAGGATAAGGGATTATTTTATTAATTATTTACGATGTAAATAAATAACTTATGGATAAACTGATATCGGGTGCTGATTGCGCATGTGAAAATCTTTAAATTTACTTTGTTTAATTATTCTTTTTCCGTCATTTTTATGCAAAAAATAAAAATGTATTATTTTACAGCACCCGCCTTATTTTTTTTAATATCTAAACAAGTATTTGACGCGCAAACAAATAATTTGTACCGATAAACATCATTTTTTACGCGCAATCGATTTATACTAGTCGCATTTTTAATAATTATTTCCGGGTGCCAACTTCATGGACCTAATATTCTATGAGCAGTAGGAATTAAGTTCTAATTAGGTGCTGAAATGATATTTAGAGCTACGACATTTTTATTAAGAAAGTATTAATGGTAACACATTCATTAACAATTTTGAGAACTTAATAATGATTCAAACACCAAATAATTAGATTACTAATTTTTATGTTTGGCTTAATACTTCGTTGGTTTTTAAGTTGGAAATATGCAAATCGCTGGATTTATAGGGTTTGAATCTGTGGTAAGTTTTTTTGACATTTTATTATTATTGTTTATTATATATTAATTACACAACTTATTAAGTGCGACAGAGAGTGCGACGTGCGGCATCTTGTTTACCCTTTAATTGCACCACGAAAAGCGAGTATTTAAGATCAGTATAATTTAATTCGAGCAGTCTTTAACATTAGTATAGTGTTAATTTTATATTGCTATTTCCTACATGAGTAAACTAAGATATCTGTATCTGAGCGCATATCTTTCAATATCGCTCTCTATGAACTAACACACTCAGCGCAGATAATTTATATTTTATCGTTAAGTATCTGTAAGTACAGACATATATCGAAAGATGGTGACAATATTATCTGCTCATGCAATTCAGATAATTACGTGGTGCATAGGTAAAGCCACGCTGCAGCTATATTATGGTTGCAGCACGAATACCCGTTCTGCTCGACCGGGGAAGGACTTCGCTCTCACAGAATACCAACCTAAAATAGCAATTTAATACTGCTGTTCTTATGGTGAGTGTAGAGAGCCGAAGACCCTTTTTTACTGGAAACGAAGCATTTCATCTTAGTCCTCAGGGGTGTCAACGCATCTGCGTTTTGGTTCTTAATCGATGATAAATTTAGATTTCTAGGGGCTACAACATCCACTTGCCATCAGGTGGACTGTATGTTCTTTTGTCACCTTTCTTAAAAAAAGTTTTATACACAGATAAAACATTATCTTATCTGCGTAGTCTGTTACTTGCTTAACGGACAGCAATTGGTTTATATATATATATATATATATATATATATATATATATATATATATATATATATATATATATATATATATATATATATATATATATATAGGCTGATGATAATGCGTTTTAAATAATATGTGTAAATGACCTAGTTCTTTCTGTACACTACCAAACATAGCTCTTACTACACTACCAAAGATTAGCTACCAAAAAGTTCCTGTTGAGTATTAAGTTCGTCTTTTTACCAAATTGTTTTGAGCGCAATAAATAATTTTCTATCTATCTATCTGTCTTTCTATAACGTTAGGTCATTAATAAAACCTCAAACAAGCAAAATATTTTCACCATCTTGCATATTAGTGCTTTTTTATCGGTCCGAGATTTTTACAGGTAATCCTCTCGAAAATACTGCACGTCATTTACTAGCTGAACACTCCACAAACGGCAAGACATCACGGGATTAGATCTAGAGATAATAATTCCGTTATCTCAATCAGCATTATCTGCAAATTATATTCTCTCTCCCTCAGGTCGAGGGTACATCAGCTGGCTGCTTCTAGTCACATTCTGTTATAGCTACAATGCGTGGTGTGTACCCTTGCGCGCTACATTCCCCTACCAAACACCCCAGAATACGGCGCTGTGGATGGTGGCGGACTACTTGTGCGATCTGGTGTACCTTCTGGACGTGGCCCTAGTGAAGCCGAGGCTCATGTTCCTGCACGAGGGTTTTTGGGTCGATGATGCCGCAGAAACGAGGAGGAACTATAGAAAAAAGTTACAATATAAGGTATCGTCACATGTAAAAATAGCATATAAAATTTACTAATAGACTTACGAGTTGACTTAGAGTAGAATTCCGTCCTATGCAATTATTATTAAAATGAATAATGTCCTACAGACGGAATTTCGGTGATGCCGGCCACTGTCAGCGGAGACTAGCCATTGCAGGACAGGGTTATAGTGTACGAGTGTGTGTCAAAACACAGGCACACTCTATTACCTCACTCTCATAGTACGATAGAACGGCAATCCAGCACGACTGGACAGAGATCAGGTGCAGTACTAACGGCCTTTCGTGCTTGCTGTGCTGCTGACCCTAGGCTGCTATTGAGAATTTCTTGACATAATAACACAATAACAAATTTTTGACCCGACCCAAGATTATAACCTGAGACCTCAGTAGTCGTGCTTACGACCACTAGGCCACCGATGTATAATCTAAGCGAGCGTTTGTGCAACAGTATAAGTATAAATATTTATGAGCGTTCACAACATTCTTCTACCAAACATATAATACATTGGCGATCAGCCCCAGCTTCACACTGGTAGTATCTGGATCTCCACAACAGCGCCATCTACTGGGTCTAATACTACTGTGAATATTTACCATCCAGGGACCCACGCAAACACAGACAATTTTTTTTTCAAAATCGCTACACCTGTTTAAGAAGAGTTCAGTGACAAACACACACACGTATACTAAAGTAATAAATACAAAGTTAATAAAGATATAAATACAAAGTTACCAACGGCTTCTGAAGTGTTCTTATTAGTGCAAAGTATAAAAAAATCTCGTAAGAGATGTATAATATATATCTTTATTTAATATATATATGTATATATATATAAAGTAAAAAAAGTAAAGTTACAACCTATATACGTCCCACTGCTGGGCTCAGGCCTATGGCAAGGAAGTGTCCGCCGCGCTGCCCAAATGCGTGTTGACGAACTTCACATGTCTTCGAAATATTTTTTTTCTTATTCCTCAGACATGCAGGTTTCCTCACGATGTTTTCCTTCACCGCCGAGCACGTGGTAAATCAGCACTTAAAATTGCAATTAACAATTTCATTGGTGCCGGCGGGAATCGAACCCGGGTTACTCGCGTTCTGTTATATTTACAGCGAGCGTTAACCACTGAGCTATATATATATATACATACACATATATATATATATATATATATATATATATATATATATATATATATATATATATATATATATGTATATAAATATAATTTTCCAGCGTCCCATTCTTTACGCTCTATTTTTTATGAAATAAGAGTGACAAACAAACTAACCGTAAAACTGATGGTAAGTGGATGATGGGGTCAATAGAATAGACACCTAAATCTATCCTTGAAGACACTAGACCACTAGAGGATCAAGATATAATGAGTCGTTAACATTAAAAAGGTCTCCGATTTTTTACACTTACCATCCAACATACAGCAGCATTAGGCTGATATTTTACGCTTACATAATATAACTGAAGCGTGATTCTACTACGTTAAAAAACCTTAAAAACTTTTTTAATTATAAACGTTTTCTTTTGTTTCAGTTCGATGTGATTTCCCTGCTGCCGTTGGACGTATTTTATTTCTACTTCGGAACCCACAAAGTAATCCTTCGATTTCCCAGACTATTGAAGTTGCAAACATTCTGGGAGTTTCATCAGGCGATGGATAGAGTTCTTTCTTCTCCATACGTGGTGAGTACACATTATGCGTTATTTCAGCAACTTTTTAGGTTTCCGTATCTGGAGTCTCGTAAACAAACTGAAAAGGAACCTGCTCGCAAGGACCAATTGAAAAGTAACCCAGCGTTCTTAAACGTTAAACTAAGAAACAGAAGGGAGGAATCGAGGCTTCTCTCGATCCGGCCTCCTATCACGCCTACGTTGGGTTCGGGAACAACGTATGTGATCTCCGCAACGGAGTAACACACAAGGGCGAAAACCTCTTCCTTTTCAGAAAATAGGTTCAGGCGGGGATTACGGGTCTTCCGAAATCGTCCCGGTCCCAACGCCTTAATTCTTCGATGTGGACTGTATAATTTTGAGGGATGAATTTCTTGGGAATAAAACAGCAATTATCTTCAAACCGTTCCGTGAGAGAGTAATCACTTTTCCCTATCACTTCCCTACACTTTTTCTTCTTATTGACTGCTGGTTTTGCACTTTTTCCTGAACTAATCCTGAAGGATTCCCGAACTAATCAATAAATTTACTACGATATACATTGCATTTTCGTATCACAAAAAACCTTTTATTTATTTAACAAAATATGCCTATTTTACTCACATGTTCAAAGTTGAAATTTCTTAAATATTTAACATAGAAAGTTAAAACAATGTTTTCCACTTGAAATTATACATATCTTAACCAATACAACAGTTTAATTTACATTTTCTCTATACATTTCACTATTAAAACACTTTTAAATTTGTTATACAAAACTATCATTATTTCACTTATTCACAGGAATTTTCGCATAAAATAACACAGAATTAACCTCTTTTGCACGTACAATCAATCTGAAATGTTTTACAAGTCATTACATACATAAATTGCTGAAATTGCAAATATTTAGATTTCTACATATTTGGCCTCCAAGTACGTGGCTAGCGTGCGTTTATGATCTCACACTATTTGAACAACTAACTTTTGCACGGCTATCGACTATCAGTAAAGATGGAAAGTCTAATATCAACAATAATAGGTGAATAAATGCTTCTACACAATTCTCAAACTGTAGGAAACTATTTTTAATCAGATTCTTATCAGTTATCATGTTTCTTATCAGATAACATAGACAAAATATTTCATGAATCGATACATTGAAAATAGGCATTTCTTTTCATACAAAACATATCAAACTCACATAAGACATTACTTATGCAATCAATTTCCATTAATTCTACTTATGCACAGCGATCATCTCGACCGGGGAACAAACCCGGTCTCTAACTTTATTTTAATATTTCCTTAAATTAAGATGATTTCAACCGGGGAACAAATCCGGTAACATAATTTATATCTTAAAAATTCCCTATATGAATTTATTAAGAAAATATTACTAGGAAAACGATAAACTATTCCGGCCTGGGAGTCGAACCCAAGACCTTCATATCATTAATTCGATATCTCTTTAAGATTCAACTAAGCATTTTCTTATTAGAATATTGTTGCTTGATAATTTGCTTTTTAGAAGCTATTCGTAATCGGTTAACTAATAAATTGAAATATTCTTATAGGCGCGTCGCCAACACAAACCTAACATTAATGTTAATCCTAAAATGTTTGTTAGATTTGGGTTTGTTATGCAACATCATATGCCGTGTGGTGTTGACATAAGAGAATTCATTACCCTATTTCATCCTGTGTGTGTCGAAGGAGGTGGATATTGGCTGCAGTAGCCCGTTATCGTTAGTTTACCTGATGGTAAATATAGACTTTAAGTTTATTTATCATTTCAATTTTATGAAAAAAAGTAATCGTTTCCACCAGGTAAGGATCGGCAAGACATTGTTCTACATCTTTTACCTGATCCACTTGAACGCGTGCGCGTATTACGCTATGAGCGACTACATCGGACTCGCGTCTAACGGCTGGGTGTACGATAACCAGGGCAACGCCTATATCAGATGCTTCTACTTCGCTACCAAAACTGCCACGTCTATCGGTAAGTTGATTTATAGAAATAATTGTTTCTCTGCACTTGCAATTATCCTGGCTACTTTTTAGACATTTAAAAAAATTAAATAAAAAAATTACAATATTGTTTTGATTTTATTTTAAATTGTAAATGTAAATGAAATTGTAACTAGACGTTTCAAAAGACTTCAGAGTTTCTTGCCGGTTCATTTCGTTGTAGATTTCGTAGTTCATAAGAGCTTTTAACAAG
This sequence comes from Parnassius smintheus behrii, assembly GCA_036936625.1. Classification (NCBI taxonomy): domain Eukaryota; kingdom Metazoa; phylum Arthropoda; class Insecta; order Lepidoptera; family Papilionidae; genus Parnassius; species Parnassius smintheus. Next base: position 14,479,466 of record JAUPFT010000005.1, on the reverse strand, counting down.
CCTAAGTTGATTAAAAAGTGTAAGTTCAACTATTGCTAACTAAAGGTGAAAGTCAATAAAAATTATTATTTTTTTTTAATGTTCCGAGAAATTGTTCGCAATTTCAGCGAGTTCAATTTTCAACTATAAATTGTATGAAATCTGCTATAACCACTGATTTTTTCGGACTGATATGACCTTGGGACCATGGACCACCATTGCGCGATTTTCACCGATGTGACTTGGGTATTTAAAAAGTACTCGTAGCGGCAGCCTTGCTGCACCGATTTTTCGTGACTAACACACCACAAGGCATGAAAATATTTTTTCTTTATTTTTCAGACATTTATAAGTATCCGTGCTAATGCAGCACTCAACCTTTTATTGGTATAGTCGGGAATCGAACTCTGTTCGCATTCTATGAAATTTGAAACCAATATAAATTGTATTTAATTGCGTTATTTCGAAATTGCTAACAATTATGAATAGTCAAAAAATATAAATAGTTAACAATTGTAAATTCATTAGGCAAGAATCCGAAACCCGAAAACACTGCGGAGTATTTGTTCATGACAGCGGCGTGGTTGATGGGCGTGTTCGTGTTCGCCTTGCTCATCGGACAGATACGCGACATCATAGCAACCGCCACCAGAGCCAGGGTAACACTTTATTCGATTAATACATTTAAAAATAAACGTATCTCCGTTACTATACATTAATCATATACCAAAGTGCTAAAAATAGGTTTCATTAAAAAATATTCGTTAGGAAATCAATATGATTACATTAAGGCGTTCGTAAAGTGTAGAGCCTCATTTTTTGTATTTAGTTATTTAAATAAACTTTTTACAATAGAGAACGTCTCGTTAGGGAAAACGAAATGTTTTCACACGCTTTATATTATCTTGAACAGTATGTGGTTGTATGTATGTATAAAATGGAATTTCGTAATTCAGTTTTCAGGTTTTCACACACTTTCATACGTTCTGAATAATTTGATTCTTTTAATTTTAATTATTAAGAAGAAAATTTTATAATTAATAACCGATAACAATAAAATAATACCATGACTTTAAATTTACAGTACTTTCACAAGGATCACCACTTGTTAAGTTTTTTAACACTGATTTTCATCTCTTATATATAAAAATCTATTGATATCCATTATATTTGCTGGAACTCCAAAACAGCTCTGTGAATGGGATCCCTGGATGGACCCGGTAGGTGGAGCTGTTATATAGATTTAGTATAAACTTGCGGTACTACCTACGAAAATTAAAAAATAGCACACTCGTACGTCACGGTCACGGACACACTGCGGCTCCGTGAGTGGGTCCCTGGATGGTTTAAAACATGGAGGTTAAAGAGAAGGGAACGATCGCAGTAGAAAATTGTGTCCCAGAAATATTGACAAAATAAGTGAGGCGCTGCGATCGGTATGTTCTCTCAATAAAAGTAATTTTCAGTCTATTTTTCCGATTTGATGCTAAGCCACTTGCACATCTATGCACAATAAAATATTTCGCCATTTTTTAATGTTTTTTTTTGTCAAAAATTAAAAAAATGCGGAACACGATTATTTTCGCACTAATGCCGTGAAGAAATTTTGTACACTATTGAACTAACTTCATATATTTCTACTCATAAACAGCTAACTTCGTAGCCACTACCCACCGACGGCAGCGCCGCTATAAATTCTACAAATTTTCGGGGATATACGGGCTATGCTTTAGTACGTAGCGATCGTAGTTGGAGCTATTATATAGATTGAGTATAAACTGGCGGTACTATCTACGAAAATTTAAAAATAGCACACTCGTACGTCACGGTCATGGACACACCGCGGCTCCGTGAGTAGGTCCCCGGATGGTTTAATAACTCAATTAGACCCGGTAGGTGGAGCTGTTATATAGATTTAGTATAAACTTGCGGTACTACCTACGACAATTTGAAAATAGCACACTTGTACGTCACGGTCACGGACACACCGCGGCTCCGTGAGTAGGTCCCCGGATGGTTTAATAACTCAATTAGACCCGGTAGGTGGAGCTGTTATATAGATTTAGTATAAACTTGCGGTACTACCTACGACAATTTGAAAATAGCACACTTGTACGTCACGGTCACGGACTCACCGCGGCTCCGTTGTTGGATCCATGGATGGTTTAAGAACTCAATTGGACCCGGTAGGTGGAGCTGTTGTTGAAATCCAGAAATCATCCGTACGAAGCGCGTATTTTTATAAATGTCGCTAGTATTATTATAAATGTTTTACTCAAACTAAGTTAAACTAAATATTAATAAAATGTTTTATATTAAATCACATCATCTCGCAACCCTCACTATCTTCTGGTTTTTTCATTTTTTTAAAATATGGAAGCGTGTCAGTTTTAACGCTAATCCATCGTCCTTTAACAAGTTGTAAAAAAAGTAAATTACAAAACACTTCAGCAGAAACGTCGAAACTTCAATGGAGGGCTCGAAATTTAACAGTTACTATTTCTCTTTGACAAATCTTAAATTTCAATTATAAATTTAGATCAATCCATCTGTCCATTACATTAAATTATATAAATCCACTGCTGAACACAGGCCTCTCCAAATATTATTGGCCCATAGGGGCATATTTTACTATAGTCACGGATTAAATAATACTATTACTACGTAACGCTAGCTTCAACGTTGGGCAGACTTGTTGTTAACCGTAGTTTTCAAAAATGATGATTTCCAGAGTATCGGTACTCGACGTATCGCGATTCGTTAGTAACGCATTGTAAGAACAATGCGCACGCTAATGAGGGCTAAATACTTTTTACCGCTCACTAGCTGTCGCTGTCGCTAGGATGTCGCTGTCGCTAGGCTGAGGTGAAGTTATTTATAGAGTAGAAGTTTTCTGTTTCTAGTGTTTAAACCTATATACACAAAACAATGCCTCAGTGGTTGCTCTTTAATATTTTGCATAATTTAAATTATTTTTAAAATACCGCTTTGATAATTAATAATTTTCTAAAGTAAAAAAAGGTCCGATTTTGAGAATGCGAGTTTCGAGATATCGTACGACATAATATAGTTTCGTGCGTGCGTGTCTGTGTGTATGTATGTATGTAAAACTTTGTCGTACCTATGATATTTTTAGAATGATCAACCGATCGAGGTCGGTTCAAAAGTATTCATAAAGACTTCGAGCTGATTAGATTTTCAAGTCAATCGGTCGAGCCGTTCCAAAGATTTAAAAATAAACCTGTTATAATATATACCGCTCGATAATAAGCGGAGGAAGCTTCAGGGATGGCCTGAAGGGTTAACCGTTTTTCAAATTATTTTACTAACTACTACTTTTAGAAATAATTATAATTTATACACTAGAATCTCGATAACTCGAATGTCAAGGGAAATGCAAAAAATTCGATTTATGAGTTTTCGACTTAACTAGAAGTTCGAGATACAAAGGCTTCAATCGCTATAATTTCAACGTAGAAAGGCGCGATTTTCAAATAAGTATATTTTTCGAGTTGTAGAGTTAAAGTGAAATATAATTTTTACTTAAATTTTATAGTATATATTTATTGAAACAAATTATGGCTTTTTCGCGTAAGATAGGCCTTAATACACTTATGTTTTTCTCATGACACTGTTTGAACCAGGTGAGTACCTACGCATTTCTTTACATCAGAAAACTCGGTTAGTCGTCGTCTTTTACAACACAAATTGCTACTTGATTTGTATCTTAACAGTACTTTGGATTCATTTAAGGACCACGTTTTAGATTCGTAAGTCATCACTGGCGACACGCACTGGTTGTACAATCTAGATTTTAGGTTTTGAGGTACACCTGACGAGAAGATGTGTCGTAATTTCCCGAACGCTGCCCAGTCGAGTTGAATCCGTCGAGTGATCTCTCGGTCGAAGTTGCACTTACCTAGTTGGAGTATATTTGTCCCAGATAAACGTACTCATCGACAACTTCGAGCTTAGTGTTCCCAACAACTACCGGCATAGGTGTGACATGGACATTATTGTAGACAAAGTGCTTGATGGTAATCCGTATTGATCTGCTACGTCTTTTTTGTTCGAGTTACAAAGTCTGAATAATACGAGATACCGCATATTTAGGGGTCCAGCGGAAATGAATGACGTTTTTTTTTTGTCGATTTGTTGAGGATTACGACTTAACGAGTTATCGAGATTCTACTGTATTTAAATTTTAATTCCAATTTCCAATTTCATGAAATCTGTCAGATATTTCACCTAGTTCCCAAGTGGCACCCTAGTGGCTGCCCTCATGGATGCCTTCATTATTAGACGAGTATAGTGAGCTGATGGTGAAGTAATGGTAGGTTTATCGTCCCGTGCAGGCGGAGTACCGCAAGTGCGTGGACGGATGCGCGCGCTACCTGCGCCACCTAAACCTGCCGCGCACGCTGCGCCGCCGTGTCGCCTGCTGGCTACACTACACTTGGACGCAGCAGAGGTGCTTCGGTTCGTGCACACACTCATGCACACACACGCACATACATGTACATACACAAATGTACACACACACGTATACACTCTCACACACACGTACTCTCTTGCGCACATACACGCATATACATGCACATACACAAAATCCCTCATACACATGCACACACACGGGCAACATATCGCGCGCTGCGCTGCCGCTTTGTTTGCTGTATGCAGTACACTTGGACGCAGAAAAGGTGATTTGGTCCATGCACACACCGCAGACGGCCCTGCACAACTACAACACATAAGCACACGTGCCTGCAAACAAACACAGGACACGAACACACACATTACGCACACGCATACGCGCACATGCATTTACGCACACACACGCACGCACGTTCTTATATATACATACACCCGCAGCCACAACACATACGCATACAGGGCGCTTCTAGGCATACTCAACACAACATACTCGGTACTATCGACGCAATCAATATTGTCACCTATACTTATATAAGGTCGGGGAAAGTGTCTTCGTATTTTATATACAAATTCAAGATTTTGTTTAAGATTTAATTAATTTTAATTATATATATAGGTATAGGTATATATATATATATATATATATATATATATATATATATATATATATATATATATATATATATATATATATATATATATATATATATATATATATATATATATATGGCATTTTATTCGATAACTTATTGTCATACTGTAGGTTTTTTGATCAATAAAATGTGTCATGTAGTTTTGAAAGTCCTCTCTTGATGTTAACCTGAAGTCACCCAAAGTATTATGAAGAGACCAAAACAGGTAAAAATCTGAGGGTGCAAGGTCAGGACTATATGGTGGATGCATTAACACTTCTCAACCAAGCTCTCTTAATTTTTGCTGAGTAGCCAAAATGTGTGTAGTCTAGCGTTATCATGATGAAGGACCACTCCTTTTCTGTTGATCAATTCCGGCCATTTTCTCTCAATTTCTTGCTTGAGTCTCATTACTTGTTGGCAGGAGAGATCCGAATCGATGGTTTTGTCCGACGGTCAAAGCTAATAATAAACGATATCCTTCCAATCCTATCATATACACAGCATCAATTTATTGCATGTTAATCCGGGTTTCGCTACAATCCGTGGAGCTTGACTACCCTTTGACCATGCTTTTATACGCACGTTCTTTTCGTCACTGATCCACTTTTCATTACCAGTGATCAATATTTTCAAAAATGGTTCGGTGTCATTACGTTTCAATAGAGAATCAAGCTTTTTTGCCAGCCAGACACTTTCGAAAGGGTCGAAACTGTTTCGATTCTCATTTTCTTGGCTATGCCATAACCACCAATATGCTGTACTCCTTCAAACATGACATCGACTTTATCCTTATGAGGGCGACCAGAGCGAGCTGCATTTTTGACATCAAAATTCCTGGACTGAAAACACTTGAACTAACATTGTGCTACTCTTACTGACACTGCAATAGGTTCATAAACGTCGTAATTTTTTTCGCGGTTTAAGTTGTATTTTTCCCTTTTTGAAATAAAACCTCATATTGCATCGAATTTCTTCGATCGGACTTCGGACAGAAAAACAATTAAAATAATGTAATGTGTTTGCTTACTTTTTATTTTTATTTTCTTAATATCCTATATGTATTGATATTAAAGCCAGTCATATACAAACAGTACAACTAAAGAGATTTTTCTTCAATTTTATACACAAAATACGAAGAAATTTTTTTCCCCGACCTATCATTATACGCAACCAAACACGTTGAAGTATGTTACACTCATGTATGCAACAAATTAATTTCAGCTTCATTACCTAATAAATCCTTAGATTTATGGATCCTTATTACTCAACTTCATCCATTCGTAATAAGTCCTCTGCTGAAAATTGATCATGCTCTTATTAAAGCATGTTTTGCGTTACACGTTACGCGTTACACATTCATAATATTTGGAACTAACGATTGCAGAAACGTATCGCACCTTTAACACTGCTTACCATCACGGGACTGGATGTTTACTAATTAATTTTTGGTTAATTAGTGTGAAAATAAAATTATTTTATCACTATTATTAGGAAGACCACAAGGTCTTTCAGGCACTACCGTGAAACTCACGCTTATTGAAGACTGCTTCGAGTTGATCAAAAATAATAAGATTGTGTGTAAATTTAAATCATTTACATTATACCCTGTATTTTATTTATTTATTTTTAAATTTGTATTTTGCACAGATGAATCTAAAATTTTGAACTCACTTCCCTTTAACATGAAGAGAGACGTCGCCCTGGCTGTGCACATGTCCACATTAAGCAAGGTAAATAGATATAGATAATATACAATCCATATATACGAGTATTAAAAAATTAGAAGTGTCGTCTGTTTGTAATTACAATTACAGCCTATCGTAACTTTTTTTTGAGCTCAGTTGGTTAGGTACAAACCATTAAGACATGAATACCCATTTGTATAAACACAAGTGGTAAAATTAAAAATGTTGTATAACCGACTTTAATTTAATTAAAATGAGAACATCATCAATGTATTCGAAGTCAGTTTAATACGCATTATCAGCATTATCTTTAATAACTCAAAACTACTGGTCAGATCTTGATTAAATTATATAAATTTTATCAAGACCACACGAAACCACCAGCTTTTAGATAAAAAAGAATCACCAAAATCGGTTCACTCAGAGAAAAGTTATGGGGTAACACACATAAAAACATACAGCCGAGTTGAATACATCCTCCTTTTTGAAGTCGGTAAAAATGATTGTCTGTCTGTCTCTATGTCTGATTGGCTGAGCTGATTGTGGTAAAACTGCGACTAACGAGCAAGCAGAGAGCAATGCCAGGAGTGATAGAAGCAATTTTTTTATCCGAAAAATTGGAAATGATTTTTGGAAAATGGAAAAATTGTTAAAATGAAATGGTCATTGATGATTATTATTTACAAAAATGAAATAAAGTCACATAATGTGAAATTGTGTCTTACAAAAGCTTTTCAGTAAGAATACTGACAGCGATCCGGTTAGCCGATTGTGAGATAACTTTTGACCCTCGTAATGTTCGGTCTAGAGGACAAGACCCAGACCACTACATAAAGCTCTAGTAATAACTTTGCACTAGAATGTTGCCATGGCTTTCTCTATGTTGGAATCGCTAATGTCTCAGATCAAAATATCCTTGTTTAGATGAATTTAAATCTATACATATGTAAATAAAATTGAAGTTTCTATCTGCAACATGGAAATAACTGCTTAGTGGGTTCTTTATATGTCATTAAGTTAATTTATATAAAATATATCAATATAAAAAAGACATTTTTTTAAATTTTTGCCTGATGGCCAGTACGTCGGTCTGTCCTGGAACTTTACAAACAGGTAGAAAATAATGGAGGGATTTAGATCACATTTAGATCTTACACAGGCAAAGCCGTTTGTCGCTAGTATACTATAAAAAACCTTCCCCTTTGATTTGTAGATGTTATTAATTTAACCGATTTCAATGAGCTTAAAAGTATAAAATTGTCAAGTCAGTTGCGATGGATAAAGGGATAGGGAGTGCAGTGGTGAATCGTTCATTCGTAAGCGCTGCGTTCAGCTTTCCAAATGATATCAGATCAACGACCTTATAAACGGAGCTTCATTAAAGTCCAGTCAAAGTTAGATTCATCATCATCATAAGGACAGTCTATCTGAGTCCACTGCTGAACATAGGTCTCCCCAAAGATTGCCTCACAAGGGGATATCTGACGTAGTTGTCACGATTGACAGGCGTTTTGACAACCGCAGTTTTTTTTCTATGTAGTTATATTAGGAAAACGCTGCTATCTACTCGTACAGTAAATGGTTTGTTTTCCGCTTCATTTCGTGCCGTGGGTGTTGTAAGAGGCTTTGGAATATGCGAAAATGATCTTTTATTCATTTATTTGCTTTTTAGTATGTATGTTACATGAGATACTATGTATTACGTACTATACTAAGTCCCTAATGGAGACATGAGAATTTGTTTATTCTTAGAAATTTAAGTTTTGCAGATATTAACAAACCAAAATTAATCATATCAAATCATTAAAGCAGCAACAACAAACAATCCTTCTAACTACAACTATATAAAGATGTCAAAAGCATAGTTAAAATAATAAAAAAAAAACAAATAAAGAAAATTTAATTAAACAACGTTGTACAGGTACCATGTCAGTTAATTAAAAACGTCTATTATGAGCTATAGTCCCATAAAGTTCATCAGTAATTTAAAAACTCATTAACCAAGTAAAATGTATTCTGATCGTCTTGCTTTCCGATATATGGTAATTAAATCATCTTGTTAACGCCATGCAGAAAATACCAAGACCTACGACGGTAGCAATGTCAAAGGCACGATACGTCTGGTACCACGATCTACAATCCTGCTAAGCTTGACGATTATAAAGCAAACTGTCTCTACAAGTCCATGGTACAGACCTCTTTTCATTTCTTCTCAGTTATAGAGTAAGAGCCGTCGCGGTTCTCCATCTCGTAGTGGAGGACTTCACGTGGCTTCGAAAATTTTATCCTCAGTCATGTAGGTTTTCTCATAATATTTTTTCTTACCGACGGGCCGATCTTTTATAATATTAAGTATGGTACTTGCTCATTTGAGCACAGAGTGTACATAAACGAATACTGTGGTGCGCAGACATCTCTATTTATCCTCGATTAAGAATCTAATTGATTTCTCTGAGGACTAAGAAAGAGTGTCTTTTTATCAGATAAAAAGTTCTCCGGAATTCGTTGCTCACCATACGAAACGCAATAGCATTATATACAACTACAGCGTTGCTTTACCACGTATTTGTAAATGAATAATTTAGTCAGTCAGTTTCAGTTCTTGGTCCATATACATCTGAATATTTATTACTTTTTGGAGAATATAACAGGAAAACATTGTGGTGCACATAAATATCGGTATAATTATCTCACGTTACCCGATATTATATTACAATCGTCTTATAATTGTGTCTTGGATGACGTATAGAGATGATTATAGTCAACTCTAAAAACATGTCATTGCTTTCGTTTGATATTATATTTCACGAGATCTTACGTCCCACTTTGGGCGGGACAGTCCCGCTTTTGAGTAACGTCTTCCACTGTCTGAATTTACTACATGTTTCGTTGTGACATATCGGAACAGTCTCATTTTTAAACTAAAAGTTACGAAGACGATTTATTTGAGGTCTAAAATAAATAATTAAATAACAACCAGTTATTCCTAAGTAACATTTATTTACTATTTTAAAAAATTCAGTCGTGAAGCCTAAGAGGCTAAAAGATTAGCTCTCATTATCATTGTTGATTTTATTACTAAATATTCCATAAACGTGTATTTTATGGAAAACTATAATTATAATAATAATAAGAGCGCCCCGCTCCAAAGGAAAACTCACGTGTTATATAACCATCTATTACGCCAGACGTAAAATACGCTAGCCACAGGGGCTGGCTTGTTTAATAACGTGTGATGTTGCGATCACCAAGCGTGTTTAAGGTGATACCTCGAAAATTTGTTGGTTTTTTTTATTTAACATGTTCTTTTAAATTTTTTAGATTACAAACTAAAATTTTGGTGTACGATTTTTGACCATATGACCTTGGATTGCATAAAAGGAAAACACGATATCATGTAATTTTCTCGATAGAAAAAAATTGCAAAGTAGGCTCTAATTATTTACATTTCTCGAAGACACCACAATATTCTTACGAATAATTTCATGGAATTATTTTTAAGGCGTAGTAAATAACCATATATAAGTTCTCATAAACCAGTTTTTTAATCCATGACGAAGTTTTGTTAAAATAAATAAAAATGTTGTTTGGCGCTTACTTAGTTTTTTTCCGAGCGCTTGCTCGGTATAACTATCTTTAACACTTCCGCAGTCGTCCGTTAGCTTCACCGACAAAGGAATAAGCCACGCCCCCAAAAAACTTCGATTCATTTTCAAGATATCCTCTTAAGTTGTCTGGAGAAACCTATACCACCGGCATCACTTGCAAGTACGTAGTTTAGCATGCATAACACACCGTTATACCGTACGCATCGGTGTCACTTGCCCTTATGCACACAGCAGTCCTTAATGCCATGATGGTGGGGAATACATCCCCACCATCATGGCATTAAGGACGCACCAGCAACCGGACTGTTGAGCAGTAGGGTAATGTGGTAACGTGGTCTTGCCATAATTCTATATATACCGCAGTAGTTCGAAACTTTGATAGCGCGATCTAGGCTTCGGTGCGTTTCGCTTGAGGCGCGACCACAGCGCCACAGGTGCGGTGGTGCGATGTGTAAGTGGCTGGCGGTGCGCAGGTACAGCTGTTCCGCGACTGCTCGGCATCGCTGCTGCGCGACCTGGTGCTGCAGCTGCGGCCGCTGTCGTGCCTGCCCGGCGACCTGGTCGTGCGCCGCGGCGACGTCGGACACCACATGTACATCGTTAAAAGCGGCGAGTGCTACGTGAGCATCCTCTTCATTCATTTGTTCATTCATTTGTTGTTTTGAAAATCTCCAACAATTGTATACATTGCACACGTACACGGAATTTGCAGTTTCGCACATACCTGGTTGATCAATAAGTTTTTGGAAACGCGATGAAAGTCTATGATAAGTCTATGTAAATTCTATTTATTTTTCATCGTAATCGACTTTTCAGCTAATACACATTGAATAGCGTTTTTCAAGTTGACTAATTCGCTTGGTAAAATGGCTTGATCCTTTAAACCATGCAAGTGCTTTTTCAGGTGAGTAAAAAGGTGGAAATCATTCGGATCTAGGTCTGGAGAATGTGGTGGGTGCTGCATCAACTGAAACCTGGCAGTTCGGATGATAGTGCCTGCAATATCAGATCAATGGGCGGGGACTTTATCATGATGTATGGTAAAAGCATTCCAGCAAGCAATTTTCCTCGCCGTTTTTTCTTTAGTTCTTCGCTTAGTTTTTTAATTAATGTTGCGTTGTTATCTCCAGTTATTCTCTCTCTTTTACTTAAATAGTCGGTCATTATTATGCTATCCGCATTCCAGAAGACAGAAACCGTTATTTTTCCCACGGACGCAGACATCTTGAATCTCTTGGCTGGCGAGGAAGACGGTCTTTTCCACATCTTACTTTCGATTTTCGTCTCCGGATCAAAATAGTCCAGCTTACCCATGGATCGTCTACGGTTATGAAACGAGCCCACAGGTTCTTGATTCTCACTTTATGGAACAAAACAGTTTTAACTGATATTTTAAACTAGTATTCTTAAGAAAATATGGTTCTTTCAACGTCTTAAACTTTTAAACAGCTGCAGCGAGTCTGCCACGTAAAAATTTATGCTATGTATTCTAACCGCGTGACTTTTTGCCCATTTAAGTTAACGTACATTATGAACAGTGTAATCAAGTCAATTAAAATCAAATCAAATCATTTATTTCGCTAAAACATGGGTACAGACAGATGGATACAGAGTCAATATTTATTTCCACATGTTTTGCCTTATGTGACATGCGTAAAAATTGTTTAAAATAAATATGTTAAAAAACAAATTAAAATTAAAAAAAATAAAATTAGAAATAATCACTTTTATAAATTTTCTTTTTCGTTCATAAACAATTGATATTTATGTTTTTAGGAAAACATAACAAAAATAGAAAAATTAATTTTTGTTCATTTGAGAAGTATCACGCAAAATCCTGTATCTATCTATAGTAATTTACTTATTTAAGCAAAATCAATAAAATAAAATCAAAATTTATGGTTAAAGAATTCTTTGATATTATAAAAGGCTGTATTTATTAGCCACTGCTTTAAACTTTTTTTCGTTCGCCTTAATGGCTGTTCACGAATATTTTTAGGAACTTTATTATAAACTTTGATACACATAATGAGGCAATTCCTCTGGTATAATGCAGTTTTACAAGATGGCATGAGTAGACGTGTCGGATCTCTTTTTGCTGGAGAGTTATTATTTTCCTGCACGGTAACAAATTGATTACAATTATTTTTAATGAAAACACAGATTTCTAATATATATAAACCAGTTAAAGTGAGAATTCTTTTTTCCTTGAACAGGGGTCTACAGCTTTCAAGAGGGCCTACATTACACAGTGCACGAATACATTTCTTCTGACTTAGGAAGGCTTTGTTTGCGTCAGTTGAGTTGCCCCACAAGAGTAGTCCATGTCTTAAGACGGATTCAACGTACCCGTAGTAAGCAATACGTGCGGCTTGTGGACCTGCTACATTTTGAAGTTTACGCAGTGCATAAACAAATTGATTAACCTTTTTGCATACTTTTTGTACGTGTAATTTCCAATTTACATACCGGTCAATAATAACACCTAGGAATTGTGTATCTACTACCTCTACTAATCTTTCGTCCTTATATCTTAAATCCAATTTTTGTGGTTTTGATTTATAATTTCCAAATTGAATATATTTAGTTTTGTTAGTGTTGACTCGTAAATTATTATCTTCTGGCCATGATATAACTGACTCTATAGTAGAATTTATTTCTTGTTCATATATCTGCGACTTATTAGTGTGGGGTATAACAATTGATATGTCATCAGCAAATAGTATTGACTGATGATTTGTTATACTCGGTAAGTCGTTTATGTATAAAATGAATAATAAAGGGCCTAACACACTCCCTTGAGGTACCCCATGGTCATTTTGTAGATAAGGAGATCTGTAATATGTTAACTCTAGTTTATTATTAATACGTGATACTTCAACACATTGTTTCCGATTTTTCAAATAACTTTCGATCCATTCCAAAGCCGGTCATCTGATTCCTAGTTTTTCACATTTGTACAACAACTTACTGTGTTCTACACAGTCAAAGGCTTTAGACATATCAAAAAAGATGCCTACTGTTGGTACTCTATTATTAATAAATTCAGTTATTCGACGTATCAGTGAAAAGGTAACAAGTGTAGTAGATTTATGTTTTTGAAAGCCATTTTGTTCGTTTCTGAGTATATTATATTTTGCTACAAAACTAATAATTCGACTATGCATGGCTTTTTCAAATATTTTGGATAGAATGGGTATCAACGTAATCGGCCTATAGTTATGAATCTCATGACGGTCATCGTTTTTAAATAAGGGTTTGACTATAGATGTTTTTAATTTATCTGGAAATCTTCCATGTATGAAAGAAAGGTTTATTAAATACGTCAGAATTGGTGCAAATTCCTTCACACATGATTTCAGTACATATGTAGTAATAGAATCAAAACCAACAGATTTAGAATTATTAAGAGAATTTATTATAATTATGATTTCATTTAGTGAGCAAGGTTTTAAGAAGATCGATGATTGAACATTTTCATACATATTCCTTTTAGTTTTATTATTTAAACGTTTCGAACAGTCGTGAATAGCTGTACTAATAAAATACTCATTAAATTTACTGGCAATGACGAAAGGATGATCTATTTTAGTTCCATTACAATTAATCCAGTCGATGTTATTATTTCGTGTATCATTTATATTCATAATTTTTAATGATTTCCCAGGTAGCTTTACTTTTACTTTTTGAATGTAACAGGTGTTTCATGTTTAAATTTTTTTTCGACCATATTACGCAACTTTTTAATAATTTTGAATATTTGTTATAGATTAATTTGTTTTCTAAACTTTTTGTTTTGTAATATTTATGTTTTAGTTTTCTTTTAGTTTTACTTGCAACCCTTATACCTTTTGTGATCCATTTTGGAGCGAAATTGTCTGTTTTGATTTTATATTTTTGTAATGGAAAACAGAGGTCATATAATAAACAAATTAAGTCATGAAATTTATTAAAAATATTATTAAAAATGTCATCTGTAGTTTCTTTTTCCCACGATATATTTCGAATGCATTTACGAAACTTATCAATATTTTCCTTAGAGTAATTTCTTTTCGTAGTATACCAGTATTTAATTTTAGGTAGCAGTTTAATCGGAAAACTTAGAGATTGACAGGTGTTATGATCTGATAAATGAAAATTGTACAGGGAAGTAGAAATATCAGACTCTTTGAAATTGCTAGCTATATGATCAATACATGTGTGATGTCTCGTAGGTTTATCATTATGTAGTTTAAGGTTGTAGCTGTATAACAATTTTTTTAAATCATGAGTGACGTTATTATTCTTAAGTGTGTCAATATTAAAGTCACCACACAATATGACTTTCTTTTTGTTAAACTTAAATGCTAATTTATGAAAAAGAAGATCTAGTTTGTTGAAAAATATTGATACAGGCGAATTGGGAATTCTATATACACAAAAAATTACACATTTGTAACTTGGTACCTCTATTCCGCAACACTCAAAAATTTTGTCTGCTGATAATTCATAGCATAATTGTATAACTTTAAATTCTATAGAATTTCTAATAAGAATACATACACCTCCACGTTTTTCTTTTGTTCTACAATATGATGAAACTAATTTAAAATTTTTAAACTGAATGTTACTCTCATCTCCCTTTTTAACAAATGTTTCACTAAAACATAAAAAGTTTATTTCTTGCCCCTCATTTGTTAGTTCATCAATACATAGTTCTATCGAATCAATTTTGTTAAGAACAAATTTTTGTTGTTGTAAAAAAACTATCAAGTTTAAGCCCAGTTGCAAGTGCAAGACATGTATCTACTTCGAATTAGTGATTAGAGGAATCATCAGTAATATTTCTATAATTATCATCATATTTTTGTATTCATAATTTTATTTAATTAATAAATTTATTAAAATGCTTAATTGAAGTGAAAAAATAAACTTAGATAATATTATACGAATTATACAGGTGATGTCACAGGATGAAAAGGAAATACTGGCTACCCTTCGAGAAGGTTCCGTGTTTGGCGAGATCAGCTTACTTGGCATTGATGGCTTGCGGAGGCGCACAGCCACCGTTAGGTAAGTCAATTATGGCTTCAGTATTAGTCTCGCTCTACATCTATACGATTGTAGTTTTGTATTCAAGGCAATAAAGAGTAAAACAATATTTTAAATTAAATAAAGAGACCTCAGAGTAATTACAAGCATAGAGAGAGGCCTAAAATACGTTATAAGTATACGTCCTAAATAACGTTTCACATGGTAAAAAATAAGATAGCCGTATTATTCTTACCTTCTTTTTATACAAGGTTGTTGCCTTTTTCAATACATAGACACCTCTATTGATGTGCAATTTAGAAGGAAAAAACGCTGTCGAAAATTCATTTAGTCTATGACTTTAAGATTAAGGATTTTTATTAATCTAGTTCGTCATACTTATTTATATGAAATGAAAATTTATGGAAGCTTCTTTTGAAATCTTACATCAAAAATGTAGTCGAATATCGTCCTATTGTTTTATAATTTAAAATTTATCGTGAAAAGGTCCCTATGAAATGTACTTAAATTCGGATGGCATATTTCCGCGAAATTATCTTTAGTCTTATTATGTTTTCACAGAGAATAGTACCTTTGTTTGTTTAATCGATACTGGGCTTGCTTCAAGGAGCGTACACATAACGACGTTATCAAGATCCTGCCTTAATTTCATGATTTCGAAATATTTTAAATCTATATAAATAGAAATCAGTTGCAGCATGTATGAGATATCAAAACTTGAAAACGGCTGGACCGATATCCATGAACACTCATACTCGAAATTGGACCCGGTAAGTGGCGCCGTTGTTGAGATATAGAAAACAATCGTGCGAAGCCGGGGCAGGTCGTGGAACAGCATATAAAATTGGTTTTACAGATGGTTCCAATTTGCTTATGTACCGTGTGTCCGTCAACACTTAGTATTTATAACTCTCTAACTGCTTGTTTTTAAAGTTTGCGAAACGAATATTTGCAATTATAAAAATCATCATCATCATTCGAATAATCATAAGTCTAGTCCTATTTGCTTTATACTTTTAGACACATAGTAAAACAATAAATTATAAATAAATAAATAAAAACGAGCTTATTGATGTCGATTGTCGCTAACATTGCGAAAAAAATCAATATAGATTACATCATGTTTTGTAAAGAAACGTAACATAATACTACTACAATAGGGACGTCATTTTTTAGCAATATTTTGCATAGTATAAAGCGACCAAAGATGATGACTTGACATTTCTCACGCATGAATTATGCGCAACAATTTTCAAAAATGTTGTCTCTTTTTGGAGTTCCGTAGTTAAACAATAAGGAACCCTCATAGTCTCGCCACGTCCGTCCGTTCGTCCGTCCGCGGTTTTACTCAGAGACCATAGACGCTACTAATCTGTATTTTAGTATAGTTGTAAATATTATTCACGCCTACAAAACTATGAAATAAAATCTTTAAAAAAATCATTTTTATTTTGGAATATATATCCCATACAGGCTGGTATAGGGAGGATTAAATTTTTTTACCCATCAATTTTATCGTGTGGGGTACTGTTGGATAGGTCCTTTAAAAACATTGAGGGTGTGGAACAACATTTTTTCGATTCAGGGGTCTCTTTTTCGCGAAATTTTTTAATTTAAAGTGATATTTCTACCAACTAAACAGCTGTTTTTGTAAATGTGAAAAGTATACACATAGTAGGATATATATAATCAAGTTAAAAGGAAAACTGTCTGAGTAAATTGGAATTAACAAGTTACCGAGTAATAGTCGACTGACTTAAAAATGCACTTGGATTAGTGAAAATTTCGTTATATAAATATAGAAAATGACCAAAACTAGCTACATTATAACTTTGTGATGTTACTGTAAACTGTGTGGAATAAACATTTTATGAAGAAAACGACTTATATGCATTACTACTATAGCTTTACTTTTTCCTTTGCGGGATAGGCAAGGAGGACCTTTCCTACTTACTTACTACTTTCGCATGTTTTTTTTAGTTCGTATTTATTGTACTGTCTCATTCAAGGTTCATTCATACAATCATATAGCCTCATACAGTTTCATTCGTGGTAATCTTGGTTTACGCGGATAACCTTCAGGATAGTTTAGGGCAGTGGTGGTTTACGTGAAGGTCCTTACGGTCATATATATCTTAGGGTGGCACTGCCGGGAATATATAGATAGATAGTCAACTATGACCATCTTTATACGGACCTAGCATGTTATATAGCAATGATTTGATGTAAATTCTATTATTTTAACATCAAAAAGTTTTTTTTAAAATCTTTTTGAATACTACTCCTTTTAATTCTTATTGGAAAATAAGTCCTTCAGTTACCATCACTCTATGTGGGCCCGTTTTTAGTCGTTATAGCGGTCAAACCGCGAACTATATATGCTCATTGTCAACAAAGTCTCTTCTAAGTTTACGTACTGTGACGAGCAACTACGGAACCCTACCTCTACATTGAGCGTGGCCCGACACGCACTTGGCCAATTTTTCCTTATTTAAAAATTAAAGTAGAAAAAGTGAGACAAGTATACTTACTCAATTTATGTAGAGTAGCAGGTTCTCTCTATGCGTACGTATTTATGTAATTACTCTAAGAAATAGCCATTTAAAAGTTTGAAAAGTTGACATAATATTATGAACACGTAGTCATGACCTGACGACGTAACTATTTAATTCTGACATTTTCATGATCATAAGAGACCACAAAGGTTAAAACGGGCTATGAGCTACAGCATCTTTCTGATAATAACTCAAACTAGTAAATAACTGAAGTTGCCTACCTGCTCGTCACGCATGTCAACTATAGCGAATGTTCCCTTCCATGGGGCAATCTATGGAGGGGGAGGACGGATAGAATAGAATAAAACAGAATAATTTTTATTCAATATAGATTACATATAATTCTTATTGAAAGTAATTTTTTGCTTTACCATTAGTTCGAAAAAAAAATCTGTTCTGATAACATCCAGCATAAAACCCAGCGGAACTTAAAAAAAAGTAAATTATACAATAGAAAAGGTTGTACAAACTATTTACAAAATTTATTTTAGAAACAACTTTTTAGAAACCTCAGATGATATAGACTGCCTTTAGTGGCCAATTACGTTAGGCGCCAATATTTTACTGCTTACTTTTTACAATATTATATCATAATCATATCATAAACACTCACGCCTGTCACCCAGAGAGGTAGGCAGAGACTACGGACTTCCATTTGGCACGATCCTGACATACCTCTTTCGCCTCCTTTACATCCATATATCTACGCATACATGCTCGTCGGTTAAGGGTACTTCTAACGTGGCCCCTTTTCAAAATATCGCCAATTTGGTCGATAAACTTTTTTCTAGGGCGTCCCTTCCCGACTCGGCCGTTCACATCTGCCATATAAATTTGCTTTGTCACTCTTTCCTCATTCATTCTTTCTACATGACCAAACCACCGAAGCATTCCTTTCTTAATCCTGGTCACAACATCATCTTGCATACCACATTTATCTCTTATCACGCAATTTCTCACCCTGTCATTTAGATTCAACCCTAGCATACTCCTTAAAGACCGCATTTCTACAGCATTTATTGTACTTTCGTGCTTCTTCTGCCACATCCAGCTTTCACTACCATACATTAAAGTAGGGACTAACACAGCATTATGAATTAACATACGTGCCTTTTTGACACATTCTGTTTCTTCATAATAGAGTGTAGTGCCCCATTCACTCTATTCCCTGCATTTACTTTCTATATCTCTATCATATCTACCATCCCTGCTAAATACATATCCCAAATACAAACTCATCCACTTGCTCAATTAACTCTCCTTCTATTCTTATTTCACATACCGTTTTGCTTTCTTCTCTTTCAAAAACCATCACTTTCGTCTTACTTGCGTTCACTTTCATTCCCCTTTCTTTTAATTCCCAGTTCATTAATGTAACCATCATTTGCAACTCAGCCGCCGATGACGCAAATATGACTTGCTCATCGGCATACAAAAGGCATTTGACGGTTAACTCGCCCATTCTTAACCCACATTCTTCATCTTTCAAAGTTTGCAAACACCTGTCCATAAATAGGTTGAACAGCCAAGGGGAAGCTACACAGCCCTGTCTGACACCTTTTTGGATGCCAAACCAGTCCGAGTAGACCCCATTGACCCTGACACAAGCACTAGAGTCCCTATAAAGAGACCTTAATGCCTGTATCAAACCAGTGCTCAACCCATATGAGTTCAGTGTTTGCCATAACACATTCCTGTCCACTCTGTCATAAGCCTTTTCCAAGTCCATGAAGGCACAAAAAACTTTCTGGTTTTTGGCCAAAAACTTCTCCGCAATCATGCGCATGGAAAAGACTTGATCTGTACACCCCATTCCGTTTCTAAAACCCGCTTTCACATCCCAAACTTTTCCATCAGTTTCTTTCATAACTCTTTCAATTAACACCTTAGCATACAGTTTACCCACAATACTAAGCAAGCTGATACCACGGTAGTTTTTGCAGTTCTGCTGTGACCCTTTTCCTTTATATATTGGTACTATAACTGCTTTACACCAGTCATCCGGTACCCCTTTTAATTCCCAACATAAATTAAACAAGGTGTACAGCAGGCCTGCCACCACTCCCTCTCCAGCCCTTAGCATCTCGAGTGATACTCTATCATATCCAGCTGCCTTACCTGCTTTCATGCTTTTCATTGCTTTCATTATTTCATCTACACTTATCTCCATACCCATTTCCACTTCTTTCGGAATTTCTAGTTCATCTAATTCAAACGACTCTTCACTCATAAATACGCTTTCAAAGTATTCCTTCCATCTGTTTATATCCGAAACTTCTTCATTCAGAATACATCCATTCTCGTCTCTTATAGCATTCATTATAGGCTGTTTTGTATTTCCACTGGCAGTTCCTACGAGTTTCCAGAACATTTTTATGTTAGCCTGGAAATTATCAGATATCCTTCTATTATTCTTATCCGTCTTTCTTTCTTTTTCCTTTTAACAACTTTTTTTACTCTCTTATTTTAGACGTCTAAATTCTGCCTTTTTTCTTTCAATCTCATCATTCATACCAGAAGAATTACCAGCTTTGGTTGCTAGTAAATTTAACCATACAATATTATATTACATGTATTTGACCTTTCAAACAGATCACGAGGCTATTCCAACTTATTCGCCTTATCCCGGAATGATTTAGACGCTGCCTTGAAACATCACAAAGAAGCAGCTCAAATACTTCGAATCAGGGCCGATCAGATTATAAGAGAGAACGCTGCGAGGCAGACGAAGCAGAGACTTGCGAAGTTAGAAGCGAAAAAGTCTGCAAACAATGAGGAGTCCACTGCGAGGAAACGTCGTCAGAGTGGCGCGAGTAACGACAGTAGCCAGGGAAGAAGGCGTAGATCTGCGAGTACTATGTCTAGAAGACGTCTGTCAGCGGTCTCCGAGAACAAAGTGAGTATACAAAATCACCATAAATATACTTAGGTTCTTCTCCTCTGAGAAGATGTAGTAGAATCAGTGGCGAAGCTGGGACTCTAAACTAGGGCAAGCCCAAGATATGGTTTTGTCGCTTTTAGCAGTTTTATACATTGTAGAGCCATGCTGCAGTTTTATTAGTAGTATAGTTGTAGCACGGATGACTCGGCTTGACCGAAAGACCACGATCTCACAGAATACTATTGTAAAATAGTAGCTTAATGCTGCTGTGTTTCGTATGGTGAGTGTAGAGAACCGGGGACCCTTTTTACTGGCAACGAGGCATTCCATCTTAGTCCTAACAGGTGAAAACGCATCTGCATTTTGATTTGTACTCGAGGATAGATGTAGACTGTGTGCTCGTTTGTCACCCAATCATATAAAAAATACACCAATCTTGATCTGTCTCCACTCTTCAGTTTCATATTCACGCTCGACTAACTTCACACCGAAAGTCCAGCTTATCGCTCCATACTAATTGCTATATAAACAATCGTAGTTATATTTCATTATAGAACATTTTGCCACAGGTTAGAAAGGGAGCGATCGTCTTCTCGAAAGGCCAGTAAAAAGTCCACGCGTGCGAAAGGGACGACGCTGTCATAAAAGGCAGTTGAGTTGAGCTAATTGCTCAACTCAACTTCTTTTTATGACAGCAGTATCGCGCAGTTTTGTTGCGACCTGGGTCCATTCACTTTACTTTGCTTTCATTAATTTTGATAGTCTATTGCGTGTTTGTTTTGAGACAAGAGAACACGAATCAGTGTATTTCGAATTGAAAATTAAATAATAAGGCTACGAGTTCCTGACCTGTGTAGAACAGAGGAGCGCGCGGGGAATTTGAAATGGTTTGAAACAGTTTACGAGTTATTTTATTAGTTGATATTATTGATTGAGCAGTTTGAAAGGGCAATCTATTCTATGGATGCTTCGCCACTGTAGAATGCTTTAAGGTAATATACTTCCCACGACTCAGTAATAACTGGACTACGTTGTGCATAAATTATTTATTCAATCCACTTCTTCACTGTTTCTTAGAAGTAAGATTGAAAAAAAACGACAGTAGCCTAATGGCAGGACGCGGACTGTGAACTCAAAAAGGTCTTGGGCTCTAATGCACCATTCGACTACTGGCTTGAACCACTCGTAACACAAGCAATTTAATCTTACCACGAGTGGTTAAGGGGAATATTAGTAATGTTTATAGCATTGTTAATATTCTTTTTATAAAAAAGAGTAGTCGGGTGCCCAGCTGTGGGACATATTGTTAAGTATCGTAGACATGCAGTTAATATAAGAGTAATAAGAGATGAAAATTTAAGGAGTTTAATATAATATCTTTTTTTATTAATATTGTTCATGATGACACACAATACTACCGATATTCTAATAGTTTGTAATGTTTAATATTTTAATTTTAAAATTTCGTAATTCCAAAAGATTGTAGACACTGGCAAATTAATAACTGACACCAACAATAAGACAAAAATAAGATTAGAAAATTTAAAATAAATAGCAAAAACCTACACTCGAATTGAGAACCTTCTTCTTTTTGAAGTCGGTTAAAAAGGTTTTCCACGAAAGTTATAGAAACTATTTTATAAAAGCTGTTATGAAACAGAATTGAAACACAAAACTGTAGTATAATATATTATTAACAACATTACATTATCTAGCCTGTAACTGTTCTTTTTTTAATTATATAATATGCAGGCACAGGGAGATGATGCACCGACATCGGTGAGAACACCGCTGCCCACCATCGTCGCACTCTCCAGCGAATGAATCTTAATGAAAAAAAATTCCATCAACAAACGACCAAAATAAAAATCAAAACTACTATAATAGATGTTTACTTGTCTAAACTTTTATTATAAGTTTCTTAATATTACTTCTTTGTTCCTACTTTCAACAATATTTTAAAGGAAATTAGTGCATTAGAAAAAAAGTAGTATTTTGTAATATTTTTATGAATTTGCTGTCAATATATTGTTTTCACATTCGAAACGGTTAAATCTATTGTAAGTGATTTTGATATACAGAGTTATTTTGTAATATACGCCCAAATTTGCAGAGAAGATTCAGATTAAAGAATATAGGGGAATGTTGAAGAAAAATTTATTAAAAATTAATTTTAAACGTTCTGTCTTTTTCATCTTTTAAATTCGGAATGCGTGGTGATGCATTATTTTAATCGAATAAATATTATATTCATATATATCTAACGCCTACTATTTTACTACGCACGCATTCGTAAGGATCGCTCGGTAGGCAAAAGCATTTAAATTGAATCGCACACGGAGCGGATTGGAGCACAGGTACGCGCGTACGCGCAGTTGTTGCCCATAAATCAATTTGGAATATTTTCGATTAAAAGTAGAAGCCTTTTTTAATCTTATTTTCAAAAACTGCAATAACGCAATATTGTTATTTATATAATATTTGAACTCAAATACGAAATTTGGATACTCTTTTTAATAAGTTAATTATTATATTTCGGTTTCATTGTCAAGATTGTTCTTTGATCTGATGTTTGAGGTGATGTTGATTTGATTTGATGTTCGTTGATCTTTAAAATATTTTTACATAATATGTTTGTTTCATGATCACATTTTGCTGCCCTTTAATTTTTAAGCTGTGTTTGCGACTTCGTTAGCATAGAATAGTTTTTAGTCATTTATTAATACGGGAAGTATTTGAATCGGATTTTGTTTAAAAATTCGTGGTATTATTTTTTTTGCACGGACCCTAATTCTTTTTAGCACAGATTATTTGCAAATGCATATTTATATATCTAGATTTAGTTAATATATAATTTGCGGATTGTTTAAAACAAACTAAGGATGGATTGAATTGCATTAAAGTTAACAAAATAAAGTATTTGATGTTTAGAAGTAGGATTAAGCTCAAATTTTTAGTAAATTATAGCAATACTTTTGTTATACTACAAAATCTACGTCAACAAATTTGATGAGGAGCTATGGTAGCTCAGTAGGGACTAAACGCTGAATATAATACAATATAATTAATACAACATAATATTTATTTTTTCTAATTGTTTTAATCTCTTTGCACTAGAACAACTTAGTTTATTTTTGCCGGCACCACTATAATGGCTAATTGCAATTTTAAGTGTTGATTAACCACGTGCTCTAGCGGTAAAGAAAACTTCTAGACTTCCAGAGGAACCCCACCTATGTGAAATGCCTAAAATGTCTGAGTAGTTATTTCGTAAAACATACAAAGTCCGCCAATTCGTACTGGAACTGGCTCGGCGGATTAATTCGTGTTCATTTCGGAAAAGAGAGAAGTCTATGCACAGTACTGGGATATAAATACTTAAAGATAATAAAGAGCCTTAGTTTTTACTTATATTCCTATTAATTTTACTGATTTTTTTATAAAAAAAAATGCAGCAATATTTCTGTTATAACTTATATAATAAGGTAATATTAAAACTGTTGATAAGTCTACTTGTTTTCCTTTTTGAATGGGAAATGAATTACTAGTAATTAGTATTTTAATTGTATAGCATATTTGTATGCAAATGTCTTTAAGGTAAATAAAAACAGTTGTTGTGCTAAATTGTCCTTTTATTTAGCTATTTAGACATATATAAACTCCTTCACTATTGGCCGCATGAGAAAACCTTAGTCATTGAGTTATACAACACTAGAGGACCAAACCACATTACCGCGCGTCGAAAAAAGTGTAACCACTATCCAACCGCGACGACGTAGCTTTGAAACTAATAACAATATTAAATAAACATATATCTATCTCACTTACACAAGTTACGAAAACAATATCGTCGCAAAGATTAAATAAAGATGGACACACAAACATGCAATGGCGGGTTGGTGTGGCTTACTATATGAAATTTTACCTAAAATACGCAATAAAAATTAGTTTTTTTAAACTGCAGTTAATTGTTTTATATTAAAAAAGTATATTTTATTTTAAAATCCTTATTGCGTCCCTTTGAAAAAAAAAAAGGATACAAAGCTTATCAGATGAATAGAAGTAAACACAATGATGAAATTAAACATATTTTTATAAGTACTTTATTGTACTAATAAATCAAACAATATAAATTAGGTAATAAAATATAATTAATATAAAATTTATATGAAATTAAAATTAATATAAAATAGGTAATAAAATATATTAAATAGATAATTAATGAATAAACTAAAATAAGAATAATTAATTATTTTGTATGAAAGTTAAAACGTAGTTTTTATTATAATTTCCAAAATATTTAAAATCAGAGGTATCAAATTAACTTACTCCATTAATTATATAGTCTCCCATTAATGTAGGATAATCTCAAATGCGGAAAAGTGGCAACGTTGAACCTTAATGGCAATATTCGATAATTTTATTTAATTATTTGATGTTTTTTACATTTATATGAAAACAAGAACCAAAAATTATGTGTTGAAAGTGATTCCGCTTGATTAATTACGTTTTTGCGACCTCGAATAGCATTCTTTCACTACGCATTTACCCATTTTTTGTCGCGGCTCAACTTTGTCGGCGTCACAATAAACACTGAACTGACGTTAGCTAGGCATATGGCTGTGGCCATATGTGCAGTGGCAACGCTTTGGCGCGGTTATTACTGATCTAGTGTAATATATACATCAATGGCTTTAGTACCTTCAGCGCGCTATGAACTGGACTATCCTCGGAGTTTTTCTGCCTGATAGACTAAGAAATAAGAAGAATGGAAGTAGAATCAGATTAACCGACATTACTGAACGGATCAGTTAGCTGAAGTGGCAATGGGACAGACATATAACTTGAAGAATCGACGCATATGCGGTAGAAAGGTTCTCAAGTGGCAGTCTTGTAACGGTAAGCGAAGTGTAGGGTGGCTAGTAGTGGTGACTAGATGGACTGACGACCTGGTAAGAGATGTAGGTGGCTGAGGACATTGCTATGTGACATTCCTTTAGGGGATCCTATGTTAAGCAGTGAACTTGTGTAGGCTGTAATGACGATGATGAAAGGCCTCAATCTATTATCTATAAGTACATATAAAATGCTTTATCCTGAATGACTGACTGACGGATCAACACACAGCTTAAACCACTGATCGTAAAGACCTGACACTTGGAGGGTGTGTTCTTTATATGACATCCGATAAGAAAGAATTTTCCGAAATTCTATCCCTAAAGGGGTGAAAAATGTGGGCAAAGTTTGTGTGGGACAACGTGATTCCTTGGTCCAATCTACTTCAAATTTTGCATAAAAATTCTTTAACAGAATTGATGGAAGACACTTATTCCGTATTTTATTGAAACTCATCGCCTTACGGAGTTAAAAAGGGTAAAAAGTTATTTTGGGGATGATTGGCATCAAAGTTGATAGCAATAATTCTTACTGCTTTTCATTTAAATAATATTTTATTTTGCCACACATTTGAAAACTCAAAACGAACCATAGACTAAGTTACGCCAGTATATTCTAAGACAATGCGTTGAACTCACATAAAAGCTTGGTGCAATTCAACACCCATTCTCTTTGAAATTGGAATGTTAAATATAAAAGAATATTTAAATCGAATTAGAATTCGAAATTTCAATTTTATTTGTTCTTGGCATTGAAGTAATATGTACTTACGTACTAGAACAGCTATCTCAAACAAAAAAATGTGCGCTACTCTGTGTTCGCGCGGTTGGTTTTTTTTATCATTGAATAAACATAGAATGATCCATTGGTAATAGTAGATTGTATTGTTAAATAGGTAAATTATATCGAGAACAATATTTAAATTTTGTCATTTATTTTGTATATTATATTTGCTTGTTTAATATAATATTACATAATATTATATCACAATTACATTTTAATGATATTTTTATCTGAATATTTTAAAAGGTATCTATGTCAAATATAAAAAAAAACATACTAAATGTATGTTTAACAAAACTTATTAAAAGAATATTTAAATCGAATTAGAATTCGAAATTTCAATTTTATTTGTTCTTGGCATTGAAGTAATATGTACTTACGTACTAGAACAGCTATCTCAAACAAAAAAATGTGCGCTACTCTGTGTTCGCGCGGTTGGTTTTTTTTATCATTGAATAAACATAGAATGATCCGTTGGTAATAGTAGATTGTATTGTTAAATAGGTAAATTATATCGAGAACAATATTTAAATTTTGTCATTTATTTTGTATATTATATTTGCTTGTTTAATATAATATTACATAATATTATATCACAATTACATTTTAATGATATTTTTATCTGAATATTTTAAAAGGTATCTATGTCAAATATAAAAAAAACATACTAAATGTATGTTTAACAAAACTTATTAACATTAAATTTGAATTACAAATATATTTATTTAAATTGGAATAAGAGTCGTTTATAATTGCTGGGCACGCGAGAGTTAAAACTGGACGAATTTATTCCACTTTGACTTTGAAGTGGACACCTAAAAATAAAATAAAAGAATAGTAAGCAGATTTAAACATGAAAAATTTAGCCTAATTATAATAACTTATATATGTTTCTACAGAAAAAATGTCTATAATAATATATTCGTCCTATACTTAAGTACCCACAGAAATGTCGCATCTGAACACATTAATTTCATATTCTATATTCCATGAAACGAGATGGCGTCTTAGGAATAATTTGTTTTATTATTAATTTATAATACTTTTTATTGATTAAGTATCTTATTAACCGATGAAAAGTAATTCCTTGGTTTTTACTGACATTTCTTGAATTATTTATCTAAGTACACACGACAGCATATTTTTATCAAGAGATTTTTTTAAAACAACACAACACGTGACAACTCCACAAGCGCCTAGCGAGTGACTGCCACAGAGTACCTTTGTATAAACTGAAAGTGACTGCTTAAAGTGAGGTGTATGCACCGCAGTTGAGTGGAACAGAGTAGCTGAATGCAGTGTCGCCACTAGTACGTAGTACATAATAGTTCCATGGTTATTGGATTATTTGAATGAAAAACTTACATTATACCTTGATTTTCCTTCAAAAATTCCTTGGAAATCTCTAGATTACCTACTTAGCGAATATTTGCGATTATTGTATAATTTGTTTGCAAGTTCATTTTCACTCCTTCATTAGAATATTTTGAGTGTAGTTAATTTAATTTATTTTTCATTTGTTGATATAATAATTCAATAACATTCTTTGAGTTTGATTTGTTGGTGTATAATATAGATTTTTAGTTTTAATTATATAAATATAGTTTTCTTTTTGTTGTAATATAGATATTTAAGTAGGTAGTATTTTGTATTAGAAGTTTAATTTCGTGTGTATTGTTTTTCGCTGTTTTGCCTAGGGCGTGTTCTTTCATTATTGCTGACCGGCCATCCACGAGTTTTCCTCTTTTCCTTCTCACAAATTAATTTTTACCATACAAAATATGAAGGCACTTCCGCATACTACATGACTGCGGGAAACCTTTCATGTATGGGAAATCCTAAAATCCTCCAAACTGCCTCCGAACTACTCAAATAACGCCCACTCTCATATAATTGATTTTATGTCAAACATGACTTTGCTAAAACCCTTCTATATGCGGAAGTGATTTCATATTTTGTACGACAAAAAATAATTTTTTGAGAAGAATAAGAGAAAAACTCATAGATAGCTGGCGAGGAATAATGAAAGAACACGCTCAGGGTAGAGGTACACGGTTAACCCGAATAACACAGAGTGTTACCATCTTCGTTTACTTCTCCATCAGGTTGGGGGTCCATCATCCTTCGATGACTTGAAGACTGTCAACGGTGTCCTCCAACCAACTCTTCAATTAGTTTGCATGAAACTTGGCTTGCTAGAGGACGACAAACATTGAGATTCTGCCCTAGAGGAAGCAGCTCTATGCGAGTCGGAATTTAAATTGCGTGAACTTTTTCATAATGCTGGCGTTCTGTCAGATAACAGACGCACTAAACCTTTGCGTAAAATACATGGAAGACTAAGACAAACGGCTCATTATTTCAAAGGCCACCCACGAGACCACTTTATATTACAGTATTTGTATTGTTATATATGTACATAAAAAATATGTACATAAAATAGATGTATATAAAATAAAATTATTATTTTAAAATTTTTAATAAATGAATAGCATTGAAATTTCTTCTAACTTCATTTGTCTCTGGGTTTGCTAAAGTAAACACATTGTTAAATGGTAACGCTGCTATTACATAAGCCAAATTAAACTTTGACTTGTCTGCATCTGATTTACTAGATCTAGAAATCTGTACTAAATCGCCAATGTGATATTTTATTAATCTATTTCGTTAATCAAATTTTGTGCTCGTTTAGCGATTTTCTGGCAATAGAGATAAACATCAAGCAGATGAAAACTACAATAAATGTCTGGTCACAATAGGAGATGCTGTATTATCAGTAGGAGGACAAAGCCTACAGCAGTACGGGTTGCCTCAGCCTAAGGGTCTGAAGGCTTACAAAATAATCGGGACTACCTGAAGGAAACAAGTTACGATGTCAATCCCTTAGCAGAACTGGTGTGAAGTAGTGAAGGCTCTCTAACCAATGAACAAAGACATATGTATTATATAATACTTTCCAGTATCGACGCAGGTGTAGGTGATATCTTTTTTTGGATGCTCCTGGTGGAACAGACATGACTTTTCTATTAAACTTACTGTTGACCAAAGTGACAAGTAATCGTGATATCGCCTTAGCGGTCGCATCGTCCGGTATTGCTGCCACTCTGCTGCAAGGAGGTAAAACCGCACACTCCGCGTTATTCCTCTCTATTTGATACAAACCGAAGCCCAACTCTGCAATTTACCCAAAGTAATATGGCAGAAGTACTCCGCAAAACGAAATTAACTGTTTGGAATGAGGGTACTATGGGTCATAAAGGGGGTTTCGAAGCCCCAAATAGATCTTGACAAGATATTAGGAATAATAATTGACAAATGGGAGGAGTTATTGTATTGTTAGCAGTCGATTTCCGGTAGGCTTTACCAGTGGTGCCCACAGGAACGCGAGCAGGACGAAATTAAAGCGTGCGTGAAGACGTCTCATGTGTGGTCTTCAATGACATAACTGAGCTTTACCAAAAATATGAAAGTACATCATAGGAGAGATATTACCAAGTTCTCAGACCTACTGTTTAAACTAGAAAATTGTGATTTCCCGAAACTGGATAATAATTTAATTCTCATTACAGAGTTAGGTACTATTGTTTCCACTATAGAAGAGCTATTAATAATATTCACGATAAACCTGCGGAATGGTTATGCGAGCGTGCCATCCTAACACCAAAAAATGAACAAGCCTCAATCATAATTCATAAATGAAATACTTTTGAGATAATTCGAAGGGGTCGAATATCAATATAAGCGTGGACTCAGTGATAAACACCGATGACGTCATTTACTATCCAATCGAGTTCTTGAATAGACTGAAGCCTGCCGGCCTCCCAACTCACATATTAAAACTGAGAGTTAGCGCACCAATTATGTTGCTGCGCAATATAAATCCACCAAAATTATGCAGTGGCGCCAGCTTGCCAGTGAAAACATTGCATCGCAATGTATGCGAGGCAACTGTACTGACTGTATGTCAGTACAGTTGAAAGTCTGTTTTTATTCCTAGGACTCCCCTAACACCATCAAATTACCCCTTCGAATTCAAGACACAACTCTTGTGACGCCGTCTGCACCTGGGTGCTTCCGAATGATTCGTCCCAAAAGCCACTTTCCAGGGGGAAGTCTATCATCTTTTACCAACACGATTGTACCAATAGCAAGTTCTGGCTGACTCTTGTTCCATTTATAACGATGTTGCAACGTTGTCAGATACTCATTTTTCCATCTTTGCCACAAACACTGTACCATACGTTGGATAATATGCCACCGATGTAAAGGGCTGACTTTAACATCAATTAAAGGTGGTTCTGGTACACCAATTAACGGTTCCCCAACTAGAAAGTGCCCAGGCGTTAAGGGAGGTTCATCAAGTGTAGAATTTACTACGGTAAGTGGACGAGAGTTGACACAAGCTTCGACTTGAGTTAAAAGAGTAGAGAACTCTTCGTAGGTCAGTAAAGTTTGTCCAATTACGCGTTTCAAGTGTCCTTTAACGCTCCTCACTCCAGATTCCCAAAGTCCCCCGAAGTGAGGTGCGCTAGGGGGTATAAAATTCCAGTGAGTTTGGTCATTAGCTAGTTGTTCAGCAATTTCAGAAATAATTGCAGATTTTGCATCTCTAAAGGCAAGATCTAGTTCACGGGCTGCGCCCACAAAATTTGTACCATGATCACTCCAAATTTCCTTGCAGTGACCACGGCGAGCAGTGAAGCGTCGAAAAGCAGCTATGAACGCAGCTGAAGTGAGATCAGTTACCAATTCTAGATGAATGGCTTTTGTTACGGTGCACACAAATAAGCAAACATAAACTTTACAGGTTTTTCTACATCTACCAGGGTACAGTTTCATTGTAAAAGGTCCAGCAAAATCGACTCCACTTGTCAAAAATGGACGACTTGGTTTAACACGAAATTTAGGGAGATTTGCCATAAATGGTACAGAAGGATTAGCCCTTTGTTTAAAACATGGTATACATTTAGTGAGGACAGTTTTAACAATACTTTTGACTCTAATAATCCAAAATTTTTGTCTTATAAAGTTCAAAGTAAGTTGATGCCCTCCATGCAGAGTTTTCAAATGAGCGTTCGAAACAATAAGTTTAGAAAGACCACAATCGTTACTCAAAATAATAGGTTTTTTCATAGTATCTGAAATCTCTGCATTGGCAAGTCGACCACCCACATGAATAATGCCTTTATCATCTAGATATGGGTTAAGAACATGTAGTTTGCTCGATTGGTGTACTCGTTTACCATGTGCCAATCGAGAAATTTCATCACTGAACGAAACCGATTGAGACATCTTAATACATCTATTTAGAGCATCGTCAAGCTCATCTGGGCTCAGATAAACGGGTTCATCAACTGCTATCCCATATATTTTAAGTTTACACAGTTTAATAAAACGTAAACAATAAGCAGTGACACGTATCAGTTTCGAAAGTGTCGAATATCGTTTTAAGTAGGAAATAACAGCATCATTTTCAAAAACATTAATATTTGTCTGTACTTTAGCTTTAACCTTCATTTCTAAATCTGTTGCAGGTACAACGTTATCTAAATTAACAACAACATCGAGGTTTTGTAAAAATTGTGGGCCATTCCACCATAGTTCAGATTGCTGCAAATCGGATGGGTATACTCCACGGGAAGCTAAATCGGCTGGATTATTCGCGGAACTAACATGATGCCATTGGTTACTATTCGTAAATGTCAAAATCTCTGAAGTGCGATTAGCAACAAATGTGGTCCATGTATTAGGTGACTTACGCAGCCAAGCCAAAACTATGGTCGAATCCGTCCATGCATATACATTTTCATCAGGGATATTTAATATAGTCTTAACATGTTGTATCATTTTCGCCAAAAGAACTGCACCACAGAGCTCGAGACGTGGAAGTGAAATTTGTTTAACGGGAGCAACTTTAGATTTAGCCATAACCAGATATACTTTAACAACATCATTTTCCCAAACTCTGAGATACACTACTCCAGCATAAGCGGCACAGGAAGCATCACTGAATCCATGCAGTTCTTGTCTAATTGTGCTGTTAGAAACTCCAAGCCATCGTGGGAACTGAATGGGTTCAGAGTGCGCAAAACGTTCAAGATAAGTAATCCACTCATTTTTCAGATCTTGAGGTAGTTCCTCGTCCCAAGCTAAGCCAGCTAACCACAACTTTTGCATAAACATTTTAATTAAGATTATTTCAGGTGTTAGCCAACCTAGAAGGTCAAAGGTTTTAGCAATTGTGGACAGAACATTTCGTTTTGTGACATTATCATCAGTAAAATTCATGTTTATGTTTAATTCAAAGTTATCTGTTTGTGAGTTCCAGGTGATACCCAAAGTTTTCAGAGTATCTTCAACCTTTATATTTATTGCGTTTTGTGATTCTTTATCATGATCAGGAATTTGTGATAACACTAATTGACTGTTAGATGACCATTTGTGCAAAGGGAAACCACCGCGAGACAACAATTCAGTAAGCCTTTTTTGCAAGAGAACAACATCTTCTTCATTAGACGCACCAGTCATTAAATCGTCCATGTACAAATCATTTTTCAATATTTCAGATTCCACAGGAAAATCATGTTTTTCATCTTCAGCAAGTTGGTGAAGAGTACGAATAGCTAAGAAGGAAGCACAAGATGTTCCGTAAGTCACGGTGAGTAGTCTATATTCCTGTATGGATTGTGTTGAAGATTCTCGCCATAGTATTCTCTGGTAGTCCACATCATCTGTAGATACTAAGATCTGTCTATACATTTTTTGAATGTCAGCGACTAAACAAAATTTGTGTTGTCTCCACCGAGTAATTAAATCTCTGACATCTTGTTGCAACGGATATCCAATCAAAAGTTCTTCATTTAACGATTTTCCCTTTTCAGGTTTAGCACTTCCGTCAAAGACAACTCGTAGCTTCGTGCTCAAGCTCGTCGGCCGAAGAACAGCGTGGTGAGGTAAGTAGTGAATTTTATGTGTTTTCTTTTCATTTTCAGGTACGGTTATCATATGAGATTCTGACTCATATTGCTTCATAAATTTGTGATAGTCTTCCTTGAAGTCAGCGTTACGTGTGAAACGTTTCTCCATATGCTGTAAGCGACTAACAGCAAGAGGTCTAACATCACCAAGATTTGTGGGAGGATCATCCTTGAACGGTAAACACACAATGTAACGTCCGTCATCATTGCGCGTGTGTGTGGATTTAAAATGTTCCTCACATTGTGCTTCTAATTCAGTCATCGGCTTTTTGCGAGGTAAGTTCTCTTCGATTTCCCAGAATTGTCTGAGTAACTGATCTGCTTCGAATTTAGTGTGAGCAACTATCATATTGTGTTTCTGTGTAGCAGTATCAGTTTGTAAAGCCTTGCCAGAGATCAACCAACTCAGACGAGAGTTAAGTGCGATCAGAGAATTGTGCTTGTGTATTCCTTGTAGTAGTATGTGAGCATGCACATCGGCACCAAGTAGAACGTCAATAGATCCTGGCTTGTGAAAGTTTGGATCAGCTAGATCCAACTGCATATATGAAGGCCAAGTATCTTGTGGAAATTCACGTGACGGCAACAATGAAGTGAGTTTCTTGAGTACATATGCATTTACTTCGAATGTGGAGGATTCACATTTTGTGGCATGTATTGTAAGTTTAACCATAGATTTTGTAGTTACCACTGATGAGTTTGATATACCAGAGATCCTGCCAATAACGGGAGTGCGATCAAGATTCAATAACTGTGCTGCTGCTTCAGAGATGAAAGAGCCCTGTGAGCCCTGATCAACAAGAGCTCTTAGTGTATAGATACCACTGTCCCTGGACTCAACCTTTATTTCGGCTGTAGCTAAGATAACCAGTTCATCATTTGTTTCAGCCTTCAAGTTTACACTGAGGTTGCAAGAAGTACTAGGAGTAGATGTATTTTCCTTTGGTGTAGCGGTATCCTTTTGAGCCTTATCGGAAGTGTTATTCTTGGGAGAGGTTGTGAAATGTAGTAACGTATGATGTCGACGTCCACATTTTTTGCAGTTTGTACTCTGTCTACAATTAAACACGGAGTGACCTTTTACCAAGGCAATTGAAACATATATTGTTTTTCTTTATAAAATCTTGGCGTTCAGAAACCGTTAATGCAGAAAACTCTTTACAGTGGCAAATGTAATGATTCTGTGAGCAGTAAGTACAAGTGCTTTCAACTTCGGTAGTAAAGCTTTTAACTGTAGTTGTCTTAGGAGTATGTTGAACAGATTTCGGTGCGTCTTTTCTAAATGTTTCTCGAGATTGTGAAAGATTGACCATTTCCATTGTTCGGAATCGTTTTTCTACGAAGCTGTTTAGGTCGTCATATGTGGGAATATTTGTTGAGCTTTCTAACGACTGTTCCCAAAGCTTGTGAGATTCAATGTCTAGCTTTGAGACTAGAATATGAACGACTATTGCATTCCATGAATCAATCTTCAAATTTTTTAGAGATGTGAGACATTGGCTAGTAGTGTCTAGTAAATCTTTGATACCTTTTGCTGATTCAGTTGTTATTTTTTTCTGAGTTAAAAATCGATTTAGAATATTATTTACAATCACTCGTTTATTCTCATATCTTTCATTTAGTTTTTTCCATGCATCATCATAGTTCGCTTCAGTTAAAGAATAATTTTTGAGTAACTGTTCGGCTTCTTCGGTTAAACTAGATTTTAAATAATGATGTTTTTCGATTTTAGACAAGCGGTCATCACAATGTATCAAGGAAAGGAATAGATCTCTGAAGCTCATCCACTGATTATAATCACCAGAAAATTGTGGTATAGCTATCGGTGGTAGCTTTGGTCTAAGTTTAGGAAGTTCTGAAGTTGTGTCAGATTTTGAAGATTCACTCATTGGTGCAATATCATAAAACCTATCCTTTAGCCAAGTCTTTAAGTCCAAATAATGTTCCTCTGTTTGTTCAAAATTATCATCAATATCGAAATCATATTTGGTTTTCAATGTCTCACTGTCGAACGATGCAGTAAGCAAATCATAACTTTTTGTGTAACAAGCCCAATATTCATATAATGTCTCCATGCGCGTATCTAAATAACCTCTTGTTCGTTTATCCTTTGAACATTTTTTAGTATTTGTAAGTAATTTCTCGATTTTAGTTGAATTTTGAATCATAATAGCTACATGTTGTTTTGCAAGTTGATCCGCCATATTTAATGATATTCGGAAATGTAAATTGATGAAAAAGTTTAATTTACACAAATATCACTATTACAACGCAGATACTAAATTTTCATCACTCAATGTTATGTTTGATTGCTAAGTCCAAATCTACTAAGTCTATATAAAAAACGGAGCAAATTTTTCTAAGTCTTTTTTGTCAAGAAATTTTTCTAAGTCTTTTTTGTCGAAAAATTTTTTCTAAGTCTTTATCACACAAATTCAACAAAGTCTTTTTTCAATCAAATTTTTCTAAGTGTTTTATTACGCGAAATCGGCTAAGTCTTTATTTTTACACTTTGAAATAACACAAGTCTTAGACGCACTGTTATTGCACTTTACTTACAGTTTATTCGGCAGCAGAAGGACCATTTTGTTTAATGAAACACTCACTTTTTATCACTTTGTTTTACTCACACACCACTACACTGTATTATAGGAACACACCAAGAGGTTAAGAATGTTTAACTATACATCATAATGAAAACCCAAATGATACCACGTTTAACTCGGCGATAGTGCCATCTAGTGAGAAC
The DNA here is from genome assembly GCA_036936625.1 of Parnassius smintheus behrii. Taxonomy (NCBI): domain Eukaryota; kingdom Metazoa; phylum Arthropoda; class Insecta; order Lepidoptera; family Papilionidae; genus Parnassius; species Parnassius smintheus. The sequence continues at coordinate 14,443,253 of JAUPFT010000005.1, read as the reverse complement.
AGGAGAACTACATTTACTTACAAAGTTTGTTAGCTAAACAGCCGTTTAGGAAGAGTTCAGCCACATACACACAAACACAGAAGTTAAAAGTTAAAGTTAAAGTTACAGCCTATATACGTCCCACTGCTGGGCACAGGCCTCCCCTCATTTTTGAGAGGGTTTTAGGGCAAGGAAGTGTCCGCCGCGCTGCCCCAATGCGTGTTAGCGAACTTCACATGTCTTCGAATTTTTTTTCTTATTTCTCAGATATGCAGGTTTCCTCACGATGTTTTCCTTCACCGCCGAGCACGTGGTAAATCAGCACTTAAAATTGCAATTAACAATTTCGTTGGTGCCGGCGGAGATCGAACCCGGTGTGCTCGCGTACTGTGATTACAGCGAGCGCTAACCATCCGTGCTACCACGGCACGGGCAGAAGAATTATATTTAAGGCTAGGTATTTCGCAGAGACCGCGCTTTTGAGTTCTCTTACACCATCTGAGGCATAGAAATTAGTGTTTTAAATTCTGATAAAAATATATACTATTAGTTAAGGATCTAGTCTAGCCAAAATCGCATTCAGTTACAAAATCTAAAGAACTTCACTCGATAGAAAAAAATCCCGAAGTGACCCCTTTTTGTATTGTTTTTTCAATATTATGTCTAAACTACTAACATTTTACACTTAAATTTTGTACTCAAATAAAGCCACTTAATTTTTACAGACAAATTCGCAGAGTTTGACTTGATAAAAATATTGTGTTAATTACTATATTTAGATACCTCCTAAAAGCGCGAGCGCGGCGGCTCGGCAAGCCTGACCAGTCGCGCGCTGTCGCTTATGGACGATGGACCCGTGTCGGTTTTCTCCGTGCACCGATAAATCAGTTCTTGACGAGTTCATATAATTGTTGTCACAGACTAAATATTGCGTGCTATAAATATAAATCCTGTGGTTTTAAGGACGCGTTTACAAAATTGATAGGTATAGAATCGCACTACTACATTGACAAAAGTCGCACACACAAGTGTACGCACGGTTGGCTGTGGGAATCGTAATCAAATGAAATTATTTTGATAATTTGAAAGATTGAATATGTTTTTTATTTCTTATACCTCAGAAATATACTTAGATACGAAATACGAATACCTGCTCCAGAGACTGCTTGGCACTGGAAGCCCTCTACTGGTAGTGAGATGTTAGCTCTGGACTTTGAACTGGTTTTGTCAATTATAATAAGACCTTACCTACCTGCGGACTTGATGGAGTGACCTGAAGGTGTAATTCGGTGATTACAACAGGAACTCCTAGACTAGTAGAACTAGGTATGCCGTGTTTGGGTTCGTTTTGTTGGTTATGATGAGACCTTACCACCGGACTTGATGGACTGAAGGTGTAATTCGGTGATTACAAGTGGAACTCCTAGACTAGTAGAACTAGGTGTGCCGAGTTTGGGTTCGTTTTGTTAGTTACAATGAGACCTTACCACCGGTCTTGATGGAGTGACCTGAAGGTGTAATTCAGTGATTACAACTGGAACTCCTAGACTAGTAGAACTAGGTGTGCCGAGTTTGGGTTCGTTTTGTTAGTTATGATGAGACCTTACCACCAGACTTGATGGAGTGACCTGAAGGGGTAATTCAGTAACTACTGCTGGAATTTCTGAACGAGTAGAACTAGGTGTGCCGAATTTGGGCTCCGTTTTGTTCGTTATGACGAGTCCATACCTCCGGACTTGATGGAGTGACCTGAAGGTGTAAATCGGTGATTGCAACTGGAACTCCTAGACTGGTAGAACTAGGTGTGCCGAGTTTGGGTTCGTTTTGTTAGTAACGATGAAACCTTACCACCGGACTTTATGGAGTGACCTGAAGGTGTAATTCAGTGATTACAACTGGAACTCCTAGACTAGTACAACTAGGTGTGCCGAGTTTGGGTCCGTTTTGTTAGTAACGATGAGACCTTACCACCGGACTTGATGGAGTGACCTGAAGGTGTAATTCAGTAACTACTGCTGGAATTTCTGAACGAGTAGAACTAGGTGTGCCGAATTTGGGCTCCGTTTTGTTGGTTATGACGAGTCCATACCTCCGGACTTGATGGAGTGACCTGAAGGTGTAATTCAGTGATTACAACTAGAACTCCTAGACTAGTGCAACTAGGTGTGCCGACTTTGGGTCCGTTTTGTTAGTAACGATGAGACCTTACCACCGGACTTGACGGAGTGACCTGAAGATGTAATTCAGTAACTACTGCTGGAATTTCTGAACGAGTAGAACTAGGTGTACCGAATTTGGACTCCGTTTTGTTAGTTATGACGAGTCCATACCTCTGGACTTGATGGAGTGACCTGAAGGTGTAAATCGGTGATTGCAACTGGAACTCCTAGACTGGTAGAACTAAGTGTGCCGAGTTTGGGTCCGTTTTGTTAGTAACGATTAGACCTTTAATTAAAGAAAATTATTTTATTTGTAAACCTTTATTCTTCTTATGCTAATCAGTCTTTGAAATAAAGTTATTTCTCTTAAAATAAAGTTTTTCACGGAGATAAATAAAATATACTGTAAGTATAAGAAGAAAAAATACTGTGACTGTTTAAACAAATCTGCCCCCTTAGCCAAGATGTCTTTCTACAATCGCAAACGCTAGTAGAAACGTAATGCATGTGTGGAAATGACATTTCAAATGGATAAATCATGTGGTCATAACGACCTCTTGCCTAAGGGGGCAGAGTAGATATTGAGACCCATGTTTTTCAGGTGCAATGTTGTTTCACAGACTAAATATTGCGTGCTATAAATATAAATCCTGTGGTTTTAATAGTTATAATGAATTTCACTGTAAGTTTGACTTTCTCCCCTAGCGTTGTGTGTGTTCACACGAAACTTAAAAACAGTTCTCTACTCATACAGTTTCCATACCTATCAAAAGCGAACTGGTTGTTAATTTTCTATTTATTATGTAACTCTAATTTATCGCTATAATAAAAAAAAGTTTGATCATAAAAAATGCATTTGTAAAGTCAAATAAAAAAGTCATCCCACTGCTTATTTCTATACTGTGTCGCTGGTGGGCTCATGCAAGTTCACTGCCGCGGAGTCCGCGCGAGATAATTCGTGCGCGGCCGGGACAGCGCTAAATGCTTACTTTTGCAGGAATACATGGCCTTAATTAGAGTAGAGAAAACTGCTCCTCCCACGGCCAGTTGTATGTCTGTTTGCTTGAGAGTAAGCGCACAGAGTAGCCTGGTGATTCTAGCGAACGAAAGAAAAAAATATTGTTTACACAGAAACACTGCAGTAGGTGTTGTATTTCGATTTGTTGCAAAAACATAATACTTCCGTGTCATTTTCACGAGATGAAAGGTCGAGCTTCGTGTTCATAAAATATAACAAAATTTTATTTTATTTTTATGTTTATTTAACCTTTAAATCCCTACACCGTAATAAAGATTTTATATTTCATAAGTATTCAAACATTTTAACCCTAATAACGTAATTGACAACCGAGAGACAACTGCAATTCGTACTGATTAATAACCTATGAAAAACCTCATGTTTCCTCCTCTGTAACAATGAATGGTTTTTCACTAATTTTTTTCAGCTTAAGAAAGTCCATAATTTAAAAAAACATGGAAAATAAAACTTAAGCACATTGCAATGGCAGTTACGGATAGAATCGTATAGTGTCAATAGGCCTATTCGCCGCCCGAATATCTTCTTAAAGTTGCTAATTAACGCAAATTTTATTGTAATTTGTTCTGTGCCAGTAGAAACACATTTGGTTTGTGACACAGTCACACTGCATAGTTTGGCATTAGTGTTATGAGAATTATTTTGTAAACACACTAGATGTTTAATATTACTCTTTGGCGATACATGATGATAATTAAAAGATACCACGGCTTTTAACAAATTGACCATAGTGTCCAGTCTATGTCAAGTAAAAGTCCTTACTTAAGAACAAAGAAGTTTGGCCCTGTGCTCTTTTTTATGAAATTGAGGTGATTAACGAACTGACAGTCCACGTGATGGTAAGTGGTACTGAGGATTAAAAATTTTAATTTATTAATTTGGAAAACCTCACAGTTTGTAATTATACCGGTTCCCTTCAAACCCTTCACATCAACATCTTACGACATTGCACACATGGCTGTAGAAATAGATAAGAGCTTGGTAGTACCTAATCAGAGGGTGAAATGTAGTCCAATTTATTTTGTAGGCATTAACGTTCTCTTAAAATTAACTGTATTCATATTTTATTGCAGCCATAAAAACTGAACATGTTCTCTTTTACGTTATATTTTTGTGTTAAATAACAAGTTAAAACATTTTGTTTCTTCGTAGTTTCTAGAGTAGTCATCAAAAATATCCCCTAATGCCTTTAATACATTAATTATTGTTATGACAACATTGCGTGCATCGACATCGAAAAATTTGCCAGCAGTAAATGGATAACATTGTACTAAAATAAAACCTTACGTATAGGTGAAAGAGGTTATGTCAAATGAACACAATGTCGTTCTTTGTCAAATGGAATCCACAACATTAGTTGCAGCTATTTTACATTTCGTTGGAAATTTTAAAGATACAATTGTTTTGTTTTAGCTGCTGTTCTAGCTAAAAATATATTAAAATATAACTGCTCCAAATCTATGCAAATTTCTATTTCTTGGATAACCTTTTTTTAATATAGACACATTAGACATCTTTTATAATTTTTGGTCAGTACAACTTAACTTATGTAATTTTTTATTTTATAAGAATGTCTCTTAACCAGGTACTTACAATAAGCCATAACGCTATCCACACTGGACATAGAACTAGACGCAAGGCGTTGAGGTATTGACCACATTCGCGAAAAAGTACATCTACATAAGCGGCCGTCCATTAATCACGTGATGTTTTTTCAAAATTTTTAAACACCTCCCCCCTCCCTCTAAGTAATACGTGGTGAGGTTTAAGACTAAACCCTTACCCCCCACCCCACCCAAAATCACATGTATTTTTAGTACCTACAAAAAATCCTAAATTTTTTAGAATATTATGTTTGAATACGTATATAAAGTATAATCTAGTTTTTTACTACGAAATTTACGGTCATGATAAGTATCTAGGTTGTAGGTAGTTTTTGACTGGCATAAATTTATTGTATTTTAATGACATATTTATTATTATTTATTATCAATTAATTAATGTTTTAAAGCAATCAATTTAATGATATGGATCTTATTTTATCTGAAATAAATTAATAATAATAAAAAATAATTCTATATATATATAATATTATAAAATAATTCTCTAATTTCTAGTGATAAGGGGCTTACCCCTCTATCCTTAGCCAACGAGCAATGGCAGGACCCAGCATTGCTTAGCATTTCCGACCGGGAGACCGTATGGAAGGAGAAGGAGCTCCACGGGAGGTACTACAAGGCTCTACATGAGCCCTTCGTAGATACAGTCGCCTCCCTCAACTGGCTACGTTTCGGTGACTTCTTCGGGGAAACCGAGGGTTTTGTCTGTGCAATACAGGATCAGGTTATTAAGACCAACAACTATCGGAGATACATCCTAAAGGATGGCACCGTCGACGTCTGTCGAGCTTGTCGCCATCCCGGGGAGTCACTCAGGCATGTCATCTCCGGTTGTTCGGCGCTTTCTAACTCTGAGTACTTGCACAGGCACAACCTAGTAGCCAGAATTCTACACCAGGAGCTCGCTCTGAAATACGGTCTCGTGGACCGGAAATTGCCGTTTTACAAGTACTTGCCGGAAGCCGTGCTCGAAAATGACCGCGCCAGGCTCTACTGGGACCGGGCCATCATCACAGACAGGACTATTCTTGCGAATAAGCCTGATATTGTGCTGATGGACCGGGCACAGTCAAGGATATTTTTGGTCGATATTACCATCCCGTATGACGAGAACCTCGTGAGAGCTGAAACAGATAAGCAATCAAAATATCTGGATCTGGCTCACGAGGTGACCGACATGTGGGGTGGTCTGCCGGCCGAAATTATTCCTGTAGTCGTCTCTGCGAATGGGCTAATTCCAGTTAGCCTCTCTGGTCATCTGAGGCGACTGGGACTCCGTGACGGACCGCTCCGGGCTCAAATGCAGAAGGCGGTGCTCCTTGATACTGCCCGCATCGTCCGCCGGTTTCTTTCCCTTTCCCCCTAACCCTTGGCCGTTTGGTCTCCCCTGCCGAGGGCTTCCATCTGGTTGGGCTTTTATTTATTTATGTAGTTTTGTATTTATTTTATTTTATTGATATTTATGTATATTTATCTTTTCATTTTCGTTTATAATTATATATTTATAAATCCCAACCAGATGAGAAAACTATATGGAAAAAAAATAATAATATTAAAGGAATGGTCTAATTATGCGAAACATATTGTACTAGACTAGATGAACAGATTTATTGTTCATTGTTCTTGGATCACGGATTAGCAAGACTTTCTTCAACACTAACAACTGGATAAGCATCTTGCAAGTCAGTTGTTGGCACTGTGCTTTGTTGAAGATCAGCGTCGGTTTCATCAAGCCACTCGGCTTCATCATTTTCGCGCAATACGCAGAGAATCTCTCTCGATCTACCGATCGATCGTCGCGTGAGGATGCGTGAAGGACAAACATTATGCATCTCTAGATTATTATTGCTCGGATTAGGTTCATGCTTATGACATGAATTTACTGATAGTCACGTTGTTGTGCATAGTTGTGTTGACGTCATAAGAGACGGCAGAGGGAAACTGAAACAGGAGATGAGCAGTAGCATCTTCCTCATAACAATTAAAAAAAAAACTAAACGTGGCAACCCCTACGTGGCAACGTATGGGGGAGGTCTATGTTCAGCAGTGGACTTTTATAGGCTGTAATAGATAAATGAATGTATTTGTCACGCTGTTTATAAATTTTTTTATACAGAAGGTTAAATATTTTGCCAGGTGAAAATTAATAAAAGTTATGACATTCATTTACGTGGAAGAGCCATACTGCAGCTATATTGTGGTTGCAGCACGAATGGGTCGGCTTGACCAGGGTAGGACCACGCTCTCACAGTATACCAGTGTAAAATAGCAGCTTAATGATGATGTGTTTCGCGTGGTGAGGGTAGAGAACCGGATGCCCTTTTAACCGGAAACGAAGCATTTCATCTTAGCCCTCAGGGGTGACAACGCATCTGCATTTTTATTCTTAATTGAAGATAAATGTAGATGTCTATGCTCCACAGCATCCACTTACCATCAAGTTGACTGTGTGCTCGTTTGTCACTGGTATTCTACAAAAAAATTACAAGATTAGCTTCAAAATTTTAGTCGACTTCGAAAAAGGCACACAAATCAATTCGACTTTCACATACTTTTTTACTTAACATACAAAAACAAACTGTTTTGTATGTTACGCTATATCTTCGTCAATTATGAACCGATTTTGATATTGTTTTAAATAGATTACTCTTTAGGGGTGGTTCCATATAATTCTGGAGAAAATATTCCACTTCTAAGGGTAACAAAATAGGTGATGAAATATTTAAGAGAACTATTAAACGATATTGAGATATACTACTCGAAAGGATAAAAAATTACTTTTTAATAGAAAGTTAAAGCCAGGCTCAAACAACTGAAAGGAATAAAATAATTTTGCCTTCTAAAGTGATTATTTATTCTTTTTAATTGTTTGAAGACGTTTTTTGACGTTTCCGTATACCGTTAAAACCTATTAAAGCCCAATGTTTGCTATAGTTGCCACACTTGACAAGCAAACCGGCAGTCGCAGTTTTTTATTTTTATTCGTTACTAGCTGCTGCCCGCGACTTCGTACGCGGATGATGTTGCTTATGCCAGCGACAACGAGGTCGTCAAAATCGAAGATCTGAAACGTCTGATATCGAATTCTAAGAGCCCAGGGACGGGAAAACAACGTGATGCGAGTGACGATTCGAGACGTTCCAGATCTTTCATTTTTGTAAGTCAACACGAAATGCCCATCAGACTAAACAACTTTTGCTAAGACGTCATTCCTATATATGTTATAATGTCGCTGGGCTTTGGAGTTCCACAACAGGTGTTCCAGATCTTCAAATTTATTCTCACAGCAGAAAAAAACTCTTCACATGGAATATTTTTTGCTTTGGCACCATTTTTATATCTCTTATACTTTAGCTGGTCTGTTGCGGTTCTGCATCAGGTGTTCCATTTTCCAAAATAAATTATAGCCTATATGTTATCTAGACTTAACACCTATACAGCAAAAAACTTTTCATCCCGTATATTTCACCGATCTGGTGAGGAATGCACCGAGTTCCAAGGGTACACTGAATTCACAATAATATTGTAAATCACTTTAAAAAAATTCTTTATAAACTATAGCTTGTACTTGTACCCTTGGCTTTGCCCACGTTCTTGGTCACGCGCAAGTCGAATCTCACGCTCCTGACTGCTCTCAAGTGATCGAGCGTCTCAGAGCGGATATTCTGAAAACTCAACCTCTGATCCCTCTGTGTAACTATTTCGGATGCGCGAGACAAAGAATGACGATCCCGGTCGATAGCTAAACGCATTTCTCGTTGTTCCACACTTTCCTGAGATCGAGAAGCAGTAGTGCGGACTCGTTTACATTCTAGTCGTAATTGGCGCTGCGTGCTAGTTTCTGCAGAGCTGCAGACAAACTTAGTGCACTACGCTCACGGTTAGCACCTAGCCGTTGTTCACGCTCTGCGTGGGTTCGAGAGAAGCTACTGCTACTACTAACTAACCTGCGCATCTTAGAAACCCTTGAGTTTTTAGACAGATTTGATCTTTTTCTAAAAGGCATAGCTAAAATTCCTTCTTAATCCGATACTAACGATATTCAAAACAATGAAAAGTAATCGAATTATTACGTAAGGATTGCTAGTAAGTAGAAAAAAAAATTTCGCAGGAAAATTAAACACATCAACCAACACACACAACAAAGGTAACCCCCGTTTCTATAGGATGAGAGCGGCCCATCGGCACCTATAACATCATTTTTGAGAAACGAAACCATAGTGCGATCTAACTCGACGCCATCGCCATCTAGTTAGTAAACGGAAATTACATATTATTTACCCAAATGAATTAATTAAATTATGAATTAAAACTAAATTGTCGTTAATTTAATATATAATAAAAAATATGGTTACAGCAGCAAGGAACAAACCTAAGAATTACATACTTAAATGTAAAGTTCTCAGATTTCTTAATGCACATAAAAAGTGCAAAAATTAACCAAAAATTACGAATTTTCAAAATAATATTATGGGATTTAAACTCTCACCATTTAATGCGGTAAACGGTCGCCTGACCTTACCGCTAAATTCCCCGTTGACATATTGTTAAACAGCTGTTTCCTTGCAATTTATAATATTACTGCCCCGCTCCTTTATAAAATAGCGTGATTATTATGTTCCCAGAGTTAAATTTTTATTTTTATGTTAACTAATAACATGTCATTTTGTGCATTCAATTATTTTGTACATTCAATTACGAAGAAAAACCTTTTAAAATCAATACTGCTTACCTCCTAAAACATACGGCGTGATAATATGTAGCCTAAAGCCTTCCTTGGTATACAAAGAACATTTTTGCTGAATTTCAATTCAATCTATCCAGTAGTTTTGGTGTGAAGCCGTACCATACACACTGACAAACAGACAAACAGACAAAAATTCTAAAAAGTTACTTTTTGTCATCAGTTACGTTTTTCTAACAAAAGCCACTTATTTTTTCTCGAAAATACTCAATGTACAGTTTTTCTTTCGTTACTGTTTTAATAAATGTATAGATAAGTAGGGCATGGATACCGGTATACCGAAATACCGGTATACCGGTAAAATTTTTGGTACTTTTAATACCAGTATTTGAGGATAAAATACCGGTATTTCGGTATTTCATAATAAGTGATCTATTTTTGCAAGGTTGTTAAAATACTACAGAACGCTCGATTCCTATAGTTCATACTGTTGTTCATACTGCTGATGAGTTTTCATATGACATCAATCACGAATAATCTCGATTGTAGAAAAATAAACTCAAAATCAACTACGCAAGACACTGTATGCATATCGTCGCTGATCTTTGCCGGCTACTTACCGTCTGAAGACGTGCATTGAAAATACTCTGATAAACTTAAACTCTGCTGTCAAGTTCTCCCAAGAAGAGTTTGAATTGCTGCATTCCGTTCAAAAGAGCCCGAAAATAGTCAAGATGACAGTGAAAGCACTTTGCCGACGAGATGCGACACTTTTAACTGCAGAAGCTGCCCTTAAATATATGCTACGAACATTAATTAACCAAAAAACAAGTTTGTCTAAATCTCTGGCGGAAGCTCTAAGAAAGCGCATATCGGAAAGATGACAACCTATGACTGCAATTTTACAGTATCTTCATAACGCAGAAGAATATTTCAAAGAAATTGCAGAGACACGCCGAGATAACCATCCAGAGTTTCCTAGAATGAGTTGTGATGAAATGATTACGTCAATTACTGAACTTATTCATCGATTGCAAGAACAGAGTCTCAGCTCTCTACAAAACAGGAGTGCGATGAGCTCACCTGCTGCTGCTTATGCTTCTGGTGAAAAGGAAACAAGTGAAGATGACACAGGTACTAATAGCAGTACTTCATCTGTAATGGGGAAGGAACTTAATAAAGCAATAGAAAAATCTATGAACAAAAAGCAAAACAGATCCCAGATCGGCGAGGAAGAAGAAGATAAAATTGAAACATTAATTCGAATTGAAATGACGTTGTATGAAAATGGAGGTACGGGAGGTAGGTTTTCGGACGCAGCTTACAATTATTTCTTAAGTATTCCTCCCACGAGCGTTGAATCAGAAAAGGTCTTTTCAGCTGCAAGTTACAGTTGTAAAAAAATAAGATCATCACTCAACGACGCCAGTTTGGACGCGTTGTGTTTTCTTCGTTTGATTTGCAACAAACGCTATTTGCCTGATTAAAGGACTTGAACACTTGAGTTAAATGATTAGAAAGTAAGACTGAAGTAAGACTAATCATTAGATAGTAAGACTGATTTTATTACCGATTGTGATATTTGTGCCAATGAAACAATATAAAAACAATTGTTGGATCAAATAACGTGTTTTCTTTTTGATTCTTAATTACCTTTATTTTATCTCATTTTGTGGATTCTAGGAAGTGGTGTAGGAAATTGCTTTAATTGCTCTCCACAAACAAGACTTACCAATCGTTATTGGAATCATTTAAATAGTTATTAGTAGTATTTAAAAATACCGAAATAATACCGAAATTTCGGTATACCGGTTATTGTGATTTCAATACCGGTATCAATACCGGTATGAAAATCATTCCGGTATTCCACGCCCTAGTTATAAGGTAGACGCTGTTGCCCATTCCTAATTTCCCCTTCCCCTTCCCCTTCCCCAGTCCCTTACGACACCCACGGGATGATATGGGGCAGTGGATATTCTTACACCGCACTACATTGTTTAATTTTGTTGAAAGTTAATTTTGGATGTTTCAGAAGACAGAGAAATTTGGTATTCAATATCTTTTACTGACTTGGCTTTATGTTTATGGTTAATGCATTCCTAAATTTTCTATGTAATTTCCACGACAGTAAAAATGTTGTGCGTGATACGAGTACGTACGCGAAGAAAAGCGTTTGCAACTTGGCAATAATGTAATGAAAGTAAATAAAAGTCATATTTTAGAAAACTATTACGTTAAACTCCGTTTAGCTTATACTGTTTATATTTAAAAGTTCGGTTTAGAGTAATACGTAAGTGGCAGCCTCGTTGGTCTAACGGTCTTCAGCGCGACTGGTGATCATGTGGTCCCAGGTTCAATTCCGTCCAATCGGTGCAAGTGGTGTAATAGAGAGTGCATATGTGCTTGGACATACACTCGGGAACTATTACCATGCTCTGGGCAGACGGCTAGTCTCGGTTGCAACTGGCCATCGTGACCGAAATTTGATCTAGAGGACATTACGTGGTACATTTTTACGTGGTAGAGACACGCTTCAGCTATATTATGGCTGTAGCACAAATGGGTCAGCTCGACCGGAATGGACCACGCTCTCTCAATATTCCAGCGTAAAATAGCAGGTTAATGCTGCTGTACTTCGTATGGTCAGTGTAGTGATCCGGAGACCCTTTTTACTGGAAACGAGGCATTCCATCTTAAACTCAGAGATGATATATAAATATATCATCTATGAAATATATATATATATATATATATATATATATATTAATATAATAATAATATTCCAACACAACTATCACACAACACCATCTAGTCCTAAGCTAAGCAAAAGCTTATATATTTCTAAATACATAAATATTATAGATAAATTACGCCGAGACACAGAACAAATGATAGTGCTCATCACACAAACATTTGTCCTGGGTGGGAATCGAACCCACGACCTCCGGCTTTTCAGTCAGGGTCACTAACCACTAGACCAACAGGCCTGTCATAATATATAATATGTATACTTATTACGTATATTATATATTGTATTGCGTGTACATGTGCATATATTTCTTCTTATTAGTTTTACTTTTTTGTGAAGTTTATGCTTTTTTTGTTTTTTGTGTACAAAAGGTGAGAACAATACTCTGTAGTGATTTCTACCAGTTAAACCTGAGTTTCCTTCGGTGTCATACAAATTTAATTTTTCCTGCTGGTACTTACGTATCTACATGGTATAAAACAAAGTTGCTTCCCGCCGTCCGTACGCTTAGATCTTTTAAACTACATAACGGATTTTCAAGCGGTTTTCATCAATAGACAAAATGATACAAGAGGTTTATATGTACAATACATGTATATGTTGTCGAGATCCAAAAATCACCCGAGCGAATTCGGTACGGATGGCTAATTATTTTAATATAACGCAAATTAATCAAAGTTTAAAAAAAAAGGTGTAAAATTCTAATTTGTAATAATAGGCCAAAATTTATTTACCGCAAAGGAAATATCCAAAATCGTGGCTCCACGTTGCATGTGAACCCTTTCAATGAAAAACTTGAAAGTTAATCCACCAGTTGCTCAGTCTGAAATTTACCCCCATCGCAACACATTCGATCGTCGCAGCTTACAGTTAAATTTTTTACAATTATATCTACGTATAAAAACAGTGATTAAATAAATAAATAAAAACTAGCGTTTTAATAGATTTTATGTAAAAGTAAAATTTTTGTTTTTAAAAACCGGGAAAATATTTAAGGTGGCAAAGAGTGATAGGATTACAGCTTATCTCTTCAAATAGTATAACGTAAGTTTCAGCTTTGTTTGATAATAATTTGCGTATGTAGTGAATAAAGATCAAGTTTTTATTTATTGAGTTGTTATACTGACATGCTTGATTTAACTGTGACTAGAGCTATTTGATATTGACATCAAATTTTTTATTTTATTTATTTCTAATAATATACAGACGAATATAAAAATGTAATTAAAAGAAACAATCAAAATTCGTAATGATTTATTCAAAAATTTCACATTGTGATGATTACTGTTTATTTTAATTGCGTTCACTTAATGGAGCTAGTGAAGGACAATTCTGAGATGCTCTTCTAAGCTGTTTAGTTCAAGCTAATTTTCCATTAGGAAATCGTCTGTACACACTTTTTACTTTTTCATCAGAGAATTTACCAATCTTCACGCCTGACAGATGTATTGGTGATTTTGCTCTTACTCACTCGTAGTAATTATACGCTTTTTATAAGTAACAGCATCTAAAGCCGCACGCACCACTTGAAGTGTAATTGACTTCTTAGAGCTTAATTTTGACTAGTATCGTGATTGCAAAAACCCTTCCAACTACGAGGATATGCGTTAATTTTTTTTACAAACACGCTTTATTTACAACTTTTTTTAAAGTACCTACGCCTACGATAACAGTTCTCTTAACAGGGTTCTCTACAGGAACGATATTTCATTAATGTACTTTAGGTTCTTTTATAGGATAGGGTGACAAACAAGCACTCATGATGGTAAGTGGTTGCTGCAGCCCATTGACCTCCAAATCTATCCTCGATTACAAATCAAAATACAGATGCCTTGTCATCCATGAGGACTAAGATGGAATGCCTCGTTTCCAGTAAAAAGATTTTTACGGAACGGAACGGTAAAATCCGTAAAAGTAGTTTTAATCAACGTGTAGTGTTCGCGTAAATATAAGAAATCATTATGTCCTTTAGGTGTTTTAGAGACTTCTTAAATATTTTTGGGAATTTTCGAAGGTACACGCGATTTTGCCTTCTTAGCTATATTATACTATACTTTGGCATTACTTCATCTCAAGGGCATCTTGATTAGCATATGTGAGTTGAAAGATAAAAATAATGTATTTGTATTAATTCAAAATTCTTGCGGTTCGTGAAATATAAGCGGATTCGATCCCTTTTTGGTTACTGTCGCAGGTGACATGTGGAATGGTTGTTTTGGGGGATACGCAACCAGCGTTATTGGCTTTTCTCTAGCGAGGAGTAGAGCTTAATGATTATTTTATTTTATTGTTTATTTTTAGGGTTCCGTACCTCTAAAGGGAAAAGGAATCCTTTTAGTATTACTTTACTTTGTTGTTCGCCCATCTGTCTGTCCTACTGCCGAGTTCTTTTTTCTCAGAAATAGTTCGAGGTAGGTAAAAACTAAATACTTAGGTCTAGGTTCCTTGGAGGTCTAGTTATTCATGATTCCAACGCATTCATCAGATACCGCCGAAATGGCTGTCACAGAATTTGATACTCGCAAACTCACTTAACAATACTATAGATACGTTAGGTTAAGTATAGTGCTACAATCTGCTTTATATATCTCGAAAAATTTATAAAAGATGGTAACATTGATAATTTACATCGAACAATCAAGAGTTTGTTATCTTCATTCCAAATAGCAAGGGCAAAAGTTTCATTTCTGCAATTTTTATTATTTTGTATTCATAACTCGCAGAAAATCGAGCTTGCGTGATTCTCGTTACCAAAAATGTTTTATTTGAAGACGTCATTCAAATCACATTGATAAATTAAATTATATTACGACTGATCGCATGTCGGTATCCGAGCTAATAACAAGACGGTATGGATATAAGTAAAAAGTCCGCAGACTAAAGTCAATTTTGAAATTCCAGACAGGTGGTTCAAACCATTATATATTTGTCGAAAACCAATAAGTACGTACAACACACCACAAATAAGCGACATAAGAGCTTCCATCATTCTTTTTCTATATTGTCTCTATACTGAAATGCGAAATATTTGCTTTCTGAACATTTTAAAGAGCCAGTATAATTAAAATCTTTGAGGCAGTGCATCTAAGAGTACAGAGACCAAGCATCTGTATGTAGCCCTCTTAGTTTGAATGAGTGCTGTGGCCAATAGACATATGTTGCGCCCTCGATTAATAATCAAAACACATATGTCTTGCCACCCCTGCGGATTAAGATGGAATACCTCGTTACCAGTGATAGCAAAAAGGTTCTCCGGTTCTCGTCACCCACACACACATATGAAACACAGTGCTGCTCTTTCACGACGGTACTCTTTGGGAGCCTTTCTACGTTAGCCAGCCTGCCTAGTCTTACATCTACCTACGCTATTTTGTATAGAGTGATGAACGAGCTAACTTTACTGTACCACCAATGGTAAGCCGCTGTTGTAGTTGTAGACAAACGAATTAATAAAATTTACGAATGATATTAGTACCTACTCAACAGTTGACTTTTTTATAGAATAAGGTGACAAACGAGCACACAGTCCACCTGATAAGGTAAGTGGATGCTTTGGCCCATAGACATCTATATTTAAGATACTAATAAAATTAAGAATCAAAATGCAGATCCGTTGTCATCGCTGAGGAGTAAGTAATATGAAATGCCTCGATTCCAGTAAAACGGGTCTCCGGATCTCTACACCCACCATGCGAAACACAACAGTGTTAAATTGCTACTTTACGATAGTATTCTGTGAGAGCGTGGCATTTTCCCGGTTGAGCCGACCCATTCGTGCTACAACCATAATATAGCTGCAGTATGGCTCTACCGCGTATAAATAACTTCTTAATAATTAATCACTTGTTAAGCTTTAGTACCACTCTTATTACGTTCCAAATGAGATATTTATAAGTAGTGCAGTTAATATGATTAAATATAGCTGGTAAAAGTATAGTATCAAATATAGCTTGTAATTAAAATCGTAGATATTGAAAAGTAGTAGAAAGCATTGGGTTTTAATTCTGTCAGTCCGCCATAGTTCATTTTCGCTCGTTCGTGACGAACACGAAACAGCTCGTTGACAGCAGGTTGACGGCGATTTAGGCGGGCCCAGAAAGCGACGCCAGAATTAACAGCGTTTTGTAAATGGATATTGTGCTCTGCTATAACCTATAGACCTTTATCTTTAATCGAAAAAGGTGTTATTAGTGAATATAATTGAAATTACTTTTCGGTTTGCTTAATTGTTAGGTTTCTTTAAAAGTTTCATTCGTTTTATTCTATGTAAAATAAAATAAAATAAATCTCGATATGTATGTACATGTATTTTAAAAATATATATGAAATTGACGTGACAAACGATTAACAGTCCACCTGATGGTAAATGGATAGTATGGAACAGATGCGTTGACACGTACGAGATTTCCTGACAGCCTGAAATTGGAATGGTATTTTACACCCTTCAGACCGAAACAGTAGTGCAAGTGCAAGCACTGATATACTGATATGCCGGTAGAAATACGTAAGACAGTCATACCTATACAGAGTAGAAAAGGACTAATCAATAAAAGTTACAGCCTATATACGTCCCACTGCTGGGCATAGGCCTCCCCTGATTTCTGAGAGGGTTTTAGGGCAAGGAAGTGTCCGCCGCGCTGCCCCAAGGCGTGTTGGCGAACTTCACATGTCTTCGAAAAACTTTTTTTTTCTTATTCCTCAGACATGCGGGTTTCCTCAGGATGTTTACCTTCTCCACCGAGTACATGGTAAATCAGCACTTAAAATTGCAGTTAACAATTTCATTGGTGCCGGCGGGGATCGAACCCGGGTTACTCGCGTTCTGTTATATTTACAGCGAGCGTTAACCATCTGAGCTACCACGGCTCTAGAACTAGAACTAGAAGAGCTTTCTAGAAAATTCCATGCTATATCTTTTCCACTAGCGCCATCTAGTATCGAGTGACAGAACTAGGAGAGAAATTTCTACACTTAGTCGGTCGGGACCGATATGTGCACTAAAATTCCAGATTGTTTCAACGAAAAAGGCCAGTTAGGTCCGTAACCGAGGCAGTAATGAATTGGCAAGTCAAGCGAATACTTCGAAGCGATATAACTGAGAATTGTGATTTATTATTAGTGTGTTTTAAGTTGTAATGTCGTGTAGTGGCGGTTGAGAATATCCACTACCCCATATCTTCCCGTGGGTGTCGTAAGAGGCGACAGAGGGAGACAGGCAGGAGATGGGCAGCAGCATCTTCCTAATAACAACAATAACATAATAAAAAACAGTGGTTGTCAACCCGCTCGCCAAGCGTGGCAACTATGGCAAATATCCCCCCATGAGCAACGACGCAACCAAACGGCCCCCAGTACCCGGCGGCCACGCTATTCCTGGCTACGGTGGCGACCATGGTAACGGCGGGGCAGGGGGTGCTAAGAATCTCCGGTGAAGGTTCGCTTGCCAATTACGACGACTCGACCTGGCAACATATAACGCACGCACCCTGAGGACTGACGAGAAGATACTGGAGCTGGAAGAAGAGGTAGACAAGTTGCGCTGGCATATTGTTGGATTATCTGAGGTCCGAAGAGAGGGGAAGGACACGGTAATCATCGAGTCCGGAAACTTGTTCTATCACCGGGAGGGCGACCATCTGTCCCAAGGAGGTGTCGGATTTATCGTCCACAAGTCTCTAGTCAACAACGTTGTAAAGATTGGAAGTGTGTCGACGAGGGTCGCGTACCTGATACTCAGAATCAGCAAACGGTATTCGCTCAAGGTCATACAGGTCTACGCACCAACCTCGGCACATCCCAATGAGGAGGTGGAGGAAATGTATAAGGATATTCCCAGAGCCATGCATTCCTCCAAAACCCACTACACGGTGTTGATGGGAGACTTCAACGCAAAACCAGGCACAAGAGAAGGCGGTGAGCCGAAGTTAGGGAAATTTGGAGTAGGGCAACAGAACCTTAGGGGCCAGTAGCTGGCTGACTTTATGGAAAAGAGGGACTGTTTATGATGAACTCTTTCTTCCAAAAGCGGCCCCACAGGAAGTGGACCTGGTCGAGCCCTTACGGTTCGACAAAAAATGAGATTAACTTCATTATGACGACCAGGCGCCAACTGTTCAGTGATGTCTCAGTGATCGCAAGGGTGAAAACCGGCAGCGATCACCGAATGGTTAGAGGCACACTGAACCTAAACGTTAAGTTGGAGAGGTCTCGTCTAATGAAGTCAACGCTCCGTCCCCCTCGTGCTCTAATCCAGAATCCCGAAACCTTTCAGCTTGAGTTACGTAACCGCTTTCAGTGCCTAGAAGATTGCAATCCAGTGGACGATATGAATGACAAGCTCGTGGAAACTGTCCATGTGGCCGGAGCTAAGTTCTGCAAGACCCGCCGCAGAAGAACACAAAAACTCTCCGGTCACACCCTTAATCTCATGGCTGTTAGACGGGAGATTAGACTGCAATCTTCAACAGATTTGACAGCATACAGGCAACTAAACAGACAGATCTCCAAATGCATGCGGCGAGACTTACGCAACTTTAATACTGCTCGTATTAAAGAAGCGATCGAGCGGAACCAGGGCTCCAAAGTCTTTGCCAGAGATCTGTCTGCCAGAAAGGGCCAACTGTCAAAGCTGAAGACTGAGTGTGGCAGCATCGTTTCCGGGACACCTGAGATTTTGAGTGAGATTGAGAGGTTCTACGGGCAGCTGTACACATCATCGTTGAAGCCACACGCAAGTGTGAGTAACGATCCAAGAGCATGTCTTACCCGACACTATTCCGATGATATCCCGGACGTCAGTCTAAGCGAGATTAGAATGGCTCTCCAGCACCTTAAAAACGGCAGGGCCCCAGGCGGGGATGGAATTACAGCGGAGCTTCTGAAAGCGGGTGGAACACCGGTACTTGAAGTCCTTCAGAAGCTCTTTAATTCCATCCTCCATGATGGCACTACTCCGGAGGCGTGGAGGAGTGCGGTGGTCCTGTTCTTTAAGAAAGGCGTTCTTGAAGAACTACAGACCGATTTCCCTTCTGAGCCGCGTCTACGTGCTGTTTTCGAGAATCGACGACTTCCAGCCTCCCGAACAAGCCGGTTTCCGAAAAGGCTTCAGTACCATAGATCACATACATACCCTGCGGCAGAGTGTACAGAAGACCGAAGAGTACAATCTGCCACTTTGCCTGGTGTATGTGGACTATGAGAAAGCCTTTGATTCCATCGAAATTTGGGCGGTGCTACAGTCCCTTCAGTGGTGCCAAGTTGACTGTCGGTATATCGAAGTGCTGAAGTGTTTGTACAGTAGGGCTACGATGGCTATCTGAGTACAGAACCAGAGTTCGAAACCTATCCAACTGCAGAGGTGTAAGACAGGGTGACGTTATATCCCCGAAACTCTTCACCGCTGCGTTGGAAGATGTTTTCAAGCTACTGGACTGAAAAGGATACGGTATTAACATCAATGGCGAGTACATCACTCACCTTCGATTTGCCGACGATATAGTCCTTATGGTAGAATCGCTGGAGGACCTTAGCACTATGCCCAATGACCTCAATAGTGTCTCCCAACGGATAGGTCTTAAGATGAACATGGACAAAACAAAGATCATGTTTAATGTCCGTGTCACACCTATGTCGGTAGTTGTTAGGAGCACTGTGCTTGAAGTTGTTGACGAGTACGTTTACCTGGGACATATAGTCCGACTAGGTAAGTCCAACTTCGACCGAGAGGTCAATCGACGGATTCAACTCGGCTGGGTAGCGTTCGGGAACGACACATCTTCTCGTCGAGTATACCTCAATCTCTGAAAACTAAAGTGTACAACCAGTGCGTGTAGCCAGTGATGACTTACGGATCTGAGACGTGGTCCTTCACTGCTGGCCGTATGAGGACGCTCAAGGTCACTTAGTGAGCTATGGAGAGGGCTATTCTCAGAGTTTCTCTGCGTAATAGGCTCAGAAATGGGGATATCCGCAGTAAAACCAGAGTGACCGACATAGCCCAACGGATTAGTAAGCTGAAGTAGCAATGGGCCGGCCATATAGCTCGAAGAACCGATAACCGATGGGGAAGAAAGGTTCTCGAGTGGCAGCCTCGTACCGGTAGGCGTAGTGTAGGGCGAACCCCCACTAGATGGAGTGACGACCTGGTAAGACATGCAGGAAGTCGATGGATGCAGGTGGCTCAGGACCGTGCTTTGTGGCATTGCTTGGGGGAGGCCTACGTTCAGCAGTGGACTTGTGAAGGGCTGTAATAATAAAGTGTCAATTTTGGTAATTTAGTCAGCAGTTTTTACTGTCACTAAAACCAAGTTCGTAACAATTGGTTTTAGAAGTGGGATCAAATTATGCCGATTTTACTGAAGGACGACACGGAGGGTGTCCGTACCCTAAGTCAACGCCAGCAGGAGACGGACCAGAGACAATTTGGTGGTGCAATGCCGAAGACGTCGGAGGGCCAGCTGCTGGCCCGTCAACTGCTCCTACATCTGCAGCACCTGACTTAGGTGCGCTGATGATGATGCTGCGGGACTAGGCCTGTCGAAAGGAGGAACAGGCCCGTCGGTCGAAAGAGCAGCAGGAAACAGGCCCGCCGGCAGGAGAAACAGGCATGCCAGCAGGAGGAACGGGCCCGTCTGTTGGAAGGGCATCTGCAGCGCGAACAGGAGGAACAGGCCCTCCGACAGGAAGAACTCTCACACTAGGTTTGCACGACCAGGCCTTAACCATTCTGGAAGCTCTCGGTAAGGAAGTGACTTGCGGGCTGCTCCTTGAGGCATTGGAGGCTAGATATGGCAATGCTCACCTGGTACACGTCTTTCGTACGCAGCTTAAAGTGCAACGCAACAACGAAAACCTGCAGCAATGGGCCTTTGAGGTGGAGAAGCTAGTTCGAAAAGTATACCAGTCTGTATCCTGCACTTATTGAAGGGAACATGGTGCAGACATTCATCGACGACTACCGCGATCGTGAAGTCAGAGCTGGTGTGAAGTTCGGGCACCACGATACGCTTAAGTACGCCTTGGCACATGCACCGCAGGGGGAAGCCGTGCGGCGGGATCACCGTTCCCATCACGTCAGGGAGGTTGCAACAGCTGCAGTTCGTGACCGCAATAAGGGATACAGCCCTAGTTGCTATGGCTGTAGGGAAAGTGGCCATCTTCGATCCAGCTGGCCTAAGCGACCTGTAAAAAGGGAAGGTGATCGATCTCGAGAGGATAGTGCTGCTAACAACACCGTCCAGCAACGGCTGGATCATCGTTCCCATAGCGTTAGGGAGGTTTCAGCAGCTATAGTCCACGAGTGCAATAAAAGATTACAGCCCAAGGTGCTACGGCTGTGGGGAAAGCGGCCATCTTCAATCCAGCTGCCCTAAGCGAATTGTAAAAAGGGAAAGTGATCGATCTCGAGAAGGTAGTGTTAACAGCACCACCCAGCAGCAGCAAAATACGACTTTGTGATCGAACACCGCAGCGGGAAATCCCATGGCAACGCAGATGCATATTTAAGAAGACCTTGTCCTGAAGATTACAAGAATTGTACTAAGCAAGAGGGTAAGGAAATGGTATCTGTGAGGATGCTCAGCAACGAGTGGAAGGACAGCCTAACAACGTGCACAGCAGGAAGATTCGGACATCAAGCCGATTTAGTGCTCCCAAGCCCAAGTGGAGCGACGTCTCAGCGATGAGTTCGACCACGAAAAGCTATTGGGCCCAATGGGATAGCTTGCTGATTCAGGATGGAGTTCTGTGCCGTAATTGGGATATGGGAGACAGGTGTCATTTGCAAATGGTTGTCCCCAAAGCTAAAGTACCGGATGTTCTACTGCTGTACCTTAATGGTTGTTCAGAAGGTCATCTGGGAGTTAAGCGAACTACTGAAGATCCGAGAACGCTTTTACTGAGTCCACTGTCGTGACGATGTCGAGGATTGGTGTCGTAAATGTGCTGTCAATAAAAGCTGTTAATAAACGGTAAAACTCTCTAAAATACACCGGATCGAACACAGTTATGTGTGTCAAATTGTAATTTGATCATTCAAGCCGAACAAAACTAAAAATAGACTGGCTTAATGTAAAAGCCACGTCTTGGAAAGAGTTTGACGAACGCAGCCCCAGGTATCTTGCACCTGAGATGCTGCACCCATCACAGATAAGACGAGGTACAAGTATGTGCTTTTAGTTTGTATTTAAAGATTGAAATGATGATGGAAAATATATCCAAAAAACTTTTGATGGGGACAGGCATTGTCAGTGTAAAAGTATGGAATAAAACTAATGTAACGTATTTTATCGCGTTTAATTTAAACTTTTATACTCGACGTTTGGGCCACTTTACAACAACTGCAACTGAGGTGTTTCACATTCTGATAACATAATTAACGAAGGCTACCTTCAACTTTTAATTATTAATTTTTCATCCTATCTTATCAACGAGCTTAAAGTATACAGCTTACATTATCATCATCATCATTACTGCCCATCAAGAGTCCATTGAATTTAGGTTTCTCCAGTTAATTGTCTTGTAAGGCGGATTTTCGCCATAGTTGTCACGCTTAGCAGGAGAGTTTGTGACCGCAGTTTTATTATATTCATTATTATTGAGGTCCTCACTTTTTGTGGAATCATCATGGAATTATATCATAACTTACTATTATAGGAGTCGCAGAAAGGAATAATAATACGCCTGATCACTTGAGGTTTGCTTTACTACAGTTACAGCACAAAAAGCACCTCAATCGGTAATGCAATCATTTAAATAATATCACACAATGGTGATAGGTGTTAGCCTATCCCTACCTATCAGAACTGAACCTAGCAACAGTTCGAATGTGTAAATAAGTAAACAACTCTTATAAATATTACTGATAAGTCAATTAATTACAAATGTTTAAGAAATGAAATTACTTACATATTCTTTGCAAATCTCTTAAATTCTAAATTAAAAATAAACTGAGAAAATAATCTATGACAATACAATGACTTATAATCAATGTTATAATTGTAATTAAGAAAAATATTATAAAAGAAAAAGATAATTACATTATTATTATTTAAATGACTTAGTAGCAATTATTTTACAATCACTGATAACATTACTTAACACCACCTCTCGGCTCCGTAGTGTGTGGTTTAGCTATGAGCAAATTATGAGTATTTGTATGGCCTACAAATTATTGATCCGGTCTGGATGTTTGTTTTTGTGTCATTTATGTGCGTAAACTGCTTCTACGATACAGAAGAAAATCCTAGAGTGGGGGTAACGTTTTTTTGTAAATAAAACTCATCTTGAAATCTTGCAGTATGCTTGAGTTTGGATTTTTTTTATTATTATTTTTTTAAAGAATATTAACAATGCTATAAACATTACTAATATTCCCCTTAACCACTCGTGGTAAGCTTAAATTGCTTGTGTTACGAGTAGTTCACGCCAGTAGTCGAATGGTGGATTCGAACCCAAGACCTGTTTGAGTTCGCGGTCCGCGCCCTGCCATTAGGCTACTGTCATTTTTTAGATTTTTTAATTATATGACACGAATTAGATGGTATCACCCAGCTATCTATCATCTCTATTGAAATTGGGGTGTTTTGTTTTTTTTTAATTTTTCTAGCCTTGCGAATTATCGTTGGTAGGGATCGGTGTTCCTTTGCGAGAATTTGTGATCTATCAAATCTGATATAATGATAGGGACGATCCTGAACATGTTGGCATACTGCGGACTTGAAGCGTCGGTGTAGCAAGACTCCATTATAATGCATACTACTGCAAAACTTCAAGATAGTGTAAAGTCGTGCTGCGGAGATAGTAACAGAAATTAATAATTATAAGTTGAAGGTAGCCTTCGTTAATCAGGACATCAGGACGTCAAACACCTGTGTTCCCTCCGTTACCACGGGAGCCGTAAAGTGCCCGAAACGGTGGGAATTAAAAAAGTTAAAATTAAGAGCGTTAAAATTTGTAAAGTTTCAGTTTTATTCCATGTGTAATATTAGCGTAAATATAATAAATCATTAAGTGTGAAAGTAAGTACTGGCTATCCGCTCGCATACCACATTATATCCAGTACATATGGACAATTCTTTTAAGTAATGCATGCCAGACGAATTCTTCAAAAGTCCCTATGTCCTGTTTATACCCTATAACTTTTAGTCTAGCAATTTTCGATGTAGCTATTTTTCGAAATAGTCGAATAGGGAGGGGAGAACATCATTCCCACAAACTCCACCATACTACGCAGTTACTTTACTACATACAATAAAGAAGAAAAATAAACAAAGTTTTCTAACCCATTTACAACGATAATTGATGTTTCTTTTAAAGCGACCGATGTCACTATTATCGATGCACCAACTTTTTTCCTGCATTATGATGAAAAGCGTAGCGTTTCGTGATTTTTCATAACCGACGGGGTTGCATGAATAATATCCATGATAATCAGGCCTTGTGAATAGGGCTGCTACTTATACATACGGCTTACTTTGTTGTTGAATTTATAAGATTTTGTAGAATTTTGTGTCAATAAAAACTGTTAAAGAACAGTAAAACAGATATGTGTGGCAAATTGTAAATTTGTCAGAACAAAACTAAAAGTTGACTATCTCAATGTTAAAAAGATTTTTCGTAAAAGCCACGTCTTGGAAATAGTTTGACGAACGCTGCCTCATGTTAGATGCTGCACCCATCACAGATAAGACAAGGTACAAGTATGTACTTTTAGTTTGGGTTTGAAGGTTGACATGATGATGACATTGAATGGAATATTGTCTTAATTAATCTGAATAAATCAGAGTAATATAATTAAGAAAGAATCTTATCAAGAGTCCCCTGTTGAATATAGTTCTCTTCTTTGGTTGATTGCCTTATAGGGCGGATTTTAGCCGTAATTGCTACTTTTAGTAGGGGGGCTTCCGAGCCGCGCTTTATTATTATTATTATTTTATAGGATAGGGTGACAAACGAGCACACAGTCCACCTGATAGTAAGTGGTTTATGTGCCCCATAGACATCTACATCTTTCCTCGATTACGAATCAAAATGCAGATGCGTTGTCACCCGTGAGGACTAAGATGGAATGCCTCGTTTCCAGTAAAAAGAGTCTCCGGTTCTCTACACTCACCATACGAAACACAGCAGCATTAAACTACTATTTCACGCTGGTATCCTGTGAGAGCGTGGTCCTACCCCGGTCGAGCCGACCCATTCGTGATACAACTATACTAATAATACAACTGCAACATGGCTCTACCACGTATAGCACTTATTATTATATTATAAATTAAGTCTACACTTTTCGTAGCCTATGAAAGTATATCCACTCGCACTTAAGCCCGCCATCAGCTGAAACATCCTCATTTATCAACAACCTGTATTATGTAAACAGTGGAAAGATGAACGGCCTACTGATATATCTACCCCCGACGGCCGGTGTATCATATGCTGGTTATAGGATGCCCCACAAAAGTGTATGTAGCCGTTGCCCACAAAAGTGAGTCCAAGAGAATCTGGTCGGAGATGCCCAAGCACCTAAAAACGAGTTTAATGGAACATCTCACGACATTTGTCTTTTAATTATCTTCCTTACCGCCTAGGATATAAGATTTGCTTATGTAAAAGAAAGTTTGAAACTATCCGGATGGCACTTTGTGTGATAGATGGTCGCTGAGTACAAGTTATTAAGGCTTTGGAGATATAGAGTCACCGCGAAGAACACCTTACCTTAACCCACTGTCTCTTTTAAGTAGATATTGACGCGCTTAACAGCTACAATTGTAGAACGGCTCCCTCGAGAGCCGAAGCGTTTACACTCCACATTAACGATACCGTGATTGACACAGGGTTAATTAAAAGTTCGCGGAACCGTTCAAAATTGCTGATCTGTATCCTGCGCTATTATCACAAAACGATGTGTTTAAAAAAATTATAAAAATCTCGGTATTGGACATTTGTCAAAATTATCTGAACTGACAAATTCTAACGCTATAATTACTCAAGAATGTCCACTACCCCATATCGTGGGATAATTTCTTGGCATATCGTGACAAAATGTGTCATAGTTCAAACGCTTGGCAAGCGGTTTGGGCATATCAGTTTTTTTTTCTAGTTTTTATTCGGAAGACACTGCTGTCCATATTCGTCCATCATCTGGTTCAGTTCCGCTCTGTCGTTTCTTACCACACCTTCGGAATAACGTGGAGTAGTGGACATTCTAACAGCGTCACTATTAAACGGCGAAAACACTTAAATAAGTATAAATAGCTCAAAGTAATAAAAACATTCAGTTACCAATCTGCAAAAACTGTATTAAAAAAGAAAAACTTTCCTTCACATTTAATCTTGCAACCCTGTCCTACCGAAGCGGATTTCCTGCGACGCTAATCCGTTTTGATGTTACTAAATTGATTATTAGCTTTGAAACTACGTAACTACGTTCATTTGTTTACAAATTGATGTTAAAACTGTGTGCCGTTATACATGCTTACTCTGTCCCATACTTTCCTTAAACTGCGTGTTTATTCTTATTTTGAACGATTTAATACAGCAACATAATTGACAAATGTAGTAAGAAGTTGGGTCTTTGATTAGATAGAATAAAAATACAATCTTCGTTCATCACCATTCTCGGTTCCTAGGTTAGCGGCGAGTCTAATTCCGAGCCGGAAAAAGTGATAGAGCCGAGAAAACATACAGTGGTGGTGTAAGAACACCCACTGCCCCATACCATCCCGTGGGAGTCATAAGACAGAGGGAAAAAAATCAGGTGTGGTCAGCAGCGTTTTCCTAAGAACTCGCTCGCCAAGCGTGGCAACTATGGCTAAAATCCCTCCATAAGGCAATCTATTGGGGAGGCCTGTGTTCAGCACTGGACTTTAATAGGCTTTAACAATAACGGTAAGAGTGATAGAGACACCCGCAGGGAATCAGGGTAACCAACAAAGCAGTAAATTGAAGTGGCAATCGGCCTGCCGTATAGCGTAACTAAACCAAATGGTGCACCATCATATGTTTAGAAAGGAGATGGACTATTTCTGTGAAATATCAGTCCTCCATATCCAGTCAGTCCAGGGCGATATCTTCATCAGCGTGAACGTAACTTAAATTGCCATGAATAGAAAAATTATACTTGGTTACAATAGTAGCCCCCAAAACCCCCGTTATTGCTCTGCAAATGGAAGAGACAGCTCAGAGAGTTAAGAAAGTTGGTATAAAGATATTTTTTCAAATTAAAAGAAAATTGTGTGTACACAGCCTACCTGATGGTTAGAGGACGCTGTGGCCCTTGGACATCTTCATCTACGTCACCTCTGAGGACTAAGATGGAATGTCTTTTATCCTGTAAAAGGGGTCTCCGGTTTTGTACTTATAATAATAGTAGCCGCCCGGGCAACCAGTAACAACTCATGAGGAAGCTACCCGTCATGTCGATGTTTGGATGGCACAACATGGGCAGGATAAGAACAAACAAAACCAAGATTATGTGTTTTCACGAGATACAACAAAAAAAGTAATGTGTAACGTGTAGTGCCTACTTCTACTTCCCTATATCGTCACATCGGTGTCGTTAATAAGCAACAGAGTTAAACAAACAAGGTAATTGGTAGCAGCGTCTTCCTAATTACAACTAAAAATTAAAAAACTGTGATTGCAATCCCGCCTGGCAAGCGTTGCAACTATGGCAAATGCGTAGAACACTCAATAAGTTTTGAGATATACAAAAAGTATTCTAGAAACTATTAATATTTATTTTACATCTTTTCAAATGATTCTCCATCATGTTCCATACAAAGTTCCATTTACCTAAACCAATTTGGAAACACTTTTGCTAATCTCTTTTGTCTATCTGACAGGTCGGAAATCGCTTCTTCGTAGGCAGCCACGGCTTCTTCGGAGCTTGAAAAAAACTTGCATTTTATTTTTTCTTTGACTCTTGGGAACGAAAAGAAATGACAAGGAGCTGTCAAGTCAAGTCTGTAAAGTGGGTAACTTAGATTTTCAATACTAGATTCTTCAATAAATGCTTTTGTTCTAGGGGAGGTATGGAAAGAGGCGTTATCGTGATGCAGCATGATTCCCCGAAGCCCGGTCTTTGGTCTTCTCTCCCGCACAGCTTGAAAAGCTTTGGGTAATGCAACTGTAGTATACCATTCAGAGTTGACTGACCTACAATTTTCCAGCATTGACGTCGACAAATGTCTACTCCGCGAAAAAAATCTAGCCACCATTTTTTTGCCGACGTTGCGAGGTCTTTGCAGTTTTGTCGGTAACCGTCCTTCTGAGTAGACCTTTACCGATGATTGCCTTTTATTTTCCGGTTCATATTGATAGATCCATATCTCGTCACCAGTAACGATTTCTAAAACACGCGTAGATGCCCCGTTTTCGAAACGTAGACGCATTTCATGGCATCAATCCACACGAGTCTGTTTTTCGCTTTCAAAGAGCAAACGATGGATCCATCGACAACAAAGCTTCCTCACTACAAGATGTTTATGTAGGATGGTATGAATGCTTCCCGAACTAGTGCCCACAATCTTTTTCAATGTCCGTATATGTGATTCTTGGGTATTCTAGCACCAATATTTCTGTAGTCCATACATTTTCTGTCGTTACTGCTGTTTGCGGGGCCGCGGTTATTTGGTCATCTTTAAGGTTAATTTTACCCCTTTTGAATTTAGCAAACCAGCTAAAAAATGTTGCGCGTGATAGACCTGAGTCCCCTAATGCTGATTGTAACCGTTGTAAACTTAATTTTTCGGTTAAACTAAATTTAATATCATGATAGATTATAGCGCGCAAATGTTCACGGTTAAGACCCATCGCTTTAAATTAAAAGCGCGGGAAGCGTTGCAGGAAAATTAATAGAACTTTGTTTTTTATATTGAACAATTGGCTTATGGAGTTCTATTTTTAAATAAATTTGCTTTTTAGAAACATATAACATGGGCGCATTCCATTTTTAAATTTCGAGTATCTCAAAACTTATTGAGTGACTTACGTATGCCTCCCATAAAGCAATTTATGGGAGGCCTTTCAGCAGTAGACTTTTGATAGATTATAACAGTTTTTCCAAAAAGTTACTAAATATAAGTATCACTTCGACTTCTACTCGAAAGAAATCCGTGACCACATTATAACAAAAACATAGGGCAAAACGTATTTTAACTAGCTTTTACCCGCGACTTTGTCCGCGTAAAACTTAAACAAAAATAACATTCAGGTTTTTCCATAGTTTGCCACATATGTTGGCCATTGTTGCCACGCTTGGCAAGTGTGTTATTACCCGCAGTGTTTGATTCTTAAGTTGTTACTATAATACGCTATCACCCATCTCCTGGTAAATTCCCTCTGTCGCCTCTTACGGCACCCACGGGATGACATGGGGAAATGGATACCCATCGGGAAATCTTAAAAATGCTACCGTGCTTAATGGAGAAACAGTTAATGTTCGTGATCTACTCGCAGAAGTAAAGAGCTACAACAAATTTGGTTGAATATATTACTGCTCGTATACTCGGCGTTTCGAGTACTTAATAGCACCTTTAAGTACTGTGGGACAGGTTTTTAAACGTTCCGATGTCGTAGTGTAAAACACAATAAAACCCGCGTGTAAGAACATTAGGTGAAGTGAAAAAGTAATAATAATAATAATCCTTATTAATAAACATATTACATGCACAAACGTTGACAGTGGTCATTGACCCCTAAACTAGGATATTGTAACTGAATTTCAGGGGCTAGTTTCCTTACCTACTCTTAGTTCCTGTTACTATAATTTGTTAATCGATATTTATTTTATTATATTTATAAGTATTATTTAAAACGTAAGTTATGCCAATTTAAAAAAGGGAAATGGAAAAAATTTATGTAATGTTGGCACGGTTGCAAAAAACTGTAATAGTGGTCTCAGGGTAGTTTGTTCAACTAACAAAACCACTTTGAACACAGTTTTTTTGCGATTTTTTTCACATGGGAAGACGTTAAATTAAAAAAGATCTATTAATTATGCATCGTTTAGTAAAATAAGACATTAACACTTTAAACAATCATAGCTTGTTAAAATCGATTTTGCATCAAAACCTACCATCAGGTGAACCGCATGCTCGTTTTCATTTGATTGATCGCATGAATCTTTTGTAGACAAAAAACTTTAAGATATAGAAGACAAAATGTGAAGACTCGTTTGTGCATAATTGCAAGTTTTATTCCAAGCTTATTTCATACTTAATATGAAAATAAGATTTAGAGTTTAAAGAAAGTTAGTTATTTAGACAGAGACTTTTAATTTATACATATATAGATAAAAACCAAATGAATTCAATAGTATATTCTCGTGTAGGTCCTACCTATCTTTATCTACACAAATGTAAACATGTAATCTTCAAACTGAAGTCACAATAATTAAAATGGAAATCACTGTAATGGAAAAAAATGTATTCTACGGTCATAAAATTATGTTAACGTTACCGTAACATCCTATTAGTCCACTGCTGAACATAGGCCCCCTCCATAGATTGGATAACTAAACTAAAAAAAAACTAAACTGGATTTTGCCACAGTTGGCCTTATCTCTATCTTCCTAGACACTGCTACCCATCTCCTGTTTTGTTTTCCTGTCGCCTCTTACGACATTCACAGAATGATAGTTGAGCCGTTGGTAGTGCGCCTGATCTCACTCTGGTCGTGTCGGGTTGCCGTACCATCGGTCTATAGGACTGAGGGAATGTAGAGTGCACTTGCGAATACACTTAGACACTATATTCCTGTCATGCGCAGACGGCTAGACTCCGTTGAGACTGGCCGCCTTGACCGAAATTCGGTTTGGAGGGTATTATTATTATTATCTGAAACATATGCTACATACAGGCATTACAACATACAAACGGGCACTCCTACTTCACTGTAGTTAGAGATTAGAATGTGGCGGTCCCTACCAAACGAATACCTTAGCAAAAATAGTCGTACTATTCTTTTATTTTATTCTATCCAAGCATGCTCAACATATCTTATGTGTTGGTTTAGAATTTTTAGTACCCATGTTTATGGACTTTGCTTTATCCTTCGAGGATTACAGACGTCACGTTCTGGATTATGTACATCTCTTAAAGCTTTTCGGATGAAAAACGTAGCCAAGTCTCTTTTGGTGCCTTTATTCAAAAGGCCTATGAAATATGAAAAAGCTACAAAGTAATGTTTTTACTACCAAGAGATACCCACTTCATAGCTAATGTTTTGTTGAATTTACTTACCCTAGTTTTCATTAGTTGAAGCTTTCTTCACATAGAGTTGCTATAAATAAAAAATAATAATGTAATTTTATATGGCGTAATGAATATTCTTACACCGCCACTATACGGTTCTTTAAAAATCTATTAACGAAATGGGAATGACTTTATTTGTTAGTGTGTTACTTCCAGGTACATTTGGTACCCTCCACGTAATACTATGTCAGGTAATCAACAATACGTTATTGTGTCGTAAGACGAAACCGGAGATTTCGCGATAAACTTAGACAGAGAAATTGTGTTCCCTCACGGAAGCCATTCGGTTCCGGGCACGCCGTTAAAATTATCAGATCATAAGCACAAACCGACGGCGGCGGGTAAAGCAAAATTTATTGCGATCAAGCCCGCTTCTGCCGCAACTGGAACGTAAGAAATTGGGCTGGGCGCGGTGAAAAACGATCGTCGCCGGCAAATATTTGCTCACTTATAGGATATTACTAGAGGGAAGGAGTCTATTTGATAAAATATTGGACTTAGAATAACTCCATCGTTGATTGAAATATGAAAAAGTATTTCTTTACGGAATAAGGGTGGCAAACGAGCACTCAGTCCACCTGATGGTATGTGGATACTGTGGCCCAGAGACTACATTTATCCTCGATTAAGAATCAAAACGCAGATGCGTTGTGACCCCTGAGGAACAAGATGGAATGCCTCGTTTCCCCGGTCAAGCAGACCCATTCGTGCTACAACCATAATATAGCCGCAGCGTTGGTCTACCACGAATAATATCAAGTATATGTGTAAAGTGCAATTTTTGACTGTACACACCATCAACTTCCCTTGTGCCAGTGTTTTGTGGATGGTATAAATCTAGATCTAGATAATAGAATACTATTATATTAGTTTTAGTTTATATATATCATATGTAACTATCGTATTTATTATTATTATTTATTGATTTATTTTATTTTTATTAATTGTTTTATTTCATATAATTTACGTAACAATGTGTATATTATTCATTTTTTAGTAGTACTAATGTATGCACTAAGTTTGCAATTTAAATATAAGTACCCGGTTGACCGAGCTTTGCTCGGTATTTTTCGCTCGATTTTTTTAATTCGTGTGTTTTGGAAATTATATTTAGATACAAATTACATACTGATGAATTATAAATAATATTTTTTGATCTTAGCGACATAACAGAAAAAACTGAACTGGTTATTTGAATAAAAAATCATGAGTGCAATTATTTTTATTTAAATTTTCGTGTTTTTAAAAAATACTAAAAAAAGGGCTCGAAAAAAATATATTTTCTCAAAAAAGAAAGAAACTTGAAAAAAAAAAAAAAAAAGTCGGTCGGTCGGTCTGGGCTCGAACCGGGGTTTTACGATTTTGTGACCGCCCATTATACCAATAAGCTATTTATAATCATTACCAAATTGTCAAAATTTACCTTCTTATTCTAACTATATTGTAGCAGTTTTTAATTGCCTAAAAACACGGACAAAAAGACATTTTCTAAAAATAAATCTTAGCTAGATCGATTTATTATCCCCGAAACTCCCTGGACACTAAATTTTATGAAAATCGTTGGAGCCGTTTCCGAGATCCCGATTATATATATATATATATACATATATACAAGAATTGCTCGTTTAATAGTATAGGATTTCCTTTATGGGTCTACTGGAAGATATTTCAGCGAATTTGGAATAAGTAGAACCTTTGTACGTAATTACTATAATTACTATAGAATTCAGTTAAACTCAGAGCAAATTATTTGCAAACATTTTTTCAACTTACACGCCACTTACTTAATTAAAACGTTTTTGACGCCACCCCGGCTCTTAATCCTTGGAATGAGAGGCCAAAGTGTCTACGCCCGTAGCATCCCACACTACGGCTTTTACCTCTCTCCCAAGAGATCAAAGTCATCATTTACACCATCGGTTCTCCTATCATGAGCTCTAAACATTTCACAATGCTCTAAAACCGAGGGAACATTTATATAGACAAAAGCTCTTCGGATAATATCGTTCAGAATACCGTGACGGGTGACAACCTACGTATTTTACTGTTATGTAAATAAAATACTTAATCACAAGTTTAAATATGCAATTACGCTTGTATTGGTTTGAAATCCATTTTGATCTTGTATATAATATGTGAAATTTTAGAGTTTTCATTCCAGTTCACTAACATACGTGGGTGGTCTGAAAAGTTTCCGACCTAAAAGAGATACAAAACATTTTTTCTTAAAATTTATTTTTATTTTTCTACATAGTCTCCTTGTAACTCTAACACTACTCTACACACTTCCCAGCAATGCTCCCATCTCTCTAACCCATCAAAATAGTACTCGGTATTTTTCTCTGCAAAAGGTGATTGCCTCCTTAAAGTTAAACTTTAAATTACAGCCTATATACGTCCCACTCCTGGGCACAGGCCTCCTCTCATTTGTGAGAGGGTTTTTGGGGCAAGGAATAATCCGCCGCGCTGCCCCAATGCGTGTTGGTGAACTTCACATGTCTTCGAATTTTTTTTCTTATTTCTCAGACGTGCAGGTTTCCTCACGATGTTTTCCTTCAACGCCGAGCACGTGGTAAATCAGCACTTAAAATTGCAATTAACAATTTCATTGGTGCTGGCGGGGATCGCACCCGGTTTGCTCGCGTATTGTGATATTTACAGCGAGCGCTAACCATTGTCTCCTTATTTAACGAAAATCTCTGTCGCTTGGGGCTAGATCTGGTAGGTAAGGCATGATGGTCAAGCAATTAAACTGTAATTTGTAGATTTTCGCCATGACAACTGCCGCTGCAGTGTGAGACGGCGTGTTGTCATGGTGAAACATGATTTTCTTTTTCTGCACACAGTACACACACAGTACGCGAGCAACCCGGGTTCGATCCCCGCTGATACCAATGAAATTGTTAATTGGCAAAGTGCTGATTTACCACGTACTCAGCAGTGAAGGATAACATCATGAGTTAACCTGTATGTCTGCCCTCCAACACGCATTGAGGCAGCTAAAAACCTTCTCAGGAGTGAGAGGAAGCTGGGTCAGCTGTGGGACGTATATAGGCTGTAACTTTTTTTTACTATAAAATTTATCAAAATAAATTATGATTTCATGATTTTACTCTAGTTTAAGTCATAATGATTATTTGACCTAGTTTAGATGTAGTTACGCTCCGACCTACAATCAGGTCAAAAAGGAATTACGTTTACAAAAATAATCCTGATGGTACGTGCTTTTTATAAAGTAATAACAATTCTAGTAAATTATAAACAAACCAAAATAAAAAATATACCTTAATGTTTTCTTATGCCCTGATACTTTATTAATGTTCAAATGCATACGACATTGGGACTATTGATGCTGAAGGTAAAGCAGGGTTAACTATGACATCGGAACTTCAAACACTTCGATCTCTCTCCCGTGTCCATGGGTGCTGTAAAGCACCCGAAATGCCAGAAATTAAAAAGTCAAAATTGAGCACCATAAATTCATTAGTTTCAATTATTCAGAAAATATACAATTCAATGACGGGTGAAGTCCATCAACACATACTGCAGCATCGCAGTGGATTATTCCCATACTAGACTCTGCCAGTAATCAAGTGAAGGTACCAGGCGGTCCCATAATGAACTGGCCTGATATAGTTCAACGCGACATGTCGCTACATGTTGTGTAGCATTAAATAGTACGTTTATCGTGCACTTAATATAAGAAACATGCATCGACATGAAATGCTTAGTCTTAGTTTAACAGGCATTTGAATAACGAGAGTCGCGTATTTTTTCAAAATGTCGAAAACTGAGTATCGAAGTGTCATAAAGTTTCTGTTTAAAAAAGGTTTATCCCCTGCCCAAATAAAAGAACGATTGGATGGCGTGTATAAGGAGTCTGCCCCCTCCTATAACACAGTGAAAAATTGGGTGAAAGAGTTTCGCCTCGGGAGAGAAACCGTCGAAGACTTTGGCCACGACGGTCGACCTGTGGAAGTGCTCACTCCCGAAACGATTGCTCTTATCGAAGAGGAGGTTCTGAGTGACCGCCGTTTGAAGATTAGAGAAATTGCAGCAAGGCTTGGGCTATCTAAGAGTACCGTTCATCGCGCGATCCATGAACATCTTCACATGAAAAAAGTGAGTGCAAGATGGGTACCGAAACTTCTTTCAGCGGTACAGAGACAAGAAAGAGTGCGCTGCGCTTCGGAGTTTTTGGATCTTTGTGGCGAAAATCCAAAGACTGTGATCGAGCAGCTAGTGACTGGTGATAATAATAATAATAATATAATAATCCACAACTATCACACAACGCCATCTAGTCCCAAGCTAAGCAGAGCTTGTGTTATGGGTACTAGACAACGGATAAACATACTTATATATTTCTAAATACATAAATATTATAGATAAATTACACCCAGACACAGAACAAATGATCGTGCTCATCACACAAACATTTGTCCTGGGTGGGAATCGAACCCACGACCTCCGGCATAGCAGTCAGGGTCACTAACCACTAGACCAACAGGCCAGTCAAATGATGATGAAACTATGATCTTGTATTATGATCCACAAAGCAAGCGCGAGTCAATGGAATGGCGTTATAACGGTGAAAAGCCCCATAGAAAGGCAAAGGTGCAACAATCGACTAAAAAACTGATGTGCACAATATTTTGGGATTTTCAAGGCATTTTGATGGTGGATTTTAAAGAACGTAATACAGTCGTGAACGGCGAATATTATGCTTCTTTAATATATAAATTACGAGACAAGATAAAGGAAAAACGAAGAGGCAAGCTGTCTAAAGGTGTCTTGTTGCTCCATGACAACGCCCCTGTTCATACCGCTGGTGTTTCGAAGGATGCAGTTCGTCAATGCGGGTTCACAGAAGTTCAACATCCACCTTACAGTCCAGACATGGCCCCGTCCGACTATTATTTATTTCCAAATTTAAAGCGGGACTTAAGAGGAAGAAAATTTTCAAGCGATGAAGAGTTGCAGGTTGCAGTATTCAGTCATTTTGAGGATAAAAAATGTGATTATTTTTATAAAGGTTTAGAGATGTTGATTCACAGATGTCAGAAGTGTGTTAGTATTCATGGTGATTATATTGAAAAATAAAATTGGTTTCATTTAATTTCCTTCATTGGTTCATAGTTAGGCCAATTCATTATGGGACCGCCTACGTACTTGGCTGAGCTGCGTGGGATGTTTATATGGTGGCACTTTTCTTTTTACTTTTGACTCACCTATAAAAACTATTTTGAGGTAATGCCGGTACTCAGTGATAATAACTTACTTTGTTGCCTCTGTTGCCTATATAATTCCTTGGAGTATAAAAGAAAATAAGCAGGAAATTGTTTGCATCTCTTTATAACAAACTCAATAATAATAAAAACTGCGGTTGCCAAACCGTCTGGTAGCTGAGGCCATGTTCAACAGTGAATTTGTGATTAAGTGCAATGAATAAATAAAAACTGTGTCACAAATAGTTAAATCTGTCCGTGATATAGACATTTTACTGTAATTTAGGTGTGACCTTGAGCTCCAATGTTATATATTCGAATAGATAGCACTGTGCCAATTTTGTTGTACTATTGTAATGTCGGACTAATTTGCAGACAAGGCGTTAAAAGTAATTTACCAACTTTTTTTTCGCTCTTTCAAATTATATGTAATCGCTACAATTTGTGAAAACTCATAACTAGGACGGTAATCACCCGTCTGCATGTTGTAAGGCTGGGAATTGTTTACATGGTTTCCACTATTTGGAAAATTTTATCTCTTAGGGTCTATTAAAAGTATTCCGTTAAATTCTGAAATCATAACTCTAGGCACACATTTGGAGCACTCTGCATTAGCCCGCTATTTCTGGCATGGCATTGAAATTAATTTGGAATTGGGGTCTATATTTAGGCAGCATATTTAGAAATAAGTTTTTCGCCGGTTATGTTCTGAGGTCTTATCCGAACCAATGGTAAATTAAACCAAATATTGACTTTCAATAAGTATTATTAAATAAAAAATTCTGTTCTATCTATCGTATGTATTAAATGAATGTATAATGTATTGAATTATAAACACGAAATTAAACAATATAACCTACTATAATTAACATTAGCAATTTTCGGAAAAGAATTTTGATACAGTTGTCTGTACTTTTATCACGAAAGATATAATTCAGAAAAAATCTTTTATTTTTTATGAGATCAGACGAACTTACAATCCATCTGAAGGCAAGTGGCAGTTGCAGTCGATGGATACCTGCCCGATCTCTGATGCATGCTGCATGATCTCTCTCCGGTCGTGTCAGTTTACCGTCCCATCAGATTATGAGAGTGAGGGAATAGAGAGTGCACCTGTGCTTGCGCATACACTTGGGCACCATAATCCTGTGCTGCGCAGATGACTAGTCTCGGAGTAATCCGGTCATTATTATTATTATTTTGGGGGTTTTTATGTAGATTTCTCATCCGGTTGCGCTATATAAATATACACATATATATATAGTAAATTTTATAAATAAGAAATTATATATTATATAAATAAAAAACCAACCAGATGGAAGTTCAATCAGAGAGACCAAACGGCTGAGGCTTAGGGAGAAAAGGAAAAGGGAATTTTTATTATTATTTGTAAAGGTAACTTTTTTACCCTCGTTATTACTACCGGAAAAGATATGCCCACGGGCCTAAACCAAGTAGACGTCTATTAGTTTGTATATAGAATCTGATGTTATAAGTACTATTATCTGTTCGCATCGCAAAAAATTTCTGACAATTAGGCATGGGATTACAGCTTTCCGTAAACTAACAAAAATTTGTTATGGTAGATCGAGTGATTTGATTGATTGGTGAAAAGATATAGGTATTATCCCCGTGTTGGACAAAACTATGGATACTATACTTATAGTTTGGAGATTTTACATAATATTTTTTATTTCATTTTTGAAATCTACATACTTTGTAACTTTTTCTGATATTCTAGACTTGGGTTATGGGTTCAGCTATATCTATTAAAGTTGCTGTTTTTTCTATATTGTTTACTATGATTATATTTGGTCTGTTGAAGTGGGCTATCTTGTCTGTCAGCATGGCTCTATCGAAATACAACTTACATGTTTGGTATTCTATGATAGTCTCAGAAATATATTTAAAGTAAGGTGTGGGTGAGGTTAGGATGAGTTTGTATTTTAGTGCTAATTTTTGATGTATGATATTAACAACCTGGTCATGTTATTTATCATTATATGTTTTTTGCAATTACGAGTTTCTATAACCTGGTCCTTAATAGCGAGGATAAACCCTTCTGTCTCGGGAAACAGTAATCGACGCTTCAGCCACTCGTTCGACGCAGATTTGTAGACTTGTCGAAAATCTGTGAATTGTGTAGGTTCGTAATATTCATAAGAAACTGCCTCCTTAAATTCCAGATAGCATCATTCTCTGTACACAGGATCGGGGTGATGCTTCCTATGTTTCATCATTCCGTTGTCGTATTTATTGAGCGTTGGATGTATTTAAGGTCCGAATTATTCTAGTTTATTACTCCAAACGAATAAGTCAGTACCGGTATGGCATACGTATTTATTGCCTTTAATGTCGAGTTTAGTCTGTGTTTAAATTGTTGCTTTAATGTTGACTTAATTTCATTATAATGTAGTAATTTCGAGTGATGGTAGCCTAAATATTTATACGTCTCCATTTCATTAAGTGAGTTTAATATTATCCAGTTAGAGTTTGGTGGTGAATTAATTTTACCTTTTTACAATCCCAAGCTCCATACTCGTACCCAATGAGATGTTTTCTGTTTTGTTTGCAAGTTGGTTTAATCTTGGGCATACAATGTTATGTCGTCCATATACAACAAGTGGTTTATTTAATATATGTCTGATAATGATTTCTTAAATTTACGCGAACACTACACATTGAATAAAACTATTATTTACGGATTTTATCGCGTTTAATTACATTAATTTATTTTTATTATTATCCCGACGTTTCGGGTGCTTTACAGCGCCCATGGTCACGGGGGGGACTGAGATGTTTGACGTCCCAATGTCATAGTTAGACCGGCTACCTTCAGTTTTTTAATATTAATTTTTGGTCCGATTTACGCAAAACGAGCTTATAGTATCATGAAGTCTTGCAGTGGTATGCTTGGGTTTGGGTTTAATTTTGTTAATTATAGGATCCCAAGCAGATGGTAGTACCCAACCATCTTCTCTATTGAAATTTGGATGTTTTTTTAATTTCAATAGCCTCGCTACCACCGTATCATCCTTGGTAGGAATCGGTGTTCTTTTGCGAGAATTTGTGGTTTATCAAATCTAATGTAATGGTGGGGACGATCTTGAAATGTTCGCATGTTCGAAGTCTGCAGTCTGCGAACATGTTCAAGATCGTCCCCACCATTACATTAGATTTGATAAACCACAAATTCTCGCAAAAGAACACCGATTCCTACCAAGGATGATACGCGAGGCTATTGAAATTAAAAAACATTCAAATTTCAATAGAGAAGATGGTTGGGTACTACCATCTGCTTGGGATCCTATAATTAACAAAATTAAACCCAAACCCAAGCATACCACTGCAAGACTTCATGATACTATAAGCTCGTTTTGCGTAAATCGGACCAAAAATTAATATTAAAAAACTGAAGGTAGCCGGACTAACTATGACATTGGGACGTCAAACATCTCAGTCCCCCCCGTGATCATGGGCGCTGTAAAGCACCCGAAACGTCGGGATAATAATAAAAATAAATTAATGTAATTAAACGCGATAAAATCCGTAAATAATAGTTTTATTCAATATGTTTGATGGTAACTCTGTGCTAGTGGATAACCTATATTGGATGCATTTACTTGATTAGAGACTTTAATATCAAGCCAAAACATAGTGGGCTTAAAAAATCACTTTGAAATATGTCACGTATGACCAATCTCGGTTGTTTAGCAGCTAGTTCTTCCTTCATGGATTGAAGTTGCTGATAATAGATATCTGCCGTAATCGTTTGGCCAGATTTTAGAAAGTTGTAGTGAACGACACCGGCGCTAGTCCACCAAACACTCACAAGTAACTTTTTCAGAGCCAATTTCCGTTTAGGGCACGCTTTGACTTGGTTTCCAGGGTTCATCCATTACGACCAGCACTTCCGATTATCGTACAGTATCCATTTTTCATCACAAGTAATGATTCGATTTGAAATTCCTTCATTTTTGTGTCGGTTGAGCAAAGTAACACAGCAGTCGACGCGTGTTTGGAAGTTCGATTCACTCAATTCATTCATCGTTCAAGTTTTTTTTTACTTTCCCGATTTGCTTCAAGTGGATTAATACTGTTTTATCACTTACCCAGAAGCCTGCAGCTATCGCTGAAGTGCTTTGAAATGGATCCGCTTCCACTATAGGTTTTAATTCTTCATTTTCCACTTTGGTCTCCAGCCGTCCACGGGGTTGCTTCTGAAGGTCGAAATTTCCAGAACGAAAACGTTGAAACCAAAAACGTACCGTGCTTT
This sequence comes from Parnassius smintheus behrii, assembly GCA_036936625.1. NCBI lineage: Eukaryota > Metazoa > Arthropoda > Insecta > Lepidoptera > Papilionidae > Parnassius > Parnassius smintheus. The sequence goes on along the minus strand of JAUPFT010000005.1, from coordinate 14,402,273 downwards.
CTTTTGCGACACCAGTGTCATAGACATCATTAATCCTTTGAGCTGTTTCTGCAGCACTAATGCCACGGTAGAACTCGTGCTCGTAAATATACCGATATTTCATATTTTCCATTGTGTGGTAATAAGCGATGTCAAATAAAAAAATAATGAGGAAAAAACAAATGAAAACTGTTTTGTACAAAACAAAACAAAACAAAACTGAAATGTACCAGCTAAATGAATTTATAAATTTTAATTTTGGAATTCTTAATCAAAGAGGAGATCACAGACATCTAAATAATAAGGCACTAGAAATGCCGTTTACTGTCTTTTAATATCGGGACGCATGTCGCCAGTTCGCAGCTTTACAATCTAGCAAGCAATCTACGCCTACACATACCTCTAGCATTAATGCAACAAAGATTAATCTATAAACTATTGCGTTAAGGAATATTTTATAAAAGCGCAAAATCTCAGGAGGCGTAGCCACTCGGTCCAATAATTAAAGTGTGTGAAAAACAGAGAATGACATTGCGCGCTCACTCTCACTTGGGCATAGTGTTTCGATAACTTTCTATTAAGCATTGTTAATCTTCCAGGAGTCTTACACCAAGATATAACTAATTAACTGGAAGTGTTTCAGTAAAAGACGCTTTTAGTCTTAGCTTTATAGCTTTTAGACGTTTTATAATTAGAAAAAAATAAAAATTAATAAGTTAAGAATAAATATATCCATTTATCTATAATAAACGGATCTTTTGGAAATTTGTAACAAAAGCATTGTATTAAATAAACAGATGTATAAATAAAATCAATACAACATTATACAAACGGCAAAACAAAAAATATATGTATGGGTGATGACTTTCTGTTGTTTGTTACTTTTCAGTTTCCCGACTTCTTACAGATCGAATTTATACTACTATCCTTACAGTATAATTACTCAAGTAATTTACAAGTACAAACAAATAGATAATCGCTGATAAACGGTTAATGGTATAAAATATTTATAAAGAAAGAAAAATAGAAAGTTGTAAATAAACATTTAACGAAAAATCACATTTCATTCCCCTTTCTGTAAAACCACGTAAGTCAAGTATAATAAATTATCGATACAAAATAGTAGTGTACACGTATGTATAAAATAGTAGTACATGTAACTGACTCGCGCTCCTCTCCTGCGGCCGTGTTCTAGGAAATTTACGTACGCAACAATTTTGTTTATTGCCCATACTATAAACCCATCGCTGCTTTTGGCTTTCGTACTCGAAGACATGAACTAGCTTAAGAATCAATGTATATTGAAATGTGAAAACAGTTACAATTTCGGAGACAATCGTAGTACTGAAGGTGGATAATTTCATTCAAGTATATTTCATTAAACACAATATTGTTTAAATCACTAAGTACTTATTTAGAAAATGTTATCCCTTTATTTGAAAAGTTGTGGAAGAATTTCCGCAGTTGGATATTCTTCAAAACACCATTTTTACGTCTCTGCGTCCGAAACAACACTGGCGACCGAAACAAACGCTCCTCGCGCGCTTTTACGACTTGTATTGCCTTATTATTTAGATTTCTGTGTAATATCTCCTATATTTCAGATCGAAGTGGTCAGTACGATAAAACGCTAATTTCATATGTAAGGACCCAATATAAATATAATATATTTTGCCCGCGGCTTCGCCCGCCTGGAGTAGTTACTTTAGGCAGCCTATGTTCAAGTTTTTAGGACACTTATTTTGCAAATATTACATATACAACTTATAGCGGTTTACTGTGTAAAGCTTATTTAAATACATTTTTATAAACTATGTTGTAATTATGTAATTAAAACTTTTTCTTCTTTTGCCATTCCAGTCATGATTATAGCGTGTATTATGTTATGTTCCAAAAATATAGCCATATATAGCCATGTACCATTACAAAGCCTTGGTGCGTTAAGATTTTTCATTAACAGGACTGGAACTTCCACTTTCAGCCTCATCTAATGGGAAGGCACTCCTGATAATTCGAAAGAATTGAGAAACTCTATGGGGTACGATGTCAGTAGTTCAGTATCCATAACATTCTCTATTGAGAGGTACTCGACAACTCCACAACCGACATAACATACACATGACATAATTGGTTCGTTTATCTGGGCTACTGTCTCATTTGCCGGCGTCAAAATTGACCTTTCACACAACCGTTTCGATTGCCCATTTTTATTTATAGATCAGTATAGACTATATACCGATAAGACAGAATTCACGTCTCAGTCTATGCTGTTACTGTCTGTTAGCATACAACCTTCTCCAATTTTTGAAGAGCAGCCGCATATTGCCCTGCTTGAGATTCATTGTAGTATTTGCTTACAGTAATACAACAGCACGTACAGTACTTGTACTCGCATATTTGTAGCCAGACAAAACTTTTTTACGTGAACCCATAATACAGACACTTTCAAAGAGGCATTTATTTCATCTTCCTGTGTACCTTTTGTATTAACCGGCAAGGTCTTTCTAAAGTTACCAGTTAGAAGTACCACCATCCCTACCATAATACCCCGGTTGCTCTTGGTATATTTGATTGTGCGATCTAGTGCTTCGATTGCTCTTTTGTGGGTTATCGCGTTACGTTACGTATACGTTCATCCCAAATCATCAACTTACACTGCTGCAACATTCTTCTGCCTTCACTGCTTTCGCTAATTTTACAAACTGGCATTCCCTCATGAGCTAAGTTCGATGGCAGCTTAAGAACTGAGTTCGCTATTCGTCCCCCACTAAGTAGCGTAGCAGCTATTTCAAAGGAAGCTACAGCATCAGCAACTCCTTTATCTTTCCGGATTTGAGCTAATAGTAACTTTAAAAGAAAGGTTTTGCCAGTGCCTCCTGGATCATCAAAAAAAAACCACCACCGCCACTGGCAAGTTTTTGAATAACTGTGTCAAACACTAATCTTTGTTCGGGATTCAAAAGTGGAAGGGCTTTATTTGTTGCTAATGCGTAATCCAGTTCCTGCATTAAATCACTACTAACTTTCCCAATTCTTTGTGGTTCGCTCATCTCAAAATGAGATAAATCTTTTTCAGTAATAGTCATCACTTTGTCTTTAACTTTTGCTAGCGCATCATTTTAAATTAAATCACTGTATGGAGCATTCGCATTATGTTCTTGTAATCTGTGTAAAATAAAATCCGCCATATTATTTTTATACTTTTCCTACAATTGTTGAAGGTTTGAAAGTCCACACGTAGCTATTAATATATTGCATTATCCAGCCTCTTCCAAGAGTTATATCCCACTGATTGTCATTCTCTAATAACTCTTTTCCCCTACATGCCTCTCGAAATATCAAAATTCCTGATTATTGTGCTTATTGACGGCTTCGCGGTGCAGTAGCATTGCAATGAGTTAAAGCACTAAGGGCCGCGGGTTCGAATCCCGCACTGAAAAAGTATTTGTATGGCCTACAAATAATTTTTACGGGTCTGAATATTTGTCCTTGTGAAATTTATATTTTTTAAATTAATAAAATATAATATTGTAAACGATCGAAACGACGACGACGAAACGAAACGAACAGAAAAAAAAGCCTAGCGTGGAGGTAATGTTTTTTTTAGATCTTTGAAAGAAATTAGCCCACGCCCTTGGTGTAAAAGCATTCTCAAACGAAAACATTCAATCCAAACAGATTCTCCTTTAATTCGGCGTTTCCATTCTCTCCTTGTTGTGTTCCAAGAGTAATCTCGGTACCACAACATAGAGAAACATTCTTTGCAAATTCATTTCTTTTACAAAGATAAAAAGCGGTGTCAATTTTTGAGGAGAAGATAGTGTCTCTTGGAAATTATTTTCAGTAAAATATACACTTTCACCATTTTCTATGTGTGCACTGAGATGTGTAACGGTGGGCTACTTTTCGTGTAATGGTAACCATAACAGCCACCACACGGCTTCGTTACTGCTGATGTAATGACCAGACGGATATGTTTGGGTTTCATTTTCGGGATTTTGACCTTCGGTGTGAATGTTTCTGAAATTAAAAATACCTTGGTTGCTACCTTTATTAATATATTTGTAGACATATTTTATAGAGTGGAATGTTTTCGAAGCGACAGTAGCCTAATGGCAGGGCTCGGACCGCGAGCTCAAAATGATCATGGACTACTCGTAACACAAGCAGTTTAAGCTTACCACGAGTGGTTAAGGGGAATATTAGTAATGTTTATAGCATTATTAATATTCTTTGAAAAAAAATAGCGCGTACTGAACTGCAAGCTTCGTCACTTATATGGGCGTTAAATTTTTTTGACGAAATAGGCGAATAAGTGACCACCCAACTATTATCTATAGTAACCTAACTACCATTTCGGAGTTTTACAAATGACGTTCGACCTCCGTCTGCTGGCGCTCCTCTACGACACAGCGGATATCCATTCTCATTGTCGACAATGTCTTTAATAAATTTGCGAGGGTAGTTTTTTTTTAGTGCATTTCCCATCCTTTATACAAGGACATTGGGAATTTTCAGGACCAAATAGATCATGAATCATATTTTTAACAATAATTTCATGGAGTCACTATTTGTATCCAGTATTTCAACGTTGATGATTTTATCTATTTGATCGGGTCTCAACTTGTCTTTCGAAGCGTCAAAATTTGTGTGTGTCTAGTAATCTGATTAATGTGTCATTATGGGCGTGTAAAAAATCACGGGAAGGGGGGACTTCATTAATTAATGGTGCATTACACCGTCTTTATGTTCCCCACTTAGTGTACGGTCAGGGCGCATAACGAACTTGTTATGTCCTCACAGCATTCTTTCTAATGCTGTTTTGAAAGTGTTAATGAGACTGTTATGATCGTGCAACATTCTTTGAATTTTTTAAAACGGTATTCCTTTCAACTTCCCTAATATTATGACGCCTGCGGTCACCTTCACAATTTTCTCTCCATGAAATAAAACTGCAAAAATTTTGGCTGATCATTTGTAGGCAGTAAAGAGCCGATCCTATGATAGATTTGCCCTAATATTGTAAGCATAGTAGAGAATACAGGCATAACAACCTCACTATCTACCCGAAACGACGTCATTTGAAATCAACAATTATATATGTATTTTAAATATGTATATTTGTAAGTATATGCATGTATTTATATATTTGTATATATTTAAGTATAGATCATACATGTGTAGTTTATTTATTACTAAAATGTATATATTGTTTTATGTTCTTATACTCTATATTGCGACACCTACGTCAAATTCTCACCACTCCATAGATTGACTGGTAGAGAACATATAAATAATAACAATTCATAAAACAATATTTACACTATTTCATTTATGAACGTAAATAAGGAAAAAAATACTGAAATAAAATAAACAAAAAACAATCCAATGAAAGTAAAAATGTATTTAATGACCTGCAAAACCCAAAGAATTTTATATGAAACAATTTTTTTCGAAGAACATTAACTAAAGCAAAAAATTCGGTAAGCAAATTGAAATCCTTGCAGCGGAAAAATTTTAATATTCGCATACGCCCGACTATATGGAGCCGTGGTAGCTCAGATGGTTAGCGCTCGCTGTAAATTTCACAGTACCTACGCGAGCAAACCGGGTTTGATCCCCGCCGGCATCAATGAAATTGTTAATTGCAATTTGTGTGAGGAAACCTGCCTGTCAGAGAAATAAGAAAAAATATTTCGAAGACATGTGAAATTCGCCAACACGCATTGGGATAGTGCGGCGGACAATTCCTTGCCCTAAAACCTGTGACCAGTTTTTCACTCACAGATCAGGCGTTGGTTTCGGTGAGGATATGAGCTGTTTTTTCTCAACAAAGTTTACAGATTCTACCTTTTCCTTTTCGATTAGCACTTTAACACACTTGAATTCATCACAAGGAACACTATTATTCTCCATGTTCACTAAAAACTTTTAAAAGGCATAAATTTTCAACTCGCAATATTCCTTCGCTCAAGTTAACACACAGAGTAAACATTGAAATCTCTTGATTGAAATCATTGAAACAAGCGCGCGGGAAAATTAAAATAGTTTGAAACAGTTTACGACTTATTTTATTAGTTGATACTACTGATTGAGCAGATTGATAGGGCAAGCCCGGTTTCTCGGCTTCTATGGAGGCTTCGCTACTGACGCTGCGCCGAGCCGCCACCGGCTATCTGTTCGGTCAGATACGGGCGACTTTGTATCGCACCGTCTTGGCACGTGCCGCATCTTCTCAAAGGCATCGTTTCAAGAGAATTTTGACATTATAAAACGAAGGGCCGAAGCGGTTCTTTGCTACCTTACTTGTGTGTACTATTTACATTCGTGCTTTATTACAATAACCATAAGAATAAAATGGTATCCTATTTTATTTTTATGATTATTGTAAAAAACATTTATTTAACAAACAATAAAAAATAATAAAATAAAAGCAAATAATAAGTGCGCCTCCGGATGTACCGACACTATCTTAGTGAACGGTCTATATGGTGCCGGGGAGTCCCGCGCTCTCGCGCCGTGTACATTTAATTTAGTGTAATATTAAATTAAGGCGGCATTTTACTTGTCATACACATGTTTCCGATAAATAGAAGTAAAGTAAACATAGACAAATTTGTTTGGACTTCCATACGAACCTTCATCATCTATTTTATCCCCACGTAGGTCGAAATTTCAGGTAATGTCGTACGTGAATTTTTGTTATTATAAATTTATAATGCTGCACTGCAGCAGAATCAGTTGTAAAACTCATCAAGGACGTGTAATTAAACCAATTAAGGCATAAAATTTCATCAGTAAGTTGATTATTTACTAATTATCATTGTTTTAATTATTTTACATCTAGATGAATACTTTACTATGACGTTTACCTTTACAAACACATTTATTACGTTTCGTTTGTACAATTACTATTGCTGCTTTTATTCTACCGTACTACGCGATACACGCGACGTTGACAAACTCGCCAAGCAATGTAATGTTTCGCATTAGATATCATTGTGCATTGCGTATGTATGTGTTTATAATACGGTAAGATGTGGCGACGTCGGTTTTGGAAGTAATCGAGCGTTAATTCATTTCTATTGTCTTATTATTACGATTTCTGTGGTTAGCACCCACAATTTAAGCTATACTACATATTTTATGGATTTCTTATTTATACTTAATCTTTAATTAGGGAATGGGTCGAGGCAAGGAACCCGAACAACCATCTAGCAATCCCGTGGAAGCGAAGAAGCACCGGGATGAAGCCGCTGGCCACTCCAAGAACGGCAACTACGAGCGCGCTTTAGCGTCTCTCGCCATGGTTTGTTCCTTATAAGTACTAATATTGTATTTTAAAAAAATTTATATTAATTATTTAATTATATAATATGTACATTATTATTGCCGTGTAGTGGTGGCTTAACGGCCTATGCTACTTCAGCGCAAATTCTAATTTCGTTTTTCCCGCGCCACTCGTTCGCACACTATGAGTGGCTCGAGGTCACGCGGTCAACTAAAAAAAAAACTATATTGTAAGTTAATAAGATTACACCATATATATATATATATATATATATATATATATATATATATATATATATATATATATATATATATATATTGGTGGAGCCACGTATCTGAGGCTGCCGAAGTCTAATTCCCCGGTCGAACCTTAAACCTATTACGCGAGATATTAACTAAAGTGGACTGTATATGCGATTGCTTCTACGCTTACGTAAAAGCGAATACTATAGCATGCGGTATAATGCACTTGCTCTTCCCTAAAACTAAACTATTATTGTGCCAAATCGCTGAAAAGGAATCCTGCCTTATTAGGAGAACAACAAAATTGGAGCGGGTTAAACTATGTAAGGCAGGAGCTAATTAAAGGAATATTGACTCACCGGGGTTTCTTCTATTCTGTTGAGCACTATAGCTGCAACTTCTGGAACTTCTTCTGGAACACTCCGGAGAGAGGCGGTGCGCGACTATATCTCACACGATGTGAGGCGGGTCTCCTGGAGCTCGACTGCTTCCAGGCTAAAGCGGTTTCTACTAGCGGTGTGTTTTCAGCGACGACTGCGGTGGAAAAGAGGACGCGCAACGGTCGCGCGTGCCTTATATGTCCTCGGCCCCGATGATTACGTGACATTCTAGAATCATCTTCTTGCCCCTCCCACCCCACCACCCCGATGTGTCGATAGGAGGGTACGAATGATATCGTTTTTCGGAAAGGAACAAGCGACTTGACACTCCTACCGTCAAATATAATAATCCAATGGTTTTTTCCGCGCAACCATCTCCCCCGCCCTTGAAGGATTTCCTTCAAAATTAACTAATACAACTAGAGCTAAGATCAACTAACAAAATAACTAACTAACGCTAAGATTACCTAAATTCAACTACAATTTAATCTAGAAAGCTAATTTAAATTATGGAAGAGGCAGGGGGCACAAACGGACAACCGGACGCAAGTAAGACCCAACCGTGGTCTTAACGCGAGCTATCCTAACTACTCCGTCGGAACCGGGAAAGACCTCTTCGACAATTCCTAACGGCCAGTGGAGAGGCGGCGTATTCTCTTTGGTGAGCACAACTACAGTTCCTACAGCTAAAGGCTCAGTTGCTGTGTTCCATCTTTGCCGAGACTGCAAAGTATGCAAGTATTCCATCCTCCATCGTTTCCAAAACGATTGCACTAACCGATCTAATAATTTGTGGCGTGCGGAAATGCTAAGTCTGTTCTCATCCATATCTGCGGCTGGCAAATACTTTAAAGGCGTTAAATTCAAAAAATGTGCTGGAGTTAGAGCCAGCGGTTCCGAGGGGTCACTAGACAACGTACGACAAAGTGGGCGACTATTCATTACGCATTCAATTTGAGCGAGCACCGTACTTAGCTCTTCGAAGGACAAAATCTGATCTCCTATTACTCGGTATAAATGACTCTTTAGACTCTTGATATTAGTCTCCCAATTGCCCCCAAAATGACTCGCGGCTGGGACGTTCAGAGACCACTCAATGCGGTTCTCGGCTAGAATGTGAGCGAACTCCGAATTATAATATTTGCTAGCTAAGAGCTCATGTAGTTCCGATAGAATACGTTTTGCACCGACGTAGTTCGTACCGTTATCCGAATACAATCTACTTACATGGCCTCTGCGGAATAGAAATCTTTTAAATGCACCCATAAAGCCTGCTGTGCTTAGATCACCAACGAGTTCTATATGCACCACTCGAGTAGTTAGACATACGAAAATGCAGACGTAAGCCTTTGTGGATCTTATACCACGCCCGCGAGTGAGCGTGACCTTAAACGGGCCAGCGAAATCAGACCCGGTGTGCGTGAAGGGCTTTACTGATTGTATTACTCTACAAGATCTAAGTTCCGCCATTTCCGGAAATGACGGCTTGGGGCGTGCCCGAAAGCAAGCTATACATCTGTGCACCCGATTGCGTATTAAACTACGTGCAGAAAGAATCCAATAATTCTGACGCAAAATCGATATCAACAAGTCGGGGCCAGCGTGCGAGTTCAATTTATGATGGTAATCGACTAATAAGTTCATGATATGGTCTTTACGCGGTAAAACAATAGGGTGCCGTTGGTCGAAACTCAATTGCGAGTTGGACAAGCGTCCACCTACCCTTACAATCCCATCCTGTAAAAATGGCTTAAGGCGTTGAAAGGCGCGACTACAAGCTCTATTCGATTGTAATCTTCTAATTTCTTCAGAGAAGTGCGCACGTTGAAGTTCACGTAATACTAGCGACTCAGCATAGTTGTAATCGGATGCTAAGACATACGAACGTCGCGGTAACAGCTTCGCGAATCGACAAACGTAAATTACGCTACGCAATAATTTCGACCAAGAGGACAAGCGGTTCGCCAAAGCAATGATTGGAGAAACCTCGCTCGAAACGTTCGCCACTAGAGCGTGTCTCTTTTCTTCCGGCGGTTGTGACACTGACGAAGGTTCGAAATCGGTTATTGGCCATTGCGAGGGATCCAAGTGAACCCAAGCAGGTCCGTGGAACCAAAGCGGGTGGTCCATTATTTGCATCGGGGTGAGTCCACGGGATAGACAATCGGCGGGGTTTTCCGTACCGGACACGTGATAAAAGTTCCGCGTTTCTAACTCGTCTTGTATCTTGGCCACTCGGTTCGCAACAAACGTATCCCACCGGTGGGGTGAAGAATGAACCCAGCATAAGGCGACGGTGGAGTCGGAAAAGGCAAATATCCTTTCTATGTGAACTCTATCCCTACATGCGCTGATAACTGCGGTAATAAACTTGGTGAGTACTAATATTGCGCAAAGCTCTAAGCGCGCCACAGAGACAACCTTACGGGGGGAGACTCTCGACTTAGAACTAATGAGGCTAATCGAATTTCTACCATTATTCTGGACGTGGAAATATACAACGCCCCCGTAAGCCTTCTCGCTGGCGTCTGCAAACCCAACGACTGTCATGGCGCTATTTCTATCTACGTTTATATGACGCGGTATTTTAATTTCTCTTAATAAAGGAAGTTCCTCTCTAAAGCGCTGCCACAACCGAACAATGCTATCAGGCGGCGAGTCATCCCAGTCGCATTTCAATAACCAAAGTTGTTTAATTAAAAGCTTAGCGTATAATACCACTGGAGCTACGAAACCCATGACGTCCCATAATCTAGCAACGCATGACAGTATTGTGCGCTTTGTGCATTTCTCTACGGGCGGATTTACCTTAAGGCTAAACACGTCGGACTCTGGTGACCAACACAGACCGAGCACCTTGTGTGTATCAGAATCGTCGAATTCCTTTATCGCCGAAAGACGGTGTGATAGTGGGATTGTATCCAAAACCGGACGCGAATTACTAGTCCACTTCACAAGATCGAATTGACCCGATTTCATGAGCCTTATGACCTCGGCGGTGGTTAGGGTTGCCTCCTCCACGCTATCGACCGAGTACACAAAATCATCCATATATAATCCGCTCTCAATTGCCCTCTTAGCTTTAGGATAAGAGGGACCTTCATCGTGAGCGAGCTGTCTCACCGTGCGTAACGCATGAAATGGGCTCGACTTTAAACCAAAACAAACGCGGTTAAATTCAAACACCATTAGAGGTTCCTTTGGGTTGAAACGATATAAAATGCGTTGGAATCTACGGTCGCATTCACGGACCCCTATGCAAAGAAACATTTGACGAATATCGGCGGATAGTGCTATACTAAACAAACGAAAATTGACTATTATATTAAATAAACTGCCCTGTAAATTTTGCCCACTATAGAGGATATCGTTAAGCGACAGGTGAGTGCTAGTTTTAGCACTAGCGTCGAGCACTACACGTAACTTAGATGTAAGTTTGTCCTCTCTAATGACTCCGTGGTGTGGTATGAAATACGACGGTGTGTCTTCGTAATTATCTAATTTCGAAGCCACAAGTGATATGTAACCTTCTCTTATGTATTCGCTAATGACGCCGTCGTAAGCTTCCTTTAACTGGGGTGAAGCGAGCATCCTACGCTCCAAGCTGTAGAAACGTTTTTCCGCCATTTGACGCGAATCGCCGAGAGATAAAACATCTCCTTTAAAGGGTAGCGCTACACTATATCTACCGTCGCGATCACGAATGGTCGTGCGGACGTAAATTTCCTCGCATAACCTGTCATCTGAGCTAGCTATGGGTGGGACGTTCACCTCCTCCATCTCCCAAAATTTGCGGACTAACGACTCGAGCGGTTCGACAGCCATACCACAATAAGAGGTTGCCGAAATACTATCTATGATGGGGGCGGAGCCGAGGATCACATAGCCCAATACGGTTTCCAGTGCGTAAGGCGCGGTATGCGAAGAGTTGCCCCTGACCTTATTGTTTAACAAAAGATGAGGGAAAAGCGATGCTCCAATGAGCGTGTCTATGTTTCCAGGAACGGCGTAAGTGTCGTCCGCCAGAGTCAAATTCTTAAATTCAATCATTGCCGAGGTGTCAACCGAAACGGTTGGCAACCGTTCAGTGACCCTATCTACTACTAGTGCATTTATATCAAAGTTAACATTACGATCTATCCGAGAATAAATTTTTAAATTTATATATCCCTGTGTCGATTTACTAGTGCCTCCGATGCCTTTAATTACAGGACATGAAAGTGACCTATTTATTACTAAGCCTAAGCGCTGACATCATTGTCGCGTTATAAAGCTATTTTGGGCTCCGCTGTCCAGCAGTGCACGGACGCTTTGTTCGTTTCCACGCGAATCCCTAACCAAAATACGTGCCGTACCCAGTAACACGGTTGAAGGAGGTTGTGCTCCCATATTTGCCAATGAGCACAGAGCGACATCACCAGGTCGACCGCTAGAATCGTTGACCTTAGTAGGGGCGAATTCCTTATCCGCTTTACTTGACGCCGCTATGTTGCTATTTTCAAAATGTAATAGCGTGTGATGTTTCCTGGCGCACTTGCTACATACGGAACTCGAATTGCATTTTGCAACTAAATGCTTATCGCTTAAGCAGTTCAAACATAGGTTGTTTGTCTTTACTAATTTATAACGTTCGCTTGGTGAATATTTACGAAAAGTCGCACAATTATATAAATTACCGTGTCTATCTTTACATACTAAACAAGTATGCTGGAGTGATGTTGGCGTAGCGGTTACGTAAGTTAACGACCCTGCTATTTTAGATGGTTGAGTCTGTCTACGGTCGACGCACCTTTTAATCTCCTGTTTAACGTTCGGAGAGCGCTGCATCACCTTTATTTGATCTCGCACGAACGATGCTAATGAATGAAAGGAAGGCATCTCCGAGCTACGATGCTCCATTTCAAACGCACGCACGGTGTCGGGGTCCAACTTCTTCAGTGCAATATGGAGAAACACCACGTCCATAAGATCATTAAATTTCAAATTCTTAAGTGCAGCCACCGATGCCACAAATTTATCTAGAAATTGCTCTAAGCCGTTGATGTTCGCGGATGATATAGATTTAAGATCGAATATCTGGTTCAAATATTCGGAAGCTAACATTCTCCTATCTTCATATTTAGTTTTAAGCGTTTCGAATATTAATAAGTAATTGTTTGCTGTAGGTGTAAAACCAGAGCAGATCGACTGTGCCCTGCCACTAAGTTTACTGATTAAGTAATATAATTTTTCGGCGTCCGATAACGATGGGTTATTGTGTATATTGTTTTGAAAACTACTGAAGAAGAAGGGCCACGTCTTAATATCACCATTAAATACCGAGATATCTATTGGCGGCAACCTAATCGAGTCGCTTGGACGTACCTGTTTTTCCGGCTTTGCTTCGTTTTGAGATAGGTATCTCGCAATTCTTTTCACGCGACACAACATATCTTCAAATGCCAGCAGCGGTTGGTAGTTCACTATGTATTTCGGGTCGATTTGTAATTCCAAATGATTAATTTGGTCTAATATTTTTTCGTAATCTATTCGTAAAGAATCTATCGTTTCGATTTCGGTCAAAAAAGTTTCCCGCACTGCTTCTATATGGATGTTCTTTATATAATCACTTATATTCTGCATACGCGAAAAGAGTATGTCCCTCTTGGCATAAAGCGTTTTAATTTTGATTTCACTTCCACTAACTGCCATTTTAAACTATTATAATAAAGTTATATCAATCACAATTAATCTCACAACGCACAAACAATGAAGGATGGACACTCGGTATGCCGTATTACGTAATTAAATCGAACACCTGCGCAGCGAGTCGAGGTGACGCGTCATTTGCACTCAATAATTTTATCAAGATTGTGGGTAAGCGTATCAAACGGTTCCTATTACACTGTTTCAATTATTTAATAGGCTTTAAATTTAATCAAATACGAGCGCTATAAAACGAATAATTATGTTTGCGAGTACCTAATCAAAATTTAAATTTAAACGAACACTATTTAAGTCTATTCTATAAATTAGAGTGCTTTATCTAATTAATTAATTCAACAATTCGACCAAAATCCCGCCGTAGTGACCATAAAATGGTGGAGCCACGTGTCTGAGGCTGCCGAAGTCTAATTCCCCGGTCGAACCTTAAACCTATTACGCGAGATATTAACTAAAGTGGACTGTATATGCGATTGCTTCTACGCTTACGTAAAAGCGACTACTATAGCATGCGGTATAATGCACTCGCTCTTCCCTAAAACTAAACTATTATTGTGCAAATCGCTGAAAAGGAATCCTGCCTTATTAGGAGAACAACAAAATTGGAGCGGGTTAAACTATGTAAGGCAGGAGCTAATCAAAGGAATATTGACTCACCGGGGTTTCTTCTATCCTGTTGAGCACTATAGCTGCAACTTCTGTAACTTCTTCTGGAACACTCCGGAGAGAGGCGGTGCGCGACTATATCTCACACGATGTGAGGCGGGTCTCCTGGAGCTCGACTGCTTCCAGGCTAAAGCGGTTTCTACTAGCGGTGTGTTTTCAGCGACGACTGCGGTGGAAAAGAGGACGCGCAACGGTCGCGCGTGCCTTATATGTCCTCGGCTCCGATGATTACGTGACATTCTAGAATCATCTTCTTGCCCCTCCCACCCCACCACCCCGATGTGTCGATAGGAGGGTACGAATGATATCGTTTTTCGGAAAGGAACAAGCGACTTGACACTCCTACCGTCAAATATAATAATCCAATGGTTTTTTTCGCGCAACCATATATATATATATATATATATATATATATATATATATATATATATATATATATATATATATATATATATATATATATATATATATATATATATATGTATATATATATATATATATTAGCTAAAAAAGTAGTATGTAATACTAGGCGAATACTATATTGTAAGTTTATAAGATTGTAAAATGTAAAGCGTAAACTTACTACCAAGCTAGGGTTGCCAGGTCTTTAAACCGAAAAGCCGGGCAGACCATCCAGCTTAGCCGGGTATTTTGATAAAAAGGCCTTACACCCTTAATTATTTACTCTTAGTATAACACGATAATATATTTTTAAAGTAAAACAATGCTTATATCATTTACCATAAAATCTTAAATTAAAATTGAATGAATCAGTGTTCTTTATTATTAATCATTCAATATTTATTACAATATTAATTTCAATAATTGCAATACTATGTATTAAAGTACTTGATGAAAATGTAAAAAATGGTCAAATATAAAAAGCCTGACAAAAGCCGGACAGGGCGGACACCGTCTAATTTGACCAGACACGCAATCAAAAAGCCTGACTGTGTCCGGCTTTATCCGGACGTCTGGCAACGCTACACCAAGCCAATGCTTACAGAACTACAGTACAATCACGTTAATTTTATCTACACAATATTCCAACTTCATACAAACGGACGAAGCGGGAGCTAAGCCTACGCGCCTCGATCTCGGCATGCGCTCGGCATGCAGGCAGTCGTGACTGTGCCGCAGTGATGATTTTGTGGAATATATAAAAAAATGGAGAAAATATTCTGAACTTCATTAAAAACCAAACATATAAATTGCTACTCTAAGGTAGCTGTAGTAGCCAAGTAAAAGATATTCCTTTTCTCCATCCTCTCCATGTTTACCAAAAGAATTTTTAATTAAGCCTTATATTAGAATGCGGATTTTTTATAGTTAAAAATTTAATAATAAAGCATTTCGTACGTCTCAGTCGAGGCGCAAATATTTTTCGGTCGCAAATTTACAAAACCGATTGGTGATTCAAACATAAACATGGTTTTTTAATTAAATCTACCTATCAAAAAACGACACGCATTTTTATTGAACACTTCCTATTCAATTCACAAAGTACCTATTTTATTTGTTTATATAAAAAGTATACCTATTTACAATCATAAAACTTAATGGAAACACAAAGTAGGCAAATGTAATTAAAATTCTGGAGGCAGGCAGCCCTATCGCATGTTTGTACCGCGTGGCTGTAGGCATTTGTTTCAAAGATACGGCCGAGACAATACTGTTATAGATAAAATTACCATGATACAATGGTGATTCGCGATTGACTAGTTTTTTGTAGCAGTAGAATTTATACACGTATGTATATGTAGGCAGTGGCGGAGCAAGACCTAAATTTTACGTGGGCAAGATACATTTTGCGAGGCCCTCCGCCCGCGCAAGAAGACGGATTACATAAAATGAAAAACAAAACACTTGACATTATGAAATTTTTATACATACAAAATCATTAAGTACCAACACCAAACAATTTCAAAGAAAAATGAAGAAGTAGATATTCTGCTTTTTATCCTGCTGAATTGGTTAATTATAGCCTCATAATCCAGCTTGAATGCTATATCTGCCTCGATAGATAAAACTTTCAATGCTGATAGTCTTTTCTGAGACTTTTTAATGAGTACTAATTTTAAGAAGCTTCCTTTAGCGGAGGCTGTACTGATCAGTATTGTTAAATGACGATGTAAATGTTTGGGTATATATTTTTTAAATTATTTTCTGTAACTTATTGGAGAAGCTGTTTCACATCTGTTACGAAGTTAGGTAAATTGGGGATCATTAATTGTAATTCTTCACAAAATTCCTTAGGTTGAAAGTCACTTATTTCACCCACTCGCAGGGCTATGTGTTAATCTTGACAGTTATTTTAGTATTAGATGGTTTGGAATATTTTTAACTTTTTTATATCATAAAGGAAACCAAAATTTTCATAATGTGGGTTTAAAG
Source organism: Parnassius smintheus behrii (assembly GCA_036936625.1). Taxonomy (NCBI): domain Eukaryota; kingdom Metazoa; phylum Arthropoda; class Insecta; order Lepidoptera; family Papilionidae; genus Parnassius; species Parnassius smintheus. The sequence goes on along the minus strand of JAUPFT010000005.1, from coordinate 14,385,618 downwards.
CCATAAATCTCAAATCCATATTTGTTATAATTGATCGAGCATGGTGTTGAAAAAGTCTGTTTAATACCGACTTTTAGGAGACTGTAGGGTTAAGTCTGTAGGACCGTATGGTTAATCTTTTTCTTTTAGCTACTCTTTTATTTTTAAAGTCTTTTGGCAGATCGAAACAGTTTTTCAACAAACTGTTAAATACCAGACAAGTATTTTTCAAAACAAGTTTGTCGATGTTCCTTAATCTAGTCACAAAATGTACGTAAACGTTCTAGAGCTTTAAGTTGTCTGCATCTATAGTGACAACCCTACCAAAATAGGTAACAATTTTGCAAGTTCTTAAGAAGCTTTGTGTCTGTTCCGTTTATCTGCTCATGTGCGTACAGCGCGAAAATACGTACAGCAACCACGTGGACTGTTACTCGATTGCCACGCGCCCACAATTAAATAAAGTCAGTATTCTATGTCTAACAAACAGAACTGGGAATCCTCAGCCTTTGTCGCACCCATAGTACTGTATATATACTGGTCGCCCCGCAGCGGGGATTCCCCGCAATAGCAACGCAAACTAATGTTACTAGACTGAATAAAAACATATTTAGTTATGTCAATAATATTTCAATTCATGACAATGACATTTTTTCGGCGCGTTTTTTTTATATAGAAGAAGGGGCAACACCAGGGGAATCGCAGGTGCGTTGCCGGCCCTTTAGAAAGCAGTAAGCTCTTTTCTTGAAGGTCCCCAGGTCGTATCGGTCCGGAAAAATCGCCGGTGGTAAACTATTCCACAGAGAGGTCGTACGTGGAAGAAAACTCCTTGTGAAACGTACAGTGGTGGACCGCCAAGCATCCAGATGGTGTATATGGTATCGGGACGTTTGCCGCGTAGTGCGTTCACGAAATTTGGCGGCTGGGATTAATCCGAACAATTCCTCAGAGCACTCCCCGTGGTATATGCGAAAGAAAATGCAAAGAGAAATGCGTTTACGGTTTTAAGGGGAAATATAATCTCAAATGGCTTAGCAAGATCGTTAGTTATGCCGAAAATATTGCAGCATTAATTTTGTAATAAATATATGGTAAAGTTGAGGATTAATGTTAAGGATTATGTTAGACGAAAACACGATTTCGTAAAATTTTATCGATAGAAAAAAAATCCAAAGTTACCTCCAAAATAAACAATAAACCGCTGTTATTTATAAAATACTCTAAATAAGATCATGAAACTTTGCATACTAACTGAACTAACTATAAAGCAGTGCTTATGTTATTTACTTTTTTTTAAATACCATTATGTTCACTGTAAAAAGAAATTACCTAAATTATCGGCCTCTTGAAGCGTGATTCCTGCCGCACGCTTCGGCCTTCGAAGGGGGAGGTTGTGTCGCTTACGATCAGAATATACATTAGGCAACAGGACGACGTAAAATTAAAATGGGAAATAACCGTAATAAAAATAAGAAGCGACTGAGTTGGCGTTAAGAAACAGGCATAAATATGATAAACCTAATGAAATAAGTGTCTAACGACCTTTCTACTTACAGTATTAGTGATTACAAACATGTCGGTACATAGCATACGACGCGCGGGCAAGTGGGGACGAAATTAGAATTTGAGCTGACTTACTATATCCCATTCAGTAATGCATAAACCTCGGGGGCGTGAGGCCCCCTGGATCGCGAGGCCGTAGGCGGTGGCCCACATCGCCCACGCCTTACGCCGCCTCTGTATGTAGGTACTTGCATAGACCTGCTATCAACATAATTACATACGTAAACGGCTGTCACATTACATACATACATACATTCACGGCGAAAACTATAAAACTCAAGCTTAGTACTAAACCAACAACTCTCCCCCCTGGGCATCTGAGGAGGTCAGACGTGTCGATTATATTTTGTGTTTTAAAAAACAATATATAACAATTAGTAATCTTAAAGAAAAATCAATTCATAAAAATAGGAGTGCATGAACAAGAAGTGCTTGCCACCCGATAGTTAAAACTAACTTTTGTATGTCAACATCTACGAGTCTCAGCCGGCAGGGGCGTGTCACCACTACAGCAAATCACCGAGCGACTGAAAAAAACAACAACACCTTCTCCATCTTCGATTGCTCTGATACGACTAACGGGCACATAAAGGCAAGTGAGAGTTCTTATCGTTTGACGACGTCATTAGCATTCTACTTCTCCGGTTATTCTGTGGCCCTAGTACTTCCTGGCAATTATCAATCAACAATATACATTTTATATACATTTTGCGGGTCACACATCTCTTATTTTTCTACTACCAACAGCTGCATAAAGCATGTAAAAGAGTGATTATGTGACATCGCCTTAAACAAGCGACATATCTCACGTGTTTTGTTGGCCGCCTAGTAACAACGTGCGCAACAGGGCACATATGTTATCCATCTCACGGCTGCGATACCTGCAAGTTGCATATCTCCTGTATTTCCCTGTTACTCTGGTAATAGAGAGAGCATCTGAGTGCGTGTTCTAACCCGTGACAATATCATCAGTAAAGTGGTGGTTAATAAACATCCTGTATATTTCTGATATCTTGATACAAGCGAGCGCGAAGTTATAATGCCACTAAAACGTACTCCACCACACGCATCTAAAGTAACGTGTACAAGTCATCTCCAACATAGCGAATCGGAGCCAAATATGGCTATCGCTCAGGTACAAGAAGACGAGCCAAGCCAAATAAGCATTGCAATGCGCAGTACTAAACGCAAAAGAGAAGACTCTAGCGAAGAATTAATTAACCTTAAAAATGATCTTACACATATGTTCCTTTCTTGGAAAACCGAACAAGATAATAGTTATTGTACTCTGTTATCCACGATGAAAGAGATCAAGGAACAAAATACAGACATTCAAAAATCCATTGAGTTCTTAGCCCAAAAGTATGATGAACTTACTCAAAAAGTCGGTTCTTTAGAAAATGAAAATAAGCACCAACTTGAGTATATTAACTCACTGGAATCTAAAATTGACATTTTAGAACGTAACTCAAAGGCAACAACAGTTGAAATACGTAACATACCGCTTAACCAGAAAGAGACAAAGGATGACCTACTGAAAATCGTACAAGAGGCAGGAAATTTAATAAATCTACCCATAGAAAAAAAAGATATCAGTGATGTCTATAGAATAAACAAGCAACAACAAAAACAACAAACAACCACTAAAACCACTAATCAAAAACCTGTAATAGTTCACTTTAGTAGCATACTCGTGAAGGAAAATTTTATAAAATCAGTAAAAAAATTCAACAAGGACAATCCTGGAAATACACTTAACACAACGCATCTAAAAATAAACAATACATCCACGCCGGTATTTATCTCCGAAGGCCTGACAGCAAAAACTAGGAAGCTATTCTTTTTAGCTAGAGAATTCACCAAAACGCATAAATACTCCTTTTGTTGGACGTCTAATGGAAGAATATACATCAGAAAAACCGAAGGTATGCCACATATACGTATTGATAACGAAGAACAACTTCTAAAATTAAAAGATAAATGACTAGGTTTATTTAAATCGGCATACCTAAAAGCCTATTTCCTATATTATAGTATAAACATGAGATTAATTCTTACTTATTACAATTTACGATATTTTTTAACATGTATATACATATTTTTTGTTGCGTGCACTTTAACTTATTATCTACACAACACACACTCAATTACATACACATACAATCTAATTACTTACAAGCTAACTAGAATGATATACATACGAACTTTTTTCAAAAATTTCAAATATCTTACAAAATACATACAGCTTACCACGTTTTTACATACCATGATATTATCTATATTACTTGCAAGCATAACTATGCTATACTTTAATATAATATATTGTTATTCACAACTTTATAATAGTGTCTTGCCTTATTCCCCAGAAAGTAGAATTACCAAAACGAGCAAAAGTAATATAACGACTTATTTATACAGCACGAACGTTCCTTATGCTCTTAGTGATAAGTATAAAAACTTATCAACGAAATTCTTTATTTTCCGATCAATTCAAGCGCGACATCTTATTATTAAAAATAGTAAAAGGCGCTAACTTAAATGATATCTCTATTGAAATTGATTCACTTTCTGTAGCGAATGTTTATAGCTGCACGCCGGATAAATGTCTTGATTTTGTAACTAAACCAAATCTTGCTCTAAAAATAATTCATCAAAACATTCGTAGTATCAACAAAAATTTTCATGAATTTATCTCTATGATGAGCATGACTCAGGTGAACATGGATATCTTGGTCTTTACCGAGTGTTGGCTTAAATCTGCTGTAACAACTCCTCATCTTGATGGTTTCGCGTCTTTGGCCACTCGTAATAATCCTATAAAAAATGATGGAGTCGTTGTTTATGCAAGGCTAGATCTTAACTGTAAAATATACGAGCCAATCCTTAGTGAAGCAAATTGCCTTGTGTGTTACACCAATGACACGGCTGTTATATGTATTTACCGTTCTCCATCATACGCAGACATCAACATTTTTTTGAACAGCCTGGAAAACTTGATATCCACGTTGAGCTCCTATAGCAATATAGTTTTAATGGGAGATATTAACATTGACGTTAAGGATGATAATTATGATAAACGCTCCCATGAATACCTAAATTCACTAGCCATGCTAGGTTTTTTACCAGCTCATAATAAGCCGACTCGTTTAGAAAACTGTCTCGATCATATTTTGCTGAAAACCAAGCTGGATGCATGTGTTATAATTCTTGAAACTGCAATAACTGACCATGTACCTACTCTTCTGTTACTATATAAAAAGCATAAATGGAAACATCAAGCCGCGAAAACCAAAAAATATTTAAACTTTGTGGAAATCAAACGCGAATTAGATAATTACGACTTTGAAGTCGTTTTGAAAGAATCAGATCCTAATATTGCAACTAATATATTTATAGATATCGTGGGCTATATTATAAAGAAACATTCCTCAGTTAAAACCATTTCAAGAAAATTTCGTACAGTCAAACCCTGGATGACACCCGGTCTCATCCGATGCATCCGAAATCGTGATTCTTTGCACATAAAGGCTAGAAAGTTGCAGGACAATATCACCATACAAATTACATATAAAAGATATCGTAACTTTCTACAAACTTTATTGAGAAAAGTTAGGTCAGAATATGAAAGATGTGAATTCCTTAAGGCAAAAAACAATATCAAAGAAACATGGAACGTCATTAAAAATATTACGAACACAAAAAAGATTAAAGAGTCTGCTAAAGATCTTCTAAGTTGTCACGGTAGCACTAAGGCGACGTTAAATACTATAAACTCACATTTCGTTCAAGTCGGCAAAAAGTTGGCTTCCAAAATATCATGGTCCTTAGATGGTTCTCCTCCCATGTCACCTTTATCTAACAGTAGCACATTTGTACTATTACCTGTTGATGAGCTACAAGTAGAAAATATCATAAACTCTCTGAGGAATAATTGCGCCGTTGGATGGGACGGAATACAATCTGACGTTATTAAATTATCATGCAAAGCGTTAATCTCACCTATAACGCACATTTGTAATACCTCAATTTCAACTGGGGTATTCCCTGACCTGATGAAGAAAGCTGTAGTCCATCCTATATTTAAATGTGGGGATAGGCATCAAGTTACCAACTATAGACCAATATCGGTTCTCAGTTCGCTATCTAAAATTCTAGAACGCATTCTTAATAATTCTTTGACAGATTTTCTTAAGAGATTCAACATCATTGCCGAGAACCAGTTTGGTTTTAGACCTGGTGTTTCTACCGAAGACGCTGTAATTGAACTTTCCCAAACAGTAACTGCTAAGCTAGATGAGAAACAAAAATGCTATGGCATTTTCCTTGACCTCTCTAAAGCGTTCGATACCGTGTCTATCCCCATACTGATTTCTAAATTGGAATGTATCGGCATTCGTGGTCTGCCCCTTAATATTTTCAGAAATTATCTCACTGGAAGGACCCAATGCGTAAAAATTGATGATAACTACAGCGACGAGGAGCATATAGAGTTTGGCGTGCCCCAGGGCAGCATTCTGGGCCCCACGTTCTTTTTAATCTACATCAATGATCTGTGTAGAATTAAGCTAGATAATTGTCGGATCTTCACCTATGCTGACGACACGTCCTTAGTAGTTTGGGGTGTAGATTGGATTCGTGCCAAACATTATGCAGAAAAGGCTATAGTAGAAGTTATGCTTTGGTTATCATCAAATTTACTGACCCTCAATATCGCAAAGACACAACTTATACGCTTTGATCTATCTAAGACTGCGCCAATCTCTGAAAATATCAATTCTATCAAGGCCCATCAGTGTTCATTGCAAGACGCAAATTGCAATTGTGTCTCACTCTCTGCCAAGCCCCAAACTAAATATCTAGGCATCTATATTGACGAAAAACTTAGTTGGTATGAACATGTTAACGCGCTTTGCAATAGGATCAGAAGGTTAATTTATATATTTAAGAATCTTCGCCACTCTGCGAATTTGGATACCTTGAAAATGGTTTACACGTGCCTATGCCAATCCATTTTAATGTACTGCATACCAGTTTGGGGTGGTACCCATAAAACTACAATGCTACACCTTGAGAGAGCACAAAGAACAGTGCTCAAGGTTATGATGAACAAACATAAGATGCACCCTACTGTTGACCTCTACAAAGAGTGTAATGTTTTAACAGTGAGGCAATTGTTTGTTCTTCGCACAATGCTTCGGAAACATTCACAACTTCCTCTAGACTCTAATATCCTTAAGCGACGTATAAGTATCCCTGTGTGTCCAGTACCTTTATGTAGAACAGCTTTCGCAGGACGTCAGTATAATTCAATCAGTTGTCGTTTATACAATAAGATTAATAAGTCGTTAAATATATACAAAATTAACAAACATGAATTAAAATCTAAAATATCAATTTGGTTAAAGTCTCTCACATACGAAGATACGGAAAATCTCGTCAAGAAATAGGCACCACACATATACAATAAACATACATAAATTATTATTATGTATGTCAAAATCATTACCTCATAATCACTCAACTCACACAACACACACACACACACACACACACACACACACACACGCACACACACACACACACACACACACACACACACACACACACACACACATGCACGCACACACGCACGCGTGTAATTTTTTTTCTTGTGTATTTCATATTTGTAAAATATATATATTTTGTAAACTTGATAGTAAACTGTTATCTTTATCAGTTAAAATTATTGAATACTGCTCTGTACTTAAATCCTTGTACTATGTTTTGGGAGAAGACCCTGACATTTAAGATACAGGCTTTGCCTAGTTTAGATGTCAGTAGCTTCATATTAATTGTAGAAGTACTTAACTGTAAGCTTAATTTTGTTATACTGTTGTTATCGAGTGTACTTTAACTTAAAGATGCAATAAAGATTATTATTATATTATTATTATTATATAATGGGCAGATCCTTCCACTATAAGAGGAAATTTCCAGTAAAAGCTGACCTGACTGACTATGCAGCCACGTGTACTAGTAACATATCTGTTACATGTTTGGGTAGGTAGAAAATACTCACGTACTCACAATTTAGCTAAAGCTAAACTGTCAAGGTACGTCAGTACTCAATAGGTCCATAATTTTTATGTACTTATGAAGTAGGTAGCAGATAAGTTTTTTTTAAAAACGTTACTCCCACACTAGGATTTTCTCTTGTATCATGGAGGCAGTTTACAAATATAAATTGCACAAAGACAATCATCCAGATCAGGAACAATTATTTGTAGGTCATACAAATAATGGTTCCGTGCGGGATTCGAACCCACGGACTCCAGCGCAGCAACTCATTGCTAAGCCAGTACACTACGGAGTACCGATAACGTAAGGATGGATAAGTAAGTTAGTTTTATTTCTTTATAGTTAGATATTATAGGTAGATACGTACCGAACACACTTATATTTTTTTTATTACTAAGTGCTTGGCTTCTGCACTACGGGTCGGGGGTTCGATTCCCAATGGGAATTTCCCATACGGAACAAATATTTTAATGGCCTACAGATAGTTGTGAAAATTTGTATTTGTAATCGCACCGTCTCCGATTCAGGAGCAATCCTGGAGTGGGGCAAGGTTAAAAAAAACAATTACTACTAATTTTGTTGAATACTGACAAAACAAAAACAAACCTATTTAGGTAACTTTATCTTTTTAGGGTTCCGTAGTCAACTAGGAACCCTTATAGTTTCGCCATGTCTGTCTGTCCGTCTGTCCGTCCTCGCTTAATCTCTGTGACCGTTATCACTAGAAAGCTGAAATTTGGTACCAATATGTGTATCAATCACGCCGACAAAGTGGTAAAATAAAAATTGGAAAAAAATGTTTTATTAGGGTAGCCCCCCTATATGTAAAGTGGGAAGTGATTTTTTTTTAATTTCAACCCTAACGTGTGATATATTGTTGGAAAGGTATTTAAAAATGAATAGGGGTTTACTAAAATCATTTTTTGATAATGTCAATAATTTCGGAAATAATCGCTCCAAAAGTAAAAAACAATGTGTAACTTTTGAACCATAAGTTTAGAAAATATGAAAAAAATCTGAAAAGTAGAACTTCATAAGGACTTTCTATGAAAATCATTTTGAACTTGGATGGAAACAACAGTACCCACTACCGGGAGCAGTTGCAGGAGCGCGGAGCGCTGCTGGAGCGCGAACATAATGGATACCCACCTTTAAACTCGTAAGTGGGAACACTTGTTGTGACGGACGGGAAACTACGGAACCCTACACTGAGCGTGGGCCGACACGCTCTTGGCCGGTTTTTTTTTTCGTAAAAATTGCACCACACTCGATTTCTCCTGAATCGTAGACGGTGCGATTACAACCACAAATTTTCACATACAGAAACACCTGTGACTAGTAACGCAACAACCAATCGCTTAGCAACTGCACCAAACCTGTCATATGCTAAATTTGTAAATTTCTACATAATATTGTAATCACTAATACTGTAAGTAGATAGGTCGGTAGATACTTACTTCATTAAGTTTTTTTCATACGCTTATTTCCTATTGCGCCAACACTATAAAAGCCCTGCTTTATAGTTAGTTCAGTTAGTATGCAAAGTTTCATGATCTAATTTTAAGTATTTTTTGAATACCAGCGGTTTATAGTTCGGTATGGAGGTAACTTTAATTTTTTTTCTATCGAGAAAATTTTACGGAATCGTGTTTTCGTCTAACATAGTACTTAAAATAATCCTCAACTTCACCATATATTTATTTTAAAAAGAATGATGCAGTATTTTCGGCATAACAGAGGATCTTGCTAAGCCATTTGAAGTACTATGCGCCCTTAAGAGAATCCACTAACCCGTACCATTTCGTCGGTGTCATAGGAGAGAAACTGAAACGGAAGGGCAGCAGAATCTTTCTTATAACAGCTAAAAAAAAGTTGCCAGTCCACAGATGTTAAATGTTCAGCAGTTGAATTTTTATAAGCTGTAATGAATGAATGAATAAATATTAAATATTGGTATACAAACAGTAAGTTAAAATGCTGGGGCACTTTCAATGCCCAAAAATTAAAAATTTCAAAATTGTTTAATAAAAAATAATAAAACATAGGAACAAGAAGCCGAACCGCGAAGAATATTATAGACAACAAGCACAATTAAGCGACGGTAGCCTAATGGCAGGGCGCGTACCGCGAACTCAAAAAGGTCGTGGATTCGAATCCACCATTCGACTACTGGCGTGAACCACTCGTAACACAAGCAATTTAAGCTTACCACGAGTGGTTAAGGGAAATATTAGTAATGTTTATAGCATTGTCAATATTCTTTATTTCTTTAAAAATTAAAAAAAAAACAAATTAAAACAGTAAACCTCGAGTCGCACTTTGTTGGCTGCTGTACACGCTCGTCTCGTCGCCTCGTGTGCCTTTCATCGCGTAAAGACTCGACACGAGAGCACACCATGTACACATTCGTTGTATCATTTGAACTCCTTATGCCCGCTGAGATGGACCTAGATGAAACTGTTGCTGCGTTTTGCCTTTGAGCTATTATAATTTTTACACATTTAATAAAAAATTAAATTAATAAGCCATTGCGAAGAAGGAGATGGTGGATAGTTTCTATTTACCGTAATAGTACCAAATATGGTGAATAGGATCGAGTACGCTCTCGTTTTCATCGCGAGACTCACGAGACCCTTTGACTCGAGCGCAAAAAACCGACAACCACAAGACGCGACACGACGCGACGAGAGCACCATGTACATACTCGTACTCGGCCTGTCTCGTGGTGTCTCGACGAGCGTGTAGAGCCGGCATGTGAAAGACACGGAGAAAGCGATATCTAAAGTAATTTACTTCACCAACAAGAGCTTATCTCCTAAATCTATGATACATGGTAGAGATATGCTGGAACCGTATTATGATTACTGCTGCTGCAAAACTTAAGGCAGGCTCTTAAATTATTCAAATTTGTTTACTAACTAATAACTAACAGTCCACCTGATTTGTGTGTTCGTTTCTCGCACTTACTTCTATATAAAAAGTGACGGTGATTTGTATGAAGAAGAAATTTTACATTCAATTCAAGGTTCAAAGATGGAAGTCTTGTCTTTTACTCGAGTTCTTTAAAGTATTTTTGTCGTACTGGGTGGCCTTTAATATTGATTAAAGCATCTATCCTTTTTAAACATATGTGAATAACTGATATAAGCTCAGGTGGTAAGAGCGTGCGAAAACAAATTTCGTGGCCATAGCAACGACGGGTTGGGCGTCGATATAGCCGCCACTTGCGACACCACAACCTGTTACGTAAGGACACACTTCAACATGGAAAGCGAAGACAACGCAAAAGCACAAATTCGTTCCATTCTCGGCCCCACTAAGGATGCGGAGTTCCTCCAAAGCTTCGTACGTGTTGGTGTTGGGGACGATGACGATGAAGTGCCAGTTCCTAAAGCTTCCATCAGCAAACGAGCGCCAGCTTCAGCTGAGAAGAGTGAATCCGGCGATGAGGAAAAACAGCCGCTAAAAGAAAGTAAAGAGTCAATGAAACCCAAGAAGCGTAGCTATCGATGGAAGCCGAAACGTGAGCGACGACGTCGTGAAGAAGAACTCTATACGGATAAGGATCGTGCTGCGGCTGTTGTAATGGGATCCAAGGATATAAAACTGTCTCTGAACATAAAGGACAAGGCTGACAGAAGCAGCGCCCTCCATTTACCTGACGAAGCAGATGCTGGTACGCTTTTGGCTTTAACCCGCGCGGAGATGACAAGGGAACGATATCGCACTGCTCTGTCGTTTGCTCATAAGGTATTTTAGTAATTAGTGACACTAGTTGCTTAAGTATGTAATACGTATTTACTTATTTTTCGGAACTGAATCCATTATGAAATAGTTCGAAACAGTGGCGTAGCATGATGAAACTTGGTCAAGTGTGTTTGTAATAGACGCTGGTGCGCATTACTGCTGCAGTACAAACGTGTCGGATCGAATCGGAAAGACCACGCTCGTATAGAATACCAGCGTGAAATAGAAGCACAATGCTATGGTGCGTGACGAGTAACGAGTGTTCAATTTTAGTCAGCGTTGACAACATATCGCGTTTTGATTCTTAATCGAGAATAAATGTCGTTGTCTATGGACGCCCGGAGCCAAGAGAAATGTTTCCTTTAATATTACTCCTCATTTTCTCAAATATCTTAAAAACAAAAATTGATAAAAGTCTTCTTTGCTCTTTGTATATTATGTGTTTGCTAGTGTTTGTTATCTCCACACTTAGCTAGTATAAGTGTATATATTATTTGTATTTTTAGAAATTAAAATCTACACTGGTTTTTTTTAATAAGAAAATTAGTGTGACAAACCAGCTTAAAAGTCCACCTGATGATTTTTACTGGCATCATTTAAATTTTAATTGATGGACAAACTTTACAGTGGTAAAATCTTCTGCCATTCATCGGTCACGGTAAAACTGTAAATTTAAGTATTTAATCGCAAATCCATATTTTTATGCGAAAACGACAAATTAACGTGTTTCAAATTTTCTTTACTTTTGCTTGAGACTTTGTTCCCACATATTTTTTTCAATTATGTTCAATAGGAAGTACTCTATAGGTTTTGAAAAATGAATTTGCGATTTGTCAGTATCATAGTATGTAACATACATGACCGTATTAGGGTTCCGTAGTCAACTAGGAACCCTTATAGTTTCGCCATGTCTGTCTGTCCGTCTGTCCGTCCTCGCTTAATCTCTGTGACCGTTAGTACTAGAAAGCTGAAATTTGGTACCAATATGTGTATCAATCACGCCGACAAAGTGGTAAAATAAAAATTGGAAAAAAATGTTTTATTAGGGTAGCCCCCCTATATGTAAAGTAGGAAGTGATTTTTTTTTTAATTTCAACCCTTACGTGTGATATATTGTTGGAAAGGTATTTAAAAATGAATAGGGGTTTACTAAAATCATTTTTTGATAATGTCAATAATTTCAGAAATAATCGCTCGAAAAGTAAAAAACAATGTGTCCCCCCCCCCCCCTCTAACTTTTGAACCGTAGATTTAGAAAATATGAAAAAAATCTGAAAGGTAGAACTTTATAAGGACTTTCTAGGAAAATCATTTTGAACTTGGATGGAAACAGTTTTTGTACCACTTTGTCGGCGTGATTGATACACATATTGATACCAAATTTCAGCTTTCTAGTGCTAACGGTCACAGAATTAAGCGAGGACGGACAGACGGACAGACAGACATGGCGAAACTATAAGGGTTCCTAGTTGACTACGGAACCCTAAAAAGAAGCGATCCACAGTAGAACCAGAGTTACTGACATAGCCCGATGAATTAGTAAGCTAAAGTGGCAATGGGCCGGCCATATAGCTCAAAGAACCGACAACTGACGGGAAAAACAGGTTCTCGAGTGGCAGCCTCGTACCGGTATGCGACGTGTAGGGCATGCAGGAAGTCGATGAATGCAGGTGGCTCAGGACCGCGCTTTGTGGCATTCTTTGAGGGAGGCCTATGTTCGGCAGTGAACTTGTGAAGGGCTGTAATGATGATGATGATAATAATTTATTTAAAATTGATTACGATAGGCCAAAGATACGAAACGGGCTACACTGAAAACAGCAGCTGTGCTTCACTACGACAAATGCTGAGTGCGACCCTTTTCGTCACGGACGGCAACGTCTAGTACTATATTATTAATAACGTTCAAAATGGGAAATATTTGCTACAATATGGCGTTGTGATTATGTGGCGAAATGAATAGCATTTTCTTTCTTTCTTTAAATAACTGCCTTATATTGAGCTGAGAGTGTGATATTAAAATAATTGCGTACAATATGGAAATGAATAACCATTTAAAAATTTTTGTCAGTTTGTTCGGGATAGTCTTTTAATTAAATAACCCTATTTTAATAAAATTTAGCTAACATATAGAAAGCAAATCCAGGAGTAATTTAGACTATATTTTATCCGATAAACTAGGAGATTTTTTTCTTTTATTCGGTCTTTTGTTATCTTAAATGTAAATACCGCCACATTAATAAATCCAAGACAGGCGATGCCGTGGCGGGTCGCTGGTAAAAAGAAAAAGCTTTAAAGAACTAAAGCCATTTACGTGGTAGAGCCATACTGCAGCTATATTGGTGGTATAGTTGTAGCACGAATGGATCGGCTCGAACGGGGAAGGACCACGCTCTCACTAAATACATAAACATAAACACTCACGCCTGTCACCCAGAGGGGTAGGCGGAGACTACAGACTTTCATTTGGCACGATCCTGACACACCTCTCTCGCCTCCTCCACATCCATATACCTACGCATACATGCTCGTCGGTTAAGGGTTACTCCTCTAGTTTAAAATAGCAGCTTAACGCTGTTATGTTTCGTATGATGAGTGTAGAGAACCGGAGACCCTTTTTACTGGAAAGGTGGCATTCCATCTTAATCCTCACGGATGACAAAGCATCTGCATTTTGATTCGTAATCAAGGATAGATGTAGATGTCTATGGGTCACACTATGTTCTATAGTCAAAATAAAAATAATTAGCGTAGCTTACATACACAAATATGTATATTCGAATAGTAAAGCACCTCATTTTGTTTTAAAGTCGGTTAAAAAGACAAATAGCTTGCAGTTTGTTTTGCTCGACAATACGTAATATATTGCCTATCTAAAACACTGTTGTGGCTTGTAGTAATATTGTTTCCTAAAATCTTGAGTAACAATTTCAAAGGCAGATTTGTTGTTTGTGGCAGGCTGGCAATGTGAAAGGCAGAGATTGTTTATCCGACTGCCCCAGTAGTTGAATATATGTATATCTATTTTTGGCAAGCTTTGTAACCTAAACGGCTTAAAGGATTATAACATACAAGGTGCCGTTCTTAGAATTGTTATAATTGTGGGAGTGACATAGGCTACATAATATTTATATACTGTATACGCAAACACGAAGAAGGGAGGGGAAGGTTTTTTTTCAGTAAACTTTTTAACGCAGTGGGATTTCTTTTAAATTACTGTTTTAATTATTTATCGTATTGCTGCGTAACAAAAAACAAAAGAGGACTATACTTTAGTTCTATTTTGTATGAAGAACTATTTCTCTAGGTTTTGCCAATAGATGCTTTTCTTTTCGTGGTTTTTATGTTATTATATTTACGTTTTCTTTCTAAGTTCTATATACTAGCATTATATTGCTATTTTCTTATAAAAGTACGGGAGACAAACGAGTAAGCAGTCCATCCAACTGATGACAAAAGGATACTTTAACCTATAAACACCTACAAGTCTGTCACCCTTGGCGACTAAGATGGAGGCCTTGCCAGTAAAAGGATCCTTGGTTCTTGTCACTAACCATACGAAACACAACAGCATTTTTCTGCCATTTTACGATGGTTTTCACTTGTCAATCTTTCCCGGCCGAGCCGACATATCAGCCTGCAGTAATAACATGTGGCTCATCAGCTCTATAAAATAAGAAGAATATAAGAAGCGATCCTTCTGAAACAAAATTCTTCTCATTATTATAGGCGATAGAGCTCGCTCCAGAAGAAAAAGCAGCTTATGTAGCACGCAGCAGGTGCTACTTGCTCCTGGGGGAGCCGCAGTTAGCCTTAGCTGATGCGGAGACGGCTCTAAAGCTGGACCCAAAACACGCGAAGGCTTTACTGCAGAAGGCCGAGGCACTGTACTACTGCGGCGAATTTGAGATGAGCCTTGTGCATTACCATCGAGGTCTGAGATCAAGACCCGACTTGAGCGACTTTAGACTGGGAGTTCAAAAGGCACAGGTTGGTACCGTTTGCCAGATTCGCGATTATACGTCGAGAATTAATATTTGAAACGCTTTAACTGAAGCTTATATTGGTGATTATAATAAAATAATACAATATTACATTGTTTATCTCCAGGAGGCAATTGAAAACACCATAGGCGCAGTGAAGACTGTCAAAAAGGCAAAGAAACGCACCAGCCCTAAATCGTCGCGGCCAGCATTGGGACAACTGATGTCCGATAAGATTTACCTCGAGAACCTTCTAAAGAACCCAGACCTTGCGATTGCAGATAAAAAGAACGACGTTGTAATGAAACAGGCCGAAGAAGCTATAAGATTCTTGGAAAACAGAGAAGAATTCTGGAGACAGCAGCAAACAGCAAAAAAGCATTAATTATTTCAAGAATAGAGTAGCCTAAAATGTTTTTAAAATTTAATTGAGTATAAATATGTATGTTCAAGTCTATAAAGATATAACTATGCAGCGATTTATCGAATACCTTTGGGAGGAAATAATACGGAGCTTTTTATTGCGTAGATTAGTTAGAGGTAGATTATCACAGTCCAATATAAATTAATGTAAGCTGAAACTATTTACAACTAAAGCTGATTTTTCTATCATCAAATAAAAGTTATAACTACATAGGAATATTTTTTCATGCATGTTAAGCGACTATTCAATATTACCATGTGTACTTCGGGTATAGTTCCATATAGATTTGTTTAATATCTGATAATAGAAGCCATGAAACCATCGTGAATATAACACAGGAAATACATATAATAATATAGTTTCATGAATAAAACAGTTCTACTGTTGCACTTTTTTATTCAGTTAAGTTATAATTTAACCTCTTCAATGTCCCGTGCACTACATATAAGTTATTGTCTGACTGTGTATAGTCTTACTATTGTTTCTGAAAACCGAACAGTAAAAGACTTAATTGATTAAAAAATTGTTACTCAAACTAACTAAGAAAGAATGACAGAGCGCCGCGTAGGTTTCAAGGTAGAAATGAAGCTAAAACCATGCTCAACTTATTGTAAGACTCACGTACACATATGATGCATCTTAAATGATATGCAACCAACAACATTGTACGCATGTGTGCGTACAACTGTCAATTTTCACAGGGTGATAAAG
The DNA here is from genome assembly GCA_036936625.1 of Parnassius smintheus behrii. Taxonomy (NCBI): domain Eukaryota; kingdom Metazoa; phylum Arthropoda; class Insecta; order Lepidoptera; family Papilionidae; genus Parnassius; species Parnassius smintheus. The sequence goes on along the minus strand of JAUPFT010000005.1, from coordinate 14,369,154 downwards.
AAAGAAAGAAGAAAGGTGTGCGCGTGATTGCGTCAAGTTGAGCATGTACGCAGCGCAGCGCTTTATTTTTTTTTATTGGTCTGAGCACTTAATAAAAAAATTATCAATGTAGATAATTGTATAGTTCGCACGGGTGATATCTGGATTCTATAACAGCGTATCGCTATGGCAGCGCCAAAAATACGAATGAAAATATGAATTTTTATATAAGGTTGGTAAAAAAGTTTATTCGTACTTTACATACAAATCCAACAAATTGTTTTTCAAAGTTTAATTACATTTTTAAATACTTATATAATAATTTTTAATAACCTTTTAACACATATGTGCCATTTTGTTCGATAACTTGTTGCCATCTTGTAGGTAGTGACAATCTCGTTGCTGTAGAAATCTTGGGATTTTGGTCAAAAAAATGCGACATATGTTTCTTTCATTAAACTCGTATGCTACCCAAATATCGTGCTTTTTTGTGTAGCCAGACTTTTTCAAATGATTCAAAACTGTTTTGTGGTCAATCCTCGATTCCTCGGCTATGTCATAGAGTTTATTTCATAAAAGAAGTCCCATGGAAAATATGCGAACTAAAATTTAATGTACGTAATTTGAAACCAGGTGTCAAACTTCGAAAAGACTGTGGTGCCGCGGCTAAGGGACTTCTTTCATGAGCTTGCTCCACTTTTTTAAAAATACCATCGGCTTCATCCGTATGAGGATGACCCGAGAGAGCTGCATTTTTGACATTAAAATTCCAGGACTGAAAACGTTTGAACCAACTTTGTGCTGCTTTTACTGATAGATGAGTCTATAAATATCACAAAATGTTTTTCGCGGGTTTCTTTTAATAAAACTTCAGAATGTATCGAGTTTCTACGATTGATTCACTAATTTTGGACAATCCTTTCTTGAACCTAATACTGCCCAAAGAATTCTGAAGCGCCTGAAACAGGAGAAACCCTGAGAGTGCAAGATCATGGCTATGTGTTGGATGCATACATACACTTCCCAACCAAGCTCTCTAAGTTTTGCTGAGTGGCCAAAGATGTGTGTGGGTCTGGCATTATCATGATGAAAGCCCGCTCCTTTTCTGCTGACGAATTCTGGCCGTTTTTTCTTAATTTCTTGCTTGGGTCTCATTAGTTGTTGGCCGTAGAGATCCAAATCGATGGTTTTGCCCAGCGGTAAAAGCTCATAATAAACGATGCCCTTCTAACTCGACTATACACACAGCATCACCTTATTGCGTATTAATTCGGATTCCGCTAAAGTCTGTGGAGATTGACCAACCTTTGACCATGATCTTTCCGTACGTTTTTGTAGTAGGTGATCCACTTTTCATTACCAGAGTTCAATCTATTCAAAAATGTTTCGGTTTCATTACGTTTCAATAGAGAATTGCAAAGGAGTACACGGTTTATTATGTTTCTTTCATTAAACTCGTATGCTACCCAAATATCGTGCTTTTTTGTGTAGCCAGACTTTTTCAAATGATTCAAAACTGTTTTGTGGTCAATCCTCGATTCCTCGGCTATGTCATAGAGTTTATTTCATAAAAGAAGTCCCATGGAAAATATGCGAACTAAAATTTAATGTACGTAATTTGAAACCAGGTGTCAAACTTCGAAAAGACTGTGGTGCCGCGGCTAAGGGACTTCTTTCATGAGCTTGCTCCACTTTTTTAAAAATACCATCGGCTTCATCCGTATGAGGATGACCCGAGAGAGCTGCATTTTTGACATTAAAATTCCAGGACTGAAAACGTTTGAACCAACTTTGTGCTGCTTTTACTGATAGATGAGTCTATAAATATCACAAAATGTTTTTCGCGGGTTTCTTTTAATAAAACTTCAGAATGTATCGAGTTTCTACGATTGATTCACTAATTTTGGCGGACAGAAAAACAATTGAAAAATGGCGGAAAAGTGTTTTTTACTTTTATTTTTGTTTTTCTTAATGTCTATTGATATTAGAACCAGCCAGATACAAACAGTATAATCAAAGAGATTTTTCTTCAATTATACAAACAAAATACGAAGAAACTATTTCCCTGACCTATCGTAAAAAAATATTTTCTTGTTTCCTTATCCAGGGAGAAAACAAAGGAATACGTTCGTATAGATAAATCGTGCCATAGTTTATAAAAATATGTTCCAAAAGTAAAAGTTATTGTATATTAGGATACGAAATCTCTAAGAACCTAGTGCATGAAACTAAATTGTTAACATTGAAGTAATATGATGTATGTGTAGTAAATGTACTTTATTGATTGTTATACCGAGAATATTCGTCTGTGCCACGAGGAAGTGCAAGCAAAGGATTGCACGAAATTGAGGTCATTATTTTCTCTACTGAACTCTGAAGGTCATGATCAGCTGTGAAGATAATTGGTGAAGCGAACGCTTCACGGTATACGAGTACAATGATTATTAATGGAATAGTGCAGAAAATTGTTTTGCTCAAACCTATATAAATATGCAGTCTGATATTTTTCGTAACATTATAGGTGCTTTTGTAAAATGGTGGTCACGTACTTGATCGTTGGGCTCTTCGTTACATCTAGTAACACAATTGTAAGTCATTTACTATTTCAACTTTAAAAGTTTTAAACATCTTTGCCGTTTCTGAAATTGGCTATAAAGTATACATCAGCCTTTGTCAAAAATTTTATTCAATCAATTTAATCAATTTTACTTTTATTTTCCGTATTTCGTCATGATGTTTTAATAAAATGTTAGGTTTATTTCAGGTATTGGCAGATATGTCCGAAGAAAACGGAGCATGCGATACGTTATTTAATGATATGGTATGTTTTAAATGTCATCAGTAATATCATATAATGGTTGCTTTACATGTTATTACTTTAATAACGAACAAAATACTTCTAGAAATAAATTATTAAAGTATTAAAAAGGGACAAGGTGCATATAATTTTTTGTAAATTAATATTCTCTTAAAATTATTCACAGTCTGTTCAAAAAGTATCGCGTATTTTGTATTTTTTGAAAAAGTATTTATTTATTTATGAATATCTATTTTGTCTCCTTCAAAGTAATCCCCCTCGGATATAATGCACTTGTGCCAACGTTTTTTCCAATTCTCAAAGCACTTAAAAAATCATTTATCATGATCTTCAGTTCTTCCTTCGATGCCGTCTTTATCTCCTCAATCGTGGCGTAGCGTCGTCCTTTCATGGGCTTCTTCAGTTTTGGGAACAGGAAAAAGTCACAGGGGGCGAGGTCTGGAGAATACGGTGGCTGTGGCGCACAAGCAACGATGTGTGAGCAGGCGCGTTATCATGGTGCAAAAGCCAGTTTTTGTTTTTCCACAAATCCGGGCGTTTCTGGCGGATTGCTTCGCGCAAATTGCGCATAACTTGCAGGTAATATTTCTTATTGACCGTACTACTCTGTGGCAAGATGCTTCAGCTTTCAGCTTCCATTGGGATGATTGAGCTTTGGTTTCCACTTCATAACCATAAACCCGTGATTCGTCACCAGTTTTGACCCTCTGGAGCACATTTGGGTCGTCACGGACCGAGTCAAACATCTCCTGAGCAATGTTAAAGCGATGCTGTTTGGTCGAAATTGAATAATTTTGGCACGAATTTTGCGGCGACCCGACTCATGCCCAAATCATTACTTACAATCGAATGGCATGAGCCAATCGCTATATTTAGGTCATCAGCAACTTCTCTAATGGTGATTCAACGATTGGCCAATAATATTTTCTTCGAAAAACTTCGAAAAAAACTTTTAGGTCAACGTGTAGTGTCATAAAAGCTTGTTAAATTTGAATGAAAAAATAAATATTAATTTAAGGAATTTTCATGCAATTTTGGGAAATAACTTCAGAATTGATTTCTTTAATTTACGCGAACACTACTAATTGACTAAAACTATATTTACGGATTTTATCACGTCTAATTAACTATTTTAACTGATTTTAATTCCCGAGGTTTCGGGTGCTTTACAGCACCCATGGTCATGAAGGGGACTTAGATGTTTGACGTCCCAATGTCATAGTTAGCCCGGCTACCGTTCAGTTTTTGAATTAGGAATTAGGATCCCAAGCAGATGGCAGCAACCACCCATCTTCTCTATTGAAATTAGGATGTTTTTTAATTTCAATAGCCACGCGTATCATTCTTTTTAGGAATCGATGATCTTTTACGAGGATTTGTGGTTTATCAAATCTGATGTAATGGTGGGAACGATCTTGAACATGTTCACATACTGCAGACCTACCGGAACGTCGGTGCTTCACGTCAGCTATATGTTCTTTCACACGGGTTTTTATAGATCTTTTGGTTTGACCTATGTAAGAGAGACAGAGACCACATTTGCAATCTAGCTTGTACACTCCTGCATCTTGTAGTAGAGGAATATTGCATTTGTTGGATGGTGGTAACGCCAGTTAACAATCTACTTTATCAACATTACATTACATATCGCATTGAGTTCGTCCTAAGTTATATCTACTTTATCAACATGACTAGTGCATATTTTTTGTTTCCTTCCTTCCTTCCCTTTCCTACCGCACGCGCTGCCGCCGAGGTGAAAAAGAGGATCTCGGCGCGCGTCATTATACTAAGTGATATTACGCCATCCGCAACGCACGGCCACCCGTCGCGTCTTATGTACATTAACCGCAAACCGCGCAGGACGAACATTGAGTTCTCCTGTTTATGTTTAATATTCACCGCATCAGACATTGTGTCTTTGTAACTCATAAAAGTGTGAGACGCTCCCGTAAGGGCAAAGGTGGAGAGTGTGGGACTTCAAGAGACTGTTCCGAGAGTGCGTGTGCGCCGAACCACGTGGCGAGCTCGCTGCATAGCAGACACTCCAGGAGGAAGGCGCGGCAGCCCTCATCAGGTCAGTGCGTGCTATCCCACCTATTTATTTTCCCCTTTGCCGTATGCACCAAAATTACAGTCCACTAAATCTTTATCGAAGATACCTTAAGTTACTGGCGTCTCCAGATGGTAAGAATTGACTAATCTTCTTCGGCGGCTTGTAGTATGTTTTAATTAAAGAAAGAAAGAAAGAAAGAAACAGATTTTATTTGCACATGCAACACACTCAAGTGGATTACATAAAACAAATAACATTTAAGTAGTCATACAAACAAAAAACAAAAAAAAATTTACATAGAAATCATGAAACAGGACATTCACTCCTTGTTTATAGATATGATAAAACAAAAAAAAACAAAAAAAGCAAACAATAGTATAAAAAAGAAAAAAAATAATAATAAAGAACCAGAGAATAAGGAGTAATGCATAGGGTGTATTACAAAGACAATCCACCCGTTAATGCTACTCTGCTCCAAAAAGGAAAGCCACTCAGGATATGTTGGAATGTATCAGAAGTACAACACCCCAACCCTGATTTTCAGTGGTACCCTTATATATATATATAAAATAAAAACACAAATAAATATAAAAAATATATATGCATATATTATATATTCTTTATGTGCAGAGGGCAGTTCTGTTGTGTTAAACCAAATATAATAACAAAAATGTATTTCTTATAATATTGTCATAATTCTTATAAAATATTCTTAATACTGTAAGAGGTTGCATTGAAATTCACTCAGGAACGTAATTAAGTTTAAGCTACAAACAAATACACAAACCAGCTGCAGTACACCGCTTCATTACATAATTTCAATAAATAATATATACATACTCAAACACACACACATATACATATATAATATGTATGTACATATATATACATAAATATAAACAAGCACACATACATACACATATACACGCTCATACATTATTTATAAAATTACATACTATCAAAATATCTGCACTACTTAACTTTGAGATTGCTGATCTAAGAGGAACAATTTAAATTTTTGACGGAAGCTATGTATCGATTGTATATTACGGAACGGCGGCGGCAAGTTGTTCCAACACTTGGTTGCTGCATATCGAAAACTGCCTCGAAACGCAGCGGTGCGGTGTTGAGGCAGAAGCAACCCGTACGCTGAAACTCTTGTCACTACATTTGTTAAGACGTTGTCTCGAGCCCAGCGCAATTTTTCATAGAGATAAGACGGCGTCCTGTATTTTATACAACCAAACAACAGCGTACCAAAATGCAACTGCCACCGGTAATCCATTTTGAGCATTTTCGCATTATTAATGTAAGGTGTAACATGTGCACGGGGAGGTATTTTAAAACAGAAACGGGCACAGGCATTTTGTACGCGCTGTATAAGTTTCTTTGAACGGTTGAGAAGTCTAGGACCTATTCCTGCATCTGCATAATTGAATTTGGACAGTATCAAGGACTCACATAATCTGATACGGACTTACGTCTTTAAAACATCCCTTATCTGGTATAGAACTTTTAATCTGTAAAAACAATTTTTAACGTTATTTATTATATGTTTTTCGAAGTGTAGTGCCTCATCCATCAATATTCCTAAATTTCTAATCTCAGTAACTCGATCAATATTTACATTTTTAATTGAAATTAAAGGACGATTTGCTAAAACTTTATTTATTTGTTTTTTGGTACCAAGTAACATATATTTCGTTTTATTAGGATTAAGTACTAATGTATTTGCTTCAGACCAGTCGACTTTACGATTTAGGTCTTCATGTAATTTTTGTATGGCTCGTAATTCATAATTGAAGCTCGATTCAAGGTGTTGGCTACATCTTGTCTGTGACTCCTCTGACATACGGTAGTACATCAGGCACACGCTCGACTGTGACCGATTTCACTCGGTCACTGTGATTTAGACGCGGAACCCGAAGCTTGTTGTCTTGCAATACTTGCTTGCCGCGCTGAAGCTCGGCGGCCAGATGTTTTCTGTCACAGATCCCTTGTGCTCTCCCACGGTAGCTAACTGTGAAGGATGATGGTGAGATTCACCATTTAAATATCGGTTGGTATTTAAACTAAATGCCTAGCGTCTTTTAACAGAGCCTTGTTATTCCGAAGGGAAATAAAGGAATGCGTATGTGGTGTATTTACGGAATCTCGAATAGATATTCCGACGACGGCTTTTCGAAACGGAATTCCAAATGTATGTGGCCGGCCTTAACTTTAGTGGCATTGACGAACAAGAAACCCGCTATTTCGTTATATCTATCGTCATAGGATATACATAATTTGATTCAGAATTTCGTATCAAGTTGATCACTAGACAGATCTTTTAAATAATAATTATTAGGTAACATATCAATAATGGTAATTTTTGTATTATTTATTTTCTGTTTCTATTGTTATTCAGTGAAGAAAGAGGAAGCAACTTTAAGCATTTTTAGGGTTCCGTAGTCAACTAGGAACCCTTATAGTTTCGCCATGTCTGTCTGTCCTTCTGTCCGTCCTCGCTTAATCTCTGTGAACGTTAGCACTAGAAAGCTGAAATTTGGTACCAATATGTGTATCAATCACGCCGACAAAGTGGTAAAATAAAAATTGAAAAAATTTTTTTTATTAGGGTAGCCCCCCTATATGTAAAGTGGGAAGTGATTTTTTTTTAATTTCAACCCTAACATGTGATATATTGTTGGAAAGGTATTTAAAAATGAATAGGGGTGTACTAAAATAATTTTTTGATAATGTCAATAATTTCGGAAATAATCGCTCCAAAAGCAAAAAACAATGTGTTCCCCCCCCTCTAAATTTTGAACCATAAGTTTAGAAAATATGAAAAAAATCTGAAAAGTAGAACTTTATAAGGACTTTCTAGGAATATCATTTTGAACTTGTATGGAAACAACAGTACCCACTACCGGGAGCAGTTGCAGGAGCGCGGAGCGCTGCTGGAGCGCGGAGCGCTGCTGGAGCGCGAACATAATGGATACCCACCTTTAAACTCATAAGTGGGAACACTTATTGTGACGGACGAGAAACTACGGAACCCTACACTGAGCGTGGCCCGACACGCTCTTGGCCGGTTTTTTAAATTGACCCCAAATTTTATGTGAAGTTGCGCAAATTTTTTAAATAACTTGAAACGTGTCCCATACCGTAACGTACATATATACATTAATAAATATGCCAAAGTATGTATCCATTTCAGCCTATAAGAGTCCACTGCACATTGGCCTGCCTCGTAGATTGCCCCATAGAGTAATTTTGCCATTGTTGCCATCAAAATAAATATATTTTCAGCTACTCGACCAAACATGCTGCATTAGTGAGCGGTTCCCTGAAGACCAAAGTAAATGTAAAATTCCCGAAGACGAAGACAAGATGGTACGTATTGATCAAACCTACCTTCAATAAATTTCTATTCAATAGATTGACTAATTTTCTTTTTTCTAAAATTTCTCTTTAAAATTCTATACAAATTTGTGTAGATATGCATTTTAAAAAGGGTCTATGAACAAATCGCACTCATAATATTTGTCGAAGCGCATTTTTTATATAAGGATGACAAACAAGCACACATTCCACCTGATTGTAAGTAGCTGCTGTGGCCCCGGTGTTAAATAAAATGCGGATTCGTTGTCACGCCTGAGGAATAAGATAGAATGCCTTATTTCCAGTAAAAAGTATATCCGATCCTCTACACTCACCATACGAAACACAGACATAAAGCTGCTATTGTATTCTGTGAGCTCTTGGTCCTTCCCCGGTCGAACCGATCCTTAAGAAAATGTTGTAAATCTTAAATCTTTAATTTCAAAAATCACGGTATAAGAAATGGTCCCATAGAAAATTAGATTATGCTAAATGTGCCAATGTACTATATAGTACCACGTAATGTATATCCGGGTATGTTAAACTCGCTTAAAGCTTTTTGCTTGCATATCATATAAATAGCCGAGTAAGTTGTTAAGTAAATAGTCACGTAAACAATCAATTAAGAAGCAATTTATATGTGGTAGAGCCACGCTGCTGCTATATTATAGTTGTAGCACGGATGGGTCTGCTCAACCGGGGCAGGTCCACGCTCTCACAGAATACCAGCGTGAAATAGCAGCATATTCCTGCTGTGTTTCGTATGGTGAGTGTAGAGAACCGGAGACCCTTTTTACAGGAATCGAGGCATTCCATTCCTCAGGGGTGATTACGCATTTGCATTTTGATTCTTAATTGAGGATAAATGTGAATGTCTATGGACCATAACATCCACTTAGCAGGTTCAGGTGGACTGTGTGCTCGTTTGTCACCCAATGCTATAAAAAAACAAGTACCACAAGTCTGCATAAGAAAATCAACAAATTCTGCGTAAGCCTGTCTAAACGTACCAGTCTTACTAGGTCTCAGTAGTAGCAAGCGAACAAACAAAGTTCGATCCCCGCCATTCATTTATTACGTCCCCGGCGGTGACCAAAGTTGTTTTAAAGAAAACTTCAAGTCAATATGAAGTAGGCTGCTCCAAGTGGGCTTGCCGAGCCATCTCTGGATGCGCGTTGGTTGACTGTGAAGGATGCCCTTTCTGCCATTCCGCCGCTACCGAGGTGGAGTCGCAAGGGACGAGGACTGTTGATACGGCGAGAAAGTCTGCGCACCGCTGACAAGGTGAAGGTGGGCCCACGAGGAGAGAGGGGTATCATTATAGCGAGGCAACGTTCTACCCATCTTCTGCGGGCAAAATTTGTTAGGCGACGAATCCATCAGATTCGCCGCTGGTGTCAAAAAACGGGTATTTCCATCATGGTGGTTTCCTGGCTCCAAGGCCTCCGCATACTCGGTGGCACAGATGGAATTGAAGGCCGCAGATGATGGCGCCTCATGTTCTGGCGGATCTTAACTGAAATGGAGAAGGGAGAGAAAACGTACTTTTCGTAGGAGGGGCTAGCATCGGACAGCCGGCGTTGGTGGGACTTCGGATATGTCCGAAAGCATTCCCATAGCCTTGACAATATTCGGCGAAGGTGGAACACCATGGGGTTTAAGTCGGTGAGAGTGCGAAATAACCTGTCCTTGCCCATTATGCCCCTCGCACTGGTTATACTTCTCTTCGTAACAAATCTATGAGTTATATTGCTATATCTAAAACTCCAATAAACAAATTAAAACTTTTAAGTTGTTGTTAATACTTTAAATATTTTAGTGCGACTTCTACAAGTGTGTGGTAGCAGAGCAAAATGTACTAACTGATGACGAAATCGACGAAGGCAAGTTAAAGGAATTTTTTGACCAGTGGGAGAAAGATTACCCCAACGAAAAAGCAATGACGCTAAGAGCGAGAATGGGGTGTTTGAACGGAAAATATCTGGAATACATTAACAAAGATAATTGCCTAGAAGCGAGGTTGTACTTTTGCGTGTATATAAACTCATTTATGGTAAGTTCGCAAGTAAAGTAATATAAGTCTTGTTACAACATGTTTCTTGTATTAGTGCCTTATGTTATCTTTGTGAGTGTACATAAATGTTTCTCTATATTGAGAGGCCTGAAGGAGTCTCAGAGATCTGTGCGGCGTTTATTTCATACAAACGTATTCTTCTGTTTTCTGCCTAAATAATAACACTAGAACAAAAATATTGTCATATTTCTCTGTCAGGATATTTTTTTATAAATAAATTATTTTAAAAACTAAAAACCTTAAAAAAATATAAAAACAGACAAGTTATACATATCGCCGTTATTAGGCGTTCACCCAAAAAAAAATAGCGAAAGTAATAAATAAATAAAAGTAAAACAAGCCACAATCATTTTAAAAGATGTTTTGAAAATTGTTAATTTAAGCTCCATGTACAAATAAAAAGATCTAAGAGAACAGAAAAATGTGCACTATTCACATGGTACTTAAGTTGTTTAATTTTTTTACAGAAGAGGGGGGCAAACGAGCATACGGTTCACCTGATGTTAAGCGACTACCGCCGCCTAAGAACAACTGCAACACCAGGATAATTGCAGGTGCGTTGCCGGGATTTTAGAAAGGAGTAAGCTCTTTTCTTGAAGGTCCCTAAGTCGTATCAGTCCGAAAATATCTCTAGTAGTAGCCGATTCCACAAAGAAATTGTGCAAGGAAGAAAACTTCTTTTAAATCGCACAGTGGTGGACCGCCAGTCATCCAGATGGTGTGAGTGAGAGCGCGAGTGAGTCGAGCCGATCGGAGCACGCGTTCGTCGACGATTCGAGCCAGTCTGCGCCGGATGCAGATGTTGATGCTACCGAGTCAACTGCCCCGTGTTCATGATAAATTTGTGTTCTTGTTATATTTCTTACGTATATTTGTTATTACAGGAATGCCAATCATGGAAAGAAAGCGATAGGTGCACTAAAATAAAGGAAAACGCGCAGAAGTGCAAGGATGTGCAAGGAATGAAATGAATTTGTTAGCGTGCATATTTATAATATGTCTTTAATAGTTATCATACCCAAAATAAATAAAACGAAGATGTATTAAAGAAAATAATCTATATAAGATGGCTTCGAGGTCACCCCCAACTCGTAGCCACCGTCTGTGTTTATATCTAATGTCTCCATCCACATGTAATTCTTATTCTAAAGATAAAAATAATTGTAACTATAACAAGAACGATTATTGTGATTTTATTTGTTTGCAATATCTATAAATATAATAAACCTGTAGAAAAGTCCTGTCTGTAATTATTCTATTACATTCTTGAAAAAACCGGTTGAGGGGACAAAGTAAAGGGTACTTAAGCCAAATTAATGGTTTTTTTGAAATGTTTGTCAGTCTCTTTCTGTCTGTCTGTGTATTGAAGATTAACGCAAAAAATACTGTACCGATATCCGTGAAATTTTCTATGTAGGTAGTTAGTAAACCGGGGCAATTTATAAGATAGTTTTTATCCGATTACGGAACTTCAAAATAAGAAGTTTAAGTATTATCCATTACGGAACTTCAAAATAAGATGTTTAAGTATTCTCCTTCCTTTAGATGTTAATTTTCTATTATATATGATTCGATGTTATTTACAAGTATGCAGGATGACTAGTGTTTTTCAAATAAATACCATATTTATAAATAAAGTTTCTAATAAGTTTTAACTTTTGTTTAATAATTTGAAACTATGATAATAATTTTCATCTAATAATTGTGCCATATACTTAAAATTAAATAATAGGGGCTACTGAATACTTATTCGTTTAGAATCAAAAGTTTCAAAAGTTACTCAGACCGATGGTTTACTGCAATTACTACGTTTGGCAAAATGACTAAACATACAACTGTACATAAAACTGTGATTATGAGAGAAGTTACTTAGTTGAATATATTGGGTGTCAATGAGCATAGCTTTAATTTCACCAACCTAATTTGTTATCAAGTTGTCTGACGTAAATAATTGAAAATTATGTGCACTGTTAGATTTTTAACTCTATTTGATGGAATAGTTCGTGGCATCGTTGGATGTCTATTTATTAGGTAGATGTGGTCACCAATCATACAAAAGCTTTGTGTCCGTTTACACGAATAATATTTAAAGATCATACGATCACAGATGAATCTCACAGGCCGTGAGATTTCATCATGGCACGGGAGCAAAACGTTTACGATTCCCTCCAGGAGTCTAGGACAAATTAGTCTGCTATAGGAAATTTTACGTGCTGACTTATCACGTGTCCGGTGAAGTGGTGAACAATTACTTCGTGGGAAAACCTAGATGTTTGAGTAGGTAGTTAAAAGGTATTTTGATTGCAATTTGAAGTGTCGATTTACTATGTTTTCGAAGGCGAGGAAAACATCGCGAGAAAACCTGCATAACTTGTTCCAAAATTGTCTACGACCTGTGCCCAGTAATGGCGATGACGAGATGTAGGCTGCTACTTTTTACTTTTAATGCGGCAATGATACATACAACTCATCATTGTCATCATTACAGCCTATCAAACGTCCACATACGCCTCCCCCACAAATTGTTAAATAAGCTGGGTAGTTGCCGACGATATGAGGTGGCGGATTCTCTTTCACCACCCCAACAAGGCGAACAATTTTCTTATTCCCTCCATTCTTCTTCTTCCCACTTTCACGATGCGTTACAGGGGCATGAGGGAGGGGGTTGTACATAGTTGTACATAGTACATAGTACAAAACAAGTACCACAAGTCTGCATAAGAAAATCAACAAATTCTGCGTAAGCCTGTCTAAACGTACCAGTCTTTCTAGGTCTCAGTAGTAGCAAGCGAACAAACAAAGTTCGATCCCCGCCATTCATTTATTACGTCCTCGGCGGTGAACAAAGTTGTTATAAGGAAAACTTCAAGCCAGTATGAAGTAGGCTGCTCCGAGTGGGCTTGCCGAGCCATCTCTGGATGCGCGTTGGTTGACTGTGAGGGATGCCCTCTCTGCCATTCCGCCGCTACCGAGGTGGAGTCGCAAGGGACGAGGACTGTCGATACGGCAAGAAAGTCCGCGCACCGCTGATAAGGTGAAGGTGGGCCCACGAGGAGAGAGGGGTATCGTTATTGCGAGGCAACGTTCTACCCATCTTCTGCGAGCAAAATTTGTTAGGAGACGAATCCATCAGATTCGTCGCTGGTGTCAAAAAACGGGTATTTCCATCATGGTGGTTTCGGGGCTCCAAGGCCTCCGCATACTCGGTGGCACAGATGGAATTGCAGGCCGCACATGATGGCGCCTAATGTTCTGGCGGATCTTAACTGAAATGGAGAAGGGAGAGAAAACGTACTTTTCGTAGGAGGGGCTAGCATCGGACAGCCGGCGTTGGTGGGACTTCGGATATGTCCGAAAGCATTCCCATAGCCTTGACAATATTCGGCGAAGGTGGAACACCATGGGGTTTAAGTCGGTGAGAGTGCGAAATAACCTGTCCTTGCCCATTATGCCCCTCGCACTGGTTATACTTCTCTTCGTAACAAATCTATGAGTTATATTGCTATATCTAAAACTCTAATAAACGAATTAAAACTTTTAAGTTGTTGTTAATACTTTAAATATTTTAGTGCGACTTCTACAAGTATGTTATAGCAGAACAAAATGTACTAACTGATGACGAAATCGACGAAGGCAAGTTAAAGGAATTTTTTGACCAGTGGGAGAAAGATTACCCCAACGAAAAAGCTATGACGCTAAGAGCGAGAATGGGGTGTTTGAACGGAATATATCTGGAATACATTAACAAAGATAATTGCCTAGAAGCGAGGTTGTACTTTTGCGTGTATATAAACTCATTTATGGTAAGTTCGCAAGTAAAGTAATATAAGTCTTGTTACATGTTTCTTGTATTAGTGCCTTATGATATCTTTATGAGTGTAAACACTTAAAACGGTTGTTTCTCTATATTGAGAGGCCTAAAGGAGTCTGAGAGATCTGTGCGGCGTTTATTTCATACAAACGTATTCTTCTGTTTTCTGCCTAAATAATAACACTAGAACAAAAATATTGTCATATTTCTCTGTCAGGATATTTTTTATAACTAAATTATTTTAAAAACTAAAAACCTTAAAAAAATATAAAAACAGACAAGTTATACATATCGCCGTTATTAGGCGTTCACCCAAAAAAATAGCGAAAGTAATAAACAAATAAAAGTAAAACAAGCCACAATCATTTTTAAAGATGTTTTGAAAATTGTTAATTTAAGCTCCATGTACAAATAAAAAGATCTAAGAGAACAGAAAAATGTGCACTATTCACATTACTTAAGTACTTAAGTTGTTTAATTTTTTTACAGAAGAGGGGGGCAAACGAGCATACGGTTCACCTGATGTTAAGCGACTACCGCCGCCTAAGAACAACTGCAACACCAGGATAATTGCAGGTGCGTTGCCGGGATTTTAGAAAGGAGTAAGCTCTTTTCTTGAAGGTCCCTAAGTCGTATCAGTCCGAAAATATCTCTAGTAGTAGCCGATTCCACAAAGAAATTGTGCAAGGAAGAAAACTTCTTTTAAATCGCACAGTGGTGGACCGCCAGTCATCCAGATGGTGTGAGTGAGAGCGCGAGTGAGTCGAGCCGATCGGAGCACGCGTTCGTCGACGATTCGAGCCAGTCTGCGCCGGATGCAGATGTTGATGCTACCGAGTCAACTGCCCCGTGTTCATGATAAATTTGTGTTCTTGTTATATTTCTTACGTATATTTGTTATTACAGGAATGCCAATCATGGAAAGAAAGCGATAGGTGCACTAAAATAAAGGAAAACGCGCAGAAGTGCAAGGATGTGCAAGGAATGAAATAAATTTGTTAGCGTGCATATTTATAATATGTCTTTAATAACTATCATATCCAAAATAAATAAAACGAAGATGTATTAAAGAAAATAATCTATACAAGATAGCTTCGAGGTCACCCCGAACTCGTAGCGACCGTCTGTGTTATATCTAATGTCTCCCTTCACATGTGATTCTTATTCTAAAGATAAAAATAATTGTAACTCTATAACAAGAACGATCATTGTGATTTTATTTGTTTCCAATATCTATACATATAATAAACCTGTAGAAAAGTCCTGTCTATAATTATTTTAATATATTTTTGAAAAAACCGGTCGAGGGGACAAAGTAAAGGGTACTGAAGCCAAATTAGTGGTTTTTTAGAATATTTGTCAGTCTGTTTTTCTGTCTGTGTATTCAAGATTCACGCAATAACTACTGGACCGATATCCGTGAAATTTTCAATGTAGGTAGTTAGTAAACCGGGGCAATTTATAAGATAGTTTTTATCCGATTACGGAACTTCAAAATAAGAAGTTTAAGTATTATCCATTACGGAACTTCAAAATAAGAAGTTTAAGTATTCTCCTTCCTTTAGATGTTAATTTTCTATTATATATGATTCGATGTTAGTTACAAGTATGCAGGATGACTAGTGTTTTTCAAATAAATACCATATTTATAAATAAAGTTTCTATTAAGTTTTAACTTTTGTTTAATAATTTGAAACTATGATAATAATTTTCATCTAATAATAGTGCCATATACTTAATATAGATAAAATTAAATTATAGGGGCTACTGAATACTTATTCGTTTAGAATCAAAAGTATCAAAAGTTACTCAGACCGATGGTTTACTGCAATTACTACGTTTGGCAAAATGACTAAACATACAACTGTACATAAAACTGTGATTATGAGAGAAGTTACTTAGTTGAATATATTGGGTGTCTATCAGCATAGCTTTAATTTCACCAACCTAATTTGTTATCAAATTGAAGGCCGTGCATTGTCTAACGTCGTTTCTTTTCGGCAGTCTTCGACACGGTGTTTGTGTGCGTGCAACTAGACGTATTGTACGACTCTACGAAGCTCGCACGAATCGAGACGAGCTGCTCCGAAATCGGACGAATACATAAGCAGCTGTTTATGAGAAAGTATATAGGTGTATAGGTATTTATGAATACACTGTTTCTTCGGTTTTCTTTCTTTGTTTTCTTTTGCTATTTACACATAATAGTAAAATGAATACACGCAACGCCAAAACGCGCCAAATGGAGAACCAACTTCAAATGGCGCTTCTAGAACTTAAGGCGTCAAAAGAGCAGTGTGAGCTGTTGCTTAAAGAAAGGGATGACAACGAAAAGGAAATAATAAATATAATTGCCAAAAATAGTCAACTAAAAAGTGATATGGTTAAGTTGCATAAAGACTACACAAATGTTTTAAAAGAAAGGGATCAGCTTCAGGAAACAGTCGATGAGTTTGACTGATGCAGCAAAGAATATGAGGAATACCTCAGATTAATTGCTGCATTGCAGTTGCAGTTAAGTGAGGCTAATGAGCAGATTTTGCAATTAAAACAATACTTAGATGAATTGAAAGTGTCCCAAACTCAAAGTCTGTTCAATGAGCTCATAGAATGTAAATCTTCAAAAACATTGCATCCCTCCACAACAATCGATTTGACTGGTGATGATTTTGTCACATCTAGAACAGCAGAAAGGATTACATGCAGTAGAAGAAAATTAAAGAAATACATAAAAATTAATAAATATGTTAGGAAAGTACAAAATTTAATTAAAACAAGAATTAATACAAAAAATTATATAAATATATGTAAGGAAAAGCATGTATTAATTAATAAACTTAAATTATATGCAATTGAGGTGGAAAATATGAAAAACTGTTATGAGACTGAAATAGAGTGTCTCAATTCAGAAGTTTTGTCGCTTAAAAACTCCTTACAAATTATCTCAAATAAATATGCATCGGCTCAGGTTGAGATAAAAGAACACATATTGGCCATGAATGATCTGGTAAAGTCATGTAAATACAATGAGGAGCGCTTTAACTCCTTAATAAAACATCAGAGTGAGAATCAACGCTCCATACCATGTTCATCGGGGACAATATGTGTAAATAGCAATGACTCCTTATTTTCACCAACACTCTATGACGGTGCCATAACACAGAATAAAAACCTAAAAAGTTGTTTAAATATTAAAAAACATAAAGTTATTATGTATTGTGATGACATAGGTAAAAATTTGGGCATGATGTTAAATAACCATTTAAAAGGACAATTAGTAATTATTGTATGCCTGGAGCATCCTTTAGTCATATAATGAATAAAGTTTTAACCAGTAAGTTTTCTCCTAATAGTACATTAATAATTTTTGTTGGGAGAAGAGGCAATGTAAGCAAAAATCAATTATTAAAATATATTGATAACCTCAATACTTTAAATGTACATAAAATTATCTTGTTTACATTGCCTTACATACAGGGTTGGCCACAGGAGAATAAAATAAGATATGATTTAAATTTATTAATGAATAATTTATCATGTAATAATAATTTAAATTTGACATTTAATTGTAACAATTATACCAATAGAATTAATTTAATAGATATTAATAATTTAATTAAAATTTTTTTGACTACAGATGGGTACCACCTATCCAAATATAATTTAAGACAGATAGCAAATGTGCTATCTTATTATTTATATATTAACTCAGCCAAGGACTTGGCTACCCAGACATCTGCTCCTATTGAGCAGCATAATGATTTGACATGTAATTTGGAATCCGTTCCAAGTAATTTAAATTAGAAAATGAGACAATAGAGGTAATCTCTAGCAGTTATAATAATTTAAATAGTTTAGAATGTAGCTTACAAATCCTTAATAGTTGCAATTGTATAACTCCAGAAAATGATAATAAAAATTGTTTACACCTGGTGCATCAGAATATACAAGGCATGATAGGCAAAGAGCTAGAAATTGAATTGTTTTTAAATAGCAACAATATTCATATTTTATGTATTACTGAACATTGGTTAAAAGCTCATAATTTAATGTTTAACTTTAGTAATCACCAGGTGCTCAGTTCTTTCAATAGAGAAACGATTTTAAGAGGTGGCTCCTTAATATTAGCTAGTAAATTATTATCATATAAAGAACGTAAAGATATTGTGAGCCTCTCTTTTGAGCGAACTGTAGAAATGGCATGTGTTGAGTTTGAGCACCTCATTGTTGTGAGCGTTTACAGACCCCCATGTTCGTTATATGATACTTTTGACAAAATTATGGAGGAAGTTTTCGCTAAGCTTAATAAACAGAATAAATCTGTTGTAATATGTGGAGACTTTAATATCAATCTCCTAGAAGCTTCCTCCACTAATATTAAATTTAGATCATTGTTTAAATCTTATGGTCTTTTTAATTTATTTTTGGAGCCAACACCTATTGCTGAATCTAGTGCAACATGTATAGATAACATTTTTACAAATGTTAAGCCGTTCAATAAATGTATAATTCAAAAATTGAGCTCTGATCACTGTGGACAATTTGTTTCATTACCTTATGTTCACAAAAAGCAAGTAGATAAAAAAGTAATGTTTGTTCCAGTAAATGCACATCGCTTGGAGAAGTTTAGAAGTAACATAGTAAAAAAACTTCCATTACTTTCATACCAAAATAATCCAAATTTTTTGTATGCAACATTATTTAAGCTCATTTGCAATGAATTTAATAATACTTTTACTTCTAAAACATTCTCCTTGAATAATCGTAAAGCATTTAATGAATGGGCGACAGTAGGAGTCCATAAGAGTAGACAAAGGTTATATGAACTTTACAATGAAAGGTCATATAATCCTAGCGTCGAATTTAGGGAATATGTAAAAAAATATTCCAAAATATTTAAAAGAGTGTGCTCCTTAGCCAAGTCATTGTATTTAAGCAACGAAATAAAGACTGCTTCTAATAAAATTAAAATGACATGGAGTATAATTAATAGTGAAACTGGTAAGGTCAACTCTCGCAATTCATACTACCAGTTAAGTTTTAACAATAAATTAACTAAATCAGATCAGGACGTTGCAATGGTTTTTGAGAAATATTTTACTGATATTCCGATCTTAACCACTAAGTCACTGAATTCTTCTCCTACCGTCGCCGAATCATTACTTAAACAAAATTTAAATGTGTGTACAAAGAATTTTACATTTCATAAAGTTTCATCAAAAGATATTGTAAAATATTTTAAGACTATTGATATTAAGAGAACCGCCGATCTGTGGGGGATTTCTGTTGAAGTTATTGCGTCTATAATAGATACAATCGCACCTCAACTATCTATTATTTTTAATAGTAGTATCAAATCTGGTGTGTTTCCTGATTTAATGAAGCATAGTAAAGTAATACCTTTATTTAAATCTGGTAGTACATTGGACCCCGCTAATTTTAGACCTATTTCTGTACTGCCAACACTTAGTAAAATTTTTGAAAAAATTATTCTTGATCAATTGTTAATTTTTTTTAATGTAAATAAATTACTTCATAAAAATCAATTTGGTTTCACAAGGGGTCGCTCGACAACTGATGCTGGTGTTGAGCTGATTAAATATATATTTAATGCATGGGAGAATTCACAGGATGCTTTGGGTGTGTTCTGTGACCTATCCAAAGCCTTCGATTATGTTCACAATGAAACATTAATCAGGAAACTTCAACACTACGGTGTAAGAAATGATGCTCTTAAATTAATTATTTCATATTTAAGTGACAGAACACAAAAAGTTGTTATTAATAGTATGAGTTCTTCCGGGTCCATTGTACAAATGGGCGTGCCTCAGGGCTCAATTCTCGGCCCTTTTCTGTTTCTTGTATATATTAATGACTTACCTTACATAGTAGGGGATAACCATGATATAGTATTATTTGCTGATGATACTTCATTAATTTTCAAATTAAAACGACAGTTATTAAATTACGACGAAGTAAATAATGCTATAGCTAAGTTAGTCAATTGGTTTAATGTTAATAATTTGCATTCGAATGGAACTAAAACTAAATGTATTAAATTCGTAACTCCTAATGTTAAACATGTCAATACTAATGTAATTTTAAATAGGGAGGAACTGAGTCTTGTTGATACCACAATTTTCTTGGAATCACACTGGACGCAAAGCTTCAATGACTCCCCCATATATCAAAACTAGCTAGCAGACTTAGTTCTGCAGCATATGCTGTAAAAAAGATTAGAACTCTTACCAATGTTGAAACAGCTAGAATAGTTTACTTTAGTTATTTCCATAGCATTATGTCGTATGGTATTTTGCTATGGGGACACGCGACTGATACTGAAATTATATTTATTTTACAGAAGAGGGCCATTAGAGCAATATATAATTTAAAACCAAAAGAGTCACTGAGACAAAAATTTAAGGAAATTAATATATTAACTCTGGCCTCTCAATACATTTATGAAAATGTAATGTACGTACACAAAAATAAAAGTAGTTTTGCGAAAATAAGTGATATTCATTCTGTAAATACTAGGAGCAGACACAAGCTGGTAGTACCAGTTACTCGACTCCACCGAGTCAGTAATTCATTCTTGGGGCGATGTATACGCTTTTACAACAAAATCCCAGAAAATATACAAAATTTGTCATACACAAAGTTCAAAAATGTTATTAAACCAAGTTTGTATAAAAAGGGTTATTATAATATTAAAGTTATTATGTATTGTGATGACATAGGTAAAAATTTGGGCATGATGTTAAATAACCATTTAAAAGGACAATTAGTAATTATTGTATGCCTGGAGCATCCTTTAGTCATATAATGAATAAAGTTTTAACCAGTAAGTTTTCTCCTAATAGTACATTAATAATTTTTGTTGGGAGAAGAGGCAATGTAAGCAAAAATCAATTATTAAAATATATTGATAACCTCAATACTTTAAATGTACATAAAATTATCTTGTTTACATTGCCTTACATACAGGGTTGGCCACAGGAGAATAAAATAAGATATGATTTAAATTTATTAATGAATAATTTATCATGTAATAATAATTTAAATTTGACATTTAATTGTAACAATTATACCAATAGAATTAATTTAATAGATATTAATAATTTAATTAAAAAATTTTTGACTACAGATGGGTACCACCTATCCAAATATAATTTAAGACAGATAGCAAATGTGCTATCTTATTATTTATATATTAACTCAGCCAAGGACTTGGCTACCCAGACATCTGCTCCTATTGAGCAGCATAATGATTTGACATGTAATTTGGAATCCGTTCCAAGTAATTTAAATTAGAAAATGAGACAATAGAGGTAATCTCTAGCAGTTATAATAATTTAAATAGTTTAGAATGTAGCTTACAAATCCTTAATAGTTGCAATTGTATAACTCCAGAAAATGATAATAAAAATTGTTTACACCTGGTGCATCAGAATATACAAGGCATGATAGGCAAAGAGCTAGAAATTGAATTGTTTTTAAATAGCAACAATATTCATATTTTATGTATTACTGAACATTGGTTAAAAGCTCATAATTTAATGTTTAACTTTAGTAATCACCAGGTGCTCAGTTCTTTCAATAGAGAAACGATTTTAAGAGGTGGCTCCTTAATATTAGCTAGTAAATTATTATCATATAAAGAACGTAAAGATATTGTGAGCCTCTCTTTTGAGCGAACTGTAGAAATGGCATGTGTTGAGTTTGAGCACCTCATTGTTGTGAGCGTTTACAGACCCCCATGTTCGTTATATGATACTTTTGAAAAAATTATGGAGGAAGTTTTCGCTAAGCTTAATAAACAGAATAAATCTGTTGTAATATGTGGAGACTTTAATATCAATCTCCTAGAAGCTTCCTCCACTAATATTAAATTTAGATCATTGTTTAAATCTTATGGTCTTTTTAATTTATTTTTGGAGCCAACACGTATTGCTGAATCTAGTGCAACATGTATAGATAACATTTTTACAAATGTTAAGCCGTTCAATAAATGTATAATTCAAAAATTGAGCTCTGATCACTGTGGACAATTTGTTTCATTACCTTATGTTCACAAAAAGCAAGTAGATAAAAAAGTAATGTTTGTTCCAGTAAATGCACATCGCTTGGAGAAGTTTAGAAGTAACATAGTAAAAAAACTTCCATTACTTTCATACCAAAATAATCCAAATTTTTTGTATGCAACATTATTTAAGCTCATTTGCAATGAATTTAATAATACTTTTACTTCTAAAACATTCACCTTGAATAATCGTAAAGCATTTAATGAATGGGCGACAGTAGGAGTCCATAAGAGTAGACAAAGGTTATATGAACTTTACAATGAAAGGTCATATAATCCTAGCGTCGAATTTAGGGAATATGTAAAAAAATATTCCAAAATATTTAAAAGAGTGTGCTCCTTAGCCAAGGCTTTGTATTTAAGCAACAAAATAAAGACTGCTTCTAATAAAATTAAAATGACATGGAGTATAATTAATAGTGAAACTGGTAAGGTCAACTCTCGCAATTCATACTACCAGTTAAGTTTTAACAATAAATTAACTAAATCAGATCAGGACGTTGCAATGGTTTTTGAGAAATATTTTACTGATATTCCGATCTTAACCACTAAGTCACTGAATTCTTCTCCTACCGTCGCCGAATCATTACTTAAACAAAATGTAAATGTGTGTACAAAGAATTTTACATTTCATAAAGTTTCATCAAAAGATATTGTAAAATATTTTAAGACTATTGATATTAAGAGAACCGCCGATCTGTGGGGGATTTCTGTTGAAGTTATTGCGTCTATAATAGATACAATCGCACCTCAACTATCTATTATTTTTAATAGTAGTATCAAATCTGGTGTGTTTCCTGATTTAATGAAGCATAGTAAAGTAATACCTTTATTTAAATCTGGTAGTACATTGGACCCCGCTAATTTTAGACCTATTTCTGTACTGCCAACACTTAGTAAAATTTTTGAAAAAATTATTCTTGATCAATTGTTAATTTTTATTTATTTATTTATTTTTATTCTTTATTGCATCCTTAACAAAATAATACAAAGGGCGGACTTAATGCAAAATTTTTTTAATGTAAATAAATTACTTCATAAAAATCAATTTGGTTTCACAAGGGGTCGCTCGACAACTGATGCTGGTGTTGAGCTGATTAAATATATATTTAATGCATGGGAGAATTCACAGGATGCTTTGGGTGTGTTCTGTGACCTATCCAAAGCCTTCGATTATGTTCACAATGAAACATTAATCAGGAAACTTCAACACTACGGTGTAAGAAATGATGCTCTTAAATTAATTATTTCATATTTAAGTGACAGAACACAAAAAGTTGTTATTAATAGTATGAGTTCTTCCGGGTCCGTTGTACAAATGGGCGTGCCTCAGGGTTCAATTCTCGGCCCTTTTCTGTTTCTTGTATATATTAATGACTTACCTTACATAGTAGGGGATAACCATGATATAGTATTATTTGCTGATGATACTTCATTAATTTTCAAATTAAAACGACAGTTATTAAATTACGACGAAGTAAATAATGCTATAGCTAAGTTAGTCAATTGGTTTAATGTTAATAATTTGCATTTGAATGGAACTAAAACTAAATGTATTAAATTCGTAACTCCTAATGTTAAACATGTCAATACTAATGTAATTTTAAATAGGGAGGAACTGAGTCTTGTTGATACCACAATTTTTCTTGGAATCACACTGGACGCAAAGCTTCAATGACTCCCCCATATATCAAAACTAGCTAGCAGACTTAGTTCTGCAGCATATGCTGTAAAAAAGATTAGAACTCTTACCAATGTTGAAACAGCTAGAATAGTTTACTTTAGTTATTTCCATAGCATTATGTCGTATGGTATTTTGCTATGGGGACACGCGACTGATACTGAAATTATATTTATTTTACAGAAGAGGGCCATTAGAGCAATATATAATTTAAAACCAAAAGAGTCACTGAGACAAAAATTTAAGGAAATTAATATATTAACTCTGGCCTCTCAATACATTTATGAAAATGTAATGTACGTACACAAAAATAAAAGTAGTTTTGCGAAAATAAGTGATATTCATTCTGTAAATACTAGGAGCAGACACAAGCTGGTAGTACCAGTTACTCGACTCCACCGAGTCAGTAATTCATTCTTGGGGCGATGTATACGCTTTTACAACAAAATCCCAGAAAATATACAAAATTTGTCATACACAAAGTTCAAAAATGTTATTAAACCAAGTTTGTATAAAAAGGGTTATTATAATATTAAGAAATTTATAGATGATAATAACCCCTGGGAAGGGTGATCGCTACCAAGCTATTTCTAATTTGTCTTGTGTTGTTGATTGTAAACATGATTGTAAGCTATTATTAAAAAAAAATAGTCCCGCTGGGTTTCTTGCTGGTTCTTCCCAGGACAGAGGTTTCTTTTGCGAACCAGTGGTAAATTAAAAAAGTGACTTTCAATAAGTATTTTTATAATCTACATTGAATAAAAAAGTTTCTATTTCTATTTATGTACAACAGTGAATAGCTGTACTTGTAAAATTTGTGTATAAAGTGTTTTGAATATGAATGAACAAAGTGCATTTATTATTTATTTATTTAATAAAAGAAAAAAAATTGTTTTCTTATCGGTCGACACGCTCAAAAAGTGTAACTTGAATTAATATCAAAGAAAAAGAAATACTGCATAAATAAAATAAATAAATAATTATAATTGCATAAGTTGATATAAAATGCTATGCAATAGCTTTACCGCGGCAGTCCCCGAGTGCCACACGTCTTTTTTTTTTAAATTTCAATAGCCTCTAAAGTCATCCTTGGTAGGAATCCCGGTTGTTTTGCGAGGAATTATGGTCTATCCGATCTGATATAATGGTTGGGATGATAATGAACATGTTGACATATTTCAGACTTCCTACAGCGTCGGTGGTTTACATCAGCGATATGTTTTTTTTTTAAAATAATATCGTCATTTATCTTATGGTGCCAATCAATATTAAATGCCCAAATAACCAAAAAACAAAAACCAAATATCGCAAATAAACGTAATAAACGTAAATTAATAGACGACAATGAAATTCATCTTTGTTTTGTAAAAACTAAACTAACTTTAATGGTGAAAGAATGTAAAGTGTAAAATGCAAGTAACGCAATTTTTTCCAAAATGTAAATAAAAAATTGTTTCCAAGACAATTTGGCATTTGATAATTACCTTTCTTATGGATACATCGGAAGACACGCCTGATATAAAAATAGCCCGAATAGACATAAGATATTAATGCAATTATGAAAAACTTATTTATTCACGTGTTTCTATAACATCATATCTATGCCAAATATGAATCATCTACGTTCAATAGTCTTTGAGAATTCAATAAAATCTTTGACAAACAGACATAAAGAAAGACACGGACACCGAGGTGACATGACACTAATGGACGCCACACACGGTCAGTTCAACTGATCATTCCAACTGATCAGTTCAAACTAAAACTGTAAATATTTTTTATAATATGAATTTTTTGATATATCGGTAATTATAAATATATCAATATCCGAGTTTTATATATAAGTTTATTTATCGATGCATCGAAAATCCGAAATTTAAATAAAAACCGGCTAAGAGCGTGTCGGGCCACGCTCAGTGTAGGGTTTCGTAGTTTCCCGTCCGTCACAATAAGTATTGCCACTTATGAGTTTGTACAAAAACTGTTGTTTCCATCCAAGTTCAAAATAATTTTCCTAGAAAGTCCTTATAAAGTTCTACTTTTCAGATTTTTTTCATATTTTCTAAACTTATGGTTCAAAAGTTAGAGGGGGGGGGGGGGACACATTGTTTTTTACTTTTGGAACGATTATTTCCGAAATTATTGACATTATCAAAAAATTATTTGAGTAAACCCGTATTCATTTTTAAATACCTTTCCAACAATATATCACACGTTAGGGTTGAGATTAAAAAAAAATCACTTCCCACTTTACATATAGATGGGCTACCCTAATAAAACATTTTTTCCAATTTTTTTTTACCACTTTGTCGGCGTGATTGATACACATATTGGTACCAAATTTCAGCTTTCTAGTGCTAACGGTCACAGAGATTAAGCGAGGACGGACAGACGGACAGACAGTCAGATGGCGAAACTATAAGGGTTCCTAGTTGACTACGGAACCCTAAAAATATCAACAGTTTTAGTTTGAACTGACAAGTTGGAATAATCAGTTGAACTGACCGTATGTATCGTCAATAATAGTGATTGAACTTTGCCAAATTTAGAACAGAACAACATTATTAATGTTGCTAAATTAAAATCCACGCGAGCGAAGCCTCGGGTAAAAAGCTCTTTACAATAATTACAGAGGTCTGAAATTCCATAATACATGCACTCTTGCGTTCTTTCTACTTCTTCTCATTACGTGTAACTACAAATAAATAAGTACCTACAAATTTTCCACGCAAGAACGACGAAAAAAAAGAAGTAATTTACGAACACTCACGATCATCATCATCATCATCACAATCATCATTACAGTCTTTCACAACTCCATAGGCTTTCCTTAAAGAATACGATTGTTAAATTTATTACCGAAAGCTGAACGCACATTTGTCAGTATCGTACGCGACGCATGTGCTGTACACGCCGTATTTTAAAATTCGTTTTTTGAAATCATATTAGGAAAGCTCGCACATTACAGCCACGCCGTACGCGCCGTTTTTTTAAATGTGACATACATAGTATCAGAATATTGAAGGTGGCATGCTGATCGCGTCATTTAATGCGGCGCGTTCGGCGCTTGCTGGTACTCAGTGTTGTTTAATGTTGCCAATTTAGTGGATTTCGCAAACATCGCAGTCCCCCCCTCCTTGACCATGTGTGCTGAAAAGCACCCGAAACGTCGGGAATTAAAAAGTAAGTAAAATCAGTAAATAAACGCGATAAAATCCGTAAATTTAGTTTTATTCAACATAAGGCATGTACTTAAAACCTTCTAGGGAGGCACGCCGCAAAGGACAAAGCCGATTTGCTGGGCTCTCTCCTTGCGTCCAACTCGACTCTTGATGACAGGGGGAACACACCGTCGACCATCCCGTGGAGTGAGTGCTCAATGCAGGATGTCCTGTTTACTCAATGTTGAGTGCGCAGACCACTCCTCTCCCTGCACGTCAACAAGTCGAGTGGGCAGGATGGCGTCCCTCCTATTGTGCTGAAGACATGTGCTCCGGAGATGGCACCGGTTTTAACGCGTCTTTTGCGGTACTCCTACTCCCTCTGCGTAGTCCCGAAATCACGAAAGACAGTCCTCGTGCACCCGATCCCTAAAAAAGGTAACCGCTCTGATCCGTCCAACTATAGGCCTATCGCCATCACCTCCTGGTTCTCTAAAAGATTGGAATCCATTATTAACAGCCAGCTCATGCAGTACCTTGAAGATCACCAGCTGATTAGTGACCGCCAGTACGGTTTCCGTCCCGGTCGCTCGGCTGGTGATCTTCTGTGTTACCTAAGTCAAAAATTGGCGGAGGCAGTAGTCTAAGTCTAAGGCTTTGGCCGTTAGTTTGGACACAGCGAAGGCCTTCGATCGGGTTTGGCACAAAGCGCTTCTTACGAAGCTTCCTTCCTATGAGCTTCCCGAGAAATTGTGCAATAGGATCACCAATTTTCTTGCTGATCGGAGCATCGAGGTCGTAGTAGACGTGGCATGCTCCGATTACAAGCCAATTAACGCTGGCGTTCTACAAGGCTGCATGCTATCTCCAACGCTGTTTCTTCTGCATATCAGTGACATGTTTCAAACCGGTAACATTCATTGCTATGCAGACGACAGCACTGGTGATGCTTTATACACCGGCCGTGAAAATATTTCACGGGAAAACGTCGCTGAGTACCGGGACAAACTTGTGTCTGAAGTCGAAACTTTGTTGAAAAAAGTCTCCTCATTTCTCAGTCCGTATCGGAATCCTCGGCGTCGAAACATCGAGTGACGTGCAATTTCGTGGTCACTTGGAAGAGAAGGCCAAATTCGCCTGTAAAAAGCTTGGCGTGCGCAGCAAAGCGGGACAGTATGTCATGCCGGCTCACTACCTGCAACTTTACAAGGCGCAGGTTCAGCCGCACATGGAATACTGTTCTCATCTGGGCCGGAGCTCCCCAGTGCCAGTTTCGAATCGTCGGCGACCGAGCTCTTTCCAATCGGCTTGACTCACTGGCACTGCGAAGAGATGTTGCATCTCTTTGCGTATTTTATCGCAACTACCACGAGGAGTGCTCTGAGGAATTTTTCGGACAATTTCACCATCGCACATCGTGACAATACTCGCGATGCCATCCATACCATCTAGATGACTGGCGGTCCACCACCGTGCGATTTAAAAGTCTCGCACAACTTCCTTGTGAAATCGTCTACCACCAGAGATTTTTCCGGACCGATACGGCTTAATCTTCGCATACACCAAATCCGTCATCGGCCTAAGTTTGCTCGGGCGACAACGGCCAAACTCGGACGATCGAATCAAACACATGTAAAACAAAGAGAGGGGGTACACAAACACGACCGTCATCGTCCGATAACGCACGAAGACGGCCTATCAACCGTC
Source organism: Parnassius smintheus behrii (assembly GCA_036936625.1). Classification (NCBI taxonomy): domain Eukaryota; kingdom Metazoa; phylum Arthropoda; class Insecta; order Lepidoptera; family Papilionidae; genus Parnassius; species Parnassius smintheus. Next base: position 14,340,421 of record JAUPFT010000005.1, on the reverse strand, counting down.
GAATCCGAACTTGTTGGGATTTCTCGCCCGACTGCCGGCGTCTACAGTGCAAATCGAGTGTCAATCACCATTACAGCCCTTCACAAGTCCACTGCTGAACATAGACCTCCCCCAAGTAGTGCCACAAAACACGGTCCTGAGCCACCTGCATCCATCGACTTCCTGCATGTCTTACCAGGTCGTCACTCCATCTAGTGGGGGATCGCCCTACACTACGCCTACCGGTACGAGGCTGCCACTCGAGAACCTTTCTTCCCCATCGGTTATCGGTTCTTCGAGCTATATGGCCGGCCCATTGCCACTTCAGCTTACTAATCCGTTGAGGTATGTCGGTCACTCTGGTTTTACTGCGGATATCCTCATTACTGAGTCTATCACGCAGAGAAACTCCGAGCATAGCCCTCTCCATAGCTCGCTGAGCGACTTTGAGCGTCCTCATATGGCCAGCAGTGAAGGACCACGTCTCAGATCCGTAAGTCATCACTGGAAACACGCACTGGTTGTACACTTTAGTTTTCAGAGATTGAGGTATACCTGACGAGAAGATATGTCGTAATTTCCCGAACGCTGCCCAGCCGAGTTGAATCCGTCGATTGACCTCTCGGTCGAAGTTGGACTTACCTAGTCGGACTATTTGTCCCAGGTAAACGTACTCGTCAACAACTTCGAGCATAGTGCTCCCAACAACTACCGGCATAGGTGTGACATGGACATTAAACATGATCTTTGTTTTGTCCATGTTCATCTTAAGACCTATCCGTTGGGAGACACCATTGAGGTCATTGAGCATGGTGCTTAGGTCCTCCAGCGATTCTGCCATAAGGACTATATCGTCGGCAAATCGAAGGTGAGTGATGTACTCACCATTGATGTTAATACCGTATCCTTTCCAGTCCAGTAGCTTGAAAACGTCTTCCAACGCAGCGGTGAAGAGTTTCGGGGATATAACGTCACCCTGTCTTACACCTCTTTGCAGTTGGATAGGTTTCGAACTCTGGTTCTGTACTCGGATAGCCATCGTAGCCTTGCTGTACAAACACTTCAGTACTTCGATATACTGACAGTCAACTTGGCACCGCTGAAGGGACTGTAGCACCGCCCAAATTTCGACGGAATCAAAGGCTTTCTCATAGTCCACATACGCCAGGCAAAGTGGCAGATTGTACTCTTCGGTCTTCTGTACAATCTGCCGCAGGGTATGTATGTGGTCTATGGTACTGAAGCCTTTTCGGAAACCGGCTTGTTCGGGAGGCTGGAAGTCGTCGAGTCTGCGTGCGAGACGATTCGTAATGACTCTCGAAAACAGCACGTAGACGCGGCTCAGAAGGGAAATCGGGCTGTCGTTCTTCAAGAGAGCGTTGTCGCCTTTCTTAAAGAACAAGACTACCGCACTTCTGCTCCACGCCTCCGAAGTAGTGCCACCATGGAGGACGGAATTGAAGAGCTTCTGAAGGACTTCAAGGTCACACCGGTAGTGTTCCACCCGCTTTCAGAAGCTCCGCTGTAATTCCATCCTCACCTGGGGCCCTGCCGTTTTCTAGGTGCTGGAGAGCCATTCTAATCTCGCTCAGACTGACGTCCGGGATATCATCGGAATAGTGTCGGGTAAGACTTGCTCTTGTATCGTTACTCACACTTGCTTGTGGCTCCAACGATGATGTGTACAACTGCCCATAGAACCTCTCAATCTCACTCAAAATCTCAGGTGTCCCGGAAACGATGCTGCCACATTCAGTCTTCAGCTTTGACAGTTGGCTCTCTGGCAGACAGATCTCTGGCAGAGACTTTGGAGCCCTGGTTCCGCTCGATCGGTTCTTTAATACGAGCAGTATTAAAAAAGCGAAGTAAGTTGTGTAAGTCTCGCCGCATGCATTTGGAGATCTGTCTGTTCAGTTGCCTGTATGCGGACAAATCTGTTGACGATTGCAGCCTCATCTCCCGTCTAACAGCCATGAGATTAAGAGTGTGATTGGAGAGTTTTTGTGTTCTTGTGCGGCGGGTCTTGCAGAACTTAGCTCCAACCGCATGGACAGTTTCCACGAGCTTGTCATTCATATCGTCCACTGCATTGCAATCTTCTAGGCACTGGAAGCGGTTACGTAACTCGAGCTGAAAGGTTTCGGGATTCTGGATCAGACCACGAGGGGGATGGAGCGTTGACTTCATTAGACGAAACCTCTCCAACTTAACGTTTAGGTTCAGTGTGCCTCTAACCATTCGGTGATCGCTGCCAGTTTTCACCCTTGCGATTACTGACATCACTGAACAGTTGGCGTCTGGTCGTCATAATGAAGTCAATCTCATTTTTTATCGAACTGTCGGGGCTCAACCAGGTCCACTTCCTGTGAGGCCGCTTCTGGAAGAAAGAGTTTATCATAAAGAGTCCCTCTTTCTCCATAAAGTCGGCCAGCTGCTGGCCCCTTCGGTTCCGTTGCCCTACTCCAAATTTCCCTAACTTCAGCTCACCGTTTTCTCTTGTGCCTAGTTTTGCGTTGAAGTCTCCCATCAACACTGTGTAATTGGTTTTGGAGGAATGCATGGCTCTGGAAATATCCTCATACATTTGCTCCACCTCCTCATCGGGATGTGCCGAGGTTGGTGCGTAAACCTGTATGACCTTCAGCGTATACCGTAATACCGTTTGGTGATTCTGAGTATCAGGTACGCGACCCTCGTCGACACACTCCCGATCTTTACTACGTTGTTGATGAGAGACTCGTGGACGATAAATCCGACACCTCCTTGGGACAGATAGTCGCCCTCCGGTGGTAGAACAAGTTGCCGGACTCGAGGATTACCGTGTCCTCCCCCTCTCTTCGGACCTAGGATAATCCAATAATATGCCAGCGCAACTTATCTACCTCTTCTTCCAGCTCCAGTTGCCAGGTCGAGTCATCGTAGGTGGCAACCAAACCTCCACCGGAGATTCTCAGCACCCGTCGCCACCGCCGGGCCGCCGGGGACTGTGGGCCGTTTGTTTGCGTCGTTATTCATGGGGGGATATTTGCCATAGTTGCCACGCTTGGCGAGCGGGTTGGCAACCGCAGTTTTTTTATTATATCACTGTTGTTATCAGGAAGATGCTGCTGCCCATCTCCTGCCTGTCTCCCTCTGTCGCCTCTCACGACACCCACGGGAAGATATGGGGTAGTAGATATTCTCAACCGCCACTACACGGCATTGAGTATTTTTATAGTTTTAGCAATTGAGTGTATGTAAATTTTAATTTAATCATTTTGTCTTTATTTTGTTATTTCTGTCAGTGTTGTTATCTTGCTAAACGACTATAGATTTTGAAAATAGAAAAATAGAAAAGAATACCCAAGTTACAAGCTTTATAAAAAGTGTACTGTCAGAAATTATTGACTCGAGGTAAGCTCGGTCAATGCCAATATTTTTATAATAAAAAATATGGTAATTGACTGTAAGTACCGATTAAAAAAATATTAGTTACAGTTGTTTATTTTATTTATTTAAACAGGTTGCAACAGTACTATTTATTTGTTTATACCACTATGCTACCGTTAGTAGATATAATCGATTATTAACCAAAATCGGTTAACAATCGATTACTGCGAAACAATTAAAATATTTATGTGTGCTTATTTCAACACTTAGGTTCATAAATAATAAACAATATATCAAATAGATTATAATAAATAAATTAGATAACAAAATGACATACCAAAATTTTTCCATCCACTGAACTCTATCCTAAGAAAACTTGTATAATGGAAGATCGAGATCGTTTAGTCGCCATACTCAGAGTATTCCAGTGCGAGCGAGAGAATAGAAATATGAAATAAAGTATCACTGGCGTAGGTCGTCGCCCGTTGGAAGCGTAAAATACCTAAATTTGCGTAACGCCTAAATGTAAGAAGGTTCTTTAACGAAAAATAATTTAGTAAAATAAAATTAAGAGTTGAAAAAAAAAAGTGGCCAAGTGCGAGTCTTACTCGCTCGCCCATAAAGAGTTCCGTAGGAACAAGCATAGATTCTACATTTAGTCAAAATACCACAATCATTAACGCCAGTCACAAATTACTATTTTTCATAGTTTGTATAAATGACAAAGTTGTATTTGCGGTTTTTGAAAATGTGCTACTTATATCTCAAAAAATATACTATTACACATTATAGTGCTTTCTGTGATTTATTCATTACCAAAGAGAAAAATATGTTTTTATCCATTTCAAGCCATCAAAAGCGGTTGTCAACCATTGATAACGAAAACAACCGTTGTTATCCGCTCGGTTGAAATCGTTGACTACCGCAGACAGAGAAACCTATAGACTAATGATTAGCGTGGCCTCGAGTGGGAAAGGACGATAACGTATTTTTAGGTTATACAATAATCTTTATGACTTTTAATTAAATTGTTCTAATAACTGAACTGAACAAGATTCACCAATATTAAGCTCACAAAACACTTTTTTCTCACTAAAACCAACTTGTAAACTCCTTAGATCGCTACGAACTGTCAAAGTTGTTTATCTAAGTGTAGTTTGCTAAACAAAAAAACCGGCACAGAGAAAGGGACAAACAATTACACCGCTCCGCTTATTTCTATGCAAGATATATGCATAAATCTATCTTTTTCGTGTGCGAATGCGAAAGAAGGCGTCAATTTGTCTATAGGTTTCTCTGTCTACCTTGACAACCATAGAATACTATAATACATGTTGACAACCGCCTTCACATCTATAGTCACAATTTAAAAATCCTAACATTTAAGAAATTTGTATTTAAATGAACCTAAAGTAAGTAAAGTTACAGCCTATATACGTCCCACTGCTGGACTCAGGCCTCCCCTCATTTCTGAGAGGGTTTAGGGCAAGGAAGTGTCCGCCGCGCTGCCCAAATGCGTGTTGACGAACTTCACATGTCTTCGAAATATTTTTTTTCTTATTCCTCAGACATGCAGGTTTCCTCACGATGTTTTCCTTCACCGCCGAGCACGTGGTAAATCAGCACTTAAAATTGCAATTAACAATTAATAAATTAACCTACCCATGTCTAATTGAAACATTTTATTTAATCTTTGCTCCTCGTTGAACAGTCTAGATGTTAATGGTACTCAGTAACTGACCGGTGGTCATGCATTTATGTGTTTATTTATATTTCTTCCATAAATTTATTACAGGATTGCCTATCATGGAGAGAAGACGGCGAGTGCGGTGTAGGACACGCGCAGAAATTGAAGGATGCTAAAGATTTGAAATAAATATGCTAAAGTCCATATCAAGATTGCAATAATTATTGTACCCAGGATGGAAATAAAACGACAACGTATTAAAAGAAAATAACCTTTTATTTGTTCTGAGGGCTTCGAGTCTTCGAGGCCATCACCAACTCGCAAATACCGTTTGCATTACCGACCACAATCTCATGTCACACGATTCACATTCTACAGATAAAAATAATATTAGTTCTATAACAAGAACGATCATCGTGATTCAACTTGTTTGCAATATTTACAATATTTACAGTATACTCGATCTCTAGGAGCAAATAATACACGCACTTTTGCGTGGAAATTTGTTTCAAATAAAGGCACACACAGATATCGCAAAATAAAATACTTCAAGACTAAGTTATAACACACAGTTCTCGTATGCTCAGCATTGACGTTTGTTCAATTAATAACATGGGTAAACTGATCTTGTAGGCATTATTAACTTCCCAGTGGGAAGTTATTGTAATGGGTCCGATTTTGCAAATGGGAAATTTTAACATATCTCGACGTTTCAAGGTCTTTAGAGTCGAATAGTATGGTCTTAAGAGGATGTCCGTGTGTGCACTTGTAGGTATGTATATATGTATGTATGTATGTTCAGATTCAATTTTCGCCTCGTGTATCTCGAGAACAAAGAGTGATATTGACTTGGGATCAGTTTCATTTAACACACAATTATGTAACCTCAATAAATTTTGAGCAAAATTGGTCAATTCATTTTTTGTGCCGAATGAAAAGTTGTATAAAATATTAAAACATATGAATTTTTTTCTTCTTTCCACTGGGAAGTTATTCGTGTGGGCCTTTCGAGTCGCACCTAGACCGCTTTTATACGGTTCAACTCTTAGTAATTCTACTTTAATTATGAGTTTTCCGTAGTCTTGAGAAAATAAATAAGCTCATATTGACATAAAAATATGACCGAACTTTAAATTATTTTAGCGACATTAAATATATAGGTTAAATAAACTTATTTGATTAAGGCAAAAGAAAATCTTTCTGATAGCTAAGCAATACGTACTTATTAAATACATTATTCATATTAGCGATTGAGTTTTTTCTGTTGACTGTACTTTACACCAGTTTTGTATGCTTTTTAAATGTGTGCACATACTTTTATATCTTATATATATTTTATGTATCGCCGTTTAGCGCTATGAAAACAAATAGACATTACCCAAATGTTTTATATAAATCAGGCAACGTCAACCCAATATTTGATCATTGATAACTTAACATAATTTCGGTGTAGCCGAAGCTGTAATATTAGATTCAGTACACAAAAAAACACATATACTTAAGCTGCTAAGCTATTGGTTAAACCATTCAATTAAATTACAGTATCTCATTGTTGTTTATTTTACCGCACATTTATTCAACAACATTTACAATCTTCAATAATTGACAATTTTTAACCTCTACCAAAATTTGAGAGACAAAACGTGAAATTCAGTATTTAAATGGTCTTGTTAATATTTTTGAAATAACACCAACTTACATTACATGATTGTTTATAAAGAAGATGAATTAACAGTAGCGATTATTCGTCACAAATATGGCTAAGGAATCAAGACGTGGAATAGGATGGAGCTATTATATATCCATATAAAAAACAAAAAATGTTTCTACCTATGTCTGTTATAGACTTTGAAACCATCCAACCGATTTTATTACTATTTATTATTTAGTAATTTCTTCTTGTTTTTATTAAGTAGTTTTCTTTTTTGCGAGATATTTCTCACGATTATCGTAAAAATTAAACGAAAGCAAAACCGCGTCGCAAAGCGTGATTCTTTAATTGCACTGTTTTGAAACTAGTTATTCTTCTCAACATTTAAGGAGATTTGAGATTCCGTGTGCGCGAATGGTGTCTGTGAGTACGTTGCTGAAGAGCACAGCATTATGCTAGCAGCATTATGAAGTTTTACTTCAGTGCTCTCTTTATTTTTTAAATTAATTTTAACGAATATTACTCTAATAAATTAATTATTTTAACTAATTCTTTAATATTTTAAATTCAAATCGTAGACGGATGTTTTATGAATGTAATCAAATGTTTTATCAAATTAAGACAAAATGTGAATGTGGTGAGTGCTCTCTACTATATCACTATCACGCTCAAGAAATCTTTAATAGACACAAAAGCGAACACCAATTTTCCAGGCGAGAGTGAGAGCGGGAACAAGAAAGCCGAGGAGTTATTGATACTGAGCCTCGAGGGCTATCGCGAAACATTTCACGAAAATCTGGATAGCAAATGGCTGTTCATTAAATTAAAAGCATTAATTATAATATATATGTGTGTGAGTGTAAACACCGTTGTCACTAAAACCATAGGTAGGCTTTAATATAGAAATATTTATCCGAATTTTTTTTAAAAAACGCTATTTTCTTTCATAAATTTAAAGTTTCTGTCCGACACCGTCCGTAAATTCATGGATAACCTATGCGCCCGAGTGACGTAATTCACTGTAAAGATTACCGCCCGCCCTAGCTACCTACACAACATTCCAGTAAAAGCACAATAGATATTCATAACCTATGATGTAACTTTTCCTTCATACTTTCATCCTGGCTTAGGACAGGCAAAAATTGAGGAATTAATGAAAAATTAAGATTTTACTAAAAAAAATGTTGTTATTTTTCATTAAATTTACGTTCCATAAGTGAAACCAAACCACTGGTTTCAAGGATAACGGTGTTTAAACTAACACCCTAAGTGTATATTACGAACTTTATGTTATATACCGACTATACACTATCCATGTCATCCCGTGGCTGTAGTAAGACGCGAGATGTTTATATCTTTGATAACATATATATGAGACAATCTATGGGGGAGGTCTATGTTCTCAGTAGACTTTTGATGAATCAAGGAATGATTTTCTATACATTTTGTAGATATACTACTGCCTAACACACTAGTTAATACGGTTTGCTCTCTTCACTTAGTTATATGACGTCACACATGATGTAAGTAAACACCTAAAACATCTGTATGTAAATTACTTGACAATCATTTGCATATAATACTGTACTTTATAAAACAAACAAAAGTTATTGTAATTACGTCAAATTCGAGTAAAACATTTTTAGTTAAAGAAAATATTCCCCTTCTGTCACGATTTAGAGATCATGTAAAAATAAATACATTAATTTTCATTACCCATTGAAAATAATATTTGCCTAAATTGAAAAGTCACTTATCTAAACATTTAAAAATAAAGTATAATGAATTACATAATTAATATAGGTGATGACATGTTACAATCTAATATTCTTAGTCCATATATTTACAAATTCGATCAGTTTCTTGATAAAAAAAATATTTTTAATAGAATAAAACAATACAATCAATAGATACTTGACTATGAGGATTTATACTTTATCTCATAAAATTGTGGCATTAAAGTTAGAAGAAACGCTTATCATAGATCTATAATAGTTTTTTTTAAACTAAAAGGGCTGAAAGTCGTCGTAACATAATTAGATTAACTTAAATTTTCAAGTAATAATTTTGAAATTCTAAAATAACAGCAGTGTGAAACTATTACACTAACAGTATAAAGAAGCAATGACTTTTATACAATGCTGACATATTTTAATACATTTTCTACTAAAATATTTCTTGAACACATAATATCTTCCATTTCAAATGCATGACTTGTATCTTGTTCCAATTCATGTTTTATATTATCTCGTTCCAATTCATGTTTTATATTATTTTGTTCCAATTCATGTTTTATATAACTTCATACATACATACATAACTACATAACTGGGATACAGGACTTATAGTTTCTGACAATTTAATGGAAAAACATAGGAAGATATACAAATATATATTTATTTAACAAAAATATTACCCATTTATTTAGCCTGATAGTAAAGCTTAAGTTGGGTTCGAATCCGCTTTTCAAGTACTACCCTGGTCAACTATTGAAGTGCAAACATTGCGAGATTCAAGTGACACGCTGGTATTTTAAAGTTTTGTTCTTTTAAAAATGTGCATTACTAACAATATCTATCTTAATGTGAACATAGGTCACCCTCCATTTCTCAAGGATTTATTGGAGGAGGAAAGCGTCATCTAACTTCAGTCACTTGTAATCTCGGATTTTATCAGAATTAAGACAGAAAACAGTTTTGATATGTAATAAAATATTTTGGAGCTATTTAGCCATGTAGTTACTTAATTTTATGAAATACAAATAGTTTCTATGAATTTTTATAACATAAAATGTTAATAAATTACTTTAATCTAGTCATTTAATAAAAATAAAAGTATTTAATGAAACATTAAAATGCAAAACGAATTGGAACAAGTTGACACAACCTTAAATTGTCCTCCTCTCTCTCTACAGACAAAATAATAACTCCCTTCATAATAAATTCACTTACACTGTCACTTATCACTTGTTTACTTATTTCGTTTATTTGGCGTCACAAGAACGCGATAACTTACGCTAGTCGGCCTCCTCCGGTGGTCGTTTGTAGACTGGACCGAACTTGGCCATGTACTTCTTGACGAATGTCTTGGCTTTAGTGCGCACTGAGTCTGTAACGATTAATTCTTCTACCGAGCGACAGTGCTTTAACTCTTTCAGCATCACAAAATGAGTCAACTGTGGAGAGATATAATATTATATTATTGTATAAAGTTCAATTTGTAAAGACTATTAAAGAGAATGGTTTAAGCATATCTGGTAGATGTAAATGAGATAGTATCTGCTTATCATCCGGCGGATTGTGTGCTCGTTTGTCGCGCCTTTTTATAATGACACACGAATTAACAGTCCATTCAAGGGTAAGTGGCAACCATAGAATACTATAATTACAAACATATTAGAACGGGGGAGTGGGCTGAGCCCGTGTAGCCACTAACATGTCAATTCACACGTATAAATGTCAACACAATCAATAGTTTCCAATTTTCGTGTCAAGCGTCGCTGCATGCAAATTTTTTAAATAATGGCAAATAATGCAATAATTACGTGTCTAAAGAACAACAGGAAATTGAATTCAAATAAAGGAGACATATTCTACAACCAGTAAGTCGAAACTATTTATATTTTGGGAATATTAGAAACATAAATAAAGAAACATTTATGTGTCAAAAACATTAATCCAGGGGTTGAAAGCGGTAAAGGTATACCGGTACCATACCGGTATAGAATTACGATACAGCTTCGATTTAAAGGTAGAACCAAAACGGTTGAGAATTACGGTTGTGGTACCGTTAAAAAAAGAATTATACCTTTATTTTTTTACGGTATAGTTATACCTATATTTTACTAATACCTTTACCGAAATAATTTCGGTACCGAAAAAAATGAGTATTTTAGGCTTATTTATATGTATTGTGTCTCGGACCTTGCTTAACGTTATCAGACTTTCATTCGATTTGGATTTCCTATGTCACTGTATTTCATGTTCGGAGAAAATAAAACATCTTTATCATATTTGTATTGGTATTTATTATCAGTCAAGTATTTAATTAAAAACGTAATATTATGTTTAACATGTGGGTATCAATTCTTAACCTAGCTCTTCAGAATCAGTTAAAGGAATATCTTTAAAGTGCTTCCCTTCCAATGGATGTAGGAATACTAATATTTTTGAGTAAACACGGGCTCGCATATAAGTTTTTATATTTTGACTCCCTTTTTTATAAGTAAGCTAAAAATTACTGCCGTGTAGTGGCGGTTGAGAATCCCCGTGGGTGTCGTAGACGGCGACAGAGGGAAAGCGGCAGGAGATGGGCAGCAGCATCTTCCTGATAACATCAATTGTACAACAAAAAAAACTGCAGTTGCCAACCTACTCGTAAAGCGTGGCAACTATGGAAATACCCCCCATGAGCAATGGACACAAGAAAACGGCCCCCAGTCCCACGGCGGCCGCACTATACGGCGGGGGTGCTAAGAATCTCCGGTGGAGGGTCGGTTGCCACCTAAGACGATTCGACTTGGCAACAAACAACGGACTCACCCTAAGGACTACCAAGAAGATCCTGGATCTGGAAGCTGAGATAGACAAGTTGCGCTTGAATATTATAGGCTCATCTGAGGTCCGAAGAGAGTAGGAGGACACGGTGATTCTCGAATCCGGCAACTTGTCTATCACCGGGAGAGTGACCATCTGTCCCAAGGAGGTGTTGGTTTTATCGCCCATAAGTCTCTCGTTAACAACGTTGTAAAGATTGGTAGTGTGTCGACGAAGGTTGCGTACCTCATATTCAGAATCACCAAACGGTATCCAAGGTCATACAGGTCTACGCACCAACATCTATTAAATTTCTAGATATTCTCTATGATATTTCTAGAGCCATGCATTCTTATAAAACCCACTATATGGTGTTAATGGGAGACTTCAACGCAAAACTAGGCGAAAGGAAGAAAGGTGAGCTGAAGGTAGGTAAATTAGGGATAGGGCAATGGAACACAAAGGGCCAGCAGCTGGCCGATTTCATGGAGAAAGGGGGACTGTTTATGATGAACTCTTTTTTCCAGAAGCGGCTCCACAGAAAGCGGAGCTGGTCGAGCCCCGACGGTACGATAAAAATGAGATTGAATTTATTATGACGACAAGACGGCAACTGTTCAGTGATGTCTCAGTGATCGCAAGGGTGAAAACTGGCAGCGATCACCGAATGGTTAATGGCACACTGAACCTAAACGTTAAATTGGAGAGGTCTCGTCTAAAGAAGTCAACGCTTCGTCCCCCTCGTGCTATAATCCAACGTCCCGAAACCTTTCAGTTCGAGTTACATAACCGCTTTCAGTGCCTAGAAGATTGCAATGCAATGGCCGATATGAATGACAAGCTCGTGAAAACCGTCCATGCGGGCGGAGCTAAGTTCTACAAGACCCGCCGCAGAAGAACACAAAAACTCTCCGATCACACTCATCGCACACACAATCTCATGGCTGTTAGACGGAAAATTAAACTGCAGTCTTCAACAGATTTGACAGCATACAGGCAACTGAGCAGACAGTTCTCCAAACGCATGCGCCGGGACTTACGCAAATTTAATACTGCTCGTATTGAAGAAGTGATCGAACGGAACCAGGGCTCCAAAGTCTTTGCCAGTGATATGTCTGCCAGAGAGAGCCAATTGTCAAAGCTGAAGAATAAGTGTGGCAGCATCGTTTCCGGGACACCTGAGATTTTGAGTGAGATTGAGAGTTTCTATGAGCAGCTGAACACATTATCGTTGGAGCCACACGCAAGTGTGAGTAACGATCCAAGAGCAAGTCTAATGCGACACTATTCCGATGATATCCCGGAAGTCAGTCTGAGCAAGAAAAGAAGGCTCTCTATCACGTTAAAAACAGCAAGGCCCCAGTTGAAGATGGAATTACAGCGGAGTTTTTGAAAGCGAGCGGAAAACCGGTACTTAAGTCCGTCAGAATCTCTTCAATTTCGTCCTTATTGGTGGCACTACTCCGAAGGCTTGGTGCAGAAGTTAAGTGGTCTTGTTTTTCAAGAAAGGCGATTACGCTCTCTTGAAGAACTATAGACATATTTCCTTTCAGAGCTGCGTCTACGTGACGTTTTCGAGAGTCATTACGAATCGTCTCGCAAGTACGTGACGTTTTCGAGAGTCATTACGAATCGTCTCGCAAGCAGAGTCGACGACTTCCAGCCTCCCGAAAAAGCCGGTTTCCGGAAAGGCTTTAGTATCATAGACCACATACGTACCCCGCGGCAGAATGTACGGAAAACCGAAGAGTACAATCTGCCACTTACCTGGCGTATGTGGACTATGAGAAAGCCTTTGATTCCGTCGAAATTTGGGCGGTGCTACAGTCACTTCAGCGGTGCCAAGTTGACTATCGGTATATCGAATTGCTGAAGTGTTTGTACAGTAGGGCTACGATGCTAAGTGCTGTTTTCGAGTAATTACAAATCATATTCAACTGCAGAGAGGTGTAAGACAGGTTGACGTTATATCACCCATACTCTTCACCGCTGCATTGGAAGATGTTTTCAAGCTACTGAATTGGAAAGGTATTAACGTCAATGGCGAGTACATTACTCACCTTCGATTTGCCGACGATATAGTCTTTATGGTAGAATCGCTGGAGGCTCTAAGCAATATGCTCAATGACCTCAATAGTGTATCCCAACGTATAGATTTTAAGATGAACATGGACAAAACAAAGATCATGTGTAATGTCCATGTCACGCCTATGCTGGTAGTTGTTGGGAGCACTAAGCTCGAAGTTGTTGACGAGTACGTTTGCCTGGGACAAATAGTCCGACCAGGTAAGTCTAACTCCGCCCGAGAGGTCAATCGACGGATTCAACTCGACTGGGCAGCGTTCGGGAAATTACGACACACCTTCTCGTGAGGTATACCTCAAAACCTAAAAACTAGATTGTACAACCAGTGCATATTGACAGTGATGACTTACGGATCTGAGACATGGTCCTTTAACTGCTGGCCGTATGAGAACGATCATGGTCACTCTATGGAGAGGGCTTCGCTCGGAGTTTCTCTGCGTGATAGACTCAGAAATGAGAATATCCGCAGTAAAGCCAGAGTGACCGACATAGCCCAACGGATTAGTAAGCTGAAGTGGCAATGGGCCGGCCATATAGCTCGAAAAACCAATAACCGATAACCGATGGGGAAGAAAGGTTCTCGAGTGGCAGCCTAGTACCGGTAGGCGTACCGGTACCGTAGGGCGACCCCCCACTAGATGGCGTGACGATCTGGTAAGACATGCAGGAAGTCGATGGATGCAGGTGGCTCAAGACCGTGCTTTCTGGCATTCCTTGTTTTCGAGGCCTATGTTCAGCACTGGACTTGTTAAGGGATGTAATGATGATGATAATGAAACTAAAAATGTCGTTTCTTTGATCCTTTTCTTCTCGTTGGATAGCCATGCAGTGGAAACATTCAGGGCGATGTTTTTCTTTCTCCGGGTGTTTTTCTACTTTAGAGCGTATCAGAAGGAGACTTTGGTCGTTCCGAATCCACAAAAATATCTGAGGAATGATGGTGCTTATTCTGACACATGATGACTGGTTCTGAAATGAATCATATTCAATCATATCATTACTCACAACTCGAAAAATTACGTTCCTTCGGCCTCACTCTAAAAAAGTATAAGGAAATACAAAGTTGTATAATATCGTTAGGACATGCTTATTGAGTTTGTACTTACTTTTGTCCATCTTTATGACAATCTAATTGTAAAGTTTTAACAAAGCACACTTAACATTAAGTTGACAATCAAAGTAGACGCGGAAACATGAATGGCGGCAAAATGGCAAAACAATCTACTTTGTTTAGCTGCCGAGGCACGAATATCCCTAAATTTTCAATCAAGTACCTACTCTCTTACCAATGCGGCCGACCCGTTGCGCGACGCCTCGGCGCGAACGGCGGCGTACGATCTCTTTGTTTATACCTTTATTTTATAATTTAGATACTTGAAAAAGTAATGGTACAGTTAGTTTAAGGTATGGTAATTTAAAGGTACCTTTATTTTAAGGTATCGAAATTTAAAGGTATGACGTCATACCGCTTACCGCCTGTACCATTAATTTTTCGGTTATTCAATCCCTGCATTAATCAAAAGTCTAAAATGTGTTTGTAGTAGTGACAATTGATAATACAACGTAATTATAGTATGTGTGCTCCCGGTGACGCCAATCCTCCTACAAAGTAAGGTTGACAGCCATTCTGTTGTAAATTATAGTATTCTAGGGTGGCAGCACAAGTCTATGGACATCTGAAGCTAGTTTCTAACAAAGAAGGTTACAAATGTCACCTTTAACGAATAAGATGGAATCACAGTCAATATAATGGACATAGTTACACGAAAAAGGATCCAATACTTGCCTATGGGCCACAGCATTCACTTACCATCAGGTGGACTGTGTGCTTGTGTGTCATCTTTATTTTATAAAAAAAAAACTATAACGAAAATATAGGCACCCAACATTAGTAAGTTTTTAACTTAATGTTATTGGAAAGTTATTGTATTTAATATATTATTTGTATAGCACAAAATTATTCCACATAGTAGTCATGCTGCAGCTACTTTATGGTTGTAACAGGAATGGGTTGGCTTGTCCAGGTAGGATTATGCGGTTACGGAATACCAGGGTAAAATAGCAGCTTCATATTGCAGTGTTTCATATGGTGTTTGATGAGTGTAGAGAATTGGAAACCATTTGTACTGGAAACGAGGTATTCTGTTTTAGCCTTCACGGGTGACAATTCATCTGCATTTTGATTCTTAATTAAGCGCACACGCACACGCGCGCACGCGCACGCACGCACGCACACGCACACACACTCACATATAACGTGTCCCAAAATTCAACGATAAGCCGACACCGGAGGATAGACCTGCCCCGGACTAATCGGGGAAAAAAAGAAAAAAAGATATATCCCAATTATATTTTAAGTTATATAAAAAAAATGAAATTCTTCAGAAATTGAGACCGTTTATGATATTTTTCACTACCATGACCACAATTTTTTTAATATTTGTTTCTTTTTTTTATAGGCAACCTGAATAGCACTGCTATCTATCACACTTCTTAAAAAATCCAGAATAACTCTTGTTTTATAACGAAAATTAATGAAACTTTTTTTATTCCCTAAATTTTTTGAAGACTTTTACTTTTAACCAAATTTAACTTATCGTGGTGTAAAAAAAAGTATGAACACTAGTATGGCAAGTTTTTTTAAAAATTGACGCAACTAACCAACATTCCAAAATGGTATAATACTCTAGGAAAACAAGTTATAAAAAATATGGGTCTATTATTTCTTAACAAGGGCCAAATTCCTTAAATTGTAATTGTCAGTAATTACTTTTACTACATGCACAAAATGGGTTCTTATTACAATTTCTAGGAATTTTAATGGGGCATACATACCTTAGATGTTAGAGAGAGATAGATAGAGATATTTACGTTAAAAAGAGACAACAAAAGGGCAGGTAGAGAAGCTGTTATTATTCTCAGCAAGTCAGTTCAGTACGCTCTGCTCCTTTGTTTACTGCACACCGTTCCTAATTCAACTTACGTGGCTCTCGTACATACTATCGACTTTTGGCTTGGCTTTTTTTAGGGCTTTTTTAAAAATTTAGGGGATAAACAAAGTTTCATTAATTTTCGTTATAAAACAAGAGTTATTCTGGATTTTTTAAGAAGTGTGGTAGATAGCAGTGCTATTCAGGTTGCTTATAAAAAAAAAGAAACAAATATTAAAAAAATTGTGGTCATGGTAGTGAAAAATATCATAAACGGTCTCAATCTCAGAAGAATTTCATTTTTTTTATATAACTTAAAATATAATTGGGATATATATTTTTTTCTTTTTTTCCCCGATTAGTCCGGGGCAGGTCTATCCTCCGGTGTTGGTTTATCGTTGAATTTTGGGACACGTTGTATATACAAACACACACTATCAAGTGGACTGTGTGCTCGTTAGTTTTTCACCTTTATTCTATAAAAGTAAGAAGTAAAAAGCAATGGCGATGTAAGAATATCCATCACCCTATATTGTTCTGTGGTATCAAGTTAGGTTGAGCAGAAGAATTTGACGTGCTAGAATGAAGATGGTGACGATACCTTTCTGGCGAGGTGCTTGAAATCGGCAGTGCTGGTGATTCTCGCGGCGGGCGCGTCGTGGCGTCGATAGGGGTTGAGGTGCTGCACCATAACGCGCGCCATGCTGCTGCGGAACGCCTCCTTGATGCGCCGCGCCGCCTCCTCCGCCTCGCCGCTCGCCGCGCCCCCCGCACTCCCCACGCCCCCGGCCGGCGACGGCGCCGCTTCCGCCTCCAGCGGCGGGGACGCACGCGCCGCCATCAGTTTCTCGCCATCATCCGAATCCGCATCAGAGTCCGTCTCGAAATCTTCTAGCTCCGTAAGCTATGACAAACATTAACATCAAAATACTATGTACTCTTTATAGAGGTCAATTATACAAGGTAAAATTAGAAACCTATTTCAGTTACTTCAACTATCTAGAAAAAAATCCATAGAAACATCTTGAATCTTGACCAGGGGTGCTGTAAACCTCAGTACATGGTTACACCAAATTATACCACATATCGAAAATAGTTTGGCAACAAATTACGAAAAGAAACCTTTTAGTAATTGGTGGCCTTTTTGTAATTTGTCAAGACTCAAGAATGAAAAACGTTTAAAACTGATTAATTACTATTGATTTTGTAACATTATCTGTGCAAGAAGTAAAACAAAAGTACTTGTTAAACATCTTTACGACTATAATGTGGATTACATTACGGAATCAGAATCGAACTTATACGTGATTTCCCACCTCCTATAGATCTTAAGAATTTCTGAACATGGCTTGAATCTTCATTTGCACAAATTTATGGTTTTACAATGTCGATAGTATCTACAAACCTTGTTGCATTGATTCCGTCGGAGCCTATACTTTTCCCCAATACTCTCATTATTTGGACATTACTTGTACCTCGACTTTACATCATTCTTCTGTCCAATCATCTTTTTAGAACTTTTGTTAACCACAGGGCTTAAAATGTCATATACGAACTGGTCAAAGATTTTGCATGTACATCATACATTATGTAGGTCAATAAATAGTGAGATAAATAGAACTAACTGCTCGCCACCCGTGCAGTCATTAGTTACAATCCTCCAATTTTTATTCACAGCTTTTCTAATTTGCCCAAGTCCTACAAAACTATATTCGACTTTGGGTGATTTTATTTTATAAGAGAGAAATAAAAGATCATGATAAAAAAAGGAATATAAAAGGAACATTTTAGACTGGAAATACACGTTACAACAAACAAACAAAAATTTGTTAAATACAAAAGTGCACCATTCTTCTATTATAAAATACCAATTGTACAAATTTAAAGTTTCACTAACTATACATCACAAATACCTTTATCTGATGCCGGCGCGGTCTGGCGGCAGCCAGGAGCCGCACTCTCTGCAACAAACGCTCCCGTCGCCGTCGCAACTTCTCTTTCGTCTGCTTGTAGCGCTTCACCTCCATGCGGCCCGCCAGCTTGTCTTCCTCCGTCCGTGGCTAGTGAACAAGTCCATTTTTTTTTAATTCTATATTCTATTATAATATCCATTACCCCATATCAAGAGGCGACTGAGGGAAACGTAAACCAAATATGGGCAGTAGCATATTCCTTATGGAGTGTAGAAGTAAGGAGTACAGACTGTGTGTTAAAAAAGTGTCCATAGAAAACCGTTAAATAAGGGTCGCGCCACTATAGCTACGGGGTAAATTTTAAAGAACGTGCCGAAAAATATTATTGGGATAGACAACTTTTTCGAAGTTATATTTACTAAATAAAATAATTTTAGATTTTAGAGCTACTGAGCAGTTTAGCAGCACACTTCAAACCACCGACAACTGCTGAGTTCGTTTCATTCCAGTAGCTACTCCAGCGCAGTTGTGGAGAGTTTTTGAGCTGTTATTTACCGCTTATAGATGGTCACTTTTTCAACTATTCTACTATGGGAGTTGATACTTCTTACTTCTACACTCCATAATATAAAAACTCATAAACAAACTTGCTTGTCACTTGACACTCAGCCTATGTTCAGAAGTGGACTTTTATAGGCTGTAGTGGAATCAAAGATTACATTGACTGAAGTTAAAACAGTGATTAATTTAATGAAACTCGCATTCAGAAATTGCTGGCTTTGTAGATTTTCTGGCTAAAATAACAGGCCAGTAATCAGTACGTGGTACTCATTCTGCTTATCTTGTGATCACACATATAACCCAAATAATTATGTGCACGTAATGAACATTACAAATTACTTCCGCCGCTAAATAGCAGTGCTTGCACTGCAGTGTTATATTCTGAAGGATGTTATAATGTTATCCATACCGTATTCCGGTCACGGTGGCCAGTCTCAAGGAGACTAGCCGTCTGCACAGCGCAGGATTATAGTGCCCGAGTGTATGCGCGCAAGCACAGGTGCACTCTTTATTCCATCGCTCTCATAGATGATTGAAGTCTTAAGTTTTCAGTTGTATAATTTAAAAAAAATCTGTTCTTTAAAAATCCTGAACTAAGATGGTTGGTTATATTACGTATTGAAGTTTTTGTAACCTTTTTTGTGATAAGTGATAACAAATAATATGTTGAAAATTTTAAATGTTTAATCATTTAAAAATGACATAATAACTTACGCTAATCGGCCTTTCTGTAACCAGACCGGGCCGACGTTTTCTTGGTTTCAATGACAGAAGGGCGTGATCAGGAATCAAGCCATTATGTTTATCTTCTTTTATTACTGAAAAGGAAGCAGTTATATCAGTTACCAACAGGCACCTGGATGAACAAGCCGCGCACATTATACTGGACATTTGACTATCTGTAAACATTATCATACATCAAAATTTTTAGAGACATCCTGATCAAATATACATGTTTAAATCTACATAATATATATAGCTCTTAAGGATAAAGTATGGGATAAGATATGGCGGCTCAAAGAGCACGTACCGTCAACATGTACAGTACCAATAGCGTACTAATAACGGTATATCGTTATAACGTTAATTATAATTTCTAAATTTGATTAATTGGAAATTTTCTATTATGAGAAGTTTTAAAAAAACTGTACACGTAAGAAGGTACATTAACTAAAAAATTAATTTATAACTAGCGACCCGCTTTGGCTTTGCCTGAGTGATTTTTGATAATGTGGCGTTATTTAGACTTAAGATAATCATTACAGACTATTTATTTTATCTTATCAATATTTTTATGGGACAGTGTGACACACGAGCACACAGTCCACCTGATGGTAAGTGGTTGTTTCGGCCCATAGACATGTACATCTATCCTCGATTATAATGAAATGTCATTAAATTATGAAGAAATCTGAGAACACGTCGTAGCTCACGAATTAACAAAACCGGACTATTTTTTGTGGTTTATGGCATTTTTTATTATTTATTCCAATAACAAGTTGCACTGAAGTTATAGAATGTACGAAAAACGCATATCGCAACGTTTTTTTTTTTTGCAGTCTTTATCGGCGGTTAGGAGTATAAAAAGTAACAATGTGCGAGCGAGAGATGAATAGAGGCGCCGCCATTTCCCATCCCATTTTTTAACCGCACGGGTACAATATATACATGAATTCCTCACTTAAAGTATTAAGATGTCATTCCCCATATCTTACATCATGCTGATAATGATAACTCTAAGCTAAAACGGTATTTCGTAAGGAAAAGGAAGCTCCGAGTATGAGAACCCACATGCGTTTTTCTATGCCTACCCTTTATATATATTTACGATTATTTTAAATTTATTCAATTAAGTTTTATAAGAAATATTAGAATGAAAAATACCTTCATATATGCCATTGACTCCCTCCACTAGTATGCCTTTCACTTGCCGCCTCACCACAGCAGTGTCCAAGGCGCTCATGGGTTCCGCCTCATCTTCAGAAGAACTCTCATCTAGGGATGACAATTTGGCTTGAATATTTTTACTTTATAAAACCGACCTTTTCTTTCTCAAGCAAAAATCTTCCTAGCAAAATAAAATCATGTTTTTATATATTTTTATATCTACGTCTCTCTTTCGGATATAAAAGTCTCAACTAAAAGTTGACAAAAGTATCGAAAATTCACGACAATTTATAATATAAGCAATTTACGAGAATATACTAAAAATTAATTTATATAATTAAAGAAATATTTATGATTTCTTTCTTTTTACATGAAAAATTATACATTACCTTTTTCTTATA
Source organism: Parnassius smintheus behrii (assembly GCA_036936625.1). Taxonomy (NCBI): domain Eukaryota; kingdom Metazoa; phylum Arthropoda; class Insecta; order Lepidoptera; family Papilionidae; genus Parnassius; species Parnassius smintheus. Next base: position 14,319,423 of record JAUPFT010000005.1, on the reverse strand, counting down.
CCACGGAGGATTTAAAATTTTTTTAGCAACATTTAGACCAGATTTAATTATTTGTAAGCCTTACAATTAATACTTTCGCGCAAGATTAAAAGTCCGCAGATTCACAATCAAACGCATAGTCACTGCGCCACCAAGTCCTCAAATTTGAAAATCTTATTTTCAGGTTGTTATTTAGAAGTTAGCACATTGAAGAAGCAGATGTTAACACTGTCTTTATTTCAAAGGGAAATGCATACACGGCTGACTGGGGAAGGAGGGATTACGTAGGACTCGTACTGACTAAAACACAATGATGCTACAGGTTTTTTGCATATTGGCAGGCCCACGAAAACGCATCGCATAAATCCGCGGTCTCACTAGTACCAATCGCCTCCATGCGACCCCTGTCAGGAGATAACTTCCACCCTATTTACCTCGTCAGGCAAGGCGTGTTACCTGGCGACAGTGCGGGCGGTGTGGGCGGGTTCCACTGCGGGCGGCGCAGCTTCACGTGGTAGTAGTACGTGCGGCCGCGGGCGTCGCGCGCGCTACGCCACAGCGACGGCAGCACCGCGCGCTCCTGCTCACCCTCACCCTCACCCTCAACCTCTCTCTCTCCCTCTTCCTCAACCTCCAACTCCGCCTCCACCTACCGAACGTACCACACAATTATAATATATAAGAGAAACGTTGCCTAATGTGAAGCCAGTAACTTAGTTAAGCGAACTAAGCGGGCGCGTGACGTATCGTAATACCATAGGTCCTCAAACTTCACAACGTGGTAGAGCCAGGCTGCAACTATATTAATTTTATAGTTGTAGCCGAATGGGTGGGCTCGACCGGGGTAGGAACACGCTCTCACAGAATACCAGCGTAAAATAGTAGCTTGATGCTGCTGTGTTTCGTATGTTGATTGTAGTAGAGAACCAGAGACCCGTTTTACTGGAAACGAGGCATTCCATCTTGGTCCTCACGGGTGACAATGCATCTGCATTTTGATTCGTAATCGACGATAGATGTAGATGTCTATGGGCCACAGCAACCACTTACCATCAGGTGAACTGTGTGCTCGCTTGTCACCTTTTTCTTATATAAAAAAAAACTTCGCAACATTTTTTTACTAAAAATTCAAGTAATTGCAAAAAAAATTTTATTCTTCCTAACAAACTATTAAAGTCCACAGCTGAATACAGCCCTTCTCATAAGGGGAATAAATGCCAAAGTTGCCACGGGTGGCAACCCGCCTAAGTAGCAACCACAACTTTTTTTAGTTGTTATTACAAGTTGCTGCCCCATCACTTAGTCGCCTCTTACGGTACCCACGAGACGATATGGGATAGTGAATATTTATACACAGCCACTATATGGTTGATAAAAATGAAGGGGCATTAAAGTAACGCAACCACAATTTCTAACTTTGTTTTGTTTTTACAGGACAAGGGTGACAAACGAGCACCCAAACCACCTGATAGTAAGTGATTGCTGTGGCTCATAGACATCTAAATTTATCCTCGGTTATAAATCAAAAAGTAGACGCGTTATCACCCGTGAGGACTAAGATTGAATGCTTCGTTTCCAGTAAAATGAGTGTCCGTTTCTCTACACTCACCAAACGAAACATAGCAGGTTAAGCTGCTATTTTACGCCGATATTCAGTGAGAACCTTCTTGGTCCTTCTTCTCGAGCCGACCCTTCCATACTACTTATATAGCTGCGGTATGGCTCTACCACGGAGAGCCCCAAAATGTTTACCGCTTTGAGTTTCTCAGGCCGCTATTGACCTAATAGTAGACTCGGAAACAACCGCGGGGACAAACATAAAATTGTTCTGTTGACATCGTCTAGTCCCATAGAACTAGTGCTACTGCTAATTATGTGGTCCCAAGGTCAAAACCCGGGTCTGGCGAAAACCAATGCCATCAAAAACACAACTTGTAAAAAAAACCAAGTCTCGCAACTCAGTTCTTAGATTGGCTTGGGACATCGCATGAAAACACAATGTATCTCACAAGTAATACATATTATATCAAATTAGATTGCTTAGTGTAATCGCCAAGTCAATCTATTTATTTAAAACATAAAAGATTTTTTTTTAATTGACATTGGTTACAATAAGATGTTGTTATGTTAGCTAATTACGTAATAACTTAAGACAGAAGGACCCTTAAGTAGGGAATGAATAAATTAACTGACTTGGTATTACATGGATCTCACAACTTTATACGATACAAGAACTAAGTTGCGAGACTTGGTTTTTTTTTACAAGTTATGTTTTTGATGGCATCTCATTTCTTTTTGCAGATAGTCCTACTTTTTTTCCTTCCGGGACCTTCTACTTCTTGATTACCAACAAAGTACTTATCTACACCTTTTATTCCACTATATTATACATATACAGGTACACTGATTCATTCACTGCAAATGTAACTTTGTAATCCTATATATCCTTATGGGATTACAAAGTTATTTATGCAGTTAGTGTATCTAGAACACTGGATCAAAATTGAAAAATATTTTAGTTTTTCCTTGATTTATACACTAAACACTAATTGTGTTCTATGTTAGAAACTTCTATGTCTGCTAGAAGTGTCTTAGAGTTTTGATGATCGGTCAGTTACTGAGTGACAAAATTAAGAAACTAAGACTAATTATAATTCCTAAACTACTCGTTCAAATTGAATGAAATTTGAAATATACCGTGTCCATACAATGCCTGCTTCGTTTCAAAAAATTCAGGTTTCTAGTACTATCCACAACGAAGTTATAGGGGGTCGAAAATACCGAGTCCATATATGCCTGCTTGATTTCTAAAAATTCAGGTTTCTAGTACAATCCACAACGAAGTTATAGGGGGTCGAAAATTCCGAGTCCATATATGCCTGCTTGGTTTCTAAAAATTCAGGTTTCTAGTACTATCCACAACGAAGTTATAGGGGGTCGAAAATACCGAGTCCATATATGCCTGCTTGGTTTCTAAAAATTCAGGTTTCTAGTACTATCCACAATGAAGTTGTAGGGGGTCGAAAATGGCCTGAATTGCTTCGAGAAAAGTATGGTACGGCCGTGCCGCTTTTTTGCTCGACTTGGCGGAGGCACTGCCGTGCCCCCAGATCATTGAGTGTTTCTGTAAGAAATTCCCAGTAGCAGCCTGGAGTGAAGGCGTTGGTGGAGTTTTCACCCCTGTGCCTCAAAAACCACGTAATATTTCTCACAGTTTCATGTCGAATTGCCGTGCCATCGGTCTATGAGTGAGGGAGGGAATAGAGTGCACCTGTGTTTGCACACACACATGTGCATTACAATCCCGTCCTGCGTAGATGGATAGTCTCTATTAAAAGTGGCCTGACAATATATTTTAGTTTATTTAAAACTAGCGACCCGTCCTAGTTTCGCCTGGATAGGATCTATTAATGAAACATTATTTATCGACGTTTAGTTTTTTCGAAAATAATCTTAAATTTTTGACTGGCTTTGCTATCTGTATATCTGTCCAATAAGTTTCATCACAATTGGTTCTTCCATACCCAAGATTAGCCCAGACAAACAAATATTTGAAAAATGGTTATTTATGTCTCAAATCAATGTCATAAATAATAACTTGAGCTTAATAGAGGCCATTTAATTCATATATAGACACTTTTATTTTTTTTATTTTACAACTCAAATACATACTAAACAAAGTTCATAAGTACAGTGCAACATAAATCTATATAATATTTCTCTGCACACTGCAGTTCGCTGTCTTTCGAGCGCAAACATTATATAGGGTAAGAAGGTAGTTCGCTCGTTTCACGTTAGAGTGGTATACAGGATGTTTGGAGGAAATATTATTTCATATTTTTGGAATATACATATGGTAATTATATTACAAATAGTAAATATGTTAGTTTTTAGTTATATTATGTTAGTTGATTCAAAAAGTATGTTTTTAATTTGTATTTAATATTTTTAGGATTGATTGATACTTTCCTTCAAGGTTTTAGGTAGTTTATTAATTTATGAATAATAATAAATCTTATGTTGATGATCTCCATACATATTATGTGTTTTAGCTATAACTATATAACTTAGGGTTATATATACTTCTAAGCTGATGTTTGTACGTAGGTAGGACTTGTAATTTTGTATTAAAGAACTGTTCTACAAGTAAAGTAAGTTTTAATTTTCTTTCGATTGGCAGGATACCACAGAATTTAAATAATTTGTTGTAATTGTCCTTATATTGTTGTTTGATTTTAGGGCGGACAATTATTTTGATGATTTAAGTTGTAATTCATGGATTCTACAAAGATGCGATTTCCAGGTTCTACCATAGCTACTTAATCCATATTGTATTATTGATTCTTCAATTTTATTTGTAAGTATACATTGAAGTGACAAAGGAACTAATAACTGTACAGACTGTACAACATTAGTTTCCTTTTTTTGTTCATTACATTCCATCAGAAACAGAAACTTTTTTTGATTAAAACTACTTTTACGGATTTTATCGCGTTTATTTTTACTTTTTATTTTTAATTCCCGACGTTTCGGGCGCTTTCCAGCACCCATGGACACGAGGGACATGGTCATGGGTGCTGGAAAGCGCCCGAAACGTCGGGAATTAAAAATAAAAAGTAAAAATAAACGCGATAAAATCCGTAAAAGTAGTTTTAATCATGTGTAGTGTTCGCGTAAATATAAGAAACTTTTTTATTCAATGTAGATTATAACAAATACTTATTGAAAGTCACTTTTTTCATTTACCACTGGTTCCATAAATTCCTTAATATTGTAATAACCCTTTTTATACAAACTTAGTTTAATAACATTTTTGAACTTTGTGTATGATAAATTTTGTGTATTTTCTGGGATTTTGTTGTAAAAGCGTATACATCGCCCCAAGAATGAATTACTGACTCGGTGCAGTCGAGTAACTGGTACTACCAGCTTGTGTCTGTTCCTAGTATTTACAGAATGAATATCACTTATTTTCGCAAAACTACTTTTATTTTTGTGTATGTACATTACATTTTCATAAATGTATTGAGAGGCCAGATTTAAAATATTAATTTCCTTAAATTTTTGTCTCAGTGACTTTTTTGGTTTTAAATTATATATTGCTCTAATGGCCCTCTTCTGTAAAATAAATATAATTTCAGTGTCAGTCGCGTGTCCCCATAGCAAAATACCATACGACATAATGCTATGGAAATAACTAAAGTAAACTATTCTAGCTGTTTCAACATTGGTAAGAGTTCTAATCTTTTTTACAGCATATGCTGCAGAACTAAGTCTGCTAGCTAGTTTTGATATATGGGGGAGTCATTGAAGCTTTGCGTCCAGTGTGATTCCAAGAAAAATTGTGGTATCAACAAGACTCAGTTCCTCCCTATTTAAAATTACATTAGTATTGACATGTTTAACGTTAGGAGTTACGAATTTAATACATTTAGTTTTAGTTCCATTCAAATGCAAATTATTAACATTAAACCAATTAACTAACTTAGCTATAGCATTATTTACTTCGTCGTAATTTAATAACTGTCGTTTTAATTTGAAAATTAATGAAGTATCATCAGCGAATAATACTATATCATGGTTATCCCCTACTATGTAAGGTAAGTCATTAATATATACAAGAAACAGAAAGGGGCCGAGAATTGAGCCCTGAGGCACGCCCATTTGTACAATCGACCCAGAAGAACTCATACTATTAATGACAACTTTTTGCGTTCTGTCACTTAAATATGAAATAATTAATTTAAGAGAATCGCTTCTTACACCGTAGTGTTGAAGTTTCCTGATTAATGTTTCATGGTAAACACAATCGAAAGCTTTGGATAGGACACAGAACACACCCAAAGCATCCTGTGAATTCTCCCATGCATTAAATATATATTTAATCAGCTCAACACCAGCATCAGTTGTCGAGCGACCCCTTGTGAAACCAAATTGATTTTTATGAAGTAAATTATTTACATTAAAGAAAATTAACATTTGATCAAGAATAATTTTTTCAAAAATTTTACTAAGTGTTGGCAGTACAGAAATAGGTCTAAAATTAGCGGGGTCCAATGTGCTACTACCAGATTTAAATAAAGTTATTACTTTACTATGCTTCATTAAATCAGGAAACACACCAGATTCGATACTAGTATTAAAAATAACAGATAGTTGAGGTGCGATTGTATCTATTATAAACGCAATAACTTTAACAGAAATCCCCCACAGATCGGCGGTTCTCTTAATATCAATGGTCTTAAAATATTTTACAATATCCTTTGATGACACTTTATGAAATGCAAAATTCTTTGTACACACATTTACATTTTGTTGAAGTAATGATTCGGCGACGGCAGGAGAAGAATTCAATGACTTAGTGGTTAAGATCGGAATATCAGTAAAATATATCTCAAAAACCATTGCAACGTCCTGATCTGATTTAGTTAATTTATTGTTAAAACTTAACTGGTAGTTTGAATTGCGAGAGTTGACCTTACCAGTTTCACTATTAATTATACTCCATGTCATTTTAATTTTATTAGAAACAGTCTTTATATTGTTGCTCAAATACAATGACTTGGCTAAGGAGCACACTCTTTTAAATATTTTGAAATATTTTTTTTACATATTCCCTAAATTCGACGCTAGGATTATATGACCTTTCATTGTAAAGTTCATATAACCTTTGTCTACTCTTATGGACTCCTACTGTCGCCCATTCATTAAATGCCTTGCGATTGTCCAAGGAGAATGTTTTAGAAGTAAATGTATTATTAAATTCATTGCATGTGAGCTTAATGTTCCATACAAAAAATTTGGATTATTTTGGTATGAAAGTAGGAAGTTTTTTACTATGTTACTTCTAAACTTCTCCAAGCGATGTGATTTACTGGAACAAACACTACTTTTTTATCTACTTGCTTTATGTGAACATAAGGTAATGAAACTAATTGTCCACAGTGATCAGAGCTCAATTTTTGAATTATACATTTATTGAACGGCTTAACATTTGTAAAAATGTGTATAGATAACATTTTAGCACATTTGCTATCTGTCTTAAATTATATTTCAATAGGTAATACCTATCTGTAGTCAAAAATTTCTTAATTAAATTATTAATATCGATTAGATTAATTCTATTGGTATAATTGTCACAATTAAATGTCAAATTTAAATTATTGTTACATGATAAATTATTTATTAATAAATTTAAATCATATCTCATTTTATTCTCCTGTGGCCAACCCTGTATGTAAGGCAATGTAAACAAGATAATTTTATGTACATTTAAAGTATTGAGGTAATCAATATATTTTAATAATTGATTTTTGTTTACATTGCCTCTTCTCCCAACAAGAATTATAAATGTGCTATTAGGACAAAACTTACTACTTAAAATTTTATTCATTATATGACTAAAGGATGCTCCAGGCATACAATAATTACTAATCAATTGTCCTTTTAAATGGTTATTTAACATCATGCCCAAATTTTTTTTTACTTTATGATTTTTAATATTTAAACTACTTTTTAAGTTTTTATTCCTTGTTATGGCACCGTCATAGAGTGTTGGTGAAAGTAAGGAGTCATTGCTATTTACACATATTGTCCCCGATGAACATGGTATGGAGCGTTGATTCTCACTCTGATGTTTTATTAAGGAGTCAAAGCGCTCCTCATTGTATTTACATGACTTTACCAGATCATTCATGGCCAATATGTCGAGGGTTTACTGCAAAAACCAGCTAAGTTCAGCGAAGTTAGTTTTGAGTTAAAGAGTTCTAAAAGTTTACACCTAATTTAATCACTAAAATTTTGGTAGGTCTTACATACATTAGTAGTCATATGTTAGAATATTTATATAAGATTATGTTTATGTGAAGTCTGAATAAATATGTGTGACAGAAATCTTGAAAATAAGGATTTTTTCAAGTAAAGGCGTGCAGTTAGTCGGTTTTACATGTCAATTGCTAAAATGCAGTTTTACCGAGATAATTGATGTTTTATATGGTTTGTGATTAATGATGGGTAGCTGATAATAAATAACTACGTTTTAAATACTGATACAATCATAAAAGAAATAATTTATTGTGTAAGCTATGAAAGAAAAAAGTTAGTTGGTTTTACCTGTAAATGTTTTTTAACTTTTAGGATAAAAGTGTTGTAAAATAAGAGGTTAAATTCACAATATTATTTTTATTGACTAATAAAAATTATAATAGAATCAGTTTGAAAGTGGAGAAGAAGAGTGTGGAGTGTAACTACTATAGTATTTTCATTGAATTTAACAAATATCTTAATTATTAAGAAATCACTCTTCTTCTCCACTTACAGTTTCATCTACTGCTGGTTCTGGCAATTTATCAATAGCTTGACTGTCAACATTTAAATTTTCAAACCAACCGTGAACTTCCTCTGGTATGATGCCTTTCCTACATAGATTTAAAAGATCTTTTTTCTTGGCCGCGCTTATTTTAAGTGGCTCTTTATAAAGGCAGTTTAATTGATCTGGAAATCGATAACTTACAGGTAAATCATTTTCAGTAAGTCGTTTCTTCTTCCTTGTTGAATAGTTGTGATTCTGCGCGCCATCTAATTGGAAAGTTGATGGATTGTCTCCAATATCCATTACGTTAAATTCGTCGCTCATGTCATAGTTGAAATAAATTTTTCTGTCCTCCCCTTTAACATATTTTATCCGCTTTATCTTCAACCATTGAACTTGTTTTCCTTTCTCATCTTTCGTTCTATTTTTCATAATCTCACCTGCAAGGTGCTTCAGGTCAAGGAACTCATCATACTTAAATTCTTTTACATGGTATGGTTCTCTTGTCATTTTCTTACCATCAATTTTAATACTTTGCCTGCGTCTAGCACGTTTGAAAATAGAAATCCATTCCATCATGGCAAAACAGAGGTATTTTTTTTTTTGCAAATTCTATACTACTGTGCATAGAATCTGCTTCCATTTGCGTGTGCCCAGATTCTAAAAACTTTTGTTCTATGACTTTAAGGTGGTCAATTTTTTGGACTGCCCAAAGAAGCAAAGCAGCCACAAATTGTTTTCGGTTTTGGCCACCACAAGTGTCTGAAAATAAGCTAATTTCTGTAACATTATCACAGACACAATTTAAAAGGTAGTGTAATAATATGGTTCCAATTTCAGAACTGCCTTTCCTTCCATTTACCTCTGACCATGTAAAACAAAAGGCATTATTGGGTAGAGCTGCTTCGTAGATTGTGAGGTTGTATACACACAACTTTCTTGAATAATAGAGCAGACCTACGTCGCTGGCAGGTATTTGAAGTACTGCTTGCAAATCAAATGTTACAGAGCTAAAATGCTCATCTGTGTTTGATCTAACTTTATCCTTCTCTTTTTCTCGATTGCAAATTTTCTTTCTTTCTTGGTGAGCTAGGTAGTCATCTTCAAGTTCGCTTTTTTTCTCTGTATCTGCTTTAGCATAATTAGTGCATATTAAGCATTGATCTTTCCTGGGCACGAAAAAACTCAGATTATACTCTTTTGAAAATATTCTACGGTATGTTATTTCAGAAGCTGGCTCAGAACCATTTTTTAAACACTCATCTTTGTACAATAAATACATCCTTCGAATATTAAGATTTTTATCTAAATACCTACGTTTGGTGTCTTTTCTACTATAATGGGCTTCCATACAAGGAAATGATTCGATGTGTTTTTTTATTCCTTGGATAATGTCAGGTTTCGTTTTATTAACTGGTTCGTGTGCACCTCTTTGGTCATTTACATCAAAACAGTTCATGTCATTCCGTTTATTGATTGCATCAGTTATTACTGCAGGAGAAATACTTAAAGTATTACAAAAAAATTTCTGACATACCTGTTTTTTTTAAATTTTGTTTAGTAAAGAAACACTTCTTTGTATATTTTTTTTCTGGACGACGTCGATTACGCACAGAGAGAACTCTTTTTGGCATTTGAATGGTAACATTGGCTAAAATAAAATTCTTTCTGCCCAGAAAATCTAAGTTCCAAAAGAATCTACAAAACTTATCTCTATCAGTAGTATCAAAGACATCAGTACACTTAAATTGACACTTGGAGCAATCTATCTCTTTTGGTACCTTAGCTGGTCTGATGTTAGCTTTGGATTTATAAGGCAAACCATCTGCTCGTCTTTTCTTAACTACATTACGAGCCCAACAGCTTGGGTCTGATTTTCGCCATCTTTTTAACGGTTCAATAAGTAACCAAGCTTTTTTAAAAACCTCATCCAAAATATCTTCAATTATAGCTGTAATTTCGCGATGTTGTTCATAACCTTGGTCAAAAACTTCAATATTGTTCTGTATGTGCTCGACATCAAACTTTTCAGCATTAAAATTTTCTTTGTTTCCTAGTAAATCTTCTAATGTTACAAGATTGTTGGAATTTTCGTTTTCCAGTTGGTGAGAGAAAATTGGCAGGCGATAAGTTGGGTCGTCAGCATCGGAAACATCTCCAAATAAACTTTCCAATTCTGTTTCAACATTATCATCAGAATCTTCGCCTAAAAGAGACACAAATGCTAAGTTAAGATTCAGATTAAGAGGTCTTAAATTATAAATTTTGCATGTACTTTATTAAGAAAAAGATAGTATTTTTACCTTTTTGGTATTTAGAACAGCATGCCGTAGATTTAATGAGAGTATTGAAGAACGTTTCGTTACCCGGACCATCTAAAAATACAGTATAAAGTTTAAGCATTTTGATTAGTATTGGATCTTATTCTTTTTTTAAACGTTTAATTAAACGTTTAATGTTGGCATTTGACTTGTCATTTTTATAAACCTTGACACAAGCCATCCATGTTTATTTGAATACTAGAAAGTATGTAAAAAAAGTCGTCTTTATCGATCTCAAACGCGAGTGATAATATAATAGTCTATAGTAGTATGTACTATTATAAATTAAGTACTTAATATTTTACCATGAATTTGTGAATGATGAAATGTCTATAGCATCCGCGTTGTTATAAGATGTAGATTGAATTTCTTGAATATCTACCAGGCCTGCATGTGAACTTTGTTCATTTTCTAAAAAATAAACAACTCTATAAGAAAAAATGAACAGAAATTGTAATAAAACTTCGTTAGAAAACACAACCTCGAAATTTAACTTACCAGAAACCTTTTCACAATTTACGGCCACTAAAGATACTAGTTTTTTTCCTCTTGACATCATCTTAACAAATATAATCTGTCACAACACTTACAATTACTAAAAACTAAATTTAAATACTACGCCCGATACATTCACGGTCTTTTCGCGGTAAACACTCCAAGCGAACTAAGCCATCGGCAACCTGTTAAAACGTGTTGACCGCGGTTATTTTTTTTCCATAGTGTCACATGACGACAATTCAATCGAAGTATATTGCATAAACAAGCTAGAATCGCTTAGTCGGTTTTACATGCTAACGATCCGAGATAAATGGAATATTTTAGTACAAGTATTTACAATTAAAGTTATATAGACGGTTTTTGCAGTAATGTTTTAATGGCATGATAAACAAGTATATTCTATTATATACGTTTATGTATTTCTAGTACTTTTTTACTGATTGTTCGTGAGAACATTTTGCGTAACCTATCAAAAAGAGAAAGGATTTAAGAACACTTAAAACTTTTTTCGGGATAACATTAAATGAAAATTTATTAGTAAAGAACTGTATGTTATTTTAGCTATTAAGTATAGGCCATTTTGCTTGATTTAACTGGTTTTACCATGAAATAAATTCTAAACGGCTTAACGTATCACTTAGCCGGTTTTACCAGCATATAGAGCTCAAAAAACTTAGTACCTTCATGTATTTAACAAAATTTTTGAAAAATTGTCATTTAGCAGGTTTTTGCAGTAAACCCTCGATGTGTTCTTTTATCTCAACCTGAGCTGATGCATATTTATTCGAGATAATTTGTATTGAGTTTTTAAGCAACAAAACTTCTGAATTGAGACACTCTATTTCAGTCTCATAACAGTTTTTCATATTTTCCACCTCAATTGGATATATTTTAAGTTTATTAATTAATTCATGCTTTTCCTTACATATATTTATATAATTTTTTGTATAAATTTTTGTTTTAATTAACTTTTGTATTTTCCTAACATATTTATTAATTTTTATGTATTTCTTTAATTTTCTTCTACTGCATGTAATCCTTTCTGCTGTTCTTGATGTGACAAAATCATCACCAGTCAAACCGATCATCAAAAGTTTTCTCTGCTGAATGTAGGCTTCCCCCATAGACAGAGATAGAGAAGGATATACGCTTAGTTTCGAATCGCTTACGCGGCTGGGATTGCAAGTTGTATTTTGATCTGTCTGTTGTAACGGCAATGATCATGATAATGTTGCAATACGTTATCTTCTTTGTTCTGTATATCTTAAAAAGGAATGTAATATTTCCGGTTTTAATTCTTTTAAACCTACAAATCATATGCGTTTAACTTTTATAAGTCTTTGTCATTCTGAGAAAATGGTAAAGTTTTAATACTTAACTTATCTTTGTGGATTATGAAAATATTTTCTTTGCTTAGTACGATTTCGAAGCTCATTATATGTGTACTAATAATTTATTAAAATTTTGTTGTGCTGAAATTGTGAGCCTTCTTCCATGAATATAAATGATGTACAAAAATACTATAAGACTTTATAGTATAAATTCGTAAAGGATGTGAGTGAAGTTTAAGAATAAGTAATTTTTTCATATTTTTCTTGTTGGTGGGAAGTTTGAAGTACAACCCAACACAATATATTGTTGTTATAAATTGGCTACAGAATTATCCAAAAAATATTTATCATGTCACATTACCTCGCTTCGAGCGTCAGCGGGGGTTTGTGGAAGTTGCGTGAGCTGTGTGGTCTGCGTGGGCAATGCGGGCATCGTGGGCATCGTGGGCATCGTAGGCGGAGTCGGCTGGGGCTGGGGAGGCATAGGACCGGCGGGCATCGGCGGCGCGAACGAAGGCGGCAGTTGCTGCCCAAACATGAACCCGCCCATGCCAAAGCCCATCATACTGTTAAATAGATAATTGTAAGTAATTAGAAAAAATATAAAATTCTCAAAAGCCAACGCAAAGTAAACAAAATAGTATTATAATAACGTTCCTGCCAATAAAAACAAGTAATAACTTTGTAACACATAATTACAATGACATACTCCATGTTGCATACGTTAGTTTCATTTTTTGGCTTATTATAAAGCCCTTCTATACTAATAATTTAATATTATGAAGAGGAAAGATTTTTATTTGTTTGTTTGTTTGTACCGAGTAAGCTCCGAAACTACTGGACCGAATTTAACCATTTTTTAAAAAGCTTAAATTATGAGGAAGTAACATAGGTTATAATTTATTTTCAAAAAAATTCGAGATCCTTAAGAAAATTGCAATAATGTGGATTACATCATTGCAATTTTCTTAAGGATCTCTAACTTATGTATATTATTATTACTATTATTATTTAGCAGGGATGGGAGATGTGTTAAGGATATAGAACGACGAGTGAATGCAGGAAATAGAATAAATGGGGCCCTACACTCTATTGTGAAGAGTCAAAATGTGTCGAAAAAGGCACGTATGGCAATTCACAATGCTGTGTTGGTCCCTACTTTAACGTATGGTAGTGAAAGTTGGGTGTGGCAGAAGAATCACGAGAGTAGAATGAAGGCAGTAGAAATGAGGTCGTTAAAGAGTATGTTAGGGCTGAATCTGAATCACAGGGTAAGAAATTGTCCCCCCCGAACGGGTTCCCGCCTTGTCGTGGCGGGGGGGCTTAGTAGCCGTGGCTTGGTCTCCCACGGTGAACAAAGAGGAACCCACGTGGCTGGCCCAAGGTGAAGGGCCGGCCTGAGGTGGCCACTCCGAGTGGGCTTGGGGAGCCCACTTCGGATGTGTGCTGGTGGACTGCAGCGAGTGGGGACTCGCGCACCCTCTACCGCTGCAGCCGAGGTGGAGTCGCGGAGGAAGAGGAGTGTTGGTATGGCGATGCGCCACTCGCCCTATCCTTCGCGACTCAAACGGGGCCGCACCGTTGATGCGGTGGTGGTGGGGCTGCGGGGGGAGAGGACTGTCGGTATTGCGAGGCGCAGCTCTCCCTACCCTCCGCAGCCGAATCTTGGTTGGCGGCGGAGCCATAGACCAGATCCGCCGCTGGGGTCGGGAAGGCTAGTACTTCTAAGTGCTCGTTTTTCCTGGCCCCATGGCCTTTGTGCATCGGACGCGGGGGCGTCTGTTGCACAGACGTAATTGGAGGCCGTGGAGAAAGGCGCGCCATGTGTTCTGGTGCGCCTTACCTGGGAAGGAGAACGGGGAGGAATTTTCCTCTCCCGAGGAGGTGCTGCCATGGGGCGGCAGGCGCTAGTAGGGCCGCGGATGTGTGCGAAAGCGTTCCCGTAGCCCTGCCAATATGCGACGAAGGTGGAACACCATGGGGTTTTAGTCGGTGCGAGTCCGACATAACCCGTCCTTGCCCCCGCGAGGCGGGTGTGCGTAGGCATTTCCCCATGGAAAAAAAAAGGGTAAGAAATTGTGTCATAAGAGAAGAGTGTGGTTTGCAAGATGATGATGTGACCAGGATTAAGAAAGGAATGCTTCGGTGGTTTGGTCATGTGGAAAGAATGAGTGAGGAAAGAGTGATAAAGAAAATGTATGTTGCAGAAGTGAATGGTAGTCGGAAAGGGACGTCCTAGGCCGAAATTTATCGACCAAATTGGCGATTTATTGAAAACGGGCCAAACTAGGAGTACCCTTAACCGACGAGCATGTATGCGTAGGTGTATGGATGTGAAGGAGGCGAGAGAGGTGTGTCAGGATCGTGCCAAATGGAAGTCTGTAGTCTCTGCTTACCCCTCTGGGTGACAGGCGTGAGTGTTTATGTATTTTTTATATGTATTATTACTATGTATAGTAGCAAAATCGTGCCTGTAAAGTTTATTATTTGACGTACATTGAGAAAATATTGAGGATACATTGAAATTATGTACTATAATTATGATTGAAGAACTCATTATTACCTACAAATAATATATAAGCGAAGTCTCTGTACGCGGGGCACACAAGTCTCATACAAGCGCGCATGAATGCTATTAAATGTGCCGGTTATAAAAATGGCTTTTAATGTTGCGACTTCTGATGACTTGGAAACTACAAATCTGTACACATGGAATGAATGAATAGAAAATTTCGTCACGCTGGATGATTAAAAGAATAACACGAAAAATCATCGTTGATACCGTAAATCAAAATACAGATTTCAATATACTTACTTCGGCTGTGGCATGCAGAATTGTGGTCCAGGGAACGGCGGACAAAACGTGGGTGGACCCTGGAATTCCCCATTAGGTCCCATCCATTCGCTTGGTGCATCTGGAGGTAAAATGCCCGGTACCATTCCCGGCATTATAGGGCCCAACATGTTTGGCGGGCCACCCATCATGCCCGGGGGAAACATCTGAAGGAACACATAACTTTATTAGGCAAAATATCTTTGAAAGTGTTTGTCAATACATTTTTTACATAATAATTTCTTATATTTACACGAACACTACACATTGATTAAAACTACTTTTATGGATTTTATCGCGTTTATTTTACTATTATTTTTAATTCCCGACGTTTCGGGCGCTTGCCAGCACCCATGGTCACGGGGGACTGAGATGACTGACGTCCCGATGTCATTGTTAAACCCGGAGTACCTTCAGCTTTTTTAATTATTGTTTATGGTCCGATCTATGCAAAATGAACTGACTATGTCCTGAGATCTTGGCCCTACCTTATTTCTTCTTTACATTAATGACCTCTGCAAACTGAAACTAGTGAACGGAAAAATAGTTACGTTTGCTGATGACACAGCACTGCTATTTACTGGTGATTCATGGACAGATGTATTTAACTTCGCTCAGATTGGCTTAAACAGAGTGTCCAAATGGCAACGCGATAATGTGTTAACCCTCAACGTGGATAAAACAAAGTACTTGTCCTTCTCCAAACATAATAATAAATATGCAACCTGCACGGACCATGTTATTACTGCTCATTCTTGCAATTTTCCTTATTGTCTGACATGTTCATGTACACCTTTGCAAAAAGTGAATTCAATTAAATATCTTGGCATTTTGTTGGATGATAAGCTAACTTTTCATGAGCATATTTATTCACTTTCAAATAGGATACGGAAATTAACATATATTTTAAAAAAAAACTCCGTTGCGTAGCAGATTCTAACACTATTAAATCTGTCTATTTTGCTCTATGCCAATCTTTAATAGTATATTGTATTACGTGCTAGGGTGGGGCTACCAAATCATCTCTTCTGCCCCTCGAAAGATCACAAAGGTTAATCTTAAAAGTAAGTAACTCTCTTCCATTTAAATTTCCAACCAGTCAACTTTATAAAATTTCCAAAGTTCTTACAGTCCGGCAACTGTTTATTATATACACAGTACTAAAAATACATGCACAATTAAAATATGACCAAAAAAATACACAGCACACGAGACACAAAGACCGAGTGTGTACTTCTCATTATGACCATTGTACCTACTTTTCTAGGAGATTTTTTTGCTATCTTGGCGGATACCTGTATAATAAAGTTGACAAGGAACTTAATATTCACGTCCTACCTAAAATAAAAGCTAAAAAATGTATCCATGAATGGTTACTGAAGACGGACTATAAATATACGGAAGATCTTTTTACATCACATGTGTAAATGTTGTAATTTTTGCATTCACTCAGCACACGCACACACGCACACACGCACTCACACACTCACCCACTCACACACACTCACACTCACACACTCACACGCTCACGCACACGCACACGCACACGCGCACACACACACACAGACACACACACACACACACACACACACACACACACACACACACGTATCATTATTGTTAAATTATGTATACAGAATGGGTCCCACATATATGCAATAAATGAAACAATATACTTGTTATCGCCTTTGCTGACGATATACAAAAAATGAACGTAATCGGTCCAGTAATTAGGTCAAAAAGTAGAGTTTTAATTTTAAGCAAATTTGAACACTCTATAGAATTGGGTCACTAAGTCAATGATTCAATGAACTTGAATGAATCCTTGAACATTAAAAAGCGACGTTGCCACGCAGTGCAAACTATTGGTATTGCGATATATCGACAGCGGTGTCTTTTGTCGGCGTGCCACCCACGTGCAACGTTGTCACTCTTCCAAGGGGTCAAGGTACGTTGTCTAAACAGAGTGTTCACTTTTACTGAATTTATTTTAACATTTATTTTGTTTGAAAATTTCACTTTTTTATTTTACAGGTTTTAATTTAATATTTAATTTTTCTACACCTCTACGGACTAGTATTACTTGTGGTTTCATTTATTGCATATATGTGGGACCCATTCTGTATATGCGCAAATGGATTATAACGTATCATTATTGTTAAAATATGTATTCCAAGATAACATACGTTTGTATTTGTTTAACTGGGCGGGAGACCTGATGACCTGAAATACACGTTCGTCGCCTAGTTTAGGCATCAGTCTCTCACATTAATTTGTGCCTTTTTTTGTTAAAATTCGATATTGTTAATTTAATGTGGAGAGAAAAATAAAATTATTATTATTATATTATTATTATTATTATCTCAGTCACCCGTGACCATGGGTGCTGGAAAGCGCCCGAAACGTCGGGAATTAAAAATAATAGTAAAATAAACGCGATAAAATCCGTAAAAGTAGTTTTAATCAACATTTTTTACATGTTGTGAATATGAAAAGTCCTTTCGAACTGGGAGAAACTAATGCAATGCCCGCGACACCTATGAAACTGTAAATTCCAGTGGTTTTAAGTGCTGACATAAGTCAAGTGGAAACCATCTTTTTATAGATATAAAAGCGGGTATACATAACGAAAATTTTTGGAAACAATGTTTATCATATAAAGTCTACATTGTTATGAACCTGCACGCGAAGACATCAGCTGCAGGCGGCCAACGAAACCACGGCGATGAGTAGACGTTGCATTAGGTACATAGAGGCGAGTGGTCTATACCTGCGCGAAGCCGTTAGACCGCAGCCAGTAGGGCCAGGGCAGCGAACAGGTGTCGCCCTAAAGACTGAAAACATAAAGGCGGAGAGTTGTGTATAGCTGCGCGAAGCTATGTCGCCCTATAGTCTAAACCTATAGAGGAGAGAGTGGTGTGTACCTGCACGAAGCGGTAGGGCTGCGGCCAATAAGACCAGGGCAGGAAGCAAATGACGCCCTAAAGTCCTAATACATAGAGGAGAGAATGGTGTGTAACCTGCACTAAGCCGTCGTGTTGCGACCAGTAGGACCAGCGCAGCGAGCAGATGTCGCCCTAAAGTTTTATTATATATAGGAAATAATGGTGTGTAACTGCGCGAAGCCGTCGTGCTGCGGCCAGTAGAGCCAGGACAGCGTGCATATGTCGCCCTAAAGTCTTAATTTATAGAGGTGAGAATGGTGTGTACCTGCGCGAAGCCGTCGGGCTGCGGCCAGTAGGGCCAGGGCTGCTGCTCGCGCTGACGACGCGATTCGTCAGCCGCGGCGGCCGCCTCAGCAAACGCTCTTCTACGTTCCTCTTTACTCATTGGAGGCACCGAAGCCAAAACACGCTCGTTTAGCCTGTCACAAGATGTGAGATCAATATTGCATTTAGCCCAATAATAGGGGGCATAGTATAAATCACGAATTAACCGTGTAGTGGAGGAGTAAAAACATTCACTACCCAATATTGTCCCATGGGTGTCGTACGAGACAGAGGGAAAATGAAACAGGCAGGCATCATCATCATCATCATCATCATTACAGCCCTTCACAAGTCCACTGCTGAACATAGGCCTCCCCCAAGTAATGCCACAAAGCACGGTCCTGAGCCACCTGCATCCATCGACTTCCTGCATGTCTTACCAGGCCGTCACTCCATCTAGTGGGGGGTCGCCCTACACTACGCCTACCGGTACGAGGCTGCCACTCGAGAACCTTTTTTACCCATATGTTTATCGGTTCTTCGAGCTATATGGCCGGCCCATTACCACTACAGCTTACTAATCCGTTGGGCTATGTCGGTCACTCTGGTTTTACTGCAGATATCCTCATTTCTGAGTCTATCACGCAGAGAAACTCTGAGCATAGCCCTCTCCATAGCTCGCTGAGCGACCTTGAGCGTCCTCATACGGCCAGCAGTGAAGGACCACGTTCTGCAGGGCAGGCAGGCAGCAGCATCTTCGTAATTACAACTCAAAATAATTTAAAAAAAAAACACTTCAATGGCCAACCCATCAGCCAAGTATGCCACTTATAGCAAAATCTCTTTAACAAGGTAATTGTTGGCGACGCGCCTATAAGAATGTTTCAGTTTATTAAGTCAACCGATGACGAATAACTTTTCAAAGACTTATTGTCCAATAGAAATGTTCTGATAAGAAAATGCTTAGTTAAATCTTAAAGAAATGTCGAATTAATGATATAAAGGTCTTGGGTTCGACTCCCAGGCCGGACTAGTTTACTGTTTTCTAAGTAATATCTTTCAATAAATTCATATAGGGAATTTATGATATAAATTATGTTACCGGATTTGTTCCCCGGTTGAAATCGTCTTTCCGACGATGTAAATTCAAAGGAATATTAAAGTGAAGTTAGAGATCGGATTTGTTCCCCGGTCGAGATGATCACTCTGTGCATAAACAGAATTAACGGAAGTTAATTGCATAAGTATTGTCTTGTATAAATTTGATATGTTTGTACGAAAACAAATGCCTATTTGTTATGATTGATTAATGAAAACATTCACTTGTATTGTTATCTGATAAGAAACATGATAACTGATAAGAATCTTATCAGAGATAGTTTCCTACAGTTTGAAAATTGTGTAGAAGCACTTATTTATCTAATATTGTTAAAATTAGTGTATTTCAGACTTTCATTTTTTCTGATAGCCGAGAGCCGTGCAAAGTTAGTTGTTCAAATAGTGTGAGTTCACGGAAGCACGCTGGCCACGCCCTTAGGAGGCCGAATACGTAAAAATTTAAAATGTTTGTAATTTCAGCAATTTATGTAAAAATGACTTGTAAAACATTTCAGGTTGATTGTACGTGCTAAAAAGGTGAAATCTGTGTTATTTTTATGTGAAAATTCCTGTGTATAAGTGAAATAATGATAGTTTTGTATAAGAAATTTAAAAGTGTTTTAAATAGTGAAATAAATAGAGAAAATGTAAATTAAACTATTGTATTAGTTAACATATGTATAAATTCAAGTGGGAAACATTGTTTTAACTTTCTGTGTTAAATATTTAAGAAGTTTGGATTTTGAATTTGTGATTAAAATAGGCATATTTTGTTTTATAAATTAAAGGATTTTTGTGATACGAAAAAATAATATATATCATGGTGTAGATATTGTTTTGTGCTATCTAAATAGATAACTTGTATTTGTGTATGATTTATGTGAATAAAGAAATTAAGTGAAACGTGAGAGAGTAATAGTACAAATTCATGTTATTAAGTTGCGCAGGCACGCGAATGGCGCGGCTCACTTTCGCGTATAGTTCTGGGGGTAGCTTAGTGAACGGGTTTTATTGCAATTCGTTCGGGGAATTAGTTCGGAAAAATAAGAAAATCCTTCGGGAAAAGTGAAGAACCAGCAGTCAATAAGAAGAAAAAGTGTAGGGAAGTGATAGGGAAAGTGATTACTCTCACCCTCCTCCCCCTAAGCCTCGATTCCTCCCTTCTGTTTCTTTATCGAACGTTCCAGCCCGTCTGGTTCGTTTTAAATTGGTCCTTCCGAACCTGTTTCCTTTTCAATTGGACCTTCGGAGCCGGATTAAAAGGACCACCCGAACCCCGCCAGCTGGATCAAGGAACCAGCTGTGGACTGCTGGTTGTGGAAAAGAAGACCTTCGGAGCCGAGTGAAGATCAGCAACCGAAGGAAGCCGGAGGTTTGAGCTGAAGCAATAGGACCAAAGGCCAGAAGACCAGGACGTCAGCGCTGAAGGACTGGACCTGGAACTACCGGAAGAAAGAAAACCGGGATTGCGGCCTGGGGCGTGTGCTCGCATGGGGCACGTATCGCATCCGGGCGCAGGTGTCTAGTGAAGGCACTCATCGTGGCCAAGCAGGGCTTGGCATTTTTCCTGTCGGGCAAGCGTGCTCGGCATTTCCTGTCGGACGACCGTGTCTGGCATTTTCCTGTCGGACGACCGTGTCCGGCATTTCCTGTCAGGTCATCAGAGGGTGCAAGAAGAAGCATCCACCGCTGCTGCTGCCAGGCGAGGGTGCGCGCGGGCACCTGACTGCATCGCGGCCGGAGGAGGGCGCTCGGACGAGGCGTCACCGGCAACTGGGCGGCGAGCACAGCATACATCCCGACCACCTAACGGTGCCAAACGGTTGGGCTCTGGCACAACACCTTCGGGTGGAGCAGTTCTCTCGAGCGAGACTGCGCTTGCACTACCGCTCGACTGTTTCGTCATATTCCTTGGCGGGACAGTTCCTAAACCTTTCCTCCATTCCATTCCTGCACGACTCCATCCCTGGACGGCTCACCTCGGTAGGCCCCATCCAGGATTGATAGGGCTGATAGGGCTGTTAGGGTGGTAGTAGGGTTGTAGGGTTGGGAGATAAGGGGGGGGGGAGGGGTAGTGGTGTTAGGTTGGGGTGTAGAAGGGTTGTAGGTAAGGGGATGTAGGGACCGTAGGGACAGTTAGGGACCGTAGGCCAACAATCACCTTCCTGCAAGATGAAGAAGGCACAAGACCAGACAGGGAGAAGCGAAGGGAGCAGGACAAGGACAGGGCTCTCAAGAAAAGCTAAAGAAGCGGAACCATCTGGAGCGACCACAGCTACTGCGTCAAATGGAGCAACTCCTTCAAGTGGAGCCACCACCGACACGTCCACATGCACGTGGGACTCAGGGACGTCCATGGCAACGACGAGCAACAGGACGGACACCAGTGGTACGCAGGCCAGCACCGCACAACAATCCGTTATATCCAGGAGTGAAACGGTGGTCGAAAAAGTAGGTCAAAGGACCGAAGAAGCGGCATCGTCAAGGACAGTAATCGGGCACACTAGTGATAAAGGGTCACAGAGAGGTAGTAGGTCATCGCGATCGGCGAGGCTGAAAGCCGAATTAGAGGCGCGGATTAAATTCGAACGCTCAGAGCTCGAACGAACACAGGCAGCTGCTGCCTTGGCCAAGTCTCAATTGGAGTTGGCACGACTCAACCGAGAAGAGGAAATCGACTCGAGTGAGGATGATGAAGAGCGGAATACTCAGGTGGAACCTTTCGTAAGGAGTTGGGTTCAGCAGACCATAATGAGCGCGCCGGTTAGTGTAGCACAACCCGATATTACTGATAAGGAAGCGTGTAAAGGATCACGCCGCAAAGGGGCGGAGATCGAGCGCAACCAAGGAAATGCACAGAAAACACACGCGAGTGAGGTGTCAGAATTGACCGAAGCGATTGTGAGTGCAATAAAAATAGCGGGTAAAGATAAGTCTTCCCAGCTTCATTTCCTCCAGGAATTACCGGTGTTCGATGGAGACCCGGGTGAATGGATAATTTTCAAAACGGTGTTTGAAGACACGAGAAGCCAATTTTCAGGGGTGCAAAATGTTGCACGCCTTAGGAGGGCATTAAAGGGCACCGCTAAAGAGGCGGTAAAGTCGCTGTTATTTACTTTGTGTGAACCGGAAGAAATAATGAACGCTCTCGAAAGAAGATTCGGTAGGGTTGAGATGCTCATTCTAGCCGAAATCGAGAATGTAAAGCGTATGCCAAGATTGGCAGAAGATTGCCGGAATATAGGATCTTTTGCAAGTCGTATTACGAACGTGGTTGCCACGATACAAGCGTTGAATCAACCACAGTATTTGTACTCACCGGAGTTAGTGAGCCGCATAGTGGAGAAACTCGTAACTATGATTAAATTTAAATGGTTTGAATATCGAGCTCAGTATCCTTTGGAGCCAGAGTTACAGAAGATGGCCAAGTTTTTAAATTTATTAAGTGAACAATTTGGAGCGTCCTTAAACAATGAAAATGCGCCTGAAAAAAGGAAGCGTCCTGAATTCAGGAAGCAAACTGTACACACTGCAAAGGGAGGTGTACGCAGCTGTGCCGTGAGCGAGCGCTATATGCGCCGAAGTAATTCGAGCGAGCGTCTAGAACGCCGAAATAGTAAAGGGCACAACCGACAAGTGGTTATGACAACCCAGGATAAGCCTGTAAGTCGGGTAACACATAAGTGTGTTATATGCAACAAGGAGCACTCTATAGTGAGTTGTTACAAGTTTAAGGACATGAATATTCGCGAGAAATGGGAAGCGGTCAAAAAAGCGAAAGTATGTTTCCAATGTTTGTCACCTAACCATAGGAGGTTAGAGTGCAAAGCGAAAACATGTGGTGTAGAAGGATGTAGAATGTCACATCATCGAATGCTACACCGATACCCCAATGAAAAAACCTCGCTACAAGGGGACGAGGGGGGTAAAGATGCTCAGATCACAACTGTTAGTACAGTGAATGCACTGGCATGTGCATACTTAAAGATTATACCGGTCGAGTTGTATGGACCTAGAGGAAAGGTCAAGACAACAGCTCTTCTGGATGAGGGATCGACCATGACACTCATAGAGGAGTGGATGGCTCAGAAATTAGCGCCTCGCGGACGTAAAGAGGGATTACGTATCGAAGCCGTGGGAGGTAAGCGAATTAACGACGACAGTTCGTATCGCTTAAACGTTAAAATAAAAGGCATTTACTCGAGCGACTTGGAAGAGATAAGTGTACAAACAATTAAGTCACTTAACCTTTCTCCTCAGTCGGTAAGCCGAGAATTATTGCAACGGTGTTCTCATTTGACACCGATTAAGGATGAGTTGATGTATGAGAGGTCCAAACCTACCATATTAATTGGTCAGGACAATTGGCATCTCATAGTTACTCGTGAATTAATTTCAGGAGGTAAGAACCTACCTGTAGCATCGCTCACCAAACTTGGATGGGTTTTACATGGTCACATATCGGGTGGTATTAAACCGATCAAGATCGTTAACCACATTTCCGCCAAGAAGGAGGAAGATATGGATAAATTGATCAAGGATTATTTTAGTTTGGAGTCTCTGGGAGTGTCGGCTAGAAAGCCCGCGAACGACCCAGAAGAACGAGCTTTAAGTATTTTGAACAAAACGGTACGTCGTATACCTAATAATAGGTACGAGACTGCTTTGTTATGGCGCACAGACAATGAGTGCATGCCGTCGAATAGAGCGCAGGTTGAAAGTCGCCTGTTGAATATTGAAAAAAAGCTCGACAAAAATAGCGAGTTGAAAAAGGAAAATGAGAAGCAAATTGAAAATCGCATCGTTAATGGTTACGCAGAGAAAGCGAACCATATTCCCATTTCCCCACGTACGTGGTACCTTCCTCACTTCGCAGTGACTCACCCGCAAAAAAGGAAAATAAGGATAGTTTTCGACGCCGCCGCAAAGACGGGCGGACGTTGTCTCAATGATGCATTGTTAACCGGACCGGACTTATTGAAGTCGTTGTTCGGAGTTCTGCTACGATTCAGAGAAAGAAGCGTGGCAGTAATGGCAGACATTAAAGAAATGTTCCTGCAAGTGAAAATCCGGGATGAAGACAGGGATAGCCTTCGATTCTTATGGCGACACAATCGTGACGCGCCACCGGAAGAGTATAGAATGACGTCACTCATATTTGGAGCGGCATCATCACCATGCATCGCTATATATGTAAAGAATAGGAATGCACAGGACAACGCACATATCTATCCAGAAGCAGCTTCCGCTACGGAAAGCAATTTTTATATGGATGACTATCTACAGGCATTTCCCGACGTGACGACGGCCGAAAGGATAGTAAACGATATGTATGAATTACATAAACATGCTTCTTTCCAACTGAGGGGATGGGCTAGCAACCGACCCGAAGTTTTAAGTAAAATGGAAAATAAATATAAGAGCGACAGTGCTTCGCTGGGAGATAAAGAGCACACAGAGCGCACGTTAGGTTTGATTTGGAATATCAAACGGGATATAATAAGTTTCTTCACAAGTCTTCGTAACACACCGGAAGAGGTGATGGAAGGTTTACGACCGCCTACGAAGAGGGAGATAACTAGCGCTGTGATGTCAGTCTTCGATCCTTTAGGACTCGCATCACCCATAACGATTCAAGGGAAGTCGCTGATCCAGCAAGTATGGAGGACAGGCATCTCTTGGGATGAAGAAGTTTCACACGAATTACACGTGTTATTTTGTAAATGGATATCGGAAGTGAAGAAATTAGGTCATTTAGAGGTACCTAGACCCGTTGCTGAAGGCGTCGGCAAGGGAGAGTTACACACTTTCACGGATGCTAGTGAAAAAGCATACGCTGCCGCGGTGTATTACGTCACCACGGACGAGCTAGGAATAAGGCGGATTACGCTGATCGCCGCAAAGGCAAGAGTAGCGCCGTTGAAACCAATTTCGATTCCAAGGCTTGAATTGCAAGCAGCTCTTATGGGCAGCAAGCGGGCTGCCTCGGTTAGTGAAGAGAGCAAGTACGAGATGTCCGAGAGAGTATTTTGGACAGACTCACGTACAGTGTTAGCGTGGATTAAGTCAGATCCTCGCGCCTTT
Source organism: Parnassius smintheus behrii (assembly GCA_036936625.1). Classification (NCBI taxonomy): domain Eukaryota; kingdom Metazoa; phylum Arthropoda; class Insecta; order Lepidoptera; family Papilionidae; genus Parnassius; species Parnassius smintheus. The sequence continues at coordinate 14,293,759 of JAUPFT010000005.1, read as the reverse complement.
AAACCATTCGTTGCTCATCGATTGGCTGAGATCGAAGATCACAGTAAACCATGTGAATGGCGATGGGTTCCAACGTCAGAAAATGTGGCAGACGACGCCACTAGAAATTTTCCTTCCACCTTCGATGTAAGTCATCGCTGGTTTCAAGGACCTGAATTCCTCAGGAAGAGTCCTGATTTATGGCCCAAACAAGTGGACACCATAAAAAGCTTAGAAACAGATGAAGAAAAATCGCCAAAGGGCGTAAATGCGTTAAGAAAGCAAGAACCGTTAAGTCTACCCGACTACGGACGATTTAGCAGCTTTAAGAGATTCCTTGGGGCAACTACACGCACCTTACAAGCGGTAGAAAAATTCAAGAGTTTAAGAAAGTCGGTTAAAGGACCCGACGACGCAGCCGAAAAGTCGGTTATGTGTTCCAACAAAGTTTTAGCAAAGTCGGTTAAAGGACCCGATGGCGCGTTGGACATAGCGCTCTTGAAAAAAGCGGAATTATTAATTTGGAAGTTCGTTCAAGACGAGTGTTTTTATTCGGAAATAAAATGCTTGAAAGCAGGCAAAAGTGTTGAAAGAAGTTCACGCTTAAGTAAATTATCTATAGAAATAGGAGAGGATAACTTACTCCGTTTAAATGGATGTTTACCTTTCAAGTCTAATTTGACCGAGGAAAGTAGAAAACCCGTCATATTGGACGGTAAACACGAAATCGTTAAAATGATGGTTAGAGAAGTTCATCATCATTTTGGACATGCCAATCACCAGACGGTGATGAATGAGGTGAACCAGAAATTTTACGTCTTGAACTTACGTAATGTAGTACGAAGTGTGTCACATCATTGTCAGTGGTGCAGGACATACAGATCAAAACCGCAGAACGTGCCACAAGGAAATATTCCTCTGGAGAGAATAGCTCATCATGAACCACCTTTTACATGCTCAGCTGTGGATTATTTCGGTCCTATGAGTGTGACTATAGGAAGGCGACACGAAAAACGTTGGGGTGTTTTATTCACGTGTCTGACTACCAGAGCAGTACATCTGGAATTAGCAGCCTCGTTGACACCAGCGTCAATGATAATGGCGTTGAGGCGATTTATCGCCAGAAGAGGAAAACCAGCCGTTATATACAGCGATAACGGGACAAATTTCAAAGCTGCGAATAAAGAATTATTGAAAGCATGCGAAGAATGCTATGAGGGCATGAAAAATGAGTCATTTAAGAGATATATCAAATGGAAATTTATACCTCCGGGAGCACCGCACATGGGTGGCGCCTGGGAGAGGTTAGTAAGGTCGATTAAAATTGCGTTGACCGCTACGCTCAGAGAAAGGAGCCCACGAGAGGAAATTCTACATACGTTGCCTTTAGAAGCAGAGCACACAGTAAATTCCAGGCCTCTGGTAACATTCAGTATGGATAGTCCTGAAGAGGGTTTGACACCCAATCATTTTCTTCTGGGACGCTCATGTGGTGATCGACCACCTGGATTATTTCTAGAGCGGCATCTGACGGGTCAACTCAATTGGAAAGCTGCACAGAGGTTAGCCGACCATTTTTGGACAAGGTGGCTGAAGGAATACATGCCTACCTTAATACCGCGAACAGGTAATAACGGAAAGTTCATGGAACCTAAAGAAGGCGATATTGTTTTGATAATAGATCATTCGTTGCCACGAAATACGTGGCCGAAAGGCAAAATTAGTAGAACGTTACCGGGACCAGACGGTCACACCAGAGTGGTTGACGTCATTACTAGCACAGGTATCTTGAGGAGACCTACATCCAGAATAATAGTCCTGGTACCCGCGACGCCTCCCAAATGATGGTGCTAACGCACGGGGGGGGGAGATTGTTGGCGACGCGCCTATAAGAATGTTTCAGTTTATTAAGTCAACCGATGACGAATAACTTTTCAAAGACTTATTGTCCAATAGAAATGTTCTGATAAGAAAATGCTTAGTTAAATCTTAAAGAAATGTCGAATTAATGATATAAAGGTCTTGGGTTCGACTCCCAGGCCGGACTAGTTTACTGTTTTCTAAGTAATATCTTTCAATAAATTCATATAGGGAATTTATGATATAAATTATGTTACCGGATTTGTTCCCCGGTTGAAATCGTCTTTCCGACGATGTAAATTCAAAGGAATATTAAAGTGAAGTTAGAGATCGGATTTGTTCCCCGGTCGAGATGATCAATCTGTGCATAAACAGAATTAACGGAAGTTAATTGCATAAGTATTGTCTTGTATAAATTTGATATGTTTGTACGAAAACAAATGCCTATTTGTTATGATTGATTAATGAAAACATTCACTTGTATTGTTATCTGATAAGAAACATGATAACTGATAAGAATCTTATCAGAGATAGTTTCCTACAGTTTGAAAATTGTGTAGAAGCACTTATTTACCTAATATTGTTAAAATTAGTGTATTTCAGACTTTCATTTTTTCTGATAGCCGAGAGCCGTGCAAAGTTAGTTGTTCAAATAGTGTGAGTTCACGGAAGCACGCTGGCCACGCCCTTAGGAGGCCGAATATGTAAAAATTTTAAATGTTTGTAATTTCAGCAATTTATGTAAAAATGACTTGTAAAACATTTCAGGTTGATTGTACGTGCTAAAAAGGTGAATTCTGTGTTATTTTTATGTGAAAATTCCTGTGTATAAGTGAAATAATGATAGTTTTGTATAAGAAATTTAAAAGTGTTTTAAATAGTGAAATAAATAGAGAAAATGTAAATTAAACTATTGTATTAGTTAACATATGTATAAATTCAAGTGGGAAACGTTGTTTTAACTTTCTGTGTTAAATATTTAAGAAGTTTGGATTTTGAATTTGTGATTAAAATAGGCATATTTTGTTTTATAAATTAAAGGATTTTTGTGATACGAAAAAATAATATATATCATGGTGTAGATATTGTTTTGTGCTATCTAAATAGATAACTTGTATTTGTGTATGATTTATGTGAATAAAGAAATTAAGTGAAACGTGAGAGAGTAATAGTACAAATTCATGTTATTAAGTTGCGCAGGCACGCGAATGGCGCGGCTCACTTTCGCGTATAGTTCTGGGGGTAGCTTAGTGAACGGGTTTTATTGCAATTCGTTCGGGGAATTAGTTCGGAAAAATAAGAAAATCCTTCGGGAAAAGTGAAGAACCAGCAGTCAATAAGAAGAAAAAGTGTAGGGAAGTGATAGGGAAAGTGATTACTCTCTCACGGAACGGTTTGAAGATAATTGCTGTTTTATTCCCAAGTAATTCATCCCTAAAGTTATACAGTCCACATCGAAGAATTAAGGCGTCGGGACCGGGACGACTTCGGAAGACCCGTAATCCCCGTCTGAACCTACTTGCTGAAAAAGAAAGAGGTTATCGCCCTAGTGTGTTACTCCGTTGCGGAGATCACATAGGTTGTTCCCGAACCCAACGTAGGCGTTATAGGAGGCCGGATCGAGAGAAGCCTCGATTCCTCCCTTCTGTTTCTTTATCGAACGTTCCAGCCCGTCTGGTTCGTTTTAAATTGGTCCTTCCGAACCTGTTTCCTTTTCAGTAATAATGGGGTAGGCCTATTGTTCAGCAAATTTTATGGGTTGTAAAGGAATGATATGGAAGAGATATCACCACCACATCTTCTCTGTGTCAAAAGAGGCGACATCAAGGCTTTCTAAACATGACAATAGCAGCAAATTCTTCTAAGTAAGGGCTCATGTCGAGGACATAATGGTTAATGTCCTTATGATGATGAAGAGGAAGGGGTAATGTTGTTTAGATAACATTTGTTCATAACAGTAATGGCTAAGGTTGTAGTCAAATATTAAAAAGGAAAGAAGTTTTTCTTTTATCATCCAGTTTCTTGGTTGGTCAGCTAGACCAGAATCGCCTATCGATTGCAGTACTAAATGTTTTTAACACTGCGTCTATACCTCAGTCTGGATAATTTACATCTGACACATAACTGTGTAACCAAAAAATCCTCTTAGACGTAAGATCCTAGTTAGTGAGAGAGATCCTAGAGAAGAGAACTACTTTTTTCTTTAAATAATAAAAGAACTAACATCGTCGTAATATAACGTCGTAAATATAATATAAATAAACAACATACAAAAAATAAATAAACTCACCTTATACTTCTTCGTGCTTCGGGGCTTCCTCTTCTTTTTCTCCTGTCCCTTTCATCTCTATCTCTTTCCCTGTCGCGCTCTCGCTCACGTTCTCTATACCTATCCCGATCACGCTCACGATCTCTTTCTCTCTCCCTTTCCCTTTCGCGTTCGCGTTCTTTTTCCCGTTCCCTCTCGCGATGTTCCCTGTCATCTCGTCGGTCGCGTTCATCCCTTCGTTCGCGTTCACGTTCACGTTCGCGCTCACGATCGCGGGAACCACTAGAGTCGGCCGCTCGCCTTTCCACATTCGCCTGCCGCTCGTGCTCTTTCATTTGTTGTATTCTTTCCTTCTTAGGGATTTTGAACACTTCCTAAAAACATATTGTAAATATTTAACTACAAAATTCCAGATACTATATTTTTTAATTAGATTTAAACCATATGAATATGAATAACAACATGAATAACAATATGAATATTCGTTTCCAAAAGGATTTTTTGTCAACATTCCATATATTATAACAATAATGACTGGGTGAATAAATGGGTTCCATTTTCATAATTACCACATCTACAAACATCCATGTGACCACACAACCATTGTCAGTTGGATTATTTTCGTAGATTTTTACGGCAATAAACTATATGAACAAGTTTATATTAGGTAAAAATAATTCATCAACATATTTTATTTACCAAATATTGTTAATACAGATGATTTAATTTTAGTGAATCATTATAATATCCAGCATTAGTAGCCATCAAAATCATTAAATTATCCAGAAATGTAACATTTTAATGAAAGCAAAGAAGATATAAACAAAAAAAAAACCTTAATTTATATGATAGATTTTTCATAAGCATACCTTCAAACTGGACCATCTTTCTAGCAACTGAGTTGAGAGATCTCTAACTTTTTCCAGCATAACCGTATTTTCTTTATTCTTTTCAGACATGTCTACTGGTAAACCTGTAGCAATACATACTTTCATTCAATATTTAAGATACATAAAATAAGCAGCTATGCGGGTCACATGCGGCACTAGTCACAGTGCGCCTTGCATGACCTAACGTGATTACTGCTATAGCTATAGTTCACATGTAAACTGTGAGATCTTTCACTTTCTCTGGCTTAGTAAGTAGTTCCCCGGATAAATGCTGCGTTTACGCATTGGTCGCTAAACGCTGATCATTCAGATATTTCTATAATTAATAAATTTCTATGATTAATCCGTTTGTACAATAAAATTTAAAGCCGGAAAATTTTAAAGTGATCCCATAGTTTACTAGATGCCACAAAAATTCCTTTGCAAATGCTTAAATCAATTTTTGTCCACTTGATCATGGCACCGTGGCTTAAAATTCATTATCCCATTTCATTCCGTGAGTGTCGTAAGATGGGAAAAGACAAAAACTGTAATGGCTCCCGATTGATAGCGGTATAATAATATCTTTTACGCTAGTCGTACCCATACTGGCGACAGGCAATAGCGTTATAGATGCGAGACATTTAATACTGCGATCTCTGTCAATCTGCATGCCAAGAATTAATGCAAAATACTCCCTAAAACGGATCAGACTTTAACGGGCTGATGACGAAAGCACAAAAGAAAATAGAGCATATACGTTTTTGTAAATTATTGTTTTTATTATTGTTTTGTACACTAATCTATTCAAGAAAACCATATTTACCGGTCGCCTCATCAACAAATTGAGTATCAGTTGGAGTATCTATGGTGCTACGCCATCGCTCGATGATCGTGAAGAAACGGCTCTCTTGCACCATTGTTTTGTTTGTGATTGGTAACCGGTCAACAGTCAGTAGCATTTCTAGCCTACAAATAAACAGAGAATTGTAAAGATTTTTTTATATCATCACTTAATAAACGACGCACAAGCTTCCTTATATATTATTCAGGTAACCACAACAACTTAAATATTTGTCATGTAGAAATCTATACGAGGCGTGTGTTCAACAGTGGACTTTTCATAGGCAATAATGAGTTAACGAAATATTTATTAGAGATGCAGAACAGAAGACATAAAAAAGGGATAAAAATAATTGAGTGTATAATTCAAAGCCAGGGGCATAGAGAAGCTCGTGCTTCCAGCAGAAACAGGTAAGACAATCTGCCAGCAGTGTAATTGAGTAACCAATGGGAATCATGATTGACTTCGTTTCGATGTTTGATATTTGGTTTCCATGTATTAAATAAATGTATCACTATCAATTACAAATCTATATTTTACAAACTATTTTTGGACATTATTCATTCATTCATAACAGCCCTTCACAAGTCCACTGCTGAACATAGACCTCCCCCAAGGTATGCCACAAAGCACGGTCCTCAGCTGCATCCATCGACTTCCTGCATGTCTTACCAGGTCACTCCGTCTAGTGGGGGGTGGGGGTCGCCCTACACTTCACCTACCGGTACGAAGCTGCCACTCGAGAACCTTTTTTCCCCAACGGTTGTCGGTTCTTCGACCTAAATGGCCGGCCCATTGCCACTTCAGCTTACTAATCCATTGGGCTATGTAGGTCACTCTGGTTCTACTGCGGATATCCTCATTTCTAAATTTATCACTCAGAGAAACTCCGAGCATAGGCCTCTCCGTAGCTCGCTGACCGACTTTGAGCGTCCTCATACGGCCAGCAGTGAAGGACCACGTCTCGGTTCCGTAGGTCATCACTGGCAACACGCACTGGTTGTACAACTTAGTTTTCAGGTTTTGAGGTATATTTGGACATAGTGTTATTCAAATGACAAAATACAACACAGTTGTGGTGTGATTCCCACCAGCAATAATTCCAATCAGAATTACACCATCACACTATTTAGCTTGATGATGGGGTTTTTTTTTAATAGAAGAGGGGGCAAACGAGCATGCGGCTCACTTGATGGTAAGTCACATACGCTGCTCCGGCCTGGTATGCGCTCCTGAGCGATCAACAGAAGCGGCGACTACAGGCCCAGCAGAACTTGTCATTACGAACCATAGTCGGTGCGGGTCGCTACGTCCGGAATGACGACAGCCTAGACAACCTTAAGATAGAGAGCCTAGAAGAATTCGTGGTCCAGCTGGCGCGCGGTATGTTCGACCGCGCCGACAACGGGCCACATGAACACCTCAACGGCTTTGCGCCGTTGCACTCACGGCCCCCGGACGGGCGACCCTATCCAAGAGAACTCCTCCCTATATAGATTAGGAAGTCGAGTAAATCCCACAATGCCGCCGAAAGGCAAACCTAGACAAAATAATTGTGTTAAACACAATTATTGAGATAACCATCCTTTTTTGAAAAATTACCCGACTACGACGAAGTCGTTATTTACATTACAACGCCTTTTAACATCAAAGGCGCCCAGGACCGGCACACTGTTGTTTGCCTTGAGGAATGTCCGGGCGAAAGAAGCATACCCCGAGGCCCGATAAAGCCCATGCAGACGGCAATAGCAGCAGCCTTTTAAAAAGGAGTAAGCTCTTTTCTCAAAGGTTTCTAAGTTGTATCGGTCCAGAAAATTCGATGGTGGTAAACAATTCCACAGAGAAGTTGTACGAGGAATAAAACTCTTAGTAAAACGTACAGTTGTAGACCACCAAGCATCCAGATGGTGAGGATGGTATCGGGAATTTTGACGATTTTGACGACGACAAAGTGCGTTCGTGAAATTTGGCGGCTGGAACTAATCCGAACAAATCCTCAGAGCACTACCCATGGTAGATACGATAGAAAACACAAAGGGATGCAACATCCCTACGCAGCGCCAATGAATCAAGGCGATCAGAAAGAACTTGGTCGTCGACGATTCGAATCGCTCTGTGCTGGATGCAGTCAAGTGGAAGGAGCTGGCACTGGGGTGTCCTGGCCCAGAGATGAAAACAGTATTCCATGTGAGGCCCAACTTGCGCTTTGTAAAGTTGCAAGCGATGTGCCGGTATGAAATACTGTCTCGCTCTGCTGAGCACGCCAAGCTTTTTAGAGGCCGATTTGGCCTTCCCCAGCAGACCATGAAACTGCACACTATTCGATATGTCGACGCCGAGGATTCTGATGCTAGCTGAGGCAGCAAGGGGAGTGCCGTCAAACTGAGGAGATACGACAAAGGGGTTCTTTTTAGCGGTTAACGCGCAAACTTAGTCTTCTGGGGGTTAAACTGGACTAGATTTAATCGCCCCCAATCCGAGACTCTGTTCAGCAAAGACTCGACTTCAGACACAAGTTCGGCCCGGTACTCGGAGACATTTTCCCGAGAAATATTGGCACCGCCGGTGTACAGAGCATCACCAGTGCTGTCATCTGCATAGCAATGAATGTTACGGGTTTGCAACATATCATTAATATGCAGAAGAAACAGCTTTGGCGATAGCACGCAGCCTTGTGGAACACCAGCATTAATGGGCTTGTAATCAGAGCTTGCACCGCCAACAACGACCTTGATGCTCCGATCTGCAAGAAAGCTGGTGATCCAATCGCATGATTTTTAATAAGTCCATAGGAAAGAGAGCTTCGAAAGAAGCGCTTTGTGCCAGACCCGATCGAAGGTCTTCGCTATGTCCGAACTAATGGTCAATGCCTCCCCTTTGGACTCTACTGTCTCTGCCTATCTATAAGTAAGGTAGACCAGAAGATCACCAGCTGATCGACCACGTCCTCAAACTACATCATGATCTGGCAGTTTACAATAGACTCCATTATTTTGGAGAACAAGGAGGTAATGGCGATAGGCCTGTAGTTGGACGGGTCTGAGCAGTAACATTTTATAGGGATCGGGTGGACCAAAGCTGTCTTCCAAGAATTCGGGACTACACCCTGGGAGTAGGAATACCGGAAAAGACGCGTTAAAACTGGTGCCAACTCCAGAGCACACGTCTTCAGCACAATGGGAGGAACTTCATCAGGCCCACTCGACTTACTGACCTCTAGAAAGAAGAGTGCTTTGCGAACTGAGCGCTGTGTAAACCGTACATCCGGTATGGAGGAATCACACCGCGGGATGGTCGGCGGTGTGTTCCCTCCGTCATCGAGAGTCGAGTGGGACGCAAAGAGAGAGCCTGACAGATCGGCTTTCTCCTCTGCCGCATGGACCAGTGAGTCGTTCTCTCTGTGCAGAGATGGAAGAGATGACTACAGAAGTTCACTTGGACAGCCTTGGCGAGAGACCAGAATGCACGGGTTCCCGAAGGAAGGCGAACTAGCTTCTCGCCAATTCTCAGGCACTGTCTTGACAATGACTCTTGAAGGACCTGGAGGGGGAATTACAATTCTTTTTAAGAGTGCTGGTGTTTACATCCCAAGACATTGATGCGTCAGCCCAGGCCCAGTAGCTTTCCTGCTTATAGCGTGATACTATTTTACAAGAGCAACCAATGCATGGCTGTGATCTGCCTCTGATGGGCACCACAGACCATGGAATAAAAAGTTCCATACCCTGAAGTACCACATCAGTGACAGAATCAGCAACAACACTAGGATCGTCCGGCGAGAAGCAAACCCGCCCCTAAGGGTAGAATGTAAAAAAGGACCGCATCCCATTCCAAATGGCCGACCTATAGTGCCAAACACGGCATCAGCCTGCAGAATGCAACCGCGATGTTAATGTGACTGGCACCACACTCCGGACAACACAATGGTCCGACGAGCCTAAAGGGGCGTCGACGGAAATCTGACATCCATTCGGGTGAGAGGTCAGCAGAAGGTCCAATAGGGAAGGTGTATGATCTTCCACATCTGACATCCGCGTAGGCGCAGTAACCAGTTGTGTCAGACTATATGCCAAAGCAAAGTCATAAATAGATCTCCCTGCATGATCGGTTAAAAGTGAACCGAGCCATTCGGCGTGGTGGGCGTTAAAATCACCAAGGATCACGGTCTCTGCACATGGGATCTGCTGTAGCATTGAATCTGTAGCCATTTGGACGTGGTCGAGGAGTCGGTCTGTTTCGGTATTACAGCTATGGGACCTATTGAGGCACCCATAGACGCGGCTACAAATTTATATGTGATAGATCAACGCTGCAGCTATATTACGGTTGTAGCACGAATGGGTCGGCTCGGCCGGGGAAGGCCCACACTCTTACAGAATACCAGCGAAAAATAGCAGCTTAATACTGCAATATTTCGTATGGTGAGTGTAGAAATCCGGACCCCCTTTTTACTGGAACCAAGCATTCCATCTTAGCCCCCAGAGGTGATAACGCATCTGCGTTTTGATTCTTAATCGAGGATAAATGTAGATGTCTATGGGCCACAGCATCCACTTACCATCAGGTGAACTGTGTGGTCCTCTGTCATCCTTATTCTATTAAAATAAAATCACCAGGGGACCAAAGCTCGGTCAGTGACTTGAAGTCGGTGGAGATGTCAAAATACCAGGAAGTCAGCAACGACGAGGGGTTGGCAGGGGTGTCAGTCAATACAACCCGACTCGACAATTGACCTAAATTCGGTACTGACCTGAACTCGGTGGAGGCGTCAGCACACCAGGGCGCCAGCAACCGCAAGCCGCGGTAGTCGAGGAACAGGCGGCGGCACGGCAAGTCGGCGTCCCGCAGAAGTCTCAGCAGTGCGGTCTGCGCACGTCTTGTCTTCGCGCGCACTACAGTCCGCGACAAACGCAGCGTGTGGCTCTGATTCTTCACACCCGTGCGGCTGAGCGCTTCGAGGTCATCTTCGATCTGTACCAACAAACATTGTCATTTAATTATGTCTCTTAAGTTGAAAATATGGGGTGTAGAAGTAAGGAGTACCAACTCCCATAGTAGAATAGTTGAAAAAGTGGTTATCTGTAAGCAGTAAATAAAAGTTCAAAACTCTCCACAACAGCGCTGGAGTAGCTACTGGGATGAAGCATTTTGAACACATGAAGCAGTTGTCGACGGTTTGAAGTGTGCTGCTGCTAAACTGCTTAGTAGCTCTAAAATCTAAAATAATTTTATTTACTAAATATAACCTCAAAAAAGTCGTCTATCCCACTAATATTTTTCGGCACGTTCTTTAAAATTTTGCCCGTAGCTATAATGGCGTCACCTTTATTTAACGGTTTTCTATGGACACTTTTTAATACACAGTCCGTACTCCTTACTTCTACACTCCATAGTTAAAAAGTAATTTTCAATATCAGTAAATTTAAAAATGAAAACATCAACAGTTTAGTTATGACTAGCCTGTTCTAGTAATTTCACTTGACCTTACCAAATTGAACCTTTAATATGATAAACAAGTTGATTTTTAGAAAACCTTAATACAAGCAATATATTTCTACATAATGATTACTTATGTTTACGCAAGCACTTTACAGCATCTATAATCACAGGTGTGATAAAACCCAAGGTGGGATAAAATCCGTAAAAACAATTTTTATTAAAAATAATATTTTCACAATAAGGGCTGATTACTGGACAATTATTTTACCAAAATATTTAATTATATTATATTTAATTATATACCAAAACGTAGCAATACATAAAAAGTCCTTTTTATATCCAGAATTAAAAAGTGTTTGTTATAGTTAAGAGGTTGTAAACTGTAGATAGGCTGCACTAAAAGTATCGGGAATGGAATATTTCCACTGTTCCTGTCATATTAAAATCTTTTTAATTGAAAACTCCTTGGTTTTAAAAATCGAATACCATTTATTTATTTAAAAAAAGATTCTCGGTCTTGTCACAAGGTTTTGTCAAACTTGTTTAGTCGTGTAGTGCACCGTGTAGTGGCGGTTAAGAATATCCACTACCCCATATCTTCCCGTGGGTGTCGTAAGAGGCGACAGAGGGAGACAGGCAGGAGATGGGCAGCAGCATCTTCCTGATGACAACTGTGACGTAATAAAAAACTGCGGTTGCCAACCCGCTCGCCAAGCGTGGCAACTACGGCAAATACCCCCCAATGAACAAATACACAAAAAGACGGCCCCCAGTCCCCGGCGGCCCCGCTATTCCTGGCTACGGTGGCGACCATGGTAACGGCGGGGCAGGGGGTGCTAAGAATCTCCGGTGGAGGTTCGGTTGCCACCTACGACGACTCGACCTGGCAACATATAACGCACGCACCCTGAGGACTGACGAGAAGATACTGGAGCTGGAAGAAGAGGTAGACAAGTTGCGCTGGCATATTATTGGATTATCCGAGGTCCGAAGAGAGGGGGAGGACACGGCAATCCTCGAGTCCGGCAACTTGTTCTATCACCGGGAGGGCGACCATCTGTCCCAAGGAGGTGTCGGATTTATCGTCCACAAGTCTCTCGGCAACAACGTTGTAAAGATTGGGAGTGTGTCGACGAGGGTCGCGTACCTGATACTCAGAATCACCAAACGGTATTCGCTGAAGGTCATTCAGGTTTACGCACCAACCTCGGCACACCCCGATGAGGAGGTGGAGGAAATGTATGAGGATATTTCCAGAGCCATACATTCCTCCAAAACCCACTACACGGTGTTGATGGGAGACTTCAACGCAAAACTAGGCACAAGAGAAAGCGGTGAGCTGAAGGTAGGAAAATTTGGAGTGGGGCAACGGAACCGAAGGGGCCAGCAGCTGGCCGACTTTATGGAGAAAGAGGGACTCTTTATGATGAACTCTTTCTTCCAGAAGCGGCCCCACAGGAAGTGGACCTGGTCGAGCCCGACGGTTCGACAAAAAATGAGATTGACTTCATTATGACGACCAGACGCCAACTGTTCAGTGATGTCTCAGTGATCGCAAGGGTGAAAACTGGCAGCGATCACCGAATGGTTAGAGGCACACTGAACCTAAACGTTAAGTTGGAGAGGTCTCGTCTAATGAAGTCAACGCTCCGTCCCCCTCGTGCTCTAATCCAGAATCCCGAAACCTTTCAGCTCGAGTTACGTAACCGCTTCCAGTGCCTAGAAGATTGCAATGCAGTGGACGATATGAACGACAAGCTCGTGGAAACTGTCCATGCGGTCGGAGCTAAGTTCTGCAAGACCCGCCGCAGAAGAACACAAAAACTCTCCGATCACACTCTTAATCTCATGGCTGTTAGACGGGAGATGAGGCTGCAATCGTCAACGGATTTGACAGCATACAGGCAACTGAACAGACAGATCTCCAAATGCATGCGGCGAGACTTACGCAACTTTAATACTTCTCGTATTAAAGAAGCGATCGAGCGGAACCAGGGCTCCAAAGTCTTTGCCAGAGATCTGTCTGCCAGAAAGAGCCAACTGTCAAAGCTGAAGACTGAGTGTGGCAACATCGTTTCCGGGACACCTGAGATTTTGAGTGAGATTGAGAGGTTCTATGGGCAGCTGTACACATCATCGTTGGAGCCACACGCAAGTGTGAGTAACGATCCAAGAGCAAGTCTTATCCGACACTATTCCGATGATATCCCGGACGTCAGTCTAAGCGAGATTAGAATGGCTCTCCAGCACCTTAAAAACGGCAGGGCCCCAGGCGAGGATGGAATTACAGCGGAGCTTCTGAAAGCGGGTGGAACACCGGTACTTGTAGTCCTTCAGAAGCTCTTCAATTCCGTCCTCCATGGTGGCACTACTCCAGAGGCGTGGAGCAGAAGTGCGGTGGTCTTGTTCTTTAAGAAAGGCGACAACGCTTTCTTAAAGAACTACAGACCGATTTCCCTTCTGAGCCGCGTCTACGTGCTGTTTTCGAGAGTCATTACGAATCGTCTCGCACGCAGACTTGACGACTTCCAGCCTCCCGAACAAGCCGGTTTCCGAAAAGGCTTCAGTACCATAGACCACATACATACCCTGCGGCAGATTGTACAGAAGACTGAAGAGTACAATCTGCCACTTTGCCTGGCGTATGTGGACTATGAGAAAGCCTTTGATTCCGTCGAAATTTGGGCGGTGCTACAGTCCCTCCAGCGGTGCCAAGTTGACTATCGGTATATCGAAGTGCTGAAGTGTTTGTACAGTAGGGCTACGATGGCTATCCGAGTACAGAACCAGAGCTCGAAACCTATCCAACTGCAGAGAGGTGTAAGACAGGGTGACGTTATATCCCCGAAACTCTTCACCGCTGCATTGGAAGACGTTTTCAAGCTACTGGACTGGAAAGGATACGGTATTGACATCAATGGCGAGTACATCACTCACCTTCGATTTGCCGACGATATAGTCCTTATGGCAGAATCGCTGGAGGACTTAAGCACTATGCTCAATGACCTCAATAGTGCCTCCCAACGGATAGGTCTTAAGATGAACATGGACAAAACAAAGATCATGTTCAATGTCCTTGTCACACCTATGCCGGTAGTTGTTGGGAGCACTATGCTCGAAGTTGTTGACGAGTACGTTTACCTGGGACAAATAGTCCGACTAGGTAAGTCCAACTTCGACCGAGAGGTCAATCGACGGATTCAACTCGGCTGGGCAGCGTTCGGGAAATTACGACATATCTTTTCGTCAGGTATACCTCAATCTCTAAAAACTAGATTGTACAACCAGTGCGTGTTGCCAGTGATGACTTATGGATCTGAGACGTGGTCCTTCACTGCTGGCCGTATGAGGACGCTTAAGGTCGCTCAGCGAGCTATGGAGAGGGCTATGCTCGGAGTTTCTCTGCGTGATAGACTCAGAAATGAGGATATCCGCAGTAAAACCAGAGTGACCGACATAGCCCAACGGATTAGTAAGCTGAAGTGGCAATGGGCCGGCCATATAGCTCGAAGAACCGATAACCGATGGGGAAGAAAGGTTCTCGAGTGGCAGCCTCGTACCGGTAGGCGTAGTGTAGGGCGACCCCCCACTAGATGGAGTGACGACCTGGTAAGACATGCAGGAAGTCGATGGATGCAGGTGGCTCAGGACCGTGCTTTGTGGCATTACTTGGGGGAGGCCTATGTTCAGCAGTGGACTTGTGAAAGGCTGTAATGATGATGATGATGATGATGTTTAGTCGTTGAGAAAATGGAATTGACTCGAGAAAATTCAAGAGCTATGATTTATTATGACTTTCGAAGTGGTTTAACACAAAAACAGTGTGTTGACCGGATGATTTCTGCATTTGGTGATGAAGCCCCATCCAAAACCACAATTTATCGCTGGTTTGCTGAATTTCAACGTGGACGTGTCAAGCTCAGTGATGATCCCCGTCAAGGTCGTCCAAAAACTGCAGTCACCCAAGAAAACGTTGATGCTGTGCGTAAGCTGATTGAGGAAGATCGACATGTAACATACCGCGAAATTCAGGCAACTTTAGACATTGGCATGAGTCAAATACGAATAATCTTGCATGAACAATTAGGTGTAAAAAGTTGTTTTCCCGATGGATACCGCATTTGCTCTGTGAAGAGCAAAAAGCGGCTCGCGTTACTTGGTGCGTCAGAACTCTCGAAAGATTCCACGCAGGATCCTCAAATGCTGTTTACAACATCGTATCAGGCGACGAATCCTGGATATACGCGTACGAACCCGAAACAAAAAACCAGTCACGAGTTTGGGTGTTCGAAAATGAGATAAAGCCAACAAAAATTGTTCGTTCACGGAGTGTTGCAAAAAAAAATGGTGGCCACGTTTGTCTCCGAAACCGGCCATGTTACGAATATTCCTCTTGAGGGACAAAGAACGGTTAATGCAGAATGGTATGCTAGCATTTGTTTGCCACAGGTCGTTTCTGAACTCGGTAAAAAGAACTGCAACCGCCGCATCATCCTCCATCACGACAATGCGAGTTCTCACACCGCACACAGAACAAAAGAGTTTTTAGAGCAAGAAAACATAGAATTATTAGACCATCCACCGTACAGCCCCGACCTAAGCCCTAATGCTCTGCTCTGCTTAGCTTGGGACTAGATGGCGTTGTGTGATAGTTTAAAAAAAAAGATTTCTATACTTTCCCTAAAATAAAGAATAAATTGCGTGGATAGAGATTTTCATCACCTGAAAAAGCTGTGGACGCCTACAAAACGGGCATTTTGGAGACCCCAACTTCCGAATGGAATGGTTGCTTCAATGATTGGTTCCATTGTATGGAAAAATGTGTCAAATTTCGCGGAGAATACTTCGAAAAACAATAAATACAGTTTTAAATAGTAATGTTGTATCACTTCCTTGATTCCCGAAATTTTCAGTGCCGTCCTCATAATTTCTTTTAGGAAAGCGCTATTAATACTGAATATTAGAAATACTGAGAAATTAAACATCTAATACATCAATTTTCCATGTGTCTCTTATAAATGATAATTATTTGTAATAAAAAAAACACATTTCATATTATAGATACTGAATTACCGAAATCAAAATAGTAAATAAAGTATAATCTTACATCAGCATCCTGCACCAAGTCAGGTGCTTTTGGCTTATATTTTCGCTCCCTTTTGATTTTAGGAATTCCAGGCTGTGGTTGTTCAGACAGTACATCTGTTCCACATGGCTCTTCTGAAGATTCAATTGTTCCTGTTTTCGATGTTGAGACATCTCCTTCCTCCTGAATATTAAACACGCACTTTGTTAGTTAATTACATATACATATCCCTGGATACAGGTATTCTGTCATTTTTGAGAGGATTATAAAGCATTTTGTCCACCGCATTGCTTCAGGGAGTGATAGACAACTTTACATGTCTTTCAATTTTTTTTATTCCTCAGTCATACAGGTTTCCTCACGATGTATCGTCGCTTAGCACATTATGATTCAGCACTTAAAAACGCAATTAAGAATATCTAGCTACCGACAGGCATCAAACCCAAGTTGCTTGTGCAGTGTGCAATTTATAAGAAGCGCTCAACCCCTGAGTTATCACAACTCCATTTATCAACACTTATCTAAATTAATTTTATTTCATTTTTTGCTTACCAGTGCAGTACTAGGTATTGAATAACACTTTAAAAAATTTGTGTAAGTGCTATCCATGTGCATTTAGAAGTCATATTTTTAGTATGAGTCATATGCAAGATTTTGAAATTGACATTGCTTCGCTAGGTCTCTCTTAATGAGCCTAAAGTATTATCACTTTGATAACGCTGGCAGAAAAATGATTAGTTTATGCAATACGGTTATAATTTTATTCTTTATAAATCTTTATAAAAATTTACCCCCACACTAGGATTTTCTCCTTTATCGTAGAGGCAGTTTACAAACGTAAATTGCACACAAACATCCAGACCTTGAACAATTATTTGTAGGCAATACAAAAACTTATTCCGTGCGGGATTCGAACCCGCGGCCCCAAGCGATGCAACTCAGTACTCTCACTGCGCCATGGAGCTGTAATATAATTTATTAAATATTAATTAAGTTGCAAAATTGGTTACTGGATCCCAAGTAGACTTTTGAATGTAATACTTTTTTTTTAATAGGATAAGGGTGACAAACGAGCATACGGCCCACCTGATGGTAAGTGGACGCTGTGGCTCATAGACATCGACATTTAACCTGCTTAAGAATCAAAATGCAGATGCTTTGTCACTCTTGAGGACTAAGATAGAATGCCTCGATTCCAGTAAAATGGGTCTCATAGTAGCAAAGTAACTTGTAAATAAGCTTTCTTTGTATTTGGCCATTGATGCTGTGGCATTGAAGGCTGCAGCAATTGGCTCACTGTGACAAAGACACCTTTCATCTAACCATGGTCTTATGTGTCCGCAAGATTGGCAGTAAGAAAATGTGACCTCTGTATCCATTTCCTCACCATTTTTCGCCGGTTACCACATATATCAGGTAAAGACACCCAGCACTTATGTATATCACATTTATGGTTAGGTTTAGGGCTGTTTAATATAAAGCTAGGATTGTTAGGATGTTAGGTATGATAGGTTAGAACTCTCCCTAACATTTTTGTAGTCAACTATCTAATACAGGATGCGAAAGTACAACATAGTGACAGTTAATTCTACAAATGTTAAAGTGCAATAAAGATAAAGGAAAGTGTTGTCCAGCAGCTCCACTAGCTGATATATATATATATATATATATATATACTTGCATAGATGTGCCTGTCTTTATGAGCACATTTATAAGCAATGGTGGCTGCAAACAACAACAAGTAAAAAATATAAGACAATTTGAACTAAGTTGTCACCCTCGTTTATAATATGGACCATCAAGTTCACTGTTTTAGGTTGTATTTATATGTAGGGTGGAAATAATGTTTTTTATAATATCACACTGCTGCTCCATCAGAAATATATTAATATTTTACAGTGGGACATCTATGTAATGCAAAAATGCAGCAGCAGGGTCAGCATAATTGTACTAATTAATACCTCATCATCATCATCCTCGGAGTCAGGCTCGGCACCTATCCATCCGCGACAATTCTCCGCTCCACAGTAGCACCGCTGCGCCACCTTGCTGCATGTAACAAACACATCACTGATATGTGAACTCCACCTCACACCACTTGCTGGAGTTTTCAATTGTTACTGACTGTGAGGTCTATAGAAATGGAATACTATGTAAAAGTGGATCTCAAAAATACATCAAAATGACTG
Organism: Parnassius smintheus behrii; assembly: GCA_036936625.1. NCBI lineage: Eukaryota > Metazoa > Arthropoda > Insecta > Lepidoptera > Papilionidae > Parnassius > Parnassius smintheus. The sequence continues at coordinate 14,275,224 of JAUPFT010000005.1, read as the reverse complement.
GGAATCAAAAGATTGATCCTTTATTATTATCACCACCTTAAAGAAAAGAACACCGCAAAGAAAATGTAAATACCTATGGGTCGGCAACAATTTTTAGTAAATGTAACTAAACTTGTTTCTTTTTGTTCGCCAAGTAGTGAACAAATTAACTAATGTAAATTGCTTAATTAGGTGGTTTACTCTAGATTCAAAAGACACAACAGTCATTAAGTTCCTACTCGGTTTTTAAGACTATCTAAGTAATTGTTTTTAAAGTTGAAATGATCCACAACCAACAGTAACTATAATATATTAGGGGAATTATTATCTATAACTGTATTATTTATTTATTTTATATATTTTTTTAAATAATTATAATCTCCTAAGCTGCACAATCATTTCTGAATTGACAGGCAACTTGTCACAAAATGCAAATTAAAAATTTAAATACTACTAAAAATTTTCCATACTTTTTCACTTGTACTCACTCTTAATTTCTTACACACATAAATCAAAGAACAAGCAGTAGAAGATCAATAATTCTTGATCTTTGTCAATCAATTAACAAATTAAATCAACCAATTAAACTGTTCATTGATTCAATATCTCCTGATTTTAATTATGCAGTATTATAATGTTAGTTACTTCTTGACATAATGTTAGATAAATACTTTTGTTTATTTCATGAGCAGACTAATAACAAAAGTCAAAATATCAGTTAAATAAAAAATATGAGTGAAATAATCATAAGCTACTTACCCAAAACGCTGAAACTGATAATCAAAGGTGATCTCTTCTCCAATAGCAATATCTCTTTTGCTGAAAAAACCTATTCTGAGCTCTCCGTTAACTGTCCACTTCTGTGTCTCTGCATTTGGTTCACAGGAATGATTTATGAATCGAGATATGTTGCCCTTCATTGTTGCATCAATTACTGTGTCACCTTTTAGGGACATGAAGTAATGGTGCAGATTGTTTTCATCGGAATAAGATTGTGCTCGCTTATAAAACTGTTCATAATCTAGGACTTCACCTACATACTCCATTAGAAATTCACCTCTGTAAAATGATTATACAGTATGTTATTTGAATTAAAAATACTATCTAACAACAATTCTTTTAGGTTAAATATGAGAAACAACTAACACTAATCTTAAGTAAATATTAAAATAAAATCCTCCTCCCCCACATCGTAATCCATTTGATGATAATGATTATTATGTGTTATATTATTGTTATAACTTGACTTAAAATTAAGTATCAACAAGATATAGTAGGAATGTACAATAAAGTAACTTACGCGGGAATAACAGAATTAGCTTCAACTCCACAACCTTTTTTATCTGCATAAAAGACTTTCAATGCAGCATTTTCCTTATTTTGAAATCGTCTATTTGTACAACGATCACCAACAGGGCACCGAGAATTACTGAAAAATGTTATTTGTACTTAATTTTTCTGTAAATAGTAAATATAGTATATCATAATTCACAAAAATAAATGAAATTATAAACTCTTACCATTCAATCATGAGTAATCTATTTAGACAATCTTCTCCACATGCTAATTCTCCACGCTCTAATTCTTCTTTGGTCATGAAACAGTCACATATCATCTTCTTTGTGTCTTTACTAATCATACGATCACATAGATACTCATTCTCATCTAAATGTTGGTACTGATTCATTCTCTCTTCAATTATCTTATCATAAGCTTCCTTAGTTAACTCAGTGCAATTCTGCTCCTCATGGGAAGGATTCTGTTCTTCAAGTGGGGGTAGTAATCTCTGAGGTAAACTTGGACTAGCAAGTGGGGAGTTAGCTGGAGAGTTTGCACCCATTTCAAGCTCACTGGATCTCCGCCAACGGGATTTTACTTTTACTGGCATTTCAGAGGGAACTGGAAATTGTGCAGAATTTATGGTTGTATTTGTAACAATTTCACTGACTTTTTCTTGACTATCAGAGCCTAATTCTTCAAGTTTCAGTTTTGTTTGTGTAATTAAAGCTTTCTTTAATGGTGTCTTGACTAAACCATATCCTTTTGTTTTCTGTTTCATATTGCTAATAGTCTTGATTCGGCTAGATCGTCTGACTCCCGTAGGGGAGGACTCTGCTGAATCATTTGAATTATTTTGTGTATGCTCTGTTACCCTCGAGGAATTACTATCATCAGATAAAGTAGAACTAGGGGTTAAGCTTGGATCAGGCCTTGTCAAATCATTTGAATTCTCTTTCAGAAATATATCAGGTATATTACATTGAGTTACCTGTGAGTAATTAATTTCAGAACAATCCATAGGTGAATAGGTTCGTGAACTTGAATGGGAGGCAAGATTTAAGTTTGCAAAATGTTTTTGGAAATCAGAATCACGTTTCTTGTTTTCTGATATTTCATTATCATTAATCTGCTGCAATTTTGATTCTCTCTGTGGACTATCTATCTTAATGTTATAATAAAGCTCTTGGTTATCATCCTCAACTATTTGAACTACTGTAATTATTTCATCCTCGTCACATGCATATTCAATTTGTTCTTGCAATGGAATGTCTTGAATTTCTTGGCTTGATTGTATATTAAGATTTTCATCTCTTTTCATACTTTCCATTTGTTCTGCACGCTCAACTAAAACTGATGTATCAGTTATTGAATGATTCCCTCGCAAAATTCTTTTACTGTCATTTTTTGAATTTTGTAAGGGCTTTACTGGAGCAGCTTTTGACTTTTCTGGTAATGGCTGTGGAACGGCTTGGGTGGTTTGATTATCTTTTGAATTTGAGGCAATAGTCAGAGGACTGGGACAGGCGCCACTATTTGTATCAGAATGAACATCTAACGCAGCATTTGAGTCAGATTCTGAACTAGCACAAGGATCAATTGCCTTAGTTTCAATACTGCTATTAGTTTCACTGTCACTTCCAGTTTCACCCTTTCTAGACAAATTATCGTCATTATTAAATAGACAACGATATTTACCAAATTTCTTATGCAGAGCTACAACTGGTTGTAAACATTTCATACCAGGTTTCAAGCTCTGAGGTTCAGATGATTGAATATTATTTTTTGTTGATGCAGAAATGTTTATGCTTGAATCTTCAGGAGGTTTATCATTAGCTTGTAGCTCTGAAGTAGTTGATTCAACGGGGGTGGAAGTTTCGCCTTCCCCAACAACAGTTTCGGCATTTGGTTGTTTCCCGCGTCGAGTTGATCGTCGGGCAGCAGGTTTTGTTGAAGGTTTTCTTTTCTTGGCCATTTTAAAACGTAAAGACAAACGACCTATAAGTATAGTAAATTCATTACATTACGAAAAATCACTATGAGTTTTGACCTCTTTAAGTGTTAAAGTGTAAATATCACATGGTAATTTAATATAGATCAACAAAAAAATTACCAAGTAATTAACTTGTTAACACTATTCCAATTATTAATATCAATGTTTTAATTAACAATAGATTTTTATAACGAAAAGCATTTACACAGCATAACTACCGGGCCAAATCCAATGCCCATCAATATTTTTAACAATGACAATGTTACACTAGACTATTATAGACTTACCATAACTTTTAAAGCGTTATTATTTTTAATATTTATTAGATACCAAAATGTAAACTTGAAAATGAAAACGCTTTCAGAAATTAATAGTCAAATCAAGTCACTTCATTTTCCCCAATCCATTTTTTTTATTATTATAAAAACAACCCCAACGAAAGTCTTTGCCCCAATCCACCAATCCATAAATCTGTCGAGTGTCGAAAGTGTAAAACAACATAACACCACAGTACTCTGTGCGTTATACATAATAATCTGTAGTTTTTTGATTTGTACTTTGTAGTAGACTAACGGGAGTTTTGGCGGGAACTTGGCCGTAGACGGATTGTCGCTTGAATAATGGTTTGAAGCATTGATTTATATGTTACACTAGATAAGTAATTTCCGCGCCAAAGCGTTGTCACTTCACATAAGGCCACAGCCTTATACTCAGCGAACGTCGGTTCAGTGTTCAAGGTGACGCCGTCCGAGTTAAGCCGAACGATTCACAACAAAAAATGGGTAAATGCGTAGTGAAAGAATGCGTTTCAAGGTCACAAAAACATAATAAATCAAGCGGAATCACTTTCCATACGTAAGTTTTAATTTATATATTCATATTAACGTTTAAAACACTAAAAAATTAAATAAAATATCGAATATTGCCATTTAGGTTCAATGTTGCCACTTTTCCGCATTTGTGATTATCCTACATTAATGGGAGACTATATAATTAATGGAGTAAGTTAATTTGTTACCTCCGATTTTAAATATTTTGGAAATTATAATAAAAACTACGTTTTAACTTTCATACAATATAATTAATTATTCTTATTTTAGTTTATTCTTGAATTATCTTTTAAATATATTTTATTACCTATTTTATATTAATAATTTTATATTATTTATAATTTCGTATACATTTTATATTAATTATATTTTATTAGATACCTATTTTTATTGTTTGATTTATTAGAACCATAAAAATACGTTTTATTTCATCATTATGTTTACTTCTATTTATCTGATAAGCTTTGTATCCCTTTTTTTCTAAGGGGACGTAATAAAGATTTTAAAATAAAATATACTTTTTTAATATAAAAACAATTAACTGCAGCTTAAAAAAAAACTCATTTTTATTGCGTATTTTAGGTAAAATTTCATATAGTAAGCCACACCAACCCGCCATTGCATGTTTGTGTGTCTATCTTTTTTTAATCTTACGACGACGATATTGTTTTCGCAACTTGTGTAAGTGAGATAGATATATGTTTACTTCAAATTGTTATTAGTTTCAAAGCTACGTCGTCGCGTTTGGATAGTGGTTACACTTTTTTCGACGCGCGGTAATGTGGTTTGCTCCTCTAGTCTTGTATAACTCAATGGTTTGAAGTGGATTTTGATTCGTAAAAGTGATGCGATTTTGTGAATTAAGTGTCCGCGCGTGTGAACTATTAGAGAAAACGACGAAACAAGTGCTTTGATGTCGATATAAACCTCAAGTTATTTTGATCGCTTGGGCGCCTTATGAACTTGAGTGGCTGTCGTCATCAACTGTCCGCTAGGTTGAGCTGTCGTCAAAATCCCCCAATGGCTTCGCAATGTGACGCATCAGCATATTGTGGAGAAAAAGAACATAAAATGAAGATTCCTAAAGAAAGGATATGCTCAGAAGGTCTAGAAACCAGAGCCGTGAAGCCAGTTAATAAAGAAGAAGAAGTAGTGGACTAACCTAAATGTTCCCCGTAACTTCGTCCGCGTGGAATTTATTACGGTTGGATTTCATGGGTTTTATTTTTTTGTGCGGAACCTTAATTATATTTCAAACATAAAAGTAGCCTAAGTTACTCCTTATTACCTACATCAGCTATCTGCAAGTGAAAGTCCAGTCAAAATTGGTTCAGTAATTTTGCGAACTTAGCTGAATCAAACAGACAGACCGACAATTTTTTATTGTTTTCATTGTAAGTACCGAATATACTTTAATATGCATTTAATAAAAAACGTTATTTTAACATTACACAGAGACATTTCCATTATTTAAAAAGATGGTAATTTTGTTTGTGTTATCTTTAGAACAGTAGAGTAATTACTTTCATACGTATGCATAGCGAGAACCTACAATTCTACATAAATTGAGTCAATATACACACAAGGTATGGTCCTGAGCCACCTCATCCAGGAATTAAAAAAAAATAAAAATGAAATCAAAATGCTTTATGTTTGGAACATACCAGGTTTATCAACGAAATTTGATAACATTCCTTTTAAGTATATAAATACCTGTATTAGGAAGTTCGCGCGTGAGCTCCGAGGAATCGGGGGCTGAGGTAACGGGCGGGTGTGTACCGCGCCCAACCATCGCTGCACACCCCGCACGCTCCCATTACTAGTCAGTAGAGGTGGGTAATATCGCTTTTAGCCTATATCAAATCGTACCTATGTATTGCAAACGAATATCTGATATTGTATCTATATATTTTAATATATATATACATATATATATATATATATATATATATATATATATATATATATATATATATATATATATATATATATATATATATATTTGTGGATGTTTTCGTTATATTAAATTAACTCATGTCGTGTTTATGCCATCTAGCGTATTTTGTGTATACCACCTTGAGAGTTAATCAATTTTTGTACAATAAAATCATTTTACGTATAAATCGAAGTAGATGACGCTTACAAAGTATTATTTTACTCGTTTACTCTAAAGAATACATTTTTAATTTATTACACTTAACTTCTCAAAATAGTCCCGTACTATGCGTGTAAGCGGACGGGACATTGTTATACATAATAGGTTTAATTGGTTCTACACAATGTCAAAACCTAAACTTCAATTACAGTATTTACCTAATATCTACGCATCTATATAATATTTTATGTTACACTACTTTTTATACACAAAAACAGTTCAAACTTAAAAAACTATCAAAAAACAAAAACATTATCAAATTACAAACCTAATTACAAACGAAAGTGAGCAGAGAAAATACATAAAATATGTCATCTGCATTTAAATTACGCGACGCAATTCACGAACGAACGGAACGGAACGCTTGTCGCCATCCCGGGGAGTCACATAGGCATGTCATCTCCGGTTGTTCGGCGCTTTCGAACTCTGAGTACTTGCACAGGCACAACCTAGTAGCCAGAATTCTACACCAAGAGCTCGCTCTGAAATACCTTCTCGTGGACCGGAAATTGCCGTATTATAAGTACTTGCCGGAAGCCTTGTTCGAAAATGACCGCGCCAGGCTCTACTGAGACCGAGCCATCATCACAGACAGAACTATTCTTGCGAATAAGCCTGATATTGTGCTGATTGGCCGAGCACAGTCAAGGATATTTTTGGTCGACATTACCATTCCGTATGACGAGAAACTCGTGAAAGCCGAAACAGATAAACGAACAAAATATCTGGACCTGATTCACGAGGTGACCGTCATGTGGGGTGGTCTGCCGGCCGACATCATTCCTGTAGTCGTATCTGCGAATGAGCTAATCCCAGTCAGCCTCTCGGGTCATCTGAGGCGACTGGGACTCCGTGACGGACCGCTCCGGGCTCAAATGCAGAAGGCGGTGCTCCTCGATACTGCCCGCATCGTCCGCCGGTTTCTTTCCCTGTCCTCCAAACCCTCGGCCGTTTGGTCTCCCCTGCCGAGGGCATCAATCTGGTTGGATCTTATTTATATATTTTTTGTATTTATTTTATTTTATAGATATTTATGTATATTTATCTTGATTAAAACTACTTTTACGGGTTTTATCGCGTTTATTTTCTCTTTTAATTACTTTTATTTTTTAATTCCCGACGTTTCGGGCGCTTTCCAGCACCCATGGTCACGGGGGACTGAGATGACTGACGTCCCGATGTCATTGTTAAACCCGGAGTACCTTCAGCTTTTTTAATTATTGTTTATGGTCCGATCTATGCAAAATGTACTGACTATGTCCCGAGGTCTTGCAGTGGTATGCTTGGGTTTAGTTTTAATTTTATTGATTATAGGATCCCAAGCAGGTGGTAGTACCCAGCCTCCTTCTCTATTGAAATTAGGATGTTTTTAATTTCAATAGCCTCACGTATCATCGTTGGTAGGAATCGGTGTTCTTTCGCGAGTGTTTGTGGTCTATCAAATCTGATGTAATGGTTGCGGCCGTCTAGGATATGATCACAAACTGCAGACTTCCCGGAACGTTGATGCTTCACATCAGCTATATGTTCTTTTACGCGGGTCCTAATTGATCTTTTTGTTTGTCCTATATAAGAGAGACCACATTCACAATCAAGCTTGTACACTCCTGCATCTTGTAGAGGAATATGACACTTGACGGATGGTAGGAACTGACTAATCTTCTTCGGCGACTTGTAGAATGTTCTAATAGAAGCTCGCTTCAAGATATAGCCAATCTTGTCTGTGACACCTCTGACATATGGTAGTACAGCAGGCACACGCTCGACTGTGGCCGGCTTCGCTCGGTCACTGTGACGTAAGAGCGGGACCCGAAGCTTGTTGTCGTGCAGAACTTGCTTGACGTGCTGAAGCTCGCCGGCCAGGTGTTTGCTGTCACAGATCCCTCGTGCTCTCTGTAACAAAGATTTGTCCACGGTAGCTAACTGTGAAGGATGGTGGTGAGATTCACTGTTTAAATATCGGTTTGTATGGGTCTTTTTCCTATACACAGTGTGACCAATGGTGTTGTTAGGATTTCGGATGACTAACACATCTAGGAAAGGTAAGGAATTATTTGCCTCTAATTCCATAGTAAATTGAATTTTAGAGTTTATGGAATTACGATGTTCTAAAAATGCAGTTATTTTGTCGGCTGGTAAAATTGTGAAAGTACCGTCTAAGTACCGCTTGTAGATCCTTGGTGTAACAGGTGCAGTAAGGAGGGCTTTCTCCTCAAAGTCTTCCATGAATATATCGGCGACAATGGAAGATACAGGTGAGCCCATCGCAACACCATCTACTTGCTTGTAAAACTCTTCCTTCCACAATAGATAGCCAGATGTAAGACAATGTCTTAGTAATACTGCATATTCTGCTGGCATGTTATTTTCCTCTAGTTTCCTAGTAAAAATTGAGATGCAGTCTTCAACAGGTAGGCATTTAAATAGAGACTGAACATCAAAACTGACCACGGTTTCATTGTCAGTAAGATGTAGGTCTTTTATGTCACTGACAAAATGGTATGAATCCTTAGTGTGTGCTCTTGTGTGCCCTCTGAGTGGTGATAATATTTTAGCTAAGTATTGAGCCAATCTGTAAGTTGGCGAATCAATCTGACTCACTATTGGACGTAATGGAGCATTCAGTTTGTGTATCTTTGGTAACCCATACAACTTCGGTGGTTTGGCACATGAAGGTATTATCGAATTAACGTCCAGATTCAATTTTTCGGAGTATTTCTTAATTAGATCGCTAGTTGTTTTAAGCGTATTAGTTGTAGGGTCTGTTTTGACCTTTCGATAAGTAGTTTCATCCGACAAAGTTGTTGTATTTTAAAATTGTAATCTGACGTATCCATTATAACCGTAGAATTACCTTTATCTGCGCGGAGAATCGTAAGCTCTGGTCTGTTGCGTAAGTTTTTCAACGCGTTAAATTAATTTTTGGGAAGATTTAATTTCGGCGCTGAACTTCGACGTAACATAGACGAGATGTCTTGACGTATGGCCTCTAAATCCTCATTACCAATATTATTTTTATACAGACAGTCCTCAACATTACAGATAATGTCCTCATACGGTATTTTATGCGGTGTTATTGCGAAATTAATACCTTTTTCTAAAATTTTTATTGTGGCGTCGTCCAGTGTTTGTTTTGATAAGTTGTAGACAGTGCGTTGTTTACGATTCGTGTCTGTGTTAAACGATTTCGTATGTTTGACATTTGATTTAGTTGCTAATTTAATAGTTGCTTATTTAATTAAATTAAATATAAGAAATCATTATATATTCATCTTTTCATTTTAATTTATAATTATATATTTATAGAACTCAACCAGATGAGAAAACTATATAGATACCCTAATAATAATAATATTAACACACGGTGTACCAGAAGTGGAATATGATGAATAGGCCGTGATGATGATCATCATCATCATCATTACAGCCCTTCACAAGTCCACTGCTGAACATAGGCCTCCCCCAAGTAATGCCACAAATCACGGTCCTGAGCCACCTGCATCCATCGACTTCCTGCATAACTTACCAGGTCGTCACTCCATCTAGTGGGGGGTCACCCTACACTACGCCCACCGGTACGAGGCTGCCACTCAAGAACCATTCTTCCCCATCGGTTATCGGTTCTTCGAGCTATATGGCCAGCCCCTTGCCATTTCAGCTTATTAATCCGTTGGGCTATGTCGGTCACTCTGGTTTTACTGCGGATATCCTCATTTCTGAGTCTATCACGGAGAGAAACTCCGTGAATGGCCCTCTTCATAGCTCGCAGAGCGACCTTGAGCGTCCTCATACGGCCAGCAGTGAAGGACCACGTCTCAGATCCGTAAGTCATCACTGGCAACACGCACTGGTTGTAAACTTTAGTTTTCAGAGATTGAGGTATACCTGACGAGAAAATGTGTCGTAATTTCCCGAACGCTGCCCAGCCGAGTTGAATCCGTCGATTGACCTCTCGGTCGAAGTTGGACTTACGTAGTCGGACTATTTGTCCCAGGTAAACGTATTCGTCAACAACTTCGAGCATAGTGATCCCAACAACTACCGGCATAGGTGTGACATGGACATTAGACATGATCTTTGTTTTGTCCATGTTCATCTTAAGACCTATCCGTTGGGAGACACCATTGAGGTCATTGAGCATAGTGCTAAGGTCCTCCAGCGATTCTGCCATAAGGACTATATCGTCGGCAAATCGAAGGTGAGTGATGTACTCGCCATTGATATTAATACCGTATCCTTTCCAGTCCAGAAGCTTGAAAACGTCTTCCAATGCAGCGGTGAAGAGTTTCGGGGATATAACGTCACCCTGTCTTACACCTCTCTGCAGTTGGATATGTTTCGAACTCTGGTTCTGTACTCGGATAGCCATCGTAGCCCTACTGTACATACACTTCAGCACTTCGATATACCGATAGTCAACTTGGCACCGCTGAAGGGACTGTAGCACCGCCCAAATTTCGACGGAATCAAAGGCTTTCTCATAGTCACGCCAGGAAAAGTGGCAGATTGTACTCTTCGGACTTCTGTCCAATCTGCCGCAGGGTATGTATGTGGTCTATGGTACTGAAGCCTTTTCGGAAACCGGCTTGTTCGGGAGGCTGGAAGTCGTCGAGTCTGCGTGCGAGACGATTCGTAATGACTCGAAAACAGCACGTAGACACGGCTCAGGAGGGATATCGGTCTGTAGTTCTTCAAGAGGGCGTTGTCACCTTTCTTGAAGAACAAGACCACAATACTTCTGCTCCACGCCTCCGGAGTAGTGCCACCATGGAGGACGGAATTGAAAAGCTTCTGAAGGACTTCAAGTACCGGTGTTCCACCTGCTTTCAGAAGCTCCGCTGTAATTCCATCCACGCCTGGGGCCCTGCCGTTTTTAGGGTGCTGGAGAGCCATTCTAATCTCGCTCAGACTGACATCCGGGATATCATCGGAATAGTGTCGGATAAGACTTGCCCTTGGATCGTTACTCACACTTGCGTGTGGCTCCAACGATGATGTATGCAGCTGCCCATAGAACCTCTTAATCTCACTCAAAATCTCAGGTGTCCCGGAAACGATGCTGCCACACTCAGTCTTCAGCTTTGACAGTTGGCACTTTCTGCAAGACAGATCTCTGGCAAAGACTTTGGAGCCCTGGTTCCGCTCGATCGCTTCTTTAATACGAGCAGTATTAAAGTTGCGTAAGTCTCGCCGCATACATTTGGAGATCTGTCTGTTCAGTTGCCTGTATGCTGTCAAATCTGTTGACGATTGCAGCCTCATCTCCCGTCTAACAGTCATGGGATTAAGAGTGTGATCGGAGAGTTTTTGTGTTCTTCTGCGGCGGGTCCTGCAGAACTTAGCTCCGACCGCATGGACAGTTTACACGAGCTTGTCATTCATATCGTCCACTGCGTTGCAATCTTCTAGGCACTGAAAGCGGTTACGTAACTCGAGCTGAAAGGTTTCGGGATTCTGGATTAGAGCACGAGGGGGACGGAGCGTTGACTTCATTAGACAAGACCTCTCCAACTTAACGTTTAGGTTCAGTGTGCCTTTAACCATTCGGTGATCGCTGCCAGTTTTCACCCTTGCGATCACTGAGACATCACTGAACAGTTGGCGTCTGGTCATCATAATGAAATCAATCTCGTTTTTTGTCGAACCGTCGGGGCTCGACCAGGTTCACTTTCTGTGGGGCCGCTTCTCGAAGAAAGAGTTCATCATAAAAAGTCACTCTTTCTCCATGAAGTCGGCCAGCTGCTGGCCCCTTCGGTTCCGTTGCCCTATCCCAAATTTCCCTACCTTCAGCTCACCGTTCTTTCTTGTGCCCAGTTTTGCGTTGAAGTCTCCCATCAACACCGTGTAGTGGGTTTTGGAGGAATGCATGGCTCTGGAAATATCCTCATACATTTCCTCCACCTCCTCATCGGAATGTTTCGACGTTGGCGCGTAAACCTGTATGACCTTCAGCGAATACCGTTTGGTGATTCTGAGTATAAGGTACGCAACCCTCGTCGATACACTCCCAATCTTTACAACGTTGTTAACGAGAGACTTGTGGACGATAAATCCAACACCTCCTTGGGGCAGATGGTCGCCCTCCCGGTGATAGAACAAGTTGCCGGATTCGAGAATAACCGTGTCCTCCCCCTGTCTTCGGACCTCGGATAAGCCTATAATATTCCAGCGCAACTTGTCTATTTCTTCTTCCAGCTCCAGGATCTTCTCGTCAGTCTTCAGGGTACGTGCGTTAAATGTTGTCAGGTCGAGTCGTCGTAGGTGGCAACCGAACCTCCACCGGAGATTCTTAGCACCCCCTGCCCCGCCGTTACCATGGTTGCCACCGTAGCCAGGGATAGCGGGGCCGCCGGGGACTGGGGGTCATCTATTTGTGTAACTCTTCATGGGGGGTATATTGCCATAGTTGCCACGCTTGTCGAGCGGGTTGGCAACCGCAGTTTTTTGTTGTACAGTTGCTGTTATCAGGAAGATGCTGCTGCCCATCTCCTGTCTGTTTCCCTCTGTCGCCTTTTACGACACCCACGGGAAGATATGGGGTAGTGGATATTCTTAACCGCCACTACACGGCACACGGCCGTGATGATATTCAAAAAAAATATGCACCTACAAAACAAACCCGGCTTAACACATTTTCTAGAAATCTTGTACGTTTCCAATCTGAAAACTTATACATAAAATAGGAAAGAATATTATTTGACATATGTACAGTATCTTTCATATTCGTACATTTTATTTGACTAATATTTCTTGTTAAGTGATTCCCGGGAAATAATTGTAACATTAATAATAGATAGTTATATTATAAAAACAAAAAAAACGACTGCTTAAAAGTAATGAACTGAAAACATAGGTATAACTTATATAACATAACATAAACACTCACGCCTGTCACCCAGAGGGGTAGGCAGAGACTACGGACTTCCATTTGGCACGATCCTGACATACCTCTTTCGCCTCCTTTACATCCATATATCTACGCATACATGCTCGTCGGTTAAGGGTACTTCTAACGTGGCCCATTTTCAAAATATCGCCAATTTGGTCGATAAACTTTTTTCTAGGGCGTCTCTTCCCGACTCGGCCGTTCACATCTGCCATATAAATTTGCTTTGCCACTCTTTCCTCATTCATTCTTTCTACGTGACCAAACCACCGAAGCATTCCTTTCTTAATCCTGGTCACGATATCATCTTGCATACCACATTTATCTCTTATCACGCAATTTCTCACCCTGTCATTCAGATTCAACCCTAGCATATTCCTTAAAGACCGCATTTCTACAGCATTTATTCTACTTTCGTGCTTCTTCTGCCACACCCAGCTTTCACTACCATACATTAAAGTAGGTACTAACACAGCATTATGAATTACCATACGTGCCTGTTTTGACACATTCTGGTTCTTCATAATAGAGTGTAGTGCCCCATTCACTCTATTCCCTGCATTTACTCGTCGTTCTATATCCCTATCATATCTACCATCCCTGCTAAATACACATCCCAAATACACAAACTCATCCACTTGCTCAATTAACTCTGCTTCAATTCTTATTTTACATACCGTTTTGCTTTCTTCTCTTTCAAAAACCATCACTTTCGTCTTACTTGCGTTCACTTTCATTCCCCTTTCTTTTAATTCCCAGTTCATTAATGTAACCATCATTTGCAACTCAGCCGCCGATGACGCAAATATGACTTGATCATCGGCATACAAAAGGCATTTGACGGTTAACTCGCCCATTCTTAACCCACATTCTTCATCTTTCAAAGTTAGCAAACACCGGTCCATAAATAGGTTGAACAGCCAAGGTACACAGCCCTGTCTGACACCTTTTTGGATGCCAAACCAGTCCGAGTAGACCCCATTGATCCTGACACAAGCACTAGAGTCCCTATAAAGAGACCTTAATGCCCGTATCAAACCAGCGCTCAACCCAAATGAGTTCAGTGTTTGCCATAACACATTCCTGTCCACTCTGTCATAAGCCCTTTCGAAGTCCATGAACGCACAAAAAACTTTCTGGTTTTTGGCCAAAAACTTCTTCGCGATCATGCGCATGGAAAAAACTTGATCTGTGCACCCCATTCCCTTTCTAAAACCCGCTTGCACATCCCAAATTTTTCCGTCAGTTTCTTTCATAACTCTTTCAATTAACACCTTAGCATACAGTTTACCCACAATACTAAGCAAGCTGATACCGCGGTAGTTTTTGCAGTCCTGCTGTGACCCTTTTCCCTTATATATTGGTACTATAACTGCTTTACACCAGTCATCCGGTACCCGTTTTAATTCCCAACATAAATTAAACAAGGTGTACAGCAGGCCTGCCACCACTCCCTCTCCAGCCCTTAGCATCTCGAGTGATACTCTATCATATCCAGCTGCCTTACCTGCTTTCATGCTTTTCATTGCTTTCATTATTTCATCTACACTTATCTCCATACCCATTCCCACTTCTTTCGGAATTTCTAGTTCATTTAATTCAGACGACTCTTCACTCATAAACACGCTTTCAAAGTATTCCTTCCATCTGTTTAAATTCGAAACTTCATCATTCAGAATACATCCATTCTCGTCTCTTATAGCATTTATTATAGGCTGTTTTGTATTTCCCCTGGCAGTTCTTACGAGTTTCCAGAACATTTTTATGTTAGCCTGGAAATTATCAGATATCCTTCTGTCATTCTTATCCGTTCTTTCTTTCTTTTTCCTTTCAACAACTTCTTTTACTCTCTTATTTAGACGTCTAAATTCTGCCTTTTTTCTTTCAATCTCATCATTCATACCAGAAGAATTACCGGCTTTGGTTGCTAGTAAATCTAACCATGCTTTCTTCTTTGATTCAACTTCCACCCGTACCTCATTATCCCACCATAACGTATTACTTTTCCTTTTATTTGTTCTCTTACTTACACCACATACTTCGGTGGCGGTATCCACCAAACCTTTCTTAACATTATGCCACACGTTCTGCAAGTCTAACTCATTCACACACAACTCATCCAAATTACTTATATTTTCATTGAATAAAACTATTATTTACGGATTTTATCGCGTTTAATTACTTTAATTTATTTTTATTATTATCCCGACGTTTCGGGTGCTTTACAGCGCCCATGGTCACGGGGGGACTGAGATGTTTGACGTCCCAATGTCATAGTTAGTCCGGCTACCTTCAGTTTTTTAATATTAATTTTTGGTCCGATTTACGCAAAACGAGCTTATAGTATCGTGAAGTCTTGCAGTGGTATGCTTGGGTTTGGGTTTAATTTTGTTAATTATAGGATCCCAAGCAGATGGTAGCACCCAACCATCTTCTCTATTGAAATTTGGATGTTTTTTAATTTCAATAGCCTCGCGTATCATCCTTGGTAGGAATCGGTGTTCTTTTGCGAGAATTTGTGGTTTATCAAATCTAATGTAATGGTGGGGACGATCTTGAACATGTTCGCAGACTGCAGACTTCCCGGAGCGTCGGTGCTTCACATCAGCTATATGTTCCTTCACGCGGGTTTTTATAGATCTCTTTGTTTGACCTATGTAAGAGAGACCACATTCACAATCTAGCTTGTACACACCTGCATCTTGTAGAGGAATATTACATTTGATGGATGGTAAAAATTGACTAATCTTCTTCAGCGGCTTGTAGTATGTCTTAATGGACGCTCGCTTCAAGATGTAGCCAATCTTGTCCGTGACTCCTCTAACATATGGTAGTAGAGCAGGCACGCGCTCGACTGTGGCCGGCTTCACTTGTTCACCGTGACGTAGGCGCGGGACCCGAAGCTTGTTGTCTTGCAATACTTGCTTGACGTGCTGAAGCTCCGCGGCCAGATGTTTTCTGTCACAGATCCCTCGTGCTCTCTGAAACAAAGATTTACCCACGGTAGCTAACTGTGAAGGATGATGGTGAGATTCACCATTTAGATATCGGTTGGTATGGGTCTTTTTCCTATACACAGTGTGACCAATAGTGTTATCAGGATTTCGGATGACTAAAACATCTAGGAAAGCTAAAGAATTATTTGCCTCTAACTCCATTGTGAATTGTATTTTAGAGTTTATGGAGTTAAGGTGGTCTAAATATATATTTTCTCTAATACTTATATATATATATATATATATATATATATATATAATACTTATATTTTCTCTCAGTCTACATTTATACTTCTCTATCACATCTTCATCTTGTAACTTCTCTATTCTTATACGCTGTAACGCAGTGGTAGACACAGATGTCCGATGCCGCCAACGCTTGAAAAGACCATTAATTCGACGTAAGACCAAGTAATGATCCGTCCCTACGTTGGACCCCCGGTAAACCCTTGTATCTACGACTGCGCTCCTCATTCTTTCATCCACAATTACGAAATCTATCATGCTTCTATCATCACCTCTTTCCCATGTATACATGTGAATCTTCTTATGACGAAAAAAAGTATTCGTCACAAAAAGATTCTTTTCCGCACATACGGTGAGGAGGTCTTCACCATTCTCATTTATACTTTCATCACCAAACGTTCCCAATATCCTTTCATAACCAGACCTCTTCACACCAACCCTTCCATTAAAGTCTCCTAACATGATAATATTTTCATTTTCCTTACATTTTGTCATCACCATCCTTACCATGTCCCAAAACTGCTCTCGGATGTAAGTGGGCTTAGACAAATCTGGGGCGTACACCCCTAGCAGGAACAGCTTCTTTAAGCCCACTTTCATTCTATATAACTTATATATATTTCATTAATCGCCTTTTAATTTTCTTTATTTTCTTTATTATCGATAGGTTGAGTTAAAAAATAATTAAGGACTTACAATTTGGCGCCAAAAATCCGTCATATTGATTTAAAAAAAACTATCTAAGAACACACGGATGTTTGAGACGAATCACACGAAAGAATCTTTTTCTAGGTAAGTGCCACATTATATACACTATAGCACAGTGCACAGTATAGCGCACAACACTGCGCCAAGCCGCCATCTTTGTGCTAGACTCAGTTTAGGTATACACGTTTTTTCGTAGGTATGTCATGTCCTTTCTTTCTTCTCTAGTCAATGGGTAAAACAATATTAATGCCGTAGACGGAGAAACCTATAGACAAATTGACACCTTCTTTCACATTCACACACGAAAAAGATAGATTTATGCATACGCCTTGCATATAAATGAGACAAAGCGTTGTGATTGTTTGTCCCATTCTCCGTGCCGGTTTTTTTGTTTAGCAAACTACACCTTGCAAAACAACTATGACAGTTCGTAGCGATCTAGCGACAAGTTGGTTTAAGTGAGAAAAAAGTGTTTTGTGAGCTTAAGATTGGTGAATCTTATTCAGTTCAGTTCTTAGTACAATTAAAATTTTTATCTGAATATGTTTAAAAGTTATAAAGATTATTTTATAACCTAAAACTACGTTATCGTCCTTTCTCACTCGAGACCACGCTAATCATTAGTCTTTAGGTTTCTCTGTCTACGATTAATGCACACATTGACAATCTACAGACAAAAAGACAATCAGTTTTTAGTCTCGTTTGTTCGTCAGTACTCTTATTAGTTTGTGGTCTGCGGGTCTGTAACTTGGAAACACAAAGTACTTTCTAATACTTGGAAGTAGTGTGACTATTTGTGGCAGGTTCCTGCCATTTAGCCAGGATTAGCCTCTTATTTTAACTACTGGCATGTTCGGTTGACGCTTTATAAAACCTATTGGGATATTAAAAATAGGTTTCATTATGGCAACTTAAGATACCGAATATGACAACCATAAAACACAGATACTTCGCTAGCATGTGAGGGTTTTTAGGGTATTTCCCTGTACTTCTCGTATTATTTTTGTATCACATTCAATAAACAACTTTAAAAGTTTGTGTGTGAAGTTTATACTCTTGAAACAAGTATTCATGAACACGAGTTTATGGTTAATATTTCACTCAGTCATAGAAGAGACGTACTTTAGTTTTGTATCGCATTAGATTTCATGGTGATAATATCTAGTTAGCGATATCTTGTTAATAATATTTCGTGGGCGATAGTAATTATTGGTGGTGGTGATGAAGCGTAAATATGAAAGGGCGTATAGAGTGGAGTGGGAGCAAATTTCGTTACTTCCATCGTGGATCTCGAAAGCTAAAGATGATTCAGACGTGGATTTTTATAAAACCTGTAACTGCGAATTGGCATCTTGGCTGTCCGCTTCAAAGGAGCATGCCGCTACTAGTACACAAAAAAAATGAGTGGATTTAGTGGGCAGTCTTCGGTAAGTTTAATAAACTAAACAATTGTTATAGGTATATTTTTTTTTACCAGGTTGAACGGTCGTATCGCAGTGTGAAGCTAATGCTTGTTTATTTATTTAATCTAACACCCACAAGAATGTATGTTGCATATACGTTTATGTCGCTAGGAGTAAATGTATTCTGTCACAGAGTACTTTTTGTGTACCTGAAATATCGTGAAATATTCTGTTCTGCTTCTGTGTCCATTCATCCATTTTCTAGACACAGATAAGGTACATTAACCGGATTTATGGAGCCATACCGAGTGGAGTAAGGGCATTTTACTTCAACAATTGTGTTATTTCCAATTAATCCGTCAGAAGAAGCACCTAAATATGGTTTCTCTTTATTAATGAATAAGCCACATTCTTTAACATCAAGTGCATATTTATCACAATATTGTTTTAGGGATACTTTTTCACTAATTTTACCATGATTTGTAGCTCTGGTTGACACACTCCGTCTGGACATTATGTTCTTTGCAAAGCTGGGCATGTTTTGGACACTCAAATGGCATTAAAGAAAATTAGTTGCTGTAAGACGATTTTTTTCTGTGTTGATACCAATTTTCATTTTGACTGCATTCTAGTGTCTCTTTCGATATTTTCAAAATCTTCTAAGGTAACATTTTTTTTTAAATATAAGGATTTAAAAATTTTATTTTTTAAAGAAACACTGTAACTGCCATGATCCCACTCGATTGCATAAGGATTTCCAGGTTTATATAGTTGCCTTAAAGGCATAGTACTGCCTGTACAATTTATATTCCGTATTCTTTCATTATATTTTTCTTTGTTGATAATACCCCTATACGGATGAAAATTCAAATTCCCTTCAGTTATTTTATAAAGTAAATTCTGTGCTTTCAGAGGTGAGGAAAAATATTTTTTCTTGTGCTGGAGAAAGCTCTGTAGCTTTTGAGTGGACACTTCCTCTAATACTACAGTTTTATGTTCAATCATATCAACTGTGCCAAATAATACAGTAGCAGCATGCTTGCACTGTGAATTAACTCCAGATCCAGCTGTACATTCACAATTAGTCTCTTCTAATATACCATTTTTGTATAATTTAATATTTACCTCGTACTGAGTTTTTCTCATTGCTGCTTTACAAAAACCTTTTACATATGTAAAATCATTTAATGAGACAGCCCTTAATATAAGAAGGTATCTATTTTCATATAATTTTTTTCATTAAGGATTGACTGCATCTGAAAGAATTGAAATTTATGTTTGAATCACACTAATATTACAAATGTTAAAAGTATATGAGTGTGTGTTTGTTACTTTTTTACGCTTAGATACGTAAATTGATTTTGAAGAGTAATACAGCATACTTTTTTCTTGACAATGAAAAAATCTTTTATGGCCACAAAGTGTTTATTAAATAGATAAATTATATATAATATTATATTTAATGGTGGCAATGGGGTATTGCTGTTAATGTCTTTATAAAAATCGTCTTTTGGTATGACCATAACTTCGTCTTGTCCAGTACAAGGCGAAGTTATGGTCATACCATTTTGGGGAAACGATTTATAAGTGAAGTTAAAATTTCCATCATACGCCTCTAACCTAAAAATGAGAAGACAGCTTAGTATTTTTTTTTTACAAACAATAGACGAAGTGGATTATAGTTTCACAGAAATATGGTCAAGAGTTTAATGCTAATCAGTAAAAACATTCCCCAAAAAACTATAAAACACTGCAGTAATGTTTGACTTTTATTCACTAACCTCTCTGCAAGGTCTACCTTTCTTCTACTACAAGACGCACCTCTTTTCTTTAATTCTTCTTTGAGTTGATTTAATTTCCACGTAGAATACATCGTACAGGTAAAAATACTGGTTAATACTAATGGTGGTTAATATAGCGCATAGCGCCATATTATAGCGCGCTATCTCTTCATAACACATAGCATAGCGTGTGTTATACGAGTATAAGTAGTCGCTATGGCGCTATTGCGCTATGGCGCTTTGGCGCTATCCGGTATTATAATATCTAGCGGCAATTAGTTCTATAACACAATAATCAGTGCATAAAAATGTTTAACTAAAAATTCAGTGTATGTATTATGATTATAACATAATATACTAATTGGGTGTCTGAGGGTGTGCGTTAATTACGTTACATATTGTAAATATTGCGTTCAAATTATCAACCAAGTACGACCGGTTGTTTTTGCGTCCCCCAACAGCATAAAATTAAAAAACAGCCAGTTTGGGACTTTTAGCTAATTCTTGAATCAAGTGAATCAGTTCGATTCAAGAGGTTTTTGGATCTATTCAGTGAATCGATGCGGTGCTTCGAATCGATCTAAAAAATCGATAATTTTACTCCAAAGAATCGATTTTTCGATAAATCGATTTTAGATCGACATGCCTAGTCTCCACATAACCACGCAGCTGGCTGCGTGGTATGCTGTGAGCATTCACCGCCTCCCTCCCCCGCTTTCCGGAGGGTTGCCCATATTTGCTTCGAGCGCAAAAAAATCGTATGGTATCGCTTCTCGGCCTTTTAGCTAAGTTCAATGTGTAGTAATGGTGGTTAATATAGTGCATAGCGGCATATTATAGCGCGCTATCTCTTCATAACACATAGTGCGTGTTATGTAAGTAGTCTCCATGGCGCTATTGCGCTATGGCGCTTTGGCGCTATTAATTATTAATATCTAGCGGCAATTAGTTCTAGCAGCAGCGCTGTTGGGAGAGGACGTGTGACGCAAATTTGATCTCGTAGCGCGCTATTCATCGCCCGCGACCTAATTTAATGTTAGACGTTGTTTAGTTAGTGTATATACTGTATATTTATAAATGATCAAGGGACACAGTTGTGATAAAAAGTCTAACTAATGTTTTTAAACGTAAATAAAATATAGATACAAAAGTGTATATATATATAATTGTGTATGTAAATAATTGATTTTTATAAATACAATAAATAATTTTTTAAATACACCTTTATTTGATTTATAATTTTTATTAAGGTTAAAATAATGTTTAAATCAATTATAATAAAAATAATTATTTTATTTCGATTCTAAAAATAAAATTAATTTTATTTTAAAAAAGTACATGACTTAAAAATATTTTTAGGATTATAGAAAGTAGTAATCCTGAAAAGTATGAAAAAGCGTGCTTTGTTTTTTCTTTACCGCTTTATTTTATTTTAGTCTAAAATGCGACTTATTACGAAATAATGTACTTATATAGCACGCGATCTATCCAATGAACGACATGTAATGTAACGTGCTAAGAGATATAACGTGCTGTAAATCTTAACGCGCTTACTGGCCTGTAAAACTCTGGGCTGTAAAAACTGGTGCTGTAAAACTTTACGCTTTCTTATAAATAGCGTGCTATAACGTACTCTTATTAGTTTGTGGCTATAACATAGCGTATTTAATAGCGCGCTAGAAATTTATAGTTTACAATCTGTATCGTGCTATTGATTTATAGTCGTTTTGAACAACTTTAGTTAATGCAATGGATTAAAAACGCCACAGAATGTAAATAGATCATACGCGCGGCGCCCTCTGCTTACAAAATCTTCCCCATACATAATGTAACGCGTGTATCTAGCATAGACGTGTACCCATATGTATCTAGTTAGTTTGTGATCACAAACTATTAAGAGTACTAACGTAGTTTGTGATAGTGTGTAGTATCTATGGTTCTGTGTATATTCAGTAATCTATATTCGAGTTTTGGCGGGAACTTGGCCGTAGATGGATTGTCGCTCCTGTTTTATCGCTTGAATAATGGTGTTAAGTGGATTTTGATTCGTAAAAGTAATACGATTTTGTGATATTAAGAGTCCGCGCGTGTGAACTATTAGAGAAAAAGACGAAACAAGTGCTTTGATGTCGATATAAACCTCAAGTTATTTTGATCGCTTGGGCGCCTTATGAACTTGAGTGGCTGTCGTCATCAACTGTCCGCTAGGTTGAGCTGTCGTCAAAATCCCCCAAGGGCTTCGCAATGTGACGCATCAGCATATTGTGAAAAAAAGGACATAAAATGAAGATTCCAAAATAAGGGATATGCTCAGAAGGTCTAGAAACCAGAGCCGTAAAGCTAGTTTAATAAAGAAGAAAAAAATCAGTAATCTATGTCTATGGTTCTGTGTCTTTGCTTGGAATTGGAAGAAGCGGTGGCGATTAGCTTCTCAAATATTTAAATATAAATATTTTATGGACTTTTACGTGTGTGACTACAGTTTTTGTTACCAATAAAATTGAAGAATAATTACAGGTCTTACCTTGTCTAAAATGGGTGAAAAGTCCGAGGTACATTTCTAATAATTTACACATGCATTTAATATGGAAAACAGACACGTCACAACTAGTGAAAAAGAAAACAGAATGAAATTTAGTTAGAAACTTATTAAAATAGGTTTTTATTTCATAATTAAATCCATAGATGAGTGTTGTCTTCAGCTAAGCTTATATTTAAAAGATTTTATCAACTTCAAGTTAAATTTCTATTTCTATTTTACAACCAAAATGTATTTGCAAATAGTTGGGCATTAGCTGAATCCATGAAACTTTACGAAATGCATAGCTAACAGCTGTATAACGAGAACCTACTGAAGAGCGTTATTTACATTTCTTTTCATCTTAGCTTTTCTCCAACTTCCAGGTTGTGAAAATTAATAAATGGGATGGTGCAGCAGCAAAAAATGCTATTGATGATGCGATTAGGGAGGTAGGTAACTAGCATTCTGTTCTATATATTCTCTAAAATTCTATTTGCATAAATTATTAGGTCCTCACTTAATACTTTTCTATTTTCTAATACTGGCTATGGTGAAATTCAATATATCACCTTGGTATTTCTAATTCAAATTAATGTCAAACTAAACCTTTTATATAAGTATAGCTTCAAAAATATGATTAAATTTGGTTGTATTTGTGTTTGCTTTGTATAATTTTCTGTGTTTATGATCAGAGCAATGGTTATGTTACTTAATTAATAATATTTACAAATTTGTGTTGTGTGTAGTGTAGAAGTGGTGGTAGAAGATTTATTTCAAAATATGTATTATCAGCAGCCTTTCACATTTATGGCTTAATAGAGAAGCTTGGAATGTGTATTTCTTTATAACTTATTGATTGGCAACTTTAAAACTATGTTGAAGTCACAATATTGATTCTATGTCCTTTCATTTCGCATTATTGTAGCGTCCACCACTTGTGGGCAATTTTTATACATTATGACTGCGAATATTGGTCCATTAAACAATTTAAAAGATAGTGTTTAACTCATTTCTTTGAAATTTTACCATATGTCGATATACAAATATTAGTATATTGCCAGACGGAGGGAAACCAATCAGGACTCCCTTCCATATTACAAATTATCCAGAATCCCCGTAATATACATAGTTTTTAATTCATTCTCCTGCTTAACGCAATTCCTTTGTATGGTGCGACGATGCCACTCTTATTAGTTATTCCGCTTTGTAATATTTTATTTATGGTAGGTGATATTTTGTTTATGTAGGGATTCGATAGATTCCTATAGTCTGTTTTTTTCGCAAGAGACAAAAATAACAGATCTTTATTAGATTCATTTAGCACGATTAATACAGTTTTTATGATTCTGGTTCAGATTAGATTTAATTTTAGTCACTTAATTTTCGTATATTGTTTAAAATAATGAAATAAATCCACAGAATGTGAAGTTACGAAAAATACGAAATATCATTTTATTATTGATTAATTTACCAATTAGTTATTCTTTTACTAAATACGAAAAAATATCTAGGATTGCCCAGCCGTGATACATTATAGATTGATTATATTATTATTTATTTTACTATTGTAAATAAGTACTAATTGTAGATATTGACAGGTTTAATAGATGTTCATTTTCTTATATTGTGACTAATAACCTAATATGACCTTAGGAAGAAACTCATTTTAATATAAGGTTTTACTGCATTAACTGCCATTGTTAATTTCTACAATGGACCGTGGCGTATTGTTGCTGACATGAATAACTCCGAAAATATAATTTATTTACTTGATCATACTGAGTTTTGTTGCTCTCACTGCGAGTTTACTTTTAATGATCACTATCTTAAGGATGAGTGTGAACTATTTACCTAATCTGTACAAAATTACTCTCTACTTAACGAGATTCATTTATGTGAAAGGCTATTTTTGTTAAATTATGATATTATGTTTGGTTTTGCAGTTAGTTGAAATACAATTTGTTTGTGTTGTTATAAATATTGGATGCTATATTGCTGAAAACATGCATATCATGCTCTAATTGGCGTCCGTATTGTGACCTACTCACATTGAGAACTTTCCATGCTTATGCTTGCTTGCATTTAAGTTTCTTTGGTTATATTTAGTAACTTAGGTAAATAAACTTGTGTAAGTTGATTAATGTACTTGACATGGACATTGTAATATCCTAAAATATTCACACTAAGTTTTTTTTGACGTCCACTTCTTCGATATCCGATGTCCAAAGTTGTTGATTATTGCATTTTACTAATTACTTATGTTGACTATTTATTAAGTGCTCAAGGCATATTTTGGTATTTTTGTCGGTTTATACTGAACCTACTCAGTGCTAGTAGATAATTTTACTTTCCAATTTGTTTTCGTGTCCTTAGATTTAGCTAAATATAATAATTAATATGGATGTCCGAATATCCTAAAACATTCGTACTGAATGATATTTGACATCCATATTTTTGAATTTGGTTATATTTCTATATGTGGACGTCAGATTATCGGTAAAGTTTCATACCGCACGATATTTGACGTCCATATAACCATGAATGTATTTATATTTTAATTTCTGGTGTATAAGACACACATTAATGATCATTACTTTAATGACATTTTTCGCTAAGTATTGTTTTATTTGTATTTTAGTGTATGGAAGCCCATGCGCTATGAAATAGTCACTTTGGTGTTTCATAAAATGCTCCATTCTAGAAACGATAAAATGCTTAGTAAACCTTTCTTATTTCTTTTTTGATAAATATTGCCATTTGTAGCGGTTTTTGGGGCACTGTGTGCGCCAAAATTTCAACTTTAAATTACTACTTGTGTACACATAATAATATGGACGTCCGAAAATCCTAAAACATTCATACTAAATAATATTTGAAGTCCATATTTTTGAATTTTGTTACATTTCTATATGTCGACGTCAGATTATCGGTAAAGTTTCATACCGCACGATATTTGACGTCCATATAACCATGAATGTATTTATATTTTAATTTCTGGTGTATAAGACACACATTAATGATCATTACTTTAATGACATTTTTCGCTACTTATTGTTTTATTTGTATTTTAGTGTATGGAAGCCCATGCGCTATGAAATAGTCACTTTGGTGTTTCATAAAATGCTCCATTCTAGAAACGATAAAATGCTTAGTAAACCTTTCTTATTTCTTTTTTGATAAATATTGCCATTTGTAGCGGTTTTTGGGGCACTGTGTGCGCCAAAATTTCAACTTTAAATTACTACTTGTGTACACATAATAATATGGACGTCCGAAAATCCTAAAACATTCATACTAAATAATATTTGAAGTCCATATTTTTGAATTTTGTTACATTTCTATATGTCGACGTCAGATTATCGGTAAAGTTTAATACCGCACGATATTTCACGTCCATATAACCTTGATAAATGAATATATTTATATTTTAATTCCTTGTGTATAAGACACACGTTAATGATCATTGCTTTAATGACATTTTTCGCTATTGTTTTATTCGTATTTTAGTGTAGGGAGGCCATGCGATGTAAAATAGTCACTTTGGTGTTTTATAAAATGTTTCGTTCTAGAAATGATAAAACGCTTAGAAGCTTAGAAAACGTGTAAGAAAAAGTAAATTGTATTTCAACTAACTGCAAAACCAAACATAATATCATAATTTAACAAAAATAGCCTTTCACAAAAATGAATCTAGTTAAGTAGAGAGTAATTTCGTACAGATTAGGTACAATAGTCGAATGCAGTGAGGGCACCAAAACGCAACACGATCAAGTAAATAAATTATATTTTCGGAGTTATGTCAGCAACAATATGCCATGGTCTATTGTAGAAATTAACAACCTATTGGCAGTTAATGCAACAAAACCTTATATTAAAACGAGTTTTTTCACCAGATCATATTAAGTTATTAGTCAGAGGTTATTAGTCACAGTATAATAAAACAAACTTCTATGAAACCTGTCAATATCTACAATTGAGTCCATCTTCCTGTACTCAATCGGAAGGTAACTTATACTCAAACAGAATTATGGGTTGCTTACGAAATACCTAACAAGAGTTCTTTTAGGCAGATTAGTACCAAATGTAAAACATTAAAATATAGTGCAGCATGAAATAAACCGATAAGCCGACGTCCGCATCTACATTTATAAAAATATAACTAAATTCAAAAATACGGGTGTCAAATATCATTCAGTATGAAAGTTTTAGGATATTAGGACATCCATATTATGTGTAGGTAAATGTAAGGTTAAGAAAACAAGTAAAATTACGAGTATCAAGCGCAGTATAAACCATATAATAATGTCCTGCAGACTGAATTACTGTCACGGTGGCCTGCCTCAACGGAGACTAGCCATCGGTGCAGGACAGGGTTATAGTATTCCCTCACTCTCATAATCCGATGGGACGGTAAACCGACACGACCAGAGGGAGATCAGGCGCAGGACTAACGGCTTTACGTGCTTTCCGAGGCAAGGGGGTGATACACCGTCAACTACCTGACTCCGGGCAGCTAATGAGAATTTCTTGACAGAAAAACTCAATAATTGATTTTTTGGCCCGACCCGGAATTCAAACCCAGGACCTCACGATCAGCAGTCGCACTACTACAACCACTAGACCAACGAGGCAGTCATAACCATATATCACCATATACAAGTAACACGTTGGCAACGGTGACGGAACGGCAACGTCGCATCTCTTAATTTTGTGCGGAAGTCAAATACGGCCACAAATGAAAGTATTCACAAATCGACAGCAGCGCTATTATTTTTGTAACGAAAATTAGCGGAACTACGTAAATATTCAGTAAAGCAAGATTGGAAGAAAAATGACGTCCAATTTTTTTTTAGAATTTGTCATTTCTGTAATCAGCATGACAATTTGCGAACATTGCGCTAAGTCTCCTATTTAACGTCCGTATATTGGACGTCGTAAGCAGGTTGACGCCACATTATATGCAAAATTGACCATAGTGGACGTACAATAAGTTACGGGGTATATATATATATATATATATATATATATATATATATATATATATATATATATATATATAAATTCGAGAATTTGGAATTGACTCCCCAAATGACTAATAACATGGGTTTAGTTTGTTATTATGACAAATACTGTGTGTGCTTACTACTTGCCCAATAGAACTACATGTAACATTATGACACCACACAACAAACTGTCTTCTGAAATTACAGGATTTCCAACTGGAAACTTCTTAGTCCACTGTTTACTAATTTTTAATAATATAGAGGCAAATTTCTATTACGATAAGGCGGAAAGCCCTTTTATTGCAATCATTGGTTATCGTTCCTAGAATCCTAATAAGTAATGTACCACAATTAATATTTTTTAATTTTTTTCTATTTTTTGTGCTATTTCATAGGTAAGGACTTAATAGATATAACAATAGCAACTGCAAAACAGCGTATGAACTTCGAATATATTAAAATACTATGATTGATGTTTATAAAACAGGTGCTAACAGACGATCTGAAATGCAAAGAAACCTATGCAATCATTGATGGACGTCTCTTTCTGTGTACTCTAGCTGTTGGTGTAGCTGCTTGTGCATTGTTATGGGACTATTTCTACCCATTTCCTCAGTCCAGGTAATTTAAAACATTTTATTAATTATAATTCCTACAATTTTTAATTCATTTAAATAAATTTGAAATTTAGTTTTATAAATGTTCTATTATTGTCCTAAGATTATTCTTTGTTAAATAATGAGAACTCAGAAAGTGCAGAAAACTCTTCTTCTTCTTCTTCCTTTATGGCAGTTATGATGAATTCGCCAATGATATGTTACATCCGATAAGGGTTAGAAAGGAGTTAAAATCTATGAGACGGGGGATATCAGGGGGCAGAGAATTGTATATCTGGATCTATAGATGATGACACCTTGGTGCAGTTAAAGAATATATGGTTAGTGCTTCCCTCATCTAAGCCACATTCGCATAGGGAACTATCCCTAATCCTAAGTTAGGCTAAGTGAACATAGGTACAGCATGTTCAATTCTCAACCAGCAGACAATAGAAGTAGCATGTTCTTTTGTTGTATTAAATATGAAAAACCAAGGTCTTGATGGAATATTATCTTGTATAGCAGCATAATGCTTGCCTTTTTGTATTTGTGATGCTTTCCATATTTCATTCCATGTGTTAACAAGTTTTTTCCTTGCAAGTGAAAGTAAGTCATGAGAATAGGTAATATTTAGAGGGGTGCCACTTCTAATAGCCTCTTTGTCACACAAATCCAATTTTCATTTTCACAGATACCACTATGTCTAGGTAGGTATCCAGGCTAAACAGACCGAAATCCTTTTAAGATAGCACCTATGCAGAATGCTTTATATACTATAAAATGACAGATAAACAACTCTCAGAATCGCTAAAAATTACTGTTTTGTCTAAGTTATGTGATTCAACATATAGCAGAGCTTCATGGATTGCTATTGCATCAGCAGTAAAAATGGAACAAATTGAAGGGCACTTAAAACTAAGGATTATTTTAAACTATTTTAAACTAAGGATTATTTGGCAGTTGAATACCAGCGTGAAATAGTAGCTTAATGCTGCTGTATTTCGTATGGTGAGTGTAGAGAACCGGAGACCCTTTTTACTGGAAACGAGGCATTCCATCTTGGTCCTCACGGGTGACAGCGCGTCTGCATTTTGATTTGTAATCGAGGATAGATGTAGATGTCTATGGGCCGCAGCAACCACTTACCATCAGGTGGACTGTGTGCTTGTTTGTCACCCGATCCTATATAAAAAAAAAAAAACCTGGGAATCCAGACAGCTGCACCAGTACAGCCATGACCAGTAATTTTGGATGCATTCAACATGATCATCCAACCTTTCCAATTTTTTTCTATGGCTTCCTTTAATTTTAATTCTGCCTCAGGGGGACCTTTTTTAATATCAAGGTCAAGGTGAATGTTAGGTTGAAACATAATAGCTTCAAAAGGAGTATTAAAGAGGGGACTTGTATTGCATGATAAAATGGGCCCAGGGATTTGGAGAAATGAGACAAAGCTATTAAACAAATGTGGACAATCTTTATGGAGCCAGTACTTACTTGAAGATAAGAATTCTGAGAGGTGGTTTACAACCTGGGAATTAAGGGATGAGAAGAGAGTTGACATATCTTAAAGAAGAATATATGTGAAAAATATTGTCTTCTTATGTTGAGAAGAGGATCTACACACTCTTACAATGGACAGCAAAAATATAGGCTGAGGGAGGCCTGGTACTGCAATTGACAATCTGCTTGCTCTGCATGAAACATTCTCCTTCCAATGGGAAAGCTCCATGTCCAGCATTTGGACTATAACAGCTCTATCAAGCTAGCAGTAAAATCGGCAGAAACTTAAAATTTGCTTGTAAATTTGTGGCTGAATTTTTGGTATAAATGAAACTTTGTAGTACAAACAAATACTAATTTTTTTTAACTAAGTAACTAACTAATTAATTACTAAATTTCTCAAAAACAAGAAGCGAGCAGTAAAATAACAAGATCAATGATAAAATTTCAAAATTTTTTGGTAATTTATTGCTAGAAAACAGTCTTAGACCTATTGCATACGTACAATTGTTAAATTATTAAAGTGCTTAGTTGAATTGTATGCTTGTGATGATTTCAAGACAGTTTGTGATGATGTGCGTGTAGTCGATCCAGTCATTACTGATTTACTTATTTTCTGTTTTGGACATGATAGAACCATGCTGCAATTATATTAGTAGTATAGTTGTAGCACGAATGGGTCGGCTCAACGGGGGAAAGACCACGCTCTCACAGAATACTAGCATAAAATAGCAGATTAACGCTGCTGTGTTTCATACGGTAACTGTAGAAAACCGGAGACCCTTTTTATTGGAAACACAGGTGACAATGCATTTGCATTTTGGTTTGTAACCGAGGATAGATTAGATAGATTGTCTATGGGTCACAGCAACCACTTACCTTCAGGTAGACTGTACGCTCATCTATTACTCTTATCCTAAAAAAAAGTGGATCGGACCAAACATTCCAATAAAATTTTCACATACAATAAAACTGTTGTTCCATTAGAACTATGTATGTGCCTAGGCTTTCACTATGTCTACTCTATCACTATGTATATTAATCATAAAAGTTGTAATTATTTGGTATAATTGAGTGATACAAAACAACCATGTGACTGAGAAAACTAGTAAATCGATAACTGGATGAACTGTATGCAATAAAACAGTTTAATCATCATGAGCTTCATGAGTCTATCATAAGCACACAACTTGATTACATACGAGGGTGAATTGAAAAGTACTCGGCCTAACCAAGAAAATAAACACATACTAAACCAGTTATATTTTTATTTTTCTACATAATCACCACCAAGCTCAATACACTTTTGCCACCTCCCCTTCCAAGCATTTAGACCGTTAAAAAAAAATGATTCTTCCTTAGAGTCAAAATATGCGTCTACAGCTGCTTTGACCTCGTCGTTTGTCGAAAATCTTTGACCTCCCAAGTGCTTTTTTAGGTTAGGGAACAGAAAGAAGTCTGATGGTGCCAGATCAGGTGAATACGGCGGATGCGGTAACAGTTCAAAGCCACAGTTGTGAATTTCAGCCATTGACTGTACTGACGTGTGAACACGGGCGTTATCTTGATGAAACAGGACTTTTCTTCTGAGCATTCCTCGACGTTTTTCTTTTATTTCCTCTCGTAAACGACGTAGTAAGATGCAGTAGTAATCAGAGTTTATAGTCTGACCCCTTTCAAGATAATCAATCATAATCACACCTTTCGAGTCCCAGAATACTGAAGCCATCACCTTATTTGCCGACAAAATCGACTTAGCCTTTTTAGGGGGTGGTGAACCAGGTCTTCTCCACTGTTTTGATTGTTGTTTTGTTTCCGGTGTACAGTAATGAACCCATGTTTCGTTCATAGTAACAAAACAATTCAAAAATCATCTGCATCGGCTTCAAATAACTCCAAACAGTCGCGTGAAATAGTCAATCGCGTCCTTTTTTGTTCAACTGAAAGCAGTCGCGGAACCCACCTCGCAGACACCTTGTGGAAACCCAACTCGTTGACAATGATGTTTTGAGTTCGTTCATAAGAGATGCCTATAATCTCGGCTATCTCTTTAATTTTTAATCTACGGTCTCCCATTATTAAATCAAGTACTTTTTTAATATTTTCGTCAGTAGTTGACGTCGAAGGCCTTCCAGAGCGGGGTTCATCTTTCACACTCTCTCTACCACGCTTAAATTCTGCTATCCATTTTTTGACGGATGAATATGACAGAGCACAATTGCCTAATGTACTGACCATGTCATCATGGATGGCTTTTTATGATAGCCCCTTCTTATGGAGGTACTTAATGACGGCACGCTGCTCGATTTGCTCCATTCGCGGAAATTATGTCCGATTACTTTGTTAATAAATTTATAAAATCACAACTAATTATCGCACACGTTTCGAACTTCACACAATGAACTAGTCTGAACTGAACTAAATAATGTGGGTAGATTTGATTTTTAGAATTGAATGGATCTGTGTTAGGCCGAGTACTTTTCAATCCACCCTCGTGGATTGAATGATTTAACAATTTTATGCATAAAAAATAATAAAATCCAAGAATTAGCTGGACTTGGCAAACGGTAGCTAATTACCAGTGTCCATGCTATAGTAACACGTGACTTTTAAAGACAATATGTTAAAGATGTTAAAAATTAGACAAGAATGTTGTCATGTAATTATTTTCTTGCTGGTCACAAATGGCATGAGAAATGCCCTTGTATAATATGAGTACATCTGGTGTTAATTATGTGTATAATTACTTACTCTTTATTTTTTTTCAGGGAAGTTCTCATCATTTGCGTCTCCTTTTACTTTATTTCAATGGGAGTTCTCACTTTGTATACAACATTCAAGGAAAAAGGCATTTTTGTTGTTGCTAAGGAGAAAGTTGGAAACATTTACAGAACATGGGAAGCAAGTTCATATGTGAAAAAGTAAGTCTGGTAAATTTAAATTTTTGGAGCAATATAATATATGTATAAATGTAGGTCCAATCCATAAATGTGCAAGGGTGATTTCTAGATCTCGACAATAGCTCCACCTACCAGGTCCAATTGCAGCTCTAAACGATTCCCGAATCAACTTAATCACGCACGTGACACATGGACAGAAAAATTATACATATGTATATATAAAGATATAAGTATGTGCTTAACACAGCCATTCAATTTTTTATCCTACCCATGGTCGATGCAGTGCTAAAATTATTAGGAAGAGCAATCATATCAGTAAACTAACCATATGAGTTTTTGAACAAATATTGGCACTGGCTATGTTTCGGACCCGTGACTTAATAGCCAACTATTTTGGCTACTTGGACACGAAGTCGTTTGTCACTATTCTTTTGCTTGAGATTTGGTGTAGCTCTTTCGCTTACGTGATTTGCCCTACTTCCTGGGCTCGATTTTTTTATAGAAGTCAGGATGATCATCGAGCTACCACATAGTCCACCTGACTGTGTCCCATAGACACTGAAGTTCAATCTTAGATTCATTCTAACATCATCATATCATTTAGGTAATAAGCATGTTAAAAATGACTCAGTCTGACATTTTACATGCTTATTGAGTGATTAATTATTACATGATACAAGTGATCCGCCTCGAGTTGGCACAGGTGATATCTGGATCTCGACGACATTGCCACCTACTGGGTCCAATTGTGAAACTCAACAAAAGTCCAGCCGTTTAGGAGGAGTTCAGTGACATATAGAATTATAGAATAGAATAATTTTTATTCAATATTGATTACATGTAATTCTTATTGAAAGTCATATTTTACTTTACCACTAATTCGAATAAAACCTGTCCAGAGAACAACCAGCAAGAAACCCAGCAGGACTTTTTTAAAATAAATTTCACATTTTGAATGGTGTGACCATTACTACTGACCAAATATTTAGAAATTTTTAAAAATTGTACTAAACTATAACTTTTACTCTTTTTAAATTTTTACAGACATGACGACAAGTACAATTTGGTTATAGTAATGCGCGATTCAAATGGAAAAGTCCGGGAGGCCAACATTACAAAATCATTTGCCAATTTTATTGACACAAACGGCACTATCGTCCAAAATTTGGTTTTTAATGAGATCAACAAGCTCTACAATTCACTTTCTTCTGAGAAAAAGGAGAAGTGAGTATTCTTTCACTGTAAAGTATATTTGTAAAGTTTATTATAATCAAATGAATAAACAATATTTACGAAAATATTAAAAAATCGTTTTCATATTATATCCCTTTAGGAGAAAACTCCTTTATTACCATCAAACTCAGTTTTTAGAGTTCGTTTTTTTACATGTAGAATTGGACAGAAAATGATTTTGTTCTAAATATTTTGCAAATGGAATTGACAAACAAATCATTGTACCAGAAAAGTTTTAGTGACATACTCCAGGCAAAATCGAGTTTTGAATGTCTAATTGACATTCAAAACTCGATTTTGCCTTAATTAATTTTGTACTTGAGTTCTCATAAAATTAGTTTTGAAAATATAATTTTATGAGAACTCAAGGTAATTTCGTATTCCCTCAAAACCCGTATCGTAGCTAGCGCACAATCGATTAGTGGTCCAGATTGAAATTATCGGGACGGAAGTCCGGCATTACGATGGCGCTCGTAGTTGCGAGCTATTAGAATGTTTTTTTCTGGATAAGTTTGTTATTGAAATTTTTAATTTATTAAAAATAATTTCCGTATATAAAAATCCGGACATGTAACGGCGCTTGTTCCGCTTGTTCGTATAGCTCGATCGTGTTTCTCAATTGATATTGGTTCAGGACTAAGCTTTTAAAATCAGGTTCGAAATTAAGTCAGTTTGTATCGAATTCTCAATCAATTTCGGGAGTAATCCTGCTGGTCAAAAGCGCAAAGGCTATGTAGGCCTTACAGGCTTGTCGTGTCCTGACTAAATATATAATGAATTAGTCATACCAAATATAAAGGTTCATTACATTCTATTGGCACCTATTATATCACTCAACGTATTTACGTTAGTTTGTATTGCGTAGATTACGTTGATTTTAAGAATAAAAATTTTGAAAGCAATAAAATAATTATTGTAAAAAGAATTATGGTGAAAGTCTGTGCAATAAAAAGATTATAAAAAGTTCTTCAAAATTTAGACTGTAGCTACAGTGGCGCCACCCTTATTTAGCGCTTTCCTATGGACACTTTTTATACAGAGTCTGTACTCCTTACCTCTACACTCAACAATTGGTACTTTTGTTTCGATACTTTTATGACTACGAAACTTTTCATCCGATAACACTCATGAGTATAGTATATATATATATATATATATATATATATATATATATATATATATATATATATATATATATATATATATATATATATATATATATATATATATATATATATATATATATATATATATATATATATTTAGATACCGTGTCTTTAGATAGGCGAGAAAAATATTTGGGGACCACTGTTTTATACCAAATGTTGGGACTACTTAATAAAGGTGTTTAGACTTCGGTGGTTTGTATACGTAGAAGGAATGAATGCGGATAGGGTAATAAAGCAAATTTTTGCTGTAGAAGTGAGTGGCAGATTTGGCATGGATGCCCTAGATGGAAATCAACCAAATATATATTGAAGATGGGAAGAGTATCCTTAATTGACGAGCGTGTTTGCGTAGATACATGGATGTGAAAGAAGCGAGAGCGAGAGGTGTGTCACAATCATTTTTTTACAGTATTGGTAGCAAACTGGCATACAGTCCACCTGACGGTAAGTGGATGCTGTGGCTCATAGACATCTGCGTTTATCCTTAATTAAGGATCAAAATGCAAACGCGTTGTCACCTCTGAAGACTTATTAAGATGAAATGCCTCGATTCCAGTAAAAGGGTCTCTGGTTCTTCAAACTCACCATAGGAAACACAGCAGCGTTACGCTGCTATTTTATGCTACTATTGTGTGAGAGCGTGGTCCTGCTCCGGTCGAGCCGACCCCAAAGCAGCACACAAGCGTTATGAACATCAATATACTAGCCCACATAGAACTTAGAGTTCTGTTAGAGGCATATAAGAGTGTCGAAAAGAGGTTATATCCTTATAAGAGTGGTTTATGACTTATTATACAGCTCAAGCTATATAAAGTCTGTATTATGAGATCTAACTAAGCTTAGGGTTCTTAATCGCAATATGAAAACTCTACTTTACAACTTTTAAGTACTTTGTAACACTAATCTGATTTTATCATTAAAGCTGTATAGAAGCTGACTTGATGCTGTCACGTGCTTATTACAACTCTAAGTGTTATTATAGTATTAATCGAATAATATTTCTGGACAATGTTGTATGAAAACTCCCTTCTAAACCTTATTCTTATGGCGTAATTGTACACTCTTGTAAATACAGTAGTTTTACAACTTCTGTCTATGAGAGTGATATTAAACTATAGTTCATAAAAGATAGCTTGATCTCTGCGACAGCTGTCAGTAAAATCACGCCTATGAAGTCCTGAATTTCTTAGTAGTACAGACAGTACCTGTCAATGTCATACTTTATGGGCATGCCAACCTAATTAGGTGGGCATGGACATCATAGGTGTGATTTTTACTGACAGCTGTCACAGAGATCAAGCTGCCTTTTATGAACCATTAAAAAAAACAGCTGCAGTACAGATTAAGTCTGTATAAGTGATAGAATATCGCCATTTTGCATGCGTAATTGCGAGTTTAATATATTGTGATAGTGAAAAAATTAATTTCTTATAAATATGAGGAAAAAAGAACAAGATTTCGTGCAGTTAAATGAAGGATTAAAAAGGAATATTTAAATATTACAAATTATAAACGAAATGGTAATGATAAATACGGACGAATTACAAATACTTCAATAAATCAGATAATCTACAGTCAAGCGTTAATCCCATTGTCGTCTAACTAAAAAGGTTCCATAGCAAAAATATTAAACATTATTTTAATAGTTCCTTGTAACTGTAAAGCTTTGTCTTTTTCTCTCATCATCAATGAGTATTTGAAGAAGCAGAAATAGAACTAGCATACTATCTAGTTCTATTTCTGCTTCTTCAAATGACGATTTTGATAGCCCTTTCACATGACACCGTTA
This sequence comes from Parnassius smintheus behrii, assembly GCA_036936625.1. Classification (NCBI taxonomy): domain Eukaryota; kingdom Metazoa; phylum Arthropoda; class Insecta; order Lepidoptera; family Papilionidae; genus Parnassius; species Parnassius smintheus. The sequence continues at coordinate 14,238,255 of JAUPFT010000005.1, read as the reverse complement.
AGTGGTCCAACTGTCTAAATACATACAATTTTCGTGCTTGACTAGCTTGTTAGCATCTAATCGCTTTTTTGCCATCTTAAAACGCCTTTTGATTACCATAAACTTGGTACAATGAAAAGGCCTTTTTCTACAGTTTTCACAATTTCAAATGGCATATTTTCCTAAAAAGTAAAATAAAACCGGTATAAGCTACACAACACAGTAATAAGTTTTTTTTTATTATTAATTTATTTCAGGAAACATAAGATCCATATCAATGATACTTAATACTTAACAATAAGTCTCTTTTAGTTTTGCCGTATCGTAGTATGACGACGAGAGCGAATGACTAGAAAGCGACATTCGCACGCGCTTGTCAGGAGTTACCTATCAATTAATCACAATAACAAAATAAGCAGCATGCTCGTACTCGTACCGTACTGCTGAGCGAGATAAAATATTTTGTAATAAATGTACCTTCTATAATATTGTTTGGAAAAGAAAGAGATGGCTTCAATTTTTTACTCCAATATGTTACTTTAGAAATATTGTTATAATGTTATCGTTATTTGCTACATCATAGTCATTTTTTGCTACTAGAGACAAAAAAATTAAGGTTTGGTTTGTGAATTTAACCGAATAAAAGGGGTAGTAAATTATTTGCCTATTAATACACGATTAAATCTATGGCTTTCGGATGGTACAAAAATGAAAAAATATTTCTCTACTAATTTATTAACTTTGGCTGTGTAGCTTTATAAAGTCTACGTCTTAAAAGAAGTGAAAGAAGTAAACACTTTTTTATCCTTGTCCATAAAATAAAACAACAAAATTAATAAAACGCGGTTAAATATTAAGACATTATTATTTAAATGAGATAAGAAAAATTTTACACGTGGTAGAGCCGTGCTGCAGTTATATTAGTAGTATAGTTGTAGCACGAATGGGTCGGCTCGACCGGGGAAGGACCACGCTCTCACAGAATACCAGCGTGAAATAGTAGCTTAATGCTGCTGTATTTCGTATGGTGAGTGTAGAGAACCGGAGACCCTTTTTACTGGAAGCGAGGCATTCCATCTTGGTCCTCACGTGTGACAACGCATCTGCATTTTGATTCGTAGTCGAGGATAGATGTAGATGTCTATGGGCCACAGCAACCACTTACCATCAGGTGGAATGTGTGCTCGTTTATCACCCTATCCTATAAAAAAAAAGTGAAGAAGGAATAAAAGTGTTGTACCTAAGTCAAAGGTTTTTCATTTTTTATACGTCTCTGTAAAGACAATTACATGTGATGTTTTAAGAACTACTATACAACGTAAGTAATAAAAATATTCTATTATACAACTGATTAAAAACTAACGGCTGTATGATAGAATCCATAACATACATAGTACAGCTACTAAGACTGTAATAGACCCTCGCAATATCGTTTAGGCTGTTTAGAAAATTGTCGCCGTTTTAAGACCTATAAAACAAAATTTTAATTGTAAGTTTAGGAATATGAGACATTAGTTTAAGCCTATACCATTATTTTTATTTTGACTAATGATCACTGTGCCCCAATTTGCATTCATATTCATTAATTTAATTATTTTCTTATTCTAACCTATATACAACCAACATTTGCTTACCGTATTTAGTATTTTATTCTTATATTGTTTCGTTCTTTTGCTGGAGCGCAAATTTTTTGATAGAAACCATATACAAAAAGTTAGTAAAGTAAAGTTACGGCCTATATACGTCCCACTGCTGGGCTCAGGCCTCCCCTCATTTCTGAGAGGGTTTAGGGCAAGGAAGTGTCCGCCGCGCTGCCCAAATGCGTGTTGACGAACTTCACATGTCTTCGAAATATTTTTTTTTCTTATTCCTCAGACATGCAGGTTTCCTCACGACGTTTTCCTTCATCGCCGAGCACGTGGTAAATCAGCACTTACAATTGCAATTAACAATTTCATTGGTGCCGGTGGGGATCGAACCCGGGTTACTCGCGTTCTGTTTCTATATTTACAGCGAGCGTTAACCACTGAGCTACCACGGCTCCACGGCACCATATACAAGTTTACCGTAAATCTAATTTTGCACTTTCAATTCAAAACTCAACACCAATCCGAGTAATGCTAATGTAATATAATCTTTCACTCACTAAATGTCGCCATCATTTAGTAAATACATTTAACAAGTTATTTTTGTCATAAATTCATTTGTGATTCCGAACCAGTAGCGAAGCCTCTATAGAAGCCGAAAAGCCGGGATTGCCTTATCAAACTGAATCAATCAATAATATCAAATAATAAAATAACTCGTAAACTGTTTCAAATTATTTCAAATTTCCCGCGCACTCCACTGTTCGACACAGGTCGACCGATGACCTCGTATTGTTTACAGTTTTAATAAGCGATTAGTTCTCTCTCGCTCGCGTGGGCTTTTTACGGGGCTTTCGATAAGACGATCGCTCTCTTTCTAACCTATGGCAAAATATTCTACAATGAAATATAACTACGATTGTATATATAGAAATTAGTATAGAGAGTTAAAGCCAGGCTTTAGGAATGAAGTTGTCGAGGGTGGAGGTGCGCGGGCAATACGTTTGTAAGTTCATTACACATTTCAATGTTTATTTACTCTGTGTGTTTAGCTTAAGCGATTTAATATTGCGAGTTGAAAATTTATGCTTTTTTAAAGTTTAGTGAAAATGGAGGATAGTAGTGTTCCTTGTGATGAATTGAAGTGTGTTAAAGTGCTAATCGGAGAGGAAAAGGTAAAATCTTTAAACTTTGTTGAGATAATACACGAGGTCAAGGGTGTATTTCAGACTTATCAATTATTGCAATTAAAAAACAGTTATTAGTACAATTAAAATGTTCACCAACATTTTACGTGGACGTATTTAAAGCTCCTTAAGGAAGAGAGACGATTCCGTTTAGAATGTAAATAATATTGTTTTTTTTTTTTAATTTTGTACGTAGTTTGTTTGTACTTTGTTCCTGTTTTACTTTTGTTCATGTATTGTATTGTATGTAAATATCTTTTTCTTTCGCTCAAACAAACCCAGACGGCTTTCTTCAAAGCTATCGAAGCCATGCAATTGCTGATATGTAATACAATCTATCTAGCAGTAGTATGCCTTCTGTGTGCTTTGTTAAAAACGTCCTTGACTGCACTGAATATGAAACTGAAGAGTGGAGACAGATCAAGATTGGTGTATTTTTATAAAACTGCTAAAAATAACAATCTATATGTTTATCAATTTATATCTTGGGCTTGCCCTAGTTTGGAGCTCTAGCTCTAGCTCCGCCACTGTTACGAACCCCAATTTGGAACGTTAATCTTTAAAAGATACTTATAAGCTAATATCTAGTGTGTATATACTAGTAGTAATAGTATCCTTGTACACCAAATAATTTCTGTAATACAGCTATTATACAGCCTCTTTTATGCTTGTACCGCTAATATACAGCGCTACTAACGCATAAAGCTGCATAATTTGTGCCCGTTTTTTACTTATAAGAACTGTATAAGGGCTTATACAGCCTTTGTACAGCCAGAAAATGCGGCCTCTAGTATAAAAAGGAACTTCAATACAGCTCGTATACAGCTTGCATGCTGCTCGGACTCATTCGTGCTACAACTATAATATAGCTGCAACGTGGCTCTATCACGTAAAAAAATCGTGCCAAGTCGATAGTTTCTGCCTACCTTTCTGGATAGGCGTGTTAGTAAACTTTATTAATCTTATAGTAAGTCATTTTTGTCTTGAATCGCAAAGTAGTTTTTGCCAATATTTACGTGAGAGGAGTTTTAAACTTTGTTCCTGTGGGAGAGAGGTGAATCCTTGTTAAGAGACACTACATATTTAATCAATATAAATAGCCATCCTCATTTTAAGACTAAAGCAACCGTATTGCAAGTAAATGATGCAGTATCGGGTCCCCTAGATAAACCATGCATTAGTGCTTTCTTTTCAGGTATTATCGATCTTTGAAACCACTGAGTATAGCTCATATCGGGCCTGTAATAAATAATAGATAATAGAAATATAGCTATGGCAACGGATGGATCTGTCTTTATAGTGAAGTAGTAATTATACGTGGTAGAGCCATGCTGCAGTTATATTAGTAGTATAAATGTAACACGAGTGGGTCGGCTCGACCAAGAAAGGACCACGCTCTCACAGAAAACCAGCGTGAAATAGTAGCTTAATGCTGCTGTATTTCGTATGGTGAGTGTAGAGAACCGGAGACCCTTTTTACTACAAACGAGGCATTCCATCTTAGTCCTCACGGGTGACAACGCATCTGCATTTTGATTTATAATCGAGGATAGATGGGCCTATGGGCCGCAGCAACCACTTACCATCAGGTGGACTGTGTGCACGTTTGTCACCCTATCCTATAAAAAAAGGTAAGATTAGTAATCTGCCTGGCAGTTCATCTGGGTAGGTATCACTCTCTTAACTATTCCTGTTGTCAAACATCAATGCGTGCACTGCTGTGTTCTGATCTGAAAAGTAGATATGGGGAGACAGTATATTCTTAGGTTGTGAGGCATTCCATCTTAGTCCTCAGAACTGATAATGCATATTCCATCGTTCTTTCTATATTTAAAGTTGGCTGTAGTGTCAATAGTCATTTACTATCGGGTAAGCAAAGTGTACCTTCGTTAGTCACTGGAATTTAAAAAATAAAAAAAAAGAATACATGGGCACTCAAATACCTCTTTAAGGACATAGCTACATTTTTGACATACTCCAATTTGGGTATTAGTATTTCAAACCGATTTGCATATATGATGATGTGTTGGAAAGTTTAAGACTAAATTGACTAAATTTGGTGGTGAGACTCCTATTTTGCCAAGGGATCAGTCGGAGTTGGCCGATGTCGGCCACCACAGCAATTTACAAGTCTATACGACAGGCCACATAGAATGTTTTTTTTTGTATAAGTCTCGTTAGTTCTAATTTTTTTTTATAATAGAGGGGGCAAACGATCATGCGGTTCACCTGGTGTTAAGTGACTACCGCCGCCCATGAACAACCGCAATACCAGGGGAAATGCGGGTTCGTTGCCGGCCTTTTAAAAAGGAGTAAGCTCTTTTCTTGAAGGTCCCTAAGTCGTATCGGTCCGGAAAAGTCGCCGGTTGTAAACAATTCCACAGAGAGGTTGTATTAGGAAGAAAACTCCTGGTAAAACGCACAGTGGTGGGCCGCCAATCATCAAGATGGTGAGGATGGTATCGTGAATTTTGACGCGATGTGATTTTGGCCCAGAGATGAGAGCAGTATTCCATGTGAAGCCGAACTTGCGCTTTGTAATGTTGTGCCGGCATGAAATGGGTACTGTCTCGCTCTGCTGAGCACGCCAAGATTTTTAGAGGCCAATTTGGCCTTCCCCTCCAAGTGACCATGAAACTGCACACTATTCGATACGTCGACGTCGAGGATTCCCATGCTACCTGAGGCAGCAAGGGGATTGCCTTCAAACTGAGGAGATACAACAAAGGGGTTCTTTTTAGCGGTTAACGCGCAAACTTGTGTCTTCTGGGGATTGATTTGGACTAGATTTAGTCGCCCCCAATCCGAGACTTTGTTAAACAAAGACTCGACTACAGACACAAGTTTATCGCGGTACTCGGCGACAATTTCCCGTGAAATATAAGCTCTGCCGGTGTATAATACATCACCAGTGCTGACGTTTGCATAGCAATGAATGTTCCCAGTTTGCAACAAATCATTGATTGATGAAACAGTGTTGGTGACAGCACGCAGCCTTGTGGAACACCAGCGTTTATAGGCTTGTAATCAGAGCATGCACCGTCTACTACGACCTTGATGCTCCGATTAGTAAGAAAACTAGTGATCCAATCGCACAATTTCTCGGGAAGCCCATAAGAAGGGAGTTTCGAAAGAAGCGCTTTGTGCCAGACCCGATCGAAGGCCTTTGCTATGTCCAAACTAACGGTCAATGCCTCCCCCTTGGACTTTACTGCCTCCGCCCATCTATGAGTAAGGTAGGCCAGAAGATCACCAGCTGATCGACCATGATAGAAACCGTATTGGCGGTCACTGGTCAGCTGGTCATCCTCAAGGTAGGTACCTCATGAGCTGGCAGTTTACAATGGACTCAATCATTTTGGAGAACAAAGAGGTGATGGCGATAGGCCAGTAGTTGGACGGGTCTTAGCGGTCGCCTTTCTTAGGGGTCGGGTGGACTAAAGCTGTCTGAAGAATTCGGGACTATGCCCTTGGGAGTAGGAGTACCGGAAAAGACGCGTTAAAACCGGTGCCAACTCCGTTGCACACGTCTTCACCACCATCAGGTCTACTCGACTTGTGGATGTCCAAGGAGCTGCTTTACTAACCGAGCGCTGTGTAAACCGCACATCCGGCATAGAGCACTCACACCGCGGGATAGTCGTCGGTGTGTTCTCGCCGTCATCGAGAGTCGAGTTGGACGCAAAGAGAGAGCCTAACGGATCGGCTTTCTCTTTTGCGGCATGGGCCAGTGAGTCGGCCTGTCTGTGTAAAGATGGAAGAGATGACTGACAGAATTTTCCTTGGACAGCCGTGGTGAGAGACCAGAACGTAGGTACGGGTTCCAGAAGGAAGGCGAACTAGTTTCTCGCCAATTTTGCCGATGTGGGCAGGCCTTGCCTTGGTAATGACTCTTGAAGGACCTAAAATAGCAGCTTATTGCTGCTGTATTTTGAATAGTGAATGTAGAAAACTGGAGATTCTGTCTGTCGACTTGATGACTTAGGTGGAATGTCTTTGGAAACGAGACATTCCATCTAATTCTTCAAGGGTGACAAGAAATCTGCGGTTCGATTCCTAATCGAGGACAGACGTACATGTCTAGGTAAAATAACGATAATAATGGCAAATAACCCCCAATGAGGCAATTTATGGGGAAGGCCGATTATCAGCAGAGGACTTAAAACTAGACGAATCGTCTGATAGTTTTCAAATGGCATTTATGATAGAACCGTCTAAGGCAGCTGATCTGAATCTGATACATCAGATTTCTGCACGATCAACTAACGTTGAGAGATGAAGTAAGAAGTGGTAGCCCTTTGACGACTGTTACGGAAGGAAATGTATTAGAAAAACGTGCTTAAAATTTAATTAAAGATAATATGCGAATTACGTATGAAGAGAGTCAGCACATATTGGAGATTGGATTAGGAAAGAATAATAACTTTTTTCACGAACGTGAAACTATCATCCTCCTCACGCCTGGATAGGATAGTTTCACGTTGGGTGCCACACAACCGCAACGATGCTCGTATACAGGCTCGCTTAAGAATGATGCCGTGTAAATTATTACTAAATTAGAAGCAGGCTCCTACCAGGCAGTGCACTGCAGGCAGGTAACTACTTACATGTGATGATTCTTGCATTTATCAATGCAATCCGGAAACGAAGCGCCAGTTGATGGCTTGGCTGTTTTTAGATGAACCAACGTCTAACAAATAAAGCGATTGAGAAACGCTGGGAAGATTTTGATTTACACCAGTTTTTCACGTTGACGGGGTAATTGGTGTTAATTCCTTTACGAAATCGAAGAATCATTAATGCCTAACACGGGGCTCGCGGGTTACTACTTCACCTTACAGCCCCGATTTGGCATCGTGTGATTTATTCCCTAAAATGTGATATATACAGATTTCATTACGGGCTTATATGTGCTAGCAACGTTTTATCGGGCTGTAGAAGTGTCTGAGGGGGACTAGAAAGTGTTTGAAAACTGTTTCTGACGCATGAATTTGTATAGATGCTGTTGAGGAGTTCTTTGAAAAGACTTTTTTCTATTTATTTGATAATGATTTTACAATATTTAGGTTGGTATTTTACGGTATAAACATAAGCTATACAGCTTTACCGTATATTGATATTTTTAACAAAAAAAAAAACATGAACCATATATCAATTTTTTTTAGTTTCTCAAGGTTTTCTAGTGGCCTACGTATATTATTGTGGCGCTAGTGTTGTGTTTTCAAGGACCTCCCCCACATATTGCTTCTTACGGGGATAGTTGCAATAGTCGCCACGCATATTTGACCACGGTTGACATCCATATTTTTAGTTTTTTTTTAAGGTAGACGCTGCTGCTGATATCCTGTTTTTTCCCTCTGTTGCCTCTTTTTACACCCACGGGAAGATATGGGTTAGTAGACATTCTTATAACAGCACTACACTGCGCTGTTGCTTGTACCTACGAAGTATTCACAGGTCCCGTCAACGTATCCGATGAAATTTTTATGCGATATGATCGGGGGTAGGTGCCGACATCAGAGTAAAGAAAATACGAACAACTATAAATCAAGATTTGCAAATTAATCACTAGTTATTATATGTAACATTATAGAATTATATGAATAAAAAGATTTTAGAAGAAGAAAGCTTCTATGTAAATTATGAAACTTAGCGATTGATGGCGAAACATACCGCGTCTCATGACAGTATTCAGTAGTTGTAAAAGTAAGCAACGTTATAACTAGATGGCGTTGTAATAAATTTTGAAGTTTAGACAGAGACGCACTTCGCTCTACATCTCTACAATGAGTGATTCAGATGAGCGCTGAATCGAACGTGCACACTGCACAGGCAATGTCAGTAGGTAGTTAGGTGGGTCGCGGAGTTGTTAGCTAAGCCGGACGTGTAACACCCGGTCGCGCGTTGGTTACACGATTAGCTAACATGTACTATAGTAGTTAATGTAACATAAGTAATTATCAAGTGGTGGGAAACAGATCCATTCGTAACATAAGCTAGTGATGTGCTATCTGTTGTAGTGGAGATCGGCGTGAAATTCTCGTTTAATTATTGGCAAAAAAACAGCTGAAACAATCCATGCCCTTGCGTACTATAATTAGTTATTTTTATATAATAGGTTACTTTATGCTTACATAGAATCCTCAACAGATTAGAAAAAGGTAAGATTCTTACATTGGATTTCCGAATAGATTTTAATTTTTAACGTATGACATCATTTTAATTTATGTTTCTTATAGTTTTAGAATAAATTAAAAATTAGGATTTGGGACAATTCTCACATGCAAACCGAACAAATTAAAATATATTAACATGTATTAGGTAATGATTTCTTATATTTACGCGAACACTGCACCTTGATTAAAACTACTTTTACGGATTTTATCGCGTTTAATTTTTACTTCACGACGTTTCAGGTGCTTTTCAGCACTCATGGCTATTCAAGTCCTCCGTGACCATGGTTGCGCGCACCCGAAACGTCGGGAATTAAAAATCAAATGCGTAATAATCCGTAAAATTAGTTTTAATCAATTGTATTAGATAAAATAATAAAATTTATAATCATTACCTAATTTAATTCTAGTCAAACAGTATCAAATTGATTACCTCGATGATAAAAAAATAATGTTTTTATGTTCTGAACAAATTGACATCATGAATGGCAAAAGGAACCACGAGTTCTCGTCATGACCTCATTCTACGATGCCATCGGTGTGTATGTGTAACAACTCAAGGACATAGCAACTTTAGTTTATGTATAACCTTATAATTGTCTCTTCATCGATCTACTTACTAAAATATCTATAATAAAAGTATAATACTATACCTATATTACATTTAATGTTAAATATTAGATTTTTATTGGCAATTTGACCATAATACAATGGTTTTTGATTGCAAGAGTTACATTTCTTGTTAACTAATTATGGAAGAGATTTTCATATCCTATAATATTTCATAACAGCAACGGCTCGTCTATTCCAGCGAAGAAAGCACGTGTTATTTATAACAAAATGCCAACACGTTATTTCCGTATTAATTGTTATGCATGTAACAGCACCAAATCACCTGACTTGTCGCGCTCGTTAGCGCTCTGCTGTGATATCGTACATGCTCGTTCTATTTTTGTTTTGGCTGAGCCTACAACACAGTCTGGGCCTATTAGATAACTATTTACACCGGTTGAAAAATGTATATCTTTATAGAAATTTCGCACAGGTCATCGTTATTAACCATTTCCAAGTTTATTGCTTGACAAAGGCCTCCACAAGGATACGACAACTTGTATTTCCTGGAACACTTGTATATTAACATACTTACCATACTGGTCCAACGGGTTGGCAAACACAGATAGATACACTCGCACTGGTTATAATGCTTCCCGTTATCAGACAGTGGGATTTAGGGAAACAGTCCAGAGCCTCCTGCATCCATCGACATTTTTTAAAGAATAAGAGTGACCAAAGAGCACACAGTCCACCTGATGGTAAGTTGATCATGTGGCCCATATACGGAAACTAATCTATTCTCGATCAGGAATCAAAATGTAGATTCTTTTTCAATCCGGTACACTAAGATAAAATGCCTTGTTAACTGTGAAAAAGGTTTGTTACATTCTACAACGAAACAAGACTTAAGCTGTTATTTTACGCTGGTATTCTGATAGAGCGTGATCTCTCTCCGATCGAGCCGACGCATTATTGCTGCATTCATAATATAGTCACATGTCACATCATCCAACGGGACTCTACCACGTGAAACGCATTCTAACTTTTGTTTTAGTTTGAACCTATGGTACACGCTCGCGCTCCGAGTAAAATATTTCTCGTCGCTATTTTCATTTTATAACATACATAATATCTTCACCTTTACCCGTTGTAGTTGACGGACAAAACTCTAGCAACCAACTAAAGTCAAAAAACTACAGTCTCATATTGCTGTAAGTCTGCTGTGTTTCGTATGGTGAGTGTAGACAACCGGAGATCCTTTTCATTGTTAATGATCTTTGCCCATCTTAGCTCTCAGGGTATTAGCACATGTTCAGGTGGACTGTGTGCTCGTTTGTCATTTTAACTTGTAGTACCCGGTTGACCGAGCTTTGCTCGGTATTTTTCGCTCGTTTTTTTTAATTCGTGTGTTTTGGAAATTATATTTAGATACAAATTACATACGGATGAAATATAAATAATATTTTTTGATCTTAGCGACATAACAGAAAAAACGGAACTGGTTATTTGAATAAAAAATCATGGGTGCAATTATTTTAATTTAAATTTTCGTGTTTTTAAAAAATACTAAAAAAAGGGCTCGAAAAAATAGATTTTCTCAAAAAAGAAAGGAACTTGAAAAAAAATATTAAAAAAGTCGGTCGGTCTGGGCTCGAACCAGGGTTTTACGATTCTGTGACCGCCCGTTACACCTATTAAGCTATATATAATCATTAACAATCTGTCAAAATTTACCTTCTTATTCTAACGATATTGTAGCAGTTTTTCATTGCCTAAAAACACGGACAAAAAGACATTTTCTAGAAATAAATCCTAGCTAGATCGATTTATTGCCCTCGAAACTCCCTGCACACAAAATGTTATGAAAATCGTTGAAGCCGTTTCCGAGATCCCGATTATATATATATATATATATAAATATATATATATATATATATATATATATATATATATATATATATATATATATATACAAGAATTGCTCGTTTAATAGTAATAGGATAAAAATACAGAGTCAGTCGCCTAGATATACATTATACGAGGCTTAAAAATGTATGACTTACATTGTGCTACAAATATTGATTCCGATACTGGTATTCGTATCTAAGACCCAGAAACTTAGAAATTTACGTGACTTTACAAACAATCTGACAATGATATGGACGCGTTTAAGTTATTTATAACATACGCCTTGCGCTCTACATTTTCCGATCCTATCAAGTGATCACCTACATCCGATCAAGTGCGTATTTGATGCATTGTAAAGTTATTATTATGGCTGACAACGAAAAATTTAGGAAATGATATTTTAAGAAACCTAAAATAATTTTACTATAAGTCATAAGTGAGGGAAAATTGAAATTATAATAAAAATTGAACTTGGAATATAAAACCTGTGAAAGCCACACGAGTATCAGACAGCCAAATTTATTTATTTTATTTGAAACAAGCGTAAGGAAGCACCCGTGGGTGTCGTAAGAGGCGACAGAGATAAAATGTCCACCAGATGACCGGCAGCATCTTCCTGATAACAACTTAAAATAACAAAAAACAAGGGTTGCCAGCCCACCTACCAAGCATGCAACTTGGCAAATACCTCCCCTATAAGATACTCTATATGTTAATGATAATGATTTAAAACATATTTTTTTATTTTACTTTGGTCCACGTTACTAATTTTCTCGGAAGCTGCAGCTAATATTTATTTAAATAACGAATGCGAATCGACTTTCTGGGCTCTACAAACTTCATAGTAGGGGAATACCATTATATTTTACATATTATAATACTCTGAAGATGTTCTGAGCATCAATAAATAATCTTATAATACATATTACCAATTCATTTCTTTAGTAAATTATTCGTAAAAAAAGCAGCTGGATCGATTTTGATAAAAATTTAATCTGGACAATTTATGGTTCGCATAAATGCAGACCGACGTCGATATAATTAATTATTTTGTTCTTGAAATATTCAAATATATATAAGAAAATTTAAAACTAGTATACAGAGACAACTATAGAGGACTTGAAATGTGAAGATATGTGTTAAACAATGGACATTAGAAAGACGAACCAATTACGATAACGTCCTAATGGGTAGTTAATTATTAGTTATCGGACATAATATCGATATTACATATTATGGTTTATACCTAATGAATGTGACTTAGGATAACTTAGCGTCTTTTATCTTTTTGCATGTACAGTTGCATCACTAAATCCTGCAGTTGAAAGCTATCGTATTCGCAAGTTGTTATTGCAGTCGAAATCGACCAAATGGAGAACTTTTTATTAAATTTCGATTAAGTTTCAGTTCTAAAGTAACTCTTTGTTTGTTGAAGGAATGACATTTCTTCACTTTCTTCCTTCCTCTAGGGTAAAGAAAGGTTATTTGGTGATAGACTTTTAAAAGTCTTTCACGACGTGATGCATGATTCATGATGCGTCACTGCGTCTCCTTTGCTCTTGTCCTTCGCTCTTTGCTCCTTCATCACTGCGTGCATAGGTAACGTTATGAAAGATCTAAAAGTCTATCACCAAATTGCCTTTCTCACAAAGTAACCTTTTTTACTATATCCTATATTCTCTATGAAAATATTCACCTACCATCAAATGATATGATGACAATGATGAAAATGGCACCTAAGTAGGTGAAAATTTAAACAAAACAATCCCATGTTAATTTTATATTTGTGTATAAGTACCTGATACCACTGTGATAACTGAAACGTTCATGGGATTTGGTTTTATAAAAAGTGAACTATACCCAAAAATTTATTATTTTGTCATTTATCAAGTCAAGTATTAGTACATAGTACTTATATCTATTTAAAGAATTTTAAAAATACAACGTTCCGTGTATAAAATGTGTAGATTTTGCATTGAAACGTGAGCTGTTTTCGCCGATTGACTGATATTGATGGCTATAAGCTATTAGAAGTAAGCACAAAGCTTATATCTTAACCGTTTAATTAATGGTATATCATTTATAAACGATTCGTTACTCTAGTAGGCTCCAATCAAAACTTGCCGGAGTGGCCATGTTGGCTTTGGTATTAAACTGCTCTTTTCGCTGGTTACGCACGCCACATTTCATTCTTAATTTGTCATATTGACCACATTTAATATTAATTTTCAACGTGACAAACAAGATAGAAGTTCACCTGGTGGTAAATGGCTCGTACAGCCTATGTACCTGCAAACGTCTAACCGAGAAGTTTTCGACGTTGTTATCGTTACCGTTGAAGATAAAAAATAATGCCTCAGCTTGCAATTATATAGGTTATCCTTAGTTAATAATAATGTAATATCCTCCAGATCCAATTTTAGTCACGATGGCCAGTCTCTACGAAAACATAATGACAGTGCACGAGTGTGTGCACACACACGTGCACTCTCTAATCCATTACTCATAGTCCGATGTGACGGAAATCCTACACGACCGGAGAACCGAGGCTTTTTCTTCGAGGAATGTAAAGGAAGCAAGAGAGATGTACCCGTAATACATGTTGCATAGGCAAGTTGATACAAGGCGCGTGCTACAGTCTACATGTTGGTGAAGTTTGAAAGAGTGAACATAGTGACATGGTCGTCTATCACGTGTTCACGAATGAGTGCAGGCGTCTCTGATTTGTGCAGAAAAACCGACATAGTTCCGAAGTAAGACAAGTCGTGGCGAGTGGTGCCAAACGTAACATATATACGTTGGGGCTTGCCTGCACTCGGTTAGCTCAGTGAGCGATGACATGCAATGGCGAGGCTAGACAAATGGGCTGGTCTATACGTCGATACTGGGCTGGGCGAGCTAGGGCCAACATGTATAGCCGGCTTGAGGATCGTGCCAAATGAGAGTTCGTAGTGTCGGCCTCCCACTCAGGATGCAAGAGGTGAGATTTTTTAATAGAATAAGGAAGACAAACGAGTACATAATCCACTTAATGGTAAGAGGATGCTGTGGCCATAGACATCTAAATCTATCCTCAATAAAGAATCAAAATACAGGTGCATTGTCACCCCTTTTTTTTTTAACATGGGGAAATGCCTACGCACACCCGCCTCGCGGGGGCAAGGACGGGTTATGTCGGACTCGCACCGACTAAAACCCCATGGTGTTCCACCTTTGTCGCTTATTGGCAGGGCCACGGGAACGCTTTCGCACACATCCGCAGCCCCACCAGCGCCTGCCGCCCCACGGCAGCACCTCCTCGGGAGAGGAATATCCCTCCCCGTTCTCCTTCACAGGTAAGGCGCACCAGAACACATGGGGCTCCTTCCTTCTCGGCCTCCAATTTCATCTGCGCAATGGACGCCCCCGCGTCCAATGCAAGAAGGCCATGGGGCCAGGAAAAACGAGCACTTAGAAGTACTAGCCTTCCCGACCCCAGCGGCGGATCTGGTCTATGGCTCCGCCGCCAACCAAGATTCGGCTGCGGAGGGTAGGGAGAGCGGCGCCTCGCAATACCGACAATCCTCTCCCCCCGCAGCCCCACCACCACCGCATCAACGGTGCGGCCCCGTTTGAGTCGCGGAGGATAGGGCGAGTGGCGCATCGCCATACCAACACTCCACTTCCTCCGCGACTCCACCTCGGCTGCAGCGGTAGGTGGGGAGGACACACCTCTCACCGCAGTCCACCAACACACATCCGAAGCGGGCTTCCCAAGCCCACTCGGAGTGGCCACCTCGGGCCGGCCCTCCACCTCGGACCAGCCATTTGGGTTCCTCCTTGTTCACCGCGGGAGACCAAGCCACGGCTACTAAGCCCCCCCGCCACGACAAGGCGGGAACCCGATCGGGGGGGGGGGCATTGTCACCCCTGAGGACTAAGATGGAATGCCTCATTTGCAGTAAAAGGAATCTCCGATTCTCTACTCTTCACCATACGAAACACAGTAGCATTAAGCTGCTATTTTATGCTGCTATTCTCTGAGTGGTTATTCCTCGGTCGAACCATCCCATTCGTGCCACAACCATAATATGGGTGCAGCGTTGCTCTACCATGTAAAAAACGATTAAATTAAGGTGGCTTTTTTATTCATAATTAAAAAAGCAAGTGAAACACCGCCAACTTCGTGATTCCAGAATTGCTACCTATTGAGAATTCCCTAACAGAAAAACCCAATAACTATTTTGGTCCGAAACGGGTTTGAACCCGTAAACACTCAATCAGCAGTCATACTTACGAACACTAGACTCATGAGGCCTTAGATTCACCATAGACTTTGGGCCGGAACACAAAAATGGGTGCATTGCTGCATGGTGATAGAAATATAGCAGAAAAAAAACTCGAATGACCTTTTACGAAGTTTTAGTAGTTTTTCGAATAAAAATATATATCTTTTTAATTTTTATTATAATCGTGACGAAATTAATGCAGATGCACAAAGAATAATCAAACGACAATCTACACGTGTAGTGTCGCAAACTCTCAAATAAAATTAGACCTATCAGATACGAGGAGCGTCTCTCTGCCAACAAGATCACGGCCGTTTTTTTGCCGCTCTCTTGCTTATGGTAGCCAGATCTTTAATTAGATATATGAGGCAACTAGTGCAGTTGAATTGAACCAGCACCAGTAGCCGTAGTCCATGTTATGCCTTCCATGTTTGACAGTTACAGATAGTTTAATTTCAGACCAACAAAGGGAATAGACAGAACATTTAAGTTCATTTAAGGTGACGCCGAAACTTCAAATAAAGAAGGCTATAGATGCGCTGTCATATCTGAGGAACAAAATGGAATCCCCTATAACCTGTAATTATACTGGCACTCTATGTATACCCTTCAGAACGGCTCACAGCAGTGCAAACACTCCTATTTGACGGTAGAAATAAAAAGGAAGGCGGTACCATCCAAGACGGACTTCTAAAGATCTCAGTCGAGAGTGTTCTTGGTTTTGTTTCAAGAAAATCTGCAATTTCTGGTAAAGGTATCATTGGGCCTATTTCTTCGAGACATTTCACGGTCGTGAAGTTACTGTTAATTCTACAGAGTTTGTGAGAATTTTAAGAGAGTTTACGTCACCACAGCTACACGAATTTTCTGATTACAACCGGCATACGTGGTTCCAACGAGACGGAGCCACTTGTCACGCTTCTTATGAGTCCTTGTCGGTCGTTGATGAGGAGTTCCCGGAAAAGATGATTTCTCGGAGAGGCGACATTCCGTGGCCACCCAAGAGCCTTGACGTGACTTCAGTAGACTTCTTTTTATGGAGATATCTGAAGCATCGTGTGTACACCCGTAATCCGAAAATATTGCATAGTTACTGTTAATTCTACAGAGTTTGTGAGAATTTTAAGAGAGTTTACGTCACCACAGCTACACGAATTTTCTGATTACAACCGGCATACGTGGTTCCAACGAGACGGAGCCACTTGTCACGCTTCTTATGAGTCCTTGTCGGTCGTTGATGAGGAGTTCCCGGAAAAGATGATTTCTCGGAGAGGCGACATTCCGTGGCCACCCAAGAGCCTTGACGTGACTTCAGTAGACTTCTTTTTATGGAGATATCTGAAGCATCGTGTGTACACCCGTAAGCCGAAAACATTGCATATCTTAAAGACAAGGATAAAAGAATAGTTGACAGCAGTCTCTCGGTCTTTATGCAGAAGAGTATTCGAAAATGTCAGTGCTCGTTTAGAGGAATGCCAAAGTCGCGAGACTGTTTATTTGAATTATATTATTTAAAAAAAAAGTAAATTCTAATGGGTTGGTTCATTCTAAAATAAATTATTTTTTAAATAACTCATATTGTTTTTCTTCTATCTGTTCTTTCAATGTTAACAAATTAATTGACCATTCTGTATAACAATTCTATTATCCCGAACATGCGAACTCAAAAACGTCATAACAGGTGAAATTTGATTTTTGCGTTTGAACTTAGCGGGATTTGCAGGGATGGCCTAAAGGCTCAGCCGTATTTTTTATAATATATTTTTTATGGCCACCAATCAGGTACATCAATATCGGTTGATCAGTTCAAAAGTTATCGTTGTCGAAAAATTTCAAAAATAAATTTTTAGTAAATTAAATAAATTTACTTTTTAGAAACGTATAACACGGGTGTCTTCCATTTTTAAATTTTGAGCATCTCAAAACTTATTGAGTGACCTAAGTAGGTTCATTAAGATCGTTTTCATACCGATAACACATACATAAACACTCACGCCTGTCACCCAGAGGGGTAGGCGGAGACTGCAGACTTCCATTTAGCACGATCCTGACATACCTTTCTCGCCTCTTCCACATCCATATACCTACGCATACATGCTCGTCGGTTAAGGGTACTCTTAATTTGGCCCATTTTTAGTATATCGCCAATTTGGTCGACAAACTTCCGCCTAGGACGTCCCTTTCCGACTCTTCCATTCACTTCTGCAACATATATTTGCTTTGTCAGTCTTTCCGCATTCATTCTTTCTACATGACCAAACCACCGAAGCATTCCTTTCTTAATCCTGGTCACCGCATCATCTTGCAAACCACACTCTTCTTTTATCACACAGTTTCTCACCTTGTCACTCAGATTCAGCCCTAACATACTCCTTAGCGACCGCATTTCTACTGCATTTATTCTACTCTCGTGTTTCTTCTGCCACACCCAACTTTCACTACCATACGTTAAAGTAGGGACTAATATAGCACTGTGAATTGCCATACGTGCCTTTTTTGACACATTCTGACCTTTCACAATAGAGTGTAGAGCCCCATTTACTTTATTTCCTGCATTCACTCGTCGTTCAATATCCTTATCATATCTCCCATCCCTGCTGAATACACATCCCAAATATACGAACTCATCCACTTGCTCAATTAACTCTCCTTCTATTCTTATTTCACATACCGTTTTGCTTTCTTCTCTTTCAAAAACCATCACTTTCGTCTTACTTGCGTTCCCTTTCATTCCCCTTTCTTTTAATGACCTGTTCATTAATGTAACCATCATTTGCAACTCGGCCGCCGACGACACAAGTATGACTTGATCATCGGCGTACAAAAGGCATTTGATGATTAACTCACCCATTCTTAACCCGCATTCTTCAACTTTCAAATTTTGCAAACAACTGTCCATAAATAGGTTGAACAGCCAAGGGGAAGCCACACAGCCCTGTCTGACACCTTTATGGATGTCAAACCAGTCCGAGTAGACCCCGTTGATCCTAACACAAGCACTCGAGTCCCTATACAGAGACTTTAATGCCTGTATCAAACCAGCGCTCAACCTAAATGCGTTCAGCGTTTGCCATAACACATCCATGTCCACTCTGACATAAGCCTTTTCCAAGTCCATGAACGCACAAAAAACTTTTTGGTTTTTCGCCAAAAACTTCTCCGCGATCATGCGCATGGAAAGACTTGATCTGTACACCCCATTCCCCTTCTAAATCCCGCTTGCACATCCCAAATTTTTTCATCAGTTTCTTTCATAACTCTTTCAATTAGTACCTTAGCATACAGTTTTCCCACAATGCTAAGAAGGCTGATACCACGGTAGTTTTTACAGTCTTGCTGTGACCCTTTTCCCTTCTATATATTGGGACTATCACGGCTTTGCACCAGTCTCCCGGTACCCGCTTTAGTTCCCAACATAAATTAAACAAGGTGTACAGCAGGCCTGCCACCACGTCCTCTCCAGCCCTTAGCATTTCGAGTGAAACTCTATCATATCCGGCTGCCTTACCTACTTTCATGCTTTTCATTGCTTTCATTATTTCATCTACACTTATCTCCCTATCTCTCTCATCTTCTTTCGGAATTTCTATTTCATTTAGTTCACACGTCTCCTCACTCATAAATACGCTTTCAAAATATTCCTTCCATCTCTTTAGACTCAACACTTCATCATTCAGGATACAGCCATTCTCGTCTCGTCGTCGTCCTCGTCGTATCGCATTCAATCTAGGCTGTTTTGAAAGTCCCCTGGTATTTCTTACGAGTTTCCAGAACATTTTAATATTTGCCTGGAAGTTATCCGATATTCTTCTATCATTCTTATCCGTTCTTTCTTGCTATTTCCTTTCAACTTATTCTTTTACTCTCTTATTTAAACGTTTAAACTCTGCCTTTTTTCTTTCATTCTCATCATTGTTACCGCCAGAACTACCAGCTTTGGTCGCTAGTAAATCTAGCCATGCTCTCTTCTTTGCTTCAACTTCCATACGTACCTCATCATCCCACCATATCCTATTGTCTGTCCTTTCATTCGTTCTCTTACTAACACCACATACTTCGGTAGCTGCACCCACTAAACCTTTCTTAACATTATGCCACACGTTCTGCAAGTCTAACTCATTCACACACAACTCATCCAAATTACTTATATTTTCTCTCAGTCTGCATTTGTACTTGTCTTTCACATCTTCATCTTGTAAACTCTCAATTCTTATATGCTGTAAGTGCAGTGGTAGACACAGATGTCCTATGCCGCCAACGTCTGAATAAACCCCTAATTCGGCATAAGACCTGGTAGTGGTCCGTCCCTACGTTGGACCCCCAGTAAACCCTTGTATCCACCACTGCGATCCTCATTCTTTCATCCACAGTTATGAAATCAATCATGCTTCTATCATCACCTCTTTCCCAAGTATAAATGTGAATCTTCTTATGACGAAAGAAAGTGTTCGTCACAAAAAGATTCCTTTCCACACATACGGTGAGGAGGCTTTCACCATTCTCATGAATACTTTCATCACCAAACGTTCAATGGTTAGTACATTCTAGGCATTGATTTATATGTTACACTAGATAAGTAATTTCCGCGCCAAAGCGTTGTCACTTCACATAAGGCCACAGCCTTATACTCAGCGAACGTCGGTTCAGTGTTCAAGGTGACGCCGTCCGAGTTAAGCCGAACGATTCACAACAAAAAATGGGTAAATGCGTAGTGAAAGAATGCGTTTCAAGGTCACAAAAACATAATAAATCAAGCGGAATCACTTTCCATACGTAAGTTTTAATTTATATATTCATATTAACGTTTAAAACACTAAAAAATTAAATAAAATATCGAATATTGCCATTTAGGTTCAATGTTGCCACTTTTTCGCATTTGTGATTATCCTACATTAATGGGAGACTATATAATTAATGGAGTAAGTTAATTTGTTATCTCCGATTTTAAATATTTTGGAAATTATAATAAAAACTACGTTTTAACTTTCATACAATATAATTAATTATTCTTATTTTAGTTTATTCTTGAATTATCTTTTAAATATATTTTATTACCTATTTTATATTAATAATTTTATATTATTTATAATTTCGTATACATTTTATATTAATTATATTTTATTAGATACCTATTTTTATTGTTTGATTTATTAGAACCATAAAAATACGTTTTATTTCATCATTATGTTTACTTCTATTTATCTGATAAGCTTTGTATCCCTTTTTTTCTAAGGGGACGTAATAAAGATTTTAAAATATGTAAAATATACTTTTTTAATATAAAAACAATTAACTGCAGTTTCAAAAATTATTATTTGTATTACGTATTTTAGGTAAAATTTCATATAGTAAGCCACACCAACCCGCCATTGCATGTTTGTGTGTCTATCTTTTTCTAATCTTACGACGACGATATTGTTTTCGCAACTTGTGTAAGTGAGATAGATATATGTTTACTTAAAATTGTTATTAGTTTCAAAGCTACGTCGTCGCGTTTGGATAGTGGTTACACTTTTTTCGACGCGCGGTAATGTGGTTTGCTCCTCTAGTCTTGTATAACTCAATGGTACTAACAATATCTCTGGGCGACAGCCAGTACCATCAATTTTTATTTTTATAATTGAACATGATATTATTTAAAAAAAGTTTTAGCAATAATCGATACAGCTTTCATTGCATTTCGTTAATGTTATTAATTATATTAAAACAATAAAAACCTTATAAATATGATTGTATTGTTAAGGTTAAGGTTATATGTTTAATTTTATTAGAATATCAACATACCTACACCACAATGTAATTTTTGACGTGATGCCAACAATGCGTTGAGTAGGTATAAAGCGCCGGATTGACTTGCTAGCTTCAGAAAATACAACAGAAATCTATGCTTGCTGGTAATGAGACATTTTTACAGCTAGTTTTTATAGAAAAATTTCACGTTATATCATAGTCCCGTGCCGCGTGGCGTGGTATGGGGTCTTATATAGACCGTTCACCCATATAGGGTACAGGGCTGTGGTAACTTAAGGGCACCAATGAAATTGTTAATGGCGATTTAAAAAATCGTGTGGCAACCTATATTTAAGAGAAATTAAAACAAAAAATCGAAGACATGTGAAGTCCGCCAACATGCGTTGGGGCAGCGCCGTGGACACTTCTTTGCACTAGAAATGAGAGGAGGCCTGTACCCAGGAGTGAGACGTATACAGGCTGTAACTTTTTAGATATCTATGAATATTAATGACTAAACATAGATGTCAAGCTTATGTAATGCTTGTAGTGAATAAATAGGTTGTACAGCAAGCCACGTTCATCCCTAGTCCATAAAATTGATTTTTTGAAACGATGTTATCAAATGTACACATTTAGTTTGAACATTTGCAGTGTTTTACACGTAAATATTACTTATTCCAGTTTTCTATTCAACTACCCTATTGTACCGGCTTTGTAGACAATAAACGTACAAATAGACATTCTCGACCGATTTTTGCTTAAGCTTCTATCGACCGAGAAACAGTAGGCTTGGAACATCCATTAAGAAATTACTCGAGCTCGTTCATTTGTATCTTTAAGACCTATGACATACTCGTACATTGACATAGATCTGTAGATCGAAGCAATGTTCTTAAAAACAACACAACTGAATGAATGAACTTAGCGACAGATGAAGACGGTTGCGAAAGTTAACAGCATTGAAGGCATCATTACAATAATTGGAATACGAATTTCTAATATAGGTATATTTAAAACTAATAATAACGTAATTAGAAAATTTAAATATTCCCGAAATAACATGTAGTAAAATTTTAAATTTTATACTACCGATTTTTTTTACGAACAGTAGTTAACTCATATTAAAAACAATCCGAGCAGAAATTTCAGTTATTAAAAAAACACTTTTTTGAAATTTTTTGACAACGATAACTTTTGAACTGATCAACCGATATTGATGTACCTAATTGGTGGCCATAAAATATAGTTTTTTTTTTTCAATTTTTAGTCACCTATTCCATATTTGGTTACTCATTTGTGGTTTTGTTTTTTGTGTTAGATTTTAATTTGATAACTAACATATTTTATTAAAATCTGTTAATTACTACATATAAATGTGTGACTGATTAGTAAGAACATTAAACTGATTTAATTTATATGAAGTTTTTTTTATATCCCAAAAACAAAATGGTATTCCATATTTGGTTTCCTACTACTTTCCTCTAATAATCGAAGTATATTAATAAAAAGAATTATTACCATCCAGCCAAAAGTACTGTATCATCATTATTACAATCCGTCACATGTCTGCATGGTTCTGAGCCACCTGCATGCATCGACTTCCTGCATCTTACCAGGTAGTCACTCCGTCTAGTGGGGGGCCGCCCTACACTTTGCCTACCGGTACGAGACTGCCACTTGACTCGAGATCCTTTCTTCCCCATCGGTTGTTGGTTCTTTGAAAAAACTAATAAAATACTGCAATACTTTCTAGCATGAGCTTTCATTACACGATTGAGCTTGTTATATTTACATACATTAATTGTTATCGGTATGAAAACGATCTTAATAAACCTACGTAGGTCACTCAATAAGTTTTGAGATGCTCAAAATTTAAAAATGGAAGGCATCCGTGTTATACGTTTCTAAAAAGTAAATTTATTTAAAAATAGAACTACATAAGCCAATTGCTTAATATTAAAAAAAAACAAAGTTCTATTAATTTTCCTGCAACGCTTCCCGCGCTTTTCATTTAAAACGATGGATCTTAACTGAACATTTGCGCGCTATAATCTATTATGATTTTAAATTTGGTTTAACCGAATAATTAAGTTCACAACGGTTACAATCAGCATTAGTGGACTCAGCTCCAGCACGCGCAACATTTTTTAGGTGGTTTGCTGAATTCAAAAGGGGTGAAATTAGCCTTAAAGACGACCAAAGAACTGGGGCCCCGCAAACAGCAGTAACGGCACAAAATGTATGGACTACTGAAATGTTGGTGCGAGAAGACCCAAGAATCACATATACGGACATCGAAAAGATTATAGGCATCAGTTCGGGGAGCATTCATACCATCCAACATCAACATCTTGGAGTGAGGAAGCTTTGTTGTCGATGGATCCCTCGTTTGGTCTCCGAAAGCGAAAAACAGACTCGTGTGAATTGGTGCCATGAAATGCGTCTACGTTTTGAAAACAGGGCATCTAGGCGTGTTTCAGAATTTCAGATATCGTTACTGGTGACGAAATATGGATCAATATGATCCGGAAAATAAAAGGCAATCGTCGGTATGGGTCTACTCAGAAGAACAGTTACCGACAAAACTGCAAAGACCTAGCAACATCGGCAAAAAAAATGGTGGCTAGTTTTTTTTCGCGGAGAGGACATTTGTCTTCGTCACTTGTCTATATTACCTACTTATTTTGAACCTTCTCTGCAAATT
Organism: Parnassius smintheus behrii; assembly: GCA_036936625.1. Lineage (NCBI taxonomy): Eukaryota > Metazoa > Arthropoda > Insecta > Lepidoptera > Papilionidae > Parnassius > Parnassius smintheus. The sequence goes on along the minus strand of JAUPFT010000005.1, from coordinate 14,214,162 downwards.
TGGCCGATTATTGCAAAATGAACCTGTATACTTAATAATTTGTTTATATAATATTATTGTTTTAAATATACCTCTTGTTTAGCCCATAAAAATCCTCCACCCGACAAACAACAAAAATGTCGTACAACTGAGGGAAATTAAAATAGGAATAGAGAGAAAAGAAGACTTTCAAGAAGAGTCAACTCTTTTTTAAAAGGCCGGCAACGCACCTGGGATTCCTCTGGTGTCGTAGTTGTTCATGGGCGACGATAGACACTTACCATCAGATGAGCAGCATGCTCTATTTTATAAAAAAAAATAGAGGCATGACGAGACGAGGCATATAATCTTAGGCCTCTACGTAATATTGTATATATCTGTCATGAATCGCATGAGATAGTACCTATAGTCGCATTGATAAAACTAATGATACAAGGTAAAGCGGCTGGACACTGCGTGTTGTCTGGGCTTCCGTTGATAGCGGAATATTTCACAACTAAAATGTTACGCAACTTTTACGAAGTTACGATTTGCGATTTAATCTGACTGATTACAAACCGTCATATCTATTAGATTATGATGACGATTTTTACTACAATTTAAAAACAAAGGGAAGATTTCTGAACTCCTTTCGAATTTACTAAATTAATTCCGTGATTCTTAATTTCTTAGATTCGTTCTTTTTGGTAAATGTTCTCTAGAATCCTAGGTTATTTTATTTCCTTACTTTAAAATTTAGTTCCTAAATATCCATTCCCCATTCAGACCCATTCGTGCTACAACTACGAGGTGTGTTCAAAAAGTAAGGTGACTTTATATTTTTATGAAAAACTATTTATTTATTCATCAATATTTATGTTGTTCCCTTCAAAGTAATCCCTCTCAGATATAATACACTTGTGCCAACGCTTTTTCCAATCGTCAAAGCATTTCTGATAATCACTTTCTGGTATAGCCTTCAGCTCTTTCAGCGATGCAGTTTTTATCTCTTCAATCGTTGCAAATCTTCGTCCTTTCATAGGTCTCTTCAGTTTTGGGAACAGGAAAAAGTCACATGGGGCCAAATCCGGTGAATATGGTGGCTGAGGCATGATTGTAGTGTTGTTTTTGGTCAAAAAACCTCTGACAAGCAACGATGAGTGAGCAGGTGCATTATCGTGATGCAAAAACCATGAATTGTTTACCCACAATTCGGGACGTTTCTTACGTATTGCTTTTCGCAAATGGCGCATAACTTCAAGGTAATACTCCTTATTGACCGTACGACCTTGTGGCAAGAACTCATGATGCACCACACCCCTACAGTCGAAGAAAACTGTAAGCAAAACCTTCACATTTGATCGAACTTGGCGTGCTTTTTTTGGTCTTGGTGATTCAGTGTGCTTCCACTGGGACGATTGAGTCTTAGTTTCGACGTCATAACCGTATACCCATGTTTCGTCACCTGTTATGACCCTTTTGAGCAAATCTGGGTCGTTGTTGACATCATCCAATAGCTCTTGAGCGATTGTCATGCGACGGTTCTTTTGGTCGAAATTGAGCAATTTTGGAACAAATTTCGCTGCCACACCTTTCATGCCCAAAATATCCGAAAAAATTTCATGGCATGAGCCAACCGAAGTAGTTACGTTGTACCAGTTCTGGCGCACTTGTAGAAAGGTTGTACCAGTTCTGGCGCACTGAGTCACAAGTACGACGTTCGTCGACTCACGATCCTAAAAAAAAAAAAAAAAAAAAAAAAAAAAAAAAAAAGGTTTTGGCATGCTCTGATCACGAATCTGCGGTCCATTTTTGCGTAGGATGCACGGTTCCGGAGATGTGCAGATCAATTAACTCTTATCTAATTGATATCCGCTTCGAGCCTCCACCGTCATTAGCGCTCCATTGTTCTTATCTACTTATCTATTGTTCATTCAATACCGTCATTATCTATTCTTCCTCAGCGTGGTGATATTGTTATATACTCCTTTGTTCCTATCTACACTAATCTGACTCATTAATAAAACACATTACCCAATTTTGTTAAAATTTTTATTTATAAAATACAAAATCTTATTACTTATTATCTATAAAATAGGAGCGAAACATCTCATCCACTAAAATATCGTTGTACAATGTGTTCCCTGTAAATATACTCGTAAAACTATGCATTGAACATCCCTGAAACTTATATAGCAAATACATTAAGCAATATTCGCCACAAACTGAAGTCCACTCATTCTGAATCCTATCAACATTCCAGTTCCATCTTTTACAATTTCTTTTAAAAAACTCTAGATGATATCGTACAGGTGCCCGTCCGAATGAATCAAAATATTGACCGACGTCATTCGTATCGATATATAAAGCTACCCAATGTGACCCTGGTTTATCATCTGTATCCAAATTGCATATTATATACGTTGGTACGTGGGTGTACATGGGTAGTTTATTGGCAGCATAAACATTATTTTCTAGAGTGGGGTGAATCTTTTTCAGATGTTGTTGTACATCTAGTGTATCCATAATATTACTGCTATTAGTAGATTATTACAGTACCAATCTACTCAATGACTAATATAGGAATGATCAATTATAGTGATATCTAAATATTAAATTACATTCTTTGTGTTATACAAATCGTATTTGAGTCACCAATACACTGAACAAGACACGACAGGAAGGACGTAGGAATGTAGAGATAAGCAACAGAATGTAAGGTAAGCTTGTTGACGCATAAAGATACTATCAATTCTACTGCAGAAATTCTTTAGATTAGAATTATTACTCACTGGTACTATATAAGACCAAGCAACTGCAGTCATGGAGTTAGTGTATGGTCGTTTGACCGCAGTGGATCTATCAATACTACGTTTGTGTTACTTCAACGCATCAAAGGCCATGGATGTAAGTGTTTATTCTATTGACAAACTTACTTTTCTTTCTGTTATTTTCTTACGTGTGTATGATTTAGTGTTAACAAATTATATTTAAATATTATGTGTGCGCAAAATGTAAAATTCACAGTACGCGACCCGGGTTCGATCCCCGCCGGCACCAATTAAATTGTTAATTACAATTTTAAGTGTTAATTTACCACGTGCTCAGCGGTGAAGGAAAACATCGTGAGGAATGCATGTCTGAAATAATTTCGAAGGCATGTGAAGTTTGCCAACACGCATTGAGGTATCGCAGCGAACATTTCCTAGCCCTAAAACCCTCTCAGAAATGAGAGGAGGCCTATGTTCAGCAGTGGACTTTAATAGGTTGTAACTTTAGCTTTTTTAACTTTTATGATTAAGTGTTACCAAATTGATATTAACATGATAACTGTGTTGTTGCAGAAATCATTGAGCTTCGATGAAAATACATATAAACAGTATTACTACTCGCCACTCTCCCCTCAAGAAGAGAGTGATGACATCGTCATTAATAATAACACATGCGATGGTGGAAAAAGAAAATCGCAATCGATTGATCATTTTTTTGAAGCTGAATCAAAAATAAAAAAGAGGAAGCTGTTATCATCAACCGTAGCACGAGCCGCTAGAGATGGTGTATCATACATTTCTACTAATTCTGACGATGGAGACCAAGCGACGCATCTCATCAAAATTGAAATGTACGATATGAAGAAGCTATCCAAGATTCCAACTACTGATCATTGGAAACATGCTTCCACGAGGATTAAATATTACGTAAAGACTAATAAGGATAGCATCTACGACAACACAAACGCCCTCGTATACAATATTACAAAGACAATAGCAGAAAGTGAAAAAGTTAAAAAAATACTTTTTTAACAATGACAGTCATTAGCTGATCATTAGTGAATGTGATTCTGTTTACTTAAATTACTTCCGTGTACTCATTATATTCTATTTCTAATCCTTTGTTAGACTTAAATATCGGACATTATTTGAAATTTGGGTATCAGTTGGTCTACCAACACTGAACTGTTACTTACTCTGCTACCTAATTTCTTCTTTACTATAAGGATGGCAAACTTCAGTGAAGTGTGCACCAGTGCTTTCTTTTCCACAACCATGGAAGAGAATACGGAACTATTCAACAGCGAATTAAATCAGGAGTTGTCTAAAGTTTGTGATGAAATGGAGAAGGATCAACTGTTCGATTCATCGTATGATGATGATTTGTATAATCACTGTGCGATGGTTGAAACACAGTTTAAGTAAGTAAAATAAACATTCATTTCGATCATAATTTACACAATGTCTTGTACAGTTTTTAATAAATTTAAACATTTTAGTAGTCAACCACTACAACTTGGAAGAGAAACGAAGCGAACGAGCAGCAAAGAACCCAAGATCATCAAAAAACCAACAACGGAAGCAGAAGCGCCTACCTCTGCAGGGAACAGTATCAGTAACGATGATCAAGTGGAATGTCTAACGTGTCATATATTTATCAAGAAACGGTATTTAGCTAATCATTTTAAAAGTAATGTTCACAAAAATAATCTTTTAAATTCACATAATTCTTTATCAAACGTTAGTGTTATTGAATCTGCTTTTGGAAATAGGATTTTAACTTATAAAATCAAGAGTAGAGTAGATAGTTCGACATTGGTAAATTTTGAAACTCCTGAACTATTTTTAAATTCTATTAAAGATGATATTTTATTTTTAATACAAGAGTGTATTCATCAACACATAATTTTTAAAGTAAACTTCATATTGCATGCTGATTTTGTTCAACAAACTAAAGATATTCATGATACGTTCGATTTTCAAACGATTAACTATATTATTTGTCAAGGAGATGACTTACATCTTTAAATGATACAATTACTACTAAAATTAGTGCATTTGAAAAAAAGATAGTGGATGGAGTCTAAAAAACATAAAATCTATAGACATGAATGTTAATAAATTTAACCCCCTACGCGGTACTTCATACATAGATCTTCCTCGTGACATAAAATTAAAAAAGGCTGTTATAAATGTAAAAAGCAAGGATTATTTTTGTTTTAAATGGGCGTTACTCTCGGCGTTATATCCCGTAAACAAAGAGGCGGATCGTGTATCATCGTACGTTAAACATGCAAATAAACTTAAATTTCATGGTATTTCCTTTCCAGTTAAAATTTCTGACATAGCAAAAGTAGAGAAATTAAATGATATTAGTATTAATGTTTTTGGGTTAGAATATAATAAAGAAAAACGATGTAATTCTATAGTAGGTCCATTATTTTTAACAAAGTGTCGTAAAGATAGACATATCAATTTATTATTTTTTTCCAAGGATACAAAAAATCATTATTGTTACATAAAAAATTTATCGCGGTTAGTTAGTAAACAAATTTCAAAAGACGGTCACATCATGTACATTTGCGAAGCATGTCTACTTCACTTTCCATCTAAGGAAAGTTTAAATAACCATGAACAATACGATTGTGCCCACATTTGTACAGAATTACCAAACAGTGAAACTTTTAAAAAAAAGAATTGGTTTGGTCAACCTATTTCAAATGATAAAATTAAATTTGATAGTTATGAAAAAAAGTTGAAGATACCATTCGTAGTTTATGCTGATTTTGAAGCATTTTTAAAACCAATAGAATCATGTTCTAACGATCCTTCCAAACCTTTCACACACAATATTCAGAAACATGAAGTACATAGTTTTGGTTATTATATAAAATGTTCATATGATGATAAATTATCAAAATATGTAACGTATTGCGGACCCAACTGTGCACAAGTGTTTATGGAAAGTTTATCTAACAATCTCAAAGAAATAAATAGAATTCAAAAATATCCTCCACTTCCGCTAACAAATGAAGACAAAAACCAAATTTCAAATGCAACCATTTGTCATATTTGTGAAACAGAGTTAGCAGAACATTTTTATGATTTTGATTGGTACACCGGTAGTTTTATAGGTGTTGCTCACGGATCATGTAGCTCGAAGTTCAGAAAACCTCGTTATATACCAATATTTTTACACAACCTTAGTCGCTATGATGCTCATTTTATTGTTCACGCGTTAAACTTTTGTGATGGTGAAGTCGAAGTTATCCCTCAAAATAAAGAAAAATATATATCCTTTTCCAAAAAATTAAAAATGAATAACCACGAAATTATATTAAGATTCATAGATTCATTTAAGTTTTTATCATGTAAATTAGAAGAATTGGCCAAAAATCTCAGTAATGATCAATTTCAAGAATTACGTAGAAATTATCCTAATGATGAAGATTTCTTTCGTTTAAAACGGAAAGGCGTTTATCCATATGAACTTATGACTAATTATGATAGTTTAAGCCTAACATCGCTCCCCGAACAAAAATTTTTTTATAGCTCGCTCACAGATTCCCATATTTCAAATGATGATTACAATCATGCTAAAGATGTTTGGGAACACTTTGGGTGTTGTAATATGCTAGATTATTCAAACCTGTATTTAAAAACAGACGTTTTACTTTTAACCGATGTATTTGAAAACTTTAGAAAGTTATGTATTAATACTTATGATTTAGACCCTGCCCATTATTACACAGCACCCGGTTTAAGTTGGGATGCAATGTTAAAATATACAAAAATAGAATTAGAACTTTTAACAGATTATGAGAAAATTGCATTTATTAGATCAGGTGTCAGGGGTGGTGTATCTCAATGTAGTAATCGTTATGCTAGAGCTAATAACAAATATATGGGGGATTATGATGCAGGGAAACCAAATTCATATATCACATATTTTGATGCCAACAATTTATATGGTTGGGCTATGTCTCAATGTCTTCCTACTGGTGGATTCGAATGAGTAAATCCGAATACAGAATTTAATGTGTCTGAGACATCGAACTTCGGTTTTATTTTAGAAGTTGATTTGGAATATCCAGATGAACTTCATGATTTACATTCGGACTTTCCTTTATGCCCCGAAAACATTTGTGCAGGCAATATTAATGAAAATAAACTAGTCCCAAATTTAAATAATAAAGATAAATATGTAATTCATTACAGAAATTTAAAGCAGTGCATAGAAATGGGGGTTAAATTAACTAAAATTCATAGAGTTTTAAAATTTAAACAGTCTCGCTGGTTGAAGATGTACATAGATCTAAACACAAAATTAAGAACGTTAGCAAAATCAGATTTCGAAAAAGATTTTTATAAATTAATGAATAATTCAGTCTTCGGAAAGACTATGGAGAATATTGAAAAAAGGGTTAACATAAAATTAGTTACACACTGGGAGAACCAGGGCAAAGCTTTAGGTGTTCAAGATCTAATCGCTAAACCACAATTTCATAGTCTTTCAGTATTTTCGGAAAACCTAGTTGCGGTTCAGTTGCGAAAAACAAAGTTAATATATAACAAACCAATTTATTTAGGGTTTTGCATTTTAGATATTTCAAAAACATTAATGTATGATTTTCATTATAACTATATGGTTAAAAAGTTTAGTAAAATCAAATTATTGTATACAGATACGGATAGTTTAATATATCATATATTTACAGATGATTTTTACTCTGATATAAAACCTGACCTTTCATCATACTTTGATACCTCAGCTTATGATGCAAATAATATTTTTGAATATCCAAAATTAAATAAAAAGAAATTAGGTTTTTTTAAAGATGAAAATAATGGTAAAATCATGAAAGAATTTGTGGGTTTACGATCCAAAATGTACGCTTTTAACTTAGAGAATAAGACTATAGCCAAGGCAAAAGGGGTAAATAAATGTATCACTAAAAAGATGACCATGGATAATTATAAGTCTTCTCTATTTAATAAAAAAGTGCAATATTATATTGTATGCTTAGATTTAAATCAATTAAACACACAATTTTTACACAAAAATTAAATAAGATTGGTTTATCATATAATGACACAAAGAGGCATATTTTAGATAATAATATTGAAACATTAGCTTGGGGTCATTATAAACTGCGTTAAGTGTTGATAGTTTTTAATTTTATGTCTGCATGTAAATAAAATTTGTATTGATTGTAAAATAATGATAATAGTATAATATGACGTAGAGTTTATTACATATTTAATCGTTGTTTTATTGTAAATAATTTAAGTTAATTGTTGTTTATATTTGCGTGTGTGTGTGTGCATTTATTTGAGGTTGAGTTGATTGTAAAATTATGATGTACTAATTGTGTTAGAAATAGTATACAGATCATTCTGTTTTATATAATGTTTGCAATATATATTAATTGTTAACACCAACACTTTCATTTTTTATTTCACCCCTTAGTACTTTAGACGTGTGTAATGTTTCACTTTATCCATCCGTTTACTGCTATTGTGGCGGGGCCAAGTGGATGTGGGAAGTCAAATTTTGTAACAAATTTCATAAAATCAGTTACAGAAATATGTAATTGTGATTTTAATCAGATCACATGGTGCTTTGATGAAATGCAACCTTTATATAATTTACCAAATGTTAACTACCATCAAGGAATTCCAAATGTTAATATGTTTGACGGTGAAAACCCACATCTTGTTATTATTGATGATCTAATGAGAGAGTCCGATGGAAGAATTGTGGATATATTTACAAAAGGTAGTCATCACAGGAATCTTAGTGTATTTTATTTAACACAAAATTTATTTCATCAGGGTAAAGGGCAAAGAGACATATCCTTAAACTCAAGTTATATAATATATTTTAAAAACCCTCGAGATAAAACTCAAATAAGATATTTAGCACGACAAGTGTCACCAGATAACCCAAAATTTATTGAAGATGCCTACAGGGATGCAACTCTAGAGGCGCATGGATATTTAATGGTAGATTTAAAACAGAATACCAATGATTTTTGTCGTATCAAGACAAATGTCTTCCCATTTAATCGTTTCTGCACAGTCTACGTTCCCACAAAAGAGTTTAAATACACCAAGAATCAAACATTTCAAGTCATTGCTAAATGATGCATCGTCGACTCACAACGCATAAACATTTGCTAAACGCTTTGCATACGCTTAAACCAAAATATCAAAGAGCATTACTTAAAACGTGTGATGAAGAAGAAATTAACTGTATTTGTGAGTGTATTCATAACGTTTTACAAGGAAAAGTACCTCTTAAAGATCAAGATAAACAAAAATTGAATAAACACAAAAATATACTCCGTCAAATAGTGCGTAAGTGTAAACATAAACTAAGAAAAAATATAATTATACAAAAAGGAGGGGCTTTCTTACCAATAATATTAGGTGCAATATTGAGTGGATTAGTGAGTGGACTAGCCAGTTAACATGGAAAATGCAAAGAAAATGATACTTATCGAACCTGGATTGATTGAAAAATTAAAACAAGAAAATAAGGTTAATACGAGTAGTAGTTTATCTCGATTAGATATTGAAATGCAAAATATTATGAATAGTAAGACGGAAAACCGAAAGAAATGGATGTTATATTTACAAACACTGCAAAGATACCTTCATTTTACCGAAGAGGATCGTCAACCACTCAGATTACCAATTTATTCTGATACATCTAATGAAGATTCAAACGAGTCTAAAATTGGTTTTAAAAATAAAGATAGAGATCTAAAAACTTCAGTTGATGCTGAATCTTTGTTGGAGGAGAATCGATCCATCAAAAGTAAAGAAAATGTTGAAAATCCACTTTACACACCAGCTCAAATACTCAGTTTAATACCAAAAACTTATAATAAAAAAGGACAGTTATTATTAAACTTAGTTGAAACAAGTAAAGGTAAAATACATTGGGATAATGAAGGTACAGTCATAATTGATAAATAAAAATTCCTGGAAGTAATATTGTTGATTTAATAAATGATTCACTAAGACCCTTAAAAAGAAGTGATCCAGTAGGGTGGGATAGATTTGCTGAAGCATTAAAAGATATTAAAGTACCACTTACTTATATTGGAAATCCAAAGAGATGTGAGTTTATTAACCAACTTCAAGCAAAAGATCTGAACAAACCCTCTGAGATTGAATTTCAAGAGTTTTCTACACCGAGCAGTAGAGATAAAAAGTCTACAACTAAAATACGTAAAAGGCTTGAGTGGGAAAAATGGACCCCGTACTAGAAGAAATTAACAGGATTTATTATGATCCATCTAATCCCGCTGGTTTTGGTAGTATTGATAAATTATCAAAAGCCATGAAGGGTAAAATGAATAAAAAGCAAGTAAAGGAATGGTTAAAATCACAAGAAACATACACATTACATAAACCCATTCGAAAAAAATTCCCGCGTAATAGGTACATTCTATCAAATATTAATGAACTGTGGCAAGCTGATTTAAGTGATATGCGAACTTATTCTCAATATAATGATGGTTTCAAGTATATACTTTGTGTTATTGATGTATTTAGTAAATATGCTTTTGCAAGAACAATGAAAAAGAAAAACTCAGAAACAACTAAAGAATGTTTTGAAAGTATATTTACTGAAAGTAATTTAACACCTACTCACATACAATCTGATAAAGGTACAGAATTTGTTTCAAAAGATGTACAAAAATACTTTAAATCCAAAAAGATTAATTACTATACCACTAACAATCCTGACATTAAGGCCAGTATTGTTGAACGATTTCAAAGAACACTAAAAATGAAAATGTGGCGTTATTTCACTCATAATAATACTTATAGATATATAGATGTTTTACAAGATTTAATATACTCTTACAATCACAGCTTTCACTCTAGTATTAAGATGTGCCCATGTGATGTAAATTCCAACAATATTATGACAGTTTGGACTAATCTTTATGATAGACGGTCAAACAAACTTTCTTTAGAAAATCCTAAACCAAATTTCAATGTGGGTGTTTATGTTCGAATAACTAAATATAAACATGCTTTCCAAAAAGGATATGAATCAAATTGGAGTGATGAAATATTTATTATATCTTCAATAATTGATAGATCTCCATGGGTTGTTTATACAATAACAGATTTACAAAATGAACCAATAGTTGGTACTTTTTATGAAAGAGAGTTACAGAAAATCACTTACAACCCCACCTCACAATATAAAATAGATAAAATAATTGACACTCGTTACTCAGGTAACAGAAAAGAAGTATTAGTGAAGTGGAAAGGTTATCCAGATAAATTTAACAGTTGGATTTTAGCTTCTAGTTTAAAAGAAATATGAATAAAGAAAGTTTTTATTTAACTTTGCTCAGCAATAGTTCAATGGAATACTTTCCTGATAACAAGACCACAAATTTTTCAACGAAATTACCGAAAGCTATTAAATTAGAAGGTGAATGGTCGGTTGGAGTTGTCGAGTTTCAATATCCATGTACCATGTTTACTGTTCAAGATCATGAAAATGTTATATACATTACAAAATCTATGTTAATGCCTAATGAAGATAAACCATCCACAGTGTACTACAAAAAACATATTCCAGCTACCAACTATGATAACGTTGAGCATATTTTAAGAGTGTTAAATGGTATCGGAGAGAACTTGAAATTTCGCTATGATGAAATAACAAAATTTGTGTCTATTTCTGTTTTGGATAAAAATATAACATCCGTAACATTATCACCCAAATTAAGTTTACAACTAGGTTATGAACCAAATAAAAATCTCCTAGAGAGAAATTTTGGAAAGTGTCCTGCTAATTTACACTTAGGGTTACCATCTCAACTCTTTCTATATTGTGACATTATCGATCCTCAGATTGTGGGTGATGTTATGACTCCTTTACTAAGAGTCATTTCATTAGATCCTACAAAATACATTTATGGTGCAAATAAAATGCACGTTTTCTCTCAACCTCATTACTTACCTGTTATGCGAAGAGAGTTCGATACGCTGGAAATAGTTATAAGATCGAGCACAGGACAAAAAATACCATTCCAGTTTGGAACCGTGTGTATTAAACTACATTTCCGAAAATTATTATAATGAATTCTCTTCGTGATCATCATAAATGTCCATATGAAAATTATTATACACATCAAGCTGGGTCAGGAGTTGGAGTAATTTATAAGGGTGCACCATACCAACGCGGTCATGGTATTGGGAGCTTCTTAGGGGGGTTATTTAGATCAGTTTTACCTTTACTTTCAAGTGGTGCTCGAGTGATTGGTAAGGAGGCATTAAACGCTGGAGTAGGACTTTTATCGGATATGGTTCAAGCGCGTCCTATGGAAGCCTCAATAAAAGATCGTCTAAAGCAAGTTAGTACGAATTTAAAACGAAAGGCTGATGAGAAAATTGATCAATTTAACATGACAGGATCTGGGTATAAAACTAAAAGAAAACGATTGACCTCGTTCATTCCACCATTAACTGCTAAAGTGAAAGCTGCGAAAAAACTTGGTCTAAAACCAAAAAATAACAAAGTTATATTTTCAAATTAAATATGTCTTTCCTTCATAATCATTCTTGCGAGTGCGTTAAGTCAGAATTGGATTTGTTTGCACTACCGTCTACACAAACTAGCATTGAAAATGGATTGTGGATTCATTATAAACCAATTTCATCTCTTGGTGATGATGGACCTATCGAATTTCAAGTTCCTGGGACAGGCGATGACTACATAGATTTGTCTCATACATTACTCCACATAAAGGCAAAAGTATTAAATCAAGATTCAACTAACTTGATATCTAATACAATAGTAGCACCTGTAAATAATTGGCTGCATTCACTTTTTAGTCAACTTGATGTTTATTTAAACCAAAAACTTGTATCACCACCTAATAATACCTATGCATATCGAGCATACATGGAAACCCTTTTAAACTATGCTCCTGCTGCTAAACAATCTCATCTTACTTGTAGTCTTTGGTATGATGATACAGCAGGAAAAATGGATTCTACGGATAGTAAAAACATGGGATTTGTTAAAAGACAGGAATTGATTAGTGAAAGTAAGGAAATAGAAATGATTGGTCATCTTCACGGTGACATTTTCAACCAAGATAAATTTTTAATTAATGGTGTTGAAATGAGTGTTAAATTGGTTCGATCGAGAGAGAGCTTTAATTTAATTGCTGGGTCAAACGATGTAAAGTTTAAAGTTTGCATTACGGACGCAACTCTTATTGTTCGACGAGCACGAATTAATCCAAGCGTATTACTCGCACATCAAAAAGTTTTAGCTTCTACCACTGCTAAATATCCTATTACTCGAGCTGAAGTAAAAGTTTTAACAATTCCATCGGGTGTTCAAGGAAAAACTCTTGATAATATATTTTTAGGGCAGGTACCCAAAAGATGTATAATTGGATTTGTGAACAATTCTGCATTTAATGGTTCCCTTACTAAAAATCCACTTAACTTTGAAAACTATGGTATTAATTCTTTCAGCTTATATATTGATGGTCAACAAATACCTTCAAAAGCTTTGCAACCATCTTTTAATAATAGCATATTTACATCAGCATATCATACTCTATTCTCGGGAACTGGTATTCACTTTCTTAATGAAGGAAATGGAATCTCTTGTGAACAGTATGCCAGAGGTTACTGTCTATTAGCATTTGACTTAACTCCTGATTTATCAGCCAACTCATCAGCTCATTGGAATCTCATAAAGCATGGTAGTGTAAGATTTGAAGTACGATTTGAATCCTCACTAATACAAACAATTAACTGTATAGTTTATGCTGAGTTTGATAATATTATTGAGATAGATAAAAACAGAAATGTTACTGTAGACTATAGTAGTTAAGGTTATAATATGTGTTGTGTGTTAGATTTTATGAGTTATGTGTAATGCATTTTGTGTGTATGTAACTATGTGAAACATTATAAAATTAAATAAAACAAATTGTATGCAATATATTATTTTTTATTTCTTTATAAATATTCTATTTAATCTAATACAAAACTCTGTTCGAGTTTAAATTTTACATAAGCACACTGACTAAACCACTGAACATGCTGCTGCCAAGAATCATCATCATCTTCCCAATCTTTTAAGCCACCACCACAATGGAAACACTTGGTCCTGTCTGCATGGCCAGTATAAAAGAAACCGGCTTCTGCAAGATCTTCAGGTTTCTGTCGCATAACGAGAGGCCAGTTTTCGAAACTGAGCAACCGGCTAGATTTTGAACTGAAGAATGGATATTCAGCTCTTGAGTACTGCATATTCTTCTCGTTTTCATCTCCACTCAGTGTTGTAGTTTTGTTCTTCAATGATGTGTTCTGTACACGTATGCCACACTCATCTCTTTCTTCTGCTCTTGTCTTCCTGTAATTTAAGTAAACAGAATCACATTCACTAATGATCAGCTAATGACTGTCATTGTTAAAAAAGTATTTTTTAACTTTTTCACTTTCTGCTATTGTCTTTGTAATATTGTATACGAGGGCAGTAGTTACGTTGTACCAGTTCTGGCGCACTTGTAGAAAGGTTGTACCAGTTCTGGCGCACTGAGTCACGAGTGGTACAAGTACGACGTTCGTCGACTTACGATCCTAAAAAAAAAAAAAAAAAAAAAAAAAAAAAAAAAAAAAAAAAAAAAAAGGTTTTGGCATGCTCTGATCACGAATCTGCGGTCCATTTTTGCGTAGGATGCACGGTTCCGGAGATGTGCAGATCAATTAACTCTTATCTAATTGATATCCGCTGCGAGCCTCCACCGTCATTAGCGCTCCATTGTCCTTATCTACTTATCTATTGTCGATTGACTACCGTCATTATCTATTATTCGCAGCGTGTGGGTCGGCTTATGCTATTGTATTATACTCCTTTGTTCCTATCTACAACACTAATCTGAATCTACAATAAAACACATTACCTAATTTTGTTAAAATTTTTATTTATAAAATACAAAATCTTATTACTTATTATCTATAAAATAGGAGCGAAACATCTCATCCACTAACATATCGTCGTACAATGTGTTCTCTGTAAATATACTCGTAAAACTATGCATTGAACATCCCTGAAACTTATATAGCAAATACATTAAGCAATATTCGCCACAAACTGAAGTCCTATCAACATTCCAGTTCCATCTTTTACAATTTCGTACAGGTGCCCGTCCATATGAATCAAAATATTCACCGACGTCATTCGTATCGATATATAAAGCTACCCAATGTGACCCTGGTTTATCATCTGTACCCAAATTGCATATTACCTAGCCAGGTCATAAATTCTATCACATGTTTAATATAAAATAATTGAAACAAGTTTATTCATTATGTAACCATTTATATACCAAAATGAACTTAACAAAACATAGATTCTTATGACACTATAGTTTATTCAAAATGACCTCCGTAATTTTGAATACAGGCCTTCAATCTGCGCGGCCAGTCGTCTATCTCACCACGAACGAGGTCCATGTCATATCGGCGGCTGCCTTAATTAAAGATGTCTTGAGTGACTCGAAATTGGGATGAGGCTTTGAGCACGCCTTTTCCTCGAAGTGTTGCCATATCTTGTAATCTAACGGATTCAAATCTGGATTGGTCTTTGTGTCGGATGAAGTCGATTTCACGCGCCGCCAGCCAGTCTTTTTTTTTTGTTTTTAAAGAACGTTACCTCCACACTAGGTTTTTCTCCTGTATCGTGGGGGCAGTTTACAAACACAAATTTCACAAGGACAAACATCCAAACTCGGAACAATTACTTGTAGGTCGTACAAATACTTGTTCCGTGCGGGATTCGAACCCGCGACCCCCAAGCACAGCCACTCATTGCTAAGCCACTACGCCACGGAGCTGGCAAAAGTCCTGTGTGCTCTTCGCTCTATGAGCTGACGCCGAATCTTGTTGGAATACCCAGTGCCTGTTATTGAACATGGTATGAGAAACAGGTTACACAAGGTTCGTCAGGACTGTATTTTGATACACAACTGCATTCGTTTTTAACCTTTCTCACAAAAATGTACCTCTGTTAAGCCCCAATAAGAAACTCCTAACCACACCATGAGCGAGGATGGAAAATGACCCCGTTGGACACGCGGAATACGGTTGCTCGCTTCTTCACTACTGCGTGCGTACACCTTATCATTTTGTTTGTTGTAGCTCTCTTCTACGGTAAAAATTTTTTCATCCGAAAAAAGAATTTCCCGATATTTTTCCCGCGTACCGCTTCAACAAAGCGCGGCATCTCTTCAGTTTCAGATCCATTAGACGAGCATTCAAACGATGTCCTGTTTTTCTTCGATATGCCCGAAGCCCTAAGTCTTCATTTAACGTCGTGGTTCTGCTTAACCCCATCTGAAGGGCCAACAGTTTCTGCTTACGTTTGGGATTTCTTTGAATTCGCACCTTTACAGCTTTTATCACTGCTGGAGTCCTAACAAATCGAGGGCGACCACTTCTTGACCTGTCATCTACACTAGAGTCTTCATTGTATCGTTTGATGGTACGATAAACGAATCTTTTGGTTATATTCAAATTTTTCAGTATATCAAAAAATTTAATTGGCGTGTAATCGCAACTGCAACACGGTCTTTTTTAAGCGTCCACTCCATATGTAAAAATGAGTAAAATTCTAAAAAGTATACAGTTTTATTTTCATGAATAATTCGAATTCAATAAACTTTTTTGTGGCCAGCATTCTAAAAGGGTGCGTTTGGCAGAAAAAAGCGCTAGCAAGCGCTTACAAGCGCTGAAATAGTTTTCGGCCAGGCCACGATTGCTACTTCAGTAGCGCTGACACAATCCGCCATTTTGCTTATTTAATTTGTTTGTTTTGAAGTAGAGTTGATAAGTTGTTTTGTGCAATATTCGTTTTAAGTAATATAATGACATGAATAAACATATACATGTTATTAAAAATTCATGATTGGTAAGTTTTTAACATGAATACTTTACAAACATATATTTAAATTAGGTTAGGTTCCCCCGTTAAAACTAACATCGTGTCCTGGAGGAAAATAGCTACTTACGATTTGACAGCGCTTACCGCTTACGATCGCCATTTTGCTTACAAGCGCTTGCTAGCGCTTTTTTCTGCCAAACGCACCCAAAGAAAAGTTTTTACTGTGTGACAATACTTATGACCTGACTAGGTATGTACGTTGGTACGTGGGTGTACATGGACAGTCTGTTAGCAGCATAAACATTATTTTCTAGACTGGGGTGAATCTTTTTCAGATGTTGTTGTACATCTAGTGTATCCATGATATTACTGCTATTAGTAGATTACTACAGTACAATCTACTCAATGACTAACATAGGAATGATCAATTATGTGATTTCTAAATATTAAATTGCATTTTTTCCGTTATACAAAACCTATTTGAGTCATCAATACACTGAATAAGACGCAACACGAAGAATGTGAGATAAGGTTGTTGACGCATAAAGTTATTATCAATTCTACTGTAGAAATTCTTTAGATTAGAATTATTACTTACTGGTACTATATAAGACCAAGCAACTGCAGTCATGGAGTTAGTGTATGGTCGTTTGACCGCAGTGTATCTATCAATAATACATTTGTGTTACTTCAACGCATCAAAGGCCATAGATGTAAGTGTTTAATCTATTGACAAACTTACCTTTCTTTCTGTTATTTTTTTACGTGTGTATGATTTTGAACGACAGGCCTGTTGGTCTAGTGGTTAGTGACCCTGACTGTTATGCCGGAGGTCGTGGGTTCGATTCCCACCCAGGACAAATGCTTGTGTGATGAGCACGATCATTTGTTCTGTGTCTGGGTGTAATTTATCTATAATATTTATGTATTTAGAAATATATAAGTATGTTTATCAGTTGTCTAGTACCCATAACACAAGCTCTGCTTAGCTTGGGACTAGATGGCGTTGTGTGATAGTTGTGGAATATTATTATTATTATTATTATTTAGTGTTAACAAATTATATTTAAATATTTTGTGTGTGTATATGATTAAGCCGTGGTAGCTCAGATGATTAGCGCAAGCTGTAAATTTTACAGTACGTAACGCGGGTTCGACCCCCCCGACACCAATTAAATTGTTAATTGCAATTTTAAGTGTTTATTCTATTGACACACTTACTTTTCTTTCTGTTATTTTCTTACGTGTGTATGATTTAGTGTTAACAAATTATATTTAAATATTGTGTGTGTATATGATTAAGCCGTGGTAGCTCAGATGGTTACCGCAAGCTGTAAATTTTACAGTACGTAACGCGGGTTCGATCCCCGCCGACACCAATTAAATTGTTAATTGCAATTTTAAGTGTTTATTCTATTGACACACTTATTTTTCTTTCTGTTATTTTCTTACGTGTGTATGATTTACTGTTAACAAATTATATTTAAATATTGTGTGTGTATATGATTAAGCCGTGGTAGCTCAGATGGTTAGCGCAAGCTGTAAATTTCACAGTACGCGACCCAGGTTCGAACCCCGCCGACACCACTTAAATTGTTAATTGCAATTTTAAGTGCTGATTTACCACGTGCTCGGCGGTGAAGGAAAACATTGTGAGGAAACCTGCATGTCTGAGAAAATTTCGAAGGCATGTGAAGTTCGCCAACACGCATTGAAACCGCGCCGCGGACATTTCCTAGCCATAAATACAAAGACAATAGCAGAAAGTAAAAAGTTAAAAAATACTTTTTTGACAATGACAGTCATTAGTTCATCATTAGTGAATGTGATTCTGTTTTCTTAAATTACAGGAAGAAAAGAGCAGAAGGAAGAAATGGGATGATGGGAATTAATGAAGAATGAATTGTTATGTGAAGTTTGTTGGAACAAACATATTTTAGTCACGTGTAAATACTTTTAACATTTTGGTTCAAAATGACACAAAATCTAAAAAATATTAGATACATCATCATCGGATTTTACATTACATATCCTCATAAACATTTTCAATGTAGAGAAATGGCTATTCTAGACGTAAAACTATCTAATAAAAATGATTCGTTTATCGATCATTATTTGTTTCGGCCAAGTTATCCTTTCAATTATTTGTCGCCAAAAGACAAAAAAACTGTTCGTTATTGTGAAATACACGTGCACGGCATTCCATATTTTGATGTGACCGAAGAATTAAAATGTGCCTACAAACAAGAGAACATCATTCCCATACTAAATTGGTATATTAGAAATTTGTGCAAAGACGAAGTGATCGCATACAAAGGTGGTTCAACAGAAAAACAATTTTTAAAAATGTTGACGACGAATGATAGAATTTTTAATATTGAAGAATACAAATGTCCAAAATACAATGATTTGGTAAATGTCATAAATTTAAACAAACTTTATGTGTGTAATAATCATATATTTGCAAAAAATAAACACAAAATTTTACATTGTTCTTGTGACGAAGTGTGGGTTTTTTACAAGTGGTTATTACTTGAAAATAAAATTTTAAATTAATCATAAATTTTCTTTGATTTCCCAAAAACATTAGTTATAGTATACTATATAATACAAAATTGGTTCAACAGAAAAACAATTTTTAAAAATGTTGACGACGAATGATAGAATTTTTAATATTGAAGAATACAAATGTCCAAAATACAATGATTTGGTAAATGTCATAAATTTAAACAAACGTTATGTGTGTAATAATCATATATTTGCAAAAAATAAACACAAAATTTTACATTGTTCTTGTGACGAAGTGTGGGTTTTTTACAAGTGGTTGTTACTTGAAAATAAAATTTCAAATTAATCATAAATTTTGTTTGATTTCCCAAAAACATTAGTTATAGTATACTATATAATACAAAATTGGTTCAACAGAAAAACAATTTTTAAAAATGTTGACGACGAATGATAGAATTTTTGATATTGAAGAATACAAATGTCCAAAATACAATGATTTGATAAATGTCATAAATTTAAACAAACGTTATGTGTGTAATAATCATATATTTGCAAAAAATAATCACAAAATTTTACATTGTTCTTGTGACGAAGTGTGGGTTTCTTTACAAGTGTTTATTGCTTGAAAATAAAATTTTAAATAAATCATAAATTTTCTTTGATTTCCCAAAAACATTAGTTATAGTATACTATATAATACAAAATTGGTTCAACAGAAAAACAATTTTTAAAATTGTTGACGACGAATGATAGAATTTTTAATATTGAAGAATACAAATGTCCAAAATACAATGATTTTATATTTATGACATACATGTTACGTATGTTGAACGCGAAATACAGACTACTAAGGTACTACTAAAATACGTACCATATAAAACTGTAATTACACAATATTAATGTTGACGACGAATGATAGAATTTTTAATATTGAAGAATACAAATGTCCAAAATACAATGATTTGGTAAATGTCATAAATTTTAACAAACGTTATGTGTGTAATAATCATATATTTGCAAAAAATAAACACAAAATTTTACATTGTTCTTGTGACGAAGTGTGGGTTTTTTACAATTGGTTATTACTTGAAAATAAAATTTTAAATTAATCATAAATTTTGTTTGATTTCCCAAAAACATTAGTTATAGTATACTTTTTAAAAATGTTGACGACGAATGATAGAATTTTTAATATTGAAGAATACAAATGTCCAAAATACAATGATTTGGTAAATGTCATAAATTTAAACAAACGTTATGTGTGTAATAATCATATATTTGCAAAAAATAAACACAAAATTTTACATTGTTCTTGTGACGAAGTGTGGGTTTTTTACAAGTGGTTATTACTTGAAAATAAAATTTTAAATTAATCATAAATTTTGTTTGAATTGTTTACACCAACACTTTCATTTTTTATTTTTCACCTTAGAACTTTAGACGTGTAATGTTTCACTTTATACATCCGTGTACTGCTATTGTGGCAGGACCAAGTGTATGTGGGAAGTCAAATTTTGTAACAAATTTCATAAAAACTATCATTCTTCGTCAACAATTTTAAAAATTGTTTTTCTGTTGAACCAATTTTGTATTATATAGTATACTATAACTAATGTTTTTGGGAAATCAAAGAAAATTTATGATTAATTTAAAATTTTATTTTCAAGCAATAAACACTTGTAAAAAACCCACACTTCGTCACAAGAACAATGTAAAATTTTGTGTTTATTTTTTGCAAATATATGATTATTACACACATAACGTTTGTTTAAATTTATGACATTTACCAAATCATTGTATTTTGGACATTTGTATTCTTCAATATTAAAAATTCTATCATTCGTCGTCAACATTTTTAAAAATTGTTTTTCTGTTGAACCAATTTTGTATTATATAGTATACTATAACTAATGTTTTTGGGAAATCAAACAAAATTTATGATTAATTTGAAATTTTATTTTCAAGTAATAACCACTTGTAAAAAACCCACACTTCGTCACAAGAACAATGTAAAATTTTGTGTTTATTTTTTGCAAATATATGATTATTACACACATAACGTTTGTTTAAATTTATGACATTTACCAAATCATTGTATTTTGGACATTTGTATTCTTCAATATTAAAAATTCTATCATTCGTCGTCAACATTTTTAAAAATTGTTTTTCTGTTGAACCAATTTTGTATTATATAGTATACTATAACTAATGTTTTTGGGAAATCAAAGAAAATTTATGATTAATTTAAAATTTTATTTTCAAGTAATAACCACTTGTAAAAAACCCACACTTCGTCACAAGAACAATGTAAAATTTTGTGTTTATTTTTTGCAAATATATGATTATTACACACATAACGTTTGTTTAAATTTATGACATTTACCAAATCATTGTATTTTGGACATTTGTATTCTTCAATATTAAAAATTCTATCATTCGTCGTCAACATTTTTAAAAATTGTTTTTCTGTTGAACCACCTTTGTATGCGATCACTTCGTCTTTGCACAAATGTCTAATATACCAATTTAGTATGGGAATGATGTTCTCTTGTTTGTAGGCACATTTTAATTCTTCGGTCACATCAAAATATGGAATGCCGTGCACGTGTATTTCACAATAACGAACAGTTTTTTTGTCTTTTGGCGACAAATAATTGAAAGGATAACTTGGCCGAAACAAATAATGATCGATAAACGAATCATTTTTATTAGATAGTTTTACGTCTAGAATAGCCATTTCTCTACATTGAAAATGTTTATGAGGATATGTAATGTAAATTCCGATGATGATGTATCTAATATTTTTTAGATTTTGTGTCATTTTGAACCAAAATGTTAAAAGTATTTACACGTGACTAAAATATGTTTGTTCCAACAAACTTCACATAACAATTCATTCTTCATTACTTCCCATCATCCCATTTCTTCCTTCTGCTCTTTTCTTCCTG
Source organism: Parnassius smintheus behrii (assembly GCA_036936625.1). Classification (NCBI taxonomy): domain Eukaryota; kingdom Metazoa; phylum Arthropoda; class Insecta; order Lepidoptera; family Papilionidae; genus Parnassius; species Parnassius smintheus. The sequence goes on along the minus strand of JAUPFT010000005.1, from coordinate 14,192,032 downwards.
TAATTTAAGAAAACAGAATCACATTCACTAATGATGAACTAATGACTGTCATTGTCAAAAAAGTATTTTTTAACTTTTTACTTTCTGCTATTGTCTTTGTATTTATGGCTAGGAAATGTCCGCGGCGCGGTCTCAATGCGTGTTGGCGAACTTCACATGCCTTCGAAATTTTCTCAGACATGCAGGTTTCCTCACAATGTTTTCCTTCACCGCCGAGCACGTGGTAAATCAGCACTTAAAATTGCAATTAACAATTTAAGTGGTGTCGGCGGGGTTCGAACCTGGGTCGCGTACTGTGAAATTTACAGCTTGCGCTAACCATCTGAGCTACCACGGCTTAATCATATACACACACAATATTTAAATATAATTTGTTAACAGTAAATCATACACACGTAAGAAAAGAACAGAAAGAAAAATAAGTGTGTCAATAGAATAAACACTTAAAATTGCAATTAACAATTTAATTGGTGTCGGCGGGGATCGAACCCGCGTTACGTACTGTAAAATTTACAGCTTGCGGTAACCATCTGAGCTACCACGGCTTAATCATATACACACACAATATTTAAATATAATTTGTTAACACTAAATCATACACACGTAAGAAAATAACAGAAAGAAAAGTAAGTGTGTCAATAGAATAAACACTTAAAATTGCAATTAACAATTTAATTGGTGTCGGGGGGGTCGAACCCGCGTTACGTACTGTAAAATTTACAGCTTGCGCTAATCATCTGAGCTACCACGGCTTAATCATATACACACACAAAATATTTAAATATAATTTGTTAACACTAAATAATAATAATAATAATAATATTCCACAACTATCACACAACGCCATCTAGTCCCAAGCTAAGCAGAGCTTGTGTTATGGGTACTAGACAACTGATAAACATACTTATATATTTCTAAATACATAAATATTATAGATAAATTACACCCAGACACAGAACAAATGATCGTGCTCATCACACAAGCATTTGTCCTGGGTGGGAATCGAACCCACGACCTCCGGCATAACAGTCAGGGTCACTAACCACTAGACCAACAGGCCTGTCGTTCAAAATCATACACACGTAAAAAAATAACAGAAAGAAAGGTAAGTTTGTCAATAGATTAAACACTTACATCTATGGCCTTTGATGCGTTGAAGTAACACAAATGTATTATTGATAGATACACTGCGGTCAAACGACCATACACTAACTCCATGACTGCAGTTGCTTGGTCTTATATAGTACCAGTAAGTAATAATTCTAATCTAAAGAATTTCTACAGTAGAATTGATAATAACTTTATGCGTCAACAACCTTATCTCACATTCTTCGTGTTGCGTCTTATTCAGTGTATTGATGACTCAAATAGGTTTTGTATAACGGAAAAAATGCAATTTAATATTTAGAAATCACATAATTGATCATTCCTATGTTAGTCATTGAGTAGATTGTACTGTAGTAATCTACTAATAGCAGTAATATCATGGATACACTAGATGTACAACAACATCTGAAAAAGATTCACCCCAGTCTAGAAAATAATGTTTATGCTGCTAACAGACTGTCCATGTACACCCACGTACCAACGTACATACCTAGTCAGGTCATAAGTATTGTCACACAGTAAAAACTTTTCTTTGGGTGCGTTTGGCAGAAAAAAGCGCTAGCAAGCGCTTGTAAGCAAAATGGCGATCGTAAGCGGTAAGCGCTGTCAAATCGTAAGTAGCTATTTTCCTCCAGGACACGATGTTAGTTTTAACGGGGGAACCTAACCTAATTTAAATATATGTTTGTAAAGTATTCATGTTAAAAACTTACCAATCATGAATTTTTAATAACATGTATATGTTTATTCATGTCATTATATTACTTAAAACGAATATTGCACAAAACAACTTATCAACTCTACTTCAAAACAAACAAATTAAATAAGCAAAATGGCGGATTGTGTCAGCGCTACTGAAGTAGCAATCATGGCCTGGCCGAAAACTATTTCAGCGCTTATAAGCGCTTGCTAGCGCTTTTTTCTGCCAAACGCACCCTTTTAGAATGCTGGCCACAAAAAAGTTTATTGAATTCGAATTATTCATGAAAATAAAACTGTATACTTTTTAGAATTTTACTCATTTTTACATATGGAGTGGACGCTTAAAAAAGACCGTGTTGCAGTTGCGATTACACGCCAATTAAATTTTTTGATATACTGAAAAATTTGAATATAACCAAAAGATTCGTTTATCGTACCATCAAACGATACAATGAAGACTCTAGTGTAGATGACAGGTCAAGAAGTGGTCGCCCTCGATTTGTTAGGACTCCAGCAGTGATAAAAGCTGTAAAGGTGCGAATTCAAAGAAATCCCAAACGTAAGCAGAAACTGTTGGCCCTTCAGATGGGGTTAAGCAGAACCACGGCGTTAAATGAAGACTTAGGGCTTCGGGCATATCGAAGAAAAACAGGACATCGTTTGAATGCTCGTCTAATGGATCTGAAACTGAAGAGATGCCGCGCTTTGTTGAAGCGGTACGCGGGAAAAATATCGGGAAATTCTTTTTTCGGATGAAAAAATTTTTACCGTAGAAGAGAGCTACAACAAACAAAATGATAAGGTGTACGCACGCAGTAGTGAAGAAGCGAGCAACCGTATTCCGCGTGTCCAACGGGGTCATTTTCCATCCTCGCTCATGGTGTGGTTAGGAGTTTCTTATTGGGGCTTAACAGAGGTACATTTTTGTGAGAAAGGTTAAAAACGAATGCAGTTGTGTATCAAAATACAGTCCTGACGAACCTTGTGTAACCTGTTTCTCATACCATGTTCAATAACAGGCACTGGGTATTCCAACAAGATTCGGCGTCAGCTCATAGAGCGAAGAGCACACAGGACTTTTGCCAGCTCCGTGGCGTAGTGGCTTAGCAATGAGTGGCTGTGCTTGGGGGTCGCGGGTTCGAATCCCGCACGGAACAAGTATTTGTACGACCTACAAGTAATTGTTCCGAGTTTGGATGTTTGTCCTTGTGAAATTTGTGTTTGTAAACTGCCCCCACGATACAGGAGAATAACCTAGTGTGGAGGTAACGTTCTTTAAAAACAAAAAAAAAAGACTGGCTGGCGGCGCGTGAAATCGACTTCATCCGACACAAAGACCAATCCAGATTTGAATCCGTTAGATTACAAGATATGGCAACACTTGGAGGAAAAGGCGTGCTCAAAGCCTCATCCCAATTTCGAGTCACTCAAGACATCTTTAATTAAGGCAGCCGCCGATATGACATGGACCTCGTTCGTGGTGAGATAGACGACTGGCCGCGCAGATTGAAGGCCTGTATTCAAAATTACGGAGGTCATTTTGAATAAACTATAGTGTCATAAGAATCTATGTTTTGTTAAGTTCATTTTGGTATATAAATGGTTACATAATGAATAAACTTGTTTCAATTATTTTATATTAAACATGTGATAGAATTTATGACCTGACTAGGTAATATGCAATTTGGGTACAGATGATAAACCAGGGTCACATTGGGTAGCTTTATATATCGATACGAATGACGTCGGTGAATATTTTGATTCATATGGACGGGCACCTGTACGAAATTGTAAAAGATGGAACTGGAATGTTGATAGGACTTCAGTTTGTGGCGAATATTGCTTAATGTATTTGCTATATAAGTTTCAGGGATGTTCAATGCATAGTTTTACGAGTATATTTACAGAGAACACATTGTACGACGATATGTTAGTGGATGAGATGTTTCGCTCCTATTTTATAGATATTATATAATAGCTTCTTCATATCGTACATTTAAATTTTGATGAGATGCGTCGCTTGGTCTCCATCGTCAGAATTAGTAGAAATGTATGATACACCATCTCTAGCGGCTCGTGCTACGGTTGATGATAACAGCTTCCTCTTTTTTATTTTTGATTCAGCTTCAAAAAAATGATCAATCGATTGCGATTTTCTTTTTCCACCATCGCATGTGTTATTATTAATGACGATGTCATCACTCTCTTCTTGAGGGGAGAGTGGCGAGTAGTAATACTGTTTATATGTATTTTCATCGAAGCTCAATGATTTCTGCAACAACACAGTTATCATGTTAATATCAATTTGGTAACACTTAATCATAAAAGTTAAAAAAGCTAAAGTTACAACCTATTAAAGTCCACTGCTGAACATAGGCCTCCTCTCATTTCTGAGAGGGTTTTAGGGCTAGGAAATGTTCGCTGCGATACCTCAATGCGTGTTGGCAAACTTCACATGCCTTCGAAATTATTTCAGACATGCATTCCTCACGATGTTTTCCTTCACCGCTGAGCACGTGGTAAATTAACACTTAAAATTGTAATTAACAATTTAATTGGTGCCGGCGGGGATCGAACCCGGGTCGCGTACTGTGAATTTTACATTTTGCGCTAACCATCTGAGCTACCACGGCTTAACCATATACACACACATAATATTTAAATATAATTTGTTAACACTAAATCATACACACGTAAGAAAATAACAGAAAGAAAAGTAAGTTTGTCAATAGAATAAACACTTACATCCATGGCCTTTGATGCGTTGAAGTAACACAAACGTAGTATTGATAGATCCACTGCGGTCAAACGACCATACACTAACTCCATGACTGCAGTTGCTTGGTCTTATATAGTACCAGTGAGTAATAATTCTAATCTAAAGAATTTCTGCAGTAGAATTGATAGTATCTTTATGCGTCAACAAGCTTACCTTACATTCTGTTGCTTATCTCTACATTCCTACGTCCTTCCTGTCGTGTCGTGTTCAGTGTATTGGTGACTCAAATACGATTTGTATAACACAAAGAATGTATTTTAATATTTAGATATCACTATAATTGATCATTCCTATATTAGTCATTGAGTAGATTGGTACTGTAATAATCTACTAATAGCAGTAATATTATGGATACACTAGATGTACAACAACATCTGAAAAAGATTCACCCCACTCTAGAAAATAATGTTTATGCTGCCAATAAACTACCCATGTACACCCACGTACCAACGTATATAATATGCAATTTGGATACAGATGATAAACCAGGGTCACATTGGGTAGCTTTATATATGTTACGAATGACGTCGGTCAATATTTTGATTCATTCGGACGGGCACCTGTACGATATCATCTAGAGTTTTTTAAAAGAAATTGTAAAAGATGGAACTGGAATGTTGATAGGATTCAGAATGAGTGGACTTCAGTTTGTGGCGAATATTGCTTAATGTATTTGCTATATAAGTTTCAGGGATGTTCAATGCATAGTTTTACGAGTATATTTACAGGGAACACATTGTACAACGATATTTTAGTGGATGAGATGTTTCGCTCCTATTTTATAGATAATAAGTAATAAGATTTTGTATTTTATAAATAAAAATTTTAACAAAATTGGGTAATGTGTTTTATTAATGAGTCAGATTAGTGTAGATAGGAACAAAGGAGTATATAACAATATCACCACGCTGAGGAAGAATAGATAATGACGGTATTGAATGAACAATAGATAAGTAGATAAGAACAATGGAGCGCTAATGACGGTGGAGGCTCGAAGCGGATATCAATTAGATAAGAGTTAATTGATCTGCACATCTCCGGAACCGTGCATCCTACGCAAAAATGGACCGCAGATTCGTGATCAGAGCATGCCAAAACCTTTTTTTTTTTTTTTTTTTTTTTTTTTTTTTTTTTTTTTTTTTTTTAGGATCGTGAGTCGACGAACGTCGTACTTGTGACTCAGTGCGCCAGAACTGGTACAGCCTTTCTACAAGTGCGCCAGAACTGGTACAACGTAACTACTAACCGATATGCCAACATCCTCCGCAACTTCTCTGATAGTGATTCGACGATTTTCCAAAACAATTTTCTTCACTATGTCAACGTTTTCATCGGTTGTTGACGTGCTGGGGCGTCCAGAGCGAGGTTCGTCATTGGCAACTTCTCGGCCATCTTGAAAGAGCTTGTACCACTTATAAACGTTTTTTTTTTTACTAAGAGTAGACTCACCGTATGCCACTGTCAACATTTCAAGTGTTTTGGAGCACGTAATTCCATTTTTTACACAAAATTTGATGCAAATTCTTTGATCCATTTTTTTTTTGATAGAAGAAAATCGCCGAGCACACCAAAGTACGTCTGACCTTTGTAACTGTCAAAAATAAACTAAACATGCTATACACTTCAAACTTGAAACATATGCTCAGGACATGTGTACCAACGCAACAAAATACAAAAATCGAAAATCGAAAGTGCGTTGCCCGCGAAATTCAAAAAGTCACCTTACTTTTTGAACACACCTCGTATACCACTAATATAACTGCAACATGGCTCTACCACGTTAGTTCCATTTATATACTTTAATTATAATTTGAAGGTATAAGATTCGAGATTAATTTTTTACACAAAAATTTTTTTGTTGTTTGACTTTAAATTGTGTTTATAATTAGAATAATTTTGGAATAAGAGGTTTGATGTGGTTCTAACGCGGCAGAGAGCTTGCATTATCGATGATGCGTTTGGAGAGGATACGACTGGTTTAGTTTACGACGGGCTATTTTCTGATCTCCAAGTCTAAGCGCGTATTATGCGTGTAGGCAGGAATATATTGTGAATATTCGAGCGATGAAATCTCCTCGAAGAAGTTCATCAGTCTTTTGATTTCGGCGTACCGGGATGTTTAGCCCTGTACGCCACGACTTCTGAATCTGAACACACCAACATCACGTGGGCTGCCGCTACTGCCTCTCTCAAATATCAAACATGCCCTGCACAGGAGACTGTTTGTAACATCTATAGTGAAATGTTGGTTAAAAAAACTGGCCCTGTAAGAGCACTAGATTTTGATCCGTGTTTTGTTTAGTCTCATAAGTATACGACCGACGAACGCACTGTGTGCACTTTTTTTACTACTTCTCGTTCTCGTAGTAAAAACTTTGTCTTGACAAATGGATTACAAGGAAGACCAGAGACTAAGATAAATTATTATAAATTAAAAGTAATCATGAAGTCGATCCTTGTCAAAAAAAATTAGCGTCACTTGCACCAAAATTGTTAAAAATTTGAGAAATGTGTTCAAAAAAAATTTGGTTTTCAGAAAAAGTGCAGAGTTCTATCGCAAAGGCATAAATGATGTTTCTCGTGATGGAATAAATGTGTAAGACAATGAGGTAGTTAGATTTATGATTATGTGATAAGAAATATTTACTTCTATTAAACAAATAGGTTTCTGTTGTACTTGTTGCTAACGCGCCATATCTTGGTATTTCTTACTCGTGACCTCGTGAGCCTTTTGCCCGTGACGAAGTTGTAAGGCAGTAGCGGGTCGGCATGCTATACTATTAAGAGCCTATACTACCTCAGCTACGTAGTACTATTATTTATTCTGTGCCTCAGCTCAAATTCTAATTTCGCCCCCACTTCCCCGCGCGTCGTATGCTATGTACCGACACGTTTGTAATCACTAATACTGTAAGCCGACAGGTCGTTAGATACTTATTTCATTAGGTTTATCATATAGATTACCTACGTAGTTCTGATCACCAAAGATAAAGTTTACTAAGTAAGTTGTAGCTCAGCGAGTAAGCACTCGCCCTAAAATTTCATAATTTTATTTCGCCTTACCAATAAAATTGTTAATTGCTATTTTTATCACTAATTTACTCAACTACGTGCTCGGTGGTGAAAAACGACTTCGCGAAAAAACTTGTTTGCCTGAAAAACTAAAAACAAATCGTAAGAAACGTGATGTTTGCTAACACGCGTTGGGGCACCAGGGGCGAACTCATTACTGCCTTAAAAAGTAAAAACCCTCTCAGCTGTAAGAGGAGGCTAAGGCTTAACAGTGCGACGTACTTATGTAGGAAATAGGCATGTTGCTTGTTTTTATGACTAACAGAAGTTTTTTTTAAGCCTGATAGAATAGTTTTCTATTTATTTATTTATTTATTAAGGACAGCCAACAAATGTTACACCAAAAACATAAAATTCTTAAGCTATCATCTAAGATTTAAGCTAAGTGCAGATTCAATTACGGGCTGCCATGACACGCAAATAAATGTTTAATGCTTATTTAAAAGTTTTAAGGTTTTTGTAAAGAAAATTTAAAATCAATATACAGGGTGGGCCATAAGGGTGTTGGCGGTTTCAATATTCAATTAAAAAAGAACTACAAAATATAACAAAAATATATTTGTATTTTTAAAAAGTAGAAACACAGGAATTTTTAAGATCTAAAAATAACGTGTCCAAATGACTTCCCTCGGTTGCTTGGCACTCCTTGAACCTTATTTGCAAATTTTGGAAAACTCGTCGAAAAATTGTTCTCGGTATTTTGTTACTTTCCTGAACATTATTCCTCTTCAGCTGCTCTATATTGGTCGGATTATTCTCGTAGACCACCGATTTGAGGTAGCCCCAAAGAAAATAATCGCATGGAGAGAGATCGGGGCTACGTGGTGGACATTCAATATCCCCCCTTTTCAAAATGAGTTTTCCGGGAAAAACATTTTTCAGCAGCTCTATGGATACTCTAGCCGTATGACATGTGGCTCCATCCTGTTGAAACCACATCCTCGAGGTATTGCCTTGAAGTTCTTGCAAAGCTGGCACCAAAAAGTCTGTTATCATATTGCAATAATTGTTAGCTCTAACCCTCATCGATTGCCCTCTTTCGTTCTCAAAAAAGTATGGCCCAATAAAACCGGTTGACGTTATCCTAGCCCACACGACAAGCTTAGGGCTGTGAAGTGGACGTTTATGCAAGCGTCGGGGATTAGTCTCGGACCAGAACCGAAAATTTTGCTTATTCACATGGCCATTAAGGTGAAAATTGGCCTCATCACTAAACATAACGTTGTTAAAATTTTTGAACCGCTCGAGCATAAAATTGACAAAGTTAAGTCGGTTATTGGCATCATCTGGTTTTAATTCTTGGACTATCTGAATCATATAAGCCTTCAAATGCAAATCACGCTTTAAAATTCGTCGCAAAGTCGTTCTCTTGATGTCCAAAGACTGACTTCTCTTACGTTTTGACTGTTGCGGATTTCGCTGAACTGAAACACGAACACGCTCCACAATGTCGGCTGATGTTGCAGAAACTGGGCGACCACGAGCCGTAATTAGTACTGTCGAGCCGGTTGTTTCGAACATTCTGATCCATTTTCGTATCACATTGGCGCTTGGAACTTCACTTAAATTGCGTAAACCATGTTCATATTGATACAAACGTCATGCAGTAATCACTGATTTATTGTTTTCGTAATACGCTCGGACACAAAATGCACGCTGCACTCCCGTGTACGGCTCCATGGCGACTAAATTTCCAGGAAGCGGCGCAGCTAACAACATATCCCCCCGAACCCCGCGCCACGCGTTTCCGAGAAATTGAAGAATCAAATCGCTAACACTTATATGGCCCACCCTGTATATTACATCATACAATTCAATGTAACTATCATGCAATGAAGGTATGATTCTTTCAGCACTAGTGAAGTATAAAAATAAATTAGTATTTAATAAATTAAGCAACTAATATTAAATAAATTAGTACTCAAAAAACCGGAAAAATTACCTCAGAATTTCTTTCCAATTTATCTCTGCGCGCACTGGTATCCGTTTAAAAACAAAAATAATTATGTTGTATGGATCTAAAAACGTGGAGATATTTAGACTTTCAAATATGCGATTCAATACTACCAAATAATTCGTAATTAATGCAAAAGTTTTTCAATAGCGTGAAACCGTACAGATTTTTAGAAAAGTAAAGCACATAAACGCAATTATTGTCATACATGCATGCTTAACATATTAAGGCACATGTAATAATAATAATGAACTCCAGAAAGGTAACGGTAACAGCCAACCATCGACGCAGGACAGGATTACAATGCCCAAGTGTATGCGCAAGCACAGGTGCACTCTCTATTCCTTCACTTTTATAATCCGATGGGACGGTAAACTGACACGACCGGAGAGCGATCAGGCGCAGGACCAACGGTTTTACGTGCTTTCAAAGGCACGGGGTTGAGACACTGTTAACTCCCTGACTCCGAGCAACTACAGAGAATTTCTTGACGGAAAAACTCAAATAACTGATATTTAGGCCCGAGCCGGGATTCAAAACCGGGACCTCATGACCAGCAGTCACGTTTACAAGCACTAGGCCAACGTGACGGTGATGCACACGTATGCAAGTGGCTCACGGCCATCTGACATTACTTTGCGATGCTTAAATTAAATATGTTTAATTCTATGGAGTTTTCTCTGAGTATTCTTTATAATTTAAGTTGTAAACTGGCGTACGGCCTTCTTTTACATGTGGCGTTGCAGTGGGACCTCTACCTATATAATTAATATTACATCTTGTCAGTATGCACACCTTATCAATTCTTATCTGTTTATATCTATTACTGGCTGTTTTAATATTGACTCAACTATCAGTTTTTATTATCTTTTAATAGAATTAGTGTGACGAACAAGCACACAATCCACCTAATAAATTATAATTGAATTCATTTACTTAAATAGTGACTAAAACTAAAAAATAGTAAACTATGCTGTTTATTGAATAAAACCACTTATATGGATTTTATCGCGTTTAATTAGATTATTTTTAATTACAGACATTTCAGGTGCTTTACAGCACCCATTGTCAGCCCCTCCCTATATTCAGTTTTCGAATATTAATTTTTGGTCCGATCTACACAGAATGAGCCTACAGTATCTAAAAGTCTTGCTTGCAGTGGTATGCTTGGGTTTGGATTTTATTTTATTAATTTTAGGATCCCAAACAGATGGCAGCACCCATTTATCTTCTCTATTGATCTATAAAAATAAGTTAATTAAATACGATAAAATCCGTATAGTCGTTTATTTTTTTCGATGTGTAGTGTTCGCGTAAATTTAAGAAATCATTACATGTTGTTTATTATGTATTCGTATTATAATTAATCATTTTCACATAAAATTTAAAGTAACAATAAAACGATTGTTGGTGAAGAATAGCAGCCTCGTCCCGGTAAGCGAAGTGTAGAGCGACCCCTTCTAGATGCGCTGGCACTGGCAACCTGATAAGTGGCAAAACATACAGGTCACTCAGAACTGCGTCTTGTGACATTCTTTGGTGGTGGCCTATGTTCAGCAGTGGACTTGTGAAGGGCTGTAAAGATAATATTATAGATGATAATTTAACGAACAAATCTTTTAGTAACGGACATCAGTAATGATAATTTAACGTACAAATCTTTTAGTAACGGACATCAGTAATTACCTGATGGGAACGTATGACTTACCATACGCAATAGGCAACCAAATTTCAGAAATACATTTTGACAGCTGTCAGACTTATTGCACCAAGCATGCCAACTTAGAGTAATTACATACATACGCATGCAATTACTCTGAGGTACATAGCGACATCCTATCGCCGTGTAGTGGCGGATCGCCGGTTAAGAAAATCCACTACCCCATATCTTCCCGTGGGTGTCGTAAAAGGCGACAGAGGGACACAGGCAGAAGATGGGCAGCAGCATCTTCCTGATAACAGCAACTGTACGACAAAAAAACTGCGGTTGCGCGCGCCAAGCGTGGCAACTATGGCAATATACCCCCCATGAACAATTACACAAATAGACGGCCCCCAGTCCCCGGCGGCCCCGCTATTCCTGGCTACGGTGGCGACCATGGTAACGGCGGGGCAGGGGGTGCTAAGAATCTCCGGTGGAGGTTCGGTTGCCACCTACGATGACTCGACCTGGCAACATATAACGCACGCACACTGAGGACTGACGAGAAGATCCTGGAGCTGGAAGAAGAGATAGACAAGTTGCGCTGGAGTATTATAGGATTATCCGAGGTCCGAAGAGAGGGGGAGGACACGGTGATTCTCGAATCCGGCAACTTGTTCTATCACCGGGAGGGCGACCATCTGTCCCAAGGAGGTGTCGGATTTATCGTCCACAAGTCTCTCGTCAACAACGTTGTAAAGATTGGGAGTGTATCGACGAGGGTCGCGTACCTGATACTCAGAATCACCAAACGGTATTCGCTGAAGGTCATACAGGTTTACGCACCAACCTCGGCACATCCCGATGAGGAGGTGGAGGAAATGTATTAGGATATTTCCAAAGCCATGCATTCCTCCAAAACCCACTACACGGTGTTGATGGGAGACTTCAACGCAAAACTAGGCACAAGAGAAAGCGGTGAGCTGAAGTTAGGGAAATTTGGAGTAGGGCACCGGAACCGAAGGGGCCAGCAGCTGGCCGACTTTATGGAGAAAGAGGGACTCTTTATGATGAACTCTTTCTTCCAGAAGTGGCCCCACAGGAAGTGGACCTGGTCGAGCCCCGACGGTTCGACAAAAAATGAGATTGACTTCGTTATGACGAGCAGACGCCAACTGTTCAGTGATGTCTCAGTGATCGCAAGGGTGAAAACTGGCAGCGATCACCGAATGGTTAGAGGCACACTGAACCTAAACGTTAAGTTGGAGAGGTCTCGTCTAATGAAGTCAACGCTCCGTCCCCCTCGTGCTCTAATCCAGAATCCCGAAAACTTTCAGCTCGAGTTACACAACCGCTTTCAGTGCCTACAAGATTGCAATGCAGTGGACGATATGAATGACAAGTTCGTGGAAACTGTCCATGCGGTCGGAGCTAAGTTCTGCAAGACCCGCCGCAGAAGAACACAAAAACTCTCTGATCACACTCTTAATCTCATGGCTGTTAGACGGGAGATGAGGCTGCAATCGTCAACAGATTTGACAGCATACAGGCAACTGAACAGACAGATCTCCAAATGCATGCGGCGAGACTTACGCAACTTTAATACTGCTCGTATTAAAGAAGCGATCGAGCGGAACCAGGGCTCCAAAGTTTTTGCCAGAGATTTGTCTGCCCGTAAGAGCCAACTGTCAAAGCTGAAGACTGAGTGTGGCAGTATCGTTTCCGGGACACCTGAGATTTTGAGTGAGATTGAGAGGTTCTATGGGCAGCTGTACACATCATCGTTGGAGCCACACGCAAGTGTGAGTAACGATCCAAGAGCAAGTCTTATCCGACACTATTTCGATGATATCCCGGACGTCAGTCTAAGCGAGATTAGAATGGCTCTCCAGCACCTTAAAAACGGCAGGGCCCCAGGCGAGGATGGAATTACAGCGGAGCTTCTGAAAGCGGGTAGAACATCGGTACTTGAAGTCCTTCAGAAGCTCTTCAATTCCGTCCTCCATGGTGTCACTACTCCGGAGGCGTGGAGCAGAAGTGCGGTGGTCTTGTTCTTTAAGAAAGGCGACAACGCTCTCTTGAAGAACTACAGACCGATTTCCGTTCTGAGCCGCGTCTACGTGCTGTTTTCGAGAGTCATTACGAATCGTCTCGCACGCAGACTCGACGACTTCCAGCCTCCCGAACAAGTCGGTTTCCGAAAAGGCTTCAGTACCATAAACCACATACATACCCTGCGGCAGATTGTACAGAAGACTGAAGAGTACAATTTGCCACTTTGCCTGGCGTATGTGGACTATGAGAAAGCCTTTGATTCCGTCGAAATTTGGGCGGTGCTGCAGTCCCTTCAGCGGTGCCAAGTTGACTGTCGGTATATCGAAGTGCTGAAGTGTTTGTACAGTAGGGCTGCGATGGCTATCCGAGTACAGAACCAGAGCTCGAAACCTATCCAACTGCAGAGAGGTGTAAGACAGGGTGACGTTATATCCCCGAAACTCTTCACCGCTGCTTTGGAAGACGTTTTCAAGCTACTGGACTGGAAAGGATACGGTATTAACATCAATGGCGAGTACATCACTCACCTTCGATTTGCCGACGATGTAGTCCTTATGGCAGAATCACTGGAGGACTTAAGCACTATGCTCAATGACCTCAATAGTGCCTCCCAACGGATAGGTCTTAAGATGAACATGGACAAAACAAAGATCATGTTTAATGTCCATGTCACACCTATGCCGGTAGTTGTTGGGAGCACTATGCTCGAAGTTGTTGATGAGTACGTTTACCTGGGACAAATAGTCCGACTAGGTAAGTCCAACTTCGACCGAGAGGTCAATCGACGGATTCAACTCGGCTGGGCAGCGTTCGGGAAATTACGACATATCTTCTCGTCAGGTATACCTCAATCTCTAAAAACTAGATTGTACAACCAGTGCGTGTTGCCAGTGATGACTTACGGATCTGAGACGTGGTCCTTCACTGCTGGCCGTATGAGGACGCTCAAGGTCGCTCAGCGAGCTATGGAGAGGGCTATGCTCGGAGTTTCTCTGCGTGATAGACTCAGAAATGAGGATATCCGCAGTAAAACCAGAGTGACCGACATAGCCCAACGGATTAGTAAGCTGAAGTTGCAATGGGCCGGCCATATAGCTTGAAGAACCGATAACCGATGGGGAAGAAAGGTTCTCGAGTGGCAGCCTCGTACCGGTAGGCGTAGTGTGGGGTGACCCCCCCTAGATGGAGTGACGACCTGGTAAGATATGCAGGAAGTCGATGGATGCAGGTGGCTCAGGACCGTGCTTTGTGGCATTACTTGGGGGAGTCCTATGTTCAGCAGTGGACTTGTGAAGGGCTGTAATGATGATGATGATGATGACATAGCGACATATTTTTGAAATTTAACGAAGACAAAATTGAAACGACGTCAAGTAAAAAAGTTAATACTGGTTATTTTTTAAATATTTTGCTTTGTTTGAAAGATTCAAATTTATATTAGTGATATAAAACTATACACGTTGTAATGAAAACTTCTTAATTCTTCGGATTTACGTAAAAGGTTTAAATCGTGTGAGTACGATTTTGCAGTTAAAGCTGAATGATTAACGTGAAACGTCAAAAGGTATTTCTTAGATTTGGTTGACTATAAAATAAGCAACCCTGTTTTACCTAAGCAAGTCGTTTGATAAAAATCCACTTTACTGCTGCTAAGTTAACAAACTACAGTTTGAAATCATTATTTGTTAACGTTCAAATACTTTGGAAGTCGTTGCAAGTAATCGAAAGTTATAGGAGTTCAGAATCACTGCAGCATATTATTGTTGTAACCATCGAACAGTACCCTGAAACCGTTAAACTGTGATATTAACTCAGGATACTAAGAATAATACTTTATTTATAATGTGGTGGCATCCACGACTTATTTTGCCGCCAGGGCGGCGCCACTGAGAAATGAATGTGAAATATTTAAATTACGACATTTTTATTTATTTATTTATTTATTACACAATTATAACATCATTACAGTTATTAAACCAACACATGTAAGCATAGAATATACTGGCGTATTTATACTATCCTAAGTCTATGCATGTAAGTACCTGCCGATAATTTGGCCTAAGTTACAAAAATCGTATTTATAATAACCGCTCTCGCTCAAGGAGATAACAACAGACTCCTATTATACGATGTCTACAAGTTTGCAGAGACGCGCTACCCCGCGTCCTGCCACCATACGACTGCACTGCACCAATAATAAAAATCAATCCAAATAGATCTTGCATAATATGTTTTGTAATGTTACACTTATTAAACTATCTAAAATCATGACCTTTATCTTTGTGAATAAATGCTTTATTGATCTTGAAGATTTGAAAAATGTATCGTCGTCATTTTTTAAATTTGGTTTTTCTTAAATACTCGGTCGGCGGTCTTAAGGCCTACTATAGGCATACCATAGGCCTTATTATACTCCCTCTTCGTGTGCAGTTTTTTTTAATAATCTATTTTATATCACTTTTAAAACGTTATAAATGTAAATAAATCTTACGCTTTTATTACTAAAGTACTAATGTCGTAGCCTGAAAACGACCTGGTTTCAGCTGTCCAAACAGTGCAAAGACAAACTGCGTCAGAGAATTTTGGAATGAAGGCTTTTACATCAGAAGCTATTAAATTATGTGTAAATCATTGGTCCGTGCCTAAGCCTTCCCGGACCGTGTCGAATTGCGATTTGATGATTTGAAAGTTTTTATTGCGATTTGATGATGAGAAAGTACACCTGTGCTTGCGCACGCATTAACGACTTTAAGTGGCAAGGCGAGGAAATTTATATTTTTTTAGAACTTTAAATCTTAATTGCTGCATTCATGTGATTATTGATCAATGATCACAAATATGAAATATACTACGTATAGTTTGATTATTTGAGTTCGTTAAAGCAATAGGCCTTATTACCATACCATAGTAAAATAAGGCCTACTAGCAAGGTTTTTAGAAATGTATAATTTAGTTTTTCTTTATGGGAAAATGTCACAATTTTACGTTCAAAAATTACAGAAACTGTACTAAGCCAATGATTTTTATTGAAAACTTGGGACCAAATTGGATATTTTTCACTTTTTTTTTCGAATTTCCCTTAGCTAGACATTATTACCCGCAAGTGCTATGTACGAAAATGTGAGGGATAATATTTTTTCTCGTTATGTTAGTCACATTTTGTACTAAATTTATTAAAAATGAATAAAACAAATTACAGATATTCCTAAATTTAAAAATTTTGAAAGAAGAGTTACATAAATAGTGTGAAAATCATTAAGGAACCAACCACTGAGGTATTGTTTTGTATATTTATTTAATACTTTGGAAAGCGAAAAATTTTGCAAACATCTAGTTAATTAATTTATTAGTTGTGTATCAAAAAACTTCACCTCTAGTGAACGAAAGATTAGTTGCCCTCATAGCAGATTCTAGGAAACGGCTTTTTAAGGATGAAATTCAAAAATCCTAAAATGTCTATAAATTATTTGTTTTTGAATACTTATTTTTTAGATACTCGCAACCCGGCTTCAACTGAATTGGGTCATTTAAGATAATCGAGATCGATATAAACAAACATTTAAGTATAAAAGATTTTTATAAATGTCTGTTTATGTCTAAATAGGTAAACGACCACTGAACTTAATAGAAGGCAGTCTTTTCAATATTACACAGAGACAATTTTATTTTATTTCTATGTATTAATTACGATCACTTTAGAATTGCAAGTTCTAAAAAAAGATTAAAACACGTACTTGCCAAGGTAGGCATAAGTAAAAATATTGTTTTATTCATTTTTAAATAATATACGTAGACTATAAAGGACTTTTACCAATTATAATAATATTATATTATAACAGGATAATAATAATAAAATATAATTTTAATCCTATAAGGTACTTTAAAAATAAGGGGTGGCGGCGGGGGGCGGCTTTTTTAGCTCTAGTACTATTATTTATTCTGAGGCTCCATCGGCTTCCCGCGGCAGTTGTGCTATAATGGCAGCGTTCATTACTAAAGACCATATAGTATAGGGCAATGATAGCGGACCTATGACCCCCGGGTCAGTCAGACGCTGACCCACGCAGGCTTTTTAAAGCACTAATTTTATAAAATTGTGTTTATTATGTATATATATGCTATGCTACATTTACATAATGCAAAAAGTTTCTTATTCATTCGAATACTAACGAATGTATTTTTGGCGACAGTAGCCTAATGGCAGGGCGCGGACCGCGAACTCAAAAAGTCGTGGGTTCTAATCCGCCATTTGACTATGTTAATTAATAAGATTACCTACTAATATTTTATTTAAAAAAAACTATTCTCTCCTATCCTTTTCTAAGGGATGCCACGGAGTGAGTGATCCATGAACTGGTAGTAAAGAAAGAATTAATAAATTTTGACCCATTTCTCAAAAGTTTCGCCTTTGCTATAGGATTAACTGTGCTCTTTTGTTATCCTTAAGTGTACAAAAAATTATAAAAGTGAAAATGCTTTGGTTGGGAACCGTACACATAGAAATGAAATAAATTTATTTAATATATAACGGACTTTTTGGTTTCGTTAAGTACATCCTTCACCTATTCAATTTCTAAATGTGTACATTATCTATCCCATGTCTCGCGACTACGGTA
The DNA here is from genome assembly GCA_036936625.1 of Parnassius smintheus behrii. Taxonomy (NCBI): domain Eukaryota; kingdom Metazoa; phylum Arthropoda; class Insecta; order Lepidoptera; family Papilionidae; genus Parnassius; species Parnassius smintheus. Next base: position 14,174,105 of record JAUPFT010000005.1, on the reverse strand, counting down.
ACTCATACGTCTCTCTGGGAATTCGAGTGAATGTGATAACAAAATACCCTCAGTCGTATCTCAATTTGCTAGTTTTACTCAACAACCCCCGACGAAAAAGAGGGATGTTATAAGTTTCACCCCTATATGTGTGTCTGTCTCAGCTTTTTGTAATATCGAAGATTTTTAAAATTTTCAATTTAACTTATTTTATCGCGTTTGATTATTACTTTTTCTAACTCCCAACTTCTCCAGTGCTTTACGGCATCCATCCTTACAGGGATCGGGAAGAAGAAAATAAGTTTAAACAACACGATTTTAAAACTGACAACCGTACATACAAACCGTAATACAACTTACTGTTGTATTACGGTTTCAACGGTACGTTAAGAGCTAGAATACAGCCAATAAGGCAAGTAGTAAATTGTATTAAACTTGTTTATAAAGTTAAATACGTATATGTAACCTTATTCGTTTTGACTTGGTTTCAAGTGTTCAGTTGCCGCAAAAGCAATTTATTGCTAAGTAACTTCAACTTCGTTTTTTGAATTGTGATGAAGGATAAAAAGTTGGACAAACATGTGTGTCTGGAAAATCAAAATATAATAAAGATATAAGGAAAGTTTAGAAGTTTAGTTTTAAAATAAAATTAAGAAAGTTTTTAGTTCGCCAACACGCTCTATTTACTACGCCTCCCTGCTTTAAAACTAGACTTGCAACTATTGGGTCACGCGCCGAATACCGAATATTCTGCGGGCTTGCTGGCCGAATAGCCGAATAATAGGCAAAAGTATTTAGCCGGAAAGGAAGAAATTCAGAGGATTTCAGGATTCAGGATTGTATACGAGAAGAAAAGGAGTAAACTACTGCTTGAAATGCAGAAAAATTAGTCTTTCTGCACCCATAACCTTCCACTTTTAAATTTTAATTACGATAATTTTAATTTTATACGTGGTAGAGCCATGCTGCAGCTATATTAGAATTGCATTGTAGCATTGTAGCACGAATGGGTCGGCTCGACCGAGGAAGGGCCACGCTCTCACAGAATACCAGCGTAAAATAGCAGCTTTTTACTGCTGTGTTTCGTATGGTGAGTGTAGTGATCCGGAGATCTTTTTTGCTGGAAATAAGGCATTCCTTCTTAGTCCTCAGGGGTGACAACGCATCTGCGTTTTAATTCTTAATCGAGGATGAATGTAGATGTCTAAGGACCACAGCATCCACTATCCATCAGGTGGATTGTGTGCTCGCTTGTCACATTTATTCTATAAAAAAAAACTTCAAAAGAAAATATTCATGTACCTAAGATAACTTAAATAACTACAAGAAAAATACATTATTTTAAAATATATCAATATTTTAAATTTATCAGTTATCTGACTTCAACAAATCATTTAACATAATTAATCGGTATTCGAACCAATAGGATAAAAGTAGCTGAATAGGTCGAATACCGAATAATAGCCGAATATTGAGGTAAAAGGACGTTTAATAGCGCGACGCTGGTAACTTTCTTTTTTGACCATAATAGAAATTTTATAGATTTTTTTTTTAATATAATAAGATGACTAACGAGCACACAGTCCACCTGATGCTAAGTTGTTGCTGTGGCTCGTAGACATCTACATCTATCTTCGATTACGAATCAAAAGGCAGATGCGTTGTCATCCGTGAGGACTAAAATGGAATGCCTCGTTTCCATTAAAAAGGGTCTCCGGTTCTCTACACTCACCATACGAAACATTAAGCTGCTATTTTACGCTGGTATGCCGTGAGATCGTGGTCCTTTCCCGGTCGAGCCGACCCATTCGTGCTACAATTAATACTACTAATATAACTGCAGCATGGTTCTACTACTAATAATAGAGTTAATATATTGTTTATTTAATCAATACAAAATAGCAATATATCCTACTTTTTATTGCAGACAATGTCCCGAAGGAGACTGTTAATTGGAAGCGCGGCGGGAGCCGCGGGGGCTGTGATGGCTGCCTGGGCCCTCGCTGCCGACGACTCTCTTCCAGTAAGTACTGTAACCAATACTGCAGTTAGTTATATAAATATAATACAATTTAAACAGAAACTATTTTCAATGTAGATTATAAACAATACTTATTGAAAGTCACTTTTCATTTACCACCGGTTCGCAAAAAAACCTCTGTCCTGGGAATAACCAGCAAGAAACCCAGCGGGACTATTTTTTTTTCAAATAATAGCTTACAATCATGTTTACAATTAACAACACAAGACAAATTAGTTATAGCTTGGTAGCGTTCACTTTTCAATTCATTATACAGCAGCAATTCTAAATCGGTTTTGTGGTTGTGGCACGAATGGATTGTCTCAACCGCGGAAACACCACAATCTTACAACTTACCAGTGTAAAATAGTAGCGTAATGATGCTGTGTCTCGTATGGTGAGTGCAGAGAACTGGAGACACTTTTTACTGGAATCGAGGCATTCCATCTTAGTCCTCAGAAGTGACTAACAACTGCATTCTGATTCATAATCGAGGATAGATTTAGGTGTCTATGGGCCACATTAATCAAATTAATTAATAGCGTAATATGCTACTAATGTACTAATGTACGCGAGCCATATGTCTCGCGGTGCAGTAACAAGAACGCTGGCTGCGCTTTCTAGTTGATTGGCTATACTAAGCCTTTGGGCGAAAAAGAACTTGTCCGCTTGCCATCAACGGCGACGACCAGTTGCGAAATTTATTAACTACATATAAAGCATTATCACACAGCGATGGCCACGCGCTATTTTAACATGAAAAGATAGAATTATAAGAAAGAAAACATATACATTTAAACATAAGAAAATCGCTACAACTGTAGAGCACAAGACAATGTTCATAGAACACAGGGCAGGGCCCAAAAAAGGCCTGCGTAGGCTCGTTCGTTTAGAGGACACCGGGCCAACGAGTAAGGACAAGCAGCAGCTTACCGAGTGTCAGGAATACGCAGTATCAGCAAAGTCCTCCGAAGCTGCAACTCGCAGCTCAAAGGGTTGACCTCAGCAAGTCTCTTTTAAAGGTCGCCTCTTCTTATTAAACTTGACAGTCGTAGAACAAATAATTATTTAAAAGGAGACAATCAATTTTTGTATGGAGAATGGGCCCACCACAAACTTGAGCGGCTATCAATAAAATGCATGTCGATTTATTCCTTATAATATATAGATTACAATAGTAATATTAATTTTACCGTACCTTAACGGGAATACTGAGAAATTAACAATTAAAATATAAATAACACAATAACCTAAAAACAACACTAGCAATTGTCTAGTACTTTCACTGGTGTTATAAGTTAAAATAGTGCACTGTTTAATAATTATAGTATAAAACAAAGTTGCAGGTACATTCAGCGATTATAGGTACTTTAAGATTGATAGAAAATTCTTTGTTGTTCCAACAAAAGATTAGACTTACGCCTTTATAGAGATACCGATCAGACATAATTATCCCACTGCATTAAAATCAAATATAAATATATCGCTATATATAATAAACATTCGCTGTTCGTTGGTCTCCTAAAAACTAGATAATGCCTCGACCAATTTTGATGAATTTTTTGTGTGTACTCGCATATGACTGGGCCTCTGGATGGTTTTAAAACTTAATTGCACCTGGTAGGTGGCGCTGTTGTCGATGTCAAAAACCACCCGTGCAAAGCCGCGGCGAGTCGCTAGTAATAAATAAAAACTAATAGATCGAGACCAAAAAGATTTATACAAATTATTTTTAAATAAAGCTAAAGAAATAATAGTTACATGTAAACGAGAGAATTTGCCTGTCACAGCTATAAAACAGAATTAAAATGTAGAGAAGGTACGATAACATCACCAATTTCAATAATGCCGTGTATAAATTTTCTTTACACAAAAATAGAACGTAAACCCTCGTTAACACGAACACGAAAAAATCAGACAAATAGTTCGTGTTACAGGGGAGTTCGTGTAATCCGAACAATGCAAAAATGAATTCGTGTTTCTAAACTCAATATTATGATTCATCATAGAAACATTTTTATTAATAACTTTAATAATATTGTTTTATATTTACAATAATTTCTTATTATAAATTTTTTAACTTAACATTATTAGTACCCGGATGACCGAAATACGATAATTGAAATTTTCGTATTTTTAAAAAATACTAAGAAAAGGGCTCGAAATTAAAGATTTTCTCACAAAAAAGGAAACTTGAAAAAAAAAGGAAAAACACGGGATCGAAGACGGGACGCGAACCAAGGCATTACGAGTTTGCGACCGTTCGATATCCACTTGAGCTATTACGATCATTGTCGAAGTATCAAAATTTACCTTCTTATATTGTAGCAGTTTTTTTATTGCCTGAAAACACGGACAAAAGGACATTTTCTAAAAATAAATCTTAGCTAGATCGATTTATTGCCCCTAAAACTCCCTGGACACTAAATTTTATGAAAATCGTTGGAGCCGTTTCGGAGATTCCGATTATATATATATATATATATATATATATATATATATATATATATATATATATATATATATATATATATATATATATATATATATATATATATATATATACAAGAATTGATCGTTTAAAGGTATAGGATTATTACATATTATCCGATTTTGACTGTTTGTTTTTATTTGTTCATAAAATACATTTCGATATTGTTTTAGAGATAAGTTAGTGCACAGTGCGGAGTTTGCGTGCACATTCGAAGTTGATCGTTTCCAGTCCATCTGAAAATGCGTCTGAAACGTTGTTCGTCGCTGCATAGCGAAGAAAAATATCGAGTGCATCTCTGACCTCCTTCGACGTTGGTGGGATGACTTTACGATATCGCTCTCATCACTGGACTTTTTGTGCCACAAATTTTTTGTGAAGAAATTCGGTGCCGCTGTTGAAATCTCCATATTCATCCATTCGAACATTTAAAGTCACTGATTCCCGAATCTTCAGCAATTTTGAGTGCCTTTTCTTTCACAAGAGGTCCGCACAATGGTATGTTTTCTGACCGCATATGATTGAACCATGCCAATAATCGCGATTCTATGTCTTCGTGGATAGCTGTACGTAAACATTTCGAACGTTTGTTGGTACTTCCAGAAGCGATAGCTTCCTCTATCTTTTCTCTATTTTTCAGAATGGTAGACAAAGTAGATTTTGGAATTTGGAACTTCTCGGCTACGGCAGTTTTCGACAAGACACCGCGATCAACTTCAGTCAAAATTTCGTACTTAATTTGCACGTCAAGAGAGGTCTGCTTTCGCTTAGACATCTTGAAGAACTGAATAGTGTTCATTTTTTTTTGCGCCCGAAGCAAATATGGGCAACCCTCCGGAAAGCGGGGGAGGGAGGTTGGGAATGCTCATAGCATACCACGCAGCCGGCTGCGTGGTTATGTGGCGACTTTTACCCACTAAACCCAACCTTTTAGGAATTGGCTTAACGATCTGACTAGAGATCTCTAAGCCGTATACGAACGCGACCCTCCTTGGCAGAAAGGAGGGCGCAAATAGTGTTCATCAGACATCAGTTTATATGTACACTTCTTAACAAAGCCAAATTGTTAAAAAGCCTTTACTTTTGTTAATTAGTTTTCAAAAGTTTACAACCTTTTCAATAGCTTTTGTAAGACTGAAAGAAAATTTGAGGTATTGTTTCTATTTTTAGGTACTCGAGTAAATGTTTGATATCCTAATCCTTTGTCTATTTTTAGAAACTCGAGTTAACGACTTTTCTAATCTCTTCAGCCATTGTTTACCGGCATTTGTATTGACCGAAAAAGGACAAAAATATACAAAATACATGATTTGGGAATTTTCATAGTTCGTATTATCCGATAATTAACCGTGAAGGGACGAAAAAGTTGTTCCAAGTTCGGATTAACGAGGGTTCGTCTTAACCGAACATAATTACATTGAAGCTTATAGAACTATTGTCTAGAGCCTTAAACCAAAATTCATGTTAACCGTGTTCGCAATAAGGAGGGTTTACAGTAATTTAATTTCAGTACTTCAGTGCCATGCGCTATTTCTTCGCTCGGTCCTTTTGTTGACTTCGATCCGATTAAGATCAAACTTATTAAACTTGGTGGTTTTTTTTATAGGATAGGATGACAAACGAGCACACAAATCACCTGATCGTAAATGGTAGCTGCGGCCCATAGACATCTACATCTATCCTCGATTACAAATCAAAATGCAGATGCGTTGTCACACGTGAGAACTAAGATGGAATGCCTCGTTTCCAGTAATTAGGGTCTCCAGTTCTCTACACTCACCATACGAAACACAGCACCATTAAGCTACTATTTTAAGCAGGTATTCTGTGAGAGCACGAATGGGTCGGCTCGACCGGGGAGGTTCTTCCCCGGTCGAGCCGACCCATTCGTGCTACAACTATACTACTAATATAACTGCAACATGGCTCTACCACGTTAAATTTATAATGTACTTTGTTCGAACAAAAGTACAGAGTAGCCGAACGCTTTCTATAGAATACATTTTGAAAGGTGAGCGTAGAAATTGTATCGACTTTCCGCCGCACCCTTCTATCATCGCGCTCCACTTTGTTATCTACTTGCGACACATTCAAATCAATCTGTTTGCTTCTATCACCGTAAAGGAGTGAAATGATTTACGTATAAGCGCCAGTCTTTCTATCGATTACGTCGTAGACGTTTTAAGGCGACACCGTGAAAAAATGCACCTCCTTTCATCGAATAATATAGGACTATGACACCACTAACGAAAGTGGGATTTTGATATAGGTAAGTTCATGACTTTATCTTAAATTTGATTGCTCAAAAACACGATTGTATGATTTTGACTCGATCATAATTATTTGCGAAAACACCTCTAAAAAATCACTATAGATGAAATTACAACGAAATCATTTGATCTATATGCTTGGGAATCACTCAAATATATTCATAACATTAATATTAATAATTTATTTGCTCACTGTTTTAATAACTTAAATCAATAACTATACCTTTAAACGAGCAGTATATATATATATGTATATATATATATATATATATATATATATATATATATATATATATATATATATATATATATATATATATATAATCGGAATCTCGGAAACGGCTCCAACGATTTTCATAAAATTTTGTGTGCAGGGAGTTTCGGGGGCAATAAATCGATCTAGCTAGGATTTATTTTTAGAAAATGTCTTTTTGTCCGTGTTTTTAGGCAATGAAAAACTGCTACAATATCGTTAGAATAAGAAGGTAAATTTTGACAGTTTATTATAGCTTAATTGGTATATTGGGCGGTCACAAAGTCGTAATACCATGGTTCGAGCCCAGACCGACCGACCGACTTTTTTTAATTTTTTTCTGTTTCTTTTTTGAGACAATCTATTTTTTCGTGCCCTTTTTTTAGTATTTTTAAAAACACGAAAATTTAAATTAAACTAATTGCACTCATGATTTTTTATTCAAATAACCAGTTCAGTTTTCTCTATTATGTCGCTACGATCAAACAATATTATTCGTATTTCATCAGTATGTAATTTGTATCTAAATATAATTTCCAAAACACACGAATTAAAAAAACCGAGCGAAAAATACCGAGCAAGGTTCGGTCAACCGGGTAATATTTATTTTAAAAATATTTTAAGATTCTGACAATTTCTAAGCGCTTTTAATCGTCGCGGGCGCTACGCAATTTTAGACCTTATGACGGCGTTTCTTCAAGTTTTTTTAGAAATTATGTATTCACTCGGATCGGTACGGCGATAGCGTTTTCGATGTGTCGTCTTAAGACAAGAGTGAAATGACGTCTACACCACCACACTTACCATCAGATGGGATAGTAGTAAAACTTCTCATTAATTTTTCATTGCATGTTATCAAAGGTTAACTGCTGAACATAGGCCTTTCCCATGGATTGCCTCGTAGGCTCTATTATTACTATAACTTTCACGCTTGGCAAATGGTTTTTCAACCTTACTTCCTTTTTATTCTGTGTGTATTATCAGGAAGATGCTGCTACCCATTTCATGTTTCATTTCTCTATAACGCTTCTTGCAACGCACAAGAGATGATATGGGCACTGGACTCTCTTACGCCCCAACTACATACACGTCGATAGCTTTTAATAGATAAAAGAAATATCCCTATGAACATTGTACAATGCCAATCTTTTGGCACTAGCAATTATCTCATTGTACAGCGTGGTTATAATTCAATGTTTTAGGCCCGCCCACCCTACAAACGGAATTCCGTATTGCTTGCAAAATTCCGTATGTAGTCGGAGGAACGGCTCGGCCACACGTATACGGAATTACATATTGCCCGCAAAGTTCCGTATGTAGTCGGACGAACGGGTCGGCACACGTAGGTATACAGAATTTCGTTTTGCCCGTAAAATTCCCTACGGACAAATACCATGGGTATTGCTGCGTTCGGAATCCCGGATTGGAATTCCGAAACGGAATCCCGAGACGGAAGTCCGAATTCCGTATGTATGTTGCGGGCCTAAAATAATTAAAATGACCGCTTTGTGGAGACTTTAATTTATGGTAGAGTCACAGATTAAGGCCCGCCACATACAAGGGAATCCCGTTTTGCCCGCACAATTACGAACGGAACACTACCTTAGATGTGTGACGGGTCCTTGACTTACTGCGTTCGGAATCCCGAATCAGAGTTCCGAAACCAAATCCGGAAACGGAATTCCGTATGTATGTGGCGGGCCTAACGGCCGCTCGGAAGCGCTCCGCCCGTGTCTTGCCCAGCATCGCACCGCACGATTGCCCTGTTTTAGAGACGCCTTCGATGACCGACTGTTAGTAGTAGTTAGACCGTGACGGAGTCATCCATAAACAATATATAGGGCAGTCATCAATAATTTTTTTGGACATTTCAACAAAGGATTGTCACGACCCTCGTTACTGTCTGCGTGGATCCGCTATTGAGTCTATGTGCATTTATATGTTCATAATATTGTAGCTAATAAGGATGTAGTATATTATGCGTGGTAGGGACACGCTGCAGCTGTATTACTGTTGCACCACTAATAGGTGGGATCAACCGGGGAAGGGCCACGGTCGTACAGAATACTAGCGTGAGATGTAGAATAATAACAGATTTTATAACAGAAATTAATGCTGCTACGTTCAACTTCAAGTTAGCGAAGCGTAAGTTTTTAAGGAATGTACATCAATAAAATCCTTTTTGTCGACAAACGAGACAGTCTACTTGTTGGTAAGTGGATGCCGTGGCCCATAACATCTACATTTAACCTCGATTAAGAATCAAAAGAATCAAAATGCAGATGCTTTGTCACGCGTGATGACAATACCTCGTTTCTAGTAATAAGGGTCTCCGGTTCTTTACACTCACCATACAAAACACTGCAGTATTCAACTGTTATTTTATGCTGGTATTCTGTGAGAGAGTGGTCCTTCCACGGTCGAGCCAACCCATTCGTGCTACAACCATAATATAGCTGCAGCGTGCCTATATCACGTATATAAAATAAAAATGTAAAACGTTTAAAACTTTTTATAATTAAAATGTATGATAATAATGAAAAGTTACTAGGCTGCACTAAAAGTATCGGGAATGGAATATTTCCACTGTTCCTGTCATATCAAAATCTTTTTAATTGAAAACTCCTTGGTTTTTAAAAATCGAATACCATTTATTTATTTAAAAAAAGATTCTCGGTCTTGTCACAAGGTTTTGTCAAACTTGTTTAGTCGTTGAGAAAATGGAATTGACTCGAGAAAATTCAAGAGCGATGATTTATTATGACTTTCGAAGTGGTTTAACTCAAAAACAGTGTGTTGACCGGATGATTTCTGCATTTGGTGATGAAGCCCCATCCAAAACCACAATTTATCGCTGGTTTGCTGAATTTCAACGTGGACGAGTCAAGCTCAGTGATGATCCCCGTCAAGGTCGTCCTAACACTGCAGTCACCCAAGAAAACGTTGATGCTGTGCGTAAGCTGATTGAGGAAGATCGACATGTGACATACCGCGAAATTCAGGCAACTTTAGACATTGGCATGAGTCAAATAAAAATAATCTTGCATGAATAATTAGGTGTAAAAAAGTTGTTTTCCCGATGGATACCGCATTCGCTCTGTGAAGAGCAAAAAGCGGCTCGCGTTACTTGGTGCGTCAGAACTCTCGAAAGATTCCACGCAGGATCCTCAAATGCTGTATACAACATCGTATCAGGTGACGAATCCTGGATATACGCGTACGAACCCGAAACAAAAAACCAGTCATGAGTTTGGGTGTTCGAAAATGAGTTAAAGCTAACAAAAATTGTTCGTTCACGGAGTGTTGCAAAAAAAATGGTGGCCATGTTTGTCTCCAAAACCGGCCATGTTACGACTATTCCTCTTGAGGGACAAAGAACGGTAATGTAGAATGGTATGCTAGCATTTGTTTGCCACAGGTCGTTTCTGAACTCCGTAAAGAGAACTGCAACCGCCGCATCATCATCCATCACGACAATGGGAATTCTCACACCGCACACAGAACAAAAGAGTTTTTAGAGCAAGAAAACGTAGAATTATTAGACCATCCACCGTACAGCCCCGACCTAAGCCCTAATGAATTCTATACTTTCCCTAAAATAAAGAATAAATTGCGTGGACAGAGATTTTCATCACCTGAAGAAGCTGTGGATGCCTACAAAATGGCCATTTTGGAGACCCCAACTTCCGAATGGAATGGTTGCTTCAATGATTGATTCCATCGTATGGAAAAATGTGTCAAATTTCGCAGAGAATACTTCGAAAAGCAATAAATACATTTTTAAATACTAATGTAGTGTCACTTCCTTGATTCCCGAAATTTTCAGTGCCGCCCTCGTAATTTTATCACGATCATTATTTTATATTTATTTATTTGACAAAATATTTTTCAAAAAACAACACCACTTCCCTATAACTTACTGGAAAAATAATCTGGATTTCATATACTTCCGAAGAACATAAAAAGGGAGGCCTTTATTGGTGTAGGCCTCTCGACTGTGCGGGGACGGGAAGTACATACTATGAATGATGAGTTGATGAGAGACCTTCCCCTTCTCTCAAAGCCCTTTGTCAAAGAACACTCATGCTCATGATTATAAATAATAATTATTTTAATAGTATTTTTATGGTATACTTTATAGGAGAGTGGTCATTAGACTTGGCGTTTTTTAAATTGTTGATGTTCATTGTTCATTACGAGTGATAACCGGTTTGGCCATGACAGTGCCAGAGACTCCGGCGGTGTAGATTTAACATTCTTTACAGATCCATCATTTTTTTTATATACTAGTGTGCCAAAGAGCTATAAGAGCTCCTGATGTAAGTAGCTATTGTTGTTCATGGACACCTGTAACCGACTTTAAACAAAAGAGATAGAAACATAGATTTTTTTATTCAATATAGATTGTAATAAATGAAATGTACTCTAAGAACGTTATTTTTAAATTTAATTTTCCATTGGTTTGCAAATACCTTTACTCTGGAAGGAACCGTCAAGAAACCCAGCGGGACTTCTTTTTAGCAAAAGTACAGTTTACTATCATGTATTATGTGTAATGATATCATGTATAATGTTGTATAATGATACAAATAATTTCATTAGAAATAGCTTGGGAGCAATCACTATCATCATCACTCAGAGGCTAGTATCAGACATGTAAAATAAAATTTTGGTAAATCCAAATGTGCATATAATACATCACTGACTCTCGCCACGTGTCCTGCCCATCTCCACTTCAGTTGACACGCTAATTTGGCTGCGTCTATGATATTTGTTATTTTTCGTATATCACTGTTTTATGTCGATGTCTTAGTTTAACGTTAAGCATGCTGCGTTCCGTTGCTCGTTGGAAAACTTGTAGCTTAGATATTATTTTCCTTGTGAGAGCCCAGTTTTGACATCCATATAATAAAGTGGGGAGGAAAGTAGTATCCAACGCTTTCTTTTTTAATTTAATTGGTATTTTTGCCCTGAAAATATGTTTTAGTGACCAATATTTGCTCCATGCTAATTTAATTCTTCTATTAACTTCCGCCATTGTTAAGTTGTGAAATTAAATATTTTTCCCAAGATAAATATATTCATTAACATATCTAATTTGTTGGTTTTGAACGTGTACAGGCATTTTTGTGCTATTTGTCAATATACAAGTTTTTACTGGATTCATTTGTAGGCCAGGCCACATTTTCTGCTTTCTATCTCTAAAGACTGAACCATATATATAATGTCTTCGTGATTTTCGCTTAATATGATAATGTCGTCTGCAAAACGTAGATGACTCAAAATTTCTTCGTTAATATTAATGCCTCGTTTGCCCCAGTCAAGTTTTGAGAAAATGTGCTCTAATAAATAAGTAAATAGATTAGGTGAGATTGGGTCCCCCTGTCTCACCCCTCTCTCGATTTTAAATGGCTGTCCTGGTCTCTCCATTCTTGTTGTTGCTGTAGTTTGACTATAAATTTCTTTCAGTATTCTTATATATTGGTTATGTATTCCATGCGATTTCAACGCCAACCAAAGTGAGTCATGGTAAATAGAGTCAAAAGCTTTTGAATAATCAATAAATGCGATGTAAAGAGTTTTGTTATATTCTTCATATCTTTCCATTATCTGAGTCAAAACAAAGATGTGATCCATTGTAGAGAATTTGGGACGAAAACCAGCTTGTTCTCTCGGTTGCATGTAGTCTAATTTGGGTTTGATTCTACTTAACAGAATATACTTGGGAAAACTTTATAAATTGTATGCAATAGGGATATAGGTCTATAGTTGTTGATATTTAATCGATCACCCTTCTTGTACAATAACATGATAGTAGAGTTTGCCCAATCTTCTGGTATTTGACTGTGGTCGAGTATTTCGTTGAAAATATTTGTTAATATCGGTATGATGGGTTCTTTTATCGCTTTCAGAACATCATTTGAAATACTATCTTCTCCTGAACTTTTTGCACTTTTAAGTTTTTTTATAGCATGACTTATCTTGCACGGTAGTAGTGGCGGAATACGATCGTTTATATCCACAATACAACTATTATTTATTAATTCATCCGTTATGTTATTTTTCACGTTATGACTTTTGTAAAAGTTTTTATAAGAATCAGTAGCTATTTTTAAAAGGTGTTCTCTATTTGTAATTTTTCCGTTATCATTTGCTTTTGGTGAGGAAATCCACTCTTTGGATAAAGTGAGTCGTTTTTGTGCATTTTTGTAGAGCCTTTATGTAATAACTCTTTTTCTAATACTTTTAAGTCGTATTCAAATTTTTTTTTATTTTGAGGTCGAGTTTGGACAGTATATTTTTTTCTTCTTTAGTCTTTTTTTCTTTACTTTTAAGTTTCGTTCTTTCTTTAATAAGTTATTTTATATCTGGACAAAACTGGAATTTTTCTTTACGTATTTTTGGCAACTTTTTTATACATTCTTCTATTATATTAGTCAGGTTTCTTTTGTTGCAAGTTTTCTTTCCCTTTATTATTAGTTAATAACTCTGTAAACATCCCTTTGAGTGTTAACTATCTTTTTGAAGCACAAAATTTTTTCCTGTTCTTTTTTACTTTAGTTTTAATGTTGACGCATCCACGTACAAGTCTATGGTCTGATGGATAGGTTGTATTTATTATTTCTAGGTTTGTCATTTCTCTTACACAGTCCACCTGATGGTAAGTGGATGCCGTGGCACATAGACATCTACATTTATCCTCGATTAAGAATCAAGACGCAGATGCGTTGTCACCCCTAAAGACTAAGAGGGAATGTTTCGTTTCCAGTAAAAAGGGTCTCCGGTTCTCTACACTCACCATACGAAATACGGCAGCATTTAACTGCTATTTTACGCTGGTATTCTGTGAGAGCGTGGTTCTTCCCCGTTCGAGCCGTCGCATTCGTGCTATGTAGCATACAAATATACAAATATAGCTGCAGCATGGCTCTACCATGTATGCTGTTCGTTAGTGTCGCTAGAACTCGAAAACTGCTTGATCGGTTTTGTTGAATTTTTTGTGTGTACGAGGGCGGCACTAAAATTTCGGGAATCAAGGAAGTGACAAAACATTACTATTTAAAAATGTATTTATTGCTTTTCGAAGTATTCTCCGCGAAATTTGACACATTTTTCCATACGATGGGACCAATCATTCAAGCAACCATTCCATTCAGAAGTTGGGGTCCCAAAATGGCCGTTTTGTAGGCGTCCACAGCTTCTTCAGGTGATGAAAATCTCTGTCCACGCAATTTATTCTTTATTTTAGGGAAAGTATAGAAATCATTAGGGCTTAGGTCGGGGCTGTACGGCTGATGGTCTAATAATTCTATGTTTTCTTGCTCTAAAAACTCTTTTGTTTTGTGTGCGGTGTGAGAACTCGAATTGTCGTGATGGAGGATGATGTGGCGGTTGCAGTTCTCTTTACGGAGTTCAGAAACGACCTGTGGCAAACAAATGCTAGCATACCATTCTGCATTAACCGTTCTTTGCTCTCAAGAGGAATAGTCGTAACATGGCCGGTTTTGAAGACAAACGTGGCCACCATTTTTTTTGCAACACTCCGTGAACGAACAATTTTTATTTATTTATTACACAATGAAATTTCTTCCAGTAGCCAGTTTCAAACACATATGATTACTAAATGATTATAAGGTGTGCACTTTGTTATTTTACAACACATATGGGTATAAGATAAATATATACGTCAGCTCAAATACTAATATATATATATATATATATATATATATATATATATATATATATATATATATATATATATATATATATATATATATTATTTATATACGTACATTATATAATACGTCATTGTGTACATGCATATATTTGTAACAGTATAGTACATATCAGAGATTTGAGACTTACACAGAAGACAGCGATAAATAATGTTCTTTCACTCGTTTTTTGAACAACGTCACTGTTTTGATTTCTCGAATGTGAGTAGGAAGCGAATTCCAGAGTCTTACTGCTTGTACGTAGAATGAACGGGAATATGAATGAGTATATCTTATATGACTATATAAGGATGGGAATTTTAAGAGAGTTTTAAGGTGAGATCTACAAACTGTATCTGGGGATTTAAGACAGGTAAATCGATTTCGGAGGTATGTAGGGAAATTTGGGCTATGTAGGATGTTAAAAAGGAGACAAAGGATACGAGTATTCCTGCGAAATCGGATCGGGAGCCACTTGAGTTGCTTTCTATATTTAGAGACGTGGTCAAACTTCTTGAGTCCGTAAATATACCGAATGCAAAGGTTTTGTAATCGCTCAAGTTTGTTTAATTGCTCCTCTGTGGCATCCAAAAAACAGACATCAGCGTAATCTAAGATAGGCAAAATAAGGGTTTGAACAAGAGAGATTTTCGTTGATAAGGGTAAAAAACTTTGAAGACGTTTTAATGAGTGGAAAGCATAATAAATTTTTCTACCTAAGTCCATTATATGAGGACCCCATGACAACCTATTGTCAATAATTAAGCCCAAGTTCTTCACAGATTCAGTATATTAGTTATTATATAGTAATTGATGTGCCATTGATAATCACATCTGGCAGGGTGCATTTATCAATTAAGCTACTAGTATATCTGCTACTTACTATTATTGCTTGAGACTTACTTGGATTAATAGTTATACCATGTGATCTGGACCAACGACTAATTCTCGAATTTTTGTTGGCTTTAACTCATTTTCGAACACCTAAACTCGTGACTGGTTTTTTGTTTCGGGTTTGTACCCATATATCCAGGATTTGTCACCTGTTACGATGTTGTATACAGCATTTGAGGATCCCGCGTGGAATCTTTGGAGAGTTGTGACGCACCAAGTAACGCGAGCCGCTTTTTGCTCTTCACAGAGCGAATGCGGTATCCATCGGGAAAACAACTTTTTTACACCTAATTATTCATGCAAGATTATTTTTATTTGACTCGTGCCAATGTCTAAAGTAGCCTGAATTTCGCGGTATGTCACATGTCGATCTTCCTCAATCAGCTTACGCACAGCATCAACGTTTTCTTGGGTGACTGCAGTTTTTGGACGACCTTGACGGGGATCATCACTGAGCTTGACACGTCCACGTTAAAATTCAGCAAATCAGCGATAAATTGTGGTTTTGGATGGGGCTTCATCACCAAATGCAGAAATCATCCCGTCAACACACTGTTTTTGTGTTAAACCACTTCGAAAGTCATAATAAATCATCGCTCTTGAATTTTCTTGAGTCAGTTCCATTTTCTCAACGACTAAACAAGTTTGACAAAACCTTGTGACAAGACTGAGAATCTTTTTTTAAATAAATAAATGGTATTCGATTTTTGAAACCAAGGAGTTTTCAATTATTCAATTAAAAAGATTTTAATATGACAGGAACAGTGGAAATATTCCATTCCCGATACTTTTAGTGCAGCCTGGGTATTTGAGTGGGCCCCTGGATGGTTTAAAAACTCAATAAGATAAAGTAGGTGGCGCTGTTGTCAAGATCCAGAAATCACCAGCGCGAAGCCGCTTAATACATACATACATATATACATACATAATACATACGCTTGCCAAAAATAAAAAAATACGAAAAAGATTTTTAGTTTATCCGTCTAATTCCTTTACAGCAATGGTACCAACCGGCGAAAGTGTCAGCGAAGACGGAACGCAAGAAGCGCCCTCTACCGTCACGGACAGAACAGGTGAACATGCTGCAGGCCGGACACACATACGACGTGCTCATCATCGGCGGTGGAGCCACGGGTGCCGGCTGTGCTCTCGACGCAACCACGAGAGGTAACCTTATATTTTATTCATATAATACAGCTGCACGTAACCGTGTTGTGGCGGAGAACGTGAATCCTGTCACCCCATTTTATCCCGTAGGTGCAGTAAGACGCGACTATTATTGTTATTGTTATTTAGCCAGTAAGAAGTTGTGAAGAGATCAATAAATAAATAAATAAACTATGGTAAATGACAAAACCTCATGAATTCCGTTAGATGACGGTATAACTATGTCGTATATATCATCGGTATACTTTCCTAAACACTTCTGCTTTGCAAGTTTATAGAAATAATACGTCTTATCATAATCCTCTAGCAAGAATGTGCTGCCTCTACAGTGACTTATTGATTAATTATATATATATATAGTAAGAATATTGACCATATTCAATATCGAAATAAACCGTATTAAATACATTTTGTGAATAAGGCATTTGTTCAAATTCAATTTAAATTAATTTTTATAAATTTTCCACAACATATTCCGCTATACATATATGTTAAGTAAAGTATTTGTACTGTAATCTCATTACTGTTACTTAATATCACGTTGTGTACACATATTTTGGAATACCATCCGGATCGTACTTTGCACTCATTATGTTATTCTGTTTTGTGTACGTAAATAAATAAATAAATATACTAGAGTGAATGCGACTATGATAAATGCTAGAATAGCCAGTAAAGTACAACTGCTGACGGGCAGCAGCCTCAAGGGTGTAAGACGTCTGGTACTGCAATCGGTAATTAGCCTGCCAGCGTGACGTATAGGACACAGCCTCCCTTACGTGGTCAAGTCCAGCATTAGACTTCTGCGGATTGAAGAAGAAGAAGATATACCAGATGTAAAATAACCAGGACGGCAATCAGAAACAGAACTTTGGTTGTTAATCGACTCGTACAGTGTGCACCAAGCTGCGAAGCGGTTGTATTAAATCGTCTACACGTTTGTTTTTAAAAATAATACAAGCAATTTACTTAAACAACATTTAATATTAACAATTTAAGCTCCGTGGCGCAGTGGCCTAGCAATGAGTGGCTGCGCTGAGGATCGCGGGTTCGATTCCTGCATGGAACAAGTATATGGCCTACAAATAATTGTTCCAGTTCTGAATGTTTGTCCTTGTGCAATTTATGTTTTGTAAACTGCCTCCACGATGCAGGAAAAAATCCTAGTGTGGGGGTAACTAACGTTAACGTTTTATAAAAGATTTATTTATTTATTCTGATTCCTTTTTCGTGATTTTTCTCAGCAACATCTACTCTTGGACGTAAAATAGTATAAAGTAAAAAATAATATAATATAAAGTATTTTATTCGGAAAATGATGAATAAAATTAAACATAAAATAATAACTAACTGATACGTTTTAAATCATTTCAACAGAGTAATTTTACAGGGTAATATCAAAAATATATTTTTCTCCCTAAAATAAATCTTTATTCTTGCATCTGTAATAAGATAATATCTAAACCGAATTTCAATCATCTACAGGATCTAATATCTAAAAAAATATCTAAAAAAACATATGAGCAAGCAGACTGGCATTGAGATGATTCCATAAGTGGCTAAGATCTATGTGGGTTGATTTTTTTAAAGAACTCAAAGTTGAATTGACTAGAGAAGTCATTAACAGAATGAAAATACATACATATTATTTCTTTATCATATTGAAAGTTTAAATTACTTAATCGCTTTTTCTTTGTTTCATTTTAAACAAATTTAGAGAGCATCGTTTTTAAAATGCTTGTTACCTCTACTACTGTACAATCTCGACCTACTCTGATTTTAAACGCTACAGCACTGTTGTTAAAATTACCTCTTAAAGTGCACTTAGGAAACTGGGGTATTTCCGAATTTTTCAACATTTAATGCTGCGAGGTCACGTTGCACAATTTTAAATGTATTACATTTACTCCAAGCTTTATAAATAGATGTATAAATAGTAATAAAAGTACTTGATTAAAATTAAAGCCTATAAACGGAAGAAGCACAGGCCACAAGCATAGGCGTGAGTTATGGAACAGTTAACTACTAAATCAACAATTCAACGGCGCCGGCGGAGACGGTACTTACAACACGTACGAATTAACTTGAGACTCCGCTGGAATGCGACCCCCTTCCCGACTCCCCGCACCGCGTCCCGCGCTGGCCGTGCGCGCTCAGTACCGATAGCATTTTTGTTACCGATACGCGTCTCGACTCTAGTTCGATATTTTTGATAATTGTTTGTTGTTTGGTTTGGACTTTTGTTATAAAGAATTGAATATTACATATATAGAACTTAATAAAAACAAGGGGTGGCAGCTAAAAATGTTAACCAGTTTGAAAGGGAAATAGAGGGTTTGACAAGAGACGCAATACAATCTATAACGGCTTCCGATTGGAAGAAAGAAATTAACCATATCGAAAGATTAGAAAATGAATACTGGGAGAGTGATAGACTTGGAGAAATCCAACAGAGAGAATTAATTATATCCCTCGGAGGGGAAGAATCCAGCTCAGAGAGTGAAAGTGAGGACGATCTAATGGACGGAATAGAACCGATCGTATACAGTGACAATGAATAATAAATATTATAATAAATCCTTATTAATATTCCTTACTTCTATTCCTTGATTTTACATAGTTTGTGCTGTTCCGCTTATCCAAGATTGATTCACTTTCACCCTAAGGTTGCCTGGGAGAGATTGCTTTTTAGCAATAAGGTCGCCTGTTATGCTTTGTATTTTTATTGTGTACGAATCTGTAACACTTTTTATAGTGCAATAAAGTGTATAATAAATAAATCAATAATATTATAAATGAGAAAGTGTGTATGTTTATTTTTTTGTCCTTCCTTGACGCGTTAACTAAAATAATATTATATATATTATAAAAAATAAATATTTAAAATATATAAAAATGGCAACAGTATATCACTTATTACTTCACCCCTTGCCAGAACATTTTATTTTGTTTTTATTAATAATCTCATGCAAATCTCAAAAATGTCAAACAAAAAAATATTACGACGCATTATTTTGTACACTGTACATTGACAATTACGTCATCGGCCCAGGTCTCAAGTTAATTCGTACGAGTTATAGCTCCTAGACTATTACGGCAATGAGATGGCGGAATAAGCATCTAGCATATGCATGTAATAATACCCTGACCTCCGATAGAATGGGTATAAAATTCTATATAAAAACGCTTATATAAAACCATCTGGGCGCGAGATCTTCCCCTTCTCACTAAAATATGATGAAGAATAATATTTTTCCTTAAAATTTTTGGTCATTGTTCGTCTTACAAAGCATATATTTTTTCCAGGTCTCCGCACAGCTTTAGTAGAGGCGGATGACTTTGCAAGTGGTACATCCAGCCGCAGCACTAAACTAATTCACGGTGGCGTTCGTTACCTACAAAAAGCTATTTTGCAGCTCGATTATGATCAATATAAAATGGTGAAAGAGGCTTTACATGAACGTGCCAACATGCTGGAAGTAGCCCCCCACCTAACTCGACCGTTGCCTATTCTACTACCTGTATACAAGTGAGTAAAATTCTATCATAGAATACAGAAGATTATAGTTCAAAAATATATTGAAAATTATCTGGCTCGACGGGCCAATTTTTTTAACAACAGTAATGTTAAGTTAAACTATGAAAATATGTTTATGATTAAATATTGCCGAATACAAATTGGAGATCTACATGAGGTCTCTTTTAAACGACTTTAAAAATGAGGTAGTTGTCAATTGAGCTGTGTTTTTAATGCAAGTGTAATCATAATCAATAATAATCAAAGGTAATTGAACAATTTTGGTTGTTTTTTTTTGTTTGGTTGCTATTTATTGAAAGAGTACATGTTCACATTTAGTCAACCAGTTCCGATGTTATCAGAAGTTTACTGCACCATTAGCGTTTTATTTATAAAATATATATATACGTCCATTGCTAATTCCTGAGGGGGTTATGGAGCTGGAGGGAGTTATTAGTTTACCGCGCTGCTCAATTGCGTGTTGAGACTTGAGGTTAAAGACATTTATTTATTACAATATACAGTTCTCTTAACAGTGGTAAATAGTAAATGTTTATTACTTTTATTTCACTTCATCAATAAAATATCCTTAGCCCTTAAACTACTAAGACTCAACAGACATAAAACGTAAGACACATATATTTTTTCTTCTTACATGTTATAAATCTGAAGTGATAGACCACACTTACAGTTCACTAGCCATTTCCATTCTATTATCTATATGTATTCTCTAACCTAACCTAACCCCATTATTATTTAGCATAATTGTGTTTTGCGTTACAGGTGGTGGCAAGTCCCTTACTATTGGTTCGGTATTAAGATGTACGACTTAGTAGCTGGCGACAGAAACGTGAAGAGCTCATACTATCTCTCGAAGAAGAATACTCTCGAACTGTTCCCCATGTTAAAGTCGGACAATCTTTGCGGAGGCATCGTCTACTATGATGGTGAGTGACTTATTGACGAGTACATTTGGTATTAGAATATACGCGATATTTCATCAGTTGTAGGGGGGATATTATGTCAGGGTTTGTGGGTCAACGCAAATACTACAAGTTGTATAACCTAGTTTCACGGATTTTAAGTAAAAATTGAACGTGATAAAGTCCGTAGTTAAAAGTAAACTCGATAAATATCCATAAAATTACTTTTATTAAAAAATATACCAACCTGCAACGAACACACAAATGGAAGGCTGATAGTAGTGAAAGCGATCTGTCGCCCTCTCAAACACCTTTAATCTTTTAATTTTTTTAATAATTGGTAGTTAAAGTTAAAGTTACAGCCTATATACGTCCCACTTTTTTCCCGGTCCCGGTTTTAGGGCAGGGAAGTGTCCGCCGCGCTGCTCCAATGCGTGTTGGCGAACTTCACGTCATCAAAAAAAAATTTCTTATTTCTCAGACATGCTGTTTTCCTTGACCGCCGGGTACGTGGTAAATCAGCACTTAAAATTGCAATTAACATTTTTATTGGTGGCGGTGGGTATTGAACCCGGGTAGCTCGTGTACTATGATATTAACAGCGAGCGCTCAACCCCTCAGCTGCCACGGCTCTGTGATAGGTAGTTATAAATTGAATTTGGAATTATATTTAATACTTTTATTTAGATGAATATTTTTGTCGGCAGGTCAGCAAGATGATGCCCGTATGAATTTGGCGATCGCACTGACGGCAGCGCGACACGGCGCGACTATCGCCAACCACGTCAGCGTCACCAAGTTACACAAAACTGCTGGAAAGCTCAGTGGAGCTAGACTTAGGGTTCGTATTGCTTTTTTTACTGCCTCGTTGGTCTAGTGGTTGTAGTAGTGCGACTGCTGACCATGAGGTCCGGGGTTCGAATTCCGGCTCGGGCCAAAAAAAATCAGTTTATTGAGTTTTTCGTCTAGCAATTCTCAGTAGCTTCCCCTGGTCAGGAAAGTTGGCGGTGTCCCCGTGCCTCGTAAAGCACGTAAAGCCGTTGGTCCTGCGCCTAATCTCTGTACGGTCGTGTCGGTTTACCGTCCCATCGGATTATGAGAGTGAGGGAATAGAGAGTGCACCTGTGCTTGCGCATAAACTCTGGCACTACAATCCTGTCCTGCGCCGATGGCTAGTCTCCGTTGAGGCAAGCCGCCGTGACTGAAATTGGGTCTGAAGACATTAGTATAATTCTTTGTTAGTTATAGTTTGAATACAGAAAATAACATTAACGAGGAATTTGAATAACAGCCATGACTTTCTATGTTTATACGTAGTCGAATTTTGGAAAGTATTATAGCTGTTGCACGAATGGGCTAGAATGCGGCTACTTACTTGGGACTATGCTCGCATGTATCGTATGGTAGGTAACGCAAACCGGCGGCCCTCTTTACAAATCTAGTCTTCAGGATGATGCGTTTTCGAGGATAGAAAAGTGAGTGGTTTTTTGACTTGTAGAGGCAATGTTTTTTTTATAGAATAAGGGTGACAAACGAGCGCACATCCCGGATGGTAAGTGGATGCTGTGGTTCATAGACATCTACATTTATCCTCTATTAAGAATCAAAATGCTGATACGTTGTCACGCCTGAGGACTAAGATGGAATGCCTCGTTTCCAGTAAAAAAAGGTCTCCGGATCTCAACACTCACCATACGAAACACAGCAGTATTAAGTTGCTATTTTACGCTGGTATTCTGTGAGAGCGTGGTCCTTCTTCGGTCGATCGACCCATTCGTGCTACTATCATAGTATAGCTGCAG
This sequence comes from Parnassius smintheus behrii, assembly GCA_036936625.1. NCBI lineage: Eukaryota > Metazoa > Arthropoda > Insecta > Lepidoptera > Papilionidae > Parnassius > Parnassius smintheus. The sequence goes on along the minus strand of JAUPFT010000005.1, from coordinate 14,151,074 downwards.
TGTGGCTCTACTAGGTACAAAAAAACGTGGTCTACACTTCATCCGACGTCAAGATTTATTTAAAGAATTTTAATTTGTGAGTCTGATAATGTTTATCCTACTCTTATTTATTGTATTTATTACAATTATATAAATATTTCCATTAGGACGAGATGACGGGTAAGGAGTGGGACATAAAGGCGAAATGTATCATCAACGCGACCGGCCCTTTCACGGACACCATCAGGAAAATGGACGACGAAACCGTGAAAGAGATCTGCTGCCCGTCCTCGGGAGTTCACATCGTGCTGCCCGGTTATTACAGGTAATTTGCACATAAGATAACCTTATCATCAATTGTGCTTCTGCCTTAATTCTCAATCTCATTACTTTACATCATTCATATTATCTTATCTATCTTACTTATCATCATTTACATTTACATTAGTGACTTTCTTATTTTCCGCCTCGTCGAATTTAATGTTGGAATATTTGTAAGGTCATGATACAGGTATATAGCTGTAGCATGATGGAGTAGGATAGGTAGAAGGGTCACGCACACAGAATACTAGCGTAAAATAGTAGCATCTGCATTTCGATTATTCATGGAGGATAAATGTTGATGGTCTATGAGCCACAGCTTCCACTTACCATCGGATGGACAATGTTCTCGTTTACTAAAGTCTCTTTGCCTACTGACAGTGGTCACAAATATTTTTGTATTAAGTGCGGTTTATATGAAATATTTGAAGGAGAAAAAATAAATTTACTAACTTATTAAATAAATTATTGTTATTAGATAAATTACTTATTTTGATTTTAGTATAAAATCTCATCAGTTATAAAAATCTAGTTGCAATTACTAAGTCGGCAGAAATAAAGAAATGAAAATTCAAAACTCAAAATCTGATTTCTCTCTATTGGAGTTACTGCTTTCCGATGACATCTCGCCTGTCATATTTATCACAAAAGAATCAACAGTTTTGTCTATACTATCATTTAATCTATCTAGCCGCGGGTTCGGACCAACCTTCTGCGTGAGGCACCTCTAACGCGCGCACTCCGCACGCTCAACTTAATAGCTTGTGAGACGGACCCATTTTGTTGTACTTTTTTTATAGGATAGGGTGACAAACGAGCACACAGTCCACCTGGTGGTAAGTGGTTGCTGCGGCCCATAGACATCTTCATCTATCCTGGATTACAAATCAAAATGCAGATGCGTTGTCATCCGTGAGGACTAAGATAGAATGCCTCGTTTCCAGTAAAAAGGGTCTCCAGTTCTCTACTTTCACCATACGAAACACAGCAGCATTATGCTACTATTTCACACTGGTATTCTGTGAGAGCGTGGTCCTTCCCCGGTCGAGCCTACCCATTCGTGCTACAACTATACTACTAATATAACTGCAGTATGGCTCTACCACGTATAATAGTGAGTGAATTCACAAAGACAGCATTGTTTGTAATTTGTTACCAAAATTAAATAATCTATACAAATCAGTAAGAGAGCTACACTATCGCATTAGGTTATCCTGTAATGATAGTTGTAAGTTTCAGAAATAAATAAATAATAAAATAAATATCTAATTTCGATTCCTCTATTTTTACGTGACTAAGGCAATTTTGCCATTTTTCTGCTGAAATGTTGTCTAAAGCCTCCTGGAGCACCTTTTTAACATCTGTCATCCTAAATGTTGTATTTTCTAATTTCATTATTAATCATTTCAATTAATGAGAGTCGTTTTTTCGGTTATGCAGCTGGCTTGACGGTGTCTGTTTCGGTATATTCTTTTAAAGTACGATATATGGCCGATTTCGAAATGTCCAGGATATCGGTTGTTTCGTCCTTCATTTCTTTTTTAAAGGATATTTATCAGCAAGCCAGGATTCTTTAACGTATTTAAACACGTAACTAATAATCATTGCCTTCTCAGATACACTAAAGTGTGACATTTTTCTTATCTAACGTCGAGAAACTTATGAAGTCAAAACGGTGAAAAAATTAATAAATTAACAAAAACACTTAACAATTAAAACCAGATAGCAAAAACTAACAAACAACAATAGACTAAGTATAGATAACAAAACAACTGTGTCCCAAAACTGAGCGATGACTAACGCATTCCAACATGGAATGTCGTTTGTTTTGTTATTTAAAAATTATTAATTATGTCAAGCAAGTCAAGGATTTTGGTTGTGACTCAAGGTCAACCAAACACCACATGCAAACAAGAACAAACTTCACAGCCTCAGGTAAAATGTTTAAAATCTCTGAGGACGGCGGTCGTTACATCTGTGCGAGCGAGACAGATAATAACAGATTATCGTACGAAATTTTTCCTAATTCGCGTCCGGACTATAATTTTACTTCTATAAAAAAGTATAGTACCCTAGGGTAGAGGTAATAGTCAAGCCTTTAGCCTCGCCCTCGTAACCTATCCGTACGATTAAGCAAAAATTTAATAGTGTTTAAGTTTTCGTTTGCTTAGTATTCACTAACCTATTTAAGTTTTATTTGCACTGTCCACATTTGCATGCCGTGGTAGCCTATAATTAAGATGACACAGCTTTAGTTTGATATTCATTTTACTTTAAATTCCATGTAGTGTTCGTCTTGTGGGTTGTTTTTTTTAAATAAAATAAAAAAATACAAAAGTACTACGTACAGAATGCTCTTTCGCTCCCCTCCCATCGATTCGACTTACCTCGCCTTTACTCACATATACTAGCACGTATCACGTGTACCTACGTACGTACCTAGACAAATTTATAACAGTTTAGAGTAAAGATAAATTTTCCAGAGTTATGACCGTTGACATTTTGAAGAAAAAGCAGTCGCATATTTCCTTCCATTACAGCTTACAAAAGTCCACTGCTGAACATCGAACTCTTCCATGGATTGCCCTCCTCCTGATTCCTTTCCTGGAATCCTCCCTATGGGATTTTGCCATAGTTACCACGCTGCTGCTGCTGCCCAACTTCTTGTTTGGTTTACTCTTGGTCGCCTCTTACGTCAATCACGGGACGATATGAGGTAGTGGATATTCTCACACCGCTGCTACACGGTGTATATACCCATATATTTCCTTACGTCCGATTAACTTATATTTAATGAATGAAAAAGTCCGATTAATTTATAAACAATATATTTCTAATGTATATTTTGTCACGTTCAGTCCGGAGCACATGGGTCTTCTGGACCCGGCGACGTCAGACGGGCGCGTGATCTTCTTCCTGCCGTGGCTGAAGGGCACCATCGCGGGCACCACCGACCTGCCGTGCCAGGTCACGCACAACCCCAAGCCCACCGAGGACGAGATCCTCTTCATCCTCACCGAAGTCAAGAACTACCTCAACCCTGACGTTGAAGGTATTTTTAATGATATTAGAGTAAACCCTCAGTGGAAAAGTTCCGACGAGGCAGATTCCTTAACGCATGATAAACACACGATTTACAGTAGTGTCCTAAGTGGCCGCTGCTTAAAATGTATAACAAACGCGCTAATACGTAGACGACACCTCGAAAAAATGCACCTCCTTTCTTAGAATAGTATAGGACTATGACACCACTAACGAAAGTGGTATTTTGATATAAGTAAATTCGTGTCTTTATCTTAAATTTGCTTGTTCAAAAATACAATTGTATAATTTTGACTCAATCATAATTATTTGCGAAAACACCTCTAAAAATCACTATGTTTGAAATTACAACGAAATCACTTAATCTATGTGCTTGGGAATCACTCAAACATATTCATAACATCAATATTCGTAACTTACTTGCTCATTATTTTAATTACTTACTTAAATCAATAATTTTAATAAATATATTTTAAGATTCTGACAATTTCTAAGCGATCTTAATGGTCGCGGGCGCTACGCAATTTTACACCTTATGCTGCCGTGTTTTAAGTTTTTATAGAAATTATGTATTCACTCGGATCAGTATGGCGATAGCCCGGAGCCACTTTTTCGATGTTGTCGTCTTAGTATCCGAACGCTCTCTACTGAGACTTCAGGCTTAAAAGTCAGATAAAATATAATGAAATGTTATATTTTTTCCTCGACGTCAGGAATTAAAATTTTGTTTGCTATATCTAGTAAGAGCTATTACAAATATAAACGATGAGGCATTCCGTCTGATTATATCACCCTTGGGATTACAATGTACTTGCGTTCTATTTTTTGAACTGGTGGCAATTGTCTAAGTGACGGCGTGATTGATGAGTGACAAACAAGCTCACATTCATCCGTTTGACAAACTGTTATGACGTTGTCTTACTCTATCTTTTACATCCTCCGGGAAAACGGGGTGATACACGTTTTACTTTTTATCGAGTCCTCTTCAGTAGCCTTTGACATGCACCTAGTGTTTTTTTGGCTATAAATGTCTATAATGTTTCTTAATCACTGTGTAAGAAGCGAGTCTTCATTCCATTATTTGGTGGGCTGTGTATTTTGCAGAACTTTTGAGTTACAGTTATGATTGAATTACAAACAAGTGTACAGTAATGTTTCATGTCAGTGCTCTATGGAATCGTAAGTCGATCGCTTAGCTTTAGAGCGGTTTGGCGTATTTCAACAATTTTTTTTTTCGTTCATGCGCGGGTCTATTGTAAACGATGTTTTCCTTCTGAGCATAAAATAATCAATTTTAGTATAACTTTGTTATTGAGATAGTATTTACTAATTATATTTAGCTTTATTTAATTCGTTAATTTTACACTCGACATATAAAAGCTATGAAATAATTTATAAGCCGACTGAATATAAAAGTAAAACAATTAAACTATTTTATTCCTACGACTGTAATTTTTTAATTTCTTTGTGTTGTATTTTATTCTATAAATAATTTTTATCCCTTGATTGAAAAACTGGCTCTAAAATACATAAAGTATGTAACATTTAACCCGGTGACAGTGAAATTTTTCGGTCGTTACTAAAGTGATTTTAGTGTTTACAATATAGGTAATATTTAACAAATATGTTATATTTTCATTTATTCTAAATTATCGCCGCAACAGACGCTACAACCATCTCAATTTTTTTAGTTTATTTTTGTTTGAATTGTAATGAAGTAACGAGCTCTGTTTGTTCGTTGTGTGTGCAATGACTAAACGAATGTAAACGTGTGCAAGTGCGGCGCGGCGACGTGCTGTCGGCGTGGTCGGGCATCCGGCCGCTGGTGTCGGACCCCAACAAGCCGGACACGCAGTCGCTGGCGCGCAACCACATCGTGCACGTGTCGCCCACCGGCCTCGTTACCATCGCCGGCGGCAAGTGGACCACCTACCGCGCCATGGCCGCCGAGACCATCGACGCCGCCATCGAAAGTAAGTGGACACTATTCAAAAATAATAAGAGTGCTTGCAAACAATTTTCAGATTTTTCGATGGCGCAGTAGCGTAATGGCTTAGCAATGGGTTGCAGCATTAAAGGCCGTGAGTGGAAACAAAGAACTGTTCCGGGTGTTTGTCCTAGATGTATGTATATATAAGCTGCCTCTACGATACAGCAGAAAATACTAGTGTGAAGGTAACTTTTTTTAAAGTAAGATTACTAGAATGTCGTCTTACATTTAATCTACATCCCCTATTTTTCCACCCCTAGTGATAGAATGTTTTCTTTTAATTTAAATAGGACCAGCCCCAAAGTATAACTCATTTAATTAAAAAATATATTTATATCAGTTTAGCCGTTTCCAAAAAATCAATACACGTAGTAGGTAAAACACACTCGTCGAATATAGAACCTTCTCGTTTTTGTTAAACTCGGTTAAAAAATCTTTACATTGTAATAATTATAACAATCGTTAGTGTGTCTTTTAGTAATCGCGTAACTTCTGAACATCTTGACCAATTCAGGTCATATTCACAGGATACATTTCTTTTATCGCAACGATGTATCGTAGTCGTAGCTATGCTAGAATCCGATAGGTTCCTAGGACTGGAGATAGGTTTAGGTGATAGTAAAGTAAAATTATTAACAAATTTTTAATTTATTCAACAAAACACCCTGACTCATAATGGCAACATTATGCTGGTTTTGTGCCAAAAAGATCATAACACTCGACTCTAGATAAACATCACGATAGATGGCGTCAAATTATTAGTAAATATTATGTTTACTCTATAAAAATACGGGAGTGAACTCATCGCGCCACCTAGCGGAAAAAGCAGAAGCGAAGGAACTATGTTATTGGCGGATTTCGATTCTAAAGATCAATTTCAGATCTAACTTGGAATCTGAAGGGAATTCAAACATTGTGAAAATAAATAAAAGTACGTCATGGGTGTACTCGACCGGGGAAAGACCACGCTCTCCCAAAATACCAGCGTAAAATAGCAACTTAATGCTGCTGTGTTTCGTATGTTCAGTCTGGAGAACCGAAGACCATTCTTTTAAAGGAACGAGGCGTTTCATCTTAGTCCTCAGGAATGACAACGCATCTGCATTTTATTTCTTAATTAAAGATAAACGTAGATGTCTATGGGCCACAGCATCCACTTACCATCAGGTGGACTGTGTGCTCGTTTGCCACCCTTATTAAATTAAAAAAATTACTTAAGAACTTTTATCTTGAATACTTAAGTACACTAAGGCATTTTGATAAATATCTCAATTTATCGTAAATTAAAAAAGAGGACTATTCGACTTAAAAGACTATCAAAAATATTACATATTGCCATATTTTCAACTAACTTATTATTTATAGGTGCAAACTTGAAGCCGTTGTACAGGGAATGCCAAACTGACGGGTTCCTTATTGAAGGAGCACATGGATGGACGCCCACGATGTACATCAGATTAGTGCAAGATTTTGGTCTAGAAATGGAGGTATTACCATTGTATATTATATAGAATAAATGCATGCCTCATAGGTTATTCACTGTTTGTAGCACTGTTCAAGTTACCACGCTTAGTACTTTATTTTGAGTCGTTATTGGGAAAATATTACTGCCCATTTCCCGTTTCAGTTTCCCTCGCGTCGCCACTAGCGACACCTACGGGACGGTCCGATTACACGTGGTAGAGCCGTACTGCAGCTACACTATGGTTGTAGCATGAATGAGTCGCCTCGGCAAAGAATATCAACGTAAAATAGCAGCTAAATTCTGTGCTGTGTTCCGAATGTGAGTGTAGAGAACCGGAGACCCTTTTTACTGGAAACGATGGCATTCCATCTTAGTCCTCAGGCGTGACAACGCATCTGCGTTTTGATTCTTAATCGAGTATAAATGTAATGTCGGGTAAATTTTTTACGTACTAGAGGCACGCTGCGGCTATTATGGTTGAATGGGTCGGCTCGACCGGGGAAGGACCACGCTCTCACAGAATGCCAGCGTAAAACAGGTTAATGCTACTGTGTTCCGTATGGTGAGTGTAGAGAACCGGAGATCCGTTTTACTGGAATCGAGGCATTCCATCTTAGTCCTCAAGGGTGATAACGCATCTGCGTTTTGATTCTTAATCGAGAATAAATGTAGATGTATATAAGCCACAGCATCCACTTACCATCAGGTGGACTGTATGTTTGTTTATCTACATTATTCTATAAAAAAAATATGAAGCAGTAGATATTCTTACCACGAACAAGGTTGTGCAAATACCCCCATGAGACAATGTTTGGCTGAAGCCTATGTACAGCAGTGGACTCTTCATAGGCTGTAAATGAATGAATGAATATTTCTAAATGTTACGTGTACTTCCAGGTTGCCCAACACTTGGCGAAGTCCTACGGTGACAGAGCTTTCGCAGTAGCAAAGATGGCATCTATGACTGGCAAAAGATGGCCGATCATCGGCAAAAAGGTCCACCCCGAGTTCCCATACATAGACGCTGAAATCAGGTATAGTATTATTAATATATACTACAGATTATTAATAATAATTATTGAGTAATTTATTATGCTTATAACACTGGTTCAGAAAAAAACTGTCCGAGGTATGGGGACTTTTTTTTAAATAATATTTCTCAATGTTGATCACTCAATTACCTATATAAAAATTAGAAAATATTTTAGTAACAATCACCATCTCAGGGTTATTTTTCAAAGAGTAGCCAAATATCAAACTTTAGTTTAAATATATAAAATAATGATATACCGTCAATGAAGTTTTCGAAAATACGCGTAAATATGGCTTCTACTTTTATTTGAAATTATCCCAATTTGTATGTGATTTATGGGCAACAACGTGTTTGTCTACCGATCGGCATTGAATGGGCATTACCACGCATTTTGAATTTATTAGATAAAAAGGATTCAATGTTTGTAGTGTTTTTTAATAAATTTTTTCTTCACTATTTGCCTACATTACTTATTCTGAACCGGCTTTGCAAATTTTGCCGGTTATTGCAAAATAGCCCTGTATAAAACCAATTGCTGTCCGATAGTCTGACTAAAACTCAAAAACAGATTAGATTTACATTAGGACCCGATAGGTGGCGCTGTCAAGATCTCGAGATTCTGTTGCGAAGCCGGGGTGGATCGCTACCTTTTTATTTGAATTGATACATGAACTTACAGTCAGTTGATGAAAATAGCGTTATTTACTACTATTTATTAAAAAAAACGTTCAGAGACAATTTACATATTTTAAAACAGGTTCTTGACAGTATACAGGCTGATTTTTTTACCGTCGGGAAAAAATAGGCTGTAACAGGTGAACAGAATATTTTACTGTTTTTTACATTAACATACTATGAGATTGATCTATCAAATAAATGCTACTAAATTGAAATAAACTTTTTGTAACAAAAAAAAATTAAATACAAATTTTGAACAAAATAAATAACTCAATTAAAAACTATCGAAATTAAAATAAGACCCACCCAATAGTAGTATTTATTGGTAGATCAATTTCATATAATGTTAGTGTAAAAGAAATATTGTAAAATATCAGTGCCATAGACTTCTATTTTGTTCACCTTTAACATCCTAGTTTTTTCCAGATGGTAAAAAATCATCTAGTATAATGAGATTAATTAATTTATAGTCATAATGATAAAATCAAAAACAAAAATCAGCAATACATAGGAGAGAAGAGCTGTTATATGGATTCCAGAGTTGTATCCTGTTAAAATTTGCTGTGGCCCATAGACATCTACATCTATCCTCGTTTCCAGTAATAAGGGTTTCCAGTTCTCTACACTTACCATACGAAACACAGCAGCAATAAGCTACTGTTTTACGCTAGTATTCTGTGAGAGCGTGGATCTTCCCCGGTCCATTCGTGCTATAACTATACTACTATTATAACTGCAGCATGGCTCTACCACGTATAAACGTTCAGTTTGTACAGCAAAGGAGTGAAAAAAATTGTCAGCATCTGCCTTACCTACCAATTATGATATGGGTGTTTTCAAGGCAAGAGTTAATTGGCCTTTGATAAGCCAAGTCAGTTCGCTTTACTATCGTCAGCTGCGTCACCAACCATCAGGTGGGATAGTCAGGCAGGCTGCAGCGGTACAGGGAGAGGAATCTCCTCCAACCGCAGCCCACTAACTCACGGCTACTAACGCCCCCAACCCTCACAACCGCCGCCATGACAAAGGAACCCGTTCAAAGACGAGATATGTCTCACCTATACTCACGCAAACTGACTAAGGACATTAATAATTTTGCTTATAATAGTAAAAAGAAAATGACGAATGTAAAACAGATACGGCGTGCGCGAATACGCGTGTACTGCGGTGGACATGATCGCGCGGCGGCTGCGACTCGCCTTCCTCAACGTGCAGGCGGCCGTCGAGGCGCTACCCGCCATCGTCGACATCATGGCCGAGGAGCTCAAGTGGAGTGACGCCGAGAAGAACGTAATCATTCTTTCATAATTTTCGAAACGGTACTTTGACTGTCGAGTAGCCAAGAGAGGCGTGGTTGCTGAGGTTGACACATGATGTAAATTTATTGTGCTATTGTTTGAAATTTACATTTAAAACCAGGGTTAGAACCCTGCCGGCCCAGTAGAATTATTATTTTCAATTTTATTTTGTTCCCTTTTCCCACAGCAGCTCATGCTCCTGTCGTGCCGGCTAACGCATTAAAATAGATTATAGTGGTAAGTGGCTGGTTTTGGACAATATAGCAAGCATATTGTCCAAAACCAGCCACGTGCCACGTCTGTCATTTTGTTTTGATTTATAACGAACTACCCTAAATACAGTCCACTTTCGTTATTCGCGCATACTATAACTTTGGGGGTTATCATTCCCGGAACCGAACCCGGGACCCTGTGGCCCAACCATTTTGTATTCCTTCGCTTCGGATTTCAAAGGGCAACCTAGTTGCCCTACCATTTGTGGTCATTCGTTCCAGATTTGAACCTACCCATTCGAATTAGCAACCATTAGCTCAACTACTTTGTGCTGTTTTGCCACATGCTCGGCGGTGAAAGAAAATATCGTGTTAAAATCTGCATTACATCCTCATCATCATTACAGCCCTTCACAAGCCCACTGCAGAACATAGGCCTTGTTTAGAACACATGTAAACTACGCTAAAAATCATTGAAGCAGCGCGGAAGTTTAATTGCCCTATAACACTTACAGAAATGTCTGTGCCCAGCAGAGGGACGAAGAAAGTTTTCTCCCCGCGTTATTATATAAATGGCGTAAGTAAGGTTCTAGAAGAGTTTCGGCATATACATTTTTGCTGCTTATGCTTATTTGCAGTCCATGGGCACCTGCGGCTAACTTCAAACAATAAAAGCTACAGATGCATTGTCGCATCTGTAGACTAAGATGGAATTCTTCACAGCCTGTAATTATACTGACTCTCTATATATACCCTTGAGACCGGAATACAGCAGTGCGCATTCACTTGTATGAGGCGTTGGAACGTTTGAAATTTTTTTAACAATTACTTTGCCCTTTGCCCTTGAGCCTGTGACCTAGCGAAGTAACAAATATGCCTACTAAATCTATTGTTTTATTGTCGTTCGTAAAGTAGGGTGGATATGATTTGAATTTTGATAGCTTTTATTAATTAATTTATTTAATTAATTAATTAAAATCTATTAACTAGCGAAGAATACCGATGACTATGATCGCAAGAGATGGCATCTTTAAAAAGTATATATTCAAATTGTGAATCGAAATTAATATTCTTTTCTCCCTTGCAGCGACAAATTAAAATAGCGAGTGAATTTCTTGCCAACGAAATGGGACAAATGGTGAACCGTGCCAGTCGCGACAAGATTCCGATCAACCTCAGCAAGGAGGAGATCCAGACCTACATTAAACGCTTCCAGATCATCGACAAAGATAGGAAGGGCTTTGTTTCCATTAATGACATCAGAAGGAGTCTCAAGGTAAAGTGTCAGTTTAATTACTTCAGTTTTGATAAAATATTTTTGTTTTCACGAATTATAGGAGGAGCATGTGGAACTTTGATGTTTTTAGAACCCACGTTGGATCAGTTTTGTTTTTTTTTAATATTGGTGATAAACGAGTACACAGTCCACCTGATGATAAGTTGATGCTGTTGCTCATAGAGATCTACATCTATCCTCGATTTATAGAGTCGATTAAAAATCAAAATGCAGATGCGTTGTCGCCGGTGAGGACTTAGATTGAAAGCCTCATTTCCAGTAAAAAGGTCACCGGTTCTCTACAAACACACACTACTACTAAACACAGCAGAACAAGGTTGCTATGTTATGCTGGTATTCTGTGAAAGCGCAGTCCTTCCCCAGTCGCGCGACCAAAGATTTGTAGATTGAAGCAAATCTTCCATTCAATTGAAAAGTCAATGTCCAGTGGATTGTGTTGCTAGCTGAACCATAATTAGACCGGCGACGGGGAGAAACGTCAAAAGTGCATCTAGTACTGCGAGCTACAATTCAATCAATAGAGAGGCTCACGTTTAGAAGAAAAAAGTTGGGGTAAAATGATTCACATGAATCTGTATCCCCCAAAAAACCATTAACGGTTCGCGGGTGTCGTAAAGGGCAGGCTAATCAGGGAAATAGTCGGAATACCTCGTAGCTTCTGATAGAAAAAGTTATAACCATCACATTTTGTACCCGATGTTAGGTATAAACGAATAGAAGTGGTATAGCAATTGGATGAGTTTGTGTATTTAGGATGTGTATGTTTAACAAGGTTGGTAGACGTGACAAAGATATAGAACAAATAGTATATGCAGGACGCAGAATTCATCGCGCTCTTTACTTTATTGAAGGATGTTAGAATGTGTCAATAGTCAAGAATGGCAATTCAGTACGGTAGTGAAAGTTAGGTGTGAAAAGCATAAGAGTGAAATAATTGCGGTTAATAAGAGGTATGCTGAGTGATGTTGTTGAATGGTTAGTTGGGAAATTGTGCACTAAAAGTGTGCTTTACAAGATGTTGTGACCAGGATATAAAAAAGGAATGCTTCGATAGTTAAGAATGAGGAAAGAGTGACAAAGTGCATTTATATTGCAGAAGTGAGTGGCAGAGTCGAAAAAGGACGCTCTAAATGAAAGTTTATCAAACACATTGGCGATATATTGGAAGCAGGTCATATTAAAAGTAACTTCAACTGATGAGCATATGAGAGAGGTGTGCCAGAATCGTGCCAAATGTTGTCCACCCTGTTAACCACTCTATATTATATACGAGGCCGGCTAAAGGAAGCAAAATTACAGCAAGATGTTTGGTACCGACATCGCCAATTCAGCTGTCAAGTGTAGTGATGACGGGACCTACTGTGGGAAGGCTACGTTCATCAGTAGACTAGTTTATGGTCTGCTGAGGCGGCAAATACCGAGTAGTGTCGGTGTAAGAATATCCGCTACCCCATATCATCCAGTGGGTGTCGTAAGAGGCGGCAGGGAAACAAATCAGGTGGGCAGAGCGTCTTCCTAATAACGTATAAAAATAAAAAAACTGAGGCTGCCAACCCGCTTGCCAAGCGTGGCAACTATGGCAAACATCCCCCCTATGAGGCAATCTATGGGGGAGGCCTGTGTTCAGCAGAGGACTTTAATAGTTTGTAACGGTAACGGATGAATACAAGTATATTGAAAACTCATTAACGCGTAATAAGGCGTTAATGAGTTTTCAATAAATTAATAAAAAAGGCGACTATTTTAGTTTTTTGTTGATGAATGTTTTAGAGTATGGGCGTAAAACCATCTGACGCGGAAATAAGCTTGATCCTGTCAGAAATAGACGTCACATACCATGGGCAGCTGGAATTGCAGGACTACCTGCAGGTAGAAAGAACTCAAGGAAAAGATATAAATTAGGAGCGCGTCGATGTTGCTTTATGTGTTATAAATGTTAGATGCTCGGGACTTGGGATTATCTTGTTGCTTGTTTTGAAATTCGACAAAATAGTTGGTGTTAGAGTTACTTGATGTGACTTTAGTTGGAGATAACTTTAATAGACAGTAGCTTAGTGGCCAAGGAACGGGATACCTACATGCTTATAGGGTTCGTATATGTCATTCGAATAATGTGGTGGACCACTCCTAGCAAGCATTTTAGACTTGAACTAGTTAACGTGGATAGCGTTACTAGTCTTCTTTCTTTTTTTGTAAGAAAAAGCAAGTAAATACCGATCCCTTAAACATGTTTTCAAAGCGAAAATGACCGCAATCATGATTCCAAAAAACGGCATCACGATGCAATGTTTAATTAGACAAACTGCTGACTTATTAGGAAATTCACGTAGTTGCAGGAATCCCATTATATGTCAGTCATTTGTGGCTTTTTGTTGAGTGTACGAGCTTGTGTCCACAGAACTACGGCGAGGACGTGACCGGGGAGCAGTTGCACGAAATATTGCGAGAGATCGACACTAACATGAACGGCCAGGTCGAACTTGACGAATATCTGCAGGTCCATACATAACATTGTCAGCAATAATGTCAGCTTAAGTATATATTTTTTTAATAAGTGTGTGTTCGGACACGCTTAAGATATGGTCCGCTGAGCAGATTATCTACTTATATTTTGTAAAGTTGTACTGCTGCTTAAAGTTTTAATCGAAAGTATGCAGTATTATTTAAAAAGCTAGGGAGATGCATTGTATAATTGTTAAAAAAAAAACACTACTCGACCCTAGCTATAAGTATTGGTAAAGTCCACTGAATATATTTTCTCATTCTATAATTGAGATCAATATGGAAAATGTATGTTATAATAACTTTTTAGATATCTCATTCGGTCGAACTAGCGTTGTACCTTGAATAGATACCAGCATAACTATAGAATTTATGCCCATGTAAGTTATGCTGGTATGACTGATAGGAACTGTAAAAATTTCATATTGTCCTATCTGCTTACACAGATTGAACTAGCGGCGGACTTTATTTATAGGTGGCCAAAAAGTCGTAGATCAAACGAAATAGGGAGATTTAGGAGATCATTTCCAACAAAAATCTTTCTACAGCGTGACCATAATTCAATTGCCCTTAAAGTTGTGAATATTTTGATTTTCTTTAAATAAAATAACGATTTTTTACAATTATGCTAATTCAAAAAGTGATATAAAACAATAAAATAAACGGTGTTGTATTATTACTAGATAATGTATCATCACTACAAAAGTTCTATTCCGCCGGCTCTGGGAACCAAATTTAAAGAGCAATGAATTTTCTTTCCAAAAAGTTTGAAGCTTTACTCAAATATTTTTTTCTCACTTTAAAAGCACACTGAAAAAATGTACTATGAAAAAGTGACCCTGTATCAGAACTATCTCTGTGGTATTTTATCTATATTTTATTTATGAAAAAAAAAAACAAAAATATTTATAACTTTTATGGCAATTGAATTATGGCCACGCTGTAGAAAGATTTTTTGTTGGAAATTACCTTCTGTATTTCCTTTTTTCATTTGATCCACGACTTTTAGCCACTCTGTATATACCTAATAGTCTTTTTAATGACTAGAGACTACATTTTACTCAAAAAAAATTTATGTATATTTAAAAACTATAAAAAGTATCATATGGAAAGATCTACTGATTTCAATATTAGAAGCATGCAATAACTTTTAGATCATTTAACTACATAGTTTATCAAATGTTATCTTTAACAAAGATTCATCCATAAAGTACATTATTATTATCATTGTTTTACATCTATCAAACACGATATATCAAACAGTTTGCATTATTATATTACGCATGTTATATTTTAGCTCTCGGGTTTTATTCAGTTTTATGCCGTTTACTAAAATTATGGTATATGATGCCTTGGCTCAAAAATTACTTTGTTTGTAGGTAGGGAAACAGAATCCAGCCCTTTAGAGGATTCAATTTGCTATAAGAGTGTGTGCACTTCGCTAATAGTCTACAGATTATAGATTGATAGAGTCTGTTTTACGAAAGAAGTCACGCGGAAATTATCGAAATAAAATTTTAATTTAAGTATGGAATTTAACAGTATATGTTAAACTCAAATTTTGCGAAATCTGTGACACCGCGACTAAAGAATTCTTTCGTGAAGAGACCATTAACACACAGTATTTTCACAGTTTAATTTGTATGTATGTGTACTTGTAAAACGTGGTGATTTAATTAGCACTCTTTTGTTTTGTTAGCAAATGTTCGTGTTATGTTAATAACCGAATCCTTAGATTAGTTTATGTACTAATATAGTGTTGCTAATAAATAATTAACTGTAGTAAACATTAATTCGCCATTGACTTTTTGCAGGCAAATAGAGTAACTATTGCTATATCTTGGTTACAATTCAGTAGCTTCCTTCTTTGGTGCAGTAGCTTTGAACATAATTATGATTTTTTTTATTTGCATGACATTTTAATAGATAAAACTAAAAACCTAACCATATTTTGTTATAATATTATTAGTAAGCATTGTGTTTTTCTTGGCTTTGTGTAGATATAAAACTAATATCAATTTATAATATTCCATGTATCAGATGATGTCGGCCATTAAGTCTGGTCACGTAGCATATTCGCGGTTCGCGCGCATGGCTGAGATGGAAGAAGAACACCACGAAAAAGAATCGCTCAAGAAAAAGATCACGGTGGAGAGGAGTGGCGGAGGCTTATAAACGACGTAATGCAAACAGTAAGTATGCCTTGGGGAGGGATGTTCAGACAGCGAACGGTTATTAATTTCCGATTCTAGGAAATATTGTAATAGGTACGGTTTTACCCAGTCCAAATGTTACGTTTTGAGGTTCCTAGAGTCCGCTAATATCGGTCAGCCGCCGTAGAGTCTACATCACCTAAAGATGCCTCGTGTAGAGGCGAAACACGTGTCATATTATCGTCGATGGTGTGTCTTCCTAAAATAGTGGTGTTAGGAGTAGTGATGTTGGGAGTAGTGGTACTGGGATTAGTGGTGACGGGATTAGGTAAGACACATCATTTTATTTTATTGAGCGGATGGTTGCAAAGTAACTATTAATATCTTTATTAAATAGTTAAAGCAGGGTTCCGTGTCTGGATGTTTGTCCTTGTGTAATTTATGTTTACTAAATCGACAATACCGGAGAAAAACCTGGTGTGGATAACGTTTTTTTTAAAGCTTCAAAACCGTAACTAACGTAACTTAGGACTTACCGTCAACACTTTGACTGATTTGTATTAATTTATAACATAAAGTTTCATGTAGTTGTAATGTTACCTTTGTTTAGTATTGGTAACGTTACCACCGGTATTTCAAGCTCTGAATATCGAATTTATGGTGGACGTTCAACCCATTTTTAAAGGGGTGATTTGTATGGGTAGTTTAACATCAACTGTATTAATGGCACATTATTAAATTATATTGAGTAATTGCTTTAACTACACACTAATACTAATACTACACACGAATGCCGTAAGTCAGCTCATGGAGGTTAGAGAACAACCTCCATGAGTGAGCTATTAAAATCAAGAAGTATGGAGTGTAGAAGTAAGGAGTACAGACCGTGTATTAAAAAGTGTCCATAGAAAACCGTTAAATGAAGGTGGCGCCACTATAGCTATGGGCTAAATTTTAAAGAACGTGCCGAAAAATATTTGTGGGGTAGACAACTTTTTTGAGGTTATATTTAGTAAATAAAATTATTTTAGATTTTAGAGCTACTAAGCAGTTTAGAAGTTTAGCAGCACACTTATACCGTCGACAACTGCTAAGTTCATTTCATCCCAGTAGCTACTCCAGCGCTATTGAGATTTTTTGAGCTGTTATTTACTGCTTACAGATGGACACTTTTTCAACTATTCTACTATGGGAGTTGGTACTCCTTGCTCACTCCATATTAAAAAGCTTCCTTTTAACAGGTACTTATTGGATATATTATTATTGGTACTAGTCGACATATTGGATATCGATGTTGGACCATATCCAAAACATAATCTCAAATCTTTTTATTTTCAGACAGAATAGGTCCATAAAGGTTAGTAATTAATTCTAATAGTAAGGGGTTAGTAGTACTATAATATAATAATAATTTAATTTAAATAATTTACGAATGCGGACATTGTCCGCACATAGCTCCTTAATATAGATGCATGTGGATCATCCGCTACCGTCCTCAGGATGCTGTTGTCACTTCCCCGTACGCGGCTTATCAGTGACGCCACTATCTTGCGCATGAGTGCCTGAAAACCATCCGTTCTCGCCTGCGCAAACATTTCAGATGCACTACAGAAACGAAGAAGTTTCAACATCATCCTGAAGATATACACGAAGGGTGTTTAACGATCCTTTGGTGTAGCTGATCTACAGACCGATCGTGTACATGAGATAAGAGACATCTATGTGAAAAATATAAAACTACGTAAACTACGCCATCTGTTGACAAATCAAATAGAAAGTAATTATGTATAAAAATTAGAACTTATCACGTAAAACTTGGCATTACATATTCTTCGTTATTTGAACGTTATAATATATAGCTAAAACATATGTAATTATACATATAATTACATATATAATTGGAACATAGTGGTCTTAGACTATTTGAATATAACTTTCAAACAACTTAACATAGATGAAATTAATAAGTTTGACTGTGGCGAAACCTTAACCAAAGAAAGACTGTGATAGTCCTGGACAAAGTATCATACTTTATCCAAGGTAATGTAGTAGTTAATTTTTTTTAGTTGCAATATTAATTATTTTATTTTGTTTCAGATTCAGAATGCTACGCAACAATGTATAGATAAAGTAAGCCTAAATGATTAATTTAGAGTATAAATAATCATTATTTATGAAACGTAGAGTAAAAAGTCGTCGTCTCATTCTATTTATTGTTACATATATATGTACATCATTCGTCCACCAGTTATTGTATATTATGTCATTACCATTTTGAAATATAATCTACTCTTTAATTAAAATACACCTTATCAATTTTTAATTTTATGATTAATCAACCTCAATAATTCACAAATAAGTACTTTCAGTAGAAGTGGAACGTTTTGTAACTGTTGTTTGTATCTATAGTTATTTAATTTTATTAATTTATTGCGTAAAACGTTAAGCAAAACTAGACGGATTTGTGATAATATTGCATATTATGAAATTGAAATATTTAAATAAATTTTATCAATTTGATTTTCTAAATCAATCACAATATTTCTTTGTTATTTGTTATTTATTTGTTTTCTTTAAATAATTATGCGCTTGGCGTAAGCATGATTAAGTACTTGAATTTCAATTTGACTTTCAGAATAATTATGTAAGTGTTCATTATGAAATAAATTTTTTGAATCTTACTGAGTATATTGTCTTTTGATTTCCTCTGTCCTCATACACGTACAACGTAGGTACAGTGAAAATATGCTTTTCAAAATCCATTTTAAATTTATTTTGTATGATAGGGTGACAAATGAGCACACAGTCCACCTGATGGTAAGTGGTTGTTGTGGCCCATAGACATCTACATCTATCCTCGATTACGAATCAAAATGCAGATGCGCTGTCAACCCTGAGGACCAAGATGGAACGCCTCGTTTCCAGTAAAAAGGGTCTCCGGTTCTATACACTTACCACACGAAACACAGCAGCATTACGCAAGTATTTTAAACTGGTATTCTGTGAGAGCGTGGTCCTTCCCCGGTCGAGCTGACCCATTCGTGCTAAAACTATAGATACTACTAATATAACTGCAGCATGGGTCTACCACAAAACTTCTCATAATTTTATTATTATTGTTATTGTATTTGATTTTTTCTAGAAGGTAAGTAGGTGAATTTAGGAATTGATTGATTTTATAAACTATTTTAAATTATATATAATTATTAACGTATCCCCAGTTCTAATATTTATTAATGGTAAATTGAAATTAGTGTTAACATCCAAAACCTTGATATTACAAAACGATATAATAGAAGTAAGACTTACCTAATAAAAGAAGTAAGTTTGACATCCGCGCACACCATGACACAGAGCAGACCATGTAGTCCATAAACCTACGTCCATCGTTGTCACTCCTAAGGACTGAGATGGATTTTATTAACAAAAAAAAGCAGTAAAATTTAGATATATAATATGGAGCCCCTACCCTCCATAATATGTCATTCTGAACTACACCAATGTGTACGACCACCAAGTAAAAAGATGTGAATTTTATACACCATTAAACCAGGGAAGAGTTAAATTCAGGTGCGTCTATCCATACCAGTCAAGCGGCTTTTGTTCGTTAAAGAAACGATCGAAGCGAGAGCGCGGCGCGCGTATTGAATGTAAATAAGTACACCTATCGCAACAAGCATAGAAAATTATTTCTATTTATATTTTATTTAACTGTTGAATAGATTTAATTTTTTTATTTGTACTAGGTACCGAGTAAAATGGGGCGAATAGAAACCACAGGGTGAATAGGAACAAGTCTGGTTATTTGGTTAGGTTGTCTGAAGATTTTTCTACATATCGGGAACGTGTGCTTATTTCTATCTACTGTTTATTATATGCTAACATTTTTTCTTTATTTTGGTAAACTTGAAAAATCTAGAGACTTCAGAGACTTTATCAAATGACCGCGGTTTCTATTGACCCCATTTTACGGTACTCAAACACTCAAACTACTTTAAAATATTAGGTATATTTGTTCTTCCAAAAAACGTAAGCTCAACATTAGGCTTTACTTTTGTATCGTTGAGGCGCGATACGTTAATAGACTGCACATGCACAAACATCCAGCTTACAGGCCTTGAAAATATATTTATAGGCCATACTATAACTTGTTGCAGGATTCGAGCCTGCGGCTCGCATCGCCGAGGCCAATTACTGTGCCACTGCGCGACCGGGTCGAATATTTGACCAATCCCGAAAATACTAAGAAAACTTGTTACGGATGGACATAGGCTGTTCTTATTATTTTCAAAATTTATTAATTAAAAACACGCGAACACATATACGAAAGAGCAAATGAATGTTCGATACAAACTTGGTAACCTATTTGCAATTTGCATAAATACACAAGACAACCTCCGGCTGAGAATTTAACCCACGAACCGCGACGCAGTGCACAGGTATTTCAACCACTCGGCCAGACGATCACGCGACATTATTTTTAATTTGAAACAAACTTCATTTCAGCTGAAACGTCTCTGACTTCGTTTATTTATTTGGTGAAGTCTCTGTTGTTAGACATAATACTTTTACGGCTTCATCAACCCCTTTGTCTGGTTTCTGCATTTAATAAGCCTTTACAACTCGTTCTACAGTGCAAAAAGCGCTCAAAAAAACAACTTACGAATGTCTTTCAAAGTTTGTTTCATTAACTAAATTAGAGATAGCCCCAACACAAGTATTATTAATTACTTACTGGGGATATCTCATTTATAATACATGTAACTGTTTTGAGACAAATAAAATATTTTCAATTTCACTTCATTTAAGTCGTCTTTGTCATTTAATCGTTGTGTTAACACGAAAATCTTAAATTTAAACAAATAAAGAGCGATCGGTTTCTTCATCTGAGGGATCAAGAGTAAGTCGCAATCAGAAGCCAATTAATGATGTTATTAGAACCTCTCCTCTCCACCCCTCGGTGTATTCGTGATTTTTCCTTATCGTATTGCACCGTTAAAATGGGGTGCGGACTGCGGACTCCCGATTTCGCTGCTTATTTCATTTTGCCTCTCAATAAACGTCCTTTAGTAATACAACCAGAGGCAGGTCCATCGTCATCAGTCCATTCTTGTTCACTGCTGTTTTACTGGGTTTTTCTAACTTGAGAATGCATTGCCATAATAGCTGCTCGTCTAACATTGTTTTTCGGATGGATGTCATCCTCATATCCCTTAGTGGTCTTGTACTACGGACTTTATTAGACGGTGGGACTCTATTTCTGCCACTAGTTTTTTTAGTCCTCTATTATCCATGTTAGTTCCCAGTGGTGACAACGCATCTGAAGTCTTCTTTGTTTCAAGGTAGTTGCTGGTGTCCATGAACTGCTGCAGCCACTTACCATCAGGTGAGGTTATTTTAATTTTATAAAAAAAACACACGATATGTCTACTAAGTGGCCAGATCGTAAGACCAGAATATCTGGACAAATTTTGAAAAATCGGAATTTTGGGATTGCTGTCGGGGGAAATAAATATTAAAAAAAAAATGAAATGATAAAAAATAATAAGTTTATTTTTTTTCATTTCATTTTTTAGTTCATTCATTACATTCATTACAGCCCTTCACAAGTCCACTGCTGAACATAGGCCTCCCCCAAGTAATGCCACAAAGCACGGTCCTGAGCCGTCTGCATCCATCGACTTCCTGCATGTCTTACCAGGTCTTCACTCCATCTAGTGGGGGGTTGCCCTACACTACGCCAACCGGTACGAGGCTGCCACTCGAGAACCTTTTTTATTTTTTTTAAATACTTTAAACAAAACTAATTTAAGTACATACAATTATAAGATTGCCACAAGTACCTATTTGGCATTGGAGTTTAATTTTTGACTTTTTACCAGAGTCTATCAATTTGGATCCTTTAGTAGGTCGTAGTATTCAAAAAATATTTATAATTCAAAGAATTTACTAAAAGTTCAGTCTAATTAGGTACTAACTCAGCTTGTATATGCTGTTTGTCTGAAGTTTTTGAGTTTTGTCAGGAGTCTGGAAATCATTTAAAATGTCGAGACAATCCAGCAGATCCCGACTACCTGACAACCCTAACTGTCTACTGTAAAACCTGTACGCAAAATTTTACCAATAGTGATATGACGTCATGCGCCGAAAAAAGCGACGGAAGTGGGACGGGTGTATATCAGCAAACCTTCTGTGTGCGGCTTATAAAAGTTTTTTTTTGCACCCAGAAGCAAAGTAAAGGGCTACCCTCCGGAAAGCGGGGGAGGGAGGTGGTGAATGTTCTTAGCATACCCCGCAGCCGGCTGCGTGGTTATGTGGACTGTGAAGACCTAAGTGCCTACACACTAAACACCACCTGGCACCAAAGGCAGTCCTTTGGCCTGTAGGACTTTTCTCCCGTATCGGAAGCGACCCCCCTTGGGGTAAGGGGGCGCAGGAGAAGGTTAGAGCTATAAGCTTTTGTATTCTGCCAAACATTATCCAGTTAACAGTAATTCAATGTAATTAGTATTGCTAACAATTTTTGTACAAAATTCGAATTCAACACTCGCTACTCAATTTGTTAGATGTATCACTCTAATAAGATGATCGCTTAGTAAAGGAAAATAATAGCTACAGTAGGGAGGGGAAGTTAAAGAGCGCCCTAGGCTCAATCCGGTAGTGTGCTCTTTTAATAATTTGTCATCAAAAAAGAAATGTACCGCTGAATTATCTTTGATCGTAAAATGAAAGACATTTTATAAGATCTTTTTTCCTGGTAGCGAGGTATTCCATCTTAGTTCTCAGGGAGTGACAACGAGACTGTGTATTTTTTTTAATCGAGAGTAAATGTATCTAAGCCGTGTTTTTGTTCATGTTTTTAGTTCATGGTTTAAGCGCTCGCTGTAAATTAAACAATATACCTACGCGAGCAACTCGGCTTAGATCCCCGGTGGCATCAATGAAATTATTAATTGCAATTTTAAGTGTTGATTTACCACGTGCCCGGCGGTGAAGGAAAACATATTGAAAAAACATGCATGTGTAAGAATAAATAGAAAAAATATTTCGATGACATGTGAAGTTTGCCAACATGCATTGGGGCAGCGCGGCCGATATTTCCTTGCTCTAAAGCTCTCAGGATTAAGAGGAGGCCTGTCCCAGCTGTGGGACGCATATAGGCTGTAACTTTAAGTTTAAGTGTTTCTAGGTGTTTATGGGCCTTATTATGTGGCTTGTTAGTTCTTGCAAATAGTAGTGCAGAAAGTCTAATTGTGTTGAAATTATGGCCAACTTTAAAAAATTTGCCGCTCCCTAAATTCTGTCGCCCTAAGCTCGGACTTCGCGGGTCAAGTTTAAATTCACCCCTGATATAACACACCATATCACGGGATTAAATATTTAGTGGCCCTATGAGGTAGAACAACTCACGAACCTATGACACCAACATTGATTTCTAGGCTGGACCGGAGTGTGTGAAGTGGTGAGTAATGCACTTCAAATGTCTTCAAACCACCCCAATGAGATTTTGATATTTAACGGAAATGGACTTCTCTTCGATTGTTCCTCCGCCGAACGTCTAGGAACTCATACTCAAGAACTGGGTGATTGTCACCTTCGTGTAGGCCAACACTCGTGTAGGCAAATACTCTCACACTCACACACATTAAGGCTACAAAACTTTTGAATCGTAATGCATTTAATCCTAATAGTTTTAATTCGTATAGAGGGTAGATAAATATCTAAGTCCTTTTAAAAATGTAATACCGTATATCGTGGAGGAAATTTACACACACCTATCTTAAAATTCCATTCGATAACGGTACAAATGTAATTTATACCTAGGCCATAAAAATACTTGCTCGATACAAGTATAAAACCCGCGGCCTGTCGATTCACAACCGAACGCTTATAGCCAAGACGCAGATTTTTTTTTCGAAAATAATAATTGTCTATATTGCTGACATAAAATGACATCTGATAAAATTAATTGTGCCGTTTACAAAATCTAAAATAAATAAAGTTCGTACTTGTAACATCAATGTTGCCATTTGATTTTCAGAAAGCTTTGATATAAAAGTTTCCATAGACTACTTATATGTTTTTTTTTTTCAAAAAATGTTATTATTATAAGTAAGAAATTTTCAAATGTTTTTTTTTAAATAGAAGATTTGGCGGGAAAAGATGCAACGTGAAGTGGGTCCGAATGCGACTTAGGGCGGTGGTAACGCCCCCGCGGAACGCACATTGCCATTGCGGGCGGGCGGTGGTGGGCTGGTGGGTGGGAGCATTTCGTTCAAGCGTTTATGAATTGTTTAATATAAAGAATTAGGGGAGAAGTTGTTTAACCTGTTACTAAAAACAAATAACAAATTCGCACAAATGTAATCCTACTTTTAATAATTTCTCTCTTTTAAGTTATATTATGTTACCATATTTAATACAAAAATATATCAAATAAAAAAATGAGTTCGAAAATGAATCGATCGTCAGTGCAATTTACCTTTATAAAACATAACTGGTATAAAAGGTGCAGAGATCTAGCTGAGGTGCAAAGGAGAGTACCTACTTACTTATATGAACATTTTCTCAAATGTCTAACTACTCGAGTCTACGGTGTACGCTGCCGACCGATTGAACGAGGCATGGCACTCGCTGACGTCAGAAAAATCCAAAAATATTAGAACAGACAGACAGTGAGGCAACATGTGATTGAAAATAAATGTTCTATACTCACCAACACTGCATTCCCTTAAAAGCGGCCTCCTTAAAATTTTAAGGCTATAGATGAAGATGATGAAGAAGCTCAAGGCTCAGCGAGCTATTGATAGTGATAGGCTATAATATATATATATATATATATATATATATATATATATATATATATATATATCTGCAGTAAAACCGGAGATACTGACATAACCCAAAGGACCAATAGGTAAGCTAAAGAAGTAGATGAACCGACCATATAGCTCGAAGAACCGACAACCGATGAGGAAGAAAGGTTCTCAAGTGGCAGCCTCATACCGGTAAGCGAAGTGTAAGGGGGGTCGTCACTAGGAACTATGATGACCTGGTAAGAGATGCAGGAAGTCGATGCATGTAGATAGTACAGGACCGTGCTTTGTAGCATTCCTTGGGGGAGTCCTATATTCAGCAGTAGACAAGTGTTAGACTGTGATGACTGATGATGATGATGTGACGATGATAACGATCATAATGAGGCTTACTGCTTACACTAGGCTATAAGGTCGTGTCGCTTGTGTCTGATGACTGGTGTGGCTTTGACTACGTTGAAGCAATTTTGGTGTGTCACAGTCTTTATTAGAGCTAAGGTTTATATGCCGATAAAAAATAAAAAGTTATTTTTTACCCACGCAATACACGTGATAAGAATAAGCAAAGTTCTAAAGAACTCTTATTGAGTCCAGGTTAAAGCCATACCTACTTAATTAAACTTTACAAAACTTCGAATTAATAAGAAATATTCAGGACGTTGGTAATTTTTATTATTTGTAACGACGTCATAGCTTATTAGTCACTACGCCTGCTGCCAAATATTCTGATAAGTACTATGTGTTGCAAATATATAAAAATACATTTTATTAAACTTCAAGGAACTGAAAAGAATAAACAATTTCACATTCTAAATTCGGTGCTCAGACATAATGTCTAGGAGGACTATATCACCGACCTTGAAATGTGAAATTATTTTATCCTGTTTAGTTCTGTGAGTCGCCTTAAATTTAACGTAATTTTTTATCCTTTTGTGTGGAGTGTGAAATATCAAAATTTATTTGTCGTCTAAACAGTTACCTACATTAAAAACTTCATGTCGTGTTTTGCCACCCTTAGGGATGAAAATTTTCCTACAAATTTATATGGGGCAACGCCTGAAGCATAAACTATTTAATAAAAAAAGATAAGTCTAAATCGGTTCACAAATGACGCAGATATCGCGTAACATGCGTAGCGTAACAAAGAACAAGCTGTCGAATTGTTAACGCTCTTCTTTTTGTAAAGACAGTTAAAAACCTAAAATGATTAAATTTAGGTTTGCATGTGTTGCAATTGTCTTAGCGTCTCTGACATTGTAATGGATCGGATCGCCACAATAGGTGATAAATAATACGACACACATTAGAGTTTTACCACATAGATTAGGAGACGTCGATCGATAGTTTCTACCACACCTCTCGATCGGTAGAATGGATTAGGAGACGTCGATCGATAGTTTCTACCACACCTCTCGATCGATGGTAGAATGGATTAGGAGATGTCGATCGATAGTTTCTACCACACCTCTCGATCGATGTTAGAATGGATTAGGAGACGTCGATCGATAGTTTCTACCACACCTCTCAATCGATGGTCGAATGGATTAGGAGACGTCGATCGATAGTTTCTACCACACCTCTCGATCGGTGGAATGGATTAGGAGACGTCGATCGATAGTTTCTATCACACCTCTCGATCGGTGGAATGGATTAGGAGACGTCGATCGATAGTTTCTACCACACCTCTCGATTGATAGTAGAATGGATTAGGAGACGTCGATCGATAGTTTCTACCACACCTCTCGATCGATGGTCGAATGGATTAGGAGACGTCGATTGATAGTTTCTACCACACCTCTCGATCGATGGTAGAATGGATTAGGAATCGTCGATCGATAGTTTCTACCACACCTCTCGATCGATGGTAGAATGGATTAGGAGACATCGATCGAAAGTTTCTACCACACCTCTCGATTGATGTAGAATGGATTAGGAGACGTCGATCGATAGTTCCTACCACACCTCTCGATCGATAGTAGAATGGATTAGGAGACGTCATTCGATAGTTACTACCACACCTCTCGATCGATGGTAGAATGGATTAGGAGACGTCGATCGATAGTTTCTACCACACCTCTCGATCGATGGTAGAATGGATTAGGTGGCGGCGATCGATAGTTTCTACCACACCTCTCGATCGATGGTAGAATGGATTAGGAGACGTCGATCGATAGTTTCTACCACACCTCTCGATCGATGGTAGAATGGATTAGGAGACGTCGATCGATAGTTTCTACCACACCTCTCGATCGATGGTAGAATGGATTAGGAGACGCCGATCGATAGTTCCTACCACACCTCTCAATCGATGGTAGAATGGATTAGGAGACATCGATCGATAGTTTCTACCACACCTCTCGATCGATGGTAGAATGGATTAGGAGACGTCGATCGATAGTTCCTACCACACCTCTCGATCGATAGTAGAATGGATTAGGAGACGTCATTCGATAGTTACTACCACACCTCTCGATCGATGGTAGAATGGATTAGGAGACATCGATCGATAGTTTCTACCACACCTCTCGATCGATGGTAGAATGGATTAGGAGGCGTCGATCGATAGTTTCTACCACACCTCTCGATCGATGGTAGAATGGATTAGGAGACGTCGATCGATAGTTCCTACCACACCTCTCGATCGATGGTAGAATGGATTAGGATACATCGATCGATAGTTTCTACCACACCTCTCGATCGATGGTAGAATAGATTAGGAGACGTCGATCGATAGTTTCTACCACACCTCTCGATCGATGGTAGAATGAATTAGGAGACGTCGATCGATAGTTTCTACCACACCTCTCGATCGATGGTAGAATGGATTAGGAGACGTTGATCGATAGTTTCTACCACACCTCTCGATCGATAGTAGAATGGATTAGGAGACGTCATTCGATAGTTACTACCACACCTCTCGATCGATGGTAGAATGGATTAGGAGACATCGATCGATAGTTTCTACCACACCTCTCGATCGATGGTAGAATGGATTAGGAGGCGTCGATCGATAGTTTCTACCACACCTCTCGATCTATGGTAGAATGGATTAGGAGACGTCGATCGATAGTTCCTACCACACCTCTCGATCGATGGTAGAATGGATTAGGATACATCGATCGATAGTTTCTACCACACCTCTCGATCGATGGTAGAATAGATTAGGAGACGTCGATCGATAGTTTCTACCACACCTCTCGATCGATGGTAGAATGAATTAGGAGACGTCGATCGATAGTTTCTACCACACCTCTCGATCGATGGTAGAATGGATTAGGAGGCGTCGATCGATAGTTTCTACCACACCTCTCGATCGATGGTAGAATGGATTAGGAGACGTCGATCGATAGTTCCTACCACACCTCTCGATCGATGGTAGAATGGATTAGGAGACGTCGATCGATAGTTTCTACCACACCTCTCGATCGATGGTGGAATGGATTAGGAGACGTCGATCGATAGTTTCTACCACACCTCTCGATCGATGGTAGAATGGATTAGGAGACGTCGATCGATAGTTTCTACCACACCTATTGATCGATGGTAGAATGGATAGACGTCGATCGAGCTGCTTGATTGTTCGAGAACCAGCCTCTCTACCGACAGCTATTTATAATGTCGTCTAGATGAATTTAAGCTATTTCTGGCTTTAAAACGATCGCATCCAGAGTCTTCTCCGTTTGCGTCACTCTAATAATAATATGAGTTGGTAAGATCGTATTGGCTAACAATGACGCGTTTTCTTCTCAATACATTTTGAAGGATACCGACGATGAGCCCACAACCGTATCGAGTAATTGTCCATCGACATCAGTCCATGATTAAACAAAATTTCATCGACCAGTGTCCGTCGACCAGCTAAAGCTACCGCACCAATCGATCAATAGCATCGATAGAAGATGAATGGATGGGTGTGCTAACACCGTTAGTGG
The DNA here is from genome assembly GCA_036936625.1 of Parnassius smintheus behrii. Lineage (NCBI taxonomy): Eukaryota > Metazoa > Arthropoda > Insecta > Lepidoptera > Papilionidae > Parnassius > Parnassius smintheus. The sequence goes on along the minus strand of JAUPFT010000005.1, from coordinate 14,122,356 downwards.
GTATGGTACCAGGGTTTTACGATGATAGTATGTAGGTGGTATTTACGTGGCACAGCCACGCTGCAGCTACCTATATTGGTAGCTAGTTATGGTTGTAGCACGAATAGGTCGGCTTGACCGGGGACAAACCACGCTCTCACAGAATATCAGCGTGAAATAACAGCTTAATGCTGTCGTGTTTCGTGTGGTTAACGTAGAGAACCTTTTTACTGGTATCTATGCATTCCATCTTGGTCCTCAGGGGTGTCAACGCATCTGCATTTCGATTCTTGTTTGAGGATAGATGTAGATGTCTATGGGCTACAACATACTCTTATGATCAGGTGGACCGTGTGCGCGTTTGGCATCCTTATTCTATAACAAAGGTACGCCTATTTCGTTAAAGGTAAAGTACTGTTACAACCCTTATAGGTCCCATTGCTAGGAAATGGCCCCCTTTCCTTCATGGTTAATTGTATACTGTATTTGCAACTAGCTGTTACCGCGACCGTCACCCGCGTGTAATTAATTTACGCGGAACGGAAGCTTCATTTTTTTTTCTAAAATAAAACTAGCCTAAGTTAGTCCTCATAATATCAGCTATCTGCCGATGTAAATGCCGCCAAAATCGATCCAGTCATTTCGGAGATAAGCCGGAACAAACAGACAGACAGGCAAACCGACAGACACACAAACAAAAATTTTAATGATTGTTTTGTTGTTATAAGTACCGGATATACTTTCATATAAGTAAAGTAAAAGTAAAGTTACAGCCCATATACGTCCTACTAATGGGCACAGGCCTCCCCTCATTTCTGAGAGGGTTTTACGACAAGGAAGTATCCGCCGCGCTGCCCCAATGCGTGTTGGAGAACTTCACATGTCTTCGTAATATTTTTTTTTCTTATTCCTCAGACATGCAGGTTTCCTCACGATATTTTCCTTCACCGCCGAGCACGTGGTAAATCAGCACTTAAAATCAAATTAACAATTTCATTGGTGCCGGCGGGGATCGAACCGGGGTTACTCGCGTTCTGTTATATTTACAGCAAGCGTTTACCATCTAAGTTACCACGGCTTTTCTTCTTTTTCTTACTTTCATATGCATTAAGTAAAAAGCTGAGTAGATATTAGATAAATATATTCAGTTTTCCGATTCTTGGACCTTAGCAATTATATTTGTTCTACAATGCCCAAACACATTACCTATTGTTTATTTATCCTCTGCGTATTAGGTCTGTAGGGACCTGTCTATTGAGTGACTTAAATTGGAGACTTGAAAGTTGCTTTTTTTGCGCCCGAAGCAAATATGGGCAACCCTCCGGAAAGCGGGGGAGGAAGGTGGTGAATGCTCATAGCATACCACGCAGCCGGCTGCGTGTTTATGTGGAGACTTTTACCCACTAAACACCGCCTTTTAGGGACTGGCTTAACGGTCTAACTAGAGATCTCTAAGCCGTATACGAACGCGACCCTCCTTGGCAGAAAGGAGAGCGCAAGCGGCGAAAAGCCGCTTAGACGAGTGCCTAACTAAGGCAGATTAAGGGATGTGTTATGTCGGCTCGGCCTGAGCCGCCAGGAGGCAGTTCAGGTCAGCCGAAAGCTTGTTGGGGGGGTCCGAGAGAGAGTTTCTCGGTCTGCGCACACTGTCAGCTGTCTCACGAATGAGACGATTTGGGTGGGACTCGGAGGCTTTGAAAAATCTCTCAGAGAGTGATTTAAGGAACTGCTGGATTGTTGGGAGCTCTAAGTCTCGATGTAGGTCGGCATTACGGACATAATAGGGCGAGTTAGTGGCCCTAAGTAGAGAAAGTTGCTCTTAGATCCGAAACACCGTCATATCGTAAACAACAGAGTAATAAAACAATAAATACGCGCCAATTCAAAGCTCCTAGAGTACACAGGCACCGACATTTTAAAATAAAAAGTGGGTCTATTCCGCTATTCTAATCATCTAGGTACATTTTTAAAATCATAATTTACTTTGAAAGAATATTTTTCTTAATATATTACTAATACTTCATTCCAAGTAATACTTAGAAGATTGTATAGAGGACTTTACGAGTTTGGAGTCCGTACCAAAGGCCCGGTTTACATGAAGTGACAAGTGCGAGTGGCAAGTGAACTGATAGACGACAAGTGCTCAGTGCTCAGTGCGTGTGAACAGGCAGTGACAAGTGATAAGTATGAATGTGAACCGGACCTCTAGTGTACCTTCTGTCGCTTCAAGCGAAGAACCCATACGCAAAATCAATTTTTGCTTATTTGGTGTGGTTATCAGAAATATAACGAACGTTATTGCTATAGAATTGCTAGTTTTATCAAAAAATTAATAGCAAATATAATTAAAAATTAAAAAATGATAAATATCTGTCTATCTTTGTCCAATACCGTTGGGGAAGAAAGGTTCTCAAGTGGCAGCATCTGTAGGGCGATACCCCTAAATATTAGTTGGAGTGACGAGATACAGGAATTCGATGGATGCAGCTAGCTCAGGAGTCCGGACCGTGATTTGTGGCGTTCCTTGGGGGAGGTTTATGTTCAGCAGTGGACATGTGGATGACTGTAGATAATGTTAATGGTGATAATGATCTATTAATAAAAATGAAGATGTTAATTGATTTAGTTTAAAAGTGTTTGGAGAGGTAAACAATATGAACAGGTACAGGATTGGCTGGTAGAGAATACCACAAGGCATTAAGTCCCCCCTTTATATCCCTTATTGTAAGATGTGTTGTAAGGTTGACTGCCTCGCTGATCTAGTGGTTGTAGTAATGCAACTGCTGATTATGAGGTTCTGGGTTCGAATCCCGGGTCGGGCCAATTAATCAGCTAAGCAAAAATGATGAGGTTTTCCGTCAAGAAATTCTCAGTAGCTGCCCGGAGTCAGGAAGTTGGCGGTGCCTCACCAACGTGCCTCGGAAAGCATGTAAAGTCGTTGGTCCTGCGCCTGGTCCCACATCGGATTATGACTTATGAGAGTGAGGGAATAGAGAATGTACCTGTGCTTGCGCATACACTTGGGCACTATAATCCTGTCCTGCGCCGATGGCTATTCTCCGTTGAGGCAGCCCGTCGTGGCCGAAATGCGGTCTGGAAGACATTATTGTAGGGTGTTATAAAGGTTAAATAAATAAAATAAAATGTGTAATGGTACCCATGCACACTTGGAACCGACTTTAAACACCACAGAAGCTAAAAGATACATTGTGATCCCTGAGGACTACGACGGAATGCCTCATAGCTTGCCTTTATGCTGGCTCTCTTATCCTAAAACCGGTAGGTATACGGCAGTGCTGTTGGCCTGTTGGGTGGCAGAATAGTGCGTGGAACCCATTGAGGTATATTACTACTACGTAAATTAATAAGCGACAGTAGCCTAATGGCAGGGCGCGGACCGCGAACTCAAAAAGGTCGTGGGTTCGAATCTACCATTCGACTACTGGCGTGAACCACTCGTAACACAAGCAATTTAAGCTTACCACGAGTTGTTAAGGGGAATATTAGTAATGTTTATGGCATTGTTAATATTCTTTTTTTTTAAATATAGTTCGACGGTGGAATAAATACAGACAGGCTTCTAGCCAGTAATGAAGACCTACTTACCAGGTATGGTAATTAGATGATAGCCTAGTATAAAGAAGTCTAAAACGATAATAGTAACTAAGTAAAAAAAATATAAAGGATAAACACATGAACGGTAAAAAGTACCTACCTATGTAAAGTTACAGCCTGTAATACATCCCACTGCTGGGCATAGGCCTCCTCTCACTTCTGGAGGGTTTTAGGGCAATGTCCGCCACGATGTCCCAATGCGTGTAGGCGAAAATCACATGTCCACGAAATATATTTTTTTTCTTATTTCTCAGACGTAGAGGTTTCGTCACGATGTTTTCCTTCACCGCTGAGGACGTGGTAAATCAGCACTTAAAATTGCAATTAACAATTTCATTGGTGCAGACAGGGATCGAACCCGGGCTACTCGCGTACTGTAACTGTGACTGCTCTTCACTTGTAGGTGACTACATTCAGTGACAAAAACTTTCTTAATGAAGCTATTCCCTGAATACAGCTGAAAGATAGATAACAGTAGTTTCATTGCTCCTATTATACCTACAATGAATTCGAGCCAAATGTATGACCGTAGGAAGTTATTTATTTATGAGTCGCTTCCTGTTTCGGCCACCTGCCCTTTTTGCGCGCTGGTGCAAGCAAGGGGTCAATGATATTCGCTGATTGAGGTCAATGATTATGGCACCCGCTGTCTAATTATTGAGGTGCAGCATTACTCGTAAGAGTTAGGGCGTGTCAGGGTGCGGGGGGCGGGTGGCGCGGGCGGTCCGGCCCGCCCACCGTCACTTCCGTTTCCGTCAACCTGTGGACTGCTCCGCACTATCCCGATGCAATGAGAGTTCACTAAGCATCCTGCCACTGGCTGGCACATTAAAAATTTCACGATATCTCAAGCTGGTTTTGTAGGAAAGATGCAAACACTACTCATTTTCACTAACTATGGATATAGGTACAGGGTCTACGTGTACCACATACCTAATGCATATGTACATGAATCAATTAATTTGAAAGTCATTACTAAATGTATGTAGATACCTACTAAGTAACATCTTCACAAGGTTAAAAGTCATAGAAGTTTTTAATGAATAACAAAATACTTCTGTACGTCTACCATTATATGTGTTAGCCAATTAGAGCTATGAGAAAATTTAACAAAAAATTCTACATTGAAATCGAGCAACAAAAGAATCTTAAGCAGATTTATTTTAAATTTGGAATATAAAATGCAAACAAAACAATTTAATTGATAGTACCTATGCATAATGATAAATTTAAACATATTGACATTTACTTTTTTAGTTCTAGTTTATTATGTAATATGTTTATTACGAATGTTTATAAATTCGTTCGACACTCATTAAATCTGCTTTCCCAGTTGTTCCACAACTCTTTGCGTAACAAAGTAAGAAGCAGATTACCTTGGCAGAGCGAGGAAACGATTAACTGATCACAATCATTTTGGGATAAAATTACTCGTGCTCAGAACTTGTTCGATTACGTTAAACTTCAATTATTTATTACTTATAAAAATGAATGTATAATTGTATCGTACACAATGTTACCAAAATTAAGTATTAATGTAACAATTTACAATGTTTACCAAGATTATTAGAACGCAAAAGTCTTTGCAACTCGTAAAAGTAGATAAGTATATAAATTACGTCACTGTCAAGTTTCTCTCTCCTACTGGGTATATGCAATCACTTTATGCACAACATTTCTGATGCGTAATTATACGCAACAAAAATTTTGAACAATACCTAACCAAAATTAACATGCGTGTGATGATTTCACCAGTAACTGTAACGCAAACAGTATAACGTCACACTGCCACCGCATGCCTTGCCTTGCCACGCCAAGGTACACCCATAATAGAGCTAACTCGAAACAAACAACGAAGTACAAGCTAAAATTAACTATATTTGTTTTGTGCTTTGTGATGAATAACATAAGGATGAATATAAAACAACTATGTGGTTGATGACAGTTTATTCCAAAATATAAAGAGTATATTTGATACGGAACTGATTTTAAACTTTATATTACAGGATTTAAGATTCAAAGTTGCGATGAAATGTTAGAAATAATTAAGCCGGGACACACGCTCTCTCGGGGCGGCTGCTCATTCGTGCATAATGGACTTGGGGCGAACGCGACTGACGCTTGACAAACGTTGTTCAACTTTCACTCTCGTTTTGAGCCACTACAAAATACTTAAGAAATAAATTTCTAAATTAATGGTTAGTTAGTCTAATTTCATTAATCTTTGATGAAATAGCAGCATGATGGAATGTATATTGAAATATATTTTATTTGCTTTGACTGTTGCTGATATATTAATTAATATAAACAATGTTAAAGATACTAATTAAGTACAATTAAAAAATATATTTTACGATTTTATTGCGAATGGAATGCAAAACAAAAGTCAGGACCGATAAGAAATTCTCAGACTTTAATAGTGTCGTCATCTGCGCAGAATCATGTGAACAAAGATTTGTGAACGCACCAGCGTATCCTTATCGTTTGTTTACAGGCCACGTTTTGTTGCGGCTGACGCGCCATACGACACGACATCGACATGTGTGCATTTTTTTCCCGCCCAAGGAGGACGCGGGCGCGAGGTTATACACCCATTATTACGTCCTTCCTACTTTCAATTATTATTATCAGGCGGCGCCGCACCCGCGACGGGGAGGAGAAGAGAGGCGCAGCTGCTGCCTACCAATAATCAAGACCTGTCTTTGGGAGAAAGAGACAGAGATGCTGGCCGTCAAAGTAAAATAAGTACTTTAATAAGTGTTCAGGTGATATTAAGGAAAAGTAACTTCAGTATAAGATACCTACTGTATTATGTTTTATAGAAAGCAACTTTGTTATCTTTAGACTAGCAAATTATAAGTTTTTAAACAATAATACTGCAATAAATACGACCGCGATAGGAGGCGGATCTCCGAAGCATTCCGAATGCCTTCGTTTCTAATCGTCAGTTCACTCGCCGCAGTTTGGCGGCCGGTCGTGAGAATGGTGCGTTCCGTACGTGAACAAAGAAAAATAATTGTTTGCAAGTGTGAACTAGATGATGTCGTCTGAGTCTTCTAAAGTGCAGGTGGAATATATTAGTGAGGATAAAATTATCAAGGTAAATAGTGTACAGTGAAAGGTTGCAGTGTTATTGTGTAACATATTAGACGCCAGCGAGCAGCGGTCTCGTGTATCGGTCGACGCAGGGGGAGGGCGGGGCGAGTGCGGCCCGGCCGTGTGGGGCCCGCCAGGCCACACGCGGGAGGTTGTGACCGCGTCGTGAGCTACTCCCTTGCCGAAATAGCATCAACAGCCTCTTCCGAATCTCTTTCCCACCCATATAGCACGATAACTTATATTTTTTTAAACTGACCTACTTATACCGTAAAAAGTTTATATGCGTCAGACGAATCCAATTGAATGCTTCAAACCTCATTTTTCAATCAGCACTGTCAAAATTCCTAATATAGGAATAAGAATAATTCAGAATCTTCGTTTCATATCGTATTACATTGTATGTTTGCTACGTGTAGTTGTTAGAGTGTGGTATAAATCAACCATGCAGCAGCTCTACAATTGTTAAAATTAAAAATCACGGTCACGCGAGCTAAGGTGGGTGGACCAAAGGGCGGCGGCGGCCTTGCCTGCGACGACTCCCGGCTCCCGGCACTTGTTAGGAAAAGGCGTGTCGACTCCCAACTACTGCAATAAACAAACTTTATAACAATTCCTCACTTTCAAAGTTCTCATTAAGGTTTACGTAAACAGCCTTTATTGTTTCTAAAATTTGGCAAAAAAATAATACTCATTTTATATCGATAGCTTAGGTCGATGTTTATTATAAAATATATTCTATTTATTCACGGTCACATTATCTGTGAAACTGCTTCTAATTACTAAAAAAAATATCCTTGGAATACACACTGGTTATGGATATACTGGTATATGGTGTAAATTCCTGTCTACTTTCAACCAACTTGTTGATACAGCTGTGGAAAATAAAATTAAAGCCTCACTATATTGCAGAATTTACTTATTACCTACCAAAAAGTAGAGGATATGAAATTGATAATGCCCTTATATTAATTAATTTTAAAAATAAAAGAAATTAAAGTAAATAAAACTTTTGTTACAGATAATTAAAAAAAAAACTTTTGTTACATATTACAGATGTTATAATTTATAGTTTATACTTAGTCAGTATGGTTATAATTTAGTTGGTGGTAACTTTAAGTATCTGGTGATTGAAAAAGCTGCCCTTAATATATACTTAATCAAAACAAATTTGACCATATTGCAGAGGCATGTAGAGACATGCGTCTTATTTGTATTATTCTGGGAAAGAGAGAGCCTAAACAGCATTTTATACAAATATCTTTCTGTAAAGCATCTTTTATGCCAATGGAACCATTGGAATGGTAAAAAGTTATTGTTATAACAGCATTTTATACAAATATCTTTCTGTAAAGCATCTTTTATGCCAATGGAACCATTGGTATGGTAAAAAGTTATTAGGCTATGTTTAATTGTTTTTGTTCAACAATTTAGATTTTTTAATAATTAGTTTCAATAATTTAAAATTTCACTGCAAGACTACACATTTCACCAAAAATAAAATGCAAATAATTTAGTACCTAGCTAGGTAGGTAATTTAGTACCTACTTAAATAATATTCATTCAAACTCAGTTGGAATTTATACCACTTTAGGTAACATTTTGAATTAAAATAGAAGTATTTTCTGTTGAATAATTAAAATACTTAGTTAAATGTTTCTTAATTTTCTGTTTTTTTTTTTTTAATTCATTTCTGTTATAAGGAAATGGTCCAGAGCAACTTTTTTATACTTAATATGCATGCCTAACGTTAGGTAGGTGCAAAGATCTTTTATAATAACTTTGGGTAGGTGTGGTTGGTTAGATACAGATTAAATAAATTGGATTGGATTATAAAAGAAAACATTCATGAAAAGGATTTCAGGTTTATATGCATGCTATGAATATCTTAGACATTTAAGCAAACACCATTTCGTTCAGGCTTTTAACATCTTATGTTAAATAGAAATAAAACATGGAATAATATGTGAAATCCTTAAAGAGTGATTGAATTTGTGACCATTATAAATTCTCTATGAGCTGGTATTTATGCCGTTTCATTTAAAAGATACAAACCTCCATTGTTATCATAATCTGTAACTCTTCTTATGAAAGCAACAGAAATATTTAAAATTAACATTATTGGTTACAATGAATGGTGAATTAATAAAAAGAATTAAAAACTTTAAATGTAATGTAATTAAAATATACATAATTACTAAAAGGAACTTATAATAATGTTGTGTTGGTGCTATAATAACGTTGGTTACAGATAGGCAACTCAAATCACATCACATCGCTATGATAGAGCATTTACAGTTATTTTAAAAATGTAGGTATTTACTACCATAGATAGTTTACTTATGGAATAAGACAGTGTAACATTAACATCTAGACTTCCATCTCTCTCTATATTGAAATAGAATTACAAATTTCTAGCTATCATTCACCAGATCAACTCATAGTCTTTGTGCAATTTTTGTTATTTTGCATTTCTCTAGGTTTACACACTGACCTATTTGATCGGTATTATTCTCACATAATATGTTTTTATTTAACATTTGTGTATGCATTCTATCAAATTTGGTAACATTAACATCTAGACTTCCATCTCTCTCTATATTGAAATAGAACTACAAATTTCTAGCTATCATTCACCAGATCAACTCATAGTCTTTGTGCAATTTTTGTTATTTTGCATTTCTCTAGGTTTACACACTGACCTATTTGATCGGTATTATTCTCACATAATATGTTTTTATTTAACATTTGTGTATGCATTCTATCAAATTTGGTTTTGTTCTGACTATGACTAGGTTTAAGCTAGTTTTGCCTAAAACAAGTGTTGAACATAAACAAATATTTTCAACTTTTTCTGATTTATCTGTGTTTTATGACATTTGTGGCATTCCCTTGAAAAGGCCTATGTTGGGTTATAGACTTGTTACGGACTGTAATGATGATGATGATGATTAATTAAACTGTTGAATTTAATATATTAGGTATTGTTTATTATATTATCGTTATATATACGTATATATATATATATATATATATATATATATATATATATATATATATATATATATATATATATGTATATATACATATATTATACCTAAATAATACACTATAAAAATGATATCAGATCACACATTTTCTAGGAGGCAAGTGGCAATCAGTCTCCTCTAGCGCTCCTGGCGGCCACGTGTAGTCGCCTCGGTGCCGCCAATATGGGGCCCGACCAACAACAACAGGACAAGGATCAACAACAACAACAACAGCAACACTTTAGTAAGACTTTTAATAATGTTATTAATATGCAAGTTTTGTAAATCTAACAGTTACATATAAAAAAAATGGTGTATATTTAACAGTTAATACAACAGTAAATACTATCAATTTGAGGTACTATCTCATCTTGAGAAGAAATGATTATATTGTTTCCAAAAAAAAAAAACTGTTTAACACTTATTTGTATGATGAATACCCGATTTCATTAAAATTGATTAAGTGGCCAAATGGGAAGTTAATAGTGAGGGCAGGTAGAGTCTTGGGAATCTTCATAAGATTTAACTTCATAGTCTTGTATTTAAAAATCATATTGAGGTATAAAAACATCATATTGAAGAATAATCCACAAAAAAAAACTAAGTATTATACACCAAAAATTTTATAAGATTTTATCAAATCGATGTTTTGATAATAAAGTGTTATGGCCATTTTTAACTATTTCACTGTACTTTTAAACTAAAGTGGCTACTGGATCCCGCTCTTCCTGTGGTTGTAACTGACGTACTAGAAGAACATTAATGTTACAAACTGTTTTTAAAATAACATTACAGTAACAAACCACTTACGCCACCTATTGTGTGTATAAGTGGTACTGTAACTCATGGACACATACAAATAACTCCAAACAAAAAAGGCATAGAGATATGAGATGAAATGCCACACAACCTGTAACTGTACTTGCGTTCATATATTTTAAACAAGGACATAACAGTTAATGAACTGCTGCTTAGAAACGGAAATATGTAAGAGGGGTGGTACTAATCCATAAGGTCTCCTAGCCAGATGAGAAACTCTACCAACTTTCAGCAACTATCCTAATAACTGTTCATATTTAATTAATTAAAATTCAAAAACAGTAATGAAAATTATATATATATCACTTATCTTATATGTTCTAGACTCACAACAACAACAACAACAAGCTCAACAACAACAGCAACAGGCTCAACAGCAACAACAAGCACAACAACAGCAAGCTCAACAACAACATCAACAACAACAAGCACAGCAGCAGCAGCAGCAACAACAACAACAAGCACAACAACAAGCACAACAACAAGCGCAACAACAAGCGCAGCAACAGGCGCAGCAACAGCAACAAGTCCAACAGGCTCAACTCGTTCAGCAACAAGTGCAAGGAGATGCGGCAACTCTTGCTGCTATTCAACAACAATATTTACAACAACAACCTCAGTTGAGGGTTATTAGTACCGCTGTTGTGCAGCAACTCAGAGCTCAAGGATTAACGGTGAGTTCATTCACGATTATTATCATAGATTTAATATATTTAGTAACATTTGCTTACTCTATTTGGTTAAGTCTCACTGCAAGGAAGGATGGCTTTTGTTAAAGTTCGCGTTATTGACGAAGTCGGAATGGCTTTACTTGTGGTTGAACGTGTAGATGCACATTACAATAGTGTGCATGTCTGACGGAGCGCTCAGCTGCGAGCGTGCCATCGCTAACCATACCAGCTTTTGGTCTCACGCACACTTTGATACGTATATAGATACGTGTTTACCACAAGTAAAGCCCGCTTGACTTCGTGAATTGCAAGAAATTTACGAATAGATCGGCTCGACCAGGAATGTATCGCGCTCTCGTTGAATATCCGGATAAAATAGTAGCATATTGTGTCGTATGGTAAGTAACGAGAACCGGATGATCCGGAGACCGGATTTCACAGATAACGAAGCCTGTGATCGAATGTATCTGTAGCTGTTCTGTAATCTTCTTAAATGTGTAATAATTGGTTAACTTATATTCTCATGCAAATTATAGTTTGGAACTCTTTAATTTTTTACATCTTAATAATAGATATTCACAAAGTTACGACTGATTCCATTAATTAACATTTTATCTTATTTCTCAGGGGTAAAACTCATCTGCATTTTGATTCTTAATAAAGTATTTATAACTTTAGGCATCTATAAGCCATACCATCCATATACAAATAGGTTAATGGTGTGTCCGTTTTCCACCTTTGCGGTATATAAAATAATTATCTATTTATATATTTTATTATTAATTGTATATATCGTTACATACAGAGAGGCGTCAGGTTCTATACAATAAATGATGCGACTAACACTATAAAGCGTTATTATCATCGAGTACAATCAATAGCTTAGACACAGGAATTTTATTTTGTTATAAATTTGTTTACACATGATTTAGATAAACTTTTCAAGATACCTAATGATGGTTGGGGCATAGAGTGTAGAGGTAAGGAGAACCGTCTCATATGGAGAATAGTTGAAAAATCGCTCATCTGTACGCAGTAAATAACGGTTCAAAAACTCTCCACAACAGCGCTAGAGCAGCTAGAGGGTATGAACTGAACTTAGCAGTTGTCGACGAAGTGAAGCGTGCTGAGTTGAGGAATATAATATTTGTGGTGACTAGAGTAGTTGTTAAAACTGCAGTATTTAAAACCTCAACTATTTACGTTGTCTAAAATAATTTAGTAAACATAACCTAGAAAAAGTCGCCGTGAACAAGTTGAAATGTATTTTGAAAATAAAAATTTTGAAAACAACGAAGTCATTATTATAAAAAAGAATTATGGCGAAAGTTTGTGCACTAAAAAGTTCTTTAAAGTTTACCCTTTAGCTACAGTGGCGCCACCCTTATTTAACGCTTTCCTAAGACAGTTGTGAAAGTTGCAGTGCCCTTGCAGGGTTCTTGTTTTGAACTATTTTTTATAATTAAGACCAAATGTATACCAGAATAGCAAATAAATTTAATTGAATCGACACTTATTTATGTACAGAGACCGTTCTTCTTACCTATACACTCCATGCATTGGGGTAAATTTGTTTAATTTTTTAAGCTGTATGTGCTGTCAAGTGAATCCATGGACACCTAAAAAGCTAATTTTATACAAAGAAAGTCGCAAATTCGTTGTCAACTACTGTAATACATATATAATATGCCTAAAATAACCGTATAAAAAAAACGTTAAAATTTTTATTGTCTTATTATTACGATTTCTGTGGTACGTGCCCTTTTCGGATTGTGCAGGGTGTTTTATACATTATTATGTCATTAATTCTAAATTATAGTTCTTCCATTTTGTGATTTTTTTTTAATAATTAGGACCAAATATTAAATATTTCCTTGTTGATTTAACACTGATATTGTGATTTTTTGCTTTCAGGGTAGTGAATTATCAGCGGCGATAGTAAATGCAGCCAGTACAGTGCCTAACGGTATCCAAGTACAACAGCCGCAGGTGAGATGACATGCGTCCATTGAGTTTGTTTGATGAGATGCACAGAACTATGAAACATTGTATGTAAGGTGGACAACTATTGATAATTTTGTAATTATATGGGTTTTAAGTTAAAAAAATGTTAAATAGTTATTCTTTTTGAGTGAAAGGTCTTCTGGGATTATGCCTTTTCTACAAGGAATTATGTTTATGAAACATGGGGTCACATTTAAATAAAAAGAAGTACACATTTAAAAAAAAAGTATCTACATATATTAATCGACTTCAATATCCCTAATTCCAAATTGTTCTCGTTTTTTAGCCTTTCACAAATTAAAAGGAAATCTGCAAAGAATTATTTTAAAAATATTTTTAGAGATCGCAGCTCTTAGTCCAGATGAACTTTAATAGATAATACTTCTGTTAAAATGCTGCAAATTTTTAAATGGTGTACCTATATATAAGTGTTGCAACGGGCTGTTAAAGGCCTATACTACCTCGAATGGCTTAGCAAGATCCTCCGTTATGCCGAAAATATTGCAGCATTTATTTTGAAATAAATATATGGTAAAGTGGAGGATTAATGATAAGTACTATGTTAGCCGAAAACACGATTCCGCAAAATTTTCTCGATTGAAAAAAATCAAAGGTTGCCTTCAAACCGAACAATAAACCGCTGGTATTCACAAAATACTTCAAATTAGATCATGAAACTTTGCATACTAACTGCACTAACTATAAAGCAGGGGTTATGTTTTTTATATTACCATTATTTTCACTGTAAAAAGAAATTACCTAAACTATCAGCGTCTTGAAGCTTGTTCCCTGCCGACCGATCAGTCTCGCTTCGGCTTTCGAACGGGAGAGCTGTGTCGCTTACGATCAGAATAGACATTACGCAACAGGACGACATAAAATTAAAATGGGAAATAACCGTAATAAAAATAAGAAAGGACTGGTTTGGCGTAAAGAAACAGACATAAATACGATAAATCTAATGAAATAAGTATCTAATGACCTATCTACCTACAGTATTAGTGATTACAAACATGTCGTTGTACATAGCATACGACGCGCGGGGAAGTGGGGACGAAATTAGAATTTGAGCTGAGGCAGTATAGGCCCTTAAGTACATTAAATTACTAGACTGACTTTTGACAAAAGTTATAGGTAACCATACTTTAGCATATGGGAGGCTGTTGGCAGGCAACAAATACAAATGTTGTTAGTACTTTATTATACATTTTTTAGATAGTGATTCTTGGGAGTGACAGCCTTTGTTTGTAATTAGTAGTAAATACTTTTATTTTTGGACTTTTTGAAAAAAAGTTACCAATTGACTCCGGCTCTGAATGTAACAAAAATGACCGCTATTTTTCGTAAAAATAGATATTGTAATTTTTTTGTTTCTATTTATATTTGATTACATATTATGTGATTATTTCAGGTGATATCGATGCAACAACTTCAGTCGCTGTTAGGCGGCGGTGTGGTTTCGGGGGGAGATGGCGCCACCTATCAAAACGCACCGCAACAGTTGCTGCAAATCCATCCGCAATTATTACAGGTCTGGTTAAAGCATATTTCTGCTATTTTTCTCATTTTTTAAATGACGCAATTTTCGTAAGGTTGGTTCATACATTGTGACCTCCACATGGTACCTATAAAATAAAGTAGCTTCCCGCCGTCTGCACACTTAGACCTATTAAACTACGCAACGGAAATTGATACGGTTTTCGTCAATAGACAGAATGATCCAAGAGAAAGGTTTATATGTGTAATACATGCATATGTTATCGAGATCCAAAAATCACTCATGCGAGGCGGGGCTGGATTGCTAGTTAGTGTATTAAATGTTTGTATTGATTGCCCTGAGATACTTGCTCTTTTTTGCTCTGGTACACATGGACGCTTGTTACATACTATAATATACAAAACAAGATTTTTTTTTTTTTTTTTTTTTTTTTTATAGAAGAGGGGGCAAACGAGCATGCGGCTCACCTGATGTTAAGTGACTACCGCCGCCCATGATCAACCGCAACACCAGGAGAATTGCGGGTGCGTTGCCGGCCCTTTAGAAAGGAGTAAGCTCTTTTCTTGAAGGTCCCCAGGTCGTATCGGTCCGGAAAAATCGCCGGTGATAAACTATTCCACAGAGAGGTTGTACGTGGAAGAAAACTCCTTGTGAAACGTACAGTGGTGGACCGCCAAGCATCCAGATGGTGTGGATGGTATCGGGACGTTTGTCGTGTCGTGCGTTCACGAAATTTGGCGGCTGGGATTAATCCGAACAATTCCTCAGAGCACTCCCCGTGATAGATGCGATAAAATACGCAAAGCGATGCAACATCTCTTCGCAACGCCAGTGAATCGAGCCGATCGGAAAGCACTCGGTCGTCGACGATTCGAGCCGCTCTGCGCTGGATGCGGTCAAGTGGAAGGAGCTGGTACTGGGGAGCCCCAGCCCAGAGATGGGAACAGTATTCCATGTGCGGCCGAACCTGCGCCTTGTAAAGTTGCAGGCGGTGTGCCGGCATGAAATACTGTCCCGCTCTGCTGAGCACGCCAAGCTTTATAATGTCCTCTTTATAATGTCTGTCCAAGATAATGTCCTCCAGACCGAGTTTCGATCATGGCGGCCAGGCAACGGCGACTAGCCATCTGCCATATACAGGATATTAGTGTAAACACCGTTATCCTTGAAACCAGTGGTTTGGTTTCACTTATAGAATGTAAATTCAATGAATTTAAAAAAAGACGCTATTTTCTTTCATAAAATTTATAAAGTTTCTGTCCGACACCGTCCGTAAATTCATGGATACCCTATGCGTCCGAGTGACGTAATCACTGTAAAGATCATCGGCCGCGCTAGCTACCTACACTACATTCCAATAAAAACACAATAGGTACACATAACCTGTGATGTAAGTTTTCCTACATTTTACGTTTCCTACATTTTACGTGGTAGAGCCATGCTGCAGTTATATTAGTAGTATAGTTGTAGCACGAATGGGTCGGCTCGACCGGGGAAGGACCACGCTCTCTCAGAATACCAGCGTGAAATAGTAGCTTAATGCTGCTGTATTTCGTATGGTGAGTGTAGAGAACCGGAGACCCTTTTTACTGGAAATGAGGCATTCCATCTCAGTCCTCATGGGTGACAACGCATCTGCATTTTGATTTGCAATGGAAGATAGATGTAGATGTCCATGGGCCGCAGCAATCACTTACCATCAGGTGGACTGTGTGCTCGTTTGTCACCCTATTCTATAAAAAAAAACATACTTTCATCCTGGCTTAGGACAGGCAAAAATTGAGGAATTAAGTAAAAATTGAGATTTTAATAAAAAAAATGTTATTTTTCATTGAATTTACGTTCTATAAGTGAAACCAAACCACTGGTTTCAAGGATAACGGTGTTTACGCTAACATCCTGTATTATATATATATATATATATATATATATATATATATATATATATATATATATATATATATATATATATATATATATATATATATATATATAAAGGGCAAATTTTTGGTTTTGTTCATTTGGTTGTGATTTGGATTGGTTCATATTTGCAATCGTATATCATATTTTAAAAAACTGCAACCTGCTTTCTTACGTTTAAAGTCTTCCGTAGTTTTTTTATGAGTGGCTTAAGAAATTATTGGAACTCTTTTCAATAGCCAGATGTAAATAATATGTGGATTCTTGGTATTAGAAATTCTAATTACCATTTTGTTACTATATGAAGATGTGCGCTGCAGAATGACTATAGTCTGACGACTTACTAATGGTGGAAAATCCATACAAAAACGGTGGGCTTACATTCCAAAGATTTGGTGATGGGAGTAACATTACCAATATCGACTCTGCACTCACCTGCATGGCCAATGAGTTGAGTAATTATATATCTTCCAAGTAATATGGACGGGACGGAAATGGACTTAAAAGGTTGGCGATGTGAGCTGAAACTTGGAATCGTGTTTTTTATACCTACAACGGGCCACACTGTCAACTAATAAGTTGACAGTGTGGCCCGTAGACATCTCTATTAATCCTCGATAAGATTCAAAATACAAATGATATAACATCACTAAGGACTGAGATGGAATGCCTTGTTTCCGGTAAGAAGGTTCTTTTGAACTGTGTTCTACACTCTTTGAACACAGCAATATTAAGCTGTTATTTTACGATGATATTCCGTGATAGCGTGGTCTTTCCCCGGTCGAACCGACCCATTAGTGTTGCAAATATAATAGGGCTGCAACGTGTCCCTAACACGTTATAGTTATCTGAATATTATCGTTTTGTTTTCCAGCAACAAGGTGGTGTTTACGGGGGATGCCTCGTAGGCGGTGTGGGAGGAGTCGCCCCTATGCAAGCCGTCACTGTAGATGGACAGGAAGCTCTCTTCATACCCGCACAGCATGCACAGGTGATTTACTTTGTTTGTGATTTTGATTATCAATTATTTTCTAAATATGTTTACTCAAATTCTATAAAAGTGTATACCAGGTTGGACCATTCTTTTTTTATATATATTAGGGTTATTTCATATTGATGGAGCGAATCGGTGATGAGAAGATCGGTTACGAGTGCTCGTGCATACGCGATGAGCTATGATAGCACAAAATTTGTTCAAAATAGAATAGTTCTAATTTCTTCTTAATAAAGTCGTGTGCACAAACTTTGATCGATTAAATAATTTTAAGACAACATTTCACAATAATGACCGTGTGCGTTCAATGGAATATTCGGCATCTTTTTTTCTTAGGACTGATAATTAGACGTGCAGGAAAGGAAAAATAGGGCAAGCATTGTGTCAGCCAAGTTAACTAATAAAATAGATCATCTTAAAATATGTACGAAATTAAAAAAGTGTGCCTTGGTGTAACCACATAATAAGTAGAAGTCTTTTCAATTTAATCTTTTGATCCAATCTCATATAGTTTAGTAAGATTTGGATAATGGTTAATAATTGGTTATGTTTAAAACCTGGAATAATGATTTCTTAAATTTACGCGAACACTACACATTGAATATAACTATTATTTACGGATTTTATCGCGTTTAATTACTACTTTAATTTATTTTTATTATCCCGATGTTTCGGGTGCTTTACAGCACCCATGGTCACGGGGGGACTGAGATGTTTGACGTCCCAATGTCATAGTTAGTCCGGCTACCTTCAGTTTTTGAATATTAATTTTTGGTCCGATTTACGCAAAACGAGCTTATAGTATCATGAAGTCTTGCAGTGGTATGCTTGGGTTTGGGTTTAATTTTGTTAATTATAGGATCCCAAGCAGATGACATCACTCATCCATCTTCTCTATTGAAATTTGGATGTTTTTATTCAAAACCAGGAATACTGCTGCCAAGTTCCGCTAGAACAAAAGTAATATTATTACTGGCAGTAAAAAGTTAAGGCAGAAAATTTTAATTTAAACTGACTGCCTCTTCCTAAAATTTGCGCCTAGTGGCCATGACCCTTCTTTTTGCTGCGCCCTGAAGCTGCTTATAATGCATTGTAATCTCGTTTGTCCCACTAACTTTATAACATCAAATTTTGCAAGAGCTGCAAATCATTTTGCAGTACAAATGTCCTCTTAAGAAAACACAAAAACTACATCACACTGAATGTGAAATAGAACAAATGAAATAAAAAAAAGGTTTAAAAAAAATTATCGTGTTTTTTTATCATATTCTTGCATTGCCATCCGAATTTGAATTATATTAAAAACTAGCTGTACCCCGCGGTTTCACCCGCGTATATCACGCGTCTCTGCCGCGCGACATGATATGACACCTCGCTCATTTAGTTCAATCATTTTAGCTAAAAATAATAATGGAATTAGCAAAATTAATGGAGTACTTTTATCTATCGGCATATACACGTTATACAAAAAATTTAAATTTTATCCACTCAAACTCCCCCACCCCCCCAATAATTTAGCTTTCTATTGGTAAAAATTTATTTAAATCGGTCGAGTAGTTTCGGACTTATTTGGTACAAACTAACAAAAACATCTTTCCTCTTTATAATATTATATATATATATATATATATATATATATATATATATATATATATATATATATATATATATATATATATATATATATATATATATAAGTACTTATAGATAATGATTTTTTTATTATTTTTTAGGTATCTTTTTTTTGTTCTTTTTTAATATTTGATTATTTTATTTTTATTTCTAATATCACACCCCAGTGACACCCGCATCGCATGGTGATGGCAGTGTACGCGATATAAGGATTTTTCGACGTTACTATTGAATATTTTAACATGGAAAAGTAGTCATTGTGAGATAACTATAATAGTTAGACATATAGTATTGCAGACTTTTATGTAGATATTGATGTCCTCCATAAAACTGTAGCACATCACTTTGCTCTATTGTCAATAGTTTCCGCAGCGTACGCGATATAAGGTTTTTTTTTGGTATTTTTTTCACACCTTGGGTTACATTAACGAAGTTTTCATACGGATCCCTAAATTTTTTGAAAACGTTCTATAGCCTATGTTACTTACTTACTTACTTATCGTCACGCACAATCCCTAACGGGGTAGCCAGAGAGAACAGATCGCCAAGTGTCACGGTCCTTACATACTTCTTTCGCTTCTTTCAGGTTCATTAACTTCCTCATACATGCACGTCTAGGTATCCGAGTACTCTTGACCCTCCCCTCTTCGAGCAATTTGCTCACATGGTCTTCGAAAGTTAGTCTCGGTCTACCTCGACACCTTTTAATATTTACTTTCGCTCTATATATTTTCTTCACCATTCGGTCTTCACTCATTCGTTCAACGTGCCCAAACCATTGGAGTACGCCCCTATCAATTTTTGTGATAAGGTCATCTTTCAATCCTGCCATATTGCGAATCTCTTCGTTTCGCTTTCGGTCGGCTATGGTAACGCCACACATTTTACGAAGAGATCGCATCTCCACTGCATTCAACTTGCTTTTATGCTTCTTCTGGCATACCCAGGTTTCGCTGCCATATAACAAAGTCGGTACCAACACTGCGTTATGTATTGCAAGGCGTGCACTCTTCACCACGCCTTGCCTTTTGACTAATGCATTCAGGGCACCATTGACTTTGTTTCCGGCAGCGACACGCCTATCCACATCTAAATCACATCTTCCATCCCGGCTGAAAGCACTCCCCAAGTATACAATTTCATTTACCTGTTCTAGACATTCCTGATTTACCCATATTTCACATTTCGTTCTCTCTTCGTCCTTTTCAAATACCTAGCCTATGTTCATCAGGATAGCCTATGTTCATCAGGAATAATGTAGGATTCTAATGGTGAAAGAATTTTTCAAATCGGTTCAGTAGTTTCAGAGCCTATTCAATTCAAACAAACAAACAAACAAATCTTTCCTCTTTATATTATTAGTGTAGATATCAAATTTACAAATCATCGGGAAGTTAGTTTCAAATCAATTACTAAATTCCGCCCGGCAAGAAAGATAAAAAGAATTAATAAAAACGTGGTAAAATTAGAAATATCAATAAATTTTAACATATTTAGAAAATTGTTCTGACCATATTCAGAACCTGAATGAGTAGAAGTAGATATTTTAGTTAATTTATTCATGAAAAAACCTACTTGACCAGTTTTAATAAAAGTAAAGTAAAGTAAAGTTACAGCCTATATACGTCCCACTGCTGGGCACAGGCCTCCTCTCATTTCTGAGAGGGTTTTAGGGCAGGGAATTGTCCGCCACGCTGCCCCAATGCGTGTTGACGAACTTCACATGTCCTCGAAATATTTTATTTTTATTTCTCAGACATGCAGGTTTCCTCACGATGTTTTCCTTCACCGCCGAGCACGTGGTAAACCGGCACTGAAAATTGTAATTAACAATTTCATTGGTGCCAGTGGGGATCGAACCCGGGTTGCTCGCGTACTTTGAAATTTACAGCGAGCGCTAACCATCTGAGCTAATAACGCTTATTAAAATTCTTATAATATTTTTTTTATAAAATTGTGGTGACCAACAAATTTATAGTTTACCTGATGGTAAGTGGCTGCTGTTGTCCATGGACACTTGCAGCCAACTTCAAAAAACGAAGAAAAAAAGCTGTACTTCCTTCAGACTTTAGTTTTAACAGACTGCGAGGAGCCTCAAAAGGAGGGTTTTGTTTGCCATGTTCGCTTCGATATTATTTCTCATATAATTTCCAGTACCCGGATGACCTTTGCTTGTTTTTTTTTGAAAAGACGCGAACCAAGGCATTATGATTTCGCGACCGCTCGATATCCACTTGAGCTATTACGGTCATTAACACAGTGTCAAAATTTACTTTCTTATATTGTAGCAGTTTTTCATTGCCTGAAAACACGGACAAAAAGACATTTTCTAAAAATAAATCTTAGCTAGATCGATTTATTGCCCCCGAAACTCCCTGGACACTAAATTTTATGAAAATCGTTGGAGCAGTTTCCGAGATTCCTATATATATTATATATATATATATATATATATATATATATATATATATATATATACATATATATATATATATATATATATATATATACATATATATATATATATATATATATATATATATATATATATATATATATATATATATATATATATATATATATATATATATATATATAGGAATTGCTCGTTTAAAGGTATTCAATCGATTTCACGTCATTCTAGTAAATATTGCGGATATGAAAATACGATGAGTGCATACATTCTTATGTTGTTTATTAATAAAAAAAAATTACGTTTATTTCAGAACTTTTCCGGCATGGGTCAAGTGAGTTTGGTTAATGGACAACTGGTGAGGACTCCGGTCCTTCCAGCCGGATTTCTCCAAAATGTCATGCACCTACCTGCTGGTAAGACTTGTTTAGTAGATGTAACAGATGTATATACTTATTCTTGTTTGGATAATGGAGGAGTCTGTGTGTGAAATTCAAATAAATTAACGTAATGTGTTTTATACTTACCTAAATTTAAAATTTTCGTTATAGCTGTATTGTTCATTTTTAATGTATTTGTAAATATTTAAATTTAATTGCATAATTATTATGTTTTAAGCATATTTACGTTAAATGTTTCTTTCTTTGTTATTATGAGGAACTGTTAAAAATCAAATTAAGTGTTAGATTTAAAAATAGTAATAATAGTATTTTTACTGCATGCAAAAGTAAAGAATGCATATTTGTACAAAGTAGGATGATTTATTTAAATTTTATTTCACACAGCCCCTTTCATTTTGAAACAAATTATACGAACAGAATTACTCAAACAAATAAATATAGTTTATATAAACGCCGAACCTATTTGTAACTTTACTATTTGTCACCTTGCTTCGGGATTGCTTTGGGATTCACTTTCCGTTCACTAGCTTTGCTTTGTTCACCTCTCATTTCTATTCTCTCATTTGGACTGGTTCGTTTTTACTTACATTTTTGAATATAAAAAAAATTATTGAAAATGTAATGCATGAGATACCACATAAGTTTCATTTTAACTCTCACACATATATTGAACGAATGAATTGAATATGTCGAAAAGCTGTCATAATATAAAGAGCCCATGTTTTTAGTACTTTTATAATAACGTCAAACTATTATTTTCCCCTGTATCGTGGAGGCAGTTTACATACATAAATTGCAATAGGACAAACATCCAGATCCGAAACAATTATTTGTTAGTCATACAAATACCTGTTCCATGCGAGATTTAAAGTTTAAATCGTCGGTAGTTTGAAAATTGAAAAGGCAGGCAATAAACGATCGTTTATTGCTTGCCTTTCTCCAATTACTTTAATCATTATTTACCGATTACCGATTGTTCATATTACCGATATTTTCGATATTACTGACATGTGACGAATAAAAATTCATGTGTGCAGTTAACACACGTTAGAAGAGAACCTAAAAATGGAATGAAATATAAAATAAAAATATTTCACGGCACATTATTATTAAGATAAAAGGGTAATTTTATAGCAAATAAATATTACAACCCTTGTTATTAGACATATAGGACCTAAATTTTGGTGTACTAAATCAGAAGAATTTTTCTTTCAAGTAAAATTTGATTTTTAATAGCGCTATCTATTTCATTCTATAGCTAATTTTATTTTATCGAACAAAAACTGATTGACTCTCAAGGTGGTACGTAAAATAGACGCCATATGGCCTAACAAGACTAATTTAATATAATATCCTATCTAATTCTCTAGTAGGCTAATTTTAGTGCTTTCACCTAGTTTCAAATCACATCGATTTTTAAGAATTTTTCACTTCAAAAATCTGCCTGTAATAAAAAAGTGAAGAGCTGACAAAATATCGAAATAAACAGTAAGAGCCGAATGTCGGTTAGTGTGAGTGGATAATTGGGTCACACGTCTTTGTGTGTATCGAATAACTGCAGTTACTACCGATCGGTATTTAGAATATTGGATTGATTGTTATAGGATTGGACGATCCGTGTATATTCGAACGGTCCGCAGATATTCGATATAAAGCTTAACGATTTTATACCCGAATTGGAAAAAAAGTTGTTTTCTTCGTTTTGGTTTGATCGTAGTATCTAAGACAATTTTTTTTATTTTAATAATCATAACGATATAATAATACGTTAATTTAAATTCTAAACCACTTTTCGTTTGAACCGAGTTATAAACTAAAAACAGGGCTGAAAATTGTCATTTTAAAAGTCATTATTAAATATAACATTGATGGTTAACAAAATGTACTAAATGGACAGCTTAACGACATAATCAATTCATGTATCACTACCATCGCACCTTTCACTCTTGCTTCTAACGTACTTCTCTCATACTAATCTGTGTATTTTCCGCGCCCCACCACCCTGCCCGCTAACAGAGCAACAGGCGACCGTCACAATTCCCGGCTCTAACATATCCATCCCACTGAGCGCTCTCACCGGGAATCAGCCGATGATCACAATCCCGGGGACGAACTTTTCCCTCCCCGCCGGGATTCAAATCCCGACGAGCCAGCCCATCTCTATAGCTGGCTCGTCCGTCCAGCTGTCCGGCAACGGGGCAGCGGAAAAGACTCCGGCCTCCAAGGACAACAAGCCCTCCACCAGCCCGCCCCCGCAAGGTTGGTATACAGGCTTGAGTCCAGTGTGTGGAAAGAATTTTTAATCTGGCAGCACTGAAAAATAATTCGATTTAAAAAAAATATTTATTGTATACTAAATAATTCTCTTCACACGATAATACTCGACGGTTTCTTGAATCCAATGTGTGAAATGTGAAAATACTTTTTATACTGGCATCATTGAAAACTTTCGATTAAAAAAAGTTAACTGTTTACTTAAAGAATTATCTTCACACGATAACACTCGACGGTTTCCCAATGCTTCTTAAAACCCACCACAATTACTTTGCCTTTTCTAATTTTATCGCATATTACCATTTCACTCGATCATCACGTGCATTAATTCTATGCATTTAACAATTCTGCTATAAAATCTCATAAGCTTTATTCATTTCAATTGCGAATTTTTATTTTGTGGCTAAAGTTATCGCGTTTGGTAAGGGTATCACCATCGTCATCACAAGTGCACTGCTGAACATAGGCCTCCGTCAAGGAATGCCCCTATACCACAGTCCTGAGCTACCTGCATCTATCCAGAGAGCTATATAGAGGGTTATGCTTGAAGTTTTTCTGCGTGCAAGAATTCGAAATAGGGATAACCGCAGTAGAACCAGTGTAAACATAGAATACTATAATACACAATAGAATGGCTGTCAACCTTATTTTGTACGAAGGTCAGCGTCGCCGGGAGCACACATACAAGCAATTACGTCGTATTATCACTACTACAAACCCGATTCGCTGTGTTGACAGACTGAGTAAATTTAAAAATTTAGACTTTTGATTAATGTTCAAGATCATCATTAAAAAAATCCTTTAAATTTTAATACATATTTATTTGTAGTTTGCAATTTGGCATTTCCTTAATAATTTGCATGCGAAATTTGGAAACAATTGTAACGTCAAACATATCTCGTGTTGACAGTTATACGTGTGAATTGACATGTTGGTGACATTTTAGTGGCTACACGGGCTCCGCCCACTCCCCCGTTCCATTATGTATGTATTATAGTATTCTATGAGTGTAAACGATATAACCCAAAGGATCATTAAACTGTGGTGGTCAACCTACGGGGAAGAAGGGTTCTAAAATGGTAGCGTCGTCGTTAGCGGTAATACCTAAACTAATTATAAGGTACTGGATGGGTGACTATCTGGTAATAATTTGTTTAAAGCTTGTGTTTTTAATGTTGACAATAACTATATTGGACGCCCACATGAATGCTTGCCTGCTTTGGAAGCAAAATGCTGACTTTCTTCTGATAGTATTATAGTTTATAACTTCCTCAAATTTGAATTTTACATATTATACTAATGATTATATTATAACTTTGATATGATTTGAATTTCGATCGATTTTATTTATTTTATTCAAATTTTTTTTTGTAAAATAACAGTGATTTAGGTTCTCCGTTCACATGTCACACCCTATTTTTTTAGATGTTAAAAAAAGTCATACAGTATTTCCCGTTTCAATAAATTAAAGAAGTAAACCTTTCTGTTTAGTGCAATAGAATTTTATAATCTTTTATCTGCATTGACATGATATTTTTTTTAAATTTATTGTACAGATAATGGGTGCGTTTGGCAGAAAAAAGCGCTAGCAAGCGCTTATAAGCGCTAAAATAGTTTTCGGCCAGGACACAATTGCTACTTCAGTAGCGCTGACACAATCCGCCATTTTGCTTATTTAATTTGTTTGTTTTGAAGTAGAGTTTATAAGTTGTTTTGTGCAATATTAGTTTTAAGTAATATAATGACATGAATAAACATATACATGCTATTAAAAATTCATGATTGGTAAGTTTTTAATATGAATACTTTACAAACATATATTTAAATTAGGTTAGATTCCCCGGTTAAAACTAACATCGTGTCCTGGAGGAAAATAGCTACTTACGATTTGACAGCGCATACCGCTTACGATCGCCATTTTGCTTACAAGCGCTTGCTAGCGCTTTTTTCTGCCGAACGCACCCATTTTCTTATGTTTTCTTAGGCCGAACGGAA
This sequence comes from Parnassius smintheus behrii, assembly GCA_036936625.1. Classification (NCBI taxonomy): domain Eukaryota; kingdom Metazoa; phylum Arthropoda; class Insecta; order Lepidoptera; family Papilionidae; genus Parnassius; species Parnassius smintheus. Next base: position 14,096,016 of record JAUPFT010000005.1, on the reverse strand, counting down.
CGTAGTTTCAGTTATAAATCCATTGACTCTGTCGGGGAACAAACTCCATTTGCTCGTACAATATATAAAATAAAATGCGATCGCCTTGGCTCCTGAGGTAATACGCGTTCCCTTACCTGAGTAATTATTAAAAAGAAGATGTTATTTGAAATGTGATGGATATAAGTATGGGGATTTACTATTAGGCGGTGGAGTAGCGATGCGCGGCGGTGTGGGCGGAGTGGGCAGCGTGGGCAGCGTGGGCATGGTGCCGGTGCAGGTGCCGGTGAGCGTGGGCAACGGGCACACCGTTTACCACACCGTGCACGTGCCGCTGCATGCGCCGCACCACCTACAGATCATACCGCAGCTGCAGCAGGTGACCACCCCAACATCATCCTCATCATCATCACCACCACCACAAAAATCACCATCATCACCATTATACAACATGTAACAAAACGCTGTGGTTCCCGTTAATTATGTTATCAGAATCAGTATTCGTACTTATAACTACTTCGGTAATGTAAATTTGTACATATTATGTGGTTTTATTACCTTTGCATTGGCTGGGACGTAAAAGCACAGAGTAAAGACCAGAGGGGAAGCTTCCTAACAACGTCGAAAATGTATATCTATTTTGATAGGGTTGTCACCTAATTGATGAATGTGAAAATTTAAGGAAAAATTAACAATATAATATAGTATAAAACAACATGTGATTTCATTGTAACTTAAATAAATATAACAACATGTCTATTTATTGTAACTTAAATTGAAACTACATACATAAATTGTATATTTTGCTAATTTTCATATTATTAGTATTGTCTTATAGAATCTTACTGTAGAGTAAAGCGGCGAATATTGAGAAAATACGTTCAATTTATAATTAAAAACCGCACGAGGATTCGTGCGGTTTTTAATTATAAATTATAAGAAAAAAATATATAAAATTTAAGAAATTGAACAATTTCCTTAAAAATCTTTCGAAGGGATCTTCGAGAGATTTTTAAGGAAATTGGTATTATCACAGAAGCTTCATATTATATATTATTTCTAACAATATCATTTTCGTAAGACAACGTATTCATGAGTACAAAAAATCGGGTGGTGGTAGTAATATTAGATGATACTGGTAGTGAGCAGTGGCGGTGGTTGTGGTGTTGATGGTGGTAGTGGTGTTGGTAATGACTGTAGTGGTGATGCTGATCGTGGTGGTGGTATAAATGGCGGTGGTGTTCCACTGCCCAACACCACCAACGATACTACAAGCACCACCACCAACACCAGCACCACTACCACTAACACCACCTTTACCGCTGTCTGGCAATTGTATTATTTTCTCTGTAATTTTTATACATACTATACAAGTGTTAGGCATTAATTTTTACAGAACACTAATTAAATCTATAATGTCTTATTTTATGATAGTAAAAAAAAAACAATAAAAAAATAGATTTATAAAATCACGAAATATTGATTTTCCATTTATTTAAATGCGCACGACTAACAGCCCTTTCATGGATACTCTGACTGAGCCGGCGCAAACCCCGCCGAGAGCTCACGTACACATCGCTGCGCTATATATGGTGGGTATAATCGCAGCGAGCCGTTTGTATGTAGCTTCCCCTCTGGTCGGTTTCTTTACTCATGTGGTAAGAGTATTGTCAAAGCCCTGCTTTACTGATGCTTGTGTCAGTTAGAGGTGATAAAACCACAAACAATTTGCAAATAAACATTTATTTAAATTTACTCAAAAAATTTATCGTCGAGTTTTCTGAAGTCAAGTTATTTCAGTACAGAAACTTTTATATTCAATATACTTAGATTGTAAACAATACTTATAGAAAGTGAATTTTTACATTTAAAGGTTTCACTATACGTTTACACTAAACGGAAATCACAGGATTTTACTACATGTTTTATTATAGTCCCTTTCTTGCATTTAGAAAAACATCACTGTTATCAATGACGACATCACAGTCGTAAGGACCTTATCACTATTACCAATAATATCATAGCAATGCCTAACAATCTACCTATACATATACCTACGCCTCTTAGACGTCATAATTGGCAACGATCGCACGAGCAAACGATTCGATTTCGTCGCACCACGAGATTCACACACATTTCTTTAGAGTGTACTAATTGAAGAAGAGGGCCATTAGAGCAATATATAATTTAAAACCAAAAGAGTCACTGAGACAAAAATTTAGGGAAATTAATATATTAACTCTGGCCTCTCAATACATTTATGAAAATGTAATGTACGTACAAAAAATGAAAATAGTTTTGCGAAAATAAGTGATATTCATTCTGTAAATACTAGGAACAGACACAAGCTTCATCTTGGGGCGATGTATACGCTTTTACAACAAAATCCCAGAAAATATACAAAATTTGTCATACACAAAGTTCAAAAATGTTATTAAACTAAGTTTGTATAAAAAGGGTTATTATAATATTAAGGAATTTATAGATGATAATAACCCCTAGGAAGGGTGATCGCTACCAAGCTATTACTAATTTGTCTTGTGTTGTTTATTGTAAATATTATTGTAAGCTATTATTGGAAAAAAAATAGTCCCGCTGGGTTTCTTGCTGGTTCTTCCCAGGACAGAGGTATTTTTTTGCGAACTAGTGGTAAATGAAAAAAGTGACTTTCAGTATGTATTTTTATAATGTACATTGAATAGAAAAGTTTCTGTTTCTGTTTCTTGAAAGTGATCGCACGAGCACAAGAATTGCTTAATAATGTTCATAACATCGTGCAATCAAAGCATATTTCAAAAATTGCAAATTTCTTATGATTGTCCTCATTAGTGACGCGACATCGCACGAGCGAAACATTGCAAGGGCACTGGTGAGTCGAGCTAGAGACGATTAGAGACCTCAGAGAGAAAAACAAACTGTGCATCTCAGTCATGAAGGTTAGAGAACAGGAGAACGATCACTACGTACTAAAGCATAGCCCGCCTGCCCTTGAAAATTGTAGAATGTATAATAGCGGCGCTGACGTCGGTGAGTAGTGACTGCGAAGTTAGCTGTTTATGAGTGCAAGTAGATGAAGTTAGTTGAATAATGTACAAATTTTCGTTTCATTTTTAATGAGAAAATTTTCATGCTCCGTAATTTTGTAATTTTTGACAAAAAGAAACATTAAATAATTGAGAAATATTTTATTATGCGTGGATGTGCAACTGGTTTAGCATATGATCGGAAAAATAGACTGAAAATGACTTTTATTGAGCGAACTTAGTGATCGCAGCGCCTCACTTACGGTGTCCATATTTCTGGGACTCTATTTTCTACGGCGATCGTTCTCCTGTTCTCTAACCTTCATGATCTTAGTAAACGCCATTGTTGTAATGGCACCGCACAGTGGGACGAAACGGCGTGTTCGTAAAAAATTGTACTGACAAAAGTCGTGTTACTGAAACCGTTTTGGTTGCTTTATATTTTGAGAAGATAGAGCTTTTTTATATAATAGTTAAAAAATTAACAATGAGTTTTAGGTATATAAAATTACACCCTTTGCTCTGTACTTCGATAATTTCATATTAATTAGATTACTCAGTATAGAAGTTCAACTTAAGTTATTTTTTAAGTTTTTCAAATAAATACTACGCGTTCATTTTAAGTTTGCCGTCGTCGACCGTTATGATATCACATAAAGATGAGAAACTATTTTTTGTCGAATTGATAAGTAAGGAGTTTGTTATCCTGTACACAGATATTGAGAGAAAACAAGTACAGTAAACCCTCGTTAACACGAACACGAAAAAATCAGACAAACAATGCAAAAAATTAATTCGTGTTTCTAAACTCAATATTATGATTCATCATAGAAACATTTTTATTAATAACTTTGATATTATTATTTTATACTTACAATAATTTTTTATTATAAATTTTGAACTTAACATTATTATTATTACATATTATCCGATTTTGACTGTTTGTTTTTATTTGTTCATAAAATACATTTTGATCAATGGTATGTTTTCTGACCGCATATGATTGAACTATGCCAATAATCGAGATTCTATGACTTCGTGGGTCCATTTTCGAACGACTGTTGGTACTTCCAGAAGCAATAGCTTCCTCTATTTTTCAGAATGATAGACAAAGTAGATTTTGGAATTTGGAACTTCTCGGCTACGGCAGTTTTCGACAAGACACCGCGATCAACTTCAGTCAAAATTTCGTACTTAGTTTGCATGTCAAGAGAGGTCTGCTTTCGCTTAGACACCTTGAAGAACTGAAGAGTGTTTGGCTTTGTTAAGAAGTGTACATATAAGCTGACATCAGTTTATATGTACACTTCTTAACAAAGCCAAATTGTTAAGAAGCCTATGCTTTTGTCAATTAGTTTTCAAAAGTTTACAACCTTTTCAATAGCTTTTGTAAGACGGAAAGAAAATTTGAGGTATTGTTTCTATTTTTAGGTACTCGAGTAAATGTTTGATATCCTAATCCTTTGTCTATTTTTAGAAACTCGAGATAATGACTTTTCTAATCTCTTCAGCCATTGTTTACCGGTATTTGTATTGACCGAAAAAGGACAAAAATATACAAAATACATGATTTGGGAATTTTCATAGTTCGTATTATCCGATAATTAACCGTGAAGGGACGAAAAAGTTGTTCGAAGTTCGGATTAACGAGGGTTTGTCTTAACCGAACATAATTACGTTGAAGCTTATGCACCTATTGTCTGGAGCAAATTTTTGTATATAATGTAGATAAAATGCATATTATAAAATAATTTATTGAGTAAAGTGAAATAATAACAGTGAATAGGAACGTGTCCAATGCAAATATAAAATATTATAATAAATTTTTTTTAGTTTTATTTTACATTTAAAATATATCAAATACGTAAAACATTAGGAAGGCGCTGCTATCGGTCCCAACAGGGCGACACTTGAGGTGCGGAGAGGTGGAGCGCGGCGGGAGGTAACGGCATCCTTAGAATGAACAAGTAGTATTATACATTTTTGGATTGCTCGACATGTCTAATTTACAAGTACCTACGTTATGTTTTCATAAGAATATATTTTTTTAATTTTTCAATTTCATAAGGAAAATTTTGAGCGCCATTTCTGGTTAAAATCTAAAATGTCAGCTGAGAGAAAAAAATAAATTGAAGATTCTAGTTATTTGTAGATATAAGATTTATGACATTTGTGGATACAACAAAATATTTTTGTTTGTTTACAATAAAATACTTTTTATTTAACAAGTAAGCGTAAAATATCATAGGTATTTAATATTTGGAAAAATATATTCACAATTTTTTTGCGATGATCATTTTAGGCACACGGATGATAAAAACGATGTTGCATACTTTTTATCTGTAGTAATAATTATAATCAGTATCGGTTATAACATTTCTGTGTGAACGACTTTAATAAATTCTTTTATTTTACTAAATAAATGAAGTTTTTAAAGTGGCGATGTTTTAACTATGTAATAGCATAAGTATTAAGGAATACGTATACAAAATTTCAATTCAAAATGTCAAGAAACAAAAGTTATAGATTTTTAAGGTGTTTGTTCCCATCGTTTGGTCTCATAATGCGCTATGGCGGTGACGACTTGCGGTGACGGCGCGGCGGCGTCGCGCGAGATATTACGACACCTGTTGAACCATCGCACGATCTTTTTCATCGTTTAATCGTACGATCGATAGCCAATTAGGAACGCCTTATAATTTAGAAACACTAAACTTATCAGTATCATCTCAGACAACAAAGAAAGAGTGCGTGTTATTATAATAAATTGAGCATGGTTTTACCTTAGTTTCGGCGTCGCTTAAAATGTACCCAGCGCTCCGTCTATGTTATTGTGTACTGTTGAATAAATAAAGAATAACAATATTAGGCACTCCATCTTAGTTATGAACGTATGACGTACCTATAGCTTTTTATAAAAGTTGGCAGGTGTCCTTGGGCCCCTCATCATCAGTTAGAAATTCATTTGTGGCACTAAAAGTGAACGCTTCTAAAAGTTTCAATACTTAGGCAAAAATTTTGAAGGGACACCTATCTTGTTTACTCATTATAAGCCAATACTTGAGTACAATCCCACCTGGTGGCTGGTGGTAAGTGGTAATGAAGACCTGGTTGGTAAATCACACTGTCTTTCCGGTAACAAAAGCCTGTTCACTCTTGCCTTGATGACGCTTAAATTTTATTTGGACTGAAAGACCGTCTCTCGATTGTTACAAGATTGTTCCACTCCGTGTCTGTACGCATTATGAAAAACGAAATAATCGGTTTGGTTCGAATGCGTAGTATATTGACAACAAAGTGGTGAAAACCCGCCAAGCGGTTTAATAAAATTGTTTTTTTTTAGATGCAAGCACAACCTCAAGTCGCAAATGTCCTAACTCCATCAGGCCAAATACAACAAATACAAATAGCATCGCTTGGGAATGTCCAGGTTAGGAAACTTTGTTATTAAAATGTTACATTTCTGTGTACATATTTATACCATTATGTTTAAATCAATTATATATTAACTAACAATTATTGTTGACATATATATATACATATTTATATATGGTGATAATTATAAAACATTTGCTTACAACATTAAAAATATTTATTATAATAGTTAAGTAAACCGTAAACATCTTAATGTAGAAGCTTCAATAATATTAAGCTAAATATGAGAAAAATAGAAAGATATCTGTTGACTTGTACAATAGTACAACAATGTAGAAACATAATCTGTTGACTTGTACAATAGTACAACAATGTAGAAACATAATATGTACCATGTGTATACACTTCTTACTGATAATATTTATAAAAAAGTGAAAAACTCCTAAATCATGCCAAAATTATTATGGAAATTACAATGCTGATTTTCTCCATATGACCAAAATTATTTATTTATTAAAACAGTCCCAGAAGCATTTAGTTAACAGGAATTAATAACTAAACAAAAATACCAAATCCACTATCCTCGAGGATTGTGTGACCTTCAAACATGTAAATTCTTCTTAAATTTTATTCCAAGTATAATAATGAGTTTTTTTGTTTTAATTGTTACTAACAAATATTAATATTTTCACATAGAATTGTGTTGTCCTATCCTCTTCATGTATAGCTACCAAATACTTAATGCAAAGTGGTTTGAGAAATAAATAATCTTACTGTAGTAGATACTTAAAGCAAATAATTAAAAACATTATTATATATACTGAAAATAGTCCGAATAGGTACATATGTATTATTCCTAAAATTTACCTAGAATTGCATTTCTCCGATAACAGTTCAATAACTTTGACGTTGTATTCTCTTTGTCTGTATACTGTCGTAAAATCTTTAAATAGCACATTAGTTGTATGTGTTCGTAGTAGTGGGCATTAGTGTAAATACAAAGGTGGGTTTGGTTTGGTGCAGCCCAACGCTGGGACGCAGGCGACGGCCAGTGCGGCTCAGACGCCCGCCACCATCACGCTGCAGGTACACAGTACAAACTGCCTAAAAACACTGCACTTATTTGTACATATATATACTGTATTACATATATGTAGAATTACATATATATGTATAATTTTATGATACTTAAAGGAAAACACATTTGCAAAGGTCCATTTTAATAAGTTTATTACTATTTGTATGTCTTCATGTACAATTTTCTTCCATTTCCTCTAAAATAATTATCGCTTTTATATGACTAATTAATTGAGTTTTGTTATAATCAAATATTTTGTCAAATAATTTGATTTTAATTCGTCCAAATAACTTTCACATAAACCATTGTTTATGTTCATATAATTTATAATCAATATCTTAAAATTAGGACAACTAAATTCATTTTGCCCTTAATTTTTATACAACAGAAAGTACTGTGTATTTAATGAATATGTGATCTAACTTTACTATTATATAATTATTAATGGTATACTTTTCTATACAAATAGGTACCAGTAGAATATAATATTAGTTAATAGATATCAAAAATGTAGTGTAGGTATATTAAATTCATTTATTGGTAAGTAACATGTATATAAGGCTAGTATTGTAATATATATTTATCCACCCGCTGCTCGGACGTAAAAGGCGGTATCCAACCCGATGCAAGCGGACTCTAGCGGTATGCAACAGCAACCGCAGATACTGACCAGCACAGGGCAGCAGGTCACTGTCATACCGGCCGGGACCAACGTGCGGAACGTTGTGCAGGTAATTTAGCAAAATGGCCGTCGTATATCTTTCATTTTACCTTACAATTTGGTAAATTTATAATTTATGTCGTTGTTCTAACTCGTCATATCTCTATTAATATTAACCGTTTCACTAGATAAGATAATAATTAAACATCAATGGATCGCCTTTGTTTCATCTCAAAATTCATACAAATTCTCTAATCATAGTTAATAGTTATGCTAATTATATTTTGTCTAAATGATAAGGACAGATTTGTATATGATTATACAATAATATAGAATTGGAGAATGGTTAATATAAAATATAATTATATAAACATTCTTCAAAAGTATCCGCACGTCTAAAATTTACCTGAAAACTACTCGCTACCTTGCCGTTTCTAAATCTAATACATAAAAATTAATGTTTGTTGGTCTTTAACTTTAATGCGCTGCCACAGTGTTCGCCATATTGCCTTCTCGTGTAACTTATGTCACACACTGAATTCATTTAGGAACGCATTTAGGTCCAAGAGAGAATAATTTATACGACCCTACGCAATTCATTCATCGAATGATATGTAATTGAACAATTAAAAGTAGGTATTTCAGTTTTGACTTTTAAACAAGAAGTAAGTATTTATGTCTTTTTATAAGTATGCTAAGTAATCTTGGGCCAGTTTTTATCATGTTTTTATAAACGACTGTAAATAGCCGAGGAGGAAATCGAAAGAAAAATAATACACGAATTCCGATTATCCACCCCGTCCGGTGTAAATAAATAAACACGCGATACCGGGTATCCAGGGTGTCCACCCACACATCCACCCACAAACGGAATAACCCTTTTATAACAATCAGTTATTTGTAAATAATACTGTAAATTACAGGCGTTTGATAATTTGTTTCACTGAACTGACCTAAATTGTGATATCTAAGGAATAATTTTTTTACCAGCCAGCAACACCAACACTGTAGAGTCTAAAAATCATCAATACGTTTAGACCGATTGAGGTGATTAAATGACAAATTATGTAATTTTATAAACAAAAGTTACTCACCGACTTACATTCACATGACTATTGGTTAAATGCCAAAGCAAACAATAATTTCCCGTATATACACTCTAATCTACGATAAGAAATGGGTGGCAGGATCGCGATGGGGTAGAGTCGAGTAATTTTATCTTGTATCTTCATTAGGGTGGAACGAAAAAAAAATTCTGAATTTTATTTTGGAATAGTTGTATTATGTTGCCTAATGACATTAGTTAGCTCCATTTTAAAATATAAATATTATCAGACAGCGGTAAAAGCCCCCGCCAAGACACCAAACATTTACAAAAATGATGATTTAGGGGCTATTTACACAGCCTACAAAATAGTACAGAATTCATTATAATTCGTTTATTTTATTCAAAAACATATTCAAATATAGTAGTTAACAAACGGTTGCAATTAAACATTTCATTATTTTATAATATAATTTGGCGCTGGGACTGAGAAGAAAAGTGCGGGACGAAGCGGGGGGCGGCACGTGACAATCTACGAATTGTAGTGTTTTGTTTTAACTAGGGTCGATAATTGTCTGAAGGTGAAAGGTCGCGCGTCAATCATTTTCATGAGTACTTATTAATTTACGTTTTTAAGTGTATGAACATGACTTCTACGAGACAAAAGGTAAAATATCTAATATTTGGTGAAAGTGCAGAGTTGAAAGAGTATATTCTTCCTACGTATGAAATTCTATGAATGGGTACGACAAGACTTAAAAGTAAGAAATAACACAAGAAAAGAACCTACGTTTTTGGAAATTGCCGAAATAGTTGCAACGAAAATCGGAGTATTGTGGAATCAAATCTTCTGTTCCAATTGTCACACACAAACGAGTTTTACAGTTAATAAAAATATATAACTCAAAATGTTATAATTTGAAAAAGTCTTTGAAGAAACTTAAGGTAGAAAAGTTAGAAGAGTTTAGAGTACGAAGTAGAAAGCTTTTTGACATAGTTGCATGTAATTGTAAAAAATATACAAGCTGTACTTGTGTGAGAGAAAAAAAAGTACCAAAAGAGGAACAAATATTTTTAGAAGACCAACGCTCTAACAGACTAATGGTTCTAGGAAGAACGGATCTTGTCCAGAGTAAAAAATTGCAGAATAGAAGATTACGTGCTCTTAAACATGAAATCAGGCATAATTCAAATATAAGAATTAAAAAAATTCCTTCTACTTCGTATCGGCTAAATATTTCTGATCTTTCTAGATCTGAAGTTTGTTCTAATGTCGACCTTCCTTCTTGCTCGTCGGCCGCAGATGGTATTGACACCACTCAAACAGTGGATCAAAAGCCTATAAAGCTCACGGATGCCAGTCTTCATAGTTTGACGACTGTATGCGATAGGTACGGAGTATCAGACAGACCTGCAGCGGCTATAGTATCATCTGTTCTATGTTCTGCTTCTGATGCCGACTCTGAGGCACGGTCTACTAACGTTGTGGACAGGATTAAACTAAGAAGAATAAGACAGAAAGTTCGCGAGCAAATTTTAACGAAAGAAAGAGTTAAAGAAATTCCTGCATTATATTTCAATGGAAGAAAAGACAAGACGGCTAAAACTGTATTAAAAGGATCAAAGAGGTTTAGAGTGATTGTACAAGAGGAACATATTTCGATTATAAAAGAACCAGGTTCTGTTTACGTTGGGTATGTTGTTCCAGCATCGGGCAGTGCAAGAAATATTGAAGGAGCTATCCACAGCTTTTTGACGATTGAAAAGATATCACTAGAGAGTATAATGGCAGTTGGCAGTGATGGAACAAACACAAATACAGGAAAATTGGGAGCCGTGTTTCGTCTTTTGGTACATACAACTCGTACGAATTAACTTGAGACCTGGGCCGATGACGTAATTGTCAATGTACGGTGTGCAAAATAATGCGTCGTAATATTTTTTTATTTTGAAATTTTTGAGATTTGCATGAGATTATTAATAAAAACAAAATAAAATGTTCTGGTAAGGGGTGAAATAATAAGTGATATACTGTTGCCATTTTTATATATTTTAAATATTTATTTTTTATAATATATATAATATTATTTTTAGTTAACACGTCAAGGAAGGACAAAGAAATAAACATACACACTTTCTCATTTATAATATTATTAATTTATTTATTATACACTTTATTGCACTATAAAAAGTGTTACAGATTCGTACACAATAAAAATACAAAGCATAACAGGCGACCTTATTGCTAAAAAGCAATCTCTCCCAGGCAACCTTAGGGTGAAAGTGAATCAATCTTGGATAAGCGGAACAGCACAAACTATGTAAAATCAAGGAATAGAAGTAAGGAATATTAATAAGGATTTATTATAATATTTATTATCCATTGTCACTGTATACGATCGGTTTTATTCCGTCCATTAGATCGTCCTCACTTTCACTCTCTGAGCTGGATTCTTCCCCTCCGAGGGATATAATTAATTCTCTCTGTTGGATTTCTCCAAGTCTATCACTCTCCCAATATTCATTTTCTAATCTTTCGATATGGTTAATTTCTTTCTTTCAATCGGAAGCCGTTATAGACTGTATTGCGTCTCTTGTCAAACCCTCTATTTCCCTTTCAAACTGGTCAGCTGGTGATCTTCTGGTCTACCTCACTCACAGATGGGCGGAGGCAGTAGAGTTAAACGGGGAGGCATTGGCCGTTAGTTTGGACATTGCGAAGGCCTTCGATCGGGTTTGGCACAAAGCGCTTCTTTCGAAGCTCCTTTCCTATGGGCTTCCCGAGAAATTGTGCGATTGGATCACCAGCTTTCTTGCAGATCGGAGCATCAAGGTCGTTGTAGACGGTGCAAGCTCCGATTGCAAGCCTATTAATGCTGGTGTTCCACAGGGCTGCGTGCTATCGCCAACGCTGTTTCTTCTGCATATCAATGATATGTTGCATACCCGTAACATTCATTGCTATGCAGATGACAGTACTGGTGATGCTCTTTACACCGGCCGAGCCAATATTTCTCGAGAAAACGTCTCCGAGTGCCGGGACAAACTTGTGTCTGAAGTCGAGTCTTTGCTGAACAGAGTCTCGGATTGGGGACGACTAAATCTAGTCCAGTTTAACCCCCAGAAGACACAAGTTTGCGCGTTAACCGCTAAAAAGAACCCCTTTGTCGTATCCCCTCAGTTTCAAGACACTCCCCTTGTTGCCTCAGCCAGTATTGGAATCCTCGGCGTCGACATATCGAGTGACGTGCAGTTTCGTGGTCACTTGGAAGGGAAGGCCAAATTGGCCTCTAAAAAGCTTGGCGTGCTCAGCAGAGCGGGACAGTATTTCATGCCGGCACACCGCCTGCAACTTTACAAGGCGCAGGTTCGGCCGCACATGGAATACTGTTCCCATATCTGGGCTGGGGCTCCCCAGTACCAGCTCCTTCCACTTGACCGCATCCAGCGCAGAGCGGCTCGAATCGTCGACGACCGAGTGCTTTCCGATCGGCTCGATTCACTGGCGCTGCGAAGAGATGTTGCATCTCTTTGCGTATTTTATCGCATCTATCACGGGGAGTGCTCTGAGGAATTGTTCGGATTAATCCCAGCCGCCAAATTTCGTGAACGCACTACACGGCAAACGTCCCGATACCATCCACACCATCTGGATGCTTGGCGGTCCACCACTGTACGTTTCACAAGGAGTTTTCTTCCACGTACAACCTCTCTGTGGAATAGTTTACCACCGGCGATTTTTCCGGACCGATACGACCTGGGGACCTTCAAGAAAAGAGCTTACTCCTTTCTAAAGGGCCAGCAACGCACCCGCAATTCTCCTGGTGTTGCGGTTGATCATGGGCGGCGGTAGTCACTTAACATCAGGTGAGCCGCATGCTCGTTTGCCCCCTCTTCTATAAAAAAAAAAAAAAAACTGGTTAACATTTTTAGCTGCCACCCTTTGTTTTATTAAGTTCCATATATATTCGATAGGGTTCAAATCACAATGGTAGGGTGGCAGCCGTAATACCTCGTGTCGATGCTCCCTCATGAGTTCGTCCACTATATATTTTTTCGGTGGTTTATTGAGCAGTATTATATGGTACAGTTCCAGTTTCGTCATTTTTTCATCAAAAGGAATGTTGTTTTTCCGAAGCCAACTCTGCATCTCACCTTTCAGGGACGAGCTCACGGGTGGTTTTTCAGACTGCGTTGAGTGGTAGGGAGCATTGTCTATAACGACGAGACTGTTTTGAGGTAAGTTTGGGATTAGTTTTTCTGTCGACCACTTTTTAAAGTTTTTACTATTCATTTCGTGATGGTAGTCCCCGGCATTACTTTTACATTTGTAAAGCAATTCGGCACCAGGGATAAAGCCGTTTTCACCGCCAGCGTGCACCAATATCCACCGCTGTCCTGGATTATAATTTTTTCTAATGCTTGCGTCATTGTTATTTTGCCAGCATTTGCGCACGGTATAGTGGGAGTGAATCCATGTTTCGTCTAAATAAGTTACGGGTTTTTTTGTCCACCCCAAGTTCATTGTTTTGTGTTATAGACTATCTCGACCATTGCAATGGATAATTTGTCTCTTACACGCCAATGAGTTGCCATTGAGGCATTTGTTCACCTATTTTGATGGGTACCTACTTCAGGACCTAAATCATTTGCAGGGCAAATTGGTAATGCATTAGAGACATGCGAGACGTTGTCGTTGGCCCACTTTGAGAAGATAGACTGTGATCTACCTCCACAAATAACAACAGATCTCAGTACAGACCAAAAATATTTACTAGAAATTATTACTGCTGTCATAAGTGGATCCTGCTCTCCCGATTTATTAAACCGAAGCCCAGGTAAGCTATCCCATGCCCGCTGGTTAACGAGAGCTAATCGTATACTGCGTTTGTATATTTTTACTGAAAATCCACAAGAAAATCTTGTAATTTTAGCTACGTTTGTCGTAAAATCATACGCCCCTGTCTGGTTTGCTATCAAAACACATTCATCCTGCAAAGATGGTTCAAAACATTTATGGAAGCTCATTAACAGCACTAGGTACCTATTTGTCCAGCGAGTTGTTAGCGATAGTGGACCCTGTTTTAATTCGAAACAGTTACTTTCCTCATCCCGAAAACATGTTGTTAAGTATGATAACAGATTCACGGAAGCATATTAGAGAACTCGCTGCAAGACGCATTTTAAAAGCTCGTCAAGCCAATAAAAATTCTGTTCCGCGCATGTTTGAGGTGCCAAAAGTGAACATTAATTCACGTTGTTACATAAACTTGATTGACTGGCAACAAAATATATACGAACCGCCAATACTAAAGAATATTTCTGATGAGCAGTTGCAAGATCTCATTGAAAATGGAGGAGATGCACTTTTGGAGTTTATGAGACTGCCTTGCCACACCCAGGCTGTGCAAAGATCAGTCAAAGCTGTGACAGAAGCAGCGCTAAGTGTATGCGAAAAGAAAAGAAGAGAGGGATTCATAAAATCTAAATTAGCATCTCGAAAAGTCATGCCAAAGTTTGAGACGAAAAAGGATTTCTGCTTTAAAAAATAACATTATTCATAGAGACATAACTTTTTTTAACCTGTATTCACATTCAAAATAAACTATTTTATTAATGAAAATAATCTTTATTTTATTATTTCCATGCATAACATATGTAAAGTGTACTATACAACGCGTCTATAAAAACTTGGAAAATGAAATTTCAAGTCTATGGCGGGAGTTCAAGCAGTCGAGCTAGAGTTTTTATATTAAGGTATATTATTTACAATTAAATAAAGCACCTTTTACATGGTATTCCAAAAAGATTCTAGAAAAAAAAAATTTCATACAAAAGTGTTCCACCCTAATCTTCATTCTTCAAACTAATTGCGCCACCTACCGGAAACGGCAGTGCATTATTTGCTGATGAATATAGTATTCAAAGTTAAAATATGCATCAAAGTAGCGCCATCTAGCTACAATTGGTAGCAAAACAATGTGTTCACTAGGGCCATCTAGAGTTATCACTCACATTTAGTTTTTCGCTTAGGCTTCCAGTGATAGGGCTGTTTACTTAAGTAAATTTTCCCTGAATGTAGGGAGAAAGTTTAAATGTTTAGTTTTTTAAAGATTGTTCAGGAGCATATTTTAACCGACATCCTAAAATGAAGGGGTTGTCAATTCGTCTATAATACAACAGTTTCTATTTTAATGATTGATTAATTGACGAGATTTTGATGATTTTTTTTTTATTGAACAGGATATACATACTTCTTGGGGTGGTATAGTTAAAAGTTAATTTTTATTGCTATAATCTTGAATAAACGAACTTAGGTACAAGAATTTCCGAATTATAGAAACTAGTATAATCAATGCGAAAGGTTGCTGACCCTAAAGTTTAAGTTTAGCTTATATACGTCATATTGCTGAGCACAGGTCTCCACTCATTTCTGTGAGATGCAGACCCTATTATTAATTAATTCTTAAAAGAAAAACGGGCACACCTAAAAATAATTATCGTGCAAATTATTTCATAAATCGGCCTAAATTCACGCTGTCATGAAATCTGTTTCTCGCTCTGTTATTTAATATAATAGAATTTAATAACGTCTTTCGGATAATTAAGATCTAAGATTTAAAATCGTCACAATGTTGTATTTTTTTTTCATTAGGTACATAATGCATAACATAAAAGCATAGAGAACGTCACTTGCCATTAAATGAAATTAGTTTCGTGAAAGTTCGCAGTATAAAGGTTTTAATTTACTTATTCGGGCTGAATATAAAATGTTTATAAAACTCGTAAAGATATTTAAATACATTATAATACTTTTCCATATTATATATAAATAATTGAACACACTTGGCTGACTGAATGCTCTATTTTCTTTAACGAAGTAATATTAGCATTCTCCTCATTTAACCCAATAAGGGTTGGGTATGTAAATTATTACAACAATTTAAGAGGAATTCAAAATTAAGTTTTAAGATGTCAAGTTTTACTATTAGGAGTATGTTTTTTCGGAGTTAGCAACCCCGTCAAGTTGCAGCAGTGAGCAGTCATTGATCCACGTGGTTGTATTATATTTATCGTGTAGTGGTCTTGTGGTCCTATAATCATTTTGTTATATCTCGTGAAATGTGACGTAATAAGGTCATTTATTTCTATAAATATAGTATTTGTGATGGTATTACAAAATAAATAAAACGAAAAAGGTTATCTAAATCTATATGTTTTGTCTGAATCCTAGCAACTGTATTACCTACATAAACATTTTATTTTTGAGTTGTGTTATTTATGTAAGCAATTGTTCGTCGAAGAACTCATAATTATAGATAATAACACGTATTTGCCGGAGACGTTATCGCGATGCGACGTAAAAATAATTCTCGGAAGTTACGCTCGGCGGCAACGACGGAGGCGGCGACGGCGGCAAATTCAACTCAAAATTCTACAAAAAACATCGTACGTACGTAAAGCGTAAACAAAGAATTAAGGCTGTCGGTTTTATTAATTCAACATTGTGTATAGGATTGAACATGAATAAAAATAAGTTGCTGGAGTAATAAATTTGTGTTATGACAAGCACTCATGTTTTATGTACAAAGACAGGAAAAGGGTGGGTCACGCTATGTCGTCAATTCGTATATTTTTGTAAGCTTAGAATAAAGTATATAAAAACTTTTGTAACTAATTTATACTTTTTAAATAATTTATTTTCAACCTCGTCCAATTAGATGATAATTTTTTTTACGCCCGCTGTCCCCATTTGGGCCACTTTTTTAAGTACCCACGTTTTTTAAATTAGGTATCTTTTTTTTTGTAGACGAATTTGTAGTGCCAAAGAGTGCGGCTTTGTACTACAACTTATAGCTTTGTAATTTTTATTGGCTAAAGCGGATAAACTTAGTGTTTTTGTTATCATCTTGAGCAACTAGGTGTTTGACCAAAGGTGAGTTATTTTTTTTTGGTAACAGTGGTATTTAGGTTATTTCTTTTGTAATTTCACTTGGCCATAGTTTCTACTAGTAAATAATGCTATAATATCGAGTGTTTTCTGAGATTTACCTATAAGTGGAGGTATTTTAGTATGGTGTCCCCGAATGGGTCCAATGGGCTGATTGATAATATGTTTTTGGTTTTTATTCGCATATTCAATTACGGTGTAAACAATGACTGAGCGATCGTTTCAAGTTCTTAATATTAGAGGACTCGAGGAAGCCTTTGAAAATATTTCAAATGAAAATGATGATCCTAACGTTAGTTACGATATAGTAACCATTCACATACAGACCCCAGTGTTCTCACGGATGAAGAAGAAGGCGATGAAGGTGATGTTCGTGTGACAGGTACTGTGGGGGAAAATTGTACAAAAATGCCCACCATTATCTGTCAAGGACATAAAAAATTAAAACTGAGGAGAATTTGACTATTGATTCGATACAAACAACCAATCAAATTTAGTTTGTGCGATGGCTTGACAACAGTGCTTGCACTATGGGTACAAATTACGATTTTTTTTTACCCTCTGGGCAATACAAGAAGATGAAGCTCTGCAGAAGAAAGAAAGGTAGTTGTGGACATTTCTTTTGTGTTCCAGAACTACAACAAAAGTATGGGCGGAGTTGATCAAGTTGACCAGTCAATCGCAATATACAGAACAGCTATACGAGGCAAAAAATGTTGTTGGGTTCTGTGTACCTACATGCACAATATGACCCATCTAATGTTTAGCGTCTCGATGCCCTGACCACTGAAAACAAACTAGAGCAGCTCCAGTTTAGCCGAAGTATGGCCTGTTTCAACTTGATGGTTGTAGCCACTGATAGACCCGATGGAAGGCATTGTAAACCTTCTTCAGAACTGCTCAGTATGAGTCTTGATGGTGTTGGACACTTCTCTCAGGAACTGGCAAGCCAGCTACGATGCGTAGAATGCCACATGAAAGCTTGTTGGCAATGTAAGAATTGCATCAAAACAAATGTTCTGAAAAATACCACAATTAAACCCATTGGCCCCATTTGAGGACGGCGTTTTTTTATAGAAAGTTTTTGTTTTTTAATTTTTTGTAATAAAATCCCTTAATAGCCTCCAGTTCTAACATCAATAAAGTTTTTTTCAAAAAAAAATCTTGTGGTTTGTAATTGGGCCCCAATGGGTTAATGAAGTTTAATTATAAATAAAAGTAAATAATAAAATTAAACAAAAGCCTTAATTTAATATTTGGAAATAAATAGAATTTTTAATGTAGGTAAATATTTGATTTCTAAGCACATTAGGAATATACCTGTGTGGTCACTGACTGATCCTAATTACAAAATATCTCTAGGAAATGCAAATCTTCACCTTATTGATCTTTATTGCAAAATGTCAAAAGGCAAAAGGTCAAGCCTAAACTATGCACCTGTACTCAATCTTTCCACTAATTCATATTCTATCATTCATCCATGGTTATTTATCATTTATTGTTATTTTTTCTTTATTTTAATGTTATCATACTAATAATTCATATTATAAATAGTATTTTGTATCATCATCATCATCATTACAGCCCTTCACAAGTCCACTGCTGAACATAGGCCTCCCCCAAGGTATGCCACAAAGCACGGTCCTGAGCCACCTGCATCCATCGACTTCCTGCATGTCTTACCAGGTCGTCACTCCATCCCCCAAGGTATGCCACAAAGCAAGGTCCTGAGCCACCTGCATCCATCGACTTCCTGCATGTCTTACCAGGTCGTCACTCCATCTAGTGGGGGGTCGCCCTACACTTCGCCTACCGGTACGAGGCTGCCACTTGAGAACCTTTTTTCTCCCAACAGTTGTCGGTTCTTCGAGCTATATGGCAGGCCCATTGCCACTTCAGCTTACTAATCCTACTATTTTATATGTATATAAATATTGTGTTAGATGAGTTATACTTATTTAAAGCATTTGATCTTTTTTTTTAAATAAAATATGTCTTAATATTTGTTTATGTAATTGATATTAAAAGGTACATAATTGTCTTATTTTTACATTAAATTTACTAATGTTAAATTTATTCTTTATTTTATTAAGTTGTATAAAAACTACCACTGTGCACTTAGTGTGATAGTCTAAATCTACTAAATATACTAGCTTGCCAGGCAGACATTGTTCTGCTCTTTTTGATGACACTTTGTCTTGTCTTATTAAAAATCTTTAAATTCGCAAAAAAATTGTGGGTCACTCATTTCTATGTGGAACTCAGTGTTATGTGGTAGGGCCTATGCTATGCTAAGCTATCGGTATGCTGCAGCTATATTAATTGTATGTTTGGAGCAGGAATGGGTCGGCTCGACCGAGGAAGCACCATGCTCTCACAGAATACCAGCATCAAATAGCAGCTTAATGCTGCTGTGTTTTGTATGGTGAGTGTATAGAACCGGAGACCCTTTTTACTGGAAAAGAGGCATTCCATCTTAGTCCCCAAGACTGACAACGCATCTGCATTTTGATTCGCAAACGAGGATAGATGTAGATATCTATGGGCCACAGCAACCACTTACCATCAGGTTGACTGTGTGTACGCTTGTCATCCTTTTCTTATTTAAAAAGAAATTGGCAAAAAAATCTATCCTATCTCTCAAGTTGGACCACACAACAAATTTGGTCAAAATCGGTTAAGTAGTTTAGGAGTCCATCGCAGACAACTACATGACATGTAATTTATATATATTAAGATAATTGATTGATTAAACTTGTGTTTTACAATATGTCTTTGAGTATTCAATACTCAAAGCAATATGTTTATTTTAGACAAATAACTATTTTTTTGTTTATTATGTGTTTTATAAAAAGTTGTAAAATGTATTTACCATTACTTTTGAATCACACTTTATTGTACATGTTAATTAGTTGCAGGGATTGGGTATTAGTTAGTTAGCTAGATAATTTATTTTTATTTGTTAATTTTCATTTGCTAATAGTAAATTATTAACTGATTTTCCTCTTGTGAAGTATTTCACCATCAATGTTTAAATGATTTCCATGTCAAAAACCTCATTATTATCTCTATCATCCTTAAAGCCCACTGCTGAACATTTCCCTCCCCCTAAGGAATGCCACAAGAGTACTGTCCTGAGCCACCTTCAGTCATCAACTTCATTGTCACTCCATCCAGTGGGGGGGGGGGGGGGGCGCTCTACTCTTCACTTATTGCTAAAATATAAGACTGTCCTTAGAAAATCTTCTTCTCCAAAACTTAAAAACTTTAAAAGACAATAAACTAATTGTCCCTGTGGTTTTGTAAAAAACTTAATGTACAGTGGGTGGCCAAATTATTATACTCAAACAAAAATTCATCACAATCCGTGAAACTGGTGGCTGTAATTAACTAATTATTGCAATAATTTTATTATTTTTTAATTTACTGAATAGCTACTATTCTCGCAAGCCTTTAATTAATATGGTAACATATTTTTGTATTATTTTCAAAAGGGCGGTTGCTAATGTCAGTGCATGTCACAATTGTTCTGTGCTGGCCTGTGAGATGTATTTGTTTTCAATTCAGTGTTTTCGACTCACATATTTGGTAAGTGTTAGATATTTTTACATTTAGGATTATTCTAATATTTGATCAATACAACAAGCAACAAAAAGCAATTTAAGCTTACCACAAGTGGTTAAGGGGAATATTAGTAATGTTAATAACATTGTTTATAATTATCTAAAAAATTTTTGAGGTGTAACAAACCTAACAAATCTCACACCAAGAAAAAAGGCACAGATTTCGACGATATTACGGCATTGTCAATATATCTGGGTATATCAAACAAATCGGCTTTATGACTCTGGAGTCATAAAGCTGATTAGTTTGATCACAGTCCAGTGTGCGTAATATCAAGAAAAAACTGCATGCTGAAGTACCCATCAAGGTGGGTCGAGTCGCCAAATGTGGTCGAAAATGCAATACAACACCTGGAACCGATGATATATAGATTGATGATACCGTGAAATATGTCGCATTACACTTGAAAACCGCCGAAAGCCAAGAATCGTCATAAAAATTCTGAATGATAATGGTGTGATTTGAAGAGATGTGGCTAAAATGTTATCGACCACAGAAAAAACGAAAACTTACTCCTGCCATGAAGCTCAAACGTCTGGCCTGGGCCAAAGAGCATCGACACTGGATACAGGAAGACTGGGCCAAGGTTGGATATCCCTGATACATATTTATAGTTTGTTTCGTTATAAATTTAAACATAAACAGTATTTTCCAGGTCTGTTCCTCAGACGAGTTGTCAATACAGATTCTTCAGGATAAAACTGAGTTTGTTTTGGCGAAGAACGCATGAAAAATTTAATGAAGACTGCTTTGTGGAACGTGTCTAGCATCCCATTTCAGTGATGATATGGTCCTTCATCAGCAGTAAAAGGACTGGAAGACTGTATATCGTACAAGGAATGATGCGTCTGGATCAGTATAAAAAAGTTCTGGAGGAAAAACTGATCCACAGATGGCAGAATGGTTCCCTAATGCTAATTTTAATTCATGCACGACTCCGCCCCCTATCATAAAGCTAAATCTGTTACACAATACCTACAAAATAATCAGATTAACACCTTGGACTGGCTGGAAACCCACCCAACTTGAATCCTATAGAATACGTGTGGGCAGCTGAAATCTCAAGGAATAATAACCAACAAAAGAGAACTAATTGAGAACATCATCAGAGTCTGGCATTACACTCCAAAGCTCCCAAGAAGTAGCCATATCATGCATTGAGAGCATGCCACGTGTTCAAGCCGTCATAAAAGTCAAGGGCGGAATAACAAAATACTTATAGAAATATTTCTATTTCAATACACTATTAAACCTCTATAAACAAGTTCACTTTTTATTCATAATAACATTTAATAGTATTAAAATATATATTATAACTTTAGAAACCATAAGACTTTTGTATTTCATAGCTTAAGTTGACAAAATACAAAGAAATGGTTTTGAGTATAATTTGGCCACTCAGTGTAGGTATATGATAATTATAATTTCTCCTGTTTGATTTACGAACTCCTGAATATTCATAAGCTATCAACTATGCAGGAGATATCCGCAAGTGTACGTACACACAAACATAATCACTTGTTCATTTTAATTATCCTGCAAATATGATGTATACTAAATTCAACATTAGGTCCATAATTGAATATGTTGGCATTGCATCTATATCCATATCCATTCATCACAGCCTATTATAGTCACTGTTGAACCTAGGCCTCCCCCGTAAATTGCTTCATAGGGCCTGCCGTAGCTGCCAAGCTTGGCAGGCGGCTTGGCAACTGCAGTTTTTTTTTAAATTATTTTGAGTTGTTTTTGCCCATCTCCTGTTTCCGTTTTTCTCCGTCGCCTCTCGACACTCACGGGACGATATGGGGCAGTGAACATCACACTGCCACTACACGGTACTTACATCAATTATATTCATCAGCTTTCTATTTTTGGAAAGATTTTTAGTCTTGAATTAAGTCTGATTGAAGATTCTGCTTACAATCAGCCGTTTTATTGAAACATGTGATATTTTTTTTTTGTTTTATAAAACGTTACCCCTACATCTGATTGAAGATTCTGCTTACAATCAGCCGTTTTATTGAAACATGTGATATATTTTTTTTTTGTTTTAAAAAACGTTACCCCTACACTAAGATTTTCTCTTGTATCGTGGGGGCAGTTTACAAACATAAATTGCACAAGGACAAACATCCAGACCCGGAACAACTATTTGTAGGCCATACAAATACTTGTTACGTGCGGGATTCGAACCCGCGACCCCCAGCGCAGCCACTCGTTGCTAAGCCACTGCGCCACGGAGTAATATTGGGCGTATTTTTATGAATTTTGTTGGGCGCAGGTACCAACGCTGGGTGTGGGCGGGCTCGGTGGCGCTGTGCAGCTGGTGCCCGCTGTGATGCCGGGCGTGCAGCTTGCGCAAATGCAGCAGCCGCAGCAGCAGCAGCAGACACAGCAGCAACCTGTTATTGGTAACTAATGATTATATTTTATACTTACGATGTTCATTCTTGCATTTATTTCCCTGTAGTGGTGGTGTGAAAAAATTCACAACACCATATCATCCAGTGGGTGTCGTAAGAGGTGACAGAGGGACACAACTCAGGAGTTCGGCAGCAGTGTCTTTCTAATGACTACAAAAAAAAAACTATATAATGCATTGGGGTAAGATCGGTGATGGGTTAAGACCGTAAAATTCAAATTTCCGGTGAATTATGCTACATTTTTGAAAGCTAGCAATATGGTACAAGACTCCATTTTATTCTGCCCCGACCTCAAGTTTCAGCCAGTCGCTCCGAAAAGTAGGGCGTGTGCTGCGCAGTATTTTATAAAACAAGGTAATTTTTGAATTTTTTCGTCTGTCCCGGTCTCTCTCTATCACTTTTATTTGCGATTTTTAGCGACGTCCGGTCTTCCCCTTGATGGCCAATTCTTCATCATGCATATAAAAAATTGTGCCTTGTCTTCGCACACGTTTTAAGCAGAAACTGTTGAGTTTTGAAAAGTAAAAGCTTCCTATAGCTAAATTACGTGTAACCATTAACGATTTGCGCCATGTTTCAGAAATCTGACGTATATGGATGTCGAGAAAATAAAGTTTTTGTCAGACTCTTATAACTAGTCGAAAATTCGTCCGGTATTGCCCCAATGCACCTTAATTAATACTTTACCAGGCTGCAACAGTGTATTCATTTCAAATTTATTAAGTCACCAATTTCTGCAGCCAAATAGTAGCGCTTGCTACTGTTTTTGCTGTTTGCCGTTCTGGAGGGTATAGAGAGCCAGTATAGTTATAGGCTTTTCAGCTTAGTCTTCAGAGGTGACTATTCTATTGTAGCTTTCTTTGCTTGAAGTTGGCTACAGGTACCCATGGACTGTAAGATTGTATGTATTTTTAATTTTATATTTAAAAATAATGTAATTGCACCAATTAAAATTGTATACACGATGAGTTTATGAGAGTAGTGCTGCACATACTGACACATATTTTATTTACCATCAAGCTTCGATGTTGAAGTGTTACACTATTCACTTGCCATAAGGTGTTCTAAAAAACATTACAACAAACACAGAACATTTTAGCGTGGATTTTTAGGGTGGATAAACTGAGTAACCCACCAAGCAATAAATCATTAAACATAGATTTGTATACTTTTAACTTAAATAAATTGAAACATTATCTGAATGTTAGAAACCTCAAACTTCTTGCGAAAATGGGTGTTGGAAAGCATTTAAGACATAGGAAACTTCACATAATTAAAATACGATAAATTGCGATGGTTAAGAAATCACACTGTAAATTTGTTTTTCCATAATATTGATGGTTTTACATCATATAGTATGTAAGTGTCTCATTAAGATAATATCTTGTAGAAACAACAACATACACGGGCCAGCAAATCCAGCAGGAGTCGAACGAGCCAGGCAAATGGCAGGTGGTGACCGTGAGTAACGCGGGCGGCGAGTGCGAGAACAAAATGCGCGCCGCCAGCCCCACCGGCAAGCGGCTGATGAAGCGCGTCGCCTGCACCTGCCCCAACTGCGACCAGGGCGAGAAGTGAGTATCGACACCCGACTTTACTACTGCGGCCTTTAGTGAAGTGACGTACCATTACCAATGTAATTAGTACCGGAGAAGTCACTACACCATTCCTGTTTCCATTACCATTGTAATGGGTACTGCTGCTTCACGAATTAAAAATACTCGTAGAGTTCCTATGATGCACATTGCTGTAGGACTATTCTTAAAGCATAGTTTAACCACAGTCTAACTACGACTAACCGTCTTTTATCGAAGGCGTCTATAAGGGGTAATCGTCCGGTACAGGGCGAGACGTAGGCGGGGCTGTCCGCTGGGGTTCATAATCATAATCATGATCTTTATTGCAAGCAAATTGTAACTAAAGATGTGATGTTTTTAAAAAAAATAGTCTGTATTTGAACCCAGTTTGGGCGCAGCAATTATAAACACATATTAAATATTATTTTTAAACTACAATATTAGATTTCATTAATAAATTACATTATTAGATTATATTATTTTTCTGTAAATTTAATTAAATTAATAATCACAATGTCAAGTAAAAAAAATAATAATTATTATAAATAAAAATAAGTATTATATTTTATATAATTAAGTAAAAATATAAATAGAATCATTTTAAATTAAATTAGATAGGTACAGGTCGAAGTTATCCACACAAATTAAATAAAATTTGTATCAAAATATTCATTTAAATTATAGAAACGTTTTTCAATTAAATATAACTTCAATTTGGATAAAAATAATACAGTACTCGTTAAATTTTTTATGTCATTTGGAAGGTTATTGAAAATTTTAACTGCCATATAGTAGGGACTAGAGTTATGTAAAGCAAGAGTAGATTTCGGCAATAATAGCCTATTTTTATTTGGTCCAATTGAGTATTTGTAATTTGTTTCACTTAATTTGGTAAATAGTTCTGGGTGGTTTTTTTGGTATGTTTCCCAAATATAAATAGACGTCAAAGTCAAAATTTTAAACTTTTTGATGGTGGGGCTTACAACTTTCTGGAATTTTTATGTTTGCCAAGATTCTTATAATTTTTTTTGCATTAGAAATAATTGCTGTGCATTTTTGCACACAAACAAATCACAAACACTACGTTTGTTACACAAACAAATTAAAATGGTTCACACTATATGTGCGGTAAAAAGATGTGTCATCCTCATTTAAAGATAAGTTTCATCACTTTCCACATACACAGGAATTTGTTTTAATGTGAAATAAAATAAAATCAGTTTTTTTTAAATTATTTTATTGCTTCCCGTTCTGACAACCCTAGCAATTTATTGTTTGTATCGGCTTTTCCGTCAATATAAAACGCGATGACTGACTGTATGCTCTTCTCAGGCTGTGGCTTAACCCTGAGACTATCAATAAACTATTTACCACTTTTGTAGTAAAATGTAAAAGCTCTAATCTAACTTACAAGCTTTTATGTTAATTTTGTAAAAAGTCAGTATTTATTATATGAAATTGTATTTTTTACAGCCGTTTAGTTGACCGTAAGAAGCAGCACGTGTGCCACATCCCAGGCTGCAACAAGGTGTACGGCAAGACGTCACATCTCAGGGCGCATTTGCGATGGCATTCTGGCGAACGGCCATTCCTATGCAACTGGCTCTTCTGTGGTAAAAGGTATATTATTAATATTTCGTGTTTTGTAGGATAAGTGACTAGAACGGGAGAACTTTTTTGCTGGTAACAAGGCGAATCAATCTTAATCTTCAGCGATGACAATGCATCTGAATTTTGGTTCTCAATCAAGAATAAATGTAGATGTTAAGGAAAAATTCCAATATATAAGGCTTACCGCTTATTGGATTAAAACTCGTGGCTTAGTGACAGGTGTCTATGGTATGGAAAAAGGCAACAACCTTGTAAAAGAAAGAACATGAGGAAAACGTAGTTATCTAATTTTGTACTATGTTGTGTCACGTGAATAAAGAATTTAGCTATAATTTTGTTTCTATTTTCGGACTCTCTCTATGCTAGTATATAGCTCTAAGACATCCATATATTGTAAATTATAACTACCTACCCATTTTGCAAATAAACTACATTCATGGACAAATTTAGATAACACAAATGTAGGTTTAATTTCTCCTGTAATAATTACCCGGCGTAGTGGCATAAACATTTTTGTTTTATGTGCGAGCTGCTATGCAGGTCTAGGTAAAGAGACCAGTATCACTGCGACCTAGAATATCTATTGTGATCGCTGCTATGACTATAGTTCACTGCTAAGCCCTATGTCTTCAATGAATCGAAGGAGTTGCTTAGCCGTGAGCAATTTCACTTCTTCTGGGCGGAGTACATAGTATCCTAGATGAGTGTTACGTTTGCGCATTAAGGGTCCGCAATCAGTTAGAATGTGTAGAGGCGTTTCTTCCGTTATAGAACAGAACCGACACATCCTTGAGTTGCTTAGTCCCAGGATGGACATGTGCTTTTTAAGACAACAGTGTCCAGTCTCAGCTCTTGCCAGAATTCGCAATTTATTTTTACTTAATCCCAGGGCTTCTGAAGCGAATTTACGATAAAAAGCCCGGTTTAAGGTTTTAGAATGTTTTAAGCCTGGTGTGTCAGACCAGATCTTAAGTGATTCATTGTGATAAAGAGTTTCAAGGGTCAATCGGGCTAGGCTTCTTGAGATTTCACAAAATTGCTCGGGTCCAAATTGTGTGCACTTTGAGCCCTCTCGTGCAAGTTTGTCGGCAAATTCGTTGCCTACAATACCCTCGTGACCCGGAACCCATCTTAAAACGACCCTGTTTTTACAATCCAGGGCGTTTAAACGGTTCACGCAGTGTCCAACTAGCTTTAAATTCACTAAGTTTGATCTCAGCGCTAGCAGTGCTGCTTGAGTATCAGAGTTTACGTAAATTTTATGGTTGAAGTAGTGTTTTTGCAGATTGATTTCCGCACACCGAAGTATGGCGAAAATTTCTGCCTGGAAGATAGAGGGGTATCTACCCAAATTCATACTAAGTTTGAATTTGGGGCGTTCCCCGTAAATTCCAAAGCCTACGTCGAGGCCCATTTTAGACCCATCGGTATACCATATGAGGCTACCGACTTCACAGATAACCTGGCATTCAGCCAGACTTCTCAGGAGGGTAATTTCACTATATGCTTTTTATCAAAAGTGTGTAGTGGACGCATGATATCTGAGATCATGCATAAGACCGGTGATTCCTTAATTAAGTCGAGCATGGATCTCAATCTATAGGAGAGCAAGCTCAGACCGCCCTGGGCGTTAATCCTATACAAACTAGCCCCCGCATCCTTGTCTAGATAGAGATCAAGGGGCGTTAGGCATAGAAGTGCATTAAGAGCCGCTCCAGGCGATGATCGCATAGCTCCAGTTGCCATTAGGCAGGCAGTCCTTTGTAGACTATTTAGTCTGTCCGCAGTCGTCTTTTGGTTGGCCTTGTTACACCAGGCAATAGAGGCGTAGGTGAGAATCGGCCTTACTATGCTGCTGTACAGCCATAGGACCGTACTGGGACGCAAGCCCCAGTTGTTCCCGACCAAACGACTGCACGTACCTAAAGCAATTTTTGCCTTATGGCATACGTTGCTAAGGTGAAAGTTCCACGTTAGTTTTTGGTCGATTGTTACGCCCAAGTACTTAACTTCCGTGGAAAATGGTACTTCTTTACCATTAAGTTTTGGTTGGACTAATTTGTCCAAACGTCTCTTTTTGGTAAAGGGTATTATAACAGTTTTATCAGCGTTAACTGATAAACTGTTATCCCTACACCAGTTATTTATGGTGTTTAGGGCTCTTTGTATTATTGACGATAAAGTACTTTGGCAAAAGCCCCTTGCAATGATCACAAGGTCATCAGCATAACCCAATGTGTCAATGCGTAGGTCTGCCATTTTGTACAATAGTTGGTCAACCGCAAGAGTCCAAAGAAGGGGTGACAAAACACCTCCTTGTGGGCAGCCTCTTGTGGTTGCAACCTCAGTCGAATTTTGAAACAGCGCTATTTTTGCCTTTCTGTTTGAGAGCATCGACTTCACCCATCTGATGGTTGTGGGGTCAACATTTTTAGATGTTAGGCCCACAATCAGCAGTGATGTGGGGCTACTGTCGAAGGCGCCCTCAATATCTAGAAGAGCACAAAGAGCTATTTCTTTATCCTCCAGTGCTTTTTCGACCCTGTCAATGACACTGATCAGGGCTGTTTCCGTAGATTTGCCTCTACGGTAAGCACGCTGGTTGTAATGTATGGGCCTCGTAGCTAGAGCTACATCCCTTATATATCTATCTATAACCTTTTCCAATGTCTTAAGAAGAAAGGAAGATAGGCTTATAGGTCTAAAGGACTTTGGTAAAGCATAGTCCTTTCTACCAGCCTTAGGTATAAATAGAACCTTGACAATTGTCCATCGTTCTGGAATATATCCCCATGCAAAACTTGCTTTGAAGATTTTCACCAGATAAGGAAGAAGGATGTCGATACCCCTTAGTAGTTGGATGGGAATTATTCCATCCTCCCCGCTTGATTTAAATGGTTCAAAGGAGTCAACAGCCCACTGCACCAGGTTTGGCCTTATTATCTTTGCAGCCCTACGCCAGTCCTCATTGCAAGGCCTTCGTAGGGCTCTGAAAGAGTTCAAGGCTGAAGTCTTGTATGACCCTGGGAAATGGGTTGATGCTAGTAACTCCAATGTTCATCCGGCTTTTTAAGAAGCCCGATCTTTTAGCTTTCGATATCGATCGGTTTAGCTTTCGATAGCATCTTGTGTAGTCTTGCACTGCGAGGCAAAGACTTCACTTCCTCGCATAGCTTCCTCCACGAAGCTCTCTTGGCTTTCCTAATTTCTTTATTATATTCATTAAGGGCTGCACTATAAATATCCCGCTCTTTGGTTTTCTTAGCCTTATTAAATAGTTTCCTGGTCCTTTCCCTAAGGTCTTTCAGCTTAGAATTCCACCAAGAAACTTTTCGTGTTGAGGTCTTGGTTTTGACGGGACAACTGTCCTCGAAGGCTTCACAGATACTTACGGTTACTGTCTCCGTCGCTAACTCCAGACCTTCAATTGTTTTGATGCTTTTAGGAAATGTTTCCAAATTCCTCCTTAGGCTATCTCTATAGATATCCCTGGTGGTCGCTTTCGGATCCCTAAAAGTAACGGTTTCAAAGGATGGTGATGCTCCAATCACAAACTTAATGTGCTTGTGATCAGACATCGAGTTTTCGCGAGCGAGTTTTCGGTTATGTCTAACACTTCTTGCCTAGCACGCGTTACAAAGGTTGGTGTACAACCTAAGTTTAGGCTTACCAGGTGGAGATGAGAAAATCATAAAGTAACTCACCTCTTTCGTTGATGTTGGTGCTGCTTCCGCAGGCTGTGTGGTGAGCATTAGCATCACAACCCACCACAAGTTCGGCGTTGTGTTTTCGGGCGAAATCCGCCACTCGCTCGATGGTAGGATCTGCGTTCTCGCCGGGAATATAGGCTGAGCAAATGATTACTCTGGCCCCTGTGCATCCCTTGAGATTTATGAAGGCTGTAACCAGGTCATCGTTGCAGTACTCTGGAACAGCTAAAAGTTCAATATTTTTATTATAAATTATACAAGCTCTGGGTCTACTGCCTTTGGTATTGACAAGAATCTTACCGGCAGCCGCCAATCCCAGAACTTGACCGTTGTCAACCCGAGGCTCTTGTATAAGGGCGAGGTCAATGTTGTCCTCTGCAAAGCAAACCTCCACCACGGCAGAAGCAGCTGTTGCATGGTGAAGATTTGCTTGGAGTACCCTCGTCTTATCCTTGGGTTTAGCCATTTATGGGCGTGGAGGGCAGGGGTCTTTTCCGCCTGTTGAAGACGAGGACGTCCTTTTCCTGCGAACTTGACCCCCGCCTTACCTTTCTTCGAACCGCTTCCACCTCCCTTCCCCCCCCCCCCCCCCGGCCTGGACGACACCAGCGGAGGCCGTCGGACCGAGGCGAAATCTGCGCTTGGGTCTTCGTCACTCTCACCGGTGGCGTTCCAGCCTCACCCCGAGAGGTGGAGGGCTGGGGGGATTGGGGTTGGGGTTGGGGCGATTCGGGCTCCATTGCCGCGTCAGAGCCTCCCCTGACTTTAAAAGTTATCATCTTAAAGCCAAGGATGACTCTGCCGCCTGCCTTCCGAAGAGCCTCCGCCGATGGGTCGTCCAGAGAAAAGGTTACTATGAACCCATTCTCCTCGTCCCTACGGTGGAGGTTTCTCCAGAGCTCAGTATGGAGCCCTTCATTTTGTGCCCTCAACAGCACAGCCGCCTCCTCTGGAGAGTCGGCTTCGCTGCGGGGCAAGTAGTCAATGCCTAGCGTAGGCTTAAGCAGTTCGCCCTCGGGTATTACCGAGAGCTCTGCGTCCGGCCAGGGCTTTAGTTTTCCGGTTTTACCCACAATCCAGTCCTGGCTTGCCTTATTCAGGCACGTTACCAGAATCCAACCTGGCTTGTGTGTGAAACCGGAAAATTTTGGGCCCATTCCCGTTGCGACCCACAGGCCGTCTTAGCGATGGCCTGTGTTAGTGCCCGGTGGACCAGCCGCATCTGCTCCACACTCAAAGGATTCGAATTGCGAATTCCTATACGCGCGGAGCTAGCTACGGCACTGAAGCTGAGCTTCTTCTCCTCCGTTGCCAGCTTCGCAGTCTTCCTGGGCTGGTCTTTGGGGGGACTCTTCCTCAGACCGACTGCGTTTTTTCGCCTTCGGAAGTGGGGGAGGCTTGGGCAGAGGAATTTCGTCCCAAGGCTTCTGGCAGAGAGAGAGAGGGCCTCTTCGGCTCTAATCTCAGCTGCTATCAGCCTTCGGTACCTTTTCCTCGCAGCCCCACTAAGCTTATAAGGCCTAGCGAACTTTTTCTTTTCCCCTCCCTGGTTCGTTTCCGATTGTGGTTCGGCTGCAAACGTGCCCTCCACTTCACGGCTCGTCCCAGGTTGGGGCGCACTGTTGCAGGGTATAGGTGAGGCTAAAAGAGCCTCTTCCAAACCTGCAGCTAATTCCATTAAAGGAGACTTCTCACTGTCTTTAACAAAATGTCGGTTTTCATCCATTTTGTTCCCACGAGTAGCTAGGGAAATACTTGGTCACCCCCGGCAGAGCCCCGCATGCCGAGGGAAGGGCTTAAATACTACCCGAATCGCCCTGGTCTCGGGTAGGCACCGTTTGCGACTGGACTCCCTCCAGCCACGCATCCATCGGCACGGTACGCTTGACACTTTGGATTGGGTTGGGCTAGGAAAAGGGGGAGGGATAAAAGAAAAGAAAAAGAGGATCGTCCGAGTGTTTCTGTTCTGTCTGTTTCCTAACCACGTTTAACCACGTGAAGGAGAACTCCTCAGACTTGCTCTGGGGATCAACACGACCTGCGCTCTCCCCCAGAGCCATACGCCAAACTGCTCGCCGGACAGGAGAGCAGAATAGGTGTTAATCTAGTCCTATTTATAATATCAAAAGTTAGGAGTAGACTAACCCCCGCCCGGCATAAACATTAGTACATGTTATTAAAAAAAAAGTTTTGAATTGTTTTTCTTTCTCGAATTTCCTTTGTTTTTATATAGTATTGCGTTCTTTCAGACTGGAAAAAAAATTGATAACTTTTGAATTTGGGTTTAGGTTATGTTTAAATTTTTCCCTTGACTGCCTTGTGCCATTGTGTTTAGTGTGAATTGTTATTGCACATGAACTAAGACTTTCAGATCTATACACCACTTAAGTTACTGGGGCTGTTACTTTATTATACACAGGAAATTAAATACGCCAGTTGGTGTATTTACCCATTCTTCTCAGATCTTCTTCCACATTTTCTACCCAACGTTTTTTTGACCTGCCTTTTGGTTTCTTTTGCTGGGGAGTCCACCTCCTGGTCCTGGACCTGGTCATGATTTTCACGGCCCTAGAATCCGGCATTCTTTCCAGGTGGCCCGCCCATCTCAGCCGCTGTAACTTACAGAACCTTACGATGGTCTCACGTCCTATAAGAGCATCATTTTTCATCATCATCATCATCTCGTGATTCATGCGCTGGCGATACATGGCATCAGATTCTCGGACTGGTCCAAATATGTTTCTGAGCACGTTCCTTTCAAATACCGCCAGTCTGGCTGCGTCCCTGTGTGTAAGTGTCCAGGTTTCGCATGCGTAAGCCACAACAGGTCTTATGATCCTCCGGTAGATGATGAGTTTGGATTTTCTGCTCAGTATTTTGGAGTTAAGTAGCTTTTTACATGAATAAAAGCATTTATTACCCGCGACTATTCTTGTTCTGATGTGCTGTTTTGGGAAGTTAATGTAGACCCTAAGTATTTAAAAGTTTCAACCCCTTCGAAAATGTGGCTCATCATAGAGATGTTTTGTATCGGCTCGTGCTACCGAGTCGTAGCGAGATATTTTGTTTTTGTTTAAAAGAGGTGACCAATAAGATCAATATATAGAATAATAATATATAGATCAATAATAATCTACTGGACGTGGGTTTTAGCCAAATTTGACATTGTCTCAGATTGAATAATGATTGCAGGACCAGACAAACGGTTCTTTGAGTTGGCCCTTCATAAATCTACTACTGATCATGATCTCCTTCAAGTAATTCCACAAACCACGGTCCTGGGCCACTTGCATCATTTGACTTCTTTCATTCCCATGTTATTGGCGGCTGTCACTTTTGCTTACTGTTATGGGGCTGCCGCTCAAACACATTTCCCAATCAATAGTTAAGCTATATGGCTGGCCCATTGCTACTTCGGCCTATGTATATGAATGGGAGATACTAAAAGAATGTAAATGTTGTTTTTTTTTATCTTCTTACTAATGAGAGTAGTCCTGTGCTCTACAGTGGAATATTTTATAGGTTGTTATTTCTAACATTGTATAAAAATACATATTAATGTCGAATAACTCGACTTTGTTTATATTATTTATGGATTGGTTTATGCAGATTCACTCGCTCTGATGAGCTGCAAAGGCACAGAAGAACGCATACGGGAGAGAAACGCTTCGAGTGTCCCGAGTGCAGTAAACGTTTCATGAGGTCTGATCACCTCGCCAAACATGTCCGGATCCACACCAAAAATAGAATTACGGTATGTCTTTTGTTTAATCTATATTTAAAAGAGGATGTTTGTGTATACAAAAATTGTTTAACTCAAAATCTATTTAGTTGAGCACCATATAAAAATTCTGATTCTGATTCATGAAAATTGATATATATATAAAAAGTAACCACCCCTATATTAGAGTAAGGTTTAAATTTTTTTAAATGTCAAAAAATGTAAATATACGACTGTCGGCGACAAGCATATAATCAACCAGTGAGGAACTGTGTTTTAAGACTATTTCAATTCCTTAATTAGTGTAGTGTCAATTTACCAAGTGACGAACTTTATTTTAAGACTATTACAATTTCTCAATTAGTGTTCTCAAGTAGTGTAATTAGCTTATTAACTCTTATTAGAATATAATTTAAATATAATTACAAAATTGAAAGGTTAGTTTTTAATGATAATTTTGTAAGGAAGTTTTTAAGCAAGAATTTGTATTGTAAATACTTATAAAAAATTTAAGTTTTGTTTAACGTTTAAAAACTGGTGTTAAATTAAAGGTTTATACGTAACATAATGTAAACAAAAAGAAATAAGTAGATTAGACATCTGTTTTAATAAATATAAGACAAAATGTATAGTAAATTAGCAATTTTGTAGGGTTTTTGTTCTATAAGTTTTGTATAGAGAACTGAATAGTTTTATATTATTATTTTATGTTCTAGAACATAATTAGAGCAATCTAATGATATATAATTTATAAGGGTTTTTTGAAAATTTTAAATAAATAAAGGCTCCTAATGTTTCGGCTCGAAGTAAAAACAACGCGCGAGATAGGGAATACCGCGCTAACGCCCGTACGGTAACGCCGGCGGGTATATAAGCCGAGCAAATTTCGGCTCAAATCGCCCGCGAGTCTCGTCCGGACCGCGCTAGTGAGCGGTCACGTCCGCCGGTCGTCGACTCCCGCCCGGGTGGGAGAAGTACAGCGCGTCGCTTCGCAGTGGGTGCGCGCGCTGTGGGGCCAACTCGGCTTGCGTGGAGCCTTGAGGACGCCCCTGACCCCACCCGGGATGAAGATCACCCAACGCTGCGCATCACCTACATGCTGGGAAGCGAACTCCGAAGGCCCGGCGCGCCCAAGTGCGCGCGCCTGTTGGTGACTTCGGCTCCGCGTCGAGGTGCTTCTCCGCGGGACCTTGAGGTTGCTGACCCTTCGGCAGATTCCCTTCCTAGAGGCGCGAGACACGCCAACTTTTTGCCTAGGAATACCAGGCCTTCAACTAGAGCCAGGAAGGAGCACTGGAGGCCCGGAGCAGCTGGAACGCCCTCCTGTCGGCAAGATTGGCCCTGCGTCGACTCCTACCCTCGGGACTCCGCGGGGCTTCGAGACGGCCGACCCTCCGGTAGCACCGACCTGGTGGCGCGCAATATGCCAACCAAGACTACCAACAATGCCGTACTGGTACGGCTCCCAAGACCGGCTCATTGTTATGAGCCGTGAGGAATACCCGGGTAATGGGGGACTCCCCGAGGCCCGATACCTGCATGGGATAAACAAATGTAGTCCCATAGCAGACGACAATCAACGCTCAAATCGCAGTCGCAGCACAGCCGTCGAAGAGGCTACAACAACAAGAAAAAAGGAAGCCGAGAAGAGAGCCGGAACAATAAGCTACCTGGAAGAAAAGAGTTTTAATTGCCTCCTCCCGGCTGATCGACTATCTCTCTCTCTCTCGGGGTCCTAGTAGGGTCGTAGTATACATACGCATTCAGGGGTGCGTGGGACGTGCGTCACCAGCACTAGGCAAGGAACTTACGTCATTAAGTGGGAGATTGTCCCAGGGCGACTGCGGGCACTGGACGTGTCCCTGCCGTCCGATACAGTTGGTCCTTCGGAATCTGGATCCCTGCTAGAAGTATATAGAAGATTATGGAAGAATCCGTTCAAGATGCCGGTTACCAGGTCACAGAAGGATGCCCCCTCACGTCCCGGGTCCCGTCCCGTCAGATAAAGACGCGACAGGTGAAATGTCAGGATCAGAAGGGGTCACGTCTGCGTCAGCGTCAGCATCATCAGGAACAGCAACTACGTCAGATTCTTCAGGCACTACGACCACAGAGTATACCACAACGACAGAGACCACAGTTGCAACTGCTACAACTGCCACAACTGCCACCGAGGCGGCATCCAAGGATGAAACCGCACAGAAGGAGACGACCAAGAAGACTCCAGAGGATATTCTAGACAAGGGCGTTCATGGCTCTGCCACAACCCTTAAGCCATAGGGGGTCAGTCGTCGCGCCAGGTCTACGAAGACCACGAGCTCCTCAGCCAGGAGACGGGAGCTGGAAGCCAGGGAAGAATTAGCACGCATGGAGCTAAAGCAAGCTCAAGCTGCGGCGAAGCTAGCACGCATTATATTAGAGCTGGCACAATGTGAAGATGAGGACTCCGTGGATGAAGACCGGGAAGACAGAACAGCACAGGTGCAGAACTGGATCGAGACATCAGTAATGGAAGAAAACAACATGGGAAAACACGAGCAACGAGGTCAGCACCCTCCAGAAGAGCCAATTGTGAAGCCTGAAGAGAACTCCCCAACGAAAAAAGATACGAGCGAAATTCAAGCCCTTACCACACGAGGAGGACCAGTAGCTCAGCCGAAGTATATCCACGAGCTACCCTACTTCGATGGCCACAGCAGCGAGTGGTTGGCCTTCAAGGTGGTCTACGAAGATACCGCCCCGATGTTCAACGCAGTTCAAAACATGGCTCGACTTAGAAGAGCACTAAAGGGCAACGCAAGACAAGCCATCAAGAGCCTGCTGTACTCCGAAGCCTCTCCACTGAAAGTAATGCAGGCCCTCAAAAGACGATATGGAAGACCTGATGCATTGGTGCTGGCTGAATTGGATAAAGTCAGGGCATTACCGAAGATTTCTGAAAATCCAAGAGATATATGCGTCTTTGCGAGCCAAATCAACAACAGCGTAGCAGCAATAAGGGGTTTGAAGAAACCACAGTACCTGCATTCACCTAAAATGGTAAAGCAAATTATAGAAAAAATGCCTACAATCCTGAAGTTCCGATGGTATGACTTTACGGCAGCAACGGAAGAGGGCGAGTTCTCCGACCTGACGATGGTCTCCAAGTTCCTCAACAGCGAAGCAGTCAAATATGGAGCCTTCGCGTTCTCGGAAGAGAAGAGCGGGTTCGGAAGAACTCATCGACAAGCGACGCATTCTACGAGGGAAAAGGACTTTAAAGAAGAAGATACAAGACAGTCAACAGAAAAGACTTGTCCTATGTGCCAAGGTGGACACTTCCTCGTCGACTGCCAGAAGTTCCAGAAGACGTCAGTACAAGATCGATGGGCAACAGTAAAGAAAAGTCACGTTTGCTTCAAATGTCTTCAAGGAAAACATCGAAAGGAGAGCTGCAAGAAATCACCATGTAAGGAGTGCAGGAGGTGGCATCATCATTTGCTGCACGTCGAACCAGAAAATAGGACCTCGGGAGAGAAGAAGGCGGAAACACAAGAAGAAGTAGCAAGCGTCATGACATCAGTAAATGCAGTCAACAACGCAAGGGCATACCTGAAGATAGTTCCAGTAGAAGTCTTCGGGCCAAAAGGATCCAAGAGAATATTGGCTCTCATGGATGAAGGGTCGACACTGTCACTTATTCACACAAAGGTGGCAGAAGAAGTCGGCGCTAAAGGCAACAAAGAGGAGCTGGTCATCGAGACAGTAGGAGGCAGGCAAATCAAGAAGAAGGATTTTCAGACGCTGGACCTTATGGTGAAGGGGTTCATCAAGGAAGCAAGAAGACCTTGAGGAGAGTCCGAACTATCAACGAGCTGAAGCTTGCACCACAGTTCCTCGAGAAGAAAAGGATAGAAGAATGCCAACATTTGAAGAAGATCGCCGACTCTCTTTATTATAAAGGGGATTCACCACAACTGCTCATCGGTCAAGACAACTGGGAGCTGATAGTGACTCAAGAAGTAAGGAAAGGGAAACCAGGAGAACCAGTTGCTTCAAGAACAGGGCTTGGATGGGTGCTTCACGGATCAGACACTGGGGCTGTAAGAGTAGTACACTTCATGAACACGTGTCTACATGTCAGCACACCAGATGAGGAGATGCATCAAGCCATCAAGGACCACTTTGCAATCGAGGCGCTTGGTGTGCAGCCACGAAGACCCACCACAGACTCAGAAGGAAGAGCACTCGCCATCCTAGAGAAGACCTGCAGAAGACTTGAAGATGGACGATTCGAAGCTGGACTCTTACGGAAAAATGAAGATGAACGGATGCCTGAGAGCTACTCATCTACAAAGAACCGGTTGTTCAATATTGAAAAGAAGATGGATAAGGACCCTCAGCTGAAGGCAGAATACATCAAGCAGATCCAGCATCTTATCGACAGCAAGTATGCAGAAGAAGCACCTATGACACAACAGGACTCCAAGAAGAAATGGTACCTCCCTCACTTCTCCGTAGCACATCCACTGAAGAAAAAGATAAGGATCGTCTTCGACGCTGCAGCCAAGTCAAAGGGAAGAAGCCTCAACGA
Organism: Parnassius smintheus behrii; assembly: GCA_036936625.1. Taxonomy (NCBI): domain Eukaryota; kingdom Metazoa; phylum Arthropoda; class Insecta; order Lepidoptera; family Papilionidae; genus Parnassius; species Parnassius smintheus. The sequence goes on along the minus strand of JAUPFT010000005.1, from coordinate 14,057,662 downwards.
TGCTCTACTGCCAGGACCAGATCTACTACAGTCGCTCTTCGGGATACTACTAAGGTATCGACGGGGCCCGCTAGCTGTGGCAGCCGATATCAGAGAAATGTTTCTTCAAGTTCGTATTCGACCAGAAGACAGAGATAGCCTGAGGTTTTTGTGGCGCGGGGCTCGTCGCGACGTGCCTCCAAAAGAGTACAGGATGACATCGGTTATCTTCGGCGCAACGTCATCTCCGAGCACCGCAATCTATGTGAAGAATCGAAACGCAGCAGACTTCAAAGAGCAGTATCCAGAGGCAGCAAGGGCGGTCGAGCTAAACCATTACATGGACGATTACCTGCACAGCTTCCACTCAGAAGAAGACCTTAGAAAAGTGACGACGCAGGTGGCCTTCATACACAAGAAGGCAGGCTTCGAACTCAGGGGATGGGCGTCAAATCAACCCGAACTGCTGCAAGACGTGAAGATCGACTCCGTTGAGAAGACAGAAGTGGACCTAGGCGAGAAGGAAGAGAAGACATTAGGTCTGCGCTGGTTCACCAAAAAGGACTCAAGGTGCCTACGAAGAGGGAAGTTACCAGCGTAGTAATGTCGACCTTTGATCCGCTTGATTTAGCATCACCAGTTCTCATCCAAGGCAAGAAGCTGCTTCAGAACATATGGCGAAGTGGCGTCGGTTGGGATGACGAAATAAAAGAAGGGGAGTACGAAGCATGGAAAACTTACCTGGAAAAGATGAAGCTGCTGCAAGACCTGCAAGTTCCGAGATGCCTGGCGCCACATTGCACCGAGGGGGAGCTACACACTTTCGTTGATGCGAGCGAGCTGGTGTACGCAGCGGCAGTTTATTGGAGGACAGAAGGGCAAGATGGAACCTACCACGTCAGCTTAGTGGCAGCAAAGGCGAGAGTCACTCCACTGAAGCCAGTGTCCATCCCGAGACTTGAACTACAGGCAGCCCTCCTAGGAAGCAGACTGGCTCATTCAGCTGAAGAAGAATTGGACCTAAAAGTAACAAAGAAAACATTTTAGACAGACTCCAGCATCGTACTTTCCTGGATAAAAACAGACCCGAGAACCTTCAAGACGTTCGTGGCTCATCGCTTAGCGGAGATAGAGGACCTCACCAAACCGCAAGACTGGAGATGGGTGCCTACAGCGCAGAATCCTGTAGATGACGCAACACGCGACGTGCCAGAAGACTTCAACTGCACTCACCGATGGTTCACCGGACCAAGCTTCCTGAGAAAAGAAGAAGCACATTGGTCTGCACCAAGAACTTTCAAGAAAACAACAACCGGCGAAGAAAGGGCAGTGGACGTCGCAGCAACAACACAAACATTTCATCCATCACCAGACTCGGAGAGATTCTCTTCATGGATGAGGCTTTGGCGAGCCACAGCGAGAGTACTGCAGTTCTTACAACTCTACAGAAAAGGGGAGAAGGTCAACGTCTGCAAAAATGATCCCACCTGGAAAATGACAAAGAAAAGGAACGAAGACTGTAGAGAAGCAACACAGATCTTCAAAAATAACAGAAAGGAAATATATACCGATGGACACCGAACTACTCGAGAAAGCTGAAACTCTATTTGCTGAAAAGAAGCCAAGACAACAGTTTCAGAGAAGACATCAAGCGCTTTCAGCAAGGGAAGCAATTAGAGGGCAGCAGTAAATTTAAAAGGCTCGACGTAGTGCTAGAAGAGGGTCTCGACGCGGCTAAAGGGAAGAATCGACGCGATACAGGGTGAGACCAGGGACTACAAACGACCCATCGTGTTCGACAGCAAGGACAAGACAACACAACTCATCATAGAAGAATTCCACTGCCGCTTCAATCATGGAAATCACGCGACGGTTATGAATGAAATACGACAACGCTTCTGGGTACTCGGTCTAAGGTCAGCAATCAAGACGGTTCAGCATCAATGTCAATGGTGCAAAACGAGAAAAGCAAGACCTCAAGAAATACCAACAGGCAACTTACCGGCGGAAAGGCTGATGCACGGATATCATCTTTTTACGTGTACGGGCGTGGACTACTTCGGACCGATGACAATCACCGTGGCAAGACGGCACGAAAAGAGATGGGGGGGCTCTATTTACATGCCTCACAACAAGGGCTGTGCACATTGAGCTAACTCCTTCGCTCTCCACCGACAGCATGATCATGGCGCTGCGACGATTCGCCGCAAGAAGAGGGATGCCTAAGAAAATCTACAGCGACAACGGGACTAACTTCGTCGGCGCCAACAAAGAAATAAAAGAAGCGCTCGACATCTTGCAGCAAGAAGACCTCACCTCAGAAGCAGAGAAGATCGGCGTGCAATGGAAATTCATCCCTACAGGTGCGCCAAATATGGGTAGCGCATTGGAACGTTTGGTGCGATCAGTCAAAATCGCACTAGACGCCACACTTCACGAACGGTATCCACGAGAGGAGGTACTCCACACTCTCCTCCTAGAGGCCGAGCACATTGTCAATTCTCGACCTCTCACACACCTCTCTGAGAACCTTGAAGAAGAAGCACCAACACCGAACCACTTCCTCATCGGGCGGTCCTGCGGCGCAGCGAGAGTCAGCAGCTTCAACGACAACGAACTCGTGGGCAGATCCACATGGAAGGCCACGCAGCGGCTTGCTGATCACTTCTGGCAACGTTGGCTGCGAGAATATCTACCCACTCTCTTGCCAAGGAAGATGAAGGCAAGAACCGGCACCACAGACCTGCAAGTTGCGGACCTCGTGCTGATCGTCGACCACAGCCTACCAAGGTGCACCTGGCCACGCGGCAGAATCTCCCAAGTATATCCTGGACCTGATGGGCGAACAAGGATCGTCGACGTCGAGACGCGCGGAGGTGTGCTGAGAAGACCCAGTTCGATAGTAGTGCTGCTGGTGCCGGGAGTATCGCCGAGCCAGGAGGATGGTGCGACGCACGAGGGGGAGAATGTCGGCGACAAGCATATAATCAACCAGTGAGGAACTGTGTTTTAAGACTATTTCAATTCCTTAATTAGTGTAGTGTCAATTTACCAAGTGACGAACTTTATTTTAAGACTATTACAATTTCTCAATTAGTGTGATTAGCTTATTAACTCTTATTAGAATATAATTTAAATATAATTACAAAATTTGACGGGCCTGTTGGTCTAGTGGTTAGTGACCCTGACTGCTATGCCGGCGGTCGTGGGTTCGATTCCCACCCGGCACAAATGTTTGTGTGATGAGCACGATCATTTGTTCTGTGTCTGGGTGTAATTTATCTATAATATTTATGTATTTAGAAATATATAAGTGTGTTTATCAGTTGTCTAGTTCTCATAACACAAGCTCTGCTTAGCTTGGGGCTTGATGGCGTTGTGTGATGGTTGTGGGTCATTATTATTATTATTATTAAATTGAAAGGTTAGCTTTTAATGACAATTTTGTAAGGAAGTTTTTTAAGCAAGAATTTGTATTGTAAATACTTATAAAAAATTTAATTTTTGTTTAACGCTTAAAAACTGGTGTTAAATTAAAGGTTTATACGTAACATAATGTAAACAAAAAGAAATAATTAGATTAGACATCAGTTTTAATAAATATAAGACAAAATGTATAGTAAATTAGCAATTTTGTAGGGTTTTTGTTCTATAAGTTTTGTATAGAGCACTTAATAGTTTTATATTATTATTTTATGTTATAGAACATAATTAGAGCAATCTAATGATATATAATTTGTAAGGGTTTTTTGAAAATTTTCAATAAATAAAGGCTCCTAAGGTTTCGGCTCGAAGTAAAAACAACGCGCGAGATAGGGAAAACCGCGCTAACGCCCGTACGGTAACGCCGGCGGGTATATAAGCCGAGCAAATTTCGGCTCAAATCGCAGTCGCAGCACAGCCGTCGAAGAGGCTACAACAACAGGGAAAAAGGAAGCCGAGAAGAGAGCCGGAACAATAAGGTACCTAGAAGAAAAGGGTTTTAATTGCCTCCTCCCGGCTGATCGACTATCTCTCTCTCTCTCGGGGTCCTAGTAGGGTCGTAGTATACATACGCATTCAGGGGTGCGTGGGACGTGCGTCACCAGCACTAGGTAAGGAACGTACGTCATTAAGTGGGAGATTGTCCCAGGGCGACTGCGGGCACTGGACGTGTCCCTGCCGTCCGATACAACGACTTTCACAGTGAAATCGTAAATTTTGTAAAATGTTATGGTTTCAATGTCTCATCACATTTGTATGTTAAATATCCCGTTTCACGCGCCTTTTTTTTAGTTTTTTACAACCCTATAATTGCATTATTACACTATCATGATAAAAATATTTATAGATTGTGGTAAAATCCCATGGGACAAATTTTTGCAAAAAAAAAAACCGTTGGTGGGTCGATTTTTTTAGAGGCCAGTGTAGAACATTATCTGCATAATACTTAAAGCACTTCGACATCTATTTTAGAATTAATTTGCATTTTAATACAGATTTTTTAATTTAATTTGATATCTGTTGGTGTCAAAATATATTTACGGGTCTTTATTTAGAAGATTGACCCACGAAACCTATAAAAATAAAGATTTGAATTGACTTTATACGTGGTAGAGCCATGCTGCAGTTATATTAGTAGTATAGTTGTAGCACGAATGGGTCGGCTCGACCGGGGAAGGACCACGCTCTCAGAGAATACCAGCGTGAAATAGTAGCTTAATGCTGCTGTATTTCGTATGGTGAGTGTAGAGAACCGGAGACCCTTTTTACTGGAAACGAGGCATTCCATCTTAGTCCTCACGGGTGACAACGCATCTGCATTTTGATTCGTAATCGAGGATAGATGTAGATGTCAATGGGCCACAGCAACCACTTACCATCAGCTGGACTGTGTGCTCGTTTGTCACCCTATCCTATAAAAAAAAAAAACTCCTGAAATTAGATGTATGTATATATAAACATAAATAAAAAGTATGAAAAATTTAGCAGGGATGGGAGATATGATAAGGATATAGAACGACGAGTGAACGCAGGAAACAGAGTAAATGGGGCCCTGCACTCTATTGTGAAGAGTCAAAATGTGTCAAAAAAGGCACGTATGGCAATTCACAATGCTGTGTTGGTCCCTACTTTAACGTATGGTAGTGAAAGTTGGGTATGGCAGAAGAAGCACGAGAGTAGAATAAACGCAGTAGAAATGCGGTCGTTAAGGAGTATGTTAGGGCTGAACCTGAATGACAGGGTGAAAAATTGTGTGATAAGAGAAGAGTGTGGTTTGCAAGATGATGTTGTGACCAGGATTAAGAAAGGAATGCTTCGGTGGTTTGGTCATGTGGAAAGAATGGATGAGGAAAGAGTGACAAAGAAAATTTATGTTGCAGAAGTGAATGGCAGAGTCGGAAAGGAACGACCTAGGCGAAAATTTATCGACCAAATTGGCGATTTATTGAAAACGGGCCAAATTAGGAGTACCCTTAACCGACGAGCATGCATGCGTAGGTGTATGGATGTGAAGGAGGCGAGAGAGGTGTGTCAGGATCGTGCCAAATGGAAGTCTGTAGTCTCTGCCTACCCCTCTGGGTGACAGGCGTGAGTGTTTATATTATATATATGAAACCCATAAAAAGCTACTGTATGATATTGACATTTGTATCAGTGCGATAATGGCTTGCTTTAATTTTTTTTATAAAACAATAGACCTTAAGGCTTAGGTCATACCTTAATAGTATACATTAATCATTTTGACCCGACTGTGGGTTAGAAACTTAAAAACTTAGGTATACATATAGTAACTATGTCCAATTGTGCATTTCAAAGATAACAAGATTGCAACATAAATTTTAAATTTTGTTTTTAACAAAATCACTTATTGCAGGAAGTGGCAACATCAACACAGTCTATGTACTCGGACTCCGGCGAGGACAGCTGCGACGACAAGATGATGCTCACCATAGAAACCATCCACACTTCGGGCGAGGGTGATGAGAAGCTGGTGATGATTCGGCCCGGTGCGAAAATCGAACCTGAACACGCCGACAGCTAGGACGATGCCAGCGACGGATAGAAGTCACGTCGCTACACATGATATAGTACACGAAGTAAACCCCATGTCTACTGTAAAGACTATTGGTTAGAGATCCGCTGCAGCACGTTTGGGTTCGCTCGACCGGGAAAAGACCACGCTCCCACAGAAAACTATTAAAAAATAGCAGCATAATGCTGTGCTGTGTTTCGTATGGTGAGTGATATGAGACTTTACTGGTATATCAAGTGGGACGTTGCGTCTAAATTTTGATCCTTAATCGATGATAAACTATGGAGTCTGTGACACAACATTCCACTTACCTATCAGGTGGACTATGTTTGTCACTTCTTTTAAAACCAGCACGTCATCTTCCTTTCAGTTGTTCATAGGCGGCGGTAGTCTGTTATCGTCAGATGAACACTATTGCGAAGGAGTCGTTAACAGTAAGAATTTACTATTATCGCCAAGATCAGCAGGCGACCGTAGCACTTGATAGCCTCCAGACTTGTGAAAAGTTTTATAAGAACTCCTGAGACCAATTGTGGATAATAGCTTCTCGCCTTTCTTGTTCTCATTACGACCAAACGAATCAGCATCGATTTTAATGTTTAGTGACTACATTTAAAACAATTCTCGCGCGAGCAAGGAATTTCTATCTACATTCTCTTTATCCATGGTTTGTATTACTAACAATAATATGAAATAATGAGTTTTACATAATGATTTCTTATATTTACGCGAACACTGTACATTGATTAAAACTACTTTTACGGATTTTTTTCGCGTTTTATTTTATTTTTAATACCCGACGTTTCGGGTGCTTTCCAGCGCCCATGGTACCGGGGGCGGGGGTCCCCCGAAACGTCGGGTATTAAAAATAAAATAAATAAAACGCGAAAAAAATCCGTAAAAGTAGTTTTAATTAATGACTTTTAGTTAAGATTGTTGATCATTTCCATTTCGAGTCCAAATAATTGCAGTGTTTATAATGCCCATATGGGATAAAAAGGAGAATATGTGATAATGAGTGTGTACAAAACTTCTTACGAAAGAAGTCTCGGATCTAGTTTACTGAAACCTCTAGCATGAGTCTCTGGCATATACAAAGGTAATAAATTGGGATAACTTTGATCTGGAAGAAATAGAAAAAACAAATGAAGAAGTGAAACTTAGTGGTACAATAACTATACAATGTTAGAAAAAAAATCCAGTAGTTGCTTTATTCATATATAAATGGTATGTCTCTCGATATTCACCAATAATGACACTAAATTCTTTTTGCTTTTGACTTTAAATCAAAGTGTAAATACGTACACTATATTTTCAGTAAAATTATTTAAAAAATTTAAACCAAGCCCTGTGTTTTAAATCTAGCTTAAAAATATAACTTAAAAAATTAATATTCTAGATTCTTTTCTGTTCTTTTAGTCCATGACTGTTGAATTAGAAGCAAGTACAGGGGTTTATTGTAATGATATAAAAGTATAATTTTCTATATGAATAGAACTTCTAAGCAATCTATTTAAGATGTACAGTTAATTTAATTCTTTTAGTTAATGTAGATTATTTAATTAAAAGCAATATATAACTTTGGTGTTTACTTAATTAGGTAAATTATGTTTTCACATTAAATAAATTACGATCCTATCTAAATACATATATGTATATATATATATATATATATATATATATATATATATATATATATATATTATGCACAATAGTGTTTACAAAACGTTGGAAGTGTTTCTTGTTACATTTATAATAATGATTAGTACGTTATTTCTGGTACCGCCTTTATGTAGGTTTATTATATGAAACGTGTTTGCAATGCTTATAAATGTGGCATACATCGCTATTGCAACATGGGCGCCATTTTACTAAAGACTATTTATGTAGTATACTTGTCTTATTTTATTTTTATTTTCGACTTTTTATTTAGTCTTATTTTGTTTTTTTTCGACTTTTTACTTAGTCTTATTTTGTTTCTTTTTTTCGAATTTTTACTTAGTCTTATTTTGTTTTTTTTTTCGATTTTTTACTTAGTCTTATTTTTTTTTCGATTTTTTACTTAGTCTTATTTTTTTTTTCGACTTTTTACTTAGTCTTATTTTGTTTTTTGAGTAAGAATTATTGGTAATCCCCACGTGTAGCAAGCGGAATGACGACTACAGTATGTCTGGCGATGCGTACACGAGGCAGTTAATACTGCCATGCCAATGTTCTATAATCACCCCTTACGACACTCGTTACTTGTATTTTTGGTAAATAGATTAGAAAATTATGTTAAGACATTAAAAATAATACAAATGATATTATTCATTAAGACTAAAATTATTTAAAAAAATATATCTAGTCGTAAGATTATTATCATTATTGTTGTTAAAACAACACCAGCTACAACAATTAGTTTTTTATTTAAATACGTAAAATGGAAGATATATGTTAGGAGGTACTTGGTGGTGGTGTATAAATGTATATAATATAGTGTATAACAATAATTGTGATAACATAGTATATATGTAGTGTATACGCTACTTTTCTTCTAAATATTCGTATGGATAAAAAATTCGGTTATATATGTACTTTGCCCTTTTTTTGACGTTTTATTTAAATTCGTCATAAATCTTGTTTGTTCTGTGAGTATGAGTCTTTACGAAAAGTATTAAAATGTTTAAGTACGTACACATTATATTTTTTTAGAAAATCATATTTAAGGTACTACCGTGCTATTTATATTTTACAAACTGAAGTTGATTAAATATAAAGTTGTTTTTAAGTACATTTTATGTAATGGGTACTACTTTTTAAGTTTATCCTTCATTTCATGATCATAATTTATTTAATTCTAAACACAACTGCAGGTTTAATTATACTAAGGAAACATAATTTGCGTATGTTTTAATCCTTTTAAACATGATCATATTTTCGAATTGGCGCTACATTTCTGTTGTACAAACAGCCATGGCGTTTTACGAACACCTTTTCAATGCCAGTATTATTTAGGCGACCTTGGTTGAACGAAATGTTGCTATAAATTCGGCCAACCATTTTAAGAACTGATTTGAAAATTCGTCTAGTAATTTTGCTTGTATAGAGAAAAAATTGCTAACGGAGAGGCTGACGCTATTACAAAAAGATACAAGTGAGGTTTTTAGTAATGACAACCTGCAACAGCAATCAGGTTTTATTTCGTATGTAACTGGCATTAATAGGGATTATAATTTTAAAAAAGTATTACAATAATAACTTTTCAAGTTGTTTCATACAATGGCCCACTTATTAAAAAAAATTGAATATTTTTTATATCAAAGAGCTTATTTGTTTTAACTAGTCACCAAATCCATGTGAACTGGAAAATAAATATTTTTACCTTTAAATGATTTCTTTATCTGATGTTCAATAATATTTTATGTTGATTTACTTGGTTTAGCAGTATTAGGTATCTTTACTGCATCGATCATTGATTAAAATCACTCGTAATTAAGGTGTATGTACAAAAATATGTAAGAGTCGTGTACATCGAAGCATATGGTGGGTCCAAAAGCAGGCTTGCTCGCTGTAACCATTTGTAAATAGGAGGAAGCTCGTTATTTTCTATTGTACAATGTGTAGATAATCGTAACTGTGTAAATATTTGATTGTTGAGACAGTTAAATAAAATATCTTTCTAATAATTGTTTTTTTTATTTCTGCTAGTTTCCATGTATTTTTTTAAATTGTAGTAGGGGCTTCTTGAAGGTCCCTAAGTTGTATCAGTCCGGAAAAATCCCCGGTGGTAAACGATTCCAGAAAGAAAACCATGGAGGTTAGAGAAAAGGAGAACGATCGCCGAAAAAAATAGTGTCCCAGAAATATGGACAAAATAAGTGAGTCGCTGCGATCGCAAAGTTGTCTCAATAAAAGCGGGCTGTTGTGCGCTATTTGAAATTATCAATCACCGTTTTTCATTATTCAAAGAAAAAGAAAGGAAAACTAAATTAATATTATTTATACTTATTATTATTTGTTAATAAATAAATTATAAATTATGTTTTATAATTATTACAAATATAAATTTTTAATTATTACTGATTTAATATTATTTATTTTCGATACAATTTTTACTATGTTATTATATTTTTATGATTAAATTTTTACATTATTCAAGTAACTTCAGCCACTTGTACTCATAAATTGCTAACTTCGCAGATACTATTTACCGACGGCAGCGCGGTTATAAAATCTACAAATTTTCAGGGACAGATTGTTTAATGCTTTAGCACGTAGCGATCGTTTTCCTTTTCTCTCACCTCCACGAAGAAAACAGTGGTGATGGATGGATTTTGTCGCGATGTCCAGAAATTTGGGGTCCGGAATTAATCTGAACAATTCCTCAGAGCACTCCTCGTGGTAAATGAGAATACAATCGTTCGAGTCGTCGACGATTCGAGCCGCTGAGTTTGTACTGGTGAGCTCCGGCCTAGAGATGAGAAGAGTATTTCATGCGAGACCTGCGCCTTGTAAAGTTACAAGCGGTGTGCTGGAATAAAATACTGTCCCGCTCTGCTGATAGTGCCAAAGTTTTTATAGCCCAATTCAGCCTTCCCTTCAAAGTGACCATGAAACTACGTCATTCGATA